>OX336392.1:81963043-83250543 GCA_946902985.2 Meconema thalassinum | reverse complement strand
AAACGAGACAGAGGGTTTTATAGATGAGCTGAAAGTATCCGTCACTAAACCCAACAGTAGAGGGCAGAAAATGGCAATTGTGGAAATGGACAATCAGAATGCTGAGAAATTATTGGAGACTGGCCGTATTAAGGTCGGTTTCATATACTGTAGGGTGAGGAGAAGAGCGATGGTAACACGCTGCTTTCGGTGTCTGGGTTATGGCCATATAAGGAGGAATTGCAATGGCCCGGATAGAAGCGGCCTTTGCTACAGATGTGGTCAACTGGGCCATAAAGCCGCAGGATGTACGTCAGACATGAAATGCGTGCTGTGCTCTGACTTAATAGGGAGGGCTTAAACATAAGTCACATCCCTGGAACAGGTTCTTGTTCAGTGTTTCGAGAGGCACTCGCGAAGATTAAAGAAAAAACACAATGACGAATGTCCTATAAGGGAACCTGAAACGAAGCATAATCGCTAATGATCTTTTGAAACAGCTAAAATTTGAAAGGAAAACAGATATTCTCCTGATCAGTGAGCAATTTCGAAACCTGGACGTGCTGGGCTGGTTTTCGGATCCCCTAGGTACGGCGGCTATCTGGATACCGGATCTGAGCAAAATCCATGTGGAGGATCACGGATCCGAAGAAGGGTTCGTTTGGGTTAAAAGTGGTGGGATTACGTACGTAAGTTGCTATTTAACTCCGAATGAACATATTCAGGACTTTCAAAGGAAGCTGGACAATTTGGAAGATACTGTCCGTGAGATGGAAGGTGTTGTGGTAGTAGCCGGTGACTTCAACGCTAGGGCATTGGAATAGGGTTGCCACATCAAAATTCGAGGGGACGACGAATTTTAGAGATGGCAGTCAGATTAGGATTGGTTGTGGTGAATACAGGGACCTCAACGACATTTATACGACCTGGTTATACGGAGACTAAACCAGATATTACGCTGGTGACGGATCGTCTGGCAGCCTTGGTAGTAGAATGGGAAGTGATCGCGGATTATACTGCTAGTGATCACCAATATATCACCTTCCGGATTTTACGAGATCAGCAGCCTTAGAGGCACAACACATTGAAGACAACACGTTGGAATGTATCGCGCATCGACGAGGAGAAATTTGCCTATGTACTCGAATCAGTACAGACCGGAACTAGTAACATTGTTGAGGAATTCGATCTAAGAGTTTCTGTTGAGGAGCAGGTGGGGGTCACTATGCGTCTCTTGCACTTAGCTTGCGAAGCGTCAATGCCCAGGAAGTGTCTTCGAAACAATAGACGTCCAGCTTATTGGTGGACTGACGAAATAGCTGATCTTCGAAGAACTTGTCTTTGACTCAGAAGAAGAGCCCAACGTTGAAGACATCGACCAGAGGCTGATTTGAGATCCGCTGAGCACCTTGCAGCTAAGAGAACCCTCCGAAATGCCATCAGAAGACGTAATACTCTGATGTGGCAGTTGTTAGTTAAAGAAGTAGGCTACCGAATTGTCACCAAGAAACTCGGCACCACGTCCAATACCACGTTGGATGCAGGGACGCGGTATTGTAAACGACCTATTCCCTACTCACCCTGTGCGAATTGATGTGGGCGACGTACTTGAGCTGGAATTCATTCCTCTATTTACCATAGGTGAGCTAAAGGAAGCAGTAGGCTCCCTTCGGAATAAGAAGGCTCCAGGCCCTGACGGGATACCCGCGGAAGCTATGAAACTAGCTGTCAAGGTTTTTCCGCAGCTACTGCTTGAAATGTACAACTGTTGTCTGAGAGCAGGTGTCTTTAGTGCCCGTTGGAAAATGACTCGACTAGTGCTGATTAAAAATGGAAAGGCAGTCGGGAACGCGCCATCGTCCTGCAGACCACTATGTATTTTAGACATTGCGGGAAAAGTGCTGGAGAAGCTATTAAAACCTCGCATACTACCGTCTATTCAAACCGCGGGAAATCTGTCTGACAGGCAATTTGGCTTCCGCCGTGGGCGATGTACAATAGATGCAGTACGCCTAGTAGTTGAAGCTGCGAATCAAGCCAAGGAAGGTAACCACTATTCTCGGAAAATAACACTTCTGGTAACCTTGGATGTGAAGAACGCCTTCAACTCAGCTAGGTGGATAGATATGGTTGAAGCTCTTCAATTCACCTTCCAGTTGCCTGCATATCTCCTGCGTATAATGAAAGAAGGACCGTACCCTGTTATATGACACTGCAGACGGTAAGAGGAGGAGAAAAGTCACGACAGGAGCAGCGCAAGGATCTATCCTGGGCCCGGATTTGTGGAACATGTTGTACGACGGCTTTCTGCGCATGGAGATGCCCGAAGATACATTCCTTGTTGGGTACGCTGATGATATTGCAACAGTGATTGAAGCCCGAGATGTGGTTCAGGATCAGTGGAAACTCAATCAGGTAATGCGACGGGTGAGTGGTTGGATGAACGCTCATGGTCTGAATTTAGCTATGGCGAAACTGAAATAGTAATGTTAACTAGGACGAGAATGAACACTATAATTCCCATGAAATTTGGAGAGGTGGTCGTTCGAACTGGAGCCACTGCGAAGTACTTAGGATTTACTCTTGACACGAAACTGACATACTGGTCTCATATACGGAAGGCAGCAGACAAGGCGGAAGTAGTGACAGCTGCCATTAGTAGACTCATGGCTAATGTGCATGGTCCTAGACAAAGCAAGCGTCGACTATTGTTGTCCACAGCGCAGTCTATTCTCCTGTATGGAGCTGAGATTTGGTCTGATTCGCTGAGGATAGAGAAGTATAGGAAACGCCTAGCTGCAATTCAGAGGAGAGGGGCTCTGAGGGCGGCGTGTGCTTACCGTACAGTTTCGAAACCTGCAGTTCTGGTTGTCTCAGGTGTTGCGCCAATAGACTTACTCGCGCAAGAACGTAAAGACGTATACTTCCGACGAGTAGAACTGGAAAAGGCTCAAGCCCGGAAGGAAGGCGTAGCACGCAAGATGGAGCATTGGCAGCAGAGGTGGAATGACGATCTCAGAGGAAAATGGACAGCTCGACTGATACCGAGTCTGGTCGAGTGGACGAGTAGGACACACGGAGAAACTAATTACTGACTCAGATGTTGACAGGTCATGGCTACTTTCGGTGTTACCTTTATCGTATGGCCATAGCATGACGAATAGAAGGACCTAGTGTGAGGACTCCGCCATTATAGAACGGTAGTTCGTGGTCCCGCCGCTACAAGCACTGCAAGCGATTATGTCCAACACATGTCCTGTTGTTCCGTCGAACCGGGTCATAGAAAAGTGCGGGGGAAGCTACTGTGTGAGATATTTGTGTGAATTAAATTGAATTTTCTTTGCTTTCAGTTCTTAAATTCAGTTAATTGTGTCTTGTGCACATCAGCGTTCTATGTTTTGTGTAGGCCTACTTCAAACATAGGCTATTTCTTTGTTAATATTACTGTTTAGTGTTTGTCCCTCAGCGAACGGACGGTCTGCCTTGACTCATATGTCCTGCAACTGAGAGGCAAAGCCATGGCGAATTACTGTTGAGAGATAATCTTATTCATATGTATATATAATTAATTATATATATATCATTTCAAACAAATATATCCAATCAATCATTGCACCCACTACTGACCTATCAAATCGGTACGGTGTAAAATCACTTAAAACAACAAATTTCACCTAAAACAATTCATTAAAATTAAAAATTTCACTATATAAAGGGGCGTAAGGAGCTCATTGAGAGCACCAGGTTCCCATTCTATTAGGCAATGCATTCATGCCTACAAGCTTGATTATCTCATTCCGAGTCCAGCATCCAAGCAACTGCACGCCACTGCTCCAAGCTTCGTCTTCTAACGCCAATTGATGAAATCGATGATTTGCCAGCCTTTCTACCAAGCTTAGGCCTCGCTATCGCCTCGACTTCGATATTTCAAGCCATTCCACTACGTTCGTATGGGCTTAATTTGCATCTCTCTTGGTAACAGTGCAGATTAAGTCCCTCCTCTACCATTCAAATATCCAACACCATACCCAACCTGTAACCATCCTAGTCAAGCAACTCCTGTCTCCCTCGAGTTTTAATACAAGTTTAGCTCATCCCCTCTCCCTACCAAGCAGCCAATACTTATTTATTTAATTAATTATTTCAAGTAACTTCAAATTTCATCAGCGCACTCAACGTCATAGCTCCAACTGTATTTAAACTGGATAACTTTGAGTGACTGGTAAATTTGTTTTTCTCATTCCTTATTCTCTGGTCGACCAAGGTATTTGACCACTATCTCTCATCACCTCTTACTCATTACACGCACTTATAGTCTACACTCACGAACACAAACATGTCGCGCACTGACACTAAAACTCGCACATTAACGTACCAGTGCATAACATTCCTGATAACTCAGGACCCTGATAACCCTAAAAGCCCAAATTATACCCCTGTTAATCCAAAAACACTAATTCCGAGTGGGCCTACCCACAAAGGAGATGGTACACTCGTTCCACTTAAACCAGCTTCACCAAAATCAGATTCCTCACTCTCTAGCTCACCTCCTTCCTCACCTGGCCACGTCTCATTCCCGACATTTGATTTCGAGAAAGAGCTGTGGTACGCTTCACCCAATGGCAGTAACCTTCAGACCACGATGGTCCTTATCCACCCATCTATTGGTATTAGCCTTTGTAAATCAGTCAGGCAAACAGTAATTAACGCGCTCAATCCCATAGCCCAATTTATTTCCCTCATTGAGGAATTAGGTAATCACCACATAGGCATCACTCCCTCTGAGAATTGCCATCTCAACTCTGTCACTAGTGTTCTCAAGAGCCGCTCTGCCATTCCCCCATTTTCATTAATTAGATTCAGACCAAAAATTCACCTTCTTTAGTCTCTCAATCTGAGGAAACTAAATTGCCACAACAAGAAACAACAAAAGTACCGGTAACAGTCTGTATAGCCTACTCCATGAATCTGTGCTTTCCGTAACATGTAATGGAGACAGTAGTACTTATTTCCGTGAATTATATTTTCCATTGTGCCCTGCCATGTTATTTTAATTGTAATCGCTATTTACGTTTTAAAAGAGTATCAGTTACAAAGTACGGTAATTCGTTTCCCTTGGCATTATCCCTAAGACCAGCTGACCGGCAGCGTGGAACTTGCCCACACTAGCGCTGCCGGGCGGGGCGCGCTTGAACTTGAGGAGTTCTCTCACTTTCTCTTTCGAATAGAAGGACCTAGTGTGAGGACTCCGCCATTATAGCACGGTAGTTCGTGGTCTCGCCGCTACAAGCACTGCAAGCGACTATGTCCAACACGTGTCCTATTGTTCCGTCGAGCCGGGTCTTAGAAAAGTGTGGGAGAAGTTACTGTGTGAGATATTTGTGTGAATTAAATTGAATTTTATTTGCTTTCAGTTCTTAAATTCAGTTCATTGTGTCTTGTGTACATCAGCGTTTTGTGTACTTCAAATATATTTCTTATGTGGCTTTGTTAATTTAATAGTTCAACATGCCGTACGCCCGGCTGTAAGCCAGGGTATGGTAGAGTAGTTGACGAAGGAATCAGTGGAAACTTTCATTGAGAAAAAATATTGTGGTTCAAGATGCAGTAAATATCGAAGACTGGGAAAGCTCGGTACCTGTATTTGACAGCGCAGTTCCAAACTCTTCGATTGATAAGTGTTTAGTGTACCATTTGGCTGGCTATGTTGTTAAGCACTCTTCTAAATTTATTAAGTGTTCGCCCTGTGCTCATTCTCTACGTGAGAATAATCTAAGTAAATTTTCATTTCTTACCGAAATAAAGGACTACTGTTCAATGAACAATAAAGAATGAAGTGGTTCTAACACGACCTTCGAGAAGTGTATGTGACATTATATTCCAGGCCTAGAAAGTTATTACCGGAAAATTAAACTCAAAACCGACATGGAGCGAAATATTTTTTGATTGTATCGATTCCATAGAAACAATTTCAGTTGATCCTTCAGGAGCTGGCTGCTGTCTTCAGCACGTCGTGGATATTATCCCCAGACAGGCACGGATCTAGAGTTTGGCTTTGGGGTATGGGGGTTCACAGAATCGAAATTGTTAAGAAAAATGATATCACTAACAACGCAATCTTAAAATAATCAAAAGTACAAAACCAGACCATTTTTTTTTGCAAGCTACATGGATAGAAATGTGATGCGTTTAGCGCACCAACAATATTCGTACAAATTGCAACGGCGTGTTTTGCGACTTTTACATCTAGCTTCGAGAAAAGTATCAAGGTGCGTTACAGTTTCGGCAAGTCGAGTTGGTACCGACAAAGGCAGAAAGTCACAGCTTAAATTGCCAACCAAGCTTGCAGTTTGGACGTCAGCAAAAATTTTTGGTGCGAAAAAAGCCCCAAATTCCTATCCGTGCATTGCTGCACATTCATCGTGACATCACTATAGATATCGATTCGGTAATCACAAGGTTTTCTAAACAAAATAGACGAGTTGATTGTGTTATATAAATAATCGTTTTTATATAACAGGTATGAAGTTGTAAATATGTACAGTTGTAACAGAACATAATAATTGCAATAAAGATATTTGGAGTATTGAATAAAATGAAAAAAAAAACTGTTGTTCAGTTAAAATTCGTTAAGTTTTATTTGTCTGGTTATTGTGTTTTCGTTTTTTGAGTTTGCAAAAAAAATTATCTCCGTTTGGGGAGGGGGGGTTCATGGCTCCGTGACGATCTCCCCCCCCCCCTCCCCCCTTGAATCTGCGCCTGTCCCCAGACTTGTTCATCATTATAAAAAGTGCCGATTTTCCCTCAGAACGAAGGAAATCCTCCGATATTTGCAATTTCGTACATCCGCCAAGTCTTCACGCAAGCATTCGAAAGTCCAGTAGGCCTAACCGACAAATGAATTGGTAAGTAGAGTGTTACTTAATAGTTTATGTGTGCTCGTTTTAATACGCTGGAGATTATGTTTTTTTATCTGTGTCCGTAGACTCCAGGAATCCGTGCTTTCCGTAGCAAGCAATGAAGACCGTAGTTCTTATTTCCGTGAATTATATTTTCCATTGTGCCCTGTCGTGCTATTTTAATTGCAATCCCTAACTACATTTTAAAAGAGTATCAGTTACAAAGTAATTCGTTTCCCTTGGCATTATCCACAAGACCAGCTGACCGGCAGTGTGGAACTTGCCCACTCTAGCGCTACCCGGCGGGGCGCGCTTGAACTTGAGGAGTCCTCTCACTTTCTCTTTCATTCGTCATGGTACCTTGATACTTTTCTCGAAGCTAGATGTAAAAGTCGCAAAACACGCCGTTGCAATTTGTACGAATATTGTTGGTGCGCTAAACGCATCACATTTCTATCCATGTATCTTGCAAAAAAAATTGGTCTGGTTTTGTACTTTTGGTTATTTTATGATTGCGTTGTTAGTGATATCATTTTTCTTAACAATTTCGATTCTGTGAACCCCCACATCCCAAAGCCAAACTCTAGATCCGTGCCTGTCTGGGGATAATATCCACGACGTGCTGAAGACAGCAGCCAGCTCCTGAAGGATCAACTGAAATTGTTTCTATGGAATCGATACAATCAAAAAATATTTCGCTCCATGTCGGTTTTGAGTTTAATTTTCCGGTAATAACTTTCTAGGCCTAGAATATAATGTCACATACACTTCTCGAAGGTCGTGTTAGAACCACTTCATTCTTTATTGTTCATTGAACAGTAGTCCTTTATTTCGGTAAGAAATGAAAATTTACTTAGATTATTCTCACGTAGAGAATGAGCACAGGGCGAACACTTAATAAATTTAGAAGAGTGCTTAACAACATAGCCAGCCAAATGGTACACTAAACACTTATCAATCGAAGAGTTTGGAACTGCTCTGTCAAATACAGGTACCGAGCTTTCCCAGTCTTCGATATTTACTGCATCTTGAACCACAATTTTTTTTCTCAATGGAAGTTTCCACTGATTCCTTCGTCAACTACTCTACCATACCCTGGCTTACAGCCAGGCGTACGGCATGTTGAACTATTAAATTAACAAAGCCACATAAGAAATATATTTGAAGTACACAAAACGCTGATGTACACAAGACACAATGAACTGAATTTAAGAACTGAAAGCAAATAAAATTCAATTTAATTCACACAAATATCTCACACAGTAACTTCTCTCACACTTTTCTATGACCCGGCTCGACGGAACAATAGGACACGTGTTGGACATAGTCGCTTGTAGCGGCGAGACCACGAACTACCGTGCTATAATGGCGGAGTCCTCACACTAGGTCCTTCTATTCGTCATGAAGGTACGTTACAGTTTCGGCAAGTCGAGTTGGTACCGACAAAGAGAGAAAGTCACAGCTTAAATTGCCAACCAAGCTTGCAGTTTGGACGTCGGCAAAAATTTTTGGTGCGAAAAAAGCCCCAAATTCCTATCCGTCCATTGCTGCACATTCATCGTGACATCACTATAGATATCGATTCGGTAATCACAAGGTTTGCTAAACAAAATAGACGAGTTGATTGTGTTATATAAATAATCGTTTTTATATAACAGGTATGAAGTTGTAAATATGTACAGTTGTAACAGAACATAATAATTGCAATAAAGATATTTTCAGTGTTGAATAAAATGAAAAACAAGTAGTTCCGTGATGAACTATACAGCCTATTTTCATACATCCTACTTATGTGAATTGCCTCTATCAACATACACAATTTCTGTTTGATTGCTGTAATAGATTCGTAGATATTGAGAACCGACTAAATATTTCGGATGGTCGCCATGTTGGATTTTATATATGTAGGTCCTAGAGTTATGTACTGTTACATGCAGATTATTGTGAACCTGTAGTATTCAAACTTCAATCGCATAATTAGGACACAAGAAAAATTTTGCACAGCTGCCATCTTGAGGTTATGGAAATAATTGAAATAAATTAGATGCCAGTGGATTAACATTCGTATAAGGATTTACTGTACCAAGTTCCACTGAACGCGGATGGTTAAATTGCGAGAAACGTCCATGTGAATATTTATAATTCGCGTCACCGCCATGTTGGATTTGTGATCACCAGGTTATTTAAAGTCCTATAGGTGAACTTAAGTTCATAGCCCCTATGAACATTAAAAAATGCAGTTTGATTGCTAAAATAGATTCGTAGATATTCAGTATCGTCTAAATAATTCGGATGGTCGCCATGTTGGATTGTTAAATGTATAGGCCATAGAGTCATGTACCATTAAAGGAAAATTATTGCGTAGGTTCATTATTCAAACTTTCACTTCGATCGCATGATTACATCACAAGAAATAAAAACTTAATTTTAAAATTCGCACTGCCGACATCTTGAGGTTATGTAAACAATTGAACTAAATTAGATACCAGTGGATTACAATGTGTATAAATATTTCCTGTACCAGGTTTCAGTGCGCTTGGAACATTAAATCGCGAGAAAGGTCTATTTAAAATTTTCAAATTCGCTTGGCCGCCATGTTCGTTTTGTAGTTAACCGGTTTTTGAAAGTCTTGTAGATGGACTTCCAGTAGTGCCCTTTATCTCCGTACAAAATTTTAGGGAGATACCGCTAATAGTTTCAGAGATATAGAATGCCGGTGAAATATTTCGCACATCCGCCATCTTGTGATTATGTGAACAATTGAACGAAGTTAGATGTCGGTGCATTACAATGTATATAAACATATACTGTACCAAGTTGCATTGCGTTTGGTTGGTCAAATCGCGAGAAACGTCTATTTAAAAGTCGCAAATTCGCTTGGCCTCCATGTTGGTTTTGTGGTTACCAGGTTTTCAAAAGTCACATAAGTGAACTTATAGTAGTTCCCTCTATCACATTAGAAAATGTCAGGGTAATATCGGAAATAGTTTCGGAGATATTGAATGCTGGTGAAATATTTCGCACAGCCGCCATGTTGGATTGGTGAGTCGTAACAAAATTTGAAGGGCACAGTCGAGGTCGCCGGGAATAGTGTTATGAATATTCCGAGTTTCATTGAAATCGCTCCTGTCGTTTAGATTTTATTAGAGGGGGACACACACACGAATCACACACACACACGCACACACACACACACGGACAAAAGGTGATCTCCTAAGCCTATTTTTTCAAAATTGAAAATAGGCAAAAAAAACTGTTTTTCAGTTAAAATTCGTTAAGTTTTATTTGTCTGGTTATTGTGTTTTCGTTTTTTGAGTTTGCAAAAAAAATTATCTCCGTTTGGGGAGGGGGGGTTCATGGCCCCGTGACGACCTCTCCCCCCTCCCCCCTTGAATCCGCGCCTGTCCCCAGACTTGTTTATCATTATAAGAAGTGCCTATTTTTCCTCAGAACGAAGGAAATCCTCCGATATTTGCAATTTCGAACATCCGCCAAGTCTTCACGCAAGCCTTCGAAAGTCCAGTAGGCCTAACCGACAAATGAATTGGTAAGTAGAGTGTTACTTAATAGTTTATGTGTGCTCGTTTTAATACGCTGGAGATTATGTTTTTTTACCTGTGTCCGTAGACTCCAGGAATCCGTGCTTTCCGTAGCAAGCAATGAAGACCGTAGTTCTTATTTCCGTGAATTATATTTTCCATTGTGCCCTGTCGTGCTATTTTAATTGCAATCCCTAACTACTTTTTAAAAGAGTATCAGTTACAAAGTAATTCGTTTCCCTTGGCATTATCCACAAGACCAGCTGACCGGCAGTGTGGAACTTGCCCACTCTAGCGCTACCCGGCGGGGCGCGCTTGAACTTGAGGAGTCCTCTCACTTTCTCTTTCATTCGTCATGGTAGCACTATGAGTTCATTCTTTAAAAATGCGAGTAAGTAATATGGAATTATTCGAATAACATGCCAGATAGGAATATCTGTTTCGCAGGCTTATAGGCCGTGTTCTAAGGACATTTTGTCGTCCTGACGTCCTGACATGGCCTATAAGCCTGCGAAACAGAGATTCCTATTTCAACGCCGGTCGTGAAAGTCTGAATTTTTACTTAACATGTCAGATGTTACACATCATATGCGACTACTGTAAGGCTCGTAAATTTTTGTTTGTCTATTGTCCAATAGAAATAAAAATAAAATAAAAATGATCGTTGGTAGGTTAACTAATCGAACGCACGATCGTGGGACAGCGTAAGAAAAGTAGTCACTGGACAGAGCTTTGAATAAAATTTAGGTATCGCCAGAAAGCTAAAGGTCCGTAGATAAATATGGTGAAGAACGAAGGTATCTGGAAAGAAAAGGACAACGGCTAATTAAGGCAGGAAATAAAAGACACCGTAGGCCTCGGATATTCTAAGACCGTCAGGGTCGGAAGAGAACAAGAGTTGACCAAGGAAGGTGGACAGGAAAGCTAATGGAGAAGAGCCAGACTCAGCTGGAGGTCCCGTGGTCGCCAGCCTATGTCCCATTAGACGTGAAACTCTGGTGGGAGGGGCATTCTTTTGATAACGACATTCTAATTACCGGTATGCTTGATGAAGCAGAATGCTCATCAGTGAGATAAGCAACAGTACTAGCGGATATATCTTTAAAAGCAAGAATATTCTTTCGTCGTGTAATACATGATAGTCATAAAGGAAATTAAAGAAAGGTCCTATATAAAGCTTTGTTTCGCATTGCCTTTTGTGCTGTTGTTTTTAATAACATCTCTTTAGATCGCTCACGGATGGCTATGTTATTTCGCTTTCTCTTATTAAATGAGCGGAGCGAGGCGTACCTTCTCTGGCCGGCTTCACTTCTCATCTCTCCTCTCTTTTCTGTGGGCTTATCGTTCTTTCTCCCTGTCTGTTTTGCCTTCTGGCATGTACTCTTCTGCTTTTGTTCACCTAGTTTCTTCAGACAAGACGGGACGATGTCTATCTTTATTTCCAAGGATTCTGTTCTTTGTACTGTTAAGTGTTGATCTGGCTGGTGCTAATTTTGCTTCTATTGCTGCTGGCGTGAAAGTAATCGGTTTTCTTCTTCAGTGGTTTTGGGCGTCTCTTTTTGCCGTTCTTTTACTTTGAGGATGTATTTTCTCTTTCACTCATTTCAGATGGAATATTTCAAGTTTGTTTTCTACCATAGCCGCCGGCATCCCTGGGCTAAAAGAGACGGACCCCCAAAAAGTTTCACTTATGAGGGCCCCCAAGATATGCCATTTTAAGGGATTTCATGCGGAAGGAGGCACACTTTTCACGAAATATTTAACTGTACGATGCAATTAGTTTTATCGCCCCAAAATTCTGTTGCTTTATATTTTAACGCTTATTTGAGCAGAACTATATTTTGAAATGTCTCGTCTCGTCTCGTACCATCCCGTCCCGTCCCGTCCCGTCCCGTCCCTTCCTGCCACGTCCTGTCCTGTCCCGTCCTGTCCTGTCCCGTCCTGTCCCATCCTATCCCGTCCCACCTCGTCTCGTCCCGTCCCGTCCCGTCCCTTGCTGCCACGTCCTGTCCCATCCTATCCCGTCCCACCTCGTCTCGTCCCGTCCCGTCCCGTCCCTTCCTGCCTCGTCTTTTCCTGCCCTGTCTTGCCCCGTCCTGTCCCATCCTATCCCGTCCCGTCCCGTCCCGTCCCGTCTAGGCTCGTCTCGTCCCGTCCCGTGTCGTCTTGTATCGCCCCGTTCTGTCTCATCCCGTCCCGTCCCTTCCTGCCTCGTCTTTTCCTGTCCTGTCCCGTCCTGTCCCATCCTATCCCGCCCCGTCCTGTCATGTCCCGTCCCGTCCCGTCCCGCCCCGTCCCATCTCGGCCCTCCGTCTCGTCCCGTCCCGTCCCGTTCCGTAATTTCCTGCCTCGTCTTGTCCTGTCTTGTCCCGTCCTGTCCCATCCTATCCCGTCCCGTCCCATCTAGGCTCATCTCATCCCGTCCCGTCCCTTGCCGTCTTGTATCGTCCCGGCCCGTCTCGTCCCGTCCCGTCCCTTCCTGCCTCGTCTTGTCCTGTCCTGTCCCGTCCTGTCCCATCCTATCCCGTCCCGTCCCTTCCTGCCTCGTCTTGTCCTGTCCTTGCCAGTCCCATCCTATCCCGTCCCGTCTCGTCCCGTCCAGTCCCGTCCCGTCCCTTGCCGTCTTGTATCGTCCCGTCCCGTCTCGTCCCGTCCCTTTCCTTCCTGCCTCGTCTTGTCCTGTCTAGTCCCGTCCTGTCCCATCCTATCCCGTCCCGTCTCGTCCCGTCCCGTCCCGTCCCGTCCCGTCCCGTCCGTCTCGTCCCGTCCCTTCCCTTCCCTTCCTGCCTCGTCTTGTCCTGTCTTGTCCCGTCCTGTCCCATCCTATCCCGTCCCGTCCCTTCCTGCCTCGTCTTGTCCTGTCCTTGCCAGTCCCATCCTATCCCGTCCAGTCCCGTCCCGTCCCGTCCCTTCCTGCCTCGTCTTGTCCTGTCTTGTCCCGTCCCGTCCCGTCTCGTCCCGTCCAGTCCCGTCCCGTCCCGTCCCGTCCCTTCCTGCCTCGTCTTGTCCTGTCTTGTCCCGTCATGTCCCATCCTATCCTGTCCCGTCCCGTCTAGGCTCGTCTCGTCCCGTCCCGTCCCGTGTCGTCTTGTATCGTCCCGTCCCGTCCCGTCCCTTCCTGCCTCGTCTTGTCCTGTTTTGTCCCGTCCTGTCCCGTCTCGTCCCGTCCAGTCCAGTCCCGTCCCGTCCCGTCCCGTCCCGTCCCGTCCCGTCCCGTCCCGTCCCGTCCCTTCCTGCCTCGTCTTGTCCCGTCATGTCCCATCCTGCCTCGTCTTGTCCAGTCTTGTCCCGTCATGTCCCATCCTATCCCGTCCCGTCCCGTCTAGGCTCGTCTCGTCCCGTCCCGTCCCGTGTCGTCTTGTATCGTTCCGTCCAGTCCCGTCCCGTCCCGTCCCGTCCCGTCCCGTCCCGTCCCGTCCCGTCCCTTCCCGTCCCGTCCCTTCCTGCCTCGTCTTGTCCTGTCTTGTCCCGTCATGTCCCATCCTGCCTCGTCTTGTCCTGTCTTGTCCCGTCATGTCCCATCCTATCCCGTCCCGTCCCGTCTAGGCTCGTCTCGTCCCGTCCCGTCCCGTGTCGTCTTGTATCGTCCCGTCCCGTCCCGTCCCGTCCCTTCCTGCCTCGTCTTGTCCTGTCTTGTCCCGTCATGTCCCATCCTGCCTCGTCTTATCCTGTCTTGTCCCGTCATGTCCCATCCTATCCCGCCCCGTCCCGTCTCGTCCCATCTCGTCTCGTCTCGTCCCGTCTCGTCCCGTCTCGCCTTTTTTGTTCTGTATTTATTTCTGTCTTGTCTTGTTTAGTTTAGTTTTGTATTGTTCTGTTTTGTTTCTTTCTGTTTTTATTCTGTTTTGCTTTGTTCAGTTTTATTTTGTTCTGCTTTGTTATTTTCTTCCGTTTTGTTTTGTTCTGTTTAGTTCTGTTTTGTTGTATTTTGCTTTGTTCGGTTTTATTCTGTTCTTTCGTTCTGTTTTTTTGTTCTGTTCTGTTTTGTCAGTTTTGCTTTGTTCTATTTTGTTCTGTTATGCTTTGCTCTGTTTTGGTCTGGTTTGTTCTGCTCTGTCTTGTTCTGTTTTGCTTTGTTCTGTTTTGTTCTCTTCTGTTTAGTTATGTTTTGTTCTGTTTTTTGTGTTCTGTTTTGTTCTGTTTTATTTGGTCTGTTCTGTTTTGTTTTGTTCTGTTATTTTCTGTTCGTTTTTTAAATTTACGTTTAATTTTTGTCTTTCTTGTTTTTTACTTTTGTTTAGTTTTTGGCTTTCGTTTCGTTTTTACTGATTTTGTTTTAGTTTTCAGTGTTGTGTTTTTTGTTTTTTTTTGTTTTCTGCTTTCGTATTTTGGTCTTTAATTTTGTTTTTGGACCAGTATATCTGCGAGATACAGAAAATATAGTTGGTTTTCAGAAATAGGAACATTTCCACAAGAAAATTCGTTAAAATAAAGCTGAAAGATTCAACAATCAGTACCTTTTGGATATGGGAGAGCTGTACATCCCGAGCTACAACATGCGCCAGTGAAAAATAATTCAGTCTCGCTCTATATTGATCAGCCATCCTACATCTACTTCCAGATCAGCACTAATTTGTCAGATGTAATTTTGTCGCAGAGTTACCAGCTTTGTGGTCCTAACACATCTCCTGTGTTCAGAATATGGAGAATTTTTTAAAAAATTGTATGGAGCTGTTAATGCATATACTTCCGGTCAAGCTTAATTACGATCTTTTATTCAATGTTGCACTTTTGTACCTTTCACTTTGCTTGCTCGGTCATGCTTTTACCCCCATGTCCCTCCCTTAATTGCTTTAATGCATTACCTTAATTTGAAAGGCTCCATGCCAGACGATTGAATTAACCACGCTCGTGCATTAAATAAAGGGATTGCGTTAAATGAAGTGCTCTTCTCTCAGTCACTGGATAGTTAGGAACTGACAGCGGGGACCTGAATTAACCACTAAGTGCACTGTGTTAGTACAGTTGGGGCTGACAAGTGATTCCACTATAAAATTATCGCACCTTTTACATTGCTCCCAATATGAACTGGCGTACGCCAGATATCTTTCTGGTGGGGGGATAGTTGTGTACATTGTTAACACGTAGTTCCATGAAGAACGAAATAGAAGCATATTTTCATATATCCTACTGGTCTTACTTAGGACATTAGACATTTTATTTATTTCTCGTCTCGGGAACATACAAATGTACAGTTGCTATACATACGAATAATGGTAAAACTGTCTAATTATATAACACGTGCCCAATACTGAGCAACATCCAAGGCGCTCGGAGTGGCTAACAGGAGTTCTTCCGCTGCACAAGATGAAGGGCACAGAGGGCAATGAAGCATATGTCTTGTGGTTTGTTGTCTACATTCGCAAGACGTGGCACATGTACTGAGGCCCCATCTCCTCAGATTGTCTCGAGATCTTCGAACTCCTGATCGTAACCTGTTTAGGGATTTCCACACCAACCAGCTTTCGTTGTGTCCGGGTCTGTGTTGTGTATGTTTTTATGGACTGTTATAAGATGTTTTCACTGCTGAATATCAGATCTGGGTTATAGTCGCGTTTCCATCTGGCGCTGTTAAAAGATGCAGGCTGCTTTGGATCATGTATTAGGCTCAGATGATTGCCTTCCACCCATTCTTGCAATGTTACCCCATTCTCATCATCTTGCTCATAGCCCCACGTGGTGCTGTGGCCGTTACGTCACCAATCACTACTTGTGTATGTTGGTTGAAAAAGTAATCGGGTACATTGGTATTGAAATCAGCACTGGTGGTTTGTATATGGATGTGATAGTACAGCCTCTGATTTCCAGACTTAGAACTTCAAGATCATTTGCCTCATACTGTACCCGTTCGTCCTGGGGATGCGATGACCCATCTGCTATAACATCACATCCCTGGAGTTCCAGGACAGAGCGGAGTTAAATGAACCTCTAGTCAAATAAGGAATGTGTCGGAAATTCAGCTGAGTTCTTGAAAAAGCAGTGGGTTTCACGAGACAAAGTATCTCTAGGGTCGTTACGGGCTTAAGTTAATAAAAATAATTCAAATATAAATGGGCGCCATCAACTGAATTCCTAGCAAAACCACTTCCTTTCCGGATAAGCCTTACTCAAGACAAGGAAAGAAAAAGGAACATCACACCATCATCAGATCACAACTAAGATAAAAACAAATTTATTTTACCTTGAAAGTCAGACAGACATTTTAAATATAATTCCTACCTAAGAGTATGGTCGAATGCAAAGTTAAATTGTCATTGTCCAAAAATCGAACCATCTCCTTTCTAAAGCAAAATTATTTCAATCCACATAACAAGAAAAATGTATAAAGTTCTCTTGGGTTCTCAGGATCACTGTATCACTATGTCTTTCGTCACTGACATTTGTGAAACCTGAGACCTAATTCTCTTTAATTTAACATCAATGTGGATTTAATTAAGTTACTAATCTGCCTAAACATACACATATAATAATCACTCATGTTAAATATCACATAAATTATGGTTTGCATGGTATAATTTGAACGTAGAACATGTTAATCAAATGTTCCTAAGCATTGAATAATTAATTTACATTATTTACATCGTCATTAATCTCTTATCTGTGAATTACAGAAAATTCAAATTCTCATTGGTCATCCTCATCATTATTATCAAAATTAAATATTTCTCACATTAATTCTCACTTCAAAATTCCAAATATTCCTGTCAGAATCGTTAATTCATCACCATTACATCATTTAAATTCACATTTCAAGTTGCAATTCCTTCGAATTATCTCTCAATTAAATTTATTTAATTGCATATAAATTCATTAATCATCAGCTTCTTTAATTAATCATCACCTTCTAATTCAGTTATTCATCATCATTACAATCGTCTAATAATTCATTTCAATCAGTTTAATCAATTCAATCTTTAATTCATCCACTTATTTAATTCATCGATTTATTTCAAAATTTAATTTATCAACTTATTTAAATTTCAATCATCTGGTTATTTAGATTTTATTATTTCATCTAGTCATTCTGATTTTTATTTTCATTAGGTCAGATCGTTAACATGCTTAAATCTCAGATTATTATTTCATTAATTATTATTTTCAGAAAATCTTGTATTATAAACTTCATTTATTTGTTTAATTTCCTAACAAATTGTTTAATAAGGTTTATAGAACGTTGTCTTACAGTTTTATTACTTCCAAGTTATATCTCGTATTTAATTATCATGCCAAAAATATTATTGTCTCCACGACATCACGTTGGATCTAACTATCCACAACGACATTATATTTCTTCAATATTCCAAATATCACATTTGAATATAAGAATTGCTACAAAACTCCATAAATATTCAGCACATACAGCATGAATCTCAACAAATACGCTAGACTGGGTATGACGACCTCATGTCCGCTTCAAAATACATCATCAACGTTGCAACTATCAAATGGCAAATTCCACAAAATGCCTATCACAAACTTCATTTAACCACGTTGCATGATCTACAAAAATATATAAATGGCTTCAAATTATTAACGCACATAATCTCCAATGACTGTAATTACTCTGATCACATCTAGACAACTTCTTAAACAATTGGGAAAATATTACTTCAGTAATTTAATATTTGCTTTCAAATAGCATAAATTCTCTTTCACAAGTTTCATAATTCACATCGTAGAAAAACACCAATGTGCTATAATCTCTCATCAAAATCTGCAATACTGATCTGCCTTAAAATAATTATGACCATTAATGATTAATCTTACAAGATTAAATTACTTTAAATCCTTCTCAAAGGTATCAAACACAATTATAAAAATCATCAAAGCATCAGCTGTGACAGCTGTTAAATCTGAAATTACTCTCAAAAGAGTATAGCAACAAAATATTGGATTGGCAAACAAGAATTACTAAATGCAATCCTGTTGGCATTTATCGTTACTTTATTTAACAAAATTTCGACTGATATGTGACTAGTAGTTCCTTGTTTAATTCACTTACATCTCGTGTACATTCGGATGATAAAATGAGTTCCTCAATGGCGAGTAAGATGTGTAACCACCGTGCAATCGTATAAATACGAAGGACCTCGCCCCGTCGACTTGGATGATAGTTCCCTAAACGGTGGGTAAGGTGAGTAGCCACCATACAATCGTATAAATACGAAGGACCCCACCTCGTAGGCTATATGAGTGAATGTACCAGAAAGGAATCAACAAGTTTCTAGTTGTCATATAAAAGCGACGTTCATTCACTAAAGTGAATAACTTCTTAATATCTCCAAACAATCCAATGGAAAAAAATCCCTACTGATGAATAATACACACTCGCTAGTATGCAATGAACTGACGAAGTAGTTTCTGATAATCAATTGCAGATCACGAGTTCGAAATACTCGTTACACAAAAAAAAACTATCCATGAAAAATATCCTAGCTGGAAAAATGTCTATAAGACCAAACATCTTCTTAATAAAGCCAAACAACGGTGAGAATTTCGATTAATGATGCCTGCCATATCATATGGTCACTCCATATTCTAGCAAATTCGAAGTATATAAATTCAAACCATGTCTTAATAATCAAATCACTCCTATTAGAAAAATATACATGTGTGCCCAGTATTCATGAAAATAATCGTATCAGGTAGATAGAACTCTTACAATACCTTTCATTATCAGTTGTAATATAATTTCCAAGATCGTCGTTTTTCCCTACCTAAAGATTTCTCGTAAGATCGGCGTGAATATCATTTCATCCATGAAATGACGATTTCCTTCGAAATCCCAAGCGAATCAGCTGTTGGACTCCTCTCGTCAGGAACCGAATCCATCGCTCTGTGGTGCCATCTTGTCTCTATTCACGTTTACTCGATCATGTTGAACCTCGGATTACCCATAGCGGATATCGTCCAACTCCTTCTCGAAAAGTTCATGGAAACAGCGGACCCCCTACTCTTCTTCTAATATACGCCACTGTTCCGATAAATGTTCAGTTTGAGAATTGTAAGTCCACTCTCAACTTACTGCAAAGTTCGACTTGAGTAAAATAAAAATTTTACTAGATAGTGTTCAAGATTACGATACACCCTGTATCTGTCTGTAATATGTAATCCATGAAAATTGTATAAGATAAAATTCTTATAAATGCACGCTGTAATGTTCATCAGAGCCTATGCTAAACATTCAGTTTACTTGGAATAGTAAAAAGTCGCTTTGAATGTATTATATAACAGCATGGTTATAAGGTTATTTGTGAAAGCCTGTGTTCGAACAGCGTCGAAATGAAGCTTGAAATAAAGTCTTCATATGCGATCAGTGTGGTTTTGAAATACCCCGGCTATCTACAATTGTCTTCTCGGCTAGGTCACCTGTATCAACGACCCGCTCGGCCTCTGTTGCTCGGTGATACGAGAAATGTCGCCTACTCCTGCCGTGACGGTTTACGTGTGTTGCGTGACCTTCAATGCCCGTCTCGCTGTGCTATAGGGCTGCTCTGTACTGCTCGCCTCATTGAGCTCAACTGAACTGCTTAGCGCTGTGTCTCAGCTTATGAGTTCCGTGCGGCACGTGGCTAATTCTCCCCACCATAGTGCTCCCACGTCACGAAGATAGTCTCGAACCCGAATCCTCTCGGCTGTTCTGTTATACAATAACTTATTTCCATAAAATTATTTCCACATATAATGCATGTCATATATACTCTTCTAAGTTGTTTTAACTTATTATAATCCCATATATGTTTCAATAAAGCTTCACATCTTTATTCATAATTCTATCTTCTCACAGATTTCAATGCCTCCTTGATTCTTGACCTCCTACGTCATCTTGGCTTTCTTCTTGACGCGATCGATGCGCTATCTTATCTGCTTGCTTTCCAAAACCTCAACTATAGCTTAATGTCAGCTGGCGTAGCCGATAGCCTAAAATAGGTATCGGGTACATCTCTCCCGTACATCTCCTTTTTTTTTATCAGGATTGAGAAAAAAAAAATACACTCTCAGGCATTCAATATATTATACATGTACACGATAGCTCTATAATTCCTTTACTCAGCATGATGGTTCTTTCTGACTCTCTATAATGATGACTTCCAATGATTAACGTCTTGATTCTGTGTTATTCTGACGTTTATTCCTTCTGTCTTCACTCGTGCTGGCTCGATTGACATCTCTCACTGTCTCTTCGAGTGGTGCACTAGGCTGTCTATCCTCTTGTCTTGACCTTTCATGTCCACGATTGTCCCGTCTGTCGTTAGGATCGATTCTTCGGCCTTCCTGTCGGTCGTTTCCATTAAACTGTTGACCTTGGTTCCAGTTATTCCTTCCCCGATATCTGTTATTATACCGATTTCTGTCCTGATACCTGGAATTTTGGTTATAATTCCTATACCGGCTATCTCTCGCTTCTTGATCGTATGGCCTTTCATATGGTCCTCTATATCGATCATTTCCTCTTGCGTTACGGATGTTTCCTCGATTCCCATCGTTCCGTCGGTTTTCCCAGGAATCCCTTCTGTCCGTTTGAGCTGCATTGTCCACGACTACCGCATTTACTTCTTGCGTGTTTCTGTTGTCGTTCCTATTACTTCTCGGTGTAACCTGTGCGCTCGTATAATCCAATCGCCGCAAAATATCATCATAATGTTCCAGCGTATTGGCTCCCGATGCTATCAAAGATCGCTGTACCTCTATCGGTAACTGTCGCGCTATAGCTTGCAAAAGCTCTTCTTCTGGCAATGGAGGAATAAGGAACTGTAATTTAGCCAGCTGTGACGTGAAGTAGTTGGCGTAATGCGTCGGATGTGACGTAGAATAGCGTTTAGAGTACATCTCCGCTCTTACGTTGAGTTGATCCTCGGCACTCCAGAATCTCCTCAAGAAAGCCATGGCAAATTGCTCCATGTTCGCAAAGTTGCTTCTGAACGCTCTAAACCACGTAAGTGCAGATCCATCTAAGGCGCGTTCTACTATCCTTAGCTCTCTTTCTTTGGCTACCCTGTGTTCCGCCATGTAGTCTCGAATATCTCGCAGAAATTCTACTGGTGTAACTCCTGTATTTCCCGAAAATTTTCTCGGTTTGTCATCTAGGTTCCTTATAATTGTGACTGGACCTGAGTATCGTTCACTTGGACCTAACGTACTCCTACTCGAACTTGGATTCTCCTGAGGGGTTGAACTGACCCTTTCGAATGTCACATTCGGTTGCATTTGACGGTCTTCTACCATGCTCGTGTCTTGATTCGTCATACTGCGGTCTATCGCTGTTTGATTCATCAATGTTTCCCCTGATGTTACATTCTGACTGGTAAAACTGTTAACTATGGTTTCTAGTTTAGTCACCCTGTCTTCTGCTAATCTCTTCATCTGCGTCTTCAACTCATCTAACGATGTAACATCCTGCGTCCTGTTACTTTCGTCTAGATCGTTCCTCAACTTGTCAATCTTTCCTTCGCACGTGTTCTTCACTAACGCGACTTGTTCTTTCAACAGATCAACATCTGTTCTAAATAGTGTTGAAACTATTTTCATCGCTTCTTTGCTTTCCGTAAACCTAGCTTCTAAGTTTGCCATACCTGCGATTAATTTTTCATCTAACCCGTCACGTTTCTCTTTTGCTTCGGCATCGACCTCATTATATCGTTCCTCCACGATTGCTCCGACTCTATTTTTAAATAAAGTTAAGTTTTCGTTAACCTTTTGCTCTATATCGTCGTCTATCTTCCTAATATCCTTCTGCAATTGATTTTCTAACGACTTTATATTAGAATTGACCTCTCCCAAGACTTCATCTTTAATGGTCCCAATTACTGTCTTCAAATCTTTTATTTCGTTACCTAGATTTGTTTCTAGACCCTTAATCTTAGTCTCGAAAGATACTTCGGTAGACCAATCTTGAATTTTTCCTACATCTGCCACTAAACCATCGATGTCGAATCTCAACTTCGATACATCTGACTTAATGTCTTTCTGTATGGTCATAACGTCTGTTCTTAAAATAAAAATATTTTCTTCTCCTCTACTTTCCAACTCGATAATATTTTTCCTTAATATCTGAACATTTTCCTCTCCTTTCATGTTTACTGCAATTATGTCTAATTGTAAAGTTTTCAACATCTCATTGTTCTTCAAAGTTAAACTATTCTCTAATCTGGTTAACTTATTTTCTAATTCAGTATTAGTTTCTTCACTACGAGACTGTAATTTCACTTCCAATGATTTGAAATTGTCTTCACTATTTGACTGTAGCCTAGTCTCTAATAACATCAACTCATCTTTGCTATTTGACTGTAATAGTTTTAAATTAGTTTCGTTACTAATCTGTAATGATTTTAAATTCTCTTCAGTACTAGTTTGCAATGCTTGTACATTCTCTTTACATTTAGCTTCTAATCTAGCTTCTGAATTATTAATTTGTTCTTTAACTTCAGTTTCCATCTTAGAAATAGTTTCTGCAATTCCAGACATACCCGTCTGCAACTCTCCTAACACCTTCGTTAAATCCTCTGGCAACATAATTATATTTCAATATAGAATTATATAGAGACATTAGACAACAACACATCACGATGTCTCAATTCCTGCATTCACTTGGGTATAGGGAAAAATATCTTATAACTAACATGATATTACTAATACGATTAACATGAACACTGGATTGGGCACACAAGTACATTGTCTGACTAAGTATAATAAATTTTGTAACACACTTAAATGAACTTGAGATCAATCTCTCAGTAATCTAAATCTGATGTGATTCCATAGAATTAACAAAATCGAAAAGCCCCACTAGTTGGATAAAGCCAATTCTCCCTCTCTCTCTGTACCCGTTCGTCCTGGGGATGCGATGACCCATCTGCTATAACATCACATCCCTGGAGTTCCAGGACAGAGCGGAGTTAAATGAACCTCTAGTCAAATAAGGAATGTGTCGGAAATTCAGCTGAGTTCTTGAAAAAGCAGTGGGTTTCACGAGACAAAGTATCTCTAGGGTCGTTACGGGCTTAAGTTAATAAAAATAATTCAAATATAAATGGGCGCCATCAACTGAATTCCTAGCAAAACCACTTCCTTTCCGGATAAGCCTTACTCAAGACAAGGAAAGAAAAAGGAACATCACACCATCATCAGATCACAACTAAGATAAAAACAAATTTATTTTACCTTGAAAGTCAGACAGACATTTTAAATATAATTCCTACCTAAGAGTATGGTCGAATGCAAAGTTAAATTGTCATTGTCCAAAAATCGAACCATCTCCTTTCTAAAGCAAAATTATTTCAATCCACATAACAAGAAAAATGTATAAAGTTCTCTTGGGTTCTCAGGATCACTGTATCACTATGTCTTTCGTCACTGACATTTGTGAAACCTGAGACCTAATTCTCTTTAATTTAACATCAATGTGGATTTAATTAAGTTACTAATCTGCCTAAACATACACATATAATAATCACTCATGTTAAATATCACATAAATTATGGTTTGCATGGTATAATTTGAACGTAGAACATGTTAATCAAATGTTCCTAAGCATTGAATAATTAATTTACATTATTTACATCGTCATTAATCTCTTATCTGTGAATTACAGAAAATTCAAATTCTCATTGGTCATCCTCATCATTATTATCAAAATTAAATATTTCTCACATTAATTCTCACTTCAAAATTCCAAATATTCCTGTCAGAATCGTTAATTCATCACCATTACATCATTTAAATTCACATTTCAAGTTGCAATTCCTTCGAATTATCTCTCAATTAAATTTATTTAATTGCATATAAATTCATTAATCATCAGCTTCTTTAATTAATCATCACCTTCTAATTCAGTTATTCATCATCATTACAATCGTCTAATAATTCATTTCAATCAGTTTAATCAATTCAATCTTTAATTCATCCACTTATTTAATTCATCGATTTATTTCAAAATTTAATTTATCAACTTATTTAAATTTCAATCATCTGGTTATTTAGATTTTATTATTTCATCTAGTCATTCTGATTTTTATTTTCATTAGGTCAGATCGTTAACATGCTTAAATCTCAGATTATTATTTCATTAATTATTATTTTCAGAAAATCTTGTATTATAAACTTCATTTATTTGTTTAATTTCCTAACAAATTGTTTAATAAGGTTTATAGAACGTTGTCTTACAGTTTTATTACTTCCAAGTTATATCTCGTATTTAATTATCATGCCAAAAATATTATTGTCTCCACGACATCACGTTGGATCTAACTATCCACAACGACATTATATTTCTTCAATATTCCAAATATCACATTTGAATATAAGAATTGCTACAAAACTCCATAAATATTCAGCACATACAGCATGAATCTCAACAAATACGCTAGACTGGGTATGACGACCTCATGTCCGCTTCAAAATACATCATCAACGTTGCAACTATCAAATGGCAAATTCCACAAAATGCCTATCACAAACTTCATTTAACCACGTTGCATGATCTACAAAAATATATAAATGGCTTCAAATTATTAACGCACATAATCTCCAATGACTGTAATTACTCTGATCACATCTAGACAACTTCTTAAACAATTGGGAAAATATTACTTCAGTAATTTAATATTTGCTTTCAAATAGCATAAATTCTCTTTCACAAGTTTCATAATTCACATCGTAGAAAAACACCAATGTGCTATAATCTCTCATCAAAATCTGCAATACTGATCTGCCTTAAAATAATTATGACCATTAATGATTAATCTTACAAGATTAAATTACTTTAAATCCTTCTCAAAGGTATCAAACACAATTATAAAAATCATCAAAGCATCAGCTGTGACAGCTGTTAAATCTGAAATTACTCTCAAAAGAGTATAGCAACAAAATATTGGATTGGCAAACAAGAATTACTAAATGCAATCCTGTTGGCATTTATCGTTACTTTATTTAACAAAATTTCGACTGATATGTGACTAGTAGTTCCTTGTTTAATTCACTTACATCTCGTGTACATTCGGATGATAAAATGAGTTCCTCAATGGCGAGTAAGATGTGTAACCACCGTGCAATCGTATAAATACGAAGGACCTCGCCCCGTCGACTTGGATGATAGTTCCCTAAACGGTGGGTAAGGTGAGTAGCCACCATACAATCGTATAAATACGAAGGACCCCACCTCGTAGGCTATATGAGTGAATGTACCAGAAAGGAATCAACAAGTTTCTAGTTGTCATATAAAAGCGACGTTCATTCACTAAAGTGAATAACTTCTTAATATCTCCAAACAATCCAATGGAAAAAAAATCCCTACTGATGAATAATACACACTCGCTAGTATGCAATGAACTGACGAAGTAGTTTCTGATAATCAATTGCAGATCACGAGTTCGAAATACTCGTTACACAAAAAAAAAACTATCCATGAAAAATATCCTAGCTGGAAAAATGTCTATAAGACCAAACATCTTCTTAATAAAGCCAAACAACGGTGAGAATTTCGATTAATGATGCCTGCCATATCATATGGTCACTCCATATTCTAGCAAATTCGAAGTATATAAATTCAAACCATGTCTTAATAATCAAATCACTCCTATTAGAAAAATATACATGTGTGCCCAGTATTCATGAAAATAATCGTATCAGGTAGATAGAACTCTTACAATACCTTTCATTATCAGTTGTAATATAATTTCCAAGATCGTCGTTTTTCCCTACCTAAAGATTTCTCGTAAGATCGGCGTGAATATCATTTCATCCATGAAATGACGATTTCCTTCGAAATCCCAAGCGAATCAGCTGTTGGACTCCTCTCGTCAGGAACCGAATCCATCGCTCTGTGGTGCCATCTTGTCTCTATTCACGTTTACTCGATCATGTTGAACCTCGGATTACCCATAGCGGATATCGTCCAACTCCTTCTCGAAAAGTTCATGGAAACAGCGGACCCCCTACTCTTCTTCTAATATACGCCACTGTTCCGATAAATGTTCAGTTTGAGAATTGTAAGTCCACTCTCAACTTACTGCAAAGTTCGACTTGAGTAAAATAAAAATTTTACTAGATAGTGTTCAAGATTACGATACACCCTGTATCTGTCTGTAATATGTAATCCATGAAAATTGTATAAGATAAAATTCTTATAAATGCACGCTGTAATGTTCATCAGAGCCTATGCTAAACATTCAGTTTACTTGGAATAGTAAAAAGTCGCTTTGAATGTATTATATAACAGCATGGTTATAAGGTTATTTGTGAAAGCCTGTGTTCGAACAGCGTCGAAATGAAGCTTGAAATAAAGTCTTCATATGCGATCAGTGTGGTTTTGAAATACCCCGGCTATCTACAATTGTCTTCTCGGCTAGGTCACCTGTATCAACGACCCGCTCGGCCTCTGTTGCTCGGTGATACGAGAAATGTCGCCTACTCCTGCCGTGACGGTTTACGTGTGTTGCGTGACCTTCAATGCCCGTCTCGCTGTGCTATAGGGCTGCTCTGTACTGCTCGCCTCATTGAGCTCAACTGAACTGCTTAGCGCTGTGTCTCAGCTTATGAGTTCCGTGCGGCACGTGGCTAATTCTCCCCACCATAGTGCTCCCACGTCACGAAGATAGTCTCGAACCCGAATCCTCTCGGCTGTTCTGTTATACAATAACTTATTTCCATAAAATTATTTCCACATATAATGCATGTCATATATACTCTTCTAAGTTGTTTTAACTTATTATAATCCCATATATGTTTCAATAAAGCTTCACATCTTTATTCATAATTCTATCTTCTCACATATTTCAATGCCTCCTTGATTCTTGACCTCCTACGTCATCTTGGCTTTCTTCTTGACGCGATCGATGCGCTATCTTATCTGCTTGCTTTCCAAAACCTCAACTATAGCTTAATGTCAGCTGGCGTAGCCGATAGCCTAAAATAGGTATCGGGTACAATACGAGGTTGATATTACCTGTATATCCGATTGGGCAAATATAGCACTTCCGTATTTGAAATGAGGTCTTTCGAGAACCAATCGCATTCCACTTATTTTCGGTCGGCACAATTCACAGCCTCTATGAGTCTCCTGTATGCCCAGTACATCGCACTTTGTTTGCCTACATAGATCTCGTAGCAGTTCTTCTTTTGACGATGATATACCCTCTATATTCACTGATATGATGGCCAACTCTGATCCTGAAGAGGACCTAGATGATGTTTCCGGTGTGAAAGGATTAGCCGGCGATTTCGACGTTGTCCAGTGAACGCCCAATTGCTTCATAACTCTACTGTAGGTTACAATCTTCGGGGGAGGGGGGTGCAACTTTCTTGTTAAAACAAGATGTTCAGTAAAGAACATATAGCCTACTTTTCCTTAAATTCATGGGTTTAGTTATAACTTTGCCCTTTTCAAGGAGTATACTTGAATGTTGGTTGTAGTAGCTTGTTGAAATACAACGTGCTATACGGATATTATACGTTGATTCATTGAATCCTCGCCTGAATTATATATATATATACACACACACTCATACAACCATCACAATGACACAGGTTATCAGACAAAAAACAACACTCATCCAAGTACACGGGGATAATGACCATGATGTCCATGCATCTCAAATGAAGCAACAACAATAGCTTCCTACCCACATCTTCCCTCGTATAAAAGTACACACACACACACACACTAGTAAGCCCACATACATCCCAGTGACACAGGTTATCAGACAACTTCTACACACACCCAAGTACACGGGGCTACAAGACAATGATGCCGCAAAAACCCCTGAAGAATCAACAACAAAAACAACAACAACAATAGACTCTACCGCTGATCAAGGACAATGAATTTTAATCTCTGTAGTCGAGTGTTGAAATATGTGGTGTTATAAGTATATACCGGGTGAGTCTTTCGCCCCTTATTAGCCTACTTTCGATTTTTGCAAAAAATGAAAGTAGTCTTATGAGATCAACACAGGGCGAAAAATTGTGTGTTTGTGTGTGTGTGTGTGTGTGTGTGAGTGTGTGTACTCTGAATGTGTGTCCCCCTATCAATTCGAACACGGTGAAACCGAATTGAACGAAATTTGGTACAGAGGTAGCACTAGCAAAGTGCTCCTCAGTATCATGTTTTATATCGCCGCCATCTTGACGGTAACGTAATGGCGGCCACCCAAATGTTCAAAGCTTAAATCAAATTACGACTATCCTAATCATCCGATGTCTACCAAATTTCGCAAAAACATACCGTTATGGGGGAAGCATCTTTTGACCAAATTACAAGGTCATCAGCGCAAAAGTTTGCAGATGGCGGCCATGTATGTGAGCAAATCACTTCCCCCTATCAATTCAAACACGGTAAAACCGAATTGAACGAAATTTGGTACAGAAGTAGCACAGGCAATGGGCACCTCGGTGTCATGTTTTATATCGCCGCCATCTGGACGAAAACGTAATGGCGGCCACCCAAATGTTCTAAGCTTAAATCAAATTACGACCCACCTAATCTCTAATCTCTACCAATTTTTGCAATATTATACCATAATGTACGAAGAATCTTTTGGCTGAACTACAAGATCATCAGTCCAATAATTTGCAGATGGCGGCCATGTATGTGTGAAAATCGATTTCCACTATTAATTCAAACACGGCGAAACCGAATTGGACGAAAGTTGGTGTAGAGAATTAGACTGGAAAAGGGCACTCCTGTGTCATGATTTATATCGCTGCCATCTTGACGAAATGTTAAAAGCTTGAATCAAATTACGACCAACCTAACATTTGATCCCTACCAAATTTTGCAACATTATACCTTTATGTATAAAGAATCTTTCAACCAAACTACAAGGTCTTCAGCCCAATTATTGCGGATGGCGGCCATATATGTGTGCAAATCGATTCCCCCTATCTTTTCAAACTCGATGAAGCCTAATTGAACGAAATTCGGTACAGAGATAGCACTAGCAAAGGGCATCTCAGTGTCATGTTTTATATTGTCGCCATCTTGACGGAAACGTAATGGTGGCCACCCAAATGTAAAAAGCTTAAACCAAATTACGACCAACCTAATCATCTGATCTCTACCAAATTTTGACACAACTTACCTTTATGTAAGAAGTGTTCTTTGACTAAGCTACAAGGTCATCAATCCAATAGTTTGCATATGGTGGCCATGTATGTGTGCAAGTCGATTCCCCCAATAAATTCAAACACGGTAAAACCAAATTGAACGAAATATGGTACAGAGGCAGCACTTGCAAAGGGCACCTCAGTGTCGTGTTTTATATCGCCGCCATCTTGACGGAAACGGAATGTCGGCCACCCAAATGATAAAAGCTTAAATCAAATTACGACCAACCTAATCATTTGATCTCGACCAAATTTTGCAACAACATACCTTTTTGTGGGAAGCATCGTTTGACTGAACCTCAAGGTCATCAGTCCAATAGTTTGCAGATAGCGGCCATGTAAGAGTGCAAATCGATTCCCCACATCAATCCAAACACGGTGAAACCGAATGGAATGTTTTTTTTTTACAGAGGTAGCACTAGCAAAGGGCACCTCATATTCATGTTTAATATCCGTATAGTACGTTGTATTTCAACAAGCTACTACAACCAACATTCAATTATACTCCTCGAAAAGGACAAAGAGTTATAACAATACCCATGCATTTAGGAGAAAGTAGGCTATATATTCTTTACTGAACATCTTGTTTTTTTAAGTTTTCGGCCACATTTCCAACGTCTGATGCCAGCATTGTCGACAGTTCCCCATCCATACTCAAGCCACAATGACCCTAAACGACTTTCCAAGATTTATGACGACATGGAAACAAGACCTTTACAAAATCATCTGTGCGACAAGTAATTAATCAATGCATCAAACTGTTATACGGGCATGTACAAAGAACATACCGATTATACGGTTTTAGTCGGATGCGAAATTAACGCCGGGTTCGGTGGCTTACTGATAAAGAACGTGAATGAACCTTCGAAGCGGATAGCAGTATCACATCTCATACGCTTTCAGGCAAGGTATAAGGACTAGCATCCATGGAGCAATGGTATAAGTGCGTAGAAGATATTCGCCTTGTTTTTGGGAGCTTGGTTTAAATCCCATCACCGCTAAATATTTTTATGCACATTTTAAGCTGTGGTAATCATATACAAGGGTATTCATGCCACATTTGACTAATATCATGCAGTGTTTATTTTGGGCTCAATGGGTACTAGCTTGACAATGGCGGCAATATAAAATATGACACTGAGGTACCCTTTGCTGGCGCTACCTCAGTGCCAAATTTCGTTTCAAATGATAGGGGTGGACAGACATACACACACAGACACTATTTTGGCCCTGTGTAGTTTCCATAAGTATACTTTAATTTTTTGCAAAAATCGAAAGTAGGCTAAAAATGGAGGAGGTTGGAATTCAACCACTACACTATCTGTACTAAAATATAATAAAACACATATTAATTGTAGAATGTACCTGAATATTTGGCGGGGAACTGTGCATAGTCGTATTTTCTTTGCTAGATCCGTAGCTCAATTTCATTGCTGACAATCAGATAGAGCGCAGAGCAATATCGGCCAACAAGGGGGATTTCATGTTAGTTGGGTTTCATAAAACCAAAATAAAAAGAGGTTGGTGGACCACTATATATTTTGATTTATGAAATTTACAATACAACTAGCTATACTATCATTCATGCTGATTTTAATGCCATGTACATCAATAATGTCACCTTTTACGTCAGGCAGATGCATATTTTGTGGTTTAAACTTCCTAGTAGCGTACTTTTAATTGCAGTCCTTGCTCACTTCCAGGGATTAATGACTTTTCTTTTTGGTCTGTGAGGTGTCGAGGAAAATATTCATGGTATTAAGGAGGTTATGTCGTGGTATAACGGTGTATAATGACAAAAATGAAACTAGACTAGAATAATTAATGAAACACTTCCTCGTATCCAGAAACTTAAAAACTGGAAGTTGGTGTCCTCAAGATTCCTTGAAACAATCTAAATATCTATACGTTTTGCAAGGGAGTCGAACTGGCGAGCTTCGAAATTCGAGTTCAGAAGCAGTTCGGCGTATGTACGCAAGCAGTTTTTCACCCATACGTTATTTTTAGCCTACTTTTCACATTTTGCAAAAATGAGGAAAAAGTAGACTTATGAGATCGGGCAAATGTGTGTCTGTCTGTCTGTCTGTCCTTCTGTCTGTACTTCTGTCTGTCTGTCTGGCTGGCTGGCTGTGTGTGTGTGTGTGTCCCCTATCAACTTCTAAACGGCTGCAGCAATCGAAACAAAATTTGGTACGAGTAAAGATCTATACTTGAATATCTCACGGCGATATTTGAAAATGATGTCAGTGTTACCAACTGCTGAAAAATCGCAATTGAAATTTGAGATCCATGTTGGATATCTTGGAAGGTATGAATGGGAGCTATTTCAAAATTGACACACGTATAGATAATAATATTGCAGTTTAATTTCCAGGAGGCCATACATGGCAGTGTTGCCAAAATGATTATAAGCCTGCTGATAAGTCCAAATTTTAAATGCATATAACTTCTACACTATCAATTGGATTTCAACCAAATTTCGTATGTGCTATGTGTACATAAACAGATATGACTGAGCATATTCTTAAGGGCCACCAGGGCTGCCAACTGTTAATAAATGCTCTCAATTTTTTATCCAAATGCCCATATATCAGAAAGTATGCAAGCCGACAGCTTTAAACTATGCATACGTATAGTACCCGATATTCTATATTAATTTGGAGTAACTTATATACGTCAGTGCTACCAACATGATTCTAAGCCTGCTGAGAGGTCCAACTTTAAATACATGTAACTTCTATACTATCATTTGGATTTCAACCAAATGTTGTGTGTGCTATGTGTACCATAACAGATATGGCTATGCCAATTCTTAATACTAACCAGGGCTGTCAACTGTTAATAAATACTGTCTCTATTTTTGTTACCCTCATATCAATATATCAGAAACTATGCAAGCCAATAGCTCTAAACTTTGCACACGTATAGTACCTGGCAGTCTAGATTAATTTGGAGTAACTAATATAGACCTACGCCAGTGCTGCCAACATGATTCTAAGCCTGCTGATAGGTCTAATTTTAAAATGCATGTAACTTCTATACTAACTAATATATTTCATTCAAAATTGACACAACAATAGATCATTTTATTTCAGATTATTTCTGACCAATACATGCATGACATTGTTGCCAACATGATTTTACGCGCGCTGTTAGATCCAATGCCTAACTGCATGTAACGTCCATGCTATCCATTGGTCTTCAACCAACTTTTGTATTCTGTATCTTAAGAGATGGAACTAAGAATATATTCAGTCACCTGGGCTGCCAACTGTAGAGCTCTATTAGGCTACATTATGCCAGTTATATTTAGAACTAATTAGAAATGTCGATATTACCAACTCAATTTCGTCATTATTCTAATTAGATCCATAATCATTGAAATGAATCTTACATTTCGAGAAAAGTAGGCTCTTTAGTTCGTCACGGAACTTCTTGTTTCTTCTATAGTTTTCTTGAGCTTAACAGATTCCTGAAAGTCTAAGTTAACGTTTAACTTCAACAGAAACAGACCTAGTTAGAGAAAGGCTTATTAGATCCCAAAATACAATTTAAACTTAGTGCCTGCATTTCACTGCCAATATCCACTATTTTTTTCAAATCCATTTCGTGAGTTTGTGAAGGAAAATGATGTAGAACATTACATTGTTCTGTGTGTAACAATATTTATTATTGCAACCAACAATACACAACATTTCGTCATCTTTACTGTAAAAATAATTAATAAATGCCCACATGTTCTCTTTGTATATCAATCACTCAGTTGATCGCGTCATCTCGCAACAGCTTCTCGGAACGCCCACTTACAGCAGCACATCAGTATACCCACGGAGCCTATAGGATGGGCAACCGAAATGCCACGGTGGGCGAGTGATCATCGCGTCGGACTGCCAATCCCAAGCTTACAGGTTCTCTCCTGGCCGTAGTAAGTGAATTTAGAAAGGCGACAACAATCACGATACGAATGTCATACGTTGTTGGTATATTAAAGAACCTATTTGAATTCAGTAGGCCGTGTTCATAATGGCAAAATTAATCTCAGGATTTTCCGCCAACACAAAAGTTCCTCCTCTCTCCACTAGAAAGCGCTACAGTGTCAAGGAGCTTAGATATCTAACCTCCTTGACCTTCATAGCGCTCGAAGGAGCGATAAAATTTGACATGCAAGCTGCCCTCTGGGCGCAATTAACAAAGCTTACACCCGGCACCGAGGCCATATGATATTATTATTATAATTATTATCATTATGATGACTGTTAGGATGACGATATCAGGCCACTCATGTTCAAAATAATTAAAATACATTTCTTTTGGTATAACTTCCCTAAAATTGGGTAAAAGGAGCACATTAAGGAGTACCAATCGCTTAAACGCATCATCCTCAGGATGATCTAATGCCCTAGATTAGCTTAGCATGTGCACTAGTGCACAAACAGAATTTCCCCTGTAAACGTAGACGCTATCAATGACTGACAGGAAATTGAAGTGCAGTAAAGGGAAGCTTGATGAATTAACTACTGGCTATTTGGAAAGGACATGTGTTCAACATCCATTGTCATATTTCCAATCTCCTTATTTACATAAGTACAAAACACAGACCACTATAACAACATAACACATGCCACGCAGATAATTAGAAGTACCGGTACTGTAGTTAATCGATTTCCTAACCAAATACACTCAATGCGAGATTACCAATTTAAAAAGTAAATATCTCTCGTTGACATCCACACTAATGACTTACATGCTGGCTAAAAGCTATCAGTGGTAATGCATTCCGCATCTGTGCCTCACATCGTACGTTGATCGCAATTGAAGTATTAGAAGCCTTGTTTTAATTTTGCCTGTTTCTATTAACCCTTAGCAGACGAATGTTTTTCTTGTGTAGTCCTGCGCTAGTCGTATTTTTAGCCTACTTTCGATTTTTGCAAAAAATGAAAGTAGACTTATGAGATCAACACAGGACGAAACAAGAAGTTCCGTGACAAACTAAAGAGCCTACTTTTCTTAAAATTTAACATTCATGCCAATGATTAATCTATATGGATCTATCTAGAATAATGACGAAATTAAGTTGGTAATATCGAAATTTCTAATTACCGTAGTTCGAAATACTGTATACCTGGCATAATGTAGCCTAATAGAGAACTACAGTTGGCAGCCCTGGTGACTGAATATATTCTTAGTTCCATCTCTTAAGGTACAGAATACAAAATTTGGTTGAAGTTCAATGGATAGCATGGAGGTTACATGCAGTTAAATATTGGATCAAACAGCGCGTGTAAAATCATGTTGGCAACAATGACATGCATGTATTGGTCAGAAATAATCTGAAATAATTTTGAAAGAAATCAATTAGTTAGTATATATGTTACATGCATTTTAAAATTGGACCTATCAGCAGGCTTAGAATCATGTTGGCAGCACTGGCGTAGGCCTATATCAGTTATTTTAAATTAATCTAGAATGCCAGGTACTATACGTGTGCAAAGTTTAGAGCTATTGGCTTGCATACTTTCTGATGCATTGGTATTAGAGTAACAAAAATAGAGACAGTATTTATTAACAGTTGGCAGCCCTGGTTGCTCTTAAGAATACGCATAGTCATATCTGTTATGGTACACATAGCCCACACGAAATTTGGTTGAAATCCAAATGATAGTATAGAAGTTACATGTATTTAAAGTCGGACCTCTCAGCAGGCTTAGAATCATGTTGGTAGCACTGACGTATATAAGTTACTCCAAATTAATATAGAATATCGGGTACTATACGTGTGCATAGTTTAAAGCTGTCGGCTTGCAAACTTTCTGATATATGGGTATTTGGATTTTAAAAAATTGAGTGCAATTATTAACAGTTGGCAGCTCTGGTGGCTCTTAAGAATATGCTCATTCATATCTGTTTATGTACACATAGCACATAGGAAATTTGGTTGAAATCCAATTGATAGTGTAGAAGTTATATGCATTTAAAATTTGGACTTATCAGCAGGCTTATAATCATTTTGGCAATACTGCCATGTATGGATGGCCTCCTGGAAATTAAACTGCAATATTATTATCTATACGTGTGCCAATTTTGAAACAGCTCCCATTCATATCTTCCAAGATATCCAACATGGAGCTCAAATTTCAATTGCGATTTTTCAGCAGTTGGTAGCACTGACATCATTTTCAAATATCGTCGTGAGATATTCAGGTATAGGTCTTTACTGCTACCAAAGTTTGTTTCGATTGCTCCAGCCGTTTAGGAGTTGATAGGGGGGGGGGGACACACACACAGCCAGACAGACAGACAGACAGAAGGACCGACAGACAGACAGACACACATTTTTCCGATCTCATAAGAACACTTTTTCCTCATTTTTGCAAAATGTGAAAAGTAGGCTAAAAATGTGTGTCTGTATGTGTGAGTCTGTATGTGAGTGTGTGTACTCTGAATGTGTGTCCCCCCGATCAATTCGAACACGGTGAAACCGAATTGAACGAAATTTGGTACAGAGGTAGTACTAGCAAAGGGCACCTCAGGGTCATGATTCATATCGCCGCTATCTTGACGGAAACGTAATGGCGGCCACCCAAATGTTAAAATCTTAAATTACGACTAACCTGATCATCCGATCTCTACCAAATTTTGCAACAACATATGTCTATATGGCGAGCGTCTTTTGACAAAACTACAAGGTCATCAGCCCAATAGTTTGCAGATGGCGGCCGTGTATGTGTGCAAATCGATTACCCTATCAATTCAAACACGGTGAAACCGAATGGAACAAAATTTGGTTCAGAGGTAGCACTGGGAAAGGGCACCTCAGTGTCATGATTTATATCGCCGCCATCTTGAAGAAAACGTAATGGCGGCCACCCAAATGTTAAAAGCTTAAATCAAATTACGACTAACCTGATCATTCGATCTCGACCAAATTGTGCAACAACATATGTTTGTATGGCGAGCGTCTTTTGACAAAACCACAAGGTCATCAGCCCAATAGTTTGCAGATGGCGGTCATGTATGAGTGCAAATCGATTACCCTATCAATTCAAACACGGTCAAACTGAATTGAACGAAATTTGGTACAGAGGTAGCACTAGCAATGGACACCTCAGTGTCATGATTTATATCGCCGCTATCTTGACGGAAACGTAATGGCGGCCACCCAAATGTTAAAAGATTAAATCCAATTACGACCAACGTAATCATCTGATCACTACTAAATTTTGCAGCAACATACATTTATGTGGTAAGCATCTTTTGACCAACCGACAAGGTCATCAGCCCATTAATTTGCAGATAGAGGCCATGTATGTGTGAAAATTGATTTCTCCTATATCTTCAATCACGGTGAAACCGAATTGAACGAGATGTGGTACAGAGGTAGCACTAGCAAAGGACACTTCAGGGACATGTTTTATATCGTTGCCATTTTGACGGAAACGTAATGGCGGCCACACAAATGTTAAAAGCATAAATCAAATTACGACCAACTTAATTATTTGATCTCACCAAATTTTGTAACAACATACGTTTTTGTGGGAAGCATCTTTTGACTGAACTACAAGGTCATCAGCCCAAGAGTTTGCAGATAGCGGCCGTGTATGTGTGCAAATCGATTCACCATATCAATTCAAATACGGCGAAACCGAATTGAATGAAATTATGTACAGAGGTAGCACTAGCAAAGGGCACCTTATATTCATGTCTAATATCCGTATAACACGTTGTATTTCAAAAAGCTACTACAACTAACATTCAATTATACTCCTTGAAAAGGACAAAGAGTTATAACAATACCCATGCATTTAGGAGAAAGTAGGTTATATGTTCTTTACTGAAAATCTTGTTTTTTTTTTCATAAAATAAGCTGTATGTTTACAATGAAGGTATAATGAAGATACAAAGTCTGACTCACGACATTATGAATTAATTCATCAATCTAGACACACACTATAAGCAATAAACATGTAATTAATCAGACCGTTACCGACAGCAGTGGCTATGCTGGCTAAATCGCAGTGTTAGGTCATGGAGCCAAGCTCCCTGCTGACTCGGTAGATGTGTGGGTTCAATCCCCACCGTCGGCCGTCCTAGAAATGGTCTTTCATGGTTTCCCATTTTCAACACCAGGAAAAAGCTGGGACGGTACCATTTGTCAGGCCACGGCCGTTTTCTTCCTCATCTTGTCCAGTTTCATTCATCTTCATCCATTCCATCTCTCATCTCGACGCGCGGGCGTCGGATACAAAGACCTGCATTCGGGCATAAGAAAAAAAAAGCCAGATAGTTTGCCCATTTTCTACTTATATTATAAATAAATAAACTAATTAATATGAATAAATAAATTTAAAATGATTAAATTTAAAATAAATAGGAAAATATATGAATGAATAAATGAATCAATCAATAACCTGGACCCATTATTGGGAAGCCAGGCTCTGTCACAAGCCAGAACGAAGTAGGGAGTGATAGAGGAGTAACACCTCTTTAAAAAAACCTAGGTCCAGCTGACCCGGCTGGTAGTACCTTGTAAGGGTCCCTTACCAGGTTTACGGTGAAGTCTCCAACGGTATCTGCAGTGGAAGGGGTGAACCCTGGAGCAGTGTAGATGGCGGACGAGGCAACCTAGTGCTCAGGTTAATAAGGGCAAAAGGTATATGGTTGCCATATATCAATTTTACGGGCACGACGGTCCCACATGTTAATGGCGGTATCCCGACAGCGTCTGTTCACATGTTAGTGGCGGCTGATATACCAATACTCAGAAGTGGAACTCTGAGTTTAACTCGACTGAAATCTAAGTCAATTATCCAAGTTAATCAACATGAATAGTGCACCTATACAAACATATTACCCCAGTGGGTCAAATCCCACGGTTGAAAAACCGCTTGTGGTCTATTCGGATTCTGGGGAGACCACAGTAGTGTGCCATGAGGTAAATCGGAGTGCCTAAAAAAACCCGAAAAGACAAAATCAGACCAAATTCAAGACTGTTGTTAATGATTTTAATGTCAACTCCCTCTTGAAAATGGGAAAACTTAAGAATATTCTTGACAAATCTCGAGAACGGAGAATCCGACTCATCGATTTTCAAGAATCAAGGTATACTGATGAGCACCCTTTTGACTCTGAAGGGTACAGAATATATAAGGGAAAGCCTGGTGTAAGAGCTATGTCAAATTGTCCTGAATTCGGTACTGGATTTATAGTAGACAAGACAGTACTTGATTCTATTGTGGACTTTAAATCCTTCTCAGGTCGACTTTTCACCATGACGGTTAAATCAGCTAATAAGATCTACACGCTAGTCAATGGACATGCACCAACCAATATTACCAATAGACAGGACGTTGACAAAGTAGACGAATTCTGGAACTTGTTAGACGATGTTCTTCAGAGAATCCCAATAAACCATGTTAAGATCTTAATGGGTGATTTCAATGCCCAGATTGGCAAAGAAAAGAGTATAAATACTGGGTTGGTAAATGGTCAGGTCACAAGCAAACTAACAGGAATGGCATGAGACTAATAGAGATATGCAGGAACCATGATCTATTTTTTAAATCAACATTTTTCAAGAAAAAATCATCAAAAACTAAGACTTGGATTTCACCAAATCCACTATTGGGTGAATTTCAGTTGGACCATGTACTGATCCCTCGTTCCAACACGGCGGAAATCATGAAACTTAAAGTCCTCGAAGGATTAGATCTGGACTCGGACCATTACCCCACAAAATTATCTTTGGACATTATCCCAGAAAGGAGAAAATTCGCTCAAAAATTACCACCCCGTCGATATGATATCCATCGTATACAAAATAGTATGGAATTCACGCAAGAGACACAAAAGTTAACCCCACAGAATTGGCAGCAACTTCAAGCTGACCTTCTAAAAACGGCTGAAAAAATTGCAACTCTAACCAGGGTACGGAAACATGCATGGTGGACTGATGAGTGTGACCACCTCATAAACCTAAGACAACAAGCATGGCAGAACTGGATGTGCAACAAGAATGAAAGGACGCTACAATATCTTCAAGACGTTAGAAAAACAGTAACAAAATCGCCAAGAGTTGTTCGTAAGAAACATGAAAACACTAAATTAAAAGATATAGAAGAGGACTTCAAGAAACATCATTCTAGAAATAACTATAGAACATTCAAGCAGAAATTAACTAAATATTCACCACCTTCTCTCCTGTTTCAAAACAACCGTGGGAACATTGTCACTCCAACTCTGAAAATTGTGCACTTCTTGCAGATTATTTTGGTAAACTACTCAATTGTGAGAAACCTCAGGAAACATTTCAATTTTGTCATACTCTACGGAATCCTGACTCGGAACCACCGGACCTACAGGAAATTCGTGAAATAATCCAATCCCTGAAAAACAACAAAGCGTCGGGAGAGGACCAGATCGTTGCAGAACTATGGAAAAATGTAGGTGAAAACCTCATCATCAAACTCAAAGAAATTATTGATGAAATCTGGCAAACAGAAAAAATTCCTCCAGATTGGAAGATGGCGATCATCCAACCAGTATACAAGAAAGGTAGCAAAACGAACCAAGCAATTACCGTGGGATCTCATTACTCTCGGTAACTTAGAAAATTTTGTCCAAAGCCCTTTTGAACCCTGCCTATCTTCCACTGGATCCGCAGATTGGTGAATACCAAGGTGGGTTCCGGAAAGGCTGATCGTGTACAGAGCAAATTATCAATTTGAAAAACTCAATGTCTTACTTCCGTAAAATGTCAAACAAAAATTTTGTCATTACTTTTGTTGACTTTGCAAAGGCTTATGACAGCATCGACCGTGAATCCCTCGTTGCTGTACTCTCAGAATTTGGATTAGATCGCAAGACAACAACAATCATCAAAGATACCCTCTTGCAGGGCAAGATTTGTGACGGTACGCACCGGTACGCCGTACCGAAACCTCTGATCGGGGAAAAAGTCGAATATATAACAATGTTTCTCAAATAAACCTCATCATAACTGATTCCAAAGCGTCTTTTTTAACACAAACTGTCTCCTCACTACTTTTCCTGAAACTGAATGGCCTTTCAAAGTACGTGGAATTTTGGCTGTTTCGGGGACGGCACCCCGCTCAGCATACTAACAGCAAGGTGAGAGAGAGAGATGAAGCACATACAACGAAAACTTTTTTAAACTTCGGACAATTTTATAAGCTGTGAGGTAAAACATGTTTCAGTGCAGTACCTTTTATAACAAATAATTATTTCAGAAAACTGTAAAGACAAAATTATAAAACAAGAAATGAATGATTGTTGGTGAACATGTGTGTATTACCAAACCGAATGTAGCCTATTTATTTTTTTAAATTACGTTAAAAAAAAGTACATTGTTTGATTGGTAGCGTAGTTAGCCTACATTAAAATTTGTAAAATTATGGTAAGAAAAATGTTGCTACAGCAGTCTCAATTTAATAATTGCAATTAAAACTAGATTGCTATTTTATCCACTGATTACTTTTGGTTGGTTGGTTCTTAAGTTTAGGGGCTGCGACAACGCGGTCATGTAGCCCCGTGTACTTTGGGTGTGTGTAGAATCTGTCTGATAACTGGTGTTAATTGTGATGACTGTATTAGTGTGTGTTATCTGTTTTTTAATTTAAGTACAGACTGAAACTTAGAATTTTTCAAATAGTTCCTACTTTTGCCGCCAAACGCCACCGTCAACGACAACTAGGCCAAGTTGAGAACTTAGCTACTAGACGCCACCGCAGTCGGCTCTTGGCAAGGAACATAGCAACCTAAGAGCGTTGTTTACATTCTTAACCTATCCAATTTAGCTTCACACAGGTGTAATTAGTTGAAGGTTCTTTAACATGCGATAAATCTATGACATGGGACCGCCGGCTTTACTTCCCCTCCGAAGGAAGGCATACTGAGGGACTTTTAACGCTCTTAAAAAATCCGACGGCTTCGGCCGGGTTTGAACCCGCGATCTTGGGCATAGAAGCTCAGCATGCTACCGACTACGCCACCGAAGCCGCTCTGATTACTTTTAAAGGTGTTCTGAAAAGCGTAAAAATATCGTTTTTAGAACTACATATTTTAATATCCCATAAAGCCCACCCCTCTCCCACCACCACCCGGCAGCCCACAGTACCGGAACCTCTTATTTTTTACAAATCAAGCACTGCCCTCTTGAATACAAGTTCAAAGGTTAAATTTATGGGAGGACTGAACACAGAATTTTCAATTGATACAGGAGTGCGTCAAGGAGATGGATTATCTCCATTGTCGTTTAACTGTGCGCTCGAAAAAGTTGTCCGAGAATGGAGACGAGCTGGTGCACCATCCCAGAGACTAGGACCAAAACTCAAAGGGATAACACTAGACTGTTTGGCATTTGCGGATGACATGGCGTTAATTGTTCCAAGCATTTATGATGCCCAGAAACAACTTGAATTACTCCAAGAACAAGCAGCAAAAATTGGCTTACGGATTTCTTTTGACAAAACAAAATTTATGACGGATATTAAAACTGCTCCGAATACACTCCGCATCGGTAATTGTCAGGTCTCCCGAGTGAAAGACTTCAAGTATTTAGGTGATTGGATCAATGAAACTGGCAACGAAAGAAAAGCTATAGAAGCAAGACTACAGAAAATGGAAACTGCTTTCCAGTTGACAAAACAATTTTATAACAAAAAAATTGTAATATTCAACATTATAAAACAGTAGTCTTGCCTGCAGCCCTCTATGCAGCCGAGACACTTAATCTACAACATAAAACACGGAGAAATCAATTGGAGATTAAGGAACGCAAAATCATGCGAAACATTTTGGGACCAAGAATTAAAAATGGAATTCACCTTCCGAAACCTAATGCTGACATCTATTTAAAAATTAGTAAAATCACAGACACAATCCGTATGAGAAGGATCCAATTCATGGGACATTTGGACAGAATGGACCCAACTAGGTTAACAAATAAATTCTATACGTTTTTGCAGAAAAAGGCAACAAGGTCCAATTGGTATAAACAGGCGGAAAAGGACTTGGCTGAATTAGGTTTTACCAATCTCAAGGATCGAGAGGAAATTAGGAAAATTACTCATACACGGGGTTTTGGGGCAGAAGAGAGAAGACCTACCAGACACGTCTGGTCGCAGCAACGAAGACTAGCTCAATCGTTGCTCATGAAGAGTTATTGGGCAAACATCAAGGCCAAGCAGTGTTGATTCCGCGTGGTCCTAGGAGACCCATTCGCGTAGAAGAAGAAATGAATGAATGAATGAATGAATAAATACGTTTTAATAAATAAGTAAATTAATAAATGAACAAATGAATGAATGCATTTTATTTAATAAATTAATTGATATTAAGGAGGGACAGCTGGCGGGTATTCCCCGACATACTTCCAGAACAGGAAACTAGGATGTTGGAAAATGCCCAACAGTCGTCCGCTCTCCAGTCGATGAACACTAATTGTACCCAATTAAATTAGGCGGGAAACCAAGTACTATATTTATACGCTCGAACCTGAAAGAAATATTATACATAAGTATGCATCAATATGAAATTCACCATATCTGAAACAATCTGATCCTTATTAGCAAAATATATTGAAATCTAAAATGGCGAAGGTAAGTATTGTCGGAATGTGTCAACCTGCGCTAGTATTCACGGTATCCTACTCTTGTTATCTTAAACACGTATTCGATATTATTCATTAACAAGTTTCGGCATTAATCCAGATTTCGGACGAATCGGTCGTAGCTGAAAAGGATTAAGTAACAAGTAGTGCTGTGAAGAACTAAGGCCTATTTTCATATATCATCATCATCATCATCTTGTACAGTTTCCAGCCCCAGGCTGGGTCTGTTTGGAACATAAGCCTCGCCACTTAGTCCTTTCTTCCCACCACCTCTCCGCTGTCACTCCGGTCCAGTCCTCGCCTCTCTTCTTGACACATTCCTCCACTCCTTTCAACCATCTATCTCTTGGTCTTCCCCTTGGTCGTTTCTTCTGCATCTGCATCTCATGTATCCTCTTGGGAATCTTCTTCTCATCCATTCTCTTTAAGTGTCCATACCACCTCAGTCTTGATGTCTCAATCCTACCTTGCAAGGGCTCCTCTTTCACCATTTCCCTGACCTTTTCATTCCTCACCCTGTCTCTTCTTGTTACTCCGATCCTACTTCGCAGGAACTTCATTTCACCTGCCTGTATTCTGCTTATGTCCCTTTTCTTCATTGTCCACGTTTCTGAATCATAGGTCAGTATCGGGATGTAGTAGCTTCTGTATAACACTTCCTTGCTTTTTTGTGGGACATCTTTATTCCACACTAAGCTCCTAATGCTTCTCAGAAATGCTTCTGCCTGTCTGCCACGTTCCGTAATCTCTTTGTCATTTCTCCCATTTTCCTCCACTATACTTCCCAAGTACTTGAGACTTTCCACCTTCATCAGCTGTCCACCTCCAAGTGTTATCCCACTCATTGGTCTGTCCTTTTTCCTGGTCGCTAACAGGATCTCACATTTACTGATGTTGAACTTCCATCCGTACTCTCCCACTGTTTCTTCCCAAGCCTTCAGTTGCTCCTGAATTTCCTCCTCCCTGTTTCCCCAGACCATGAGCTCATCTGCAAACACCATAGCTTTCATCTTATCTTCTCCTATCTTTCCTGCTATCCGTGTCATTACCTCGTCCATAACCACAATAAAGAGAAGGGGTAACAGGGCACTACCCTGTTTCAGGCCACTGATTTGTCTGAACCAGTCTGTTCATTCCCCTCCAACTTTCACACAACTCACACTTCCACAATACATCTCCTTCACTCTGCCTACAGTCCCTTTTTCCACTCCCATGTTTTCCATTGCTTTCCAAACCTTCTCCCTACACACACTATCATAGGCCTTTTCGATGTCCAGGAAGGCCATCAACAGATCCTCTCCAAATTCGTAGTGGTGTTCCTGGAGCTGTCTCACTGAAAATATGAGATCCACTGTTGATCTCCCAGGTCTGAAACCATACTGCTCCTCTCTCAATTTTCTCTCCACTTTGGCCCGTATTCTACTTTATATTATCTTTTCATATATCTTGGCACAGTGAAGTATGCGTGTGACTCCCCTGTAATTTCTGCAGTCCTTTCTGCTTCCTTTCCTACTTATATTAATTGCCTCTATCAACATACAAAATTTCAGTTTGATTGCTGTACAATAATAGATTCGTAGATATTGAGAATCGTCTAATATTACGGATGGTAGCCATGGTGGATTTTTATGTACGTAGGTCTTAGAGTTCTGTGTTATTACATGAAAATTATTGTGTACGTGTAGTATTGAAACTTCAATCACATGATTAGGACACGACGTAAATCGAGATTTAAAAATTTCGCTCAGCTGCCATTTTGTGGTTATGAAAACAATTGGAATAAATTAGATGCCAGTGGATTAACATTTGTATAAGCATTTACCGTACCAAGTTACACTGTACTCGGATGGTTAAATTGCGAGAAACGACCATTTAAATATATATACTTCGCGTCACCGCCATGTTGGATTTGTGCTCACCAGGTAATTGAAACTCATATAGGTGAACGTATGTTCATAGCCGCTACGAACATAAAAACGTTCAGTTTGATTGCTGTAAAAGATTCGTAGATATTGAGAACAGTCTAAATATTTTGGATGGTCGCCATGTTGGATTGTTATACTGTATGTATAGGCCATAGAGTTATGTACTGTACGCGTAACTGTGGTTGGAAATATTCTATCTTCTGAAAGTTTTGAAAGTTAACCAATGCTAAATAAAACAGTGTCTGGAAAGAAGCCAAAAATAGGTTGTTACATCTCGCCCAGTTAATTATTTAACCTAGCGCGGCCAATCAAAAAATTCTCAGGTCAAACGTGACAAGCAGGACAGCTTGGGGGGAGCTAGGCTTTGTCTGACGTCGCGAAACCAGCCGAAGACTTCCGACTTCGCACACGACTTATGTCGGGGACGTGTTTGAAGGAATTCTGATCGCAAGCAAGTAGAGGGGGGCACGAGCCAGACGCGTTGCAATAACAGCCAATAGGAAGGGGCGTTACTGAGAAGAAACCAATTAGCGCAATTAGCATATCTAATTACCAGTGAGATATTAACACTTCGAAACATCAGAGAAGATGTTAATTCATAAATAAGAAGTATTTATTGATATATGCAGCTAATTAAATGCTTAATTATGGAATAATATCATATTCGCTATTAACGCGCCATATAGACAATATATTTTTAAAGAGGGGACCCCAACGTTATTGTCAGAGTGGGGGTCAAGCGATTTAGATCGAGTTTCTTTATTATTCACGACTTCGTCAAGAGTGGACGTGTCCACTGATTACCCTACATTTGAAGATAAAGCTGATAGACATTGATATATCATCGAGGAAGTCATTATTACAAGCAGTATATTGACAACGAGAATTACGGCACATTAGATTGCGTAATTATATATCTACATTTATTCTGCAACTACAAAGAAGTAATACGTGAAATTAATTAAGGCAACGAGTAAGGTGATAGAAATTATTCTACGCATTTATCACCATGTCAAATGAGAGGGGAAGCAATTATTGAATCTTCAGTGATGGGGATGTGCTACTAAAATGCTACAGGGATGATGGCGAGAATATTCGAAATGACATAATATTAATACCGTGGGGGAGATAAACATCTAGTCTCTCCTGCGTAAATTAAATCAACAGCTACAATGACGGATACACATATCTATCTGAACTGCGGCGAAGAAGACATAAGACATTCCTGAATGAGTGCGGCTCTGGTGATCCCAGCGCAATCAAGAGAGAAAGGGCTTTCCCATCTCATTAAGAAGATAGCCAAGCAGAAAGGACGACTACACGATGATGTTAGAGTTCGAATCCAATTCCTGGCAGTTTGGAGACTTCCGAGGGAGATTGAGCAGGGTCCCACACGACATCTTGAGGGGGCAATTTCCCAGAAACAATCCGGTTTTGATGAACAACGAGGCAAATCCACATCTAGTCAGATTTACGCAGCACCACGTAATCAATAGACCAACGAAGTATCCCATTTTGTAGAATTGTAGAAACTTTTGAGAATATCCGACAACTTAGCATTTTAATGCCATTTTTCTAAATCTTCGAATTGTTATTTTCTTACTTTTCGATTTAATGTTTTCATCGCTATGTTATGTGGAAGTTTCATTTTCGATTTTCATCGATTTTTTGATTTGTAAGCGATTTTTGTGACGATTTGGAATTGCTATTTGGAGTTTAGAATTTTATGCGATTTCGAATTTACTTGATGGAGATTTTATCGTTAAGCTTGAATTTTATTGTTTAGCTCGAATTTGTTTCATTTGAAGTGTATTGTATTTTAAAACGGATTTGATCATTTTAATAATGATGGAAGTTTAATGGAAAATATGTTCCAAGGATAATATACTGAGGTATATATTAATTAAGTAATGCGATCGTCGATGATCTATTTGAGGATCTGAACGAAGTTATAGTCTAATAACTTATTCGACAGATCTGGTTGTAAATATTTATTTAAATTATTCACAAATGTTAAAATATGTAACTGTAAAGAATTGAAATCGAGAAAGAATAGACATAATATTGTAATATGATTGAAGTATCTACAAGCTACAGTCAAAGATTTAAGAAATACTTGAGAGAAGTACAATAGCTGAGTACAAACATTAAAAAAGTTATTTAGGAAATGAATGTAAATTGTTATCGAAGGGATAGATAATTTATCGAAAGAACTACTATTTTTATTTAATATTTTTACTAAATGTGTTGGAACTGCAATAAGAATTTAGTAACGAGAAATAATGTATTTGGAAATACTATATAATATGAGGAAGGAACTGCGAAGTATATCTAGGAAAGATATTGATTATATTCTCGTATTCACGGAGGAACATGTTGTATTTATGGCAATGAGCACAGTTATGTCATTGTTTCATTTGTTGAAGGAAAATCTGTTGAGACAGGTGTGTGTAAGATTTTTATTATTGAAGGAAAGAATTGTTAAGAGGCAGTATTTTTGTATGGAAGTATTTGAAGTTATTGAGATAGACTCAATAGTTGAAGCTGAGTTCTATTTAAATGATTCTGAATATACATTAAATTAAAGGTAATTATTCGATGGAAAGGAAAACTATTTTTATTAAGAATTTTTATTTTTAAGGCAGACCAGTATGTGGAGGTAATTAAACTATGTCTATACTTAGCTCTACGGATTATAGAATCCCAGATTGCAACATTGTTACCGATAATGACTTAGTTATGTGAAAGATTTTCTGAATTCTGAAAGAATTAAATTGAGAGGGGGTAGAAAGACAGTTACTGTCTATATTTCTAGTTAGAAATTGACATTTTTGCCAATTGTAAATACACAAGTCAACAAAAGTTTTGCATCACCTCGGTTCCCAGATCTCCGGCATATAGACGTTGACTGTGTATATTGTATCCAAGATACAGTCCCTTTGACTGTTCATAGATGTCACTAAAACTGCTCAAAGATGTAAACAACCATGCATGAGCAGGGCCTATTAGACGGAGGGGGTACGTCAGCCGATCAGTTCCAGTCATTCCACCAGGACGAAGGTACGCTGCTCATGTTGTCTGTAGTTCTACCATGCCTAGAAGGTCAATACCGCAGTTCGATCGCGTCCGCATTGTTACTTTGTGTCAAGAAGGGCTCTCAACAAGGGAAGTTTCCAGGCGTCTCAGAGTGAACCAAAGCGATGTTGTTCGGACATGGAGGAGGTACAGAGATACAGGAACTGTCGATGACAGGCCTCGCTCAGGCCGCCCAACGGCTACTACTGTAGTGGATGACCGCTACTTACGGATTGCCGCTCGGAGGAACCCTGACAGCAATGCCACCATGTTGAATAATGCGTTTCGTTCAGCCACAGGACGTCGTGTTTCAACTCAAACTGTGCGCAATAGGCTGCATGATGCGCAACTTCACTCCCGACGTCCATGGCGAGGTCCAGCTTTGCAACCCCGACACCATGCAGCGCGGTACAGATGGGCCCAACAACATGCTGAATGGACCCCACGGAATTGGCATCACGTTCTCTTCACCGATGAGTGTCGCATATGCCTTCAACCAGACAATCGTCGGAGACGTGTTTGGAGGCACCCTGGTCAGGCTGAACGTCTTAGACACACTGTCCAGCGAGTGCAGCAAGGTGGTGGTTCCCTGATGTTTTGGGGTGGCATTATGTGGGGCCGACGTACGCCACTGGTGGTCATGGAAGGCTCCGAAACGGCTTTACGATACCTGAATGACATCCTCCGACCCATAGTGCAACCATATCGGCAGAATATTGGAGAGGCATTTGTCTTCATGGACGACAATTCTCGACCTCATCGTGCACATCTTGTGAATGCGTTCCTTCAAGATAACGACATCGCTCGACTACAGTGGCCAGCATGTTCGCCAGACATGAACCCTATCGAACATGCCTGGGATATGTTGAAAAGGGCTGTTTATGGACGTCTTGACCCACCAACCACTCTGAGAGATTTACGCCGAATTGTCGTTGAGGAGTGGGACAATTTGGACCAACAGTGTCTTGATGAACTTGTGGATAGTATGCCACGACGAATACAGGCATGCGTCAATGCAAGAGGACGTGCTACTGGGTATTAGAGGTAGTGGTGTGTACTGCAATCTGGACCACAAATGCTGAAAGTCTAGCTGTATGATGGTACAACATGCAATGTGTGGGTCTCATGAGCAATAAAACGAGCTGAAATGTTGTTTGTGTTGATCTCTATTCCCTTTGTATTTAAAGGTTCCGGAACTCTTGGAACCGAGGTGATGCAAAACTTTTTTTGATGTGTGTAGTTCGGTTTAAGATGTAAGTTGACGAGCTTCCTCATAAATGTATGTCATGAATATAAACCGTGTATAGTATTTATAGGTATTTTTAAGAGTAATATTTTATGCGTATTTTAATATAGTTTTATGGTAGAAATTTGTATCGCTTCTACGGAAGGATTTTTATAAAGATAGTAGGCGGGTGTTAGATTGTATAGATTAACAAATAGTTTTTGTAATGACGGAGATCTACGTCATGGGTAAATTTATTTTATTTTGCGGGGATTTAAAAAATGTATTGACATTAATTTATTTATTTATTTTTTGTTAAACTCCCGTTATGTAGGACACAGCAGTTGTTTGCCACGAATTAGTTATTTTTGATTTATTTGAGCTTATGAAAGCATTGTTATGGATTATTTATGGTTTCTTGAGGAAACGGACATGTACATATTTTGGAATTAACATCATTTACGTAATTTTAAGTTTTTTTTACAAACGTATGTTTTAAATTCAGTGTTTGAATTTCATTTGCGTGTATTCATGTCGTGGAATAAATGATAAGTACGTAACTTATGTTTCCCTGATTTTTAAATAGAAATTTGGCATTGGATTTTTAGTTTCATTGTAGAGGAATGTGCTATAGTGTGGAGGTTTTCCCAGGGACCTGATCCATATCCTTATGGCCGATATTTTCTTTGATTCTCGTATTCCCGAGTAGTTTAGAGAACTTTTTGTTCTGTAGTTAGTTTCTACAGCACATTCGGTTGTAAATCCCTGTTCCTTATCCTGAGTGTATTCGCCAAATAGCACTGTGTGGTTTTTCTAGCCGGGGACTTAAAGATGCTACGATCCATTTTCCAGCTGCGGATATTGGTGGATCATTCCAGGAATAAGGGTACAGTAGCATTTAAGGAAAATTATTGCGTAGCAATCTTTCACTTCGATCGCATGATTACGACACAAGAAATAAAACTTAATTTCAAAATTTCGCACAGCCGCCATCTTGAGTTTATGTAAACAATTGAACTAAATTAGATGCCAGTGCATTACAATATGTATAATCATATACTGTACCATATTTCACTGCGCTCAGATGGTTAAATCGCGAGAAAAGTCTATTAAATCGTTTCAACTTCGCTTAGTAAAATGTTCGTTTTGTTATAGGTTTTTGAAAGATACATAGATAACTGTTCAGTAGTGCCCCTTGTCATCGTACAAAATTTCAGGGTGATATAAGTAATAGTTTCGGAGATATAGAATGCCAGTGAAATATTTCGCACAGCCGCCATCTTGAAGTTATGTAAACAATTGAACTAAATTAAATGTCAGTGCCATACAATGTATATAGACATTTGCTGTACCTAGTTGCATTGCGTTTGGATGGTTAAATCGCGAGGAAAGTCTATTTAAAAGTCGCAACTTCGCTTGGCCGCAAAGGTTGGTTTAGTAGTCACCAGGTTTTTGAAAGACTCATAGGTGAACTTCTAGTCGTGCCCTTCATCACCGTACAAAATTTCAGGGTGATATCGGTAATAGTTTAGGAGATATTGAATGCTGGTTAAATATTTCGCACAGCCGCCATTTTGGATTGGTGAGACGTAGTAAAATTTGAAGGACACGGGCGGAGTCACCGGAAATGGTGCTATGACTTTAACGAGTTTCATTGAATTCGCTCCAGCCGTAAAGAAGTTATTTGGGGGGACACACACACATCACACACACATTGCACATACATCACACACACATACACACACACACACACGCATAAGCCTATTTTTTCATAAAATGAAAACAGGTTAAAATGGTCATTTTCTAAAGAATTTGTATTCTGAAGTATTGATCCAAGGGCCTTGGAAGGCCATAGTAAGGAATTAATTCAGTCCTCCGTTTAAGCTACACACAAAATATTTTCATCTTACCAGCAGGAGGAGAAGCACAGAAGCTCACTGGCAAGGCTAAATCCTTCACAAAGCAATTTGTTTTGTGGGTTTAAGCCTGACACCACTGCTACATATAGTGCGATCAGAGAAGAAAGCATTAAGTCAATGACTTGCTGCCTTCCAGCGCCGTATTCTGTACTTAATGTTGGTCACACTGCAAGATTCCCGCGTGTTACAGTGCTATTGTAAATTACATTTGTACAGGGTTTATGTGTTTTTTATATTACAAATACATTTTAAAATAAAATGGCATGTAAAATATGCATTCTGGATGGCTTTATGCCGCATTAAACTAACCACGGAGCTGATGGGCATTAAGTCACGTTTGCAAAATTGATAAGGAAAATATGTTTCTAAAATTAAAATTGATATTCTGCTAACACAAATATAACCTGAATAGTTGCTTCACTACATAGATGATTAATATAGTGTGTTTGTTAAGTTCTGATCTGTCAATGGCGTTTTATCTGTCTCCTGAAAAGTAGTGAAAACTGACTTAATGCATTTCAGGTCAGACCGATTCAATTAGCCTTACATTTAATGTTCAAATTTGGTAATTTCCTTTGTGTTTTACACTATTCAGATCTGCACATTTTAGGTAGATTTCATTAGAAAGCTAACTATTGCAATGGGTCCCATGTTTCGACTTCCGGAAAATTTCGACATATCTTCGCGTTTCACATCCCCTAGACCCCCAAACCACCGTCAGTTCAAAAGTTTATATATAATTTATGTATATATGTATCTATCTATCTATATATATATATATATATATCAGTTTCTTGTGGAAACGATAACTACCGCAATTTTGCACCAATCACTTTGAAATTTTTACATAATATGTATCCCTATAAATTCTCAGTCGAGTTCGTCAATGGGCACAATCGGTCGACGGGGGTGAAAATGGTTTTTTTTTTTCGAAAAAGTGAAATATCGCTATAACTCTCTTAATATTTGAAATATCGAATCCATTCAAAGTTCTTACTATGTGTCGGATAAGGCCCACAATTTTATGTTCGAAAAGTTTTTTGATAGCACCAACCATTGGCCAAAGGGGTGAGAAAAAACGGGTTTTTCGGGAAACATTAATCATATCTCTCTTAAAAGGCACAATATCAAAACCGTACAAAATGGATAATATTCCCCTAATAATTACCTAAAACTTTTATCTGAAAGAATTTTTGATATGACCCACCATTACGCCAAGGGATGAGAAAAATCATTTCGAAATTACAAGAAAATGCCAGAGCTATCAGAGGTTGCCATGACAACACTACTAAATTGATGAGGGATGAGCCATCAGACGTTGCCATGACAACGTACTTGCACGAGATCGCTTTCAGTTTTCCATCTGACTAAGTGTGAAGCGGCTTCGGTGACGTAACTGGTAGCATGCTGAACTTCTATGCCCAAGGTCGCGGGTTCAAGCCGACCGAAATCGTCGGATTTTCTAAGAGCGCTAAAAATCCCTCAGCATGCTTTCCTTTGGAGGGGATTTTCCAACGTTCGTTGCGAGTTGCTGGTTGCGGTGGCATCTAATAGCCAAGTTCACAGCTAGATATCGTTGACGGTAGTATTTGGTAGCAACATTAGGAACTACTGCTTGAAATTGACCGTCTGCAGTCCTTACCTGAATTACAGACTAATACAGCCATCACAATTCACACCGTTTATCAGACAGATTCTATACTCACCCAAAGTACACGGGGTTACATGACCGCATTGTTGCAGCCCCGAAACTGAGGAGCCAACCAAAATCTCTGCGGGAGATAAAATTTTGCGTGAAGAAGTAACAGACCGTTAGATAGTTACACATCAGTGTCGAAACCTTGCATCAGGACAGTGTGACCACAAGTATAACAAGATGTTCAGCAAGGAAATGTATGGGTATATTTATATTTATAACTCTTTGTCATCATCCCTAAAACAATCACCTCTACCACTATGTATTGTTTGTTTTCTTTTATATTGATAATTAGCCAGTAAGTGTCAAAATCAATATTATATATGTATATTAAGGCTTTCACGGCCCGGATTATATAAATAATTCACGTTTTTGGGCTAATATTATGTACTTTATGATGATTGAATAACAAAACTACTAACTTATTGAAATGCATTCACGTCCGATAATCTTTATATTAAGCCAGCCTGCAAACTTAGGAATCTTTTGTTTTGGGTATCTTCCCCTTTAAAAATCCGCGCCGATCAAAGTAGGTTGGTGCTGCGACCTAGCAGTGAATTAATAATTATCTTGTACGCCTATGGGTGTTGAATGAGCAGGCAGTTTAAAGTAGCCAAGAGGGAGGCGATCCAGCTGGCAGTGTTTAAAGGTAATCGGAGTGCGATCGTGGCTAATAGTTGAACTACCAGTATTACAAAATTGCCATACTTCAGGAGGCCAGGTATTTACACAGCGGTATGTTTGGAACAATATTACCCACATAACCCACAAGAGGACAGCACCGTACAGAGGCATTAAGAAGGCTGTGGTTGATGACAACGTGTATCTAGTTCTTCTATTCTCCTTTTCCTAATGCCTTCGGTTTATGTGCAATGCTGGGACTGTGATTTTATTAATAAACGAGTGTATACATTAGCCTCTCATTTGAGCTAAAAGACATTTTATTCAGTATCTGTGGAAAGAGCTCGTGCACATCATTTGTAAAAGAATTCAAGGAAAAAAAGTGAACTGTAGCAATATTCGACCCCCAGTCAACTGCGTGACAGACTAACACGCTAGCCCAGAGCTAACCATATTTTTAACATCATGGTGTTCTTAACTGACATATTAGATAAAACCTGTTGGTAAATAATGACTTGAAATAAACGATTTCTTCACTGCAGTACATCTTCATTATAGAAAATTTCATACAAAGTTTATATTATTCTATCAGTAGGGTATATTACATACAGCATACTAAAACTACTGAAATATAAGACAGGCATATGAGGACAACTGCCAACTTGTCGTGTGGCAGAGACGGCTCAGCTCTTTTAAGCCACTCATACAGTATAATATTATAATAATAAATTACAATAAATAACGGATCACGACCTTCAGGATAGCTTAAACCACCCTAGGCTCGATAATCGGAATTGGTGGGTCTTAAGCTATTGATTATAATGGTTGAATAATTCACACGGCCGCCATCCTGGAATGCCACGGCCGATGACCTTGAAGTTTGAGTGAAAGACGCGTCCTATATAAAGGTATGTTGTCACCAAATTTGGTAGAGATCGGATGATTAGTTTAGCCGTAATTTGATTTTACGTTTTGAACGTTTGAGTGGCCGCCATTCAGTGTTGGTAAAGATGGCGGCGATCACTGAGGTGCTCTTTGCTAGTGCTACCTCTGTACCAAATTTTGTTCAATTCGGTTTCACCGTGTTTGAATTGAGGGGGGGGGGGGCATTCAGAGAACACACATTCACACACACACAGAGACTCACACACACATACACACACACACTCACAGACAGACACACAATTTTTCGCCCTGTGTTGATCTCAAAAGTCTACTTTCATTTTTTGCAAAAATCGAAAGTAGGCTAAAAATGGACCCCAAATGATAAGAAGGTTACCGTCCCCATAACACAATTAAATGTTTAAAATATGCATAAAATTATGAAAATCAAAGTTAATTAAGCTCTAATTATAAAATACTTTCTCGCAATAAATGAGGTCTGATCTTTCTGCGAAAACCTGCATATTCTGCCTATTTTCGCCTATCCCCAGGTTTGCCCGGTGAAATCTACCTCCGCCTTCCGGCGTGGCGAGAGGACTTTTTTACTCTCATTTTGTAGCTTCGAAAAATGTCTTCGTATGCAAGTTATAACCTGCACTCTGAGTTTTGAAACTATATCTTGGGAACCAACGTACTTATATGTATCTTGCTACAAAACAAGGCGCATTCGTAAATAAATAAATAAATAAATAAATGGAGGCGGCTTCGGTGGCGTAGTTGGTAGCATGCTGAGCTTCTATGCCCAAAATAGCGGGTTCAAACCCGGCTGAAGCCGTCGGATTTTTTAAGAAGGTTAAAAATCCCTCCGTATGCCTTCCTTCGGAGGGGAAGTAAAGCCGGCGTCCCATGTCATAGATTTATGGCATTTTAAAGAACCTTCCACTAATTACACCTGTGTGAAGCTAAATATGATAGGTTAAGAATGTAAACAACCCTCTTAGGTTTCTACGTTCGTTGCCAAGAGCCGACTGCGGTGGCGTCTAGTAGCTAAGTTCTGAACTAAGCGTAGTAGTCGTTGACGGTGGCGTTTGGCGGCAAAAGTAGGAACTATTTGAAAAATTCTAAGTTGCATTCTGTACTTAAATTTAAAAACAGATACACACACTAATATAGCCATCACAATTAACACCGGTTATCAGACAGTTTATACACACACCCAAAGTACACGGAGCTACATGACCCCGTTGTCGCAGCCCCTATACTGAGGAACCAACCAACCGTAAATAAATGGGCAGAACATTCCTCCTTCCACTTTTGGCCATGTTGTGACTACTCACACTTACAAAATGTATAGTTTCCTAAAACTCGCAATTCTCCACCTCTTTGATTGTTAACGGATAACATGTTAGCTGCACTGATTATATCTACGGAAACTCCAAGGGGTCCAGGTGTATTTAGCTGTCAGTCAACTCATGGCTTAACCAATATTTCAGGAGAAGTTGCCTACCCCTACTTCTTCCCTAATCCATTAGCGTAAGCTGACGGGACTCTATGGGTTTAACCCAATTAGCGCAGTTCGATCATCCCGGTCAATTCACCAGTGGAATCGTTCTATGAAGAGGGGATTGGAGTGCTCATCCACAGATAGGACAAATGCGTCAATCTTCGCTATGAATAAAGGATTTCCTTTGTTGACACAACCTAACTAAACACACAATAAAGGAAGAACGATCGCCCGAATAGGCATTAATATTTACTATATTCATTAAGTGACTTTGTTCTTTTGCGGCATGTACACATTTCGTTGCACAGTACTGTTCTGTCCGGGGGTGGGGGGATGGACGAACAAAGGAATGTAAAATGTTTAATTTAGGGGTGCTGTCCAAAAAGGGGCAAGTTTCCACGTATATGCAGAAACCGCGAGTGTGGATGTCTGTAAAGGGATGTAGGGGAAATTGGGTTTAGCTCTAAATGGGTGTGATCGCCCTTCAGGGGTTGCGCGATCGAGGGGGAACTAATAGCTGTGCTGAACAAACAATTGAGTGATCACTATGCGCCTACCTGCTGAGCTTGCTGTAATGCCTGGCGGCCTGAGCTCTCCAAGGTTAGCACAATGGAAATTACTTGCAGAGCACTTATGTAACTAGCGGTCACGGGCAATTAGGAATGTCAGGTGGGGAGTTGGGATGTAAAGACAAGTGTGTAGTGGAGTTAGTGATAACAAACGTGTCGAGGTACTGACCAATGGTTTATTAGGTCAGTACTGTGATGAAAGATGTCCATTTGCTTCGGGATTGTGTACCACAATGTAATTTGTAACAATGTAACAATTGGGGTGTGAAGTGACGGGATTAGAACTGTAATGTTTAGGAGTCTGAGAACACACTTACCTTCAGGTGAGAATCAGGAACCAAACCGGCGTGGCCTCGGGCAGCGACAGATCCAGAGTTCATTCGGGGCCTCTCTTTTATGTCTTTCGGCATTGCTGACTCGGTATTACTTCACATGCTGTCGCCCCAAATACTTCTAAGTGTAAATTGTATGTGTGTGGCGCGAGCTCGTGGCCAACCTCCTGTAATAGGTGGTCGCCAGCTTGCTGTGTAAAGATGGTGTTCTGGATTTTATTGTATCTCCAGCTGGGGTGGTTTTGGGACAGAAGAGGGTGTTTGATATTGTGATAGATGCGTCGTCCTTGTAGAGTAGTTGTAGATGTATTTGTAGCTGTCCAGCTTATGGGTGTTTGTGGGTTCAGTGGCGTAAGCCACATCTCCCTTGGGGGGTGTATGTCCTGAGGGTGTATGCCCTCTGGGGCATAACAGTACACACACACGTAAGGCAGTAGCACGCGCCGACAATAACCATTGTTCGCTACTGACCAATAGCTGACGGTTGTTGACCAATAGAATGCTTCCTCTATCACTCCATGTGGACTCTTAAGTCCCGCCCTGGTGGTGAGCTCACACGTCACGCAATTGTCAAGTGTCCAGTGCCGTACATTTGCACGTAGTTTTGTCCAATCTCGCTGCTTGCTCACAGTGGCTACGGTGTAAAGTTGACAACGCTGTGCCTCGCGCTGGGAAAGCCTTGTTTCCAGGCAGCTATGAAATGTTAACATATCCGTCCAGCTAGCTTTCAAAGGCGGGCCGCACGTTATCGAAGAAAATGCAAATACTATAGTATAGACCAGGGGTGCCCAACCTTTTTTAACTAAGGGCCACATTGTAAATAGTTGGGGGACCTTGTGGGCCAATAACACTCTGGGGGGTTTGGAATGTTTTAAAAAATATTGGTGCAATATGGTGAGATTTGTGGCTGTCTGACCTTAGTTGTTTAGTATTGTAGCAGTTTCCTATATTTATTTGTTGTGGATAAAAAATAAAACACAAAAAAAAAATATAAATCCCTTTTAAATAGAAGTTCGATGATATTCAATACACATACGGCATGAATGACAAAGAGTGAGTATTTATGTTCATTTGACAAAATTATTAATCAAAACATGAAATAAAGTTCATGATAATATAGTTTAGTGCGGCGACCGGAACTGTTTTGGGTAGAGGTGGCTTTAGTTGTTTCAAAGTTTTGGTGACATGGCGCGGGTGCGGAGCGGCGGGCAGGACAAAATAGCCACATCCGGCAGTTCTGGTCTAGACATTTGTCACTTGGGCTATGGTGAGATCTGGGTAAGTAAATCTTATGATGAATGCCATGAACGGTGAGTCTCGTTGATATATATCTTTGTTCTTGATTCTCATAGGTCCACGTTCCGTCCATCATCAGTGATATAGAAGTCTGGGTTGATCTCTCTTCTCTTTGCTTTTCTGCACTATAGTAGATCTGTAGAAGGTTTCCTTCGCTTGCTCGTAGGGGCCATCTTTCCAACTCTCAGCATATACTTAAACAAGTAGTTCCGTGACGAACTAAGGAGCCTACTTTTCTTAAAATTTGAGGTTCATGCCAATCTATGCAGACCTATCTAGAATAATGATGAAATCAAGTTGGTAAAACTAACATTTCTAATTACTGCAGTTTGAAATACACCCGAAATAGTGTAGCCTAATAGAGTAACTTACTACAGTTGGCAGCCCTGGAGGCTCTCTACAATACGCACTGTCATATCTGTTGTAGTACATATAGAACATACGAAATTTGGTTGAAATCGAATCGATACAATATAAGTTACAGGCATTTAGAAATTCAACTTATCGACAGTCTTAGAATCATGTTGGCAACACTGGCTTGTATGGACTTCTGAAAATTAATCTGGAATGTTATCTCTTCTCTCTATATATAAGAATGAAAGTTTGTCCGTTTTTACTGAATTTCTACGTAAATTTGCGTTATTAAAGCGTTTCAGACTGTTTTATGATGGATTCGTGCAAAAATATTTTTTTGTCTGTCTGTCTGTCTGTCTGTCTGTCTGTATGTCTGTTTGTTTGTTTGTCTGTCTGTGGACAATTTTGTTCCCTTATAACTCGAGAATGGCCTGGTGGATCAACGTATAATTTGGTACTGATATCCATCAGAGGCACGACTCCCATCATTGATGTATCTCTTCTCCGTACCTCTCTTAAAAGAGGGCCTACCCCCTTAAAATGCATGCTGAAATGGGCGTAGAAAAACGAGACAAAGCTCATTTTGAGCGTCTCAATGTGAGAAACAAAACTCGGGAGCCCTACGGGCCCCGAAAACCACATTCTAAGGTCCTAAAACCAACAGTTTTTGAGATATACCCAGAAAACTAATTTCATTTATTAAGCTATCGAAATAATGCATGCCGGTAACCATGGCAACACAATCTCAGAAGTCCATCTATTTCTGTAAGACGCAATGCCATTCCATTTATTACATTACTGTGATCGTTTGCAAACGCCTATAAGGTTATCACGGATCCAACTTAAGCCGTAAAATTCATCAATACGTATATAATGCGCTTAAGGGCGTCAAGGGGTACTAAAGGTCTATTATATCCCTATCCCTATATTATTAAGTTATTATTATGATTATTATTATATTATGGCGTACAAGGACGAGCATAACTCATTTTCAGCCCCTCAGTGGCTCGAAGGCTACTAGGTTTTAAGGCTCTAAACCACGTTTCTGAGATTTTCCCAGAAAACTAATTTCATTTAATAAACTAATAAGGGCCACCTCGTGGCGCAGTGGCTAGCATTGTTGGCTGTCACCCCCGAGGTACGGGGTTTGATCACCGGCTCTGCCAAGAATGTAAATGTTTTGGTATGGTCTGGTACGGGGTCTCCAAGCCTCGTGATGCAAAATGGGAACCTGCCGGATGCTATGGTAGGAGGAGGAGTGGAAAGGAAATGGCCACCCTACCACACGCAAACTCCGGCTCGGGATGCCTGGTTAGTGATCCCTAGACTTAGTCAAGGGCTCTTATTCAGGTCGCCTACGTCCCTGGAGGGGATATGTCACTTTTTTATTTTATAAACTAATAAATAGATGACGAGTACAGAAGAAGACCAAATCAGTAGCTATATAGATATACTGAGAAAATCACAGATGTGGCCAGGAAGAGACGTCTGGCTTTCTATGGGCATGTCTCATGGATGAACCCAACAAGACTAACCAACCGGCTTATCAACTACTGGGGGAAGAGAAAGAGCGTGACACCGTCGCTAACAGTAGTTAACAAGGGTATCCAAGAACTGAAGATAATGAAAAGTGATATTAGAAGCCGATCACATCTCAGAAAGATACTTAAATAAGTTTTCAGGACAGACCACCCTGTAAGAAAACCGGCATCATCTGGACAAAAGAGAGGAAGGAGAAACATAGCCAGAGAATGCGCGAATATTGGGAAAACATCAAGTCCCTCACCAAGCTGAAAAGTTGAACGTTGTGGTCCTTAGCTGACCCATCCGAAAGAAGAAGAAGAAGAAGAAGAAGAAAGTAATGAAGTAATGCAATTCGGTAACCATGACAACAGTGCCACAAGAGGTGACATCCAACTTTCCATCTATTTCTGTAAGAAGCAATGCCACTCAATTTGTTAAATTTCTGTTAAAGTTTGCAAATGGCTATCGTGGAATCAAACATAGACTTTAAAATTCAACAATGCAATTAAGGGGGTCAAGGGGTACCCTAGAATTTTTACACGTGACTTACACTTGCGATATGTGATATGTTGTACAGAAGGTCTATTATATCTCCAAACAGCAACATTATTTTCAAAAATTCCTGAATTGGAATTGTGTTTTTTGCAGCTATTGGGAATTTGGGCCATTGGAGGCTAAAAATCCCGAATTTTCATGCACCACGAGCCTTTATCATTTATTGAAGTGATCTTCCCGGGGATGGGGGCTTTCCACAACTGTGAGGGTCAGTTTTAATTTGACAAATATTGTGTTTCGTCTACGAGGTTTTCAATATTATTTTCATGTCAGGAAGTACACGTTAGGTGAATTTAGTTTGAGAGCACATTTTAACTAATCATATTTTTGTAGACAAACGGGCCCATCTTAAAGACGATTTTGTTTGATACTGTGTGGTTGATATATCTTTATGTTTATGTATGCCCATAATTCATGTTAGGGTGCTTGGAGCATCGTAAAATTAGATATTGTAACCATGAATCAAAACACCAATCATTTAGAAAACTTTTCAACGTACTTCTCATAGAAGGGTGGGCATCAGGAACAACTTTTGAAAATACATGCTAAATTAGCGAAAAATAAAAATTATCATAGAAGGACGACCAAAGCATATGTTGCGCTTCTCAATGTGTGACACAAAACTAGGGAGTCCATCAAGGGTCTCCAAAAACCACATTTTACGGCCCTTAAATTAACAGTGTCTGCGATATACCCAGAAAACAAACTTCGTTCTGATAAACTTATGAAGGAATGACAAGCCCCTAACCATTGGAACACAATCTCAATTGATAACGTCTGGTTATTAATACCGAAGACCGTTCGAAGAGCGGGTACTTCTGGGTTTATAAAAAGGAATGTCTGTGTGTTCGTCTTTTATGCGTTCATGAACCATTCATCCGATTGCGATAAAATTTTGGTGAGTTGTTGTAAACACTTCCGGGAGGTTTATAGGCATAGTTAATCCATTTCAAAATGGATAGCGCGCGAGTAGTTTAAACAAATGCGTAATGGCGATGCGTTCATATACAATTCATTCGATTGCGATCAAATTTTGGTGAGTTGTTGTGCACAGTCCCGGAAAAGTTATAGGCGTAGTAAATCCAATTTACAATAGATGGCGCGCGAGTAGCTTCAACAAAATTGCGTGCGTTTATTTCAAGAAAATTTCACATACGTTCATATGCCATTCATCCCATTACGATGAAACTTGGGTGAGATGTTCTGTACACTCCAGGTAAGGTTTCTGGCTTAGTAAATCCACTCAACAATAGCTAGCGCACGAGTAGATTGAACAAATGAGCGACGACGGGCGAAGCGTTTCAATAAAGTCCTGTATGCGTTCACATACCATTCGTCCGATATCGATTAAATTTGGGGAGAGGTTGTGTTCACTACAGCCAAGGTTTCTGGCTTAGTAAATCCATGTTATAATAGGTAGCGCACGAGTAGATTCAACAAATGAGCAACGACTCGCGAAGCGTTTCAAAAAAGTCCCGTATGCGTTCATATACTATTCGTCTGATAGCGATGAAACTTGGGTGAGATGTTGTGTACACTTCAGGAAAGGTTTCTGGCTTAGTAAACCCACTTAACAATAGGTAGCGCACGAGTAGATTCAACAAATGAGTGACGGCGGGCGAAGCGTTTCAACAAAGTCCTGTATGCGTTCATATACCATTCGTCCGATAGCGATGAAACTTCGGTGAGGGGTTGTGTACACTTCAGGCAAGGTTTCTGGCTTAGTAAATCCACTTTACGATAGGTAGGGCACGAGTAGATTCAACAAATGAGCGACGACGCGCGAAGCGTTTCAACAAAGTCCCGTATGCGTTCATATACTATTCGTCTGATAGCGATGAAACTTTGGTGAGATGTTGTGTACACTTCAGGGAAGTTTTCTGGATTAGTAAATCCACTTAACTATAGTTATCACACAATCAGATTAAACAAATGAGCGACGACAAGCGAAGCGTTTCAACATAGTCCCGTATGTGTTCATATACCAATCGTCCGATAGCGATGAAACTTAGGTGAGTTATTGTGTACACATCAGGGAAGGTTTCTGGCTTAGTAAATCCACTTAAAAATAGGTTGGGCACGAGTAGATTCAACAAATGAGCGACGACGGGCGAAGCGTTTCAACAAAGTCCTGTGTGCTTTCACATACCATTCGTCCGATAGCTAAAGCCCTGCGCGGATGCGGATATCCGTGGATAAACCCGCGGATATCCGCAAATATTTTCGCCACGCGGATATAGTTTGCATGGCTGTGCGGATAGCGGATAAACTGCGGATAATGTTTCGAGTAAATTTGCGGATAGTTTTTAGAATACAATCTTACGATAATATTACATATTTGATAAGCCAATGTACAGCTTCATGCCTAAAAGAGGAATACTCCTATAGCGTAATGCGTACGGAATATTCAGGCACATATTGCACTGATACACGAGAAGATTATTTTACTCATATGCTTTTAACTACATTTTATTAAGTACCGTATGTTCGGCCAAATGTCAATCCCTTTCTCCAAGCGTAAATAGAAATTCACTTAGTGAATGTTACCGCGATCGTGAGTATGAACATCATTTCAACAACATGGATAAACTATCTATTAAAATAAAACAAGGTGAATATTCAATAGCGCGTGAAACAAAGCTCAAGTCAACGATATGGCAGGCACTTTGTTACGTTCTCAATGGAAACGAAATGTGAACGATATAGTAGGATGATTTACCGGTAAAAAAAAGTGTATTCATACTCAGGACACAAATCAGGCACATCAAACTTACTGATGCACAAGTGCGAATGTAGCCAAAGAAATATAGCCAGTTTTTTTTCTAAAGCGGAGGTCAAAGAACCAGAAGTGTCATCCAACTTTAAGTCCCTTGCTATGAAGCAAATTGTCAGGAACGACTTTCTCCTCAAATGTCTAAATGTGTTGATTTATCACTTTATGCTTTATGTAATAAATTAAACATAATATTGAAATATCAGCGGATTTGGATAAAAGTCATGCGGATGCGGGGCGGATGCGGATAAAAGTCACGCGGATGCGGGGCGGATGCGGATAACAGACGTGCGGATTCGGGGCGGATACGGATAACAGTCGTGCGGATGTGGGGCGGATGCGGATATCATTTGGTTTACCCGCGCAGGGCTCTACTGATAGCGATGAAACTTGGGTGAGAGGTTGTGTACACTTCAGGCAAGGTTTCTGGCTTAGCAAATCCACTTTACGATAGGTAGGGCACGAGTTGATTCAACAAATGAGCGACGACGCACGAAGCGTTTCAACAAAGTCCCGTATGCGTTCATATACTATTCGTCTGATAGCGATGAAACTTGGGTGAGATGTTGTGTACACTTCAGGGAATGTTTCTGGGTTAGTAAATGCACTTTACAATAGGTATCGCACAAGTAGATTAAACGAATGAGCGACGACGCACGAAGTGTTTCAATATAGTCCCATATGCGTTCATATACCATTCATCCGATTGCTAAGAATCTTTGGTTGGATTGTTGTGCACACTCCAGGAAAGGTTTCTGAATTAGTAAATTCTTTTTACAATAGGTAGCGCACGAGTAGATTCAACAAATGAGTAACGGCGCGCTTATCGTTAAAAAAAATCGTATGCGTTCATATACCATTCAAGCGATTGCAATGAATTTTAGAGAATTGTTGTTTCCACTCCCGCAAAGATTTCTGATTTAGTAAATCCATTTTACAATTGGTAGCGCACGAGTACATTCAACTAATGAGCGACAGCGCGTGAATCGCTTCAACCAAGTCCCGCATGCGTTCATATACAATTTATCGGATTGTGATAAAACGTTGGTGAGTTGAGTACAGTCCTGCGAAGGTGTATGAATTAGTAAATCCGTTTTTCAATGGGTGGCGCACAAGAAGATTCATCAAATGAGTGAAGGCGCGTGAATCGTTTAAACAAAATCCCTTATGCGTTCATATGCCATTCATCCGATTGCGATGAAACGTTCATGAGTTGTTGTGTACACGCCAGGGAAGGTTTTCAACTTAGTAAATCCATTTTACAATAGGTAGCGTACGAGTATATTCAACAAATGGGTGACGGCGCTCGAATCTTTTCAACAAATTCCCGTATGCGTTCATATACCATTTATTTCATTGCGATGAAACTTTGGTGAGTTGTTGAGCACACTCACATAATTTTTTTGAGATAGCAAATCAATTTTAAAATAGTTTTGAGGTGGTTAACGGAAAATAAATAAATAAATATTGGGAATCGAAAAGCAATTCAACAAAGTTACAACGTCAACACTTTCTTTGATTGGCATTGCAACGCATGCCGGGTACAGCTAGTTGTCTATATGTGTGCCAATTTTGGAATAGTTCTCAAGGATAACTTATGAGATATCCAACATAGAGCTCAAATTTCAATTGCAAATCTTCAGCAGTTGGTAGCACTGATGTCAATTTAAAATACGGCCGTGAGATATTCAGGTATAGATCTTTACTCTTACCAAATTTGGTTTTGATATCAGCAGCCGTTAAAAAGGTGATAGGGGGACACACACACATAGACAGGCAAAATGAGAAAAGTAGGCTAAAAATCATGACTTGACTTTCTCTATTCTTTCCAGATCGCTGATTCAGAGGTGATCCCATACTACTGGATTTCTAGACTCTATGTCACAATGCGTGAGATGGTGGTAAGGCATAACGTCAAGGCTAGAGATAGGGCTGTTAGATTCCGGATCTTGCATATGACTCTGATGGCTGTTGCTGTCCTCTCTTGTACATGATGGCTGTAGGAGGTTACTGTATTCTGCAAGGTATTCGAACTTGTTTACTGCATTTAGTGGTTCGTTGTACAAGGTGAGTGTGTCTTTGAGCGTTGGTTTTCTTCCTTTCCTAAACGTCATTTGTACTGTTTTTTGAAGGTTAATTCCGAGGTGGCTTTCATTTACCCATCATTCTAGTTCTATCAGTGCTCTTCAATCTTCACTATGGTTGTCTCAAAAAGTAACAATGTTTGTACATAACTTTTGATAATACATTGATTATATTACTTAGACTTGTCTTTTCTTATGAACCATCGGACTTTGAAAAAAAAAACAAGATGTTCAGCAAATAACATATAGCCTACTTTCTCCTAAATGTATGGGTATATTTATAACTCTTTGTCCTCATCCCTAAAACCACCTCTACCACCATGCAGTGTTTGTTTTCTTTTATATTGATAATTAGCCAGTAAGTGTCAAAATCAATATTATATACTTTATGATGATTGAATAACAAAACTATTAACTTATTGTAATGCTTTCACGTCCGTTAATCTCTATATTAAGCCAGCCTGCAAAGTTAAGAATCTTTCGTTTTGGGTACCTTCCCCTTTAAAAATCCGCGCCGATCACAGTAGGTTGGTGTTGCGACCTAGCAGTGAATTAATATTTATCTTGTACGCCTCTGTGTGTTCAACGAGCAGGCAGTTTAAAGTAGCCAGGAGGGAGGTGGTCCAGCTGGCAGTGTTTAAAGGTAATCGGAGCGCGATCGTGGCTAATAGTTGAACTACCAGTATTACAAAATTGCCATACTTCAGGAGGCCAGATATTTACACAGCGGTATGTTTGGAACAATATTACCCACATAACCCACAAGAGGACAGCACCGTACAGAGACATTAAGAAGGCTGTGGTTGATAACAACGTGTATCTAGTTCTTCTATTCTCCTTTTCCTAATGTCTTCTGTTTATGTGCAATGCTGGGACTGTGATTTTATTAATAAACGAGTGTATACATTAGCCTCCCCTTTGAGCTAAATGACATTTTATTCAGTATCTGTGGAAAGAGCTTGTGCACATCATTTGTAAAATAATTCAAGAAAAAAAGGTATCTGTAGCAGTATTCGATCCCCAGTCAACTGCGTGACAGACTAACACGCTAGCCCAGAGCTAACCATATCCTTAACATAATGGCGATTTTAACTGATATATTAGATACTACCTGTTGGCAAATAATGACTTGAAATAAACGATTTCTTCACTGCAGTACAACTTCATTATAGATCATTTCATACAAAGTTTATATTATTGTATCAGTAGGGTATATCACATACAACATACTAAAACTACTGAAATATAAGACAGGCTCATGAGGACAGCTGCCATATTGTTGTGTGGCAGATAGGGCTCAGCTCTTTTAAGCCACTCATACAGAATAATATTATAATATTAAATTATAATAAATAACGGATCACGACCTTCAGGATAGCTTAAACCACCCTAGGCTTGATAATCTGAATTGGTGGGTCTTAAGCCATTGATTATAATGGTTGCATAATTCACACGGCCGCCATCCTGAAATGGCAAGGCCGATGACCTTGAAGTTTGGGTGAAAGACGCGTCCTATATAAAGGTATGTTGTCACCAAATTTAGTAGAGATCGGATGATTAGTTTAGCCGTAATTTGAGTTTACGTTTTGAACGTTTGAGTGGCCACCATTCAGTTTTGGTAAAGATGGCGGCGATATAAAGTACGACACTGAGGTGCCCTATGCTAGAGCTACCTCTGTACCAAATTTGGTTCAATTCGGTTTCACCGTGTTCGAATTGATAGGGGGCGACAGACATTCAGAGTACACACACTCACACACACACATACACACACACAGATACACACACAATTTTTCGCCCTGTGTTGATCTCATAAGTCTACTTTCATTTTTTGCAAAAATCGAAAGTAGGCTAAAATCGCTCTTTTGGTTCAATCAAACAATATACTTCGAACATCATATAACAGCGAGTCATTTATTTAATTCTGGAATATCTCCGAATTTCATTTAATTTCTATTTGAATACCAAGTCAAACATATCCGATGATTTAGGAGTGGCCATAAATAAAGGCGGAAAACTGGAGCGCAGCGCTGTGAAGAGTGTTGCGGAATTGTAGCACATTAATGGATAACCGAGGATGAGGCCATAAAATATACGAGCCTTCCTTTAAAGGTAAAGGTTAACAGTGCCGATATATCACCAATTTCATGTCGTGTAATAAAGTGAGTACGAAGACCACTGCTGAATCAGTGAACCCACATGCGTATATATTTTTCTCTATGACAGACCTCCTACACTTACCCACATAAAGCTTGGAAACTGCACCAGCTTCCCACTAATCTGAAATCAACAGAGAAATCAAGTGCTTTATATTGTACGTGCTCTATTTTCTTGCGTAATAAACTATCCGTTATCTAACGTGATACCATATTTTGAGAGTAAATTGAATTTATATAATACTAGCAGGTACCCGCGGCTTCGCTCGCGTCATAGTCGAGTCATATTGTTCTTCAATGAAATGCAGGTTTAACCCCGTTCACACCCCTTTAGAACTTGAATATCCAAAAATCCCTCCTTAGTAGATGTTTTCGACGCACAACAAACATAATCCCAAAATATCATTCTTCTTAACTATAATAGTTTTTGGTTGGTCGATGAGAGTGAATATACAAAATTCCTTCCTTAGTGGACGTTTTTCTTCCAGAATTTCACCCCTCCCCATGAGCCCCTTAAATTGGATTTATGAAAATACGGTCGAACACCTATTTATTAAATTATTTATTTATTTATTTATTTATTTATTTATTTATTATTATTAAACTGATTGTTTTCCTCTGAGTTTCAAACTCCTCGCCTATGTCGTTTAAAAGATGCACGCTCCGTTAGGAATCATTCAACCCCCACTTTTCACCCCTTTACTCTTAATATACACTACATCGAAAAATCATTAGACATGTGTCAGCTTATTTTTAATGATTGGTTTATATGCCAAGTATCACATCCCCAAATGAAACCACTCGTGAGATATTGTTATTCAATTAAATGCAGGTTTACCCCCTTAACACCCATTTAGAACCTGAATATCCAAAAATCTTTCCTTAGTGGACGTTTTCGACATACAATGAACATATCCCCAAAATTTCATGTTTCTAACTTCTATAATTTTGGCTGGGCGATGATGAGTGAGTGAGTCAATCAGGTCATTTTCTTTCAATTATTTTTACCAGAATGTTACCCCTCCCCATGGACCCCTTAAATTGAATTTATGAAGAAACGCTCGAACACCTATTAACTTATTTTTAAGCTGTCTTTTTCCCCTGAGTTTGATGAGTGAGTGAGTTAGTCAGTCAGTTAGGACCCTATCTCTCCTTTTTTCCCCAGAATTTCACCCCACACCATCGGCCCCTTAAGTTGAATTTATGAAAAAAACGTTCGAACACCGATTTACTTAATTTTTAAGCTGTTTTTTTCCGCTGAGTTTCAAACTTCTCACCTATGTCTTTTAAGAGATACACGCTCCGTTAGGAAACCTTCAACCCCCACTTTTCACCCCTTTCACCTCATAATATACACCACATCGAAAAACCCTTAGACACATGTCTGCTTATTTTTAATGATTAGTTTATGTGCCGAGTATCACATCCACAAATGAAACCACTCGTGATATATTGTTATTCAATAAAATGCAGGTTCAACCCCCTTAATACCCCTCTAGAACCTGAATATCCGAAAATCCTCCCTTAGTGTACGGATTTGACATACAACGAACATATCCCCAAAATGTCATGTTTCTAACTTCATTAATTTTGGCTGGGCGATGATGAGTGAGTGAGTGAGTGAGTGAGTCAGGACATTTCCTTTCATTTCTTTTTCTCCAGAATTTCACCCCTCCCCATGAACCCCTTAAATTTGATTTATGAAAAAGAAACTGTCGAACACTTATTTACTTATTTTTAAGCAGTTTTCACTCCCTGAGATTGAAGAGTGAGTGAGTCAGTCAATCAGTTAGGACACCTTCTTTCCTGTCCCCCCCCCCCAGAATTTCACCCCCTTCCCATGGGCCCCTTAAATTGGATTTATGAAAAAAATAACGGTCAACACCTATTTACTTATCTTTTAGGCTGATGTTTTTCCGCTGAGTTCAAACTCCTCGCCTATGTCGTTTAGGAGATACACGCTCCGTTAGGAATCCTTCAACCCCCACTTTTCACCCCTTTCACCTCATAATATACACCACATCGAAAAACCCTCAGACACGTGTCTACTTATTTTTAATGATCAGCTTATATGCCGAGTATCACATCCACAAATGAAACCAATCCGGAGTTATTGTTATTCAATGAAATGCAGGTTTTACCCCCTTAACACCCCTTTAGAACCTGAATATCCGAAAAACCTCCCTTATTGGACGGTTTGGACATATAATGATCATATCCCCAAAATGTCTTGTTTCTAACTTCAACAATTTACGCTGGGCGATGATGAGTGAGTCAGGACTTTGTATCTTTCAATTTTCTTTTTTCAGAATTTCACCCCTCCCCATGGGCCCCTTAAATTCGATTTATGAAAAAACGGTCAAACACCTATTTACTTATTTTTAAGCTGATTTTTTTCCGCTGAGTTTCAAACTCCTCGCCTATGTCGTTGAAGAGATACACGCTCCGTTAGGAACCCTTCAACCCCCACTTTTCACCCCTTTCACCTCATAAAATACACCACATCGAAAAACCCTCAGACACGTGTCTTCTTATTTTTAATGATACGTTTATATGCCGAGTATCACGTCCCTCAATGAAACCAAGCCGGAGATATTGCTATTCAATGAAATGCATGTGTACCCCCTTAAGACACCTTTAGAACCTGAATATCCAAAAATCCTTTCTTAGTGCGCGTTTTCGACTTACCACGAACATATCCCCAAAATTTCATGTTTCTAACTTTAATAGTTTTGGCTGGGCGATGATGAGTCAGTCAGTCAGTCAGTCAGTCAGTCAGGACACTTGTTTTTATATAAGAGATGTTTTTTAATTGGTTATCGCAAGTACTCTGAGCATCAGAGGCCTTCCAGTCAAGCGAGTTTGCCATTTTCAGTAACTAAGAAGTATCATCACTGACAAGCAGACTTGCAAAGGAACTGATAAAAGGACCAAACAAGAAGCACACTAAAGAACTGCTACAACTTAGCGGAGAAAATATAAGATGGGTAGTGGGACTATTGACAGGACACTGCCATCTTTAAAATCACCTACATAGAATTGGAGTAAAAAGAGACAACTTATGTAGGAAATGCAATGAAGCAGAAGAATCAGCTGAACACATGCTTTTTGAATGTGAGGCGCTGGGAAGAATTAGAATCTCCACACTGGGGCTACCGGGTGAAGAAAGAGAGAAAATCCTAGAAGACCCAAAAAGATTGATCTGCAGCTTTGTGAAGGGAGCAGAGATATCCAGGTGGGAATGAATGAAACACATGGTAGCAAAAGATCTTGGAGGTCGACGCTAAACAGGAACTTGGAAACAAGAGGCCCCATGAATAAAAGGAGAAGAAGAAGAAGATCATCACTGACGGTTTAGATCCCGACGTTTAAATCAGAAGTCGCATAGAAATAGCATGCAGTGTCTATAGAGAAATGTCATCTTGCTTTATTTATTATTATTATTATTTATTTATTTATTTATTTATTTATTGTATGGCTTTTAGTGCCGGGAGTGTCCGAAGACATGTTCGGCTCACCTAAGTCTGTAGTTTCTTCAAGCGGACAGCTCTAGGGTGAGCTACTAGTTCCGTTCAATTTCAAGTAGTTCCAACTTTCGCCATCAGATATCAATGATACCTAGTTGTGAACGTTGGAACTTTGACAGAGCGTTCCGACGAAATCTAACCTAACAATTTTGCTTCACACAAGTTTAGTCTGTGGAAGAATCTTTTACATGCCATAAATGTATGACATGGGACCGCCGGCTTTACTTCCCCTCCGAAGGAAGGCATAGCCTACTGAAGGATTTTTACGCTCTTAAAAATCCGACGACTTCGGCCGGGTTTGAACCCACTATCTTGGGCACAGCAGTTCAGCATGCTACCGACTACGCCACCGAAGCCGCTTTAACAAGGGCAACTTCAATCTGAAGCTCCGTTAAAGAATGGCCAGAAATTATTTTTGGCCGACACTCTTGTATGGTATGTGGGCTTGGACTTTGAATGCTAGCTTGCACCATGAAGAAACTGGAGGCATTCGAAATTGGATCCATCAAAGAATACTAAAAATGATACAGTCAGTCTGAGAGACTAGACTTTATATCATTTCAAATGACGCATGCTACAAATGCTACACATGTTAGAAAGTCTCAGAAGGGCCTCTCGCTTCGCTCGAAGCCCCAGGATACTTTCAAAAGACTCCATTACCCGTTAACTTAGGCTTCCCGCACGAGCACCTCTTTAAGGGTCACCCTGTATTTGAGTCTGACATCTGACATCAACTCTTTAAGGGTCACCCATTATTTGAATCTGATATCTTGCAAACCTCTTTAAGGGTCACCCTGTATTTTAATTGAATCTAACATACTGTACACCTCGTTAAGTGTCACCCTGTATTTTGCTCTGACATCCTGCACACCTCTTTAGGAGGCACCCTGTATTCTTATCTGGCATCTTGTATATCTCTTTAGAAGTCACCCTGTATTCTTGTGTGGCATCTTGTACACCTCTTTAGGAGTCACCCTGTATTCTTCTCTGCCATCTTGTACACCTCTTTAAGAGTCACCCGGTATTCTTATCTGGAATCTTGTACACCTCTTTAGGAGTCACCCTGTATTCTCATCTGACGTCTTGTATATCACTTTTGGAGTCACCCTGTACCTGTATTCCTGTGTGACATCTTGTACACCACTTTAGGAGTCACCCTGTATTCCTGTCTGACATCGTGTACGCCTCTTTAGGAGTCACCCTGTATTCTTATCTGACGTCTTGTATATCTCTTTAGGAGTCACCCTGTATTCTTATCTGACGTCTTGTATATCTCTTTAGGAGTCACCCTGTATTCTTGTGTAACATCTTGTACACCTCTTTAGGAGTCACCCTGTATTCCTGTCTGACATCTTGTACACCTCTTTAGGAGTCACCTTGTATTCTTGTCTGACATCTTGTACACCTCTTTAGGAGTCACCCTGTATTCTCATCTGACGTCTTGTATATCACTTTTGGAGTCACCCTGTACCTGTATTCTTGTCTGACATCTTGTACACCTCTTTAGGAGTCACCTTGTATTCTTGTCTGACATCTTGTACACCTCTTTAGGAGTCACCTTGTATTCTTGTCTGACATCTTGTACACCACTTTAGGAGTCACCCTGTATTCTTATCTGACGTCTTGTATATCTCTTTAGGAGTCACCCTGTATTCCTCTCTGACATCATGACCACTTCTTTAGGAGTCACCCTGTATTCCTGTCTGACGTCACGCACTCGCCGTCTCCGTATCGCATAACAGCAGACCCCATCAGTAAACTCAGACTCGGTGCATATGCACTGAACAACATGATGACGTCATACACGCCGTAACCGTAACGCATAACGTTAGACCCAAGCATAACGACGAAGTCGACAAGATCGTTTGAAATGATAATAAAATACCCTGGACCGATAATGTTACGAACAAAGAGCAAACAGTAATCGGCAATTTTGTCTGCAATTCAATGTCGCAAGACTGCCTATTTAGGTCATGTACTTGGAAGGAAAAAATACCAGTTGCTTCAACTAATATTGAAAGGCAAAGTAGATGGCTGGCCAGGACGTGGCAGAAGTGAAAAATGTCCTGGCTTCAGAACATAAAAGAGTGGTCAGGGATTCGATCTCCAGGAGAATTGTTCCGGCTTGCGGAAGATAGAAATGCCTTTGCCATGGTGATCGTCAACGTTCGGGGGACCGAAGAAGTACTCTTCACTGGTGTAATTAATCCGTAGAATTGAACAATCAGTAATACTTTTACTGGATTTTTTGACCATCGAGCTATTTAAGGTGTTCTAATTTTATATCTCCCTTCAAGTAATCTGATGTATCTGGATAAATGGTGAAGTCAGGATGACATCTGTAAAACTCTGAAATTAAAATAACTGTATATGAGTTATCTGAGGTATTGCCAAGTACAGGGTCATTATCTATGTGTGCCCCGACAAACACTGGCACAGATCGCGGGTGTGCGTACCAGGTTCAGCCGGTGGTGGCGCGCACTCTCACACTTTTACCAAACATATTCAATAATGTGTACTTACACTGCTCATAGGCGATGTTGAAAATGTCCTCCCTCTCTTGTAACACACAACAGACATTTCTGATGAAGGAATGTCTGTCAACACTTTCATTATTTACGGAGGCGTTTCCTGTTTCCTTGAATCGTTTAGCGAGCCTCCTAATAGTACTGGCACAGGTCTTCCTGAAAACTTGATTCGAAATTTTCGTCTCGTTTCGTTTACGAATTATGGATATCCACACGTTCGCGCTATGTGAATTGGTGTCTAGGCATGACCAACAATCCCAGTGATCTAAATACTCACTAAACGTGCAACACTAACGTCTAAGCATTGCAGATACACGTCCATATGATTGACAAAACACGTGTGAACTAACAATATGAGTCAGCGGAGAGCGCCAACCACCGGCTGAACCACGTACGCGCGCCCGCGATCTGCACCAGTCACAGCCGGCTTAGCTTGCCGTGTTTATCGAGGTGCACATAGATAATGACCATGTAGATTAGGTGAAGTGGTTGGATTGGATGATTTTACAGACATGGCCAAATTATATTATTTGAAAAGATAGCTTTGAGGCAATTTTTCAGTGTTGCCTTATTGGCATTTAATATTATAACTTTCAGTCGGTGAACACGATATAATTCTAATTACTGAAATATGCAAAATAATGTAAAAAATTACATGTGAAAGTTATAGGTATATATTATTATGGACTGTTACCATTTCTGAAAATTAGATACTAGTACATTATGCAACGAGCCTATAATGGCAATAATTAAGACACGAGTATGTTTATAAAACGAGCGTAAGCGTGTTTTATAATCTTCATACGAGTGTCTTAATTACCATTATAGGCGAGTTGCATACGACTGTTTATGTTCGACAATAATTATAACTTTATTATATGTTTTAACATTTGCTCTACGCGGAGCCAAGAAGTTACGTCCAAGCCGCCGCAGGAGCGTCGGAAAACTTCCATGTAACAGTTGGGGTTCATCAAGGTTCGGCCCTGTCACCATTGCTGTTCATTATGGTCATGGACACGGTTACTGCAGATCTACAACAACCGTTACCTTGGACCATTCTGTACACTGATGACGTTATGTTGGCCGCTCAAAACAAGTTGGATCTCCAACATCAAGTCCAGGAATGGAGTGATCGTTTAAGTCAATATGGCCTGCGGCTTAAGAAAGCTAAAACAGAATATATGACAACGGATGCTGGAGAAATCGGAACAATCCAAGTCGACGGCGATGATCTGCCTCGAACGACAAAATTTAAGTATCTTGACTCTACGATAACTGTTGAAGGTCGTCTCACCGAGGAGGTCAACATAAGAATTAATGCTGCGTGGATGAAGTGGTGAACAACGACAGGTGTCATGTGCGATCGCCAGATGAAAGACCACCTAAAATCGAAGATTTTCCGCACTGTCATTCGACCCGTAGCGCTTTATAGTACCGAATGTTGGCCGACCACGAAAGAAGCAGAACGTCGGCTAAGTGCCATGGAGACCAAGATGCTTAGATGGACAGCAGGCAATACTAGGTTGGATCACATCCCCAATCAAAGAATAAGGGAACGATTTGGTATCGCAGCAATCAGTAACAAAATGCGTGAGGGTCGTCTGCGATGGTTTAGGCATGTGCTACGGTCAGGAGTGAACACCCATTGCAAACAGGGCTACACACTGGAGGTCGCCGGGAAAAGACCAAAGGGGTGACCGAGACAACGTTGGGCCGATACACTGCACAGGGATTTGAAAGGCGTCAACCTTCATCCGGACATGGCCCATGACCGAGTAAAGTGGAGACAGCGGACTCAAATAGCAGACCCTGCCACGAGGTGGGACAAACGCTAAAGCAAAAGAAGAAGAAGAAGAAGAAGAAGAAGATGTTTTAACATAAATATTCATAAATATCTGTGGAGAGCACTTGAATTTTGTGATCGTTGTGCACGCGCTGGGTATGATATCACTGTTTTTTAAGTTCTTTGACCGACCGATGCATGCGCTCTGTGTGCTTGCAATGCCATATGCAGGCCATATGTTTACAGTCTGCCGTCCAGCTCTATATCATTCACTAATATTGTCACCGAAGTCGTTTGAAAGCAATGCCCCGTGTAGAAATTGGAGTAGAGGATATTAAGGTACAGTGCTATTTCTTGTCTCATATTCACCAGTTTATTTACGCGAACATATGGACGGTGCGTATTCCATGTCGGTAATTTATATAGGGAGATACTGTGTTTATGTCCGGCATGTTGGATTTTGAGCGCATGCGCGAAGGTATCCTTACCTAATTGGTCAATGAATGAGCTCTGATTGGCTGGAGAAACTGTATCGTAATGAAAAACAGTGTTATAATGACTATCATTATGATACAGTTTTCTGACACATAATGTTTACATTTTCGTCGAACATAAAGTAATATTTCTGTTGCCTCTTGACGTATGATACTTGATAAAATAAAATAAAATAAAAACAAATAAATACAGAACAGATAACAATAAAATTGAAATTTCATGTTTCTCATGATCTAGAGTTGGCAACAAACATAATTATGTTACATTGCTCGACGAAGACAGACAGTTACAAATGCGAGGGGAAAGGCCAGGAAGGTTAAGAGAGAGACAATACCTTCTAGTCCAGTGCAGGCAGCCGGAGGTGGCAGGTGGCAGTTGCGCGGAAACGAACCACAAATCGCTCAAACAGCTAAGTGCACAATCCACAATAACCTGGCCATTTAATAAATCACACTACGCAAGAAAACTTGAAGGACAGTCGCCACTATCAGTATCGCAACAAGAAAGAAAACCCTCATATCTTGATTAGTTGTGCTAGTTTAATTTCTACTAAATAAATATATATACTGTATATTGTAAATAACATAACCCACACTTATTAACATAGATTAATAGCATAAGTGTAAAGGATCTGATGATGATCGCTTGACGATCAAAACAGGTCATTCAAGTGTATTTTATTAATATCATGTAATTTTATTTCAGGATTTGGGAACTACCATTACAATTGAGTACAATCGTGTTGACCGACTGAAAAACATTCAATTTCGATTACTAAGGCAACACGATAAAGTTTAAAATACAAAACAAAGAAAATACAAATACAGTACAAAATTGATAAATGTAAAAATAAACATGAAAGTTAATATTACAAATTTCAGTGATAAAATGTAAAATTTAACAAAATAAATAAATAAAATGAAATCATTATTATACAACAGAATCTCGCAAACTCAGCATTCGGCAACCCGGCATTCCGGATTTCTCGGCCACCCTGACAGGAGGAAAAAAAATCATGATTTTTGTTTGATTTTGTGTTTCCCCACAGAGCGTTGTTATGTTTTCTTTCGTCTTCTCCATCAATGGAATTATCGACAGTTAAATATGACGCGAAACAAGTTGATCTACAGTACATAGTAAGAAGAGGAACGACGACCTGATAAATACAGGCACAGTACTGTAAATGCACAAACTGTTGGCAGTAAGAAGTAAACAGTCGGTTCTCGCGCAGAGCGTTGTATTTATTTGATTGCGCATTCTCCGCAATTCTGTTTCTTCGCCGTCTTCGTGACGAGGCTTCAAGAAACAGGTTTCAAAGCGAAAAGCAAAAGAACATTACTTACTTTTTTTTTTGCAAAAATGTAAATGTAATTGTTTTGTACATATACTGTACAGTGTACATATTGTAAAAATAATTTGTAGGTCTAGTTTTTCTAAGTTTTCTTTTATAATTAACAGTAATTGTTTTCCTGATTGTTATGCAGTACAGTAGTACAGTACTGAACTATATATTCAAGTACTGTAATTGTAGTGGCTTAATCATTTTAAAACTTGTGTTTCTGTTAAAAACAAATAAATGTACTGCATTGTATTACTTTTAAAACAAAACAAACAGCTTATTTCGTCTTTTTAACACATTTCCCGATAACCCGGCATTTTCGCGAACTCGGGCACCCTTTGGTCCACATTAGGCCGAGTTTGCGAGACTTTACTGTATTAAAATAGCCTATTAAATAGCCTAATTAAAATCAAAATAGGTAAATAAACTCATTATAAAAATTTAAATAATTCGAATCAAAGTTAAATTAAAATAATAATAAAATAAACTATTTGAAGAACTGGTTCTGACATATAAAGGATTAATTTCCATTTATATCTCTCTGACTCCGAAATGAAATCCTGACTACGTGTTAGGATATTAGGATGGAGATCAAACACTTTGGATGCAAACCCAAGGACTGGCTGCTTTAACTACTGTATTTGATGAATGAACAGAAACCTGCCAATTTTAAAAATAGGCGGAGGAAAGCTGGCTTAGTAACCACTCTTAAACCTGACAAAACTTCACAAGACCCAAAATGCAAAATGACAATCTCCCACGTGTGTAATATGCTTAAAATCTTTGAAAGGACAGTGCTGAACCGATGAATTCCAGTCGTTAAACCTGTTATTATTCCCCAGCAGGCCAGATCAAAAGTGTGTTTCGCAAATGCTCAATCTTGACAAGTCTATTGAAGATGATTTCGAAATTCAAAACATCACAGGAGAAGCTTTCATTGATCTGTCAGCTACTTATGACACTGTCAACCATTTATTATGAGAAGCCAAAGCTCTACTTTTTCTTTTTGGTCGTGTGGCCTCTTGAGAGCCTGAGTGCAGGTCTTTCTAGTTGACGCCCGTGGATGTGAGATGGAGATGGAATTGATGAAGATGAATGAAACTAATAAATAATGTTATTGGTTTTTCGTCCCTTTTAACTACTCTGGCTTTTAGATACGCCTTGAATGAATGAAACTGGGCAATGATGTGGAAGGAAGCGACCGTGGCCTGTCAGAAGGTACTGTACCAGCATTTTCCTGGCGTTGAAAATGGGAAACCACGGAAAACTACTTCAAGGATGGCCGACAGTAGGGCTTGAACACACGCGTCTACCGAGTAAGCAGAGAGCTTGGCCCCATGACCTAACGCTGCGCTTTAGCGAGCGTAGCCACTAAAGCTCTACTGAAGAGAGGGGTTTAAGCCTTTTTTTTGGTCTTCTTCTTCCTCTTCTTGGCCTGGAAGTTGGCATCACACCGCCCTGAACATTGGTCACTCCGGACAGCAACTTCAGCTTCTCATCGTTACGGGTGGCCAGGTGCAAATGATTGGAAATAAGAAACTATCCCAGGGAAACCCACACTTAAGACACCAGGATTCGAATTGCCTATCTCAGGATAGGCACAGCTTCCCATCGCAGTCATTCTGTACAATTTAACGCGCACGGCTACGCCACGGGGTAAAAGAAAGAGAAACGTTTTTCTAACCGGTGCTGTTCTTTACGAACACGGACCTATGAGAGAAGATAAAGCTAATATTGGGCTCAGTTACTCCGTATATCAACTTAACGACAGCCGCAATACTGGGACTAGGGTTGTATAGGAAACACGGGACATGGGACGAATTCAAATAGCCACTATAAATCTGGATAAAGAGAATTAAAGTGGAGAGAGAGCAGTCGAGCCTAATCGGTTTTCCGTACCGTGCCTTCTCCTTGAGATAGCCGTATGATTGCGCTGTTCCTTGCTGGATGCAGGGGACACTACATTATGTCCCATAAATGTCGCGGAGCTAGAAGGAATGTAAAGAGGGCATTGCTAGAAAGCGTAAAGTTGTGTTTCGAGACGGAATGGCAGTAGTAATATCGGCCGCGAGGTCTGTGCAATAAACGCTTCTGTGAAGCTGTTGCGTGTCTTCTATAACTCAAGAGGTAGAGTCGTAATACATTGCGGCTTCGCCTTCACAGTCATTGAGCCTCGCTTCAATGGGGTTTCCCAGGACGCCCATTTATCTAACATAACCTCAATCCCGCTTTACCTCAACTCTCTCTACTGGCAGCATATTCTTCCTTCGCTTTCACAGCCTTCTATAGCTCGTGTTTTGTCAGTTTCAATGGGGTCTTTCTCCCAATTCACGCACCGTCCACAGATGGCTGCCGGACATTTAGTTAAACGAGATCCAGAATATTACTCTGCACTTTCTGACTAATGCAATGACACATGTTAATATGTACTAAAACTAATAGAATGTCCCCCCAGGGGCTCACACATGATGGCACATGGATTGACGACCACCGGGCCCCAGCTGAGTCCGGCATCGCTTAAGGGGAGAGACCCAGCTTAACAGAGGGAAAAAAGGCTAATATTCATTCGATTGTTAAATAAGCTACACATATTGTTGACAAATGCTGCACATATCCCAGTATTGGTATGCTTCCTGGCAACCAGAATCAACTTCAATAATGTAAAATTTCTAATTATAACATTTTAAAATAAAATTTTCAACATTTCCCGCCTTTTTAACAATGTATCACTGTTTTCCTTATAAATTCCTAGTTTATAAGAATTTTCGTACTATTCCTTTTTTAAGTGTGTATCAAACATCAAACTACAAAATGAACCTCAATCAGTAACATACACTGTGATTTAGATATTTATAGAGTTTGTATTCTGAGCACCTGAATAAAATAAAATAAATAAAAACTCCATATAATTATCTAAATCATAGTGTATGTTAGTGATTGAGGTTCATTTTGTAGGTTGAGGTTTGATACACACCTTGGTTGGTTGGTTCTTAAGTTTAGGGGCTACGACAACGCGGTCATGTAGCCCCGTGTACTTTCGGTGTGTGTAGAATCTGTCTGATAACCGGTGTTGTGATGGCTGTATTAGTGTGTGTATCTGTTTTTTAATTTAAGTGCAGACTGCAACTTAGAATTTTTCAAATAGTTCCTACTTTTGCCGCCTAACGCCACCGTTAACGACTACTAGGCTTAGTTCAGAACTCAGCTACTAGACGCCACCGCAGTCGGCTCTTGGCAACGAACATAGAAACCTAAGAGCGTTGTTTACATTCTTAACCTATACAATTTAGTTTCACACAGGTGTAATTAGTGGAAAGTTCTTTAACATGCCATAAATCTATGACATGGGACCGCCGGCTTTACTTCCCCTCCGAAGGAAGGCATACTGAGGGATTTTTAACGTTCTTAAAAAATCCGACGTCTTCGGCCGGGTTTGAACCCGCTATCTTGGGCATAGAAGCTCAGCATGCTACCGACTACGCCACCGAAGCCACCGATACACACTTTAAAAATGGAAAAGTACGAAAATTCTTATAAACTTGGAATTTATAAGGGAAACAATGATATATTCTTAAAAAAAGGCGGAAATTTTGAAAATTTTATTTTGAAATGTTATAATTAGAAATGTTACATTGTTGAAGTTGCTTCTGATTGCCAGGAAGCATACCAATACTGGGATATGTGCAGCATTTGTCAACAATATGTGTAGCATATTTAACAATCGAATGAATATTGGCCTTTTTTCCCTCTGTTAAGCTGGGTTTCCCCCTTAAGGGAACCTGGAGGAGTAGATTAACCAACAATGCAATTGCTTAATAAAAGTTCCATTGTTTGGTAACCATGACACCTAGAAACTTCACAGTTTATCAATGATATTCGTTAACGTAATATACCAATGAGTATAACATGACATAAAATGACAGCCCGAATCCTTATTGACGTATTAATTATAATAAACTATTTAGTACCTAAAGTCAATATTTAGTACATTGAAACTGTACCGGTTTCGGCAACATTTTGACCTTCGTTAGCGTGGTATAGGATAAGTAACTGTGCAGTAACATGCAACTTAATACAATTTTTTGCCATAATAGAGAATAATTTCGTAATAAAACAAGATGTTCAGTAAAGAACATATAGCCTACTTTCTCCTAAATGTATGAGTATAGTTATAACTCGTTGTTATTATCAAAGAGTATAATAGAACTATTCTTTGTTGAAGACCTTAGAAACGATTTACCTCTACCAAACGCCACAACCTAGATAAAAACTGCTACCATCATTGAAGAAAGAAAGATAAGAAGTATATCAAGAATGTTATGGATCTGGAGACATAATCGACCGGACTGGCTGCGTGGCTCAACGGTAACGTTCTCGCTTTCTGGGCCCTAGGTTGTAGGTTCGTATCCTGGCGCAGTCAGCTGGCATTTGAGGGTGCACAAATGCGAGGGAGCCGTGTCAGTACATTTACTGGCACGTTAAAGATCCCCTTCGGACCAAAATTCCGGTACCCCGGTGTCTCTAAAAGCAGCAGTAGATGTAAAACCAATAACATTATTATTATTATTATTATTATTATTATTATTATTACATATACGACCTGCCGTGGGCAACATCCAACTTTGAGTTGAGGCATGTCTTTACACGTCTGGTTGTGCATGGCTTTCACAACCCTAATTGAATTAACAAACCTTTCCATGACCCTACAGAGACGTGTGTATACAAACTATGTGGATATTTTCGATTGCTATTTGCCTGAAATAAAAGTAGTAATTAATAACCTGAACTAACACCAACGGCTTGAATTCAGTTACTATGTGAAATCGTTTTGTTCTTTACTTCAAATAACATTTTCAAGTAACGCAAAATAGGCTGTTACAAACCCTTTAAAATAAAAAGTAAAAATGTATCGTAGTATCATCTTGTCATTCTTCAAATTCGATGCGCATAGAATGCCAATGGTATAGTAATCAATGGAGCCTCACGTAGACTAGTCGTGACATCTAGTGGTGAAATATCAAACAATATAATCCTAACAGAGCGGGTGCATTCTAGCGGCCAGAAGAAGAAACTTTTCAATAAAATCTGGAAGTTAATAAGTTGGTTGGCGTGCAGTTACCTTTTTGGCAGCTAGATGTCTCGAGTAAATCTGCTGGCGAATTATGTTTTAATTAAATATATATTTTACACCATAATATGCACAATATAACGCTTAATTTTAAAACATCTGAGTCATTACAAAACAATAAACATATAACATTTCAAGCAAAAAACCTAGCTCTGATCGGGTTTGAACCATAGGCATTTGAGCGATAGGCCAACTCTCTACCACTGAGCTATGTGTCAACGAATATCGTTCTATATAAAATGACTTACATAGAACTTGTTAGCAAATAATGATTTATACTAAACGATTTCATCACTGGAGTATATTATTTATTATTCTTCTTCTTCTGCTTTTACGGCCTCATTGGACCACTTCAGTCAATCATTTCTTGGTCCTCTTCTTCAGTAAGTTTCCTTTCCGAGTCGCCCAGTAGCTCTTCATTCGCTCTGATCTTCTCAGGCGTTCCTCATCTGTAAATACCCTTTTTACTGTATTAAGTTTGTCTATTTTAGCCTGAAATCTTATTTTTATATCTCTCAGTTTTTTTAATTTTGTTGTTTTGTTTTGCAAGTCATCCAAGGTTATTTCCAATTCTTTCATATCTTCTCTAATTTCCTTAATCCATCCTACTTGTTGTTTCATATTCCAAAGTTTCACTACAATTTTTCTAGATAACCTGGTTTCTGGTGTCCTCATGATGTGACCAAAGAAAGAAAGCCGTTTCTTCCGAATAGTATCAGTGATGGGCTCCAGTTCTCTGTATACCACTTCATTTGGTACTATCCGCCACTGTCCATCTTTCTGATATTTTTTATTTATGCATGTTCTAGCTATTCTTCTTTCTACTTAAAAAATTTTGTCGATTCTGTTTTTCTGAGTAACTTTAAAAAGAGTTTCACTTCCATAGGTCACCTCTGGTTGAACCACCGTCTTGTAATGCTTTAATTTTGTTGCGATTGATATACATTTTCTTTTATATGTAGACCATGTTAATTTTTGGGCTTTTATCATTTTATTAGTTCTTTCTTGCCATGCAGGTTTCTCATCCAAGTTGTAAGTTATAATTTCTCCTAAGTATTTAAATTGCTCCACTATTTTAACTTTCTTGTTATTTACTGTTATGTGATTGATTACAAGTGGATTTGCTACCATTATCTCTGTCTTTTCAAATGATATCTGAAGTCCAATTTTTTGTGCTATAGTTTGTAGGCTTATTATTTGATTTTTGGCTTCTTGAATATTATTAGCCAGTAACGCTAAGTCATCTGCGAATCCCAAGCAATTTAAGTCTATTTGATCTTTCTTGGTTCCAATTCTTATGTTCCTAGGATTTTCCCTGTACCATTCCCTCATTACATATTCCAAAGCACAATTGAAAAGTAGAGGCGATAAACCATCTCCTTGCCTTAATCCTGTTTTAATCGTAAACGGTTCAGATATTTCTCCTCTGAATTTTACTTTAGATTTGGTGTTTGTTAGAGTTAGTTTTATAATTTTTATTAATTTGGGATGAAGTCCGAAATTCCTAAGTATTTTCAGCAATGAAGATCTATGTATACAATCATAAGCTTTTTTGAAGTCTACGAAGGTTATGACTTGCTGTTTTTGTCTACGTTTGTAGTAGTCCATTACTAATTTTAAGGTGATTATCTGTTCAGGGCAGCTTCGCCATGGCCGAAATCCACCTTGATATTCCCCTATTTCCAGTTTTAATTGATCTTTACAACGATTATATAGAATTCGTGACATGATTTTATATGTGATATCCAAAAGGGAAATTCCTCGATAGTTGTCAGGATTTGATTTTTCTCCTTTCTTGTGTAAAGGATGTATTATAGCAGTAGTCCAATGGTCTGGCAATTCTTCTTTGATCCAAATGTTCACTATGCATTGGTGTAATGAAATCTTTACTGGTTCTGCTGCATATTTCCACAATTCTGCAAATATTTGATCTTCTCCACTCGCTTTGTAGTTTTTGAGCTCTCTCAGCGCTTTGTAGACTTCTTGGATTGTGGGTGGATTTATGTTTTCTGATGGTGTTTTAATAGTGGTGTCTGTATTTATTTGAAGCAGTTCTGGTGGATCTTCGCAATTTAGCAACTTGTTGAATGTTTCTGCTAAAATTTCTGTATTTCTTTTATTACTATGAGCTATCTCGCCATTTTTGTCTTTTAACATTAATGTTGGAGGTTCATATCTTTGTAGTTTTTTGCTAAAAATTTTGTAGTAATCTCTTGAGTTTGTTTTCGCGCTATTTGTTTCGATCATCAGAAGTATATCCTTTTGGTATAGCCGTTTAACCCCTCGTATTATTTTTTGAGTTATCTTTCTTTGTTTTATGAGATCCAAGTGTGATTCATCTGTTTTTTGACTCTGATACCGTAACCAGGCTGGATGTCTATCTTCCACTGTATTATCACACTCATCGTTCCACCATTGGTGTTTCTTCCTTGGATTTATTGGGGCTACTTGTTCAGCTATTTGTTTCAATTCGGGAACTATTTCCTCTAGATCATCTGTTATTTTAATATATCTAGTTCGTTCTTTGTATCCCTTGTTATTTATTAGTTTATGAGGGTCGTATGTTCTCTTCTTTTTAGGTGAGTTTTTTTCTTTATCAACGGGGTAAATTTAATTTTAATCTTTATCATGTAATGATCCGATCCAGTATCTGTTCCTCTCAGAACTTTCACATTGTAGATCTCCCTGTGATAGTTCTTATCCATACAAACATGATCTAGTTGCCATTCACCTTTTTTCCAATCTGGATGTTTCCAAGTTTTGAATTTATTTGGTCTTCTCTTGAAGTAAGTTGATTTGGAGATCATATCATGGTTTCTGCAAAATTCCACCAGTCTTATGCCATTCCTTTTTGTTCTTCTCTGTGCTGGCCATTTTCCTATTATGTCTCCATATCTTTTTTCCTTTCCTAACTGGGCATTAAAGTCTCCAATTAAAATTTTGGTGTGACATTTATTTATGTTTGTTGCTGTCTGATCTAAAAGCTCCCAAAATTCCTCCACATCATCTTTGTGTTCTTTCTTATTATTTTTATCATTAGTTGGGGCATGGGCATTTAGAAAGGTATATGTTCTATTTGCAGCTTTTAGAGTTAGTGTCGAGAGCCTAGGGGATAATGCTTTAAATTCTATGATGGATTCAATTATTTTGAGATTATTTATATTATTTATATATAAAGCATTTCATACAAAGTTTATTTATTTTGTATCAGTACGCTATATTCCATGCAATACTCAAATTAGTGAAATATAAGTCAGGCACAAGATATCCGCTGCCATCTTGTCTTATTACTGAATCAGCTCAGCTTTTTAAAATCACGTCTGCACTATAGTATTACAAAATAAACTTTTAATTTCGAACGTGCCTCTTCCTTTAGAACAGTTGAAACGATTCTCGGCTCGATAATCGGAACTGGTGGGTCCCATGATATGGATTATAAAGTTTGCATAATTCGCACGGCCGCCATCCTGAAATGGTATGGCGGACGACCTTGTAGTTTGGTCACAAGACGCATCCTATACGAAGGTATGTTGTTACCAAATTTGGTAGAGATCGGATGATTTGGTTAGTCGTTATTTGATTTTACGTTTTGAACGTTTGAGTGGCCGCCATTAAGTTTTAGTAAAGATGGCGGCGATATAAAACATGACACTGAGGTGTCCTTTGCTAGTGATACCTTTGTACCAAATTTCGTTCAATTCGCATTCACCGTGTTCGAATTGATAGGGGGGGGGGACAGACATTCAGAGTACACACACTCACAGACACACACACAGACACACACACAGACTCACACACACACACACACACACACACACACACACACACAGACTCACACACACACACATACACACACACAGACAGACACACTTTTTTCGCCCGTGTTGATCTCATAAGTCTACTTTCATTTTTTGCAAAAATCGAAAGTAGGCTAAAAAACAAGACCTCTTTGGTTTAAGGAAACCGAGAAAGACCTCGTGGGATTCGAAATTACAGACACCATGCTCATGGACAAACCAGCCAAAACCGTCACCAAGGATAAGAAACAACGGTTCCAAGTGGAACTCAAACAAAAGCGTACGATCCACATCTCTGCCGAAGAAAGGGAAGCAATATATCAAAGAATGAGGCAATACTGGACCAAAAGGAAAGCCTAAAACAATAAGAAGTGATTGATTTCATGTACCCCAAAGTTGGGTGGAACAAATAAAGAAGAAGGGGATACTATAAATATTTTTGTTCCAAAAGCACACAGAGTAAAATTTCAAAAAACAGATCTGTTACAAAATTTTTGTTAATAAAGCATAAAAAAGTCTTGATAAAACAGCGTTGAATTGAAGAGATGTGTATGTGAAAATATATATGCCGAAAAAGTTAGGTTATAAATGATGGTTGATGTGTATTTTATTTTTATTTTTTTTCAGCATATACATTTTCACATAGGCTACACATCTCTTCTGTTCAACGCTGTTTTATCAAGACAATTTTATGCTTTATTAACAAAATATTTGTAACAGATCTAAGTTTTGAAATTTTACTCTGTAACCTTTTGGAACAAAAATATTTATAGTATCCTCTATTATGACAAAATATTTATTAAGTTGTATGTTACTACACAGTTACTTATCCTATACCACGCTCTGGAAGGACACAATGTGAATGAAACCGGTACAGTTTCAATGTAATAAATATTGACTTAAAGTGATAAATAGTTTATTATAATAAATATTAATGAGTATTTAAAAAAATATTCCCACCCACCTAATGTCAATAAACATAAATTAATAACATTAATTATTTAGATTAGTTTCGGCCACATTATGGCCCTCCTCAACAATCGCTTTTTTAAACAGAAAAGAAAAATATAATTGTGAGCAATGTGATTGTTAAAGTTAAATTTAACCTTTGAAAATAAATAAGCAATATATATAAAAATATTCAGAATATCAGATCTGTTGCAAATATGTACCTTAAAATGATGAAAAAATATTTAAAATAATTTTGTGAAATAACATTGCTCGAAATTATATTTGTTTTGTTTTATTAAAAAAGTGCAATTACTGAGGCGGGCCATAATGTGGTCGAAGCTGGTCTAAATAGTTGAAAATGAAAATCCACAGCCTGCTTCCAGTCTTCGACCGGGTCAGGAATGGAATGAATGAAGCCCTCATCTAGCGGCGAGGATATGAACTGTGCCGGCTGCCTAGGCCTGACGCACTCCTCTGGGGCAATGATTAAATGAATGACAGATGAAATGAAATGATAGTGGAGAGTGTTGCTGGAATGAAATTTTGACAGGGAAAACCGGAGTACCCGGAGAAAAACCTGTCTGCCTCCGTTTTGTCCAGCACAGATCTCACATGGAGTGACCGGGATTTGAACCACGGACCCAGCGGTGAGAGGCCGGCGTGCTGCCGCCTAAGCCACGGAGGCTTGGTCTAAATAGTTAATGTTATTAATTTATGTTTATTGACATTAGGTGGAAATAAATTATTAAATAGGCTACTCATTGGTATTTTATGTTAATTTGAAAGTCAATAAGGAATTTAGATCGTAGTCTTTCGCGGCCGGTGTCTAGTTTATCATCTAGGCTTACAGGATGGAGTCGCGTCGTATATCGGTAATTGTTTCCAGACGCTTCGGCTGTCATTGCAGCAGCCTTAAACATTGGTAGATACGAGTTGGTGTCCGTACTCAGACTGACGGTTATTGCCAGTCAGAGGTGCTTGCTTGCCCTGCATTGTTGTCAGGCTGCTCCCTGGCAGTTGCGCGCTAGGAGAACTTTCCAAGTGTTGCTATGTTTGAAACCATCTTCGCGATTGGAATTATTGGGATGCTTCACGACCTCTATTGCAATTTTAGCAACAGTTTCGGCCTTATTAAATTCGATGGCGTGTCTCGTGACGTCAGTATGTTCAGCTATTGGAAGGTAGAACAAAGCCGAAGAACTGGCGAAAAGAACGAAGATAGGCCCTACCATAAAGCCTTTCTGTCTTACATACAGTGGTTGACAGATTGAATCGCCAGGCTGCTAAAGAAACACAATGTCACAACGGTGATGCCTCCAATAAACAAGCTGACGCAAGTGGTGCGTAAATCAACCGAGATAAAGCAGCCAAACCAGAACGCAGGAGTTTACAAAGTGCCTTGCTCCTGTGGTCAGATTTACATAAGGCAAACAAAAAGGACGCGTATCCATTAGGATTTCAGAGCACATTCGAGAAACGAAACAGATAAACTACAGATCTGTAATAGCTGAACATGCTGACGTCACGAGACGTCGGGAAACAGTCACCGATATACGACGCGGCCCCATCCTGTAGGCCTAAACGTAATGAATTTCATGGCTGCGTGTTCATAAGTATTATAGAGATGCATGGCATATTTCAATAATTATGGACATTTGAACAAAGTAAGGGTCTCAAAACTGGACAGACAGGAAGAACAACTTGACAAAATAGAAACTTTTCAATATCTTGGCACCATATTAAGTAGTGATGGGAAAATAGAGCAAGAGGTACTCAATAGAACTAAAGAAAGCCATTTCAGCCTACTATCTGATGAATAATACAATAGTAGGGAAGAATGAGATAAGCATCAAGACCAAAATGCAGATTTACAACACGGTTATGGCCCCGATTACCCTATATGGCACAGAGAGTTTAGCACTGCAAGACAAGCATCTCAGTAAGCACTGCCACTGAAATGAAGTATACAAGGCGATCAGTGGGGAGGACTAGAAGGGATAGGATCCGGAATGGGAGAATCAGAGAAGAAGCAGGACAAAAGAAGGCGATAAGTATGGTGACTGAGGAACGTCAGTTGAAGTGGTATGGACATATCAGGAAGATGGAATAAGAGAGAAAAGCGAAGCAGGTTTTTGAAATGCGAGTGGAAGGGAGAGTAGGAAGAGGAAGACCCCGTACCACTTGGGATAACAGAATTGAGAATATCGGACAGAAGCGAGGGAAAACAATGCTGGAAATGAAGAGATTGCGTGAAAATAGATCGGAGTGGCAGAGATGGACAGAACGAGGCTACCCCGACGCTTGAAGACACAAGGGATAAGAAGAAGAACAAAGTAAAGATGTTCTGAACAATTTGAAAAGTTCTCCTAGTTAGGTACGTTTCTCTCAGATGTTGGTATAGACAATTGGATGAAAGCTATAATTTGTGATCTAATGATAGTGGTGAAGCTTGTAAACTAAACTTATTGTTGATATGCATTCAGTTTAGATGTTATGAATATTTGAATTCATCAAATTTTTAAGCTATTATTTCTGATACAGTACTTAATTTATTTTTAATTATTTCATGTTTGCTCTGATTATTTTCAATATGGTTCACAAATTATAACCAATAGGCGCCATATTTGCAATAAAATCTACCTGATCGAGCTCATAGTTCATGAGTTAAAGGTACATGAAAATGAAAAGCCACAGCCTGCTTCCAGTCTCCGACCGGGTCAGGAATGGAATGATTGAAGCCCCCATCTAGCGGCGAGGATATGAACTGTGCCGGCTGCCGAGACCTGACGCACTCCTCTGGGGCAATGATTAAATGAATGACAGATGAAATGAAATGACAGTGGAGAGTGTTGCTGGAATGAAATGTTGACAAGGAAAACTGGAGTACCCGGAGAAAAACCTGTCTGCCTCCGTTTTGTCCAGCACAGATCTCACATGGAGTGACCGGGATTTGAACCACGAACCCAGCGGTGAGAGGCCGGCGTGCTGCCGCCTAAGCCACGGAGGCTAGTTAAAGGTACATAACTTACAAAATTTAAAGTTTTCAGAAGTCTTATTTTAAATGGACACAATTATTGAGATAAGTCGTAACTTTTTATATTATTACGTAGCACGCTGCCATGGATCATAAGGGAGTCAGTCTGAATGCTCTGTTTATCCTCCCACCCACATTGCCCGACTTAACATCCCTGATGTCGAGGATCGCTCTCATATCAGTGTCTAATATAGGCCTACTGTAGGTAAAAACCATATTATACGCTCCTGTATTTTATTAGGCTCCTTTGCTACAAAAATCACTGTGTTCAGTTATATTGCTCAATTATGTCTTTCAGGGTTGGCTACGTTGGTTGGTTGCTCAGTTTAAGGGCTGCGACAACGCGGTTATGAAGGCCCGTGTACTTTGGGTGTGTGTAGAATCTGTCTGATAACCGGTGTTAATTGTGATGGCTGTATTAGTGATTGTTATCTGTAATTCAGTTAAGGACTGCAGCCGATTAATTTCAAGTAGTCCCTACTTTTGCTACCAAATGCTACCGTCAATGGCATCTAGCCACGAACTTGGCTACTAGATGCCACCGCAACTTGCACCTTGTGCGAACGTTGGAACTTAATAGCGCGTTAATCAAATCTAACCAACAAATTTAGCTTCTAACAGTGACTATGTTACAGTTGCCATGAAACAGCATTTGTCGGCCTCGGAGCTACGTTGTTGTTGTTGTTGTTGTTGATTCTTTAGGGCTTTGCGACATAGTGGTCATGGATCATGTGGACCCTTGTACTTGGATGTGTGTAGAATATCTCTGAGAGACTGATATACTGTATGTACTAGTAATTGAGGTAGGATTTAGGGAGGAAGCTATCGTGGCCTTAAGTTAGGTACTGTACCCGTATCCACGTGGTCTTACCTGTTGAAATCCGATGGAAGAGCTGGATCGTAGAATCCGGAAGTACTCGGCTGAAATAACCCCCAAAACTCTACCAACTAGGATCAACCAGGGATAAGGATATCTCAATATAAAAGAATGCGATAGGAAGATGCCAGTGGTTGAAGAAACGAAAATGAAAATTGGCTCTAAATGAACTCACACGACTCTTAAAAAATTAAATTAATCTCGGGCATAAGGCTAAGCATTCACTAAAATTACCCACTGATCCTCGTAGCACATCCTGGTTTTAATATAAATTACCAAGTCATCCGTAGAAAATTTAAAATTAAATCAACAGTTTATTGACTAAAAACTGTAGCTTGTGGAACTCCATCCACCGAACAAAAATATATTTTCTTCACTGAAGCACATGGTAGTCAAATATGCCAATAGCCTCGAATTTGGCTAAGTTATGCTGCTTGTAAATTTCAGCATTAAGTGTAGATCAAACCGTGAACGTAATTAACACTAACAATGTCGTTACAAGTTATTTTACACACACAAAAATCCCTAATAAATTCATATTAACATAATTGCAAATGCACAATTAATTCGTTGTTCGAATTTTTCCGTTACTATTCATGATTCCATTGACAAATGTATTGTTTAAGTTTTCTCATAGTCTTATTCGGTCATATCCGACAAACAATGAAGGTAATCGAATGTATTATCGCTCCAGTAAATTATTTTAATCAGTTTAAATCATCTCACAATAATATTTAAATTATCTTCAATTAAACATTCACATATTATTTCAATGTTATACAATTATTTCGTCTTTCAAATCGTAGCTTTCCACTGAAACATATGTCACTATTAGCAATCCATTTTAGATAAATTGTTACAATGCAAGCATTGGTTTTAAATGTTGGATTCATAAATCTACTAGCTTTCTAGTAACTGTCATCGTGACTATAATTCACGTTCAATAATACCTTATTAATTCAATCAGCAATAGCTTATCAGCTTATATAATACTGAAAATTCGATATTGATCATCCATCGATGTCAAATATCTGCCTCAAAATACTTCAATTCACGCAAACATTAATTGTTCTTCACGTACATTAGCTCTCAATAGCTATCAGTAATTTCCAAACATTTTTAAAATCCATAAGCTTTTATACAATCATCGTAAAATACCATGTTTCATAATAGACAAAAAGTTAGAGGGTCATGGACTACTTCTTTCAAAACTGTATCAATAATGTTGTAGTTACATGCCTGGATAATAGTATTCATGATTTTCCAAAACTGTCATTTCGTTTTATGACGAAAATATTTTATACATAAGTTTGCTTTTCTTTCAACAATATTTCATTTCATTATACTCTCATATTTCACAAATTTATCTTTCAAAGAATTATAGATTTATCACTATCAAAGAAACAATTCAGTCTTCGCCTAAACAAAATTCGAAATGGAGTTCCTTCTCCAAGGAAATTCGCATGAAACTACACCATGAAAAAGAGCCTATCTTCAGAAGGTACAAATAATCCATTAGAATCAAACGTTTAACCAAGTCGGAGTATTCCAAAAGAATAAAGAAAATTGAAAAAACTGAACGAACTAGAAAAGTGTCTATAATCAACAAGAAATTCAAAAATGCAGACTGCAAAAGCCTAATCCAAAAATCGTAATTGTTCACAACAAAAATTACTATATTTCGAAGTCTATATCGAACTCGACGTATAATAGACTGTCATATCAATTAAATAATGTTTCAAGGAAAGTCTAAAATATTCTGTTTCGTTGTTCATATTATCACAGAATTTATTCCGAAAAATGTTCAAGTGTACGTGGAATATCGGTCATCTTCTTGCTATCTACTATTCTTATACAATGTTATCGTAGTCTTGGCCCTGTTTCGTCTTGTATCGTGTATCTTCACAACTAATTATAATGCTCAATTTATCGCCAAAGTAATTTAGAAAAAGAAAAGTAATGCTCTAAAAATAACATCACATTAAAGTTAACTACAAGGTAAAATACATGCTTGGACAGAAATGACGAAAGTATCAGATCTAGCCTTAGACTGCACTTTCTATCAACTGAATACAAATTGGTGAAAGAAGGGCATTCTAAAATATGACTAATTCATACTGTCTACTGATATGAAAAGATTTCCAGGTACCTTGTTCATAGTCATCTCGATGAGAATGGAAAAGAATGTTGGAACACACATTCCTTGTAGGGACTGAACCCTCATCCAATGCAGTGGGTGGTTCACGTACCGCCTGGAACTGCATGAGACCGAACCCCGCTCCCATCCGGCTCGAAAACAGCTGTTTGCGTCGCAAAGTTCCTCACACCGACACGTCCTAGATCTGCTCGATAGCACAGATATAAATGCCACCTTTCTTTTCCGTTGGAGGTTCATATTTGTAGCAGTATAAATTACAGTGTCAATATCAAAAGTGCCCTCAGTCTTTTCTTGTATAGCATTCTGCTAGCGAAATCCATAATTCAGGTTTTTGATCATTCTAAATGCTCAATCCTGCTAGTCTGTTGCATCCCCGATATTCATTTAGAAGTTCATCATGATATCTGTAGTATATTGGAGTGTAATTCCACACATTGTATTCTCAATATTCATGCTGCAACATATATTGACCACTGTATAATTTCAAAGTCTCTTGTGATGGCAGTAAAATTATAAGAAGTCTAAGCGAAAAGCTAAGTTCACTTCCTTCACATTTATCGTACACAAAGTTAACACACTGGGCTATCCGTCCGTCCCATGTGTTTCTCGCATCCGTGTCTTGCTATTACAAGTCAAGACAAACCGTCTTGTACCGGACTTTTCCACACTTCGCACAAGTTAAAGTCACACACGGAAACGCTTACTTTGAATCATGCCAGCGGACACGTTCCCTAGCAGATACTGGAGAAGAAGTAAGCACGTCATGTCTCACTCCCGAGCGAGATACTTCCATCTGACTTGCCAGTCTACCCAGAATACCTTGGGTTCAAACGATATGATAATCGAAGTCGACACATTATGATTGCGATAACCATCTGATATTTTAAGATGTGTACTTATACTGTAATCCCAAAATTGTTCTCAAGTCGTTTCTACTTATAGTACGATGTAATTGCCACTTGCCGATCCCCTCTGTGATCTCAGTAGTGCTTTATAATAGTGTATATCGGCGTCCATCTTGTTGAAATAACTGTACCGTGGCTGGTCACATGGTCAAGTCTGTAATGCAGGTTGCTAATACAACCCCTATGCGCGCGTCACAGAGTCATCGCTTTCGCTTGCAGTTGAAACATTGCCATAAAAATACCAGCTGTGTCTTTCTAACATGTCCAGGTTCCAATCCAATGCAAAATACTGGCTCAGTACCATCCCGGCATTTGTCGGAGAGAATTGGAAAACCACGGAAAACCAATTTTAGAATGGCTGAGAGGTAGGAATCGAACCCGCCTTTTCTCAGTTTTGTCTCACGAGGCTGAGCTTACCCCGTTCCAGCCCTCATACCAGGATTTAAATTTCTTGGCAGAGCCGGGAATCAAACCCGGGCTTCCACGTCGGCAGCCAAGATTTTTAGCCACTGCGCAACGGGAAGGAACTCAGCTACGTAATTTGTGTGGTAGGCCTAAATGTTGTGTATTTGTATCCTCCAATCAAAAGGTTTATACTGTATTGTTGATTTCTTGAACTCTATACTAATATAATAAAGCTGAAGAGTTTGTTTGTTTGTGTGTTTAAACGCGCTAATCTCTGGAACTACCAGTCGGATTCGAAAAATTCTTTTCGTATATGATAGCCAGATTCCAGAGGAATAGTTTAGGCTATGTAGCATTAGGCTACACCTTTCAGGTAACCTTAAAGATTGATTTTTGTTCAGTAAATCCGAAGAACAAGCGCTCCGGAACAGCTTCAATAATACCTAAGTCTATTGTTGCCATGTAATGCGGGCTGCATCACGTCGCCCCTGCCAGTGTTCTGGTGCAGAATTGCGAGTTGCTTATAAATTGCAGTCACGGGGAGTAATTAGTGCAAAAAGATTTCTTAGGCTCCTTAAAACCGTTATCATCATGACAATAGTATGCCTCTGTATAAGGGCGATGGTGTTGGTGCAGTATACTGAGGTTATCAGCTGCAATAAGCGTTGGTGCTTTCTGATGCTTATCCTTGAGCGCTCCAGTTCTGTAGTAGTATTCATTATCATCCATAAAACAAATAAATCCACCGGGCGAAGCCGGGCACTACTGCTAGTAGTAGATACACAGTACCACTCTAGTGCTGCGTCAGGTATTACTATGCTCTCATCAGGCAATCAAAGTAGAAAGTTCATATTGTATACCTCGAAAACTGATCGCAACGTTTGGTCCTTTTGTCATTTTGTCAATTTCACAATAATAATCGTTCCCGTACTCCCTGGAAAACGTGAGAATCGCTGCCTTACACAAAGAGAGGAACACACAAATCAACCCCAACTATTTTCATCAACCTAGTTTTATCATTTTCAAAATAATAAAAGCAGGCTAAAAAACAAATAATGCTTTGTTACAATTTGCCCACGTCTGGTCAGTGCTTTATATTAACTCCACATGGAATGTACACAATGAAGCTAACTTTTTAAGGTTACAACATGTTCATTATATCTTGCACCACATGTAGTGGAAGTGAAAGTAGGTATATAAAGCCTTGCTTTTCGCAGATAGAAGCATTTGAATCCCCTTGTATGATACCATCTCTCTCGACGTGACCCCGTGCCGGAAACACCCGCCCTGCTGATAAACCCCGCGCTGGAAGAGGTTTCCACGGTATCCCTTATCGCATTCTGGTCATGCACACAGCAGATTATCTGGCAACGCTACGTTACAATGTCAGGGGAAGCATACACTCTGCATATCTCTCTGACTTTATAAATAAATTTCAATGGCTGTCAATAGTTTAATGAATTTGAGTAAATCATAATTATTTTAGCGGCTTTCGTGATGTAGCTGGTAGCATGCTTAGCTTCTATGCCCAAGGTCGCGGGTTCAAACCCGGCCAAAATCGTCGGATTTTTAAGAGTGTTAAAATCCCTCAGTATGACTTCAGAGGGGAAGTAAAGCCAGCGGACCCATGTCATATATTTATGGCGTGCAAAAGAACCTTCCACTAATTACACTTGTGTGAAGCTAAATTATATGTTAGATTTGAGTAACGCTCTTAGGTTACAACGTTCGTCGCCAGGAGCCGACTGCGGTGGCATCTAGTAACTAAGTTCAGAACTAGTTGTCGTTGACGGTAGCGTTTGGTAGCAAAAGTAGGAACTATTTGATAATTGAATGTCTGTAGTCCTTACTTGATTTAAAAACAAATAACACACACTAATACAGGCATCACAATTAACACCGGTTATCAGACGGATTCTACACACAACCAAAGTACACGGGGCTACGTGACCGCGTTGTCGTAGCCCCTAAACTGAGGATCCAACCAAACATAATTATTTTAAATATGGAATTTTATGACTCTAATAATCTACCTGAAGAAAGATTTGTGCCTCATGGGTGTTTCGTTTGGCGGGATTGGGCATTGTGGTAATTTCCCCCCGTGTACTTGGGTGTGTGTGAAAATGTTACTGATATAATCTGTGTCACTATGATGGCTGTATTAGTGTGTTTATTTGTAGTTCTGGTGTGCACTCAGCCTCGTGAGGACAATTGAGTAGCTGCTTGACCGGTCATGGAGACCAAGATTAGTGGCCGAAGGGACCCGACGTGCCGACCACGCGTAACCCCATAATTTGAAGGCCAAATGACTGGGCAGCGGTCACTTGGAAGGCCTAGGCCCTTCAAGGGCCCTAGCGCTACGGAATATATGTAATTCAGGTGAGAATTGGGAAGGAGGCGGTCGAGGCCTTAAGTTAGGAATCACCCCGTCATTCACCTGAAGTAGAAGTGGAAAACCATGGAAAACTACTTCCAGGATGGCTGAACCCAACTTTTCTCAGTTATGCCTCATGAGGCTGAGTGTACACCATTCCAGCCTTTAGACCAGAATTAAATTCCTTGGCCGAGCCGGAAATCGAACCCGGACCACCGGGGTGACAGCCAAGAATGCTAGCCGCTACACCAGGAGGTGGTCTGAAGAACGATTATTAGACTCCTCATGTAGTGACTAGCATTCTGCGCTGACACTGCGGAAGTCCGGGTTCGATTCCTGGTTCTACCAAGAAATTTAATTCTGGTCTGAGGATTGTAACGGATTACACTGAGATGCAGAATTGAGAAGAGGCGGTTTTGATTCCAATCTCGGCCATATTAGAAGTGGGTTTTCGTAGTTACCAACTTCTAATCGAGGCAAATGCCAGACTGGCTCCTAACGCAATATCTCGGCCGCCTCCTACACAAATCTTAGCTTCGTTCACAAATACTCACAGCAGTACAGCCATCACAATGGCGCAGGTTAACAGAGCGATTCAACATTTACTCAATACACGAGTATATGAGTAGTCCAGTTTCAAAACTAATCATCTAACATTTTAGATCAAACGCGATGGATGCCGTCGGATTCTTAAGAGCGTTAAAATCCCTCAGTATGCCTTCCTTCGGAGGGGAAGTAAAGCTGGCGGTCCCATATCATAGATTTATGGCATGATAAAGAACCTTCCACTAATCACACCTGTGTGAAGCTAAATTAGAGGTTAAACATTTGACAAACGCTCTTAGGTTTCTACGTTCGTCGCCAGGAGCCGACTGCGGTGGCGTCTGGTAACTAAGTTGTGAACTAGTCGTCGTTGACGGTGGTGTTTGGCGGCAAAAGTAGGAACTACTTGAAAAAATTCAATGTCTGCAGTCATTACTTGAATTGAAAACTGAAACACACACCAATACAGCCACCACAATTAACACCGGTTATCAGACAGATTCTACACACACCCAAAGTACACGGGGCTACATGGCCGCGTTGTCGTAGCCCCTAAACTAAGGAACCAACAAACCAACCAACCAATTAACATTTTAAGAATTGTACAGGAGAGGCAAAAATCTGTTCTAGAGCGTACCTAAGATGCAGTGGCCGAATATTTAGTGTGGTTTGATTCATTGTCTTCCCAAACAACTACTGAATCACTATCAACTTAATTGTAGCAGTAGAGTTAGGTTATGTGAAAATGAAATTTGTAAATGATTTGTTTTGTAATGGTATGTGTTAGTTGATCAGTATGAACATCATGTGGCTCATTATAGTACAAGTTTTCATTATGATACAGTTTCTCCCACCAATCAGAGCTCAAGAAACAGTTGTGTGACCAATTAGGTGATGGTTGCATCGCCCCTGCGCTCACTTCCATGGCCCCCTATTTTAAATTTCACTGCGTGGCGAGTGTCATAGTGAGGTATTCAAGGAGGCCATGGTCAAATACAAGGTATTCTCTGCGACCCATGCACTCTGTTCAGTACATAAAACTGGTGAAATCTCGACAGATATTTATGAGTATTTATGTTCGAACATAAAATAGTTATAATTATCGTCGAACATGAAGAGTCGTATGCAACTCGCCTATAATGGTAATTAAGACACTCGGATGGAAATTATAAAACGTGCGTGGCGTGTCTTAATTATTGCCATTATAGGCTCGTTGCATAATGCACAATTATTATACACTGATTATGTATTATAAGGCAAATATCAATCAAATTGGGAAGGGTTTCCAAAAAAAAAAAGAAGAAGAAGAAAATTAGGAGTTTTCAACAAAGGTTTTTAATTCTTGCTCAATGTTTCCAATTTAGGACAGGAACATTTTTGTTTTACTTTCTTTTAGCCTAGTTTTCCCAAAGAAGTTACATTATTTAAAAATATTATATTTTAGTTAATCAGTTTTGCAAACGAATCGATATTTCAGTATGTCATTAAGGGTGGAAAATGAGAAGTTTTGTGTCCAGCTTTTTGACAGAATGAGGATATAGTTCCAATAAGTCAGATTGAACAGCTTACACATTTTCACAATAAAATACAGATGATCAGTTTTGAAACTGTACTACTCATATGACCACAATGTCGCAAGTCTCTGAATAAATAAATAAATAAATGAGCAACAATAGGTTAATCATCATCAATAAGGTTCGGATGTTAAGGAAAAGTCATATTTTTTTCCTAAACTCATTTTACCCGAAATCTGGAAAATAAGTTTGAATGACGGGTCTCTGACCACGTTTAAAGCAATTTGATGTTGCCTATAAATGCATATTTCGGCCATATTTTATTGTTTTGGTCATATTTTAGTGATATAAGGTCTTATTAGGTTATAATTTCAGCATTGTTGTTTAATCTGAGGCGTTATTAACAAGGTACGTGTTATCTACGTCGAGTTTCAAACACAGGATTTCCGAATAGTGTAGTAGATATATTTATATTTCTATTCCCGGAACAGGCAGATAGCCAGTTTAGAAGACCTGATTCCAAGAAGGCGCTCGTCTACGGACGTCTTTTAGCACATCTTTCTGGACAAGTTGGATTGCGACACTGTACGCGTGAGGTCACGGAACATGACGATAGTGTGCTTCCACCTTTCAATAGGATGTCACTCCAGTAGATATATTTAGCTCAGAAGCAATTAGCAAGCAAGGAAATGCCATGTTTTAGGTCATATTTTATAGTTTTTAGGTCATATTCAGCTAGTTTTTAGGGCATATTAGCTTGCGTATTTTGTACTTCTTTAGGTCTTAAACTTCCGAACCCTAGTAATCTACATCATCATCATTGTACAGTTCTAGTTTCCCTGGCACTGCTTATGAGCCTCTTCCACTTGAACCTGTCCATATACAACTTGTCGTGGAGAACATCATCCACTGTCCATCCTCTGGTCACTAGATCAGCCTTGATCATGTCCATCCATCGGGTTTTAGGTCATCCTACAAGTCTTTTTCCATCCACCTGTCTTTCCAAATTTATTCTGACTGATCTTGTAGGCTCCATCCCACTGATCTCTATACATGGATCGCTGATGGCAGATCTCCTCTGCACGAGAAAGTACGCTAGGTTGAGCGCGCGGTCCGCCATGTTGGTGTACCCATTCTCAAGCTCTTCTTATGGGGAAGCAATGATAATCTAGTCAATTTTAAATCGTAATTAATGGTGCTTTGGAACAAATAACAAGAAGTTCCGTGAAGAACTATACAGCCTACTTTTCATGCCAATGATTATTCTACAGAATATGAACCTATCTAGAATAATGACGAAATTAAGTTGCTAATATCGAAATTTCCAATTAGTTCGAAATACTGTATACCTGGCATAATGTATCCTAATAGAGCACTACAGTTGGCAGCCCTGATGACTGAATATATTCTTAGTTCCGTCTCTTACGGTACTAAATACAAAATTTGGTTGAAGTCCACTGGATAGCATGGACGTTACATGCAGTTAAACATTGGATCTAACAGCGCGCGTAAAATCATGTTGGCAACAATGTCATGCATGTATTGGTCAGAAATAATCTGAAATAATATGATCTATTGTTGTGCCAATTTTGAATGAAATCCATTAGTTAGTATAGAAGTTACATGCATTTTAAAATTGGAACTATCAGCAGGCTTAGAATCATGTTGGCAGCACTGACGTATATTAGTTACTCCAAATTCGTCTAGAATGCCAGGTACTATACGTGTGCAAAGTTTAGAGCTATTGGCTTGCATACTTTCTGATATATTGATGTTAGGGTAACAAAAATAGGGACAGCACATATTAACAGTTGGCAGCCCTGGTTGCTCCTTAGAATACGCATAGTCATATCTGTTATGGTACACATAGCACATACGAAATTTGGCTGAAATCCAAATGATAAAATGGAAGTTACATGTATTTAAAGTTGGACCTGTCAGCAGGCTTAGAATCATGTTGGTAGCACTGACGTATATAAGTTACTCCAAATTAATATAGAATGTCAGGTACTATACGTGTGCATAGTTTAAAGCTGTCGGCTTGCATACTTTCTGATATATTGGTATTTGGATAAAATAAATTAGGAGCATTTATTAACAGTTGGCAGCCCTGGTAGGTCTTAAGAATACGCTCAGTCATATCTGGTTATGTACACATACAACATACGAAATTTGGTTGAATTCCACTTGATGGTGTAGAAGTTATATGCATTTTAAAAATTGGACCTATCAGGAGGCTTATAATCATTTTGGCAACACTGCCATGTTTGGCCTCCTGGAAATTAAACTGAAATATTATGATCTGTACGTGTGCCAATTTTGAAATAGCTCCCATTCATACTTTCCAAGATATCCAACATGGAGCTCAAATTTCAATTGCGATTTTTTAGCAGTTGGTAGCACTGACATCATTTTCAAATATGGCCGTGAGATATTCAGGTATAGATCTTTACTCCTACCAAATTTTGTTTCGATTTCTGCAGCCGTTTAGGAGTTGATAGGGGGGGACACACACACAGCCAGCCAGACAGACAGAAGGACAGACAGACAGACAGACAGATAGACAGACAGACAGACAGACAGACAGACAGACAGACACACATTTGCCCGATCTCATAAGTCTACTTTTTCCTCATTTTTGCAAAATGTGAAAAGTAGGCTAAAAATATAGAGATATGTTCACTCATAGCATAAGGGCATTGGGATCACTGACACGTCATTCCGAGGTCAGTAAATCTCCGGAATATCAATAAAAATGAATGTATAATAACGGCTGACAAATATCAACTTAGGTGCTGAGTACCGGTACACGCAATAAGCGATTAGTAACGAGTGAAAAATAATTTCTAGAAACATTCTTGTAAATTATATATACGGTATACATGTATATATGCCACGAAATTATGCATTCTTCAAATGATGTACCTATAAACGTAGCTCACTATACAGGCCTAGATTCGACATATCGTAATCGGTCCTTGGTAATGAATTCCTGTTTCCGTGAAATAACCAACACTTCCCCCAAGTAATCCCAGCAGTCTACATCAAATACTACAGCTTTTAATCACACTAGCAGCACAATAAACTTAAATATAACAGGAAGTAGATCAAAGCCAAAAATGCAATTTAAGCCTAACCAATTTCACTCCTCAGCTCCACATAAAACTTAACACAACAAAAACCCTACTCAAAATATACTCTCCCCACCGTTTTATAACTATTAAGCGAACTATTCGCACCCAGAACCGAAAAACCCTGAAATGGGATCAAATTTAAACACGCAATAGCCTAGCCCGATCACGTCTGGTTCAGCACCACCGCATATGTATACTTAACTTCACAATAACTTCAAAATTACGGCTAAGTGACCTATCTGCCTGAGAATTAAAGGTATTACCGGCTTGCCTGGGATGATGGGTCACCAAACCGGTACTTAAAACTAAGATTTTACGCTTTAAATAACCAAATTCAGCCCATTTTACAACTACAAGAAACTCAAAATATTTACTGCCAGTATAAATACATGTATAACATCAAACTACCAGTAACCAATCACAGAGCAGGATTCGCAATATTGCACCATGCGCTCGCTGCCATCTTACTATACCTGTCATCGTCTATTCGGCTTACTGCTGCCGTAGCTACCAGCCATCCATGTATAGAGATCAGTGCTCCATCCTCATCACATGCCCGTACCACTGTAGTCTAGATATGCTGACTCGGTGTAATGAGGATGTCTTTATTCCAGCTTGTTTCCTCACCTCCTCGTTCTTTTTAACTTGTCCATCTTGGTCTTCTGGATGGTGGATCTAAGAATGTTCATTTCTGATGCTTGCAGTCTTGATGCATCTCTCTTTGTAACGGTGCATGTTTCAATACCATAGGTCAATCTCTACTTAGTATAAAACTAAGTCCCCGATTCCTGGAAGTTACGGGTAAACTCGAGAACCACTGCATGGATTTTAATGCGGGTTTCACCAATCCTTAAAGGATATCTCGAGGATGATTTCTGTAGAAAATAATTTATTTATGATCAAAGGAAGCCGAGCAGTAACGATTTCAGTGGAAAAGTCGAAAAAAAAACTGGCGTCCGAGCGCTTTGTAAGCTTACGCTGGGCAAACCGTTAAAATTATCTAAATACTATGAGTGTAAGAATTGCTCAGCGTGAAAAGTTCTACAGATAAGTCAGGGAGAGCATATATCTATCTTCAATACATCGCCCACTGTAAGTGTTTTTACGTTTCAATTTCTTCCAACAATGTCCATTCAACTATTGAGGCGACAGTTTACGAGTTAGGCAAGGGCGAGTCTATCATCCCTGTTACAGCCTAGCTAGCGGGCGAACCTACTGCCCCAGATAGAAGCCAGCAGAAAAACCGTCCAGTCGTGTTGAGTTAATACTTCTGAGAAGGGTGGTTGTGTTAGGAGTTTGCCTGGAAATGCGACTCGGGTTTTCTTCATTTCGCCTGTGAAACACAGTCAAGTTAAGATTGGACGGAAGTGGGGTTTGAGTTTCATTCACCTCGCCATTCCTTGGAAGTGCAACTCTCATTTCGCCTGTGAACTTTTCGTTCCGCAAAATTCACAGTCAATTTAAGATTGGACGGAAGGGGGATTATATTATATTAAATTATACTAAATGGCGTATAATCTCTACTTAGTATAAAACCAAGTCCCCGATTCTTGGATGTCACGGATAATCTCGAGAACCACTGCATGGATTTTGATGCGGTTTTCACCATTCTGTTAAGGATATCTCGAGGACGATTTCCGTAGAAAATAATTTATTTATGACCAAAGGAAGTCAAGCTCTAACAATTTCAGGGAAAAGGTCGAAAAAAAAACTGGCGTCCGTGCGCTTTTTAAGCTTACGCTGGGCAAACCATTAACAATATCTATATACTATGAGTGTAAGAATTGTTCAGCATGAAAAGTTCTACAAAAAAGCCTGGGAGAGCATATCCCTATCTTCAATACATCCCCTACTATAAGAGGTTTTACGTTTTCATTTCTTCCAACAATCTCCATTCAGTCACTGAGGCGACAGTTTAAGAGCTAGCTAGGGGCGAGTCTATCACGCCAGTTACAGCTTAGCTAGCGGACGAGCTTATTGCCCCAGATACAGCCAGCAGCAAACTGTCGAGTCGTGTTGAGTTAAATACTTGACAGAAGAGTGGTTGTGTTTGGAGTTTCCCTGGAAGTGCAACTCGGTTTTTCTTCATTTCGCCTGTGAACATTTCGATCCGCAAAATTCACAGTCAAGTTAAGATTGGACGGAAGGGGGATTTGTGTTTCATGAACGTCGCCATTCTTAAATTACGTCTGACAAGAATTTGTTGCACATGCATCTCCATGATAATATAATTAATAGTTCAGTCAGTGATTTTAGCCCATCATGCCGAGACGTAAAACGGATATTGGTCGTTGTTCATTGACATTGAAAAAAAAAAAGCGCTTATCGCGTAATGCATTCATAACTGTTGCCAGGCGAAGCCGGGTTGGGTTGCTAGTATTGGTATAAAGTAGCTGTAAAACATCGCCAGTTTAGCTGGTTTTGGAATCATGTCATCCCATAGAAGTGGTAGAATTCTGATCCCTTTTGCACTCTGTCAACAATAGGTTAACGAAACGGATATTCACTTACATTAGCAATTTCAAGTCCACCACAAAATGGGTTGAGGAAACACGAGCAGATCTCAAGGAAGTTTGCATCACTCAAGAAGATATTCTCAACAAATCACTGCTTCGAAGAAAGGTTGATAAATTTGAAGGGTTTCAGGAAATACCAAGCTCAAAAGCCAAGGTCATCTGGTCTGAAGAAAGAAGGAGGAGACTGAGCGAACGCATTGAATAGATTCTGTGCGGTGAAGAAGAGATTGGCAAGTCGGCCGATTGTTCACTGCGGTCAACAGTAGGCCGAAATCGACAGAAGAAGATCAAATAAATAAATGAATAAATAAATGAATAATTAATTAAATAAATAAATAATAAATAAATAAATGAATCAATCGACAACAAACAAAACCATTCTTCATAATTAATCTCCCTCAGAGCTTGTTCATTTTTAGACTATTTACCCCTCTAACAACTTCTAAACGGCTTGAGCGATTTCAATGAAACTTGGTAAGGTCATAGCACCATTTTGACCGACCCCGACCTTCCCCTTCAAATTTTATGACGTCTCACCAATCCTACATAGCGGCTGTGCGAAATATTCCACCAGCATTCCATATCTCCGAAACTATTACTGTTATCACCCTAAAATTTTGTGCGGTGATAAAGGGCACTACTACAAATGTATCTATGTAACTTTGCAAAACCCTGTAACGTACAAAACGAACATGGCGGCTAATCGAATTTGAAACATTTTAATAGACTTTTCTTCCGAATTAACCATATGAGCGCGGTGTAATACGGTACAGTAAAGTTTATACATATTGTGATGCACTGGCATCTAATTTATTTCAATTGTTTGCATAACTTCTAGATGGCGGCTGTGCGAATTTCAAAACATATTTTTTATTTCTTTTGTCTTAATCATGCGATCGAAGTGAAAGTTTGAGTGATGAACCTACACAATAATTTTCCTTTTATAGTACACTAGCTGAAGTACCCGTGCTTCGCTACGCGTCATAAATAAATTAAAATGTGAAAGTGACAGTTAAAACAGGGGATAGGCGAGGTGCTGCGCAGAGGGAGATTAAGGATGGAACATTTTGTCCAACTACACCGTTCGGCGTTGACCGTGTTTTATAGCACAAATTTAGGTTTTACTCGCTAACCGTTGGAGATACCTTTCGGATAGAAAATGTAATTTTAAACCTCGTATATGCTATCAAAAGTTTGCTATTTCTTAGCGTTCACTTTTTATTTGAAATGGAAATATGAAAGTTTGAAACCAAAGGGTGTAGTGACGTCACTAAAATGGTCGCCATAGTGCAAAGTATTGAAATCAAAAGTAGCCTATATGTTAACCAGTTAAATCAGCTACTTTCATGTAAAATTCATGTAAGTCGGACCAGTGGTTCTTGCGTGATTGAGTAATACACAGACACACACCATCTCATTTTTAGCCTCGCTTCGCTCGCGTCATACTCGTGTCATATTGTTATTCAATGACATGCGGGTTTAACCCCGTTAACACCCCTTTAGAACCTGAATATCCAAAAATCCCTCCTTAGTAGACATTTTCGACACACAACAAACATATCCCCTTCTTCTAACTTCAATAGTTTTGATTGGTCGATGAGAGTGAACATCCAAAAATCCTTCCTTAGTGGACGTTTTTATTCCAGAATTTCACCCCTCCCCATATGCCCCTTAAATTGGATTTATGAAAAAAAAAACGGTCGAACATCTACCTATTTTAATTATTTATTCATTTATTAATTTTTAAGGTGATTGGAACTCGGAGAAAATCAAACTCCTCGTCTATGTCGTTTAAGAGATACACGCTCCGTTCGGAATCTTTCAACCCCCACTTTTCATCCCTTTCACCTCATAATATACACCACATCGAAAAAACATTAGACATGTGTCAGCTTATTTTAAATGATTAGTATATATGCCAAGTATCACATACCCAAATGAAACCACTCATGAGATATTGTTATTCAATGAAATGCACGTTTACCCCCTTAACACCTCATTAGAACCTGAATATCCAAAACTCTTTCCTTAGTGGACGTTTTCGACATACCACGAACTTATCCCCAAAATTTCATGTTTCTAACTTCAATAATTTTTGCTGGGCGATGATGAGTGAGTGAGTCAGTCAGGACATTTTCTTTCATTAATATTTGAGAATTTCACCCCTCCCCAAGAACCCCTTAAATTGGATTTATGAAAAAAAAAACGGTCGAACACCTATTTACTTATTTAAAGCTGTTTTTCCCCTGAGTTTGATAAGTGAGTAAGTAAGTCAATCAGTTAGGACACCTTCTTTCCTGTCCCCCCCCCCCCCGAATTTCACTCCTCCCCATGGGCCCCTTAAATTGGATTTATGAAGAAATGGTCGAACACCTATTTACTTATTTTTAAGCTGCTTTTTCCGCTGAATTTCAATCGCCTATGTTGAATAAGAGATACAGTACACGCTCCGTTAAGAATCCTTCAACCCCCAATTTTCTCCCCTTTCACCTCATAATATACACCATATCGATAAACCCTTAGACATATGTCTGCTTATTTTAAATGATTAGTTTGTTTGCCGAATATCACATCCCCAAATGAAACAACTCGTGAGATATTGTTATTCAATGAAATGCAAGTTTAACCCCCCTTAACACCCCTTCATAACATGAATATCCAAAAATACATCCTTAGTGGACTTTTTCGACAAACAACGAACATATCCCCAAAATTTCAAGTTTCTAACTGTAATAGGTTTGCTGGGGGATGATGAGTGAATATCCAAAAATCCTTCCTTAGTGGACTTCTTTCCCCAGAATTTCATCCCTCTCCATGAGCCCCTTAAATTGGATTATGAAAAAACGATCGAACACCTATCTACTACTTTTTCAATCTGATTTTTCTCCCTGAGATTCTTACTTTTTGCCTCTGTCTTTTAAGAGATACTTGCTCCGTTAAGAATCCTTCAACACTCACTTTTCACACATACACCTCATAATATACACCACATCGAAAAACCCTCAGACATGTGTCTTCTTATTCTTAATGATAAGTTTATATGCCTAGTATCCCATCCCAAAGGAAATCATTCGTGAGATATTGTTATTCAATTAAATGCAAGTCTACACCCTTAACACCCCTTTAGAACCTGAATATCCAAAATTCCTTCCTTAGTGGACGTTTTGAACATACAACGAACATAGCCCCTTAATGTCATGTTTCTAACTTCAATAATTTTGGCTGGGGGATGATGAGTGAGTAAGTCAGGACATTTTCTTTCAATTATTTTTCAGAATTTCACCCCTCTCATGAACCCCTTAAATTGGATTTATGAAAAAAAAAACCGGTCGAACACCTATTTACTTATTTTTGAGCTGTTCTTCCCCCCTGAGTTTGATGAGTGAGTGAGTTAGGACACTTTCTTTCCTGTTTTCCCCCCCAGAATTTCATCTCTCTCCAAGGGCCCCTTAAAATGGATTTATGAAAAAAGGGTCGAACACCTATTTACTTATATTTTAAGCTGTTTTTTTCCGCCGAATTTCAAACTTCTCGCCTATGTCGTTTAAGAGATACACGCTCCGTTAAGAATCCCTCAACCCCAATTTTCACCCCTTTCACCTCGTAATATACACCTCATCGATAAACCCTTAGACATATGTCTGATTCTTTTAATGATTAGCTTATATACCGAATATCACATCCCCAAAGAAACAACTCATGAGATATCGTTATTCAATGAAATGCACGTTTACCCCCTTAACACCTCTTTAAAACCCGAATAACAAAAATCATTCATTAGTTGACGTTTTCGATATACAGCGAACATATTCCCAAAATGTCATGTTTCTAACTTTAATAGTTTTCGCTGGGCGTGACGAGTGAGTGAGTCAGACAGGACATTTTCTTTCAATTATTTTTACCAAAATATCACCCCTCCCCATGGGCCCCTTAAATTGGATTGATGAAAAAACGCTTGAACACCTATTAACTTATTTTTTAAGCTGTCTTTTTCCCCTGAGTTTGATGATTGAGTGAGTTAGTCAGTCAGTTAGGACACTTTCTCTCCTTTTTTCCCCCAGAATTTCACCCCACCCCATTGGCTCCTTAAATTAATTTATGAAAAAACGGTGAAACACCGACTTACTTATTTTTTAAGCTGATTTTTTTCGCCGAGTTTCAAATTTCTCGCCTATGTCGTTTAGGAGATAGGCCTACACGCTTCGTTAGGAATCCTTCAACCCCCAATTTTCACCCCTTTCACCTCATAATAATACACCACATCGAAAAACCCTTAGACACATGTCTGCTTATTTTTAATGATTAGTTTATATGCCGAGTATCACATCCACAAATGAAACCACTCGTGAGATATTGTTATTCAATAAAATGCAGGTTTAACCCCCTTAAGACCCCTTTAGAGCCTTAATATTCAAAAATCCTCCCTTAGTGTATGGTTTTGACAAACAACGAACATATCCCGAAAATGACATGTTTCCAACTTCAATATTTTTGGCTGGGCGATGATGAGTGGGTGAGTGAGTCAGGACATTTTCTTTCAATTTTTTTCTTCAGAATTTCACCCCTCCCGATGAACCCCTTAATTTGGTTTATCAAAAAAACTGTCGAACACATATAAGTTATACTTATTTTAAGCAGTTTTTCCCCCTGAGTTTGAAGAGCGAGTGAGTCAATCGGTTAGGACACTTTCTTTCCTGTTTTTTTTTACACAGAATTTCACCCCTCGCCATAGGCCCTTTAAATTGGATTTATGAAAAAAAAACGGTCAAACACCTATTTACTTATTTTTTATGCTGATTTTTTCCCGCTGAGTTTCAAACTCCTCGCCTATGTAGTTTATGAGATACAGGCTCCGTTAGGAATCTTTCAACCCCCACTTTTCACCCCTTTCACCTCATAATATACACCACATCGAAAAACCCTCAGACACATGTCTTCTTATTTTTAATGATGAGTTTATATGCCGAGTATCACATCCCCCAGTGAAACCAATCGGGAGATATTGCTATTCGATGAAATGCAGGTCTACCCCCTTAACACCCATTTAGAACCTGAATATCCAAAAATCCTTTCTTAGTGGGCGTTTGCGGCCCTTGAGTAAGCTGCATGCCAAATTTCATTCCAATCCGTTGGGTGGGTTCTGAGATTTCGTGATGAATGTGTGAGCGAGTGAGTGAGTGAGTGAGTGGTATTTGACAAATATCTAGTAGATAGTGTCAAGTCTTTGTTATGCTATACTCGGTTGACAGTGCTGTGTGAGCAGTTGAGTAACTAACGGGATTTCAAGTAAAGATCCTCATTTTCTATACCGGTAGTGCAGAGCGCAATTGGCATCCAGACGGCCGTGTCTCGACTTGAGCTATGTTGCCATGGAAACTATCTGCCTTGCCATTCCTTCATGAGTATATTTTATGATTTGATTAGCCTGTTTTTGAGTGAAAAAGGGCCGAAATCAGAAGAATGAGAAAGACTATCGAAAATTCATGTAGCCAGCGGTTCCTTCTGGGTCCTAAACTATGTGTATGCAAAATATGGTTGAGATTGGTGGAACGGTGTAGATTTGTATACGGAACCAACATATATACATACATACAGACTTTCACTTTTATATATTAGAAGATAACTCCATGGCCTATACATATAACAATCCAACATGGCGACCATCCGAAATATTTAGACGGTTCTCAATATCTACGAATCTTTTACAAGAAGCAAACTGATTTTTTTAAATGTTCATAGAGGCTATAAACATAAGTTCACCTATAGGACTTTCAATAACCTGGTGAGCACAAATCCAACATGGCGGCGACGTGAAGTATAAATATTTAAATGGACGTTTCCCGCGATGTAACCATCCGAGTGCATTGAAACTTGGTAGAGTAAATGTTTATACGTATGTTAATCCTCTGGCATCTAATCTATTTCAATTGTTTTCATAGCCACAAGATGGCAGCTGTGCGAAATATTACAATACCGTTTTTACTTTTTGTGTCCTAATCTTGCGATTGAAATTTGATTACTACACGTACACAATAATCTTCATGTAATTCTACATAACTCTAAGACCTAGATATATAAAATCCAACATGGTGACAATCCGAGATATTAGACGGTTCTAAATATCTACGAATCTATTACAGCATTCAAACTGAAAATTTGTATGTTGATAGAGGCAATTAACATAAGTAGGATATGTGATTATAGGCTTTAGTTCTTCACGTAACTACTTGTTAGTTTTGGAACCAGTGTTGTCCTCAGTTGGTTAACATGTCTTTTTATTGTCTTCCTGAGTACAATATGACAAGGTAATGGAGTTGTAGGTTCATAGTTATACCAGCAACCCGCCCCGGCTTCACCCGGGGTCATTTATGAATGGAAGGTGATAGGCTACATTTAAGCGAGGTCTTGTAAGACTTCCTTGTAGACTATACGACATTAGTCGTTTTCCCTCCAGCAGTGAACACGAAAGCTAGCTCGTAAACTGTCGACTCAGTAATTGAATGGAAATTGTTGGAAGAAATAAAAACGTAAAAACACTTATAGTGGGCGATGTATAGAAGATAGAGATATGCTCTCCCGGACGTTTTGGTAAAACTCTTCATGCTGAACAATTCTTACACTCATAGTATACCGGTATAGATATTTATAACGGTTTGCCCAGCGTAAGCTTTAAAAGCGCACGGACGCCAGTTTTGTTTCGATTTTTTCACTGAAATCGTTACTGCTTGACTTCCTTTGATCATAAATAAATTATTTTCCACAGAAACCTTCCTCGATATATCCTTTACAGGATGGTGAAAACCGCATCAAAATCCATCCAGTGGTTCTCGAGATTACCCGTGACATCGAAGAATCGGGGACTTCGTTTTATACTAAATAGAGATTAACATAAATCTATTTAAAATAAATACGATGATTTATGTCGTTACGGCTATCACCTTTATTCTCTACGTTAACAACAAAGCTCTAGGAAAAAAGAAGAAAAGAAGTAAGAACTATGAACAGTCAAAGAAAAGAAGGTAAAAGATATGACACTATAATATGTGTTCGTAGTTGAAGCCAAGTTCTAATAATGTTCGTTGTTCCTAAATGTGTGTTGTCACTACAGAGTTTACCAAGTTTCTTCTGGACTTCCCCAAACTCCTAACGTACTTGTTATTGATGACAAATCGGGCCTTTATTCTCTCCCCCGCTTGAAACGAAATGATATGAAATGAAGCCTATGAAGACATTTGACCGCAAATTATCATAGAACTAAAACTCAGCAATTTTTCTAGGTTTGTGCCGTGTCTTGTGTGGGGTTTCACCTAGGACACCAAGCTGGCTCAACAGTGGGCTCATGTTGTCCCCATCCGGACCCCCACAGGAGTAGCGAACTGCGCGCTACCTAATTTTTGATCTGTAACATCTTTCCGCTCGGTTGCTGGATAGTTTTGTGGGAGTGATTTTGAAAATTGGGGAAGGAAGTGGATCGGAACGATTGAGCTGGCAGTGGTGGATCAAACGGAAGTATGCACTGCCCGCTCGATCGATCAATCGGAAGTGTACTAGTTGGCAGTGTTGGACAACGGAAGTATGCACTGCCCGCTCGATCGATCGAATGGAAGTGTGCCTTAGCTGGCAGTGGTGGATCGAACGGAAGTATAAGACGCACTGCCAACTCGATCGATCGATCCAGCTGGCACTGGTAAGAGAAACAATCAGCGCGCGGTGTCGAAAATTGATACCATGACGCACTCTCGGCCATGTGGAATGTATATGACATACTGAACGGAAAACTCTCATGCGAACTCTGGTGTCAAGTGATTTAAACTAATGACATGGTACAAGTTCGAAGTCTTCGTATCAGGATTTAAATGGTAAAATGCCTTAATATCAAACATTGTAGTCGGCATTGCATTGGCATAAGGCATTTTAAACTCAATGTCACTCAGGAACATTATCGAAACAAGCAAAATATAAATGAAACGTAATTCCGTAATGCAGTATTATTGGAACGTGGAAATAAGTCATCATCTTGTGCACAATATTTGCGTAGTCGAAATAGCCGTGGGGTTATTGCGTTTGATTGTAAATCTAGAGATCTTGAGTTCGAATCCTGGGTGGGGTAGATAATTTTGCTACCAGATTATCATTTTAAACGATATTTATCATATCAATATGACTCATTTTAACAGAATCTATATGAAATTACGTGTTGGTCTTCGAATCAAGAGGACCTGTTTATAAGGAATTTAAGGTTATGAGCTGTGTCGCGTCTATTAATCTAGTTGATCCATATCGTATTCTTTATTTAGGCTAGTGCTGGTGGAAGCTACAAATCATCTAATAAAATGAGTTCCGTATTATAACCTACAATATCTGTAAAACACTCCCTTTTACAATAGATTAATATTTGTGCCAATAATACTATAAAATACCGGTGTATCAACAATTTCACGTGTGGTTTGTTCTATGTCAGATGTTACACATCATATGCGACTACTGTAAGGGTCGTAATTTTTTATGAAGCGCACCTGCGCATCTTCACTTAGAGGGCTAAAGCTCAAGCAACCATAACCTCCCTATGAAGGCTTCCAAAACGATAGTATATTGGCTTTCACGGCCGGTGAATAAAACTCAGCAATATTTCTAGGTTTGTGCCGTGTCTAGGCGAACCCCACACAAGACACGGCACAAACCTAGACAAGTAGTTCTGTGAAGAACTATACAGCCTATTTTCATGTATCCTACTTCGGTTAATTGCCTCTATCATCATTCAAAATTCAAATATTCGTAGATATTGAGAACCGAATAAATATTGCGGATGGACGCCATGTTGGATTTTTATATATGTAGGTCCTGGAGTTATGTACTGTTACATGAAGATTACTGTGTACGTGCAGTATTCAAACTCCAATCCCATGATTAGGACACAAGAAGTAAAAACGAGATTTTAAAATTTCGCACAGCTGCCATCTTGTGGTTATGGAAAGAATTGAAAAAATTAGATGCCAGTGGATTAACATTTGTATAAGGATTTACTGTACCAAGTGTCACTGCAGTCGGATGGTTAAATTGCGAGAAACGATCATATGAATATTTATACTTCGCGTCGCCGCAATGTTGGATTTGTGATCACCAGGTTATTGAAAGTCCTATAGGTGAACTTATGGTCATAGCCCCTATGAACTTTAAAAAATTCCGTTAGATTGCTGTAATAGATTCGTAGATATTGTGATCCATCTAAATATTTCGGAGGGTCGCCATGTTGGATTGTTATATATATAGGCCATAGAGTCATGTACCATTAAAGGAAAATTATTGCGTAGGTTCATTATTCAAACTTTCACTTCGATCGCATGACTAAGACACAAGAAAAAAAAACTTAATTTGAAAATTCGTACTGCCGCCATATTGTGGTTATGTAAACAATTGAACTAAATTAGATACCAGTGCATTACAATGTGTGTAAACATTTCCTGTACCAAGTTTCATTGAGTTTGGATCATTACATCGCGAGAAAAGTCTATTAAAACTTTTCAAATTCGCTTGGCCGCCATGTTCGTTTTGTAGTTAACCGGTTTTTGTAAGTGTTATAGATGAACTTCCAGTAGTGCCCTTTATCTCCGTATACAATTTCAGGGTGATACCGCTAATAGTTTCAGAGATATAGAATGTCAAATAAATATTTCGCACAGCTGCTATCTTGATGTTATGTTAACAATTGAACGAAGTTAGATGTCGGTGCATTACAATGTGTGTAAACATATACTGTACCAAGTTTTATTGCGTGTGGTTGGTTAAATCACGAGAAACGTCTATTTAAAAGTCGCAAATTCGCTTGGCCGCCATGTTGGTTTAGTAGTTACCAGGTTTTCAAATGTCACATAGGTGAACTTTCAGTAGTTCCCTTTATCACCGTAACATATTCCAGGGTGATATCGGTAATAGTTTCGGAGATATTGAATGCTGGTGAAATATTTCGCACAGCCGCCATGTTGGATTGGTGAGACGTAAAAAAAATTGAGGGGTACGGTCAGGGTCGTCCAGAGTAGTGCTATGAACTTACTGAGTTTCATTGAAATCGCTCCAGCCGTTTTTTAAAGTTATTAAGGGGGGGGGGGACACCATCACACACGCCATCGCAAACGCACACAGACAGACACACGGACAAAAGGTGATCTCATCAGCCTATTTTTTCATAAATGAAAATAGGCTAAACAATTGCTGAGTATTAATACACTGGCCGTGAAAGCCAATATACAGTAGGCTACTATATCATAGAACTGTTTATTGATACGAACTTTTAAGATAAACTTGCTAATGGTGTAATTTATTTATTTACTTGAATCAGAGGCAGATAAATAATAATGTACATACAATGGTGTCATGGAAAATAAATGTATACAGTAGAACCCCCCCTCCTCCGCCCTCGGCTGGTCCGTCGCTCCGGTTGATCCGTCGCTCCGGTTGATCCGACTGTGCTCAAGCCGAACTTGCCCCGACACGTAGCGGCGACTCACTACCCGTCGCGGCATTGTCCGTTTTAGTGCTCTATCATCTCTTGTATCGTATCTGTCGTCCGTTTTTTGTACAGTACGTACTGCACTGTGACGTTTTAGTGCTTACTGTTCGTTGGTTTTACGGCATTGTTCTTCAAGAGTTTAGTGCTTTTCAGTCGGTCAACACGAATGTACCCAAAAGAGATGGGTTATGCCCTAATCCTGAAATAAATTACATGAGATTAATAAAACACTAGGATGACCAGTTTCGATCGTCAAGCGATCATCTTCAGATCCATTACACTTAGGCTACAAAATCTATGTTTGAAATACAGGTGAAAATATTGCAGTCGACCGCACAGTGAGTTCCAGTGAGCACGAAAACTGCGAGTAGCTGTAATACGGAAGACAATCAGATAAGTAATTAGCCTAAAATTTTATAGTTTAACCACAGTTTACAACCATATAATCTCTCTAAAGTACAATCTCCGGATAGCTATCACCATTTTGCATTTCACCTAACATATATACTGCATTTAGCATACACTGACAGTTGCAGTACCAATTCTGAAACTAAATAATTGTACATATTGTAAATATTTTCTCCTGTATTTCAAACATAGATTTTGTAGCCTAAGTGTAATGGATCTGATGATGATCGCTTGACGATTGAAACTGGTCATCCTAGTGTTTTATTAATCTCATGTAATTTATTTCAGGATTAGGGCATAACCCATCTCTTTTGGGTACATTCGTGTTGACCGACTGAAAAGCACCAAACTCTTGTTTAATAAGGCAACACTGAAAATATGGCTTCAAACACCACAATGCATTGTTCTTCTGTGTTCGTTACAGTAGTGTGCAGTAATTCATTTACTGTATATTGTGTCTACTGTAGGGCTACAGTTGTGTGTGTTTTATCAAGATGTCAGGAGTGGAACGTAACCACGTTACTCTTTTATTAAATGAAAACATAGTAGTGTTACGAAGAGTGGACAAAGGGGAATCACTCCAAAAAATTGCCAAGAAACTCAATGTAGGTGTGGAAGACAGTTATGAAAGACAAGTCACGTTAAAATTTGCCATTGCAGCAGGAAGGTGCAATAACCTACACATTCCAAACTTACTCCGCTCCTCAAGGAGCCTATTTTCGACAACATTTTGACCGACACAGAATATTTTTAACTGTGAAAAAAAAAAGTCCGTTTTATAGTAATTAACAATCACCAACTATTTAGATATGTATTTTTCAATAAATTATTTTATGTTTACATCATTTTAATGCACATATTTGTAACAGATCTGATTTTATAAATATTATTTTCAAAGGTTAAATTCAACTGTAACAATTACATTACTCGCAATTATATTTGTTATTCTTTTCTTTCTTTCATAGTCGTTTTACCCTCCAGGGTTGGTTTTTCCCTCGGACTCAGCGAGGGATCCCACCTCTATCGCCACTAACCCCTCTGGTACTATTTGTTTCCAGAGTGACACACGCCAGACGTCTGGTTTGGTCTGGAAGGGTGTTCTCTTAATAAAAACCCTTCCTGGATCTTAGGCGAGGACTGCGATTAAATAAATAAACAGACGATATCCCCTGCCAGAACTGTGTCGCGCCTGGTCCGAATACCAATAAAGCCGGGCGTGTTGTTTAACACATATGAGAGTTCTCGTTAGGGCCGCCGAGAGGGAGGGGTGGGGGAGCAAATGCATAGGGGCCCGTAAGCAGTGAGGGCCCGTTAGTTTCAGTTTATTGTAGCTACTTTTGTATTAAGCAAAATGTTGGCTATAACTTACAACCTGTCCGAGGCTTTGCGGAATAAGGATGTGAATTTGCCTACAACTCTTTTAACTGTCAAGAGAAATGAGGCAGAATAACACTTCGGAAGCATATATGACAGTGCGAAAATATTGCCAGAAACCATTCATTAGGTAAAAGAAGTTCGTCGATTCTGAAACTTAAAAAAAAATCTTATTCTACCACAGAAGAGTATTAAATTCTATATATGACTGCGAGGACTGTTAGAAGTTATAACTGTTTAGGCATAATCTAAAACAATTTAATATTGAATCTGCTAACTACAGTAATGTTGAGTTTTAAAATACGGTACTCTTTCTTTGTCATTACGTACTGGTAATTACAGTGAAGACTTACAGAATGTGCATATTAACTGTATTAAAAATTAAGATTGTTTTGTGCACTGCACAAAATATATTTCATAAATTAAATACTAAAATGTTTTCCTAAGAAATAAGATTTGTGTGTTGACTGTGCATCGGATGCTTTTCTGAAAATGGCATTGTCTTTCCGGAATAGCGAGTAGAGGATAGTGAAAATTAGAAATATTTGGGAGGGACCCAAGGAAAAGAAAGCATGGGGCCCTTAAATCCTCTCGGTGGCCCTGGTTCTCGTAGTTCCGCCCCTTTAAACAACAATAACTAATTAAGTAGAGTTCTCAAATGGGTCCGCATGTATGCTTTAAATATCTTTATGCTCGACCCTCACTATTATGTGTTAGAAAACTGTATCATAATGATGGTCATTATAACACTGATTTTCATTACGATACAGTTTCTCCAGCCAATCAGAGCTCGTTCATTGACCAATTAGGTAACGATACTTTCGCACATGCGCTCAAAATCCAACATGTCGGACATAAACACAACATCGAACTATAATAAATTACCGACATGGAATACGCACCGTCCATATGTTCGCGTAAATAAACTGGCGAATATGAGACAAGAAAATAGCACTGTACCTTAATAACACAAACACTAACTTCTACACAGCGCATTGCCTTCAAACGACTCCGGTGACAATATTACTGAGGGACGGCAGATGTAAACATATGGACTGCATATGGCATTGCAAGCACACAGAACGCATGCGTCTGTCGTTCAGAGATCTTTAAAGACAGAGATATACCCAGCGCTCGCTCTTCGATCACAAAATTCAAGTGGCTGACTCTCAACAGATATTTATGAATATTTATGTTAAAACATATAGGCTAATAAAGTTATAGTTATAGTCGAACATAAACAGTCGTATGCAACTCGCCTATAATGGTAATTAAGACACTCGTATGGAAATTATAAAACTCGCATACGCTCGTTTTATAAAAATACTCGTGTCTTAACACATTGCTGACCGGATGTCTGGACATGTCACATCCCCTGTGGACCGGACATTTTGCTACTGAGAATATTCCAGTGCACTAGATTATAAAAAAGTACATAATTGTGGAAATAACCTAGATATTATCTTTCTAGTTGATATGAGTATACACATACCCCTAGTAGTGCTCAAGGGGGTGATGTATTTGGAAACATAACACAATGTGCAGTGGCGGCTTACAGAAAGAGCAGATGGAGTATATTTGAGGTTAGATTGGTCCACAATCAAAGTACGGTATGTACTTTGGTTGTTATTACGTCGCCTAGAGACCTGAATATCACTCTCTCATTCAGTTTCCACTAATTCACTATAACTTGTGCCATTTGAACGATAATATAAACGATAAATCTTATCATCTGATTATACAAGTCCTCCATCTTGTCATTGATTGAACCAACAGAAGGAAGTTCGATGTTTCGAAACAAAATCAAAGAATAAAAGAAGGCCATGAATAGACCGGAGATGGCACATATACATCTACAAATGTCCTTCTCAATGTGCTAGACCGAAATAGTTCAATACATGGCCAAGAGATGTCGCAGGAAGACCGAAAACAATGACATGTATAAAACCGAGATTTCTCGGGGCCCGTCATCTACCGCTGGCGAGCGTACTACGAGATTTCTCGGGGCCTGTCTTCCATGTGTTAATTATAGCCATTATAGGCTCGTTGCATAATGTACTATAGTTGGCCGTGGTACGAACTCAACAAACCATGCATCTAACAATGAGCGCGTAACCCTAGCGATTGCACACTACCATGGGGGCGGCGGTCTGGGGGTTAATACCATTTGATAATAAAAATAAGTGAAATAAATTCAGTGAATTGTAATATTGTACTTTTAAAATACAGTAGGCTACAGTATTACTATTTCATAAACTTACAGTAACAAGGAATGTTAAAAATTAACTGTTCTGCTCTATTTCTGGCTGAAGTCTTATTATTATATTATATTTGCTCAGCCTCCTAAGTAGCTCGTGGAACCATTAAATAGCACTGGAAATCATCTTTTTGAACTTCTTATTCGCACAAAATTTCTTCATTCTTTCACTCTGGGCCTGCCGTCTTTCTTGTGTCCATGAGTTTTAGAGTTTCAAGCTTTTCTCGGATGGATTCTTGGGTGCGAATTTGTGGGTGTTGATCTTTTGTCTGTATGTAGTTCTTGTTGTAATTGGATCAACGTCGACTTCAGTAAGGTCCATTTGTGTGTCTACTAGCCAGCGAATTTTGATTTGTTGGTTCCCATTGATAAGAAATATTGTCTTAGTCAGACGGGAATCATCCATTCGTTTTAAATGTTCATAAAATTTCATACGTCGTTTTGCGTGCGACTGAAAAGAATCGTTCAGTTAATGCATAGGCCTATAGTTCTTCCGAGCTTTTTCGCATCCATATACCCTCTTGAAACTTGGGCCCGAATATCTTCCTTAGTATCTGTCGTTCAATTTTCTCGATGTCCTTGATGTGAACTGTGAGTGACGATGTCTCAGTTGCGTAAAGTGCCTCTGGAAGGACAACAGTGTGGTAGTGTCGGAGTTTGGCTTTTGTGGATAGGGATTTCTTATTGTAAAAGTTCCAGGTGAATGTGCATGCTGAAGTTTTCTATTAAATCCTTATAGTCCAAACTAGATGCCAATTCATTTTCTATGTACAGGATGGTGTTTCTGAGATAGGTTTTAATTAATTTTAATTTTGAGAACCTTCTCTTGGCAGCCCCAACTGTGACGGGAATAATAACAACGAAAATTGCAGTTTATCCTCTTCATACCCAAGGAACACAATTACACCCTCTGTGTGAAAAGTTCGGTGAATGGTCTAAATTACGAACGGATTGTTGGCTTACCTGAAACAGCCGTTAGTTACTGTAATCCCCGTAGATGGTTATGCACTTCTGAGAACGACTGAACAAGACCTGGAAACTCCCGGCATAGTCTTCTTTAGGAATAGCCTTCGGCTTGGGTCGTCAAGTGTAAAGCAGCGTGAAAGAGACAGGCTCGATGAACTAAGCGACGCGACGGTGCCATACTGCAGGAACTCATGGCAGCAGCGGTGTGGGGCTCGGACATGGTGGACCTGTAGCAACAGTGGACATGTATCTCTTTCTCTCTCTGAGCTAATCCCAGAGAGCCGGCCGCCTTCCGGGCTGACGCGAGCTCTAGTACAATGCCATCTCTGATGCCTATTTCCTGAAGATCTTTTCCAACTTCAATCAGCCAGGTGTTTTTAACTTTCATTGACAGGGCAAGGTTACGATTCATTTTGGTCAGTCTCTGATTGCCCATCCTGAGGATATTCCCGTAAAATTTCAATCGTCTTTTCCTAAATGTGTCAGAGATTTTCTCCAAGTGCTGGTATAAGTCTTGGCATTTTCTTTTCATTCATATTCCTCCTCTACTGACTGGTCCAAACATTTTTCTTAGGATTTTCCTTTCTTGCTTTTCCACATCTATAATAATTAATGATCTGCCCCCAATAATCAGCGTTTCAGAAGCATATAGTGCTTCAGGCTTGATTACAGTGTTGCAATGCCGTAATTTTGCATTTTTGGATATAGTTTGTTTATAATATCTGTTCCAATTGAGTCTGTAAGCTGTTTGTAGTTTAGAGATCCTTTCTTTGTTTGCTTCACGATTCAGTCCGGAAGGTTGGATGACTTCTCCCAGGTATTTGAATTTAGACACTTGAGATATTTTGCCGAATTTGGTTGTCATTGGTGGTCCACCCAGGTGCCGAAGAGATCCCTCCATGTAGTGTGTCTTCTGGAATTTGATCTAGAGTCCTGTTCTGGATGCAATTTCGTGAAGTTTTCCCGTAGCGGCAATCGCTTCCTGTCTGTTATTGGACAAGATTGCGAGGCCATCAGCGAAGGCCAAACACCGAAAATGAACTTTGTTGTCACGTAGTCTGCCAAGGGTTGTTCCTTTATTATTTATTTTAGTATTGATTGATTTATTTATTTATTTATTTATTTTAAGAGGTTGTCTATCGTCGGTTGTCAGTAACATTTTGCGGGGCCATGTGAGGTGCGAGACAGCCTAGGTACCGTCTATCTGGCCTTCATCTTACCGTGCCTCTGTGGGGCCCTGTGCAGCCGCACACTTCGTACACCCCTGACGCCGCCACTGTTAACAGATATCATGTGTGTGTGTTTGTGCCATACAGTAGTCTCGGTACCGCTACACGGCGCCATGTCAGTGAGGAGGTTATGTTTCCCGTAACTGGTCCTCCGTTGGTTGGTAGACTACTAGAACCCTCCCAACCCTCCTTTATCATTCATTGAATCAATCAATCAATCAATCAATCAATCATGTGTGTCTAATGGTGAGGGAGAGAATGAGTGTTCTTCACCACAGAGTAGTGTCGGTCGAAGTTATCAAGAGCACAGCCATGTCAGTGAGGTTACGTTCCCGTAACTGGTCCCCCATTGGCTGAGGCACTGCTGTACCCTCCAATACCCACCCCATTATGTGTGTGTGAATTACAGTCTAATAATAAGTGTGTTCGTCAAGTCAAGTTCTAGGGCAGTGGGCGCTGGGAGCGCGAAGCTCGACCAGCGGCCCATGGGAAGATGACAAGGGATTGGTGCTCCTATTGGTGCTCCTTTTACCCTTTTAGTGGTAGCTTTATAAAATGAAGTTAAATAGTATAATAATATAATTGGTACTTGTTAAATTTTATCTCCTCGTTTGAAATTGAGGGGAGAAAATGTTTATTTTATAGTTGTTTGTAATTTTCTTAAGTTATGTTTTAAGTAGTTGATGATTTGATAAGTAAAACTAGACTTGCTTGATTGGTTTAGTATTTAGCCCGGCCATGGATAGGCCTACAGTATCTAGACATATGAGTCAAATGGACCACCCAGCGACTTTAGGCCTAGGTGTTAAGTTCATTTTTGCAACAGCAGCAGCTTCAGATTCCATCTACGAAACAGGGAAAAGCACGGCGATAGCTGGACATCACATGGCGAAGGGAGCGACTGAAACATTGCCCAACACCAGTTTACCAAGGTGTCACACTAGACTGCGCTCTAACGTGCAGACAGAAATGTCTGAACACGAAACAGAAGGTCAGCGCTCGCAATGGTATACTCAAGAAGCTGATCGGCAGCACCTGGGGAGCCAGCCTGCACATCCTGGGGACTTCAGGACTTGCACTGTGTGTGTCAGCCGCTGAGTATGCCGCTCCTGTGTGGAACGCTTCAACACATGCTAAGCAGGTTGATACTGCGGTCAACGACACTTCAAGGATAGTCTCGGGATGCCTGAAACCAACACCAGTGCACAAACTATACCCTATTGTTGGAATAGCCCCACCCAACACCCAGAGGGACACTGCTGCGGACGCCGAGAGAACAAAGCAGGAGAATGACCATCGACATCCACTATATGGTCACCAGGCAGCAAGGTCTCGTCTCAGAACCCGCAAGTGATTCCTTGCTAGAACTCTGCCGCTGGAGGGAACACCAGAGACAACCCGTCAAACAGATGGAGGATCTCACTGCCCACATACATGTTACCAAAGGAAGAACTGGCTCCTGGCGCCGACCTACCTTATCCTGTGTGGAGGTCCCTCAACCACTTAAGAGTGGGTGTCCCTCGATGCAAGACCAACCTGAAAAAAATGGGGGATCCTTCCAGCAGATGCAGACACCTCTAGTGAATGTGGAGCTGAACAGGACCCTAGTCACCTACTTATCTGCCCCCTCTTGGACAACCCATGCACAATAGAAGATGTTTTAGAGGACGCAACAAGGCCATCGCAGCTGCAGTTTTCTGGAAATGCTGATCGGACACGGAAATAAATGAATGAATAATAGTATAATGCTCGAACCCTAAATAATGAATAAGAATTTTAATATGTTTCAGCAAGCGCTGGTCGCTTAAACATCAAATCTGAGTCACATCTGAATACAAAGAAGAACAGGAAGAGGGAGATGAAAGATATACAGTTGGTAAAAAAAGTATTCATACACCATGTTGTTTTTGAATGTTGGTTTAATATATGGTCAGAGAACGTTATGTTTGCATTATTTAGAACGAAAAGTACCAATTATTCATTACCGAAAAACGAAAACCTTTCGAACACAATACGTATTACAATATGAAACAAAAACCAATCTTGGGGTACCAAAAGAGTATTCATACACACCAAAAATGAGACTTGGTACCGTATACAAACGTAATTAATATTCGGTATATCAACCTTTTGCATATAATAACGGCCTGAAGCAACCTTGGCATGGATTTTGCAAGCTAATTCATGAAGTCTGGTGTAATTTCAGACCAACATTTTCGCAAATTGTCTACTAGTTTCGTTTTGGAGGAACACCTTAAATTTCGGATTTTGTTTTCGAAATGGGTCCATACATTTTCAATTGGGTTAACGTCCGAAGATAGTGGTGGCGTGCGAAATACTTTTGGGCGTTGTATAACAGCCATTCTCGCGTTATTATTGCCGTATGCTTTGGGTCGTTGTCATGTTGAAATAAATACGTGTCTTGTATGCCGAGTTTCACAACACTCCTAGAAAAATTATCCCAGAGCACTTTGATGTAGCCCTGAGCATTCGTGTTACTCTCAATTACTTCCAGTTCACCAACTTTTTTTTTGTCGTGTGGCCTCCTGAGAGGCCGAGTGCAGGTCTTTCTAGTCGACGCCCGTGGGCGACCTGCGCGTTGGGATGAGAGATGGAATGAAAGAAGATGAATGAAATTGGGCAACGATGAGGAAGGAAGCGGCCGTGGCCTGTCAGAAGGTACCGTCCCAGCATTTGCCTGGTGTTGAAAATGGGAAACCACGGAAAACCATTTCAAGGATGGCAGACGGTGGGGCTCGAACCCACGCGTTTACCGAGTCAGCAGAGAGCTTGGCCCCATGGCCTAATGCTGCGCTTTAGCCAGTGTAGCCACTACTGTCGGTGTTCACCAACTCATGCAGCCCCATACCATGACGTGGCCTCCTCCATGCTTCACTGTTGGTACACCTAGTAGTCCTCATTTTTGCTTTCCAGTTCTGTATTTGGTTTTCTCTAAGCGAACTGTCGACCATCAGATCCAAACATTTTAAATTTACTTTCGTCCGAAAATAAAATAGTCTTCCAGAAATCTTGTCCCTTGTTTATATATTCCTTAGTGAATGCCAAACTCTTCCTTCGGTTTATCACCCTTATAAAAGGCTTCATTCGCGCTGCTCTGCCGTTAATGCCTTCTTCATGGAGCCGATTCCAGATACTTTTAGGTGTAACAATCTTCCTGGAACGTGAAACAAGCTGTTTCCGTAGTTCAGCTGCACTAATTCTAGGGTTCTTTAAGGTTTTACGAACCAATTGGCGAGATTCACATTGAGAAATGAACCTTGGTTGTCTCTGTCGCTTTGCATTATCGGACGATCTCGTCTTGAATTGTTAATAATGTACTGGACAGTCGCATAAGATCGTTGCACTAGTTTCCCAATCTTCTGATAGCTGAATCCTTGTTTAAATAATTAAACTATGTGGTCTTTGCAGGCAGCACCCAACTGTTATGATTTCCGACCAATATTGTACCACTGTCAGACGAACAGTCTCATCTAAGACCACTATGGTGATCGACCTTCGCTTGTCACGCCCTAAGACCGGGGAAGGGCAAGAAACAGTCCAATGGTTACAAACATTGGGCGCGTATGAATACTTTCTTTGCCTACGAATATGCCTTTTGTTCCGTTATTAATTACTGTATTCACGTTACTAGAATATGTTTGTGAGTAATATACTGCCTAAGGTCCTTATACAAGCCTATGGGATACCATAATGCTGCAAGACAAATTATAGACACCAACAGGGTAAAATATAGTGTATGAATACTATCTAATCCACTGTAGATCAATACTAACATGATCGGAAACACTATGGCTGAGATGAAGGGACAGGAAACAATGTTCGTATGCCAAGAAATATATCCAAGAATCATTATACTCATATAGTTGAAGTATTTTGAAACAAAAGGAAATGGCATCCAAATTATGATTGAAGGAACCGTCTTCATATTTTGTTGAAGGCAGTCGATGGAGACCAAGTGGTGCCTAGTATTAAATCAGATTTAACATGTAGAATGATTATTAATTTCTTTGACCAGCGAATATTCACCATAAAAATTCGTTGGATGTCGAGTCACCAGTAGAAACAGTCCTCGCTTACATACAAAACGCTCAAAGATTATGATCAATTTACAGCAAAATAGACGCATTGTTGCTGAATATGCGGGACAGAACGTTCGACGAGATCACTTAGACACATTAAACAGAGCAATCGTGGATTAGGCCTACTGGGGAAACCACGTTTAAAAAAAACGCACCATATACTCTACCTCATGGTGGTGTGGAAACGAGTATTTACTATTCAAGTAAGATCACGTTAAGAAAGACTAGTTGATAGTCTAAACTAGCACCGTCTAAGGGCATGCCGCACGGTGCAGTCTGTGTGTGTCTCAGAATAACAGGTGTGCATCCCCTCCCTTCCGTGCGCCCTTACTTCCTCTCCTCACCGCGCTGTGGTGGATTGTCATCGTTCAAGAAACGTGTAGAGGTCAATTAGCAGGCAACGAATGTATTTTTTAGGCAATGTAGCAAGGACATCGAACGTACTGTTCATGAAATATTTTGCATTAATCAAATTGCTCGTCATGTGAAGGGAGGGGCAGGAAAGAACAGCAGAACGTTTCCTTTCAAAATTATGTTCACTTTAACTCTGGACTGTTTCACGCACAAAATGTATAGTCATTCATGTACATGTCTCCCTTCCTATGCAAAAGGTAAAAAGACAACATGTTTCTGGTGTGCCAAATATCACACAATATCAGCTTTACTTAAAGACAAAATACATAATGAAGGTATATTAGCTTTCACGGCCAGTAAATTAAAACTCAGCAATTTTTATAGGTTTGTGCCTCACACAAGACACGGCACACACCTAGAAAAATTGCCGAGTTTTAAAATACGTAATGTTTCTACAATGGAAAACGTACAACTAATTTCACACACCAATTAGAAACTAGTACCGTACATGTTGGCTGATACACATAATGTTTATTGCTGTTCTCATTTACTGTACGCCAATTATTGGAGTCGGGGAAGGGGTAGGTCGCCTGGGATTTGAAATAAGGTACTATCTCGATGTTTACCTGAAGTGAGTGTGGGAAAGCTCGGGGAATACTCACACTCAGGATGGCCATTGTTAGCACTGGGATTCGAACCACCAATTCGTGGACATGCTGCAGCACCCCATTGCACAACTATGCAGCGCGGTCCAAGTGTTTTTACTGGAATATTTAAATACACATCCTTAACAGCTGGCGGCGTAGAACGAGATTCCTCACAGTGTACCGTGTTACATTTTAATTCATTGTTCCCTGACTTTACTATGTACTACCCTATAACTGCCTCAGAACTGATTGACCCTTGTATAAATCTAGTAGGAAGCTGAAGAGAGAGTCTACTTTTCTCAGCCTGCTGGGTGCTGTCCGCTGCGTCACCCGTCAGTTGTCTGAAGTACACTCTGTTCACGCAGCAACTGTCACTCACTCACTCACACGATAACAACCATTATTTATTTCACTCGTTACAAACGGTATTAGGTGATTAGAATAATTAAATGACACTAATATGTGTAATGGAATAATATTGTAACGAAAATTTTATGACTATATACTGTAGTTCGGCACTGTACTGTTAATAATCAACCATTCTTTCTGCGTGTTGTGGTACGATGCGTTGTCAATAACAATCATTATATGCCCAAGATAGCGGGTTCAAACCCGGCCGAAGCCGTCGGATTTTTTAAGAGCGTTAAAATCCCTCAGTATGCTTTCCTTCGGAGGGGAAGTAAAGCCGGCGGTCCCATGTCATAGATTTATGGCATGTTAAAGAACCTTCCACTAATTGCACCTGTGTGAAGCTAAATTGGATAGGTTAAGAATGTAAACAACGCTCTTAGGTTCCTACGTTCGTTGCCAAGAGCCGACTGCGGTGGCGTCTAGTAGCTAAGTTCTGAACTTGGCCTAGTAGTCGTTGACGTTGGCGCTTGGCGGCAAAAGTAGGAACTATTTGAAAAATTCTAAGTTCCAGTCTGTACTTAAATTTAATAAAACAGATAACACACACTAATACAGTCATCACAATTAACACTGGTTATCAGACAGATTCTACACACACCCAAAGTACACGGGGCTACATGACCGCGTTGTCACAGCCCCTAAACTTAAGAACCAACCAATAACAAGCACTGAGTTGCGTTCCAAATTAGGGACCAACTTTTCTTTTAACCAACGAATATAATATTCACTGTTCATATCTTTGTGATAGTCCCCACTTCTTTTATGTGACTGGTAAATAAGTAGCACGTTGGGAACTACTAGCTGACTGTACTTCTGTTATAAATCTGTCACAAGAAGCACCCTTTCTTCCTTCGCCCCCTCTCGCCCCTTCCTAACCCTCTTCTTCATTGTAAGCTGTCATTGAACTTGAGGTAGGCCTGGTGGCCAGCTTTAGTTTCTATCTCACGGGCCAATTTTTCCGAGGGACTTATACCAGCGAATTGTTACCGGCGGCGGAAATCGGAACTAATGTGGTCCACCCAGCCACACGCCTGTGATAGACCCGCAGTCGTCGCCAGCGAAACCTCATCGCATGTCATTTGTGTGCATGATTCGTGCTAGGTCTTGCGCTGTGCTGTGTGTTCTCATTGTATGCCTGTACATTCGTTCCCCCTCTTTCACCGCAACTGCTCGCGGCAGCCATAACGATGCGAGCTGACGTAATGTATACACAACAGCCGCGCTCTACGTCTAGCGGTAACAATTCCCTGGTAGGGTAATATCTGAATTTACCGACGTCAGGTTCTGACGAGGCTCCTAGAGAACATGAACAGCGATAGAGGAGATCACGGATACTTCTGTCATTACCCAGACGATTGCTTTGTAGCAGACCTTTTCATCTAACAGGAAGAAGGGTTCTCTGCTTTTTAGGCAGGTTGGAACCTACAAGGTGGTGTTCCTGAGACGGAGTTTATTTGTGGTAGGGTGGCCAGGGCCAGTGCTCTTCCCCCACCAACAGCTCGTGGTCACGCATATACGAGGGTGGATCGATAATTCTTTGCAATTATTTTTTCTAGCCAAAAGCAAATACATATAGGTAATTACTAGGGCAAGGCATTTAATGACCAAAAATAGCAAGAACATGCAAAATAAAAAAATGCATTTTTGACCCAAAAAAAGGTTTAAAAAAGTCACAAAATTTGAGAAAAAATGACCAATAAATTATTTGTAAATCAAATATTTATTAACCTTTTAAGAAACAATTAGCTGATTTGAGAGAGAAGTTTAATGGATGACATGCATTAAGTTTAAATTATTTTTGTTACTAACAAAGTAAATACCACTTTGCCACCCCTGGTGAAAAAAATGAAATATTTTAGAACTGTCATATTCTTCAAATACTCTCCTAGCAAATAGGTGTCATTTAATTAACAAAGCATATTTAAAAGTACCCCTTTCTTGAAAACTAGGGGCAGCAGGTTATGTTGCAAGTCGACTTTCTTTCTTGAGCAAGTTATTTGCCTAAGTTAAACATAATAGACAAGTATTGTAAACATAAATAATATTAATTAAATATCCCAATTTGACACAACAATAGTGTGCCCGTTTAGACCGGAGTCCGCACGACCACATATGCATTTTACCAATAATCAGTCAGCACGAGAGTCAACATATCCCGGGGTGCCAGATGGGTTAAAGCTAATCGCAAAAACGACATCAAATGAAAAAAATGCTTTACTGATTTTTGGCTCAATGCAACAATAAGGATAGAAGGAGATTCAACTGGGCATAACACATCATGTAAAATTATCTCATTTTATTTTGAATTTAAAAATTGACTGCAAAAATGCTCAAAGCAGCATCACTCATGTGTGGCGACCCACATTCTTATTTACACAATGTACAGAAATTTTCCCAACACATTGGACAATTATCTTTGGAAACACAAGTCTGATTATTAGTCCTGTAGACTGTGTTCCAAAATTATATCGATTATTCATGATTAAATCCAGTTCAAATTTAATTGTCTTTACTGGAAATACTGTAGTTCACTGTTTGAATTTTTACATAACATTAACACTCGTAGAATAATTGTTCATAGAATTTTTAACTTTCACTTATTTTTCCAGTTTCAAAAATATATTGTCAAAAAATATTATTATTTCTGAATCAACACAAATTATGCACACATATTAATAACACCTGAAAAGTATTTGACCTTGAGCATAGCATCGAAGAACTGTGCGAAGCACAACAAAAATTAATTGTTCTTCTGACATTAAACGTTTCGAGAAGTGACTCGATTATGAACTTCAAGTTCCTAACAAAATATATGATTTCTGAATCATCAACTTGATCAATAAATTGTTGGACCATTCAACTATTCAACTTTCGACTTGGAATCATTATTAAGAAAAATATTTATATTTGCGGCAATTTTAGTAACTTTCACAACTTGCAATTCTTCGACAGAATGCGGAAATAAGAATTGTAGCTTCATAATAAATTCATTTAGTTCATGGCACTAGGATTGAAAACATCCTTTAAATTATTCGTGGTTATAGAATTATTTTTAATTGGCAATGGCCCATTCTATTATTTTCATAAGAACACAATATTCCAACAACAACGGCAAAGGTCTTCCTCTGAAGTAGAATAAAATATTATCATGACAAATCCGGGTTCTAGCAAAATCAAAGTCTTAATGGAATCCGTAAACAAGGTTGAAATAAGAACTGATGGTTTTTAAGAAATAACCTTCGGGTCATTCATACGACGAAATGTGTAGTTCCAATACTCCTTCTATAAACCTGAGCCATCGAACCTGCTATTTGATTGATGCTCCAATAAAAACCTCCTCATTCCTGCGACTTAAACATGCGCACCTGGGAATGGCATTTCAACTACTCCACACACATAAATTTTCTTCCCAAAATTTATACAATAAATCAAGCCTCTGCTTGTTATCAACACTGGAAGATTTATAAACTTACAAGTTTATTTTATTTTACCATTCAGTTCAGCCCGTGAAGTTACCATACTTATGATACTCTTTATTTCACTGTCGAATGTGTATCTACGTCATGATTTTATATAAATACAAAAATATCCTATTTGATACAATTATCAATTGCTTCCCGTTTCATGCCTCTCCGTTTTATCTGAAAAATATACTTTGCTTATTGCAAATATCAACTGTTCAACCAGAACTGTAACGTTGGTTGAATGCGAGCTTGCGCTAACCACTCTCCTTCGGAAAATCACCTGTTCCAAACTAGAAATGATTAAACTACTTCATAAGCTCTCTCTCAATACATATGATTATTAGAAAATATAAGATCCAAAAATTATTTAGAAAAGTTATGAAAATCATTATTATTATTATTAGTGGATTATTATTATTATTATTATTATTATTAGTTATATTATTTTAAATATATTTAATTATTATTTCATTATGTGAGAATCCACATGTTCGAATCTTCGAATATGGAAAAAAATATCCATTCCTCAACAAAAATAATTATTAACTTTTACAGTTACATCGGCTGTTTTCCGTGATTACCCAAAAATATGAAATATTCAAATAAATGCTCGTTATGCTCGGTCATCGATCCTAAACTGTTCTGAGTGCTGAAAATACTCAGAATAACTCTAATATGTCTTGCGTAAATCATTGCAAGATTTAAATAAGAAGAAAAATAAATGTGTTGGTCATCTGCAGAAAATGAGTTTGTTCCAATTAGCTAGGCATAATATAAAGTCAAAATGTGGCTTACATTTCTCGTTGGTCTTGAAGCGTAGTGAACCTGGTCTGTACCAGATTTATCCAGAAACATGCCCTATCGGACACGCACGTCTAATCCTTGTATCGGCCGCCATTATATACCCACAATCTGTCTAACAAGACATAGTGGTAATATCTCTTGACGTTTGAAGTAACTGTTGATCCATTTTAATATTTACTTCTGTTAAATCCATAACAGTTTGCTTAAATGGGGTCAGATCTAAATGATCTATTCTCAAATATGTCAGTTGTAACATAACTCACGGTAATCTTTTCAGTACAAGAAAACACTGACAGTCTAAACCAATCAACGGCTGTTCTGAAGATCGTTCCCTGGGCATGGCTTATCACCATCTATCATGCGCGAAGCAACATATAGTTTCCCTTTGTCGGCTAATGAACAACACCGTGATAGACTGGCCTTCAATCTACTGAAAGATCGGAGTGGTTATCAAGTTACAAATATGAAACTGACTGAATTGGACTAAAATATCCAAGTATTAAATTACTATTACTGGACTGTGACAAAGTACTTTCTAGACAAAGTCTAGCATATGTCCATATAGAAATAAAATATTTCACCAGTGTCCGTAGAAAAATATCAATCACCTTAGTGAATCTCTCTGCCGAAAACTTACTAAGTTCCACATGTATCGCAGCACTTTTGTGACTATCACAATTTTGAAGATAACTTCTGCGTAGATCCGGCAACCATGTGCCTTGGCTCAGCGTAGCAGCACCTTGCTATGCAAGAGCTTGTTTCGAAGTGAGCTGATGTTACCTGGGCCGGCCGGCTTTTATTCAAAACGGTCAGGGTCACGCTGAATCAGCTGAAATCTGGAAATCCTCATATCTCTGGTATCCCTGGTCCGATTCACTTGAGACTAAGTGCATTCTCTTTCATTTGGCCGTGCCAGTAATCTGATCCAAGTCTCAAGTCTCTACTCCATGGCTAACTATTTAATCAACAAATAGTCTCGACCTCTGCTATTACTTGCTACGTCACTTGACATGCTCTTGGCTGCATAAAATTTCCATTTCCTTCTGGAAGGAATGGAGCGCGATATTCAAATATCTCAACTTTCAAAAGTGGCTGTAGCCTTTCCCTTGATATCTAGGTGTCTGAATCTTGGAATACACATTCCTAGAGTTGGGCACAATAACGCTTACCAGAAAACAATTAAAAATGCCAAAAATGACCTAAAATGTCTCCAAAAATTGACCTATCTCTTGTAAGAGGCAAGAAATGCAAAAATGAAAAAAATAAATGCCTTATCAAATTGCCCTTATTTAATCAGTCAATTCATGAAACACATGCCTTACTCGAGCTATATTTCGGCCTTCATACAAAAAATATGCAAAATCATCGAATGCCTTGCCCTAGTAATTACAAATATACATACTGTTCTACGTTCCTCACACTATTTTTTCCAAATAGTCTCCACATTTGTTCACACATTTGTCCCATCGCAGCACTAAATTTGAGATGCCCCTGTGGTAGAATTCAGCCAGCTGTCTGTGGAACCATCGTCGGACTGCTGTCTTGGCGTCATCGTTGCACGTGAATCGCTGCCCTGCCAGGAACTTCTTTAGTGAACCATGGCAATGCGAGACCACATCATGTGGCAACCAGAACCGCCAACAAGCTCCGGTCATTTCACTGGGAGAGTCTGGACCACCCACCATAAGTCCAGACTTCGACCTAGTTATTTCCACGATTTTGGTCAACTGAAGAAGTCCCTGGCAAGACAGCGATTCACGTGCAACGATGACGCCAAGACAGCAGTTGGACTGTGGTTCCACAGTCAGCCGGCTGAATTATACCACAGGGGCATCTCAAATTTAGTGCTGCGATGGGACAAATGTGTGAACAAGTGAGGAGACTATGTGGAAAAATGGTGTGAGGAACGTAGAGCAGTAGGTATATTTGTAATTACCTGTATGTATACTATTTTTGCTAAAAGAGAAATAGGGCAAAGACTTTTGGATTCACCCTCGTAAGCTCTGATTACGTCCACTTTTGGTTAAATTGCAAAAACTGAAGATCTTAGGAATTGTTTTTCATAACAAGTTTCAAGATATGATTTCTATGCACTGGGTGATGTCAACCTAATGTGAGTCATTTCTTAATACAGCAACGTATCCGGTCCTTCAATCTCATCCAGAAAGTGTAGCAGATAATAATTACTTGCTGTAAAATCAAAACAAAGCTCGGTAACTTGGTTCCTAGTGGCAGCAGTGGATGGAACATGACAGCATATGAAAAAGGTGGGGGCACTTTGTGGGACTTCGTAAGATCCAGCAGAAGAATTTGATGAACAATGTTTGAAGGTAAAAATTCTACAAAATTATGTTAAATAGTCCAGCTAAGCCCAAACATTATCAGCGTTTCGCCGCGGTGTACTATTGGGCTCGCCAGTTGGTACAGTACACCTCACAAAGACGCCGAAAAGTGCTTACAGCAGTTTCTCATTCGAGAACATTCTTTGACATAAAGGTAAAAATGTATAGACATTTTCAACGTATCTGTTTCAATTTTAATTTTATTTATGTATTTATTGCCACAACAGGGCAGTGCCCCAATTACAATAGCAAACAATTAAACAATTGTTTGCATACAGAAAATACATGAAAATACATTAAAATACAAGATAAAATACATAAGAATACAAAATAAAAATTGAAAATTAAAAAATTGATACTTGAAAATTAAAAATTAAAAATGTTAATTTAAATTAAAAAAGAAATTGTTAACAAGAAATATACACAGGTTTAAGTCGCAATACCAGGAAGTGAAGCATGATTTTTAGCCTACTTTTCACATTTTGCAAAAATGAGGAAAAAGTAGACTTATGAGATGGGGCAAAAGTGTGTCTGTCTGTCTGTCCTTCTGTCTGTCTGTCTGACTGTGTGTGTGTCCCCCCCCCCTAGCATCTCCTAAACGGCTGAAGCAATCGAAATAAAATTTGGTAGGAGTAGAGATCTATCCCTGAATATCTCACGACCATATTTGAAAATTATGTCAGTGCTACCAACTGCTGAAAAATCGTAATTGAAATTTGAGCTCCATGATGGATATCTTGAATGGGAGCTATTTCAAAATTGGCACACGTATAGATAATAATATTGCAGTTTAATTTCCAGGAGGCCATACATGTCAGTTTTACCAAAATGATTATAAGCCTGCTGATAGGTCCAAATTTTAAATGCATATAACTTCTACACTATCAATTGGATTTCAACCAAATTTCGTATGTGCCATGTGTATATAAACAGATATGACAGAGCCCATTCTTAAGAGCCACCAGGGCTGCCAACTGTTAATAAATGATCTCAATTTTTTAAAAATCTAAATACCCATATATCAGAAAGTGTGCAAACCGTCAGCTTTAAACTATGCACACGTATAGTACCTGACATTCTACATTAATTTGGAGTAACTTATATACGTAAGTGCTACCAACATGATTCTAAGCCTGCTGAGAGGTCCAATTTTAAAATGCATGTAACTTCTATACTAACTAATGGATTTCATTCAAAATTGACACAACAATAGATCATATTATTTCAGATTATTTCTGACCTATACATGCATGACATTGTTGCCAACACGATTTTACGCGCGCGGTTAGATCCAATGTTTAGCTGCATGTAACGTCCATGCTATCAAATGGACTTCAACCAAATGTTGTATTCTGTACCTTAAGAGATGGAACTAAGAATATATTCAGTCACCAGGGCTGCCAACTGTAGTTCACTATTAGGCTACATTATGCCAGGTATACAGTATTTCGAAGTAATTAGAAATTTCGATATTACCAACTTCATTTCGTCATTATTCTAGATAGATCCATATAGATTAATCATTGGCATGAATCTTAAATTTTAAGAAAGGTAGGCTGTTTTGTTCGTCACGGAACTTCTTGTTAATATTTGGTGACATAAAGTAAAACTAGATTCATATCTTTAGGAAGGAGCAATCGAAGATGGTAAGACCGTGAAACCTAAACCTAATAGCAGCTAAATTTAATATCTTCGTTATAGTGAATCATTTGACATCTAAAACTAAGTGTAATTGTTGTCTTCTATAATTTGGCAAGGACATTCCAAAATCTAAATTGTTGTGTGTGTTATATTTTATGTTCAACAGGGTGCTTCTAAATTCCCATTACAGACTTTGAGGGATTGTAGTGGGTACCAAGACGGTTAAGTTAACATAGATTCTTGTGTCCGGAAACGTACCGTCTTCCCACAAAAACCTACCACAGCACACGTGAAATCTCCCGCAATTTCGGCGCCACTGGCAAGACTACGTACGTCATTGATCGATCACCTGATGTCCCATATCCCTTACAGGTTTGTTGTATTCCATGCCATCTGCATGAGCAGCAGCTACACCCATACCACCACCACCACCAGAGGGTACAGGCAATGCAGCCACAGGATTTTGCCTCAAGTGACCACTTCTGCAGATGGTTCTTGCATTGTTGTGTAGATGATCCCAATTTCCCACGGCGCGGCGTATCCTTTTCACTGATGAAGCATAGTTCATCATTCAAGGTGTATTCAGCGTTAAAAATCCCTCAGTATGCCTTCCTTCGTAGGGGAAGTAAATCCGGCGGTCCCATGTCATAGATTTATGGTATGTTAAAGAGCCTTCCACTAATTACACTTGTGTGGAGCTAAATTGTATAGGTTAAGAATGTAAACAACGCTCTTAGGTTGCTACGTTTGTTGCCAAGAGCCGAGCGGTGGCGTCTGGTAGCTAAGTTCCGAACTAGTTGTCGTTGACGGTGGCGTTTGGCGGCGAAAGTAGGAACTATTTGAAAAATTCATCAGTCTGCAGTCCTTACTTGAGTAAAAAAAAACAGATAACACACACTAATACAGTCATCACAATTAACCCCGGTTATCAGACAGATTCTTCACACACCCAAAGTACACGGGGCTACATGACCGCTTTGTCGCAGCCCCTTAACTTAAGAACCAACCAACCAAGGTGTATTCAATACCCGCAACAGTCATGTGTGGTCTGATTAAAACCTGCATGCTGCATCCCCCATGGCTTTCAGCAACGATACGGTGTGAACATTTGGGCAGGGTTCCTGAATGGATTTGGGATTGTGCCGTACCTTGGTTGGTTGATTCCTTAGTTTAGGGGCTGCGACAACGCGGTCATGTAGCCCCGTGTACTTTGGGTGTGTGTAGAATCTGTCTGATAACCGGTGTTAATTGTGATGACTGTATTAGTGTGTGTATCTGTTTTTTAATTCAAGTAAGGACTGCAACTTTGAATTTTTCGAATAGTTCCTACTTTTGCCGCCAAACGCCACCGTCAACGACTACTGGCCTAGTTCAGAACTTAGCTACTAGACGCCACCGCAGCCGGCTCTTGGAAACGAACGTAGAAACCTAAGAGCGTTGTTTACATTCTTAACCTATACAATTGAGCTTCACAGAGGTGTAATTAGCGGAAGGTTCTTTAACATGCCATAAATCTATTGTGCCATACCTTCTTCCACGAAATTTCACGGTTGCCAAGTATTTCCGTATCCCGATACATTGTTAATTAATGTTCATCCAATGTTCAGCTACAAGAACAGCTTTATCATCAGTCTGCTAAACATCATCTTTTGTGCACGGTGATGGTAAATTCTGGTAAACCAGAAGGTGCTCTTCATCTTGTAGTAGTCGCCAATCACAGACCATTTCTTCTTGTGCGTAGCCCCACTTCACAATGTTGGACTTGCATTTCGAAACACTTGTGCGAAGTCAGTTGAGGGTTTTCCCTATGGGATAGCGAAGGTGAAAACCTGCAGAAGGTTCTTCCTTTAGACTCAGGGATGGATTAGGCACTTGTTGTTCCCATAGTTCACGCCTTCGTTTTCTTGCCGTATCAACAAGGGGTTCAGTTCAAAAAAAAACCCTCTTCTTTGACCTGAGTCGAACGGACTGTATTTGATGACCACAAAGGGGGTGACGTGGATCGATTGTTTGCATCCAACGTTCAACTTCTGCAGCTACTTGCCTTCTTACATGAGGAGGAGTGATTCCTGCGATAAGATAGAATTTTCCGTTGGTGTTGGTCTCAGACACCCTGTAATTATGCGACTGGTCTCGTTCACAGCAACATCTACTTGTTTAGCATATGCAGAAGCGGATTCGGTGGCGTAGTTGGTAGCATGCTGAGCTTCTATGCCCAAGATAGCGGGTTCAAACCCGGCCGAAGCCGTCGGATTTTTTAAGAGCGTTAAAATCCCTCAGTATGCCTTCCTTCGGAGGGGAAGTAAAGCCGGCGGTCCCATGTCATAGATTTATGGCATGTTAAAGACCTTTCCACTAATTACACCCGTGTGAAACTAAATTGTATAGGTTAGGAATATAAACAACGCTCTCAGGTTGCTACGTTCGTAGCCAAGAGCCGACTGCGGTGGCGTCTAGTAGCTAAGTTCTGAACTAGGCCTAGTAGTCGTTGACGGAGCCGTTTGGCGGCAAAAGTGGGAACTATTTGAAAAAAGAAAAGTTGCAGTCCTTACTTGAATTTAAAAAACAGATACACACACTAATACAGCCATCACGATTATCACCGGTTATCAGACAGATTCTACACACACCCAAAGTACACGGGGCTACGTGACCGCGTTGTCGCAGCCCCTAAACTGAGGAACCAACCAACCAACCAGCTTATGCAGAATGTCTCCATTCAGGTATTTTACAGTGGCATGTTTTGAATGTTATATTATTGTTGTTCAAGAGTTTAGTGCTTTTCAGTCGGTCAACACGAATGTACCCAAAAGAGATGGGTTATGCCCTAATCCTGAAATAAATTACATGAGATTACATGAGATTAATGAGATTGTTGTTCAAAAAAAAAAAAGTAGGCTACCTTAATAAATAGGAGTTTGATGGAGTCTGGTGATGTGTGGGGCATTAAGTGTTCACCAACTCTCACATTGCAGCGACTGTACCTTGAAGGACTGTTGTAGCTAATGCTAGCTACTTAGAGGGGTTTAAACTCATACACGGGCGTTATAGAGAGAAATAAAAGCTTCCAATTCGCCGGCAGCTATGTGTGCCGTGGTTCTACATACAATTACAGGCCAAGTGGACTCGCGATATCAGCAGCTTAATACACAGCTGGAACATATTTACAAAGAAATATAGTTCTTATTTCCTGGAGTGGAGAATGTTCCAGCATTACCTTTTTATTCCCGCCCCTCCTTTATCTCTGCCTCTAGGCTCACTGGAAAGGAAGTGGATGTAATACAGAAGGAGGGTACAGACTGTTTCCAAAGTATTGTTCTCCCTGCTCCACCGAGAGTTTAATTCTAATCTGAGTGTTGCACCTATAACGGATCAGAAGCATGGCATTCGGATTTTGATGAAACTAGGTATAGCCGTGGTCATTTTTAGCCTACTTTTCACATTTTGCAAAAATGAGGAAAAAGTAGACTTATGAGATCGATCCGGGAAAATGTGTGTCTGTCTGTCCTTCTGTCTGTCCGACCTTCTGTCTGTCTGTCTGTCTGTGTGTCCCCCCCCCCTATCAACTCCTAAACGGCTGCAGCAATCGAAACCAAATTTAGTATGAGTAAAGATGTATACCGGAATATTTCAAGCCCATATATGAAAATGATGTCAGTGCTACCAACTGCTGAAAAAACGCACTAGAAATTTGAGCTTCATGTTGGATATCATGGAAGGTATGCATGGGAGCTATTCCAAAATTAGCACACATGTAGATAATACTATTTCAGTTTAATTTCCAGGAGGCCATACATGACAGTGTTGCCAAAATAATTTTAAGCCTTCTGATAGGTCCAATTTTTAAATGCATATAACTTCTACACTATTAATTGGATTTCAACCAAATTTTGTATGTAATATATGTACGTAAACAGATATGACTGAGTGTATTCTTAAGAGCCACCAGGGATGTCAACTGTTAATAATTGCTCTCTCTCTATTTTCTTCATCCAAATACCAATATATCTGAAAGTATGCAAGCCGACAGCTTTAAACTATGCACACGTATAGTACCTGACATTTTAGATTAATTTGGAGTAACTTATTTACTTCAGTTCTACCAACATGATTCTAAGCCTGCTGATAGAACCAATTTTTAAATACATGTAACTTCTATACTATCAGTTGGATTTCAACCAAATTTCGTATGTGTTATGTGTAACATAACAGATATGACTATAAGTATTCTTAAGAGCAATCAGGGCTACCAACTGTTAATAAATGATGTCGATATTTTTACCCTAATATCAGAAAGTATGCAAGCCAACAGCTCTATACTTTGCACACGTATAGCACCTGACACTCAAGATTAATTTCGAGTAATTAATATAAGTCAGTGCTGCCAACATAATTCTATGCTTGCTGATAGGTCCAATTTTAAAATACACGTGACTTCTATATTAATAAATGGATTTCATCCAAAATTGGCACAACTAATATTCCCGATTATTTCCAACGAGCACACGCATGACATTGTTGCCAACATGCTTTTACGCGTGCTGATAGATCAAATGTCTAACTGCATGTAACGTCCAATGGACTTTAACCAAATTTTGTATTCTGTACCTTAAGAGATGGAACTAAGAATATATTCAGTCACCAGGGCTGTCAACTGTAGTGCTCTATTAGGCTACATTATGCCAGGAATATATCGAACTAATTAGACATTTCGATATTACCAACTTAATTTCGTCATTATTCTAGATAGGTTCATATACTGTAGAATAATCGTTGGCATGAAAAGTAGGCTCTTTAGTTCGTCACGGAACTTCTTGTTATTTGTATAAAATCCCCCCCAGGGGCTCACAACTAGTGGGACGTGGATTGACGACCACGGGACCCCAGCTGAGTCCGGCATTCAACTTACTTGTGGCGATCACCCCTCTGACATCTTTCCTGTCGACCTCCCTTGGCCAACTCTTGTTCCCTTCCGACCCCAACGGTACAAGGTTATCCGAGGCCTAGGGTGTCTTTCACTTGCCCACATAAATTGGCCCTTGTATCATCTTTCCTGATCTCTCATTCTTCGAGGAATCAAACCTCTTCTTTTCTCTTCTTGATATCTCCTGCTTCTGCTGAAGGTCGTTAAGTATGTCACGGTTATTTTTGGGTTAAAATGGCCGCCTCTTGCTGGGGCACTACAGGGAATCTAGTACTTTGAGCCTACTGGATTCTTTGTGGTGCCCTAGCAATGGGTGGCAGGGGGCTTTGCCCATTGAAGTTTTTATATTGGAATTCCATTTAAGATGTTATGTTTTTGTATGTATGAGTAGGCTGGCTTTGAAAGAAATGAATATATGAAGAGATTAGAATATGTTATTTTTTATGAAGGAGATGGAAATAAAATGTAGATGATTTGTTGAGAAAAGAAAAGATACCATTAGTGGAATATATACAGAATGTTTAAAGGTTTATCTAAAATGATGAGTATCTAGTACTTGTAGTAATTTCCTTGTGTGTTCAACAACCACCACCACTAAAAGTTATCGTTACAAGGAGGCAGGCACCATATACTCTACCTCATGGTGGTGTGGAAACGAGTATTTACTATTCAAGTAAGATCACTTTAAGAAAGACTAGTTGATAGTCTACACCAGCACCGTCTAAGGGCATGCTGCTTGGTGCTGTCAGTGTGTGTTTCAGAATGACAGGTGTGCATCTCTTCCCTTACCGTATGCCCTTACTTCCTCTCCTCACCGCGCGGTGTTGGATTGTCATCGTTCAAGAAACGTGTAGATGTCAATTAGCAGGCGACGAATGTATTTTGTAGGCAATGTAGCAAGAACATCGAACGTATTGTTCATGAAATATTATTTTGCATTAATCAAATTGCTTGTCATACAAGGAGGCAGGGAGTTTGTTGACCCACCACTTACGGCGTACACTGGATAGCGCTACAAAGAGCTCTCTAGTGAGTATGGGAGTTGGCCACCGTGAGGGATTCCTGAGCTGGGTCCGTGCTTTCCCCTTTTTCCATTGCATCCAGGGTGGACTCTCTCTTCCTTCCCTTTCCTGCCTTTCATGGCTCTCCTTCCAAGTCCCTCAATCCTCGAAGGTTGAGAGCATTTCTTTTACTTCTGTCGTTTATTTACCTTATTATTCTTTTGATTTTCCATTTCTTCTTCTAGTATGTAAGCCCGTAGTTAAAGTTGTGGCTGGCTGCGTGGCTCAGTGGTAACGTTCTTGATTGCTGTGACCAAGGTTGCAGGATCGAATCCTGGCGCAGCCAACTGGCATTTGAGGATGCGCAAGTGTGAGGGAGCCGTGTCAGTAGATAAAATGGCATGTTAAAGATCTCCTTTAGGCCGAAATTCAGGCACCCCGGCGTCTCTAAAAGCCGCAGTAGTTAAAAGGGACGCAAAAAATAACATTAACATGATTAAGATGGTATACTGGCTTTCACGGCCAATGAATTAAAACTCAGCAATTCTTCTAGGTTTGTGCCGTGTCTTGTGTGGGGTTTCGCCCAGGACACCAAGCTGGCTCATCAGCGGGCTCTTGGTGTCCCTGCTTGGACCCCCACATGAGTAGCGAACTGCGTGCTACCTCCCTTTATATGCAGTGCAACTACATCACTTTACTGCGAAAACTAAAAGCTCAAGCAGCCTTAACCTCCCCTTGCTTGAGCTTTTATTTCTCGCAGACACGGCACAAACCTAGAAGAATTGCTTAGTTTTAATTAATATTATTAGTTTTAATTTAAAGTGCGTAGTTAGTTTTAGTTATACAGAGTCCGCCAGAATAATTTACGGTATACACTCTTTGTCAGACGATATCGGGATATGCACATTGTCAACTGTTGTTTGAAAATGTTGTAGTATGGTCTATCGCTCAACAGATGTCGGTACTTACATCACGACAGTGGGAAAACGATATGGCTGGAGCATGCTTGACGTTTGAGCAGCGAAAGTACATTCTGAAGTGGTTTATCAGGTTTGGTAATGCCGTTGAAGTACAACGTCAGTGAAGGAGCGAGTTTGAAACAGAACCCCCAACACGCCTAACAATTAAACGCATTACTGGGAAGTTTGAGACGCATGGAACGATTTGTGATATTCACAAAGGAAGATCGGGAAGAACGCGTACAGCTACTAGTCCTGCTTTGACGGCTCACGTGTTGGAAAGGTTTGCTAATTCTCCACAGAAGTCTGCTACGCAATGTGTGCGGGAAGTGGGGATTAGCGGTACAAGTGTACGATGGATTTTGAAAACAGCTAAGTGGAAAGTTTACATCCCACGATTACTCCATGCGCTTAATGAGGATGATCCCGATCGTCGAATGCAATTTTGCGAATGGTATCAGCAAATGGTCACCCAAGATGAACAATTTCTGACGAAGTTAGTGTGGTCCGATGAAGTCCAGTTTAAACTTAATGGAACAGTGAATCGACATAACTGTGTCTACTGGGCTCCGGAATATCCGCATGTTCATGTGGACAAGGCGGTCAATCTACCAGGGGTTAATGTCTGGTGTGGACTGTCATCGAGGGGCTTAATAGGACCCTTTTTCTTTGATGGTACTGTCACTGGAGCAGTGTACTTGGGAATGTTACGCACATTAATTTTACCAGCTGTACGTGCGCTTTATGGAGCCGATGATGAAGTCTTCCACCAACAGGACGGGGCACTACCACAGTACCATGTAGCAGTAAGACCTTTCCTGGATGACAATCTGCCGCAGGCGCGGATTCAAGGGGGGGGGGGGGGGGCACGGGGGTCATGACCCCCCTCCCCAAACGGAGACCAAATTTTTTTGCAAACTCAAAAAACGAAAACACAATTACCAGACAAATAAAACTTAACGAATTTTAACTGAAAACAGTTTTTATTTTCATTTTATTCAATACTGAATTATGTTTATTGGAATTATTATGTTCTGTTACAACTGTACATATTTACAACTTCAAACCTCTTGTATAAAAACTATTAGTTATACAACAAAATCAACTCGTCTATTTTGTTTAGCAAACCTTGTGATTACCGAATCGATGTCTATAGTGATGTCACGATGAATGTGCAGCAATGCACGGATAGGAAACTGGGGCTTTTTTCGCACCAAAATTTTTTTCCGACGTCCAAACTACAAGCTTGGTTGGCAATTTAAGCGGTGACTTTCTCCCTTTGTCGGTATCAACTCGACTTGCCGAAACTGTAACGTACCTTGATCCTTTTCTCGAAGCTCGATGTAAAAGTCGCAAAACACGCCGTTGCAATTTGTACGAATATTTTTGGTGCGCTAAACGCATCAAATTTCTAACCATGAAGCTTGCAAAAAAAAAAAATGGTCTGGCTTTGTACGTTTGGTTATTTTGTGATTGCGTTTTTAGTGATACCATTTTTCTTAACAATTTCGATTCTCTGACCCCCCCCAAAGCCAAACTCTAGATCGAATCTCTGACCCCCCCCCCCCAACTCTAGATCCGCGCCTGATCTGCCGGGACATTGGATTGGTCGAAGAGGGCACATTGAGTTCCCCCCACGGTCGCCAGTTCTTACACGTATGGACTTTTACTTGTAGGGAACTGTGAAAAATCAAGTCTCTCGACGTAAGCCGCGCGCGCTGGAGGCCCTTCGCCAGGAGATTACAGCGTCATGTGCAGCGGTCCCCATTCAAACATTGACGGACGTCGTTGTAGCGATCGCTCGTCGTTCTGCTATGTGTCTGGCAGCCAACGGTGAACATTTTGAACATCTCATGTAAACATATGTTTAACTGAAGACAGTACTACATGTGTAATCAAAATTTAAATGTAAAAGAAACACAAAATAAATCGTTTTTGTTCTGTAAAGAGTTATGCTAACACAACCTCTGCTTGCAAACAAAATTAAGCTGGGAGACCAAGAAATAAAAATTGTAGAAAAATTTAAATACTTAGGTGAAGTAATCACATACAACCTGAACGAGAAACCAGCATGGCAAAATAGAATAGATAAACTGGTTAGAGCACAGCATGTTGCCAAGAATACATATAATAAAAAATGTCTCTCGATAGCAACCAAATTGAAGCACTACAAAACAGTCACCCAGTCACAAATTACATATGCATGTGAAACATTATTCAAGACAACAAACACAGTTGCAATAGATAGAGTACTCAAGTTAGAAAGGAGAATAGTGAGAACCTGTTTAAATAAAATTTATCAAGTAAATGGAGTCTGGAGACTAGCTTCCAACGAAACAGTTTATAAAAAATAGAACTAGTGACAAGCACAATGAAAAAGAAACGAATATCATTCTTAGGGCATCTAATACGGTCACCAGAAAATAGAATCAGTAGAAAAATAATAGAAAAATTATGGACAAGTAAGAGTAAGAACAATATTAGATGGATCACAGAACTTAAAGAAGACATGAGAGAGTTACATATTACAATAGAAGATTTAAAATACAAGACAGACACACTCAAGATTCTGAAAGGCAAACACACTAGACTACAGACAAAAATCAACAAGCAGAGAATAGGAAGAGTTATTCCTGAAGCAGAAAGAAAATTACGTTCAGAAAGGATGAAGAAATATTGGGCTGACAAAAATAAGAAAAACCTCCATAAACCTGACTTATGTAGTCCTATGTTGGCTAAAAAATTAAAATAAATAAATAAATAAAGAGGGTATACATTTTTCTGCCGGACTCTGTAGTTTACATTACATTATCATTTTCACGATCACCCATATCATTAGAGGCCGATAACCTAGATGTCAGGCCCTTTAAAAACACAATGATCATCATCTAAAATCCCGCTGTGAAATAATTCTCTGCGGGCATTCGGTTTTACGCCTCTTTTACAGATCCCGGCGACTAGGTCTGCACTTGACCTTTAGAGCTCAGCGGTAGGAGAGAAGCTTGGAGGGTTTGGGTATCGTACTGTACCCGAAACACTTACCAATACCTGGCGAAATCCTTCGATGGTCACTGGATCGTAGAACCTGAAAAAATGCCCGGCGAAAAACCCTCCCAGGTCCTACCACCAAGTAGAGGAATGAATGGGGGTACTAGTCATCTTATCAGGCTGTTTTAAGAATGACCATGGCTACAACGAACGAACAAATAAGAAACTAGCTCAAGAACACGAAAAACAACTCTAAAAAGAACTATCTCAAGGGTGGAAAACCCTGGAAAAAGAAAATCCAAGCGATGGCCATCTTAAAACGACCTTCAATCTCTTCGTTAAAATATCACACCATGATTTAAAATTGGGAAAAGGATTTATTCCAAGAGAACAAGGTAACAAACAATAAAATAAAATATTAATACCCTGTCGTCAAGAAAACAAAATCATAGCTAAACACAACTGTAGTAAGAAAATCCTAAATGATTCCAAAAAGGGATTACGATCATCACCTACACGCTGGGGTGATTCTAAAAATAATATCTCACATTATGAAACAAGGATATTAGGCATCAATCTCCTAATGATATTAGGAGGACTGGATGAAATATTAGACGATGAATAAAGAAGAATTATCAACATTTTTTCACGTGTATCGTCTTAAACGAAATTCCAAAAGTGTAACAATATCAAGATTATATACAAGTATTTATAAGAATATATACAGAAATGTCCTCTGACATTCATATGATTCAGCCTAAACAGCTGATCTTGGCCATAACATTCGCATCGTGATGTGTAATTAACATTCAATACATCGGGTTACTAATTCTTATCTAGCAATTAAGCTAAGTTGTGTATTTATCGACTATGTTCATGATTCAAATTTCAAATAAACTTGTACAAAATTGTAGAGGTTTTAACGATTATATGCTGTGGAAATATCTTAAGTAGCTCGAACAGATTATCCAAGCGTTGCCTTTGATTAGGTGAAGAAAAGCATGTAGGACCGCTCTATCAGAATGACGACGCCAATGTCTCCAACAGACATTAAAATACTAGAAAAACTCATCTATATATTAATGTAACACCAAACACGGGTGTTGACTATTCGAAGTCACAAACAGATTGGCACTTACCGGCTGAAAAGCACATACCGGCTCAATCTAAAATAGGCCTAATGCTTCAACAAGCATGAAATCTCACAAATATGCATCATCCCAGATGTGCATCCAAAACACAACACAACAAGGTTATATGAACCTTCAAAACACTACTATTATTTAATCTCAATATTCCCACAAGAGCTACAAACATGCTTAACTCACACACTAACCTTAAGCACGTTGTTCAAAGTCGAGACATTGAAACATTCAACTAGCAAATTAACCTATCTTGCCTCACGATAATGCATATTAATAATACTTGTTCATTTTTCTTGACTCCAAGTCAAACTTTCCTGGAATAATTTAATCAACTTTGTGAATGGTGTTCAAAACTGCTATACTATATCTCACTCACACAATTGCATTAAATGCAATTATTTACGTTAACACTGTGGAAAATACATGTCTCAAATTGACATCCTAAATTAAGTTAATCTCAAATCAATACCTAATAGAAGGTAAAACTGATCTTTTCCTGAACCAGGATAGCCTCCAACTTCGGTGGGCTTCGAAGTATCAGTGGATAAAACTTACACCATGAAAGCAAGTTAACTAGTCAGGTTAATCCAATGACAATCATTAAGTAAATCCACTAATAAATCTGCACTCACAAAAGCGAAGTGCTCTCCATAAAAATAATCCAACAGGTGGATTAAAACTATAAATGCAACGAAAACCAAGATAAACTTTCGAAGATTCAAATCACTGCAAGAAAACGAAGTTCCTAACAGAACAGTAGTACATGAAAAACATGTACTGGCCTCAAAGAAATCAGTGTTCCAAACACTGATAAACAAACGCGATTAAAACTATGCTTGGACAAAATATTGGAGATCTTCCCCTAAATTCTCTTCTCGGCAAATAAAAATACGCACTACTAAGAAATTACTGATTCTACTGATTAAATGATCCAAACTAGTAATGCACAAGGGATGAATTCGTTAAGCGAATACAAAATCCCGGGAACACAGCAAGTCAGATTCGACAGAAACATCGAACCTAAACTCGTGAATACCCATTTAATCTACAAAAATGAAATGATAATTGCAATTGCTAACAAGTGCCTCTACTAAGCTACGTTAAAGAGTCTGCTGGTCCAGTACTTTTGTTGCATCTTGAAGCGTCTTAAGCGGGATATATAAAGATCTGATGAGTATCCAGGGTATCACCAGATAATACACTCTTCTTCTTCTCTGGATCTAGGAATCGAACCCGGGCCTGCAGCGCACACGCATACTGGTCAGACGACCATACGAGTCTACTCCCTTCATGCCAGAAATATTATAATCCGCCTGAGAAATAGCACTGTCCAATGTCGCAGCTCATGAAAGCACTCGCAAACAACCACTGGAGTGCGGTTAAAATATAATCCTCTCCAACAAGGAGAATGCAGTTGTGGGTGGCAATCATTTCGCTTAAGCATTTCTCATGAAGCTACCCCATTAAATCTAGCCTGCCATTCTGGAAGTCATAACTATAACGTTGAACTTCCCCACTGACATCTCAGACGATAATATGCGTTCTAGTGTCTGCATAATGTACAGCTTAACAAGTCCTGAAGTTAGCATGTATCAGCACAATCATACACGTTACTATTGCTCGTGATGAAGACCTAACAAGATTTCGAAATGGCTGCCTTGATCATGGACACCGCTGGACAGAGACATACAGTCAGTCCGCGTTCCGTTTCGACACAATTCTTCTTGACCAAGATGGCAGTATACATTTACAACTGTTCTGAAAATATCTCAGATCCATTATAAAATGGTAGCTTTAAAAAGTACTTGAGCACGGTACACGTCCGCTTGTCGAGACACGAAATACTCTGCACGTTTGAAAAAGACTGTTCGGCTTACCTGAGTATAAACGCGAGCCGTCTCCACACGGAGTTATCACAGCCTGCCTTGCACCTGCGATCTCGCTTACTAGCCGAGTTGCGTAACCACACATATGACACTACGAATACAAAAGTACACGTCCAAGTGAAGTCGCCTTGCTTGCAGCCAAACGCCACAGCAAGCAACCCCCACTACTGCCTTCCTTCATCGATATCTCGATGTGTCAATAACTCGCTTATGGCTTGATCATTATAGATGTTATTCTTGCACGTCGCTTGTTGTATTATATTCCTCATATGAAATAGCTTTCTGCTATGGTAATCTGCGTTCTACGTCCTTTGAAAAGTCTTCTAATACTCTAATTCGCTTCAAAACAATAAAGATAATCCTGTAGCCTGGATCGATATATGACATGACGTCACATATATGTTTATTGATCGGTCTGGCTGTGAGTCCTCCCACTCGGGAATGCTCGTTACTTTCCGATCTTGAACCGAATGACACTTCTTATATTAACGGCGTGATAGATCATGACTTGACTCACGAGCTCAACAGCATCGCGTCTCTCGTCGTCTCCACTACAGTATCTGGTCATAACCTTATGAAAATATACGGTACAGTACCAAACACTTCCCTGCCTGAGAACGGTTGGTTCCTCAGTTTAGGGGCTGCGACAATGCAGTCATGTAGCCCCGTTTACTTTGGGTATGTGTATAATCTGTCTGATAACCGGTGTTAATTATGTTGGCTGTACTAGTGAGTGTTATCTGTTTTTAATTCAAGTAAGGACTGCAGACATTCAAGTTTAAAGTAGTTCTTACTTTCGCTACTAAACGCCACAGTCAACGATCAACTAGTTCTGAACTTGGTTACTAGATGCCATCGCAGTCGGCTCCTGGCGGCGAACGTTGGAACCTAAGAGCGTTAGTCAAATCGAGCCTATAATTAATTTAGCTTCACACAAGTGTAATTAGTGGAAGGTTTTTATCATCATGCCATAAATCTATGACATGGAACCGCCGGCTTTACTTCCCCTCCGAAGGAAGACATAGTGAGGGATTTTTAGCGCTCTTAAAAAATCCGACGACTTCGGCCGGGTTTGCCTGAGAACATTGACGCGCGCGACAGTAGCATGTTCCCTCGGACAATACTAGTCTACCACTTACAAAGGGAGGATACGATGCATGTGTCACCGATTCGAACCATCTTTAGCACACGTGTAGGACATGACCAGGCGTATATCAGGTGCAAGTAGTAAGGTGCGCTTCTCAGCCGTTTCCGAAAAATTAATTGCAATAAATGCAGTGCGGCGTCTACTGCATGCGCGTTGTACTCTAGCAAGAATCCAATGATCGCGTGGTGCAGGGGTAAGAGCCCAGCTTCGTAAGCGCGGGATCGCTGGATCGAATCCCACTGGTGAGCCTTTACGTTGTTTTTTTGTTTGTTTTGTAAACATTGGCATTTCGTACTACTGTAGGTGTCGTGAATACTGTTAATTTTACAGTCAATTGTAATAACGTGTTATGTGAGCCGGAAAAGGGATTCTGAAATCATCGTATCCGGGTCAATGTTTGTGTCATTACATAATGTATAGTATTGGCATTGCGAATACATTGGTATTATACACGGTCAGGTGTATTCTAGTATATGTATACAATTATATATTGAAGGCCCAGTCCGTTCCCTTCATTGCATGTCTGTCAACCATCAGACCACCCCGTACCCCGCAAGCAGTGACTCATGCTGAGGGTAGTGGCTGGAAATAGCCAATGGATACAAAAAGAAAAAAAGAAGCACAACACACTGCAAAGGCTCACCAGTGTGATTCGATCCAGTGATACAGCGCTTACGGAGCAGGGCTCTTACCCCTGCACCACGCGCCTGTTGGGTTCTTGTTAGCGTACAACGCACATAGACGCCGCACTGTACTCGCAATTAATTAATTTCTCGAAAACGGCTGAGAAGCGCATCTTACTACTTGCACCTGGTATACGCCTGGCCATGTCCTATACGTGTACTAAAGATCGTTCGAATCGGTGACCCATGCATCGTATCCTCCCCTTGTTAGCGTGGCAAATGTTTTACGCTGCAGTAGTATGCAGGAGGAGAGGGATGATCAAGTGCAGAGTTAGCTGCCGGTAACTGTACGCCGTTAAAACTACAATGTTTAAAACGCTCGCCCGCTACTGGTACGCGCTGAGTGGAGTGGGAAAGACAATAGTGTGTGGCCTCGGCTCGCCCGAGAATTTGATAAGCGCGGACGCTCAAGGTAGTACAGTGGAACTTGGATAATTCCAAGCTGAAGGGACCAACACAATATTCGAATTATCCATACTTTCGAATCAGAGAAGTTACGTATTTTTGGTTGGTTTGTTCCTCAGTTTAAGAGCTGCGACAACGCGGTCATGAAGCGCCGTGTACTTTGGGTGTGTGTAGAATCTGTCTGATAACCGGTGTTAATTGTGATGACTGTATTAGTGTGTGTTATCTGTTTTTAATTCAAGTAAAGACTTCAGACTTATGAATTTTTCAAATAGTTCCTACTTTTGCCGCCAAACGCCACCGTCAACGACTACTAGTTCAGAACTTATCTACCAGACGTCACCGCAGTCGGCTCTTGGCAACGAACGTAGGAACCTAAGAGCGTTGTTTACATACTTAACCTATACAATTTAGCTTTACACAGGTGTAATTAGTGCAAGGTTCTTTAACATGCCATAAAACTATGACATGGGACCGCCGGCTTTCCCCTCCGAAGGAAGGCATACTGAGGGATATTTAACGCTCTTAAAAATCCAACGACGTCGGCCGGATTTAAACCCGCGATCTTACGTATTTTTGCTTCGGTTGAATGGCTGAAATGGTCAGTCTTTCAGTAAGTATTTATTTAGTACCCATCGTATGACTTAATTGTTCGGCTCGCCAGAGTCTGTATCTGCTTCCAGCGGACACCCTTAGGGTGAGGTACAAGTTCCGTTCAATTTCAAGTAGTTTCAACTTTCGCTACCAGATATCGATGATAACTAGGGGTGAATGTTGGAACTTCGATAGAGCGTTCCGACGAAATCTAATCACAGAAGTTTAGTCTGTGGAAGGATCTTTTACATGCCATAAATCTAAGACATGGGACCGCCGGCTTTACTTCCCCTCCGAAGGAAGGCATACTGAAGAATTTTTAACGCTCTTAAAAAATTCCGACGACTTCGGCCGGGTTTGAACCCGCTATCTTGGGCACAGCAGTTCAGAATGCTACCAACTACGCCACCGAAGCCGCTTTTCAATAAGTAAATATGTATGGGGAATTGTTATGTGTAAAATAAATATACACGATATTTAAACAAAATTATTACAGATTGCATTAAATAGCCACCAGATCATATTCAGTTACTCTCGAGTGCAGAATGTTCATTATGTAAAATTGAAGTTCCACAAAGAATTGAGAAATGTCTGATTGTTTTGTGGAATTGAGTTGAATCAAGTAACGGAGGCTGACGGGTTTTTCTCCGGGTACTCCGGTTTTCCCTGTCAATTTCATTCCAGCAACACTCTCCACTATCATTTCATTTCATCTGTCATTCATTTAATCATTGCCCCAGAGGAGTGCGTCAGGCCTCGGCAGCCGGCACAGTTCATATCCTCGCCGCTAGATGGGGGCTTCATTCATTCCATTCCTGACCCGGTCGGAGACTGGAAGCAGGCTGTGGATTTTTTTCAGTTGAATCAAGTGACAGCTAAGTGGGAAATCCTTGGCGGAGGGAGCAGTAAGTAAGATATCCAGAAATGACTCACGTTTTAGACAGTGGCGATGTTTACTCGGGACAGTAACAAAGTGATGACTCGAAACAATAAAGGTAAGAAGGGCGAAATGTCACTCAATGAATAGCGCGGGAACTTTGGCACTAACTTTTTACTTATCTTTTAGTACTCGTGTAACAACACTAGCCGGCCCCGTGGTGTTGGGGTAGCGCGCCTGCCTCTCACCCGGAGGCCCCGGCTCCGTCAGGGATTTTAAAACTGACGTGAGGGTTGGAACGGGGTGCACTCAGCCTCGTGAGGACAATTGAGTAGCTGTCTGACAGTGAGACAGCGCCCCGATCACGAATACCAAGATTAACGGCCGAGGGGACCCGACGCGCTGATCACGCGTCACCCCAATATCTGCAGGCCGAATGGCTGGGCAGCGGTCGCTTGGTCGGCCTTAGCCAGTCATGGGCTGGATAGTGCCAGTGGTTTGACTTTTTTTTTGGGGGGGGGGGGGGGGTTGTTTTGTAACAACACTTCGAATAAAGGATGGTAAACTTCGAATTATCCAGGATTTTTAGCCTACTTTTCACATTTTGCAAAATTGAGGAAAGAGTAGACTTATGAGATCGATCCGGGGAAATGTGTGTCTGTCTGGCTGGCTGTGTGTATGTGTGTGTGTCCCTATCAACTCCTAAACGGCTGCAGCAATCGAAACAAAATTTGGTAGGAGTAAAGATCTATACCTGAATATCTCACGGCCATATTTGAAAATGATGTCAGTGCTACCAACTGCTGAAAAATTGCAATTGAAATTTGAGCTCCATGTTGGATATCTTGGAAGGTATGAATGGGAGCTATTTCAAAATCGGCACACGTATAGATAATAATATTGCAGTTTAATTTTCAGGAGGCCATACATGGCAGTGTTGCTAAAATGAATATAAGCCTGCTGATAGGTCCAAATTTTAAATGCATATAACATCTACACTATCAATTGGATTTGAACCAAATTTCGTATGTGCTATGCGTACATAGACAGATATGACTGAGCGTATTCTTAAGAGCCACCAGGGCTGCCAACTGTTAATAAATGCTCTAATTTAAAAAAAATCCAAATACCAATATATCAAAAAGTATGCAAGCCGAAAGCTTTAAACTATGCACACGTATAGTACCTGGCATTCTATATTAATTTGGAGTAACTAATACACGTCAGTGCTACCAACATGATTCTAAGCCTGGTGAGAGGTCCAACTTTAAATACAGGTTACTTCTATACTATCATTTGGATTTCAACCAAATTTCGTATGTGTTATGTGTATCATAACAGATATGACTATGCCGATTCTTAAGAGTAACCAGGGCTGCCAATTATTAATAAATACTGTCTCTATTTTTGTTACCCGAATATCAATATATCAAAAGGTATGCAAGCCAATATCTCTAAACTTTGCACACGTATAGTACCTGGCAATCAGATTAATTTGGAGTAACTAATATACTTCAGTGCTGCCAACATGATTCGAAGCCTGCTGGTAGGTCAGATTTTAAAATGCATGTAACTTCTATACCAACTAATGGATTTCATTCACAATTGAAACAACAATAGATCATATTATTTCAGATTATTTCTGACCAATACATGTATGTCATTGTTGCCAACATGATTTTAGGTGCTCTGTTATATCGAATGTTTAACTGCATGTAACGTCCATGCTATCCATTGGACTTCAACCAAATTTTGTATTCTGTACCTTAAGAGACGGAACTAAGAATATATTCAGTCACCAGGGCTGCCAACTGTAGTTCTCTATTAGGCTTCATTATGCCAGGTATACAGTAGTTCGAACTAATTAGAACTTTCGATATTACCAACTTAATTTCGTCCTAATTCTTGATAGATCCATATAGATTAATCATTGGCATGGATCTTACATTTCAAGAAATGTAGGCTCTTTAGTTCGTCACGGAACTTCTTGTTTCCATTGATTTGATACGCAGTTCAAGGGACGGACACAAATCTTCGAATTATCGACGAATTCGAATTATCGAAGTTCGAATTATTCAAGTTCCACTGTACTTCTTTATTGTTGGGGCAGTTATAAGGCCGTTAGGGTCATTCTGCACGGGCGGGAAAAACGCAGCGATTCACTCTCCTCGAACCGAGTCAAAATTTTGCAATCTACACGTGACCATCGAAACGTAGCGTGTGATCAGCGTTTTTTTGTCCTTACCCCAAAAGCTCTTCGTTATCAGTACCTAATTCTAAGCCAAACAGGATGAATAGGGTGAAAATTACGAAGTCATTGCTGTTGGCCAAATATGATCCTGAAGCCTAGTCACAGCTAATTTAAGTCCCCAGTCTCGCGAGCACAGTTGTTTTAAGCCCTACAGCTAAAACCCGTCAATAACGAGTACGAAAAGATAGTATGACATACTGTACACTTACAAATAAAACTGCTCCAAATCTATCTGGCCAATGAGGAAGAAAGCAAGACTTGCCAGCGCATCTAACTCAAATTGATTGGCAGCCTTTCCTTTCCTTCTGTTTTCCTCGATACGTGACTCTTATAGGCATCCTAATTACCAGAAGCCAAACATCTAAGTTTAGGAACTATTATGCAAAAACTAGTTATCATCACCAATATCGTTAGCAACATTAGTAATTTTAGACTATTTTCACCATAAAAGAAGCTCATGAGATCACCTTTAGTCCATGTGTGTGCGTATGTGTTTCCCTAATAAAATCTAAACGGATGAAGTGATTTACATGAAACTCGGTAAGAATATAGTTCTGTTCATTTGACCTCGACCGTACTTTTTAAATTTGAATACGTTTCACCAATCTAACATGGCGGCCGCGCGAAATATTTAATCGGCATTCTATATCTCCGAAACTATTACTGATATCACCCTGAAACTCTTCACGGTGATGGAGAATACTAAGGTACGTTTAGCTATGTGTCGCTCAAATCACGTTAAGTACAAAACCAACATGGCAGCCAAGCGAAGTTAAAATATTTCACTGGTATATTTCGAGATTTGATCGACCGAGCACAATGAAAATTAGTACGATAAATGTTTGTACAAGATTTAATCTAGTGGCAACTAATACAATTCATTTTATTTCATAATAGCATGATGGCGGCTGTGCAAAATTTTAAATATGTTTTTATTTTTTATGGCCTAATCAAGCGATCGAAGTGAACGTTCGAATAATGAACCTATGCAATAATCTTTATCTAAAGGCACACAACTCTATCGGCTACATATAGAACAATTCAACATGGCGACCTACTGAAATATTTAGACGATTCTCAATATATGAGAATCTATTACAGCAATCAAACTAAAATTTTGTATGTTGATAGAGGCTGCAAACATGCGTTCATCAACGGGACTTTCAATAACCTAAAAAATTACAAAGACAACATGGGGGCGACGTGAATTATAAATACGAATTTTTCTCGCGACCTAACTGTCCGAGTTAACTGAAACATAGCACGGTAAATTATCATACAAGGCTTAATATATTGGCGTCCAATTTATTTCAATTTCTGTGAGAACTTAAAAATGTTAGCTGTGAGACATTTTTAAAATCACGTATATATTTCCCGTCTCCTAAACAAGTGATTGAAATCTAGGTTGGTATAAGAGCCACGATTATAATATTTATCTCAACCCCTGGCACTAGACAGCCCATAACGGGCTAAGGCCGACCAAGCGACCGCTGCCCAGCCATTCGGCCTGCAGATATTGGGCTGACGCGTGATCAGCGCGTCGGGTCCCCTCGGCCGTTAATCTTGGTTTTCGTGATCGGGGCGCTGTCTCACTGTCAGACAGCTACTCAATTGTTCTCACGAGGCTGAGTGCACCACGTTCCAACCCTCACGTCAGTTTTAAAATCCCTGACGGAGCCGGGGATCGAACCCAGGGCCTCCCGGGTGAAGGCAGGCGTGCTACCCCAACACCACGGGGCCGGCATTGTTGGCATAAAATTCTACAGCATAAAACAATCCAACATGGCAGGCATCATTACGATACATTTCACCGGTTCTCAATAGCGGCTTCAGTGCCATAGTTGGTAGCATTCTGAACTGCTGTGCCCAAGATCGTGGGATCAAACCTGGCCGAAGTCGTCGGATTTTTTAAGAGCGTTAAAATCCTTCAGTATGCCTTCCTTCAGAGGGGAAGTAAAGTCAGCGGTCCCATGTCATAGATTTATGGCATGTAAAAGATCCTTCCACTAACTCAACCTATGTGAAGCTAAATTATTAGGTTATATTTCGTTGTAACGCTCTATCAAAGTTCCAACGTTCACCACTAGGTGTCAGTGATACCTGGTAGCGAAAGTTGGAACTACTTGAAATTGAACGGAACTTGTAGCTCACCCTATGGGTGTCCGCTTGAAGCAGCTACAGCCTCTGGCAAGCTGAACATGTCCTCGGACACACCCGGCACTAAAAGCCGTACGCTAAATAAAATAAAAAACCGGTTCTCAATATCTCCGAATCTCTTCAAGTAAATTGAAATATTGCATGATGTTTAAGGACTGTTAATTAAGAAAATATAAGTGACTTTTCAAATCCTGACAATCACAAAAACATCATGGCGATCAAGTAATTTTCAAATATTTACAATAACTTTTCAGACGATCTAATCTCTCGAGTACCATTAAACTTGGCACAAAGGATCTTTATTCAAAGTTTAGTTTAGAGTCATCTAATGATGTTCAATTTTTATCAAATATTTAAGATACATCAGTGCGAAATGTTAAAACCTTAGTTTTAGCCTATTTTGATTTTATGAATCAAGGAGTGCCTTGAAGAACTATACAGCCTATTTTCATATATCCCACTTATGTTAATTGCCTCTATCAACATACTAAATTTCAGTTTGATTGCTGTAATAGATTCGTAGATATTGATAACCGTCTAAATAATTCGGATGGTCGCCATGTTGAACTTTTATATATGTGGGGCTTAGAGTTATGTACTGTTACATGAAGATTATTGTGTACCTGTAGTACTCAAACTTCAATCACATGATTAGGACACAAGAAGTTAAAACGAGATTTTAAAAATTTCGCACAGCAGCCATCTTGTGGTTATGGAATCAATTGAAATAAATTAAATGCCAGTGGATTAACATTTTATAAGGATTTACTGTACCAAGCTTCACTGCACTTGGATGGTTAAATTGCGAGAAACGACCATGTGAATATTTATACTTCGCGATCGCCACCATGTTGGATTTGTGATCACCAGGTTATTGAAAGTTCTATAGGTGAACTTACGTTCATAACCCCTATGAACATAAAAAATTCAGTTTGATTGCTGTAGTAGATTCGTAGATATTGAGAACCGTCTAAATATTCTGGATGGTCGCCATGTTGGATTGTTATATGTATAGGCCATAGAGTCATGTACCTTTAAAGGAAAATTATTGCGTAGGTTCATTATTCAAACTTTCACTTCGATCGCATGATTACGACACAAGAAAAAAACTTAATTTAAAAATTCGCACAGCCGCCATCTTGAGGTTGTCTAAATAATTGTACTAAATTACATACCAGTGCATTTAAACGTGTGTAAACATTTGCTTTACCAAGTTTCCTTGAGTTTGGATCGTTAAATCGCGAGAAAAGTCTATTTAAAACTTTCAAATTCGCTTGGCCGCCATGTTCGTTTTGTAGTTAACCGGTTTTCTAAGGTCTCATAGATGAACTTCCAGTAGTGCCCTTTATCTCCGTGCAAAATTTCAGGGTGATACCGGTAACAGTTTCGGAGATATGGAATGCCGGTGAAATATTTCGCACAGCCGCCATATAGAGGTTATGTAAACAATTGAATGAAGTTAGATGTCGGTGCCTTACAGTGTATATAAACATATACTGTACCAAGTTTCATTGCGTTTGGTTGGTTAAATCGCGAGAAACGTCTATTTAAATGTCGCAACTTCGCTTGGCCGCCATGTTGGTTTTGTAGTTATCAGGTTTTCAAAGGTCTCATAGGTGAAATTCTAGTAGCTCCCTTTATCACCATAAAAAATTCCAGGGTGATATCGGTAATAGTTTCGGAGATATTGAATGCTGGTGAAATATTTCCACAGCCGTCATGTTGGATTGGTGAGACGTAACAAAATTTGAAGAGCACGATCGGTGTCGCCTGGAATAGTGCTATGAACTTATCCGAGTTTCATTCAAATCGTTCCAGTCGCACACGCACACACATACAGACACACGGACAAAAGGTGATCTTATAAGCCTACTTTTTTTCATGAATGAAAATGGCTAAATATAGGCTTATGAGATCACCTTTTGTCCGTGTGTGTGTGCGTGTGTGTGTGTGAAGGTGTGTGTGCCCCCCTAATAAGTTCTAAACGGCTGGAGCAATTTCAATGAAACTCGGTAAGATTATAGCACCATTCTGGCCGACCCCGACCGTGCCCTTCAAATTCTATTGTGTCTCACCAATCCAACATGTCGGCTGTGCGAAATATTTCACTAGCATTCTGTATCTCCGAAACTATTACCGATATCACCCTGAAATTGTGTACGGTTATAAAGGGCACTACTAGAAGTTCACCTATGAGACTTAAAAAACCTGGTAACTACAAAACCAACATGGCGGCCAAGCGCAAATTAGCCATTTAAATAGACTTTTCTTGCGATTTAACCATCCAAACGTAATGAAACTTGGTACAGAAAATATTTATACACATTGTAATGCACTGGCATCTAATTTAGTTCAATTGTTTACATAACCTCATAATGGCGGCTGTGCGAAATATTTCTCCGGCTTTCTATATCTCCGAAATTATTACAGATATCACCTGAAATTTTGTACGGAGATAAAGGGCACTGGTACAAGTTTATGTATGAAACTTTCAAACACCTGTAAAGTACAAAACGAACATGGCGGCCAAGCGAATTTGAAACATTTTAATGGACTTTTCTCGTGATTTAACTCTCTGAGCACAGTGAAATGTAGTACAGTAAATAATCATACATATTGTAATGCACTGCCATCTAATTTTGTTCAATTGTTTACGTAACCTCAAGATGGCGGCTGTGCGTAATTTTAAAATTAAGTTTTTATTTCTTTTATCGTAATCATGCAATCGAAGTGAAAGTTTGAAAAATGAAGCTACGCAATAATTTTCCCCTAATGGTACTGTACCCGATATCCGGACAGTAGGCTGTCAGATATCCGCCCCTTCAATCGGATTGCCAATAATCAAACGCACCGGCACAGCTACATCAATGAAAACGGCACTGACAGATACTATCGAGATTAGAGCACAATAGTTAACAAGAAATTATTGTGGAACACACCAAAATATACGGGGGTTCATACTTACCTTTACTTACCTCTTAAATTTATCTCGGGGACTGGGTTGTCAACTGGATCACTTAAAGTATGCCCTCACAATAACCTCCACCATGATATTTAAAATGAACCAGAACGAAGATGAGAAACTTTAAACTGCACAATAATTTATTTCACATAGAGAATGATTTTAACAAAAATAAAACAACAAAATCCACGTGGCAATCAGAAGCCATCGACCACATAACCATGTCCTCCTGTAGGACTTGTACACTCTACATACAATGTTTCAGCTTTCTCAAGCTCATAGTAACGTAAAAATAATAATGCACTTGGAATGGAAACGGGATTTGGGACGAGACACATATATCAATTGTTATGCGTGTTTATACACATCACATTTTATTTATAGCCATAAGGCTATTATGGAAACGTCCTTGGCCTCTATAATACAGTTGTCCGGGCCAGCTGCAATGCACCTGCATCGTCAAAGTGGACTCCCCCGTCCGTTCAACCCTAGCATAAACGAGTTACATCAAAGCTTGGCTCTCTTTCAAAACACGTTAAATGTCCACTTCTCAACTGAAATGTTATCACGCAAATCTTTTAAATGCTCCATTCAAAAACCAGTGGAATACTCTAATAATCCCACATCATGACTAATTGTTCAAACCACCTGCTTAATTAGCATTGTTTAGAGTATAATAACAAAACTCTTAATGTTAATAACAAAAGTTCATTAATTATTTATAACAATAATAAATTGTTTATAACAATGTCAAATGACAATTGAAAATTTTATACACGCCTCTATTAATCACTATCATTTCAAATTATTATCAAAGATATTTACATAATTATTTACAATATTATATTGTTTATATTATTTATACAAGAAATACATTAAACCACACTTTTATCCGGTTGATAATTACTTAAATCGTGTTGATATAATCGACCAATGAAGGTTAGTTATATTTAAATGTCAAATTCAGGTTTAATAAGGTTTAATAATTATTATTATTATTTGTGACAGTAACCTCCATTCAAAATCTTCATCTCAAATTATTTAACACTCTTGTTAATTTTAACAGTATCTTCATATGAATAACTTTCAAAGAACCAGGACAATACATTCAGCGGAAAAATACTTCGCTCAAAACGCACAAAATTGCACAACAATTGGCCCAGAATTCATCATATATCTTCATATATATGGCATAAAAATCTTCCAAACTACATACAAAAACCTCCACTTATAAATTCATCAACTTCATTTATTACTGTGGGAACCTCCTTCATTATTCAAGGGCATTATTCATCAGCGACTTTTACATGTCCACTGAACTAACGATTATACATCCATTGTTCCTCTTTAAAAATTCTTATATTCATCAATTGTATTAATGACTGTTATTATTTAACCTTCGTGGGTTTCATTCATGAATCGATATGAAGTAAAAATTTGCCATTCACAAATAAATTTAATAGCAAATACGATTAGACACTCCTCCCTGGTCTATCAAAATTGAGATTAATATAATCAAAGTAACGCAGTATAAAAATACTATCTTCAATCAAAGTTCATCTAAACTGCATAAATAGTCGAATAGAATACAATTAGACTGTGGAATGCAAACATTATTGTTCCAATCTATAATTGAGAAAAACTCCTATCAAATGTTCATTACTATAGTGTATTCAATAAATCGTAACCAAAGTTCATATTTCATAAAATTGTCTATAATGCAATGATAAATGTCTATGTTGCAATCATGTTCATAAGACGACCAGTATTTCAAAGATCGTCGATATCATAATAGATTTTAACGCTCTAAAATCATTTAATCATTCTTCTTTCTTGAGGATGACAGAAAATTAGTCAAAGTAATTTACTGAATAGAATTACTTTAATAAAATTGACACGCTGTCTGAATTCAAATCTGCCATAGAAATTCGTTAACTTTACAGTCAAATCGTGACTACAAAAATATGCAAATTACTGAAAGAATATGAATTAACAGTCTCAACTGATCCAAAACTCTTCTTTGTGAGCCGGGTCCACCCTGGCCTCTCTTGAAAGTTCCCTGAAGTTCTGGTCGCAATTCGCCATGAAGTTTATTGCAGTTATTTCCGCAGAAATATTCATAATCGTGGAGTATGATAATATTTCCACTGTCATTTGATATAATTCAGCGATGGATTCACGATGCATGAGTGTAGTTGGATGTTCACTACATGCTCGCTTTTGTAGAAAGACGATTACCGAAGTTCTTCACTCCATCGATATATGTCCCAATTGCATTAAAGCCTTAGCCTTCCATCTCAACTTGTGTTATAATCATTGAAAGCACTGCAGGATTATAATGTTCCATAGTAGAATGTATCGTTGTAACACCAAACGTATTCTCCAATATCACTGTTGCAATCCACGTGTCAGCCGTAGTGTATAATGTGGAATTACAAAAGTGCTTCTCAGGTGGCGAGAAAATCACTTTTGTTGGCAGCCTTAAAGTGCCAATATCTTTCGAAGTATAACTGTGAAATTGTTCAAATCTTCTACACACCTCAATGGTGTACTGCCCAATTGAATTATAATAAAGGCAGAAGTTAACTCTTGATATCTTATCTGGTGGAAACGTTAATGTGAGCGTTTCAACTTCACCTAGTTTCGAGCAGCGTAAAATGGAACTGCTCCGTGTTCGTTCGATGCGCCGGGCTTTAACCACACGCTAAAGACAACTTGCTTCACTTATTCACTCGAAAATGACTATATGACCTCTGAAATATATATGCGTTATCAGCGGTATGATCCGTATGAGAGCTCTTCTCTCCTGTGCACGACCTTTTATCAACTTCTTAAGGGGCGTATCCATCCCTTCCATAGCCTGTTCCTCCGTCATTGCTAGAAGTTTTAACTTTGGCTATACTTGACGGATTTTCAAATTTCAAAAACTCAAAATTAATTTCTTCAAAATTCCAAATCAATGCCATAACTGAAAATAGTTTTCCACAAATCTGCATGCCAAAAGTAATCAAATATCGTAGTTTCAGCAATCTCCATCTTCCTTCCAAACTATCGTTCATTGGTTCGAGTCTCTCCTCCAATAGCGTAACTTCTTCCTTAGCACAATACCTTGTTTCCTGCGACTGCGTCGTAAATCTCAGATCTTTCTCGAACAAAATCATGACGTCACCAAGAATCTCAGCTCCATCAGCCTACTTGTATGAAGTCTACATCATCCGTGCCTACGTCATGAATATCCACGTCACAACTATGACAGCCATAACTTTACTCATATTTGCCGATACAGCCATCGTGGTCTCAATATAATTCAATTTACGGGGGCAGTACATAACTGTAAGGCCGATACATATAACAATCCAAAATGGCGAGCATCCGAAATATTTTGACGGTACTCAATATCTACGAATCTTTTACAGCAATCGAACTGTTTTTTTAAATGTTCATAGAGGCTATGAACATACGTTCACCTATAGGACTTTCAGTGACCTGGTGAGCACAAATCCAAGATGGCGGCGACGCGAAGTATACGTTTTTAAATGGAAGTTTCTCGCATTTTAAGCATCCGAGTGCTTATACATATGTTAATCCACTGGCATCTAATTTATTTCAATTGTTTTCATAACCACAAGATGGCAGCTGTGTGAAATTTCAAAATTAAGTTTTTGTTTCTTGTGTCGTAATCATGCGATTGAAGTGAACATTTGAATAATGAAGATACGCAATAATTTTTTATGGTACATAACTATATGGCCTATACATACAACAATCCAAAATGGCGACCATCCGAAATATTTAGACGGTTCTCAGTATCTACAAATCATTTACCGCAATCAAACTGATTTTTTAAAATGTTCATAGAGGCTATTAACGTAGGTTCATTTATAGGACTTTCAATAACCTGGTGAGCACCAATCCAACATGGCGGCGACGCGAAGTATACATATTTAAATGGACGTTTCTCGTGATATAACCTTCCGAGTGCAGTGGATCTTTGTACAGTAAATGCTTATACAAATGTTAGTCCACTGGCATCTAGTTTATTTCAATTGTTCTCTTGACGACAAGATGGCAGCTGTGCGAAGTTTTAAAATCTCGCTTTTACTTCATGAGTCCTAATCATGCGATTGACGTTTGAATACCACTCGTACACAATAATCTTCATGTAATAGTACAAAAGTAAAAATCCAACATGGCGACCATCTGCATTATTTAGACGGTTCTCAATATCTACGAATCTATTACAACAATCAAACTGAAATTTTGTATGTAGATAGAGGCAATTGACATGACTAGGATATATGAAAATAGGCTGTATAGTTCTTCGCGGAACTAAGTGTTTATTTCTCTTATCATATTCAGGCGATTTGAAAATATGATTTGAATGATAGGCTATGATAATAATCATTATCTAATGGCGCTAAATTCTGCCGATTACATTTCGTAAATCATAGAAGCCGTGCTATTGACTTGTCGGATTTTTTAAGAGCGTTAAAAATCCCTCAGTATGCCTTCCTTCGGAGGTGAAGTAAAGCCGGCGGTCCCATGTCATAGGTTAATGGCAAGTTAAAGAACCTTCCACAAGTTACATTTGTGTGTAGCTTAAATTATTTGAATAACATACTTAGGTTCCAACGTTCCTCACCAGGAGCTGACTGCGGTGGCGTCTAGTAACCAAGTTCTGAACTCGTATTCTTTGACGGTGGCGGAGGGCGGCAAAAGTAGGAACTACTTGAAAAACCAATGTCGGCAGTCCTTACTTGAATTAAAAACAGATAACACACACTAATACAGCCATCACAATTAACATTTGTTATCAGACAGTTTCTACACACACACAAAGTACACGGGGCCACATGACCGCGTTGTCGCAGCCCCTAAACTGAGAAACCAACCGATATTTCTAAATATTCATTCCCATGGTTCGTTACAGAAAGATGCCATCTCGCGGGCGGAGTGTAAATCGCTGATATTGAAAGCTATACATTCTAGTACATAATTCCTCATTGTAATGGTGTTGGTGAAGACACCAAAAGCTATTTAGTATATCACAAGGAAGATCCATTTAATAGATAAGAGAGTTTTAATAGAAAAGACCAATGAGGTATATGATAATAGGCTATTTAGTTCTTCACATAACTACTTGTTGAATAATATAAACGCCTTTATGTTCGACCATGCCGAAATATAAATATGCCAGAAAAGTGCATCTTAAAGAAGCTCATTATAGTTCAATTTTCCTTATGATAAAGTTTATCCACCTATCAGAGCTGAAGATTTTCATTATGATACAGCTGTTTGATCAATTAGGTAAGGATAGGATCGCACCTGCGCTGAATTCCACGGCCTCTTATTTTAAATTTTACTGCGTGGCTAATGTCATAGTGGGGTATTCGAGGAGGCCGTAGTCGAATACAAGGTATTCTCTGCGGCACAAGCGCTTTGTTCAGTAAATGAAACTGGCGGAATCTCGACATATATTTATGAATAGGCCTATCTACAGTATGTTTGAACATAAAATAAAGTTATAATTATCGTCGTACATATACAGTCGTATGTAAATCGCCTGTGAGGGTACTTAATAATAATAATAATAATAATAATAATAATAATAATAATAATATCATAATGGCCTCGGGTGCCGGGTGCAAGCTTTGTTATATAACGCCCAGAGGTCAGCTGGCATGTCGAATTTTGTTGTTCCTTGAAGCACGATGAAAGTCAAGGAGGTTAGATAACTAAGCTCCTTGACACGATAGCGCTTTCTAGCAGAGAAAGGAGAAACTATTGTGTTGGCGGAAAATCGCGAGATAAATTTTGCCATTATGAACACGGCCTATTGAATTCAAATGGGTTCGTTAACATGCCAACAATGTATGACAGGCGTGCCGTGAGTTTCGTTGCCTTTCAAAAATCACTTACCATGGCCAGGAGCGAACCTGAAAGTTTGGAGTTGGTAGTCCGACACGATAACCACTCACCCACCGTGGCAAGCATAATGGTAATTAAGGCACTCGTATAGAACTTATAAAACTATTTTCGCTTGTTTTATAAACATACTCGTGTCTTAATTATTGCCATTATAGGCTTGTTGCATAATGTACTGTTAATGAATGGCATCGCTGTTCAATATAACTTTGCTATGTTACCGCAGTTAGGATTCGAACGCGAGTTTTCTGCCGACTGCTGTGACATTTTCAGCTCAGAGTAGTAGTATTCTGATAGTTATAATGATCTTGTGGCCTCCGGAGAGGCCGAGTGCAGGTCTTTCTAGTCGACGCCCGTGGGCGACCTGCGCGTCGTAATTAGGATGAAGTGATGATAATGACGTCACATACAGCCAGTCCCCGAGCCACGGGAATTAAACGCAGGAGAATAACATCCCTGATGGCTCGGCGGGGAATCGAACCCGGGACTCTTCGGCCAAAGCGTAGTGCGCTAACCATTTAGCCACGGAGCCGGACTTCTGATAGTTGAAATCCACTCTCTATGTAGATCGGCGTAAATCATATGAAAATGAAAATCCACAGCCTGCTTCCAGTCTCCGACCGGGTCAGGAATGGAATGAATGAAGCCCCCATCTAGCGGCGAGATATGAACTGTGCCGGCTGCCGAGGCCTGACGCACTCCTCTGGGGCAATGATTAAATGAATGACAGATGAAATGAAATGATAGTGGAGAGTGTTGCTGGAATGAAATGATGACAGGGAAAACCGGAGCACCCGGAGAAAAACCTGTCTTCCTCCGTTTTGTCCAGCACAGATCTCACATGGAGTGACCGGGATTTGAACCACGGACCCAGCGGTGAGAGGCCGGCGTGCTGCCGCCTAAGCCACGGAGGCTTTCGTAAATCATATACCCATGCTAAAATGTTCTGAGGCGTCTGTCTCATTTGTTTGGGCCAGTAGGTGACAAATGGAAAGGGTTAAAAGAGCTTGTATGTATATTTTATGGCACTGAGCGTCGGAAGGAGCACGCAATATTTATGAGCAGTTCTCACCTCCGAGGTCATCGGAATGCCAAACTTGGTTGGACACGGTCAGCTTAGTTTAATTTCATCTCATCTCTTATACAGCAGGTCGTGGCTGACGGCCGCGTCTCGCGATCCATGCTAACAACGTTTAGTAATGACCAGGATGCAAGGCAGAATATCCCTTCATTAAGGTACATAGAAGTTATTTGTGGTAAAGACAATACCTTTTTTCTGATCCATTAAGCAGGGGGATGCAGCTCAAAGAGCCAATTATATAACAACATTAATTTTACGACATTAATTTCTATTTATTTATTTATTTATTTATTTATTTATTTACTTGCAGTACCCGGCATGCGTTGCAATGCCAATGAAAGAAAGTGTTGGGGTTTTGACTTTGTTAGTTGCAGTGCTTTTGGATTCCCAATATCTTCTTATTTTTTCATTAACCACCTCTAAACGATTATAAAAAATAATTTACTATCTCAGAAACATTCACGGGAGCGTGATCAACAACTCTCGAAAGTTACATCGCAATGAAATGAATGGTATATGAACGCATACGGGACTGCTGAAACGATTAGAGCGCCGTAACCCAATTGTTGAATATACTCGTACGCTACCTATTGTAAAATGGATTTACTAACTCGAAAGCCTTTCCTGGCGTGTACACAACAACTCATCAAAGTATCATCGCAATCGGATGAATGGCATATGAACACATATGGGATTTTGTTTAAACGATTCGCGGCGTCACTCATTTGTTGAATCTTCTTGTGCACCACCCATTGAAAAACGGACTTACTAATTCACGAACCTTCGCAGGACTGTACTCTGCTCTCCAAAGTTTTATCACACTCGGATGAATGGTATATGATCACATACGGGACTTAATTGAAACGATTCACGCGCTGTCGCATATTAGTTAAATCTACCCGTTTGCTACCAATTGTAAAATGGATTTACTAAATCAAAAACCTTCCCTGGAGTGTACACAGCAACTCACCAAAGTTTCATCTCTATCGGACGATTGTATATGAACGTATACGGGTCTTTGTCGAAACACTTTGCGAGTCGTCGCTCATTTGTTGAATCCATTCGTGCGCTACCTATTGTAACATGGATTTACTAAGCTAGGAATCTTCCCTGAAGTGTACACAACGCCTCACCCACGTTTCATCGCTATCGGACAATTGGTATATGAACGCATACGGGACTTTGTTGAAACAATTCGCGCGTCGTCGCTCATTTGTTGAATCTACTCGTGCGCTACCTATTGTTAAGTGGATTTACTAAGCCAGAAACCTTCCCTGAGTGTATACAACATCTCACCCAAGTTTCATCGCATTGGGGTGAATGGTATATGAACGCATGTGGGACTTTGTTAAAACAAACGCACGCCATTTTCTTGAAGTTACTCGCGCGCCATCTACTGTTAATTGGATCTACTATGCCTATAACTTTTCCTGGGGGTATGCACAACAACTCGCCGAAATTTGATTGCAGTCGGATGAATTGTATATGAACGCATCACCAACACTCATTTGTTTAAACTACTGGTGAGCTATCTATTGTTAATTGGATGAACAATGCCTATAACAATGCCGGAAGTGTGCCAAACAACCCTCCAAAATTTGGTCGCAATCGGATGAATTGTAGGCTATATCAACGCATCGCCAACACTCATTTGTTTAAAATACTCGCGCGATGTCCATTGTAAATTGGATTGACTATGCCTATAATCATTTCGGAAGTGTTCACAACAACTCACCAAAGTTTCATAGCAATCGGATGAATGGTATATGAACGCATACGGGACTTGTTTGAAACGATTCGCGTTCCTTAGCTCATTTGTTGAATCTACTTGTGCGATACCTGTTGTAAAGTGGATGTACTAATCCAGAAACCTTCCCTGATGAGTACACAACATATTACCCAAGTTTCATCGCTATCGGACGAATGGTATATGAACGCATACGGGACTTTCTTGAATCGCTTCGCGCGACTTCGCTAAGTGTTGAATCTACTTGTGCGATACCTATTGAAAAATGGATTTTCTAAGCCTAAGCCCTGGAGTGTACACAACAACTCACCCAAGTTTAGTCGCTATCGGACGAATGGTAAGTTATATGAACGCATACGGGACTATGTTGAAACACTTCGCGCGTCGTCGCTCTTTTGTTTAATCTACTTGTGCGATACTTATTGTTAATTGGATTTACTAACCCAGAAACCTTCCCTGAAGTGTACACAACATCTCAGCCAAGTTTCATCACTATCAGACGAATAGTATATGAACACAGACGGGACTTTTTTGAAACGCTTCGCGCGTCGTCGCTCATTTGTTGAATCTACTCGTGCGCTACCTATTATAACATGGATTTACTAAGTCAGAAACCTTGCCTGTAGTGTACACAACCTCTCACCCAAGTTTCAACGCAATGGGATGAATGGTATACGAACACATGTGGGACTTTCTTGAAACATACGCACACCATTTAGTTGATGCTACTCGCGAGCCATTTATTGTAAATTGGATTTCCTACGTTTGTTACTTTTCCGGGACTGTGCACAACAACTCACCAAAATTTGATGGCAATCGGACGAACTGTATATGAACGGATCGCCATTACGCATTTGTTTACACTACTCGCGCGCTATCTATTGTGAAATGGGTTAACTATGCCTATGATCATCCCGGAAGTGTTTACAACAACTCACCAAAATTTGATCGCAATCGGAAGAATGGTTTATGAACGCATAAAAGACGAACACACAGACATTCCTTTATATATATATATATATATACAAGCTGTACCCGGCATGCGTTGCAATGCCAATCAAAGAAAGTGTTGGCATTGTAATTTGGTGTCTTGAAGTGCTTTTGGATACACACTGTTTTCCTCAATTTCCGTTAACTGCCTCTAAACTATCGTAAAATGGATTTACTAATTTTGAAACATTTGTGGGAGCGTGCGCATCAACTCACCAAAGTTTCTTCGCAATCGGATGAATGGTATATGAATGCAGATGGAACTTTGCTGAAATACTTCACGCATCGTCACTCATTTGTTGCATCTACTCGTGCGCTACCTATTGTAAAATGGATTTACTAAGTCGAAAACCTGCTCTGGCGTATTCACAACAAATCATCAAAGTTTCATCACAATCGGATGAATGGCATATGAACGCTTACGGGAATATGTTTAGATGATTCGCGCGCCGTCAGTCATTTGTTGTATCAACTCGCGCGCTACCTATTGCACAATATATTTGCTAAGTCAGAAACCTTCCCTGCAGTGTGCACAAAAACTCACCCTAGTTTCATCACAATCGGATGAATGGTATATGAACTCAGATGGAACTTTGTTGAAACGGTTTGTGCGCCGTCACTCATTTGTTGAAACTACACGTGCGCAACCAATTATACAATGGACTTAGTAAATTAGAAACGTTCTCTGCAGTGTGCACAACAACTCACCCAAGTTTCATGGCAATTGGGTGAATAGTAGGCCTATATGAACGCATACGGGACTTTGTTGAAGTGATTCGCGTGCCTTCGATCATTAGTTGAATCTACTCGTGCGCTACCTATTATGCAATGGATTTTCTAAGTCAAAAACCTTCCCTGGACTGTACACCACATCTCAGCCAAGTCTCATCGCTATCGGACGAATGGTAGGCCTATATGAACGCGTACGGTACTTTGTTGAAACGCTTCGAGCGTCGTCGCTCATTTGTTGAATCTACTCGTGCGCTACCTATTGTAAAGTATATTTGCTAAGCCAGAATCCTTCCTTAGAGTGTACTCAATATCTCACCCAAGCGCCATCGCTATCGGACAAATGGTATATGAACGCATAACGGACTTTGTTGAAACGCTTCGCGCGTCGTAGCTCATTTGTTGAATCTACACGTGTGCTGCCTATTGTAAAGTGGATTTACTCAGCCAGAAACCTTCCCAAAAGTGTACACAACATCTAACCCAAGTTTCATAGCTATCGGACGAATGGCATATGAATGCATACGGGACTATCTTGAAACGTTTTGCGTGTCGTCACTCATTTGTTGAATCTACTCGTGCGCTATCTACTGTGAAATGTATTTACTCACCCAAGTTTCATTGCTATCGGAAGAATGGTATATGAACACATACGGGACTTTGTTGAAGCGGTGTGCGCGTCGTCGCTCATTTGTTGAATCTAATCGTGCGCTACCTATTGTAAAGTGGATATACTAAGCCAGAATCCTTCCTTAGAGTGTACTCAATATCTCACCCAAGTTTCATTGCTATCGGATGAATGGTATATGACCTTATACGGGACTTTGTTGAAACGATTTGCGTGCCGTCACTCACTTGTGTAATCTACTCGTGCGCTGCCTATTGTAAAGTAGATTTACTAAGCCAGACATCCTATCTGGAGTGTACACAACATCTCACCCTCGTTTCATCGCTATCGGACGAATGGTATGTGAACGCATACGTAGCTTTGTTCAAACGCTTCGCGCGTCGTAGCTTATTTGTTGAATCTACTCTCGCGCTGCCTATTGTAAATTGGATTTACTAAGCCAGAAACCTTCCCTGAAGTGTACACAACATCTAACCCAAGTTTCATAGCTATCGGACGAATGGTATATGAATGCATACGGGACTTTCTTGAAACGCTCTGCGTGTCGTCACTCATTAGTTGAAGCTACTCGTGCGCTATCTACTGTGAAATGTATTTACTTATTTAGAAACCTTCACGTAAGTGTACACAATATCTCACCCAAGTTTCATTGCTATCGTACGAATGGTATAAGAACACATACGGGACATTTTTGAAACGCTTCGCGCGTCGACGCTTATTTGTTTCATCTACTCGTGCGCTACCTATTGTAAAGTGGATATACTAACCCAGAATCCTTCCTTAGAACGTACTCAATATCTCACCCAAATTTCATCGCTATCGGCCGAATGGTAAATGAACGCATACGGGACTTTATTGAAACGCTTCGCGCGTCTTCGCTCATTTGTTGAATCTACTCGTGCGCTATCAATTGTTAAATGGATTTACTAAGCCAGAAACCTTCCCTGGAGTGTACACAACATCTCACCAAAGTTTCATCGCTATCGGACGAATGGTATATGAACGCATACGGGACTTTGTTGAAACGCTTCGCGCGTCGTAGCTCATTTGTTGAATCTAATTGTGCGCTGGCTATTGTAAAGTAGATTTACTAAGCCAGACACCTTTCCTCGAGTGTACACAACATCTCACCCAAAGTTAATCGCAATCGTACGAATGGTATATGATCGCATACGGGACTTTGTTGAAACGTTTCGCGCGTCTTAGCTCATTTGTTGAATCTAATCGTGCGCTTCCTATTGTAAAGTAGATTTACGAAGCCAGACCCCTTTTCTGGAGTGTACACAACATCTCACCCAAGTGTCATCGCTATCGGACTAATGGTATATGAACGCATACGTGACTTTGTTGAAACGCTTCGTGCGTCGTAGCTCATTTTTTGAATCTACTCGCGCGCTGCCTATTGTAAAGTGGATTTACTAAGCCAGAAACCTTCCCTGAAGTGTACACAACATCTAACCCAAGTTTTATAACTATCGGACGAATGGTATATGAATTCATACGGGACTTTGTTGAAACGCGTTGCGTGTCGTCACTTATTTGTTGAATCTACTCGTGCGCTATCTACAGTGAAATGTATTTACTAACTTAGAAACCTTTCCTGGAGTGGAAACAACTTCTCACCCAAGTTTCATCGCAATCGGGTGAAAGGTTTGCGAACAAATACGGGACTGTGTCGAAATGCTTCGCGCGTCGTCGCTCATTTGTTGACTCAACTCGTGCGCTGCCTATTGTTAAATGGATTTACTAAGCCAGAAACCTTCCTTGGAGAGTAATCAACATCTCACCCAAGTTTCAGCGCAGTCGGATGGGTGGTGTATGAACGCATAGGAGACATACACACCCACATACATACTATCACGTAACATTGATTTTTAGCCTATTTTCAATTTTGAAAAAATAGGCTTATGAGATCACCTTTTGTCCGTGTGTGTGTGCGTGTGTGTGTGTGTGAGGTATGTGTGTGTCCCCCCCTAATAAATTCTAAACGGCAGGAGCGATTTCAATGAAACTCGGTAAGTTCATAGCACTATCCCTGGCGACCCCGACCGTGCCCTTCAAATTTTGTTACATCTCACCAATCCAAAATGGCGGCTGTGCGAAATATTTCACCAGATTAGTGTTTTTTGGCCGGTTCAAAACCCTCCTCCTCCTCACCCTCCTCACAAGATGGCGACAGCCCGATAACTCCCGAACCCGTGGTTGGATTTTGACGAATGAGGTGTCATTGAACTCGGGCTGATACCCCCTTTCCAATGGACAGTATATTTCAACCCCAAAAATAAAACCTACCCCTACTAGGGGTGAAATTGAATTTTTTTTGCGAATCTCTCTTTCCAATTGCAACAAATAATCAAAGAGGGGTATGTTAAGCCTTGAGGTGAGAGCCCCTGTTATTGTTGACGAGCCCCCTGCTGTCGGGCCCCTGTTGGTGGGTCATTGTTGACGAGTCCCTGTGGACGAGTCCTTGTTGACAGGTCCTTATTGACAAGTCCTTATTGACAAGTCCTTGTGGACAAGTCCTTGTGGACGAGTCCCTTTGGACTGGTTCCTACGGACTAGCTCATGAATTTATTTAAATTATGTCAAAGGACCTAACTACATTTGTGTGTGTGTTGAACTGACGTTGTTCACCAGTCCACCACTACTATAATAGGATAACGATATGAAAGGAAAGTGACGAAATACATGTGAACATACAAGGGATCTAAGTTGGTGAATGGATGTGTTCTAACGAGTCATTTGTAGTTGAAAGAGAATAATACATGTTCTTAAGATGTTAAAACTGTGAAGATGGTACATGCAGTAAACCGACTTGTTACTTCCTGTGTCATATTACAGACATGACAGAGAGCGCGCAGATCTGTTGCTATGACTAACACTGCAGTAATTTGAAAGCGCAAGTGTTCATGAAGACAATGGGTGATGATCATGCAAAAGTTAGCAGTTATTGGATATTACACAGGTGTTCCTTCCGGTGTCATGTTGCTGACATACCAGAGAGCGCACACTGCTGTTGCTATGACTGACACTGCAGTAATTTGAAACCCCATATGTTGATTAAGACAATGGGTGATGATCATGCAAAGTCAGCAGTCATTGAATACCACACAGGTGTTTCTAGTGTACTTTGGACTCTCAACTGTATTGGGAAAGGAATTGCAATGATCTGCAAAAAACTGCTGACACGAGCGATGAGAGTTTATATAAGAGGGGTGTCATATATCTCCCTACTGTCAGTCTTTATTACTCGCTTTGAGTGAACAGTGCTCTATTACTGCTCAAGAGTTGTAAAAAAAGCCGTTTTGGTAGAAAATCATTAAATTATTTTGCAAGGTAAGTACTTATTATTAATGGATTGTAGTATTTTATTACTAATTGATGTTGAAGTTATTGATTGGAATGTATTTATTGATTGATTGATTGATTGATTGATTTGTTTGCAGATAATTGGGTACCTGTAGGTTACCGGATTCCTACAATCTGTTCATTCAGTGACAGCAGTTGATAAATTATAAAAAGGTAAGTGCCCCCTCTAATAACTTTTAAACAGTTAGAGTGATATTTTCCAATGTTCACCACTACATGTCAGTGAAAATGGTATATTTGACAGTCAAAAAGTTGGAACTACTTGACCATGGTGTGTAAAGCTAATTTTGTAGGTTAGATTTTGATTACCGCTCTATTAAGTCTGAATGTTCATTGCTAGGTGTCAGTGTCAGAGGGGAATATTTAAAAGACTTAACCTCAGTTCACCTAACATAACCTAACTTTACCTAACTTAACCTTATCATGTGACATGTTTTACAATTTTAAACTTGTTTTAAGACTGGCTATGACGTCACACTTAGCTCACTTAACTGGCGACCGCTGGTTTCTACCACTCTATTAAGTTCCAATGTTCACCGCTAGGTGTCAGTGACAGTGGTATATAGTAATCCCCAGTCAGAACTACATGAAGTTAGACTTGCTAGGAGTTCACAGATCGATTTAAATACCCTGCTATAACCATTGACTGGAATATAATTAAACTATTTATATTGTACTTTGTTTTATCATTTATTAACATTTATGATTTCTTTCTTTTATAGGTAATTTCGAAAGTGATCATCATGTTCAAGTGTGGTGACTGTAAGAAACAGTTCTCAAGGCCTGACAACCTTCAACGACACGCAAATGCTAAACATGACATTAAAATGTTTGTGTGCAGTCATTGTGCTACCACATTTAACAGACAAGATAATCTTGCACGTCATGTAAATTTAATGCATGTTAGTTCAGCACCATTTTCGTGTTCAGTTTGCGAACTTGGTTTTTCTGCTGAAAAGCGATATCAATCCCACATGGTTGAAGTGCATGGAGAACAACAGGAATTGAAATCTGTAAAACCATTAACTAGCACGGAACCTTTAAATGAATGTGATACTCAAAAGCGTAAACGTTCTCAAGATTGTGAAAATAGTTGTGCAACAAAAAGAAAGAAGAATGGTGAACCTTCAATAACACATTGTGATGTATGTAATATTGATATACCTTTATCAATCATTCATGGACATTTACGCAGTATTAATCATAAAAACAACGCTTGCCATGAAAGAAATTCTGGAAATATTCAACAAATTGGTAGTGCATTTAAAAGTCGAATTGCTAGTTACAGACTTTATAGTAAAGAAAAAACTCAAAGTATTGAATCATTTTTACAGAATGTTCAACCTACTGTGTTTGGCTTAGTAGAAAATGTTTTAGTAGAGCATAAAACAATTAAAATGAAATTTGAACTTTTTGGACTCTATGTAAAAACTGGGAGTGAAGGTGAAATTATGGATATCAAATCCTTTAATACAAAAAACATAATTGTTAGCGAATCAACAAATATTAGTGATATGTATCGAAATATTTCAAGTGCTATCATTGTGAAGAGTGAAGAGTTCCAGGAAAGGGAGTCAGGCTGGGCGTTGGTTGAAGTACTTTATTTAGAAACCAACATGAATAAATGCAACCCCCTTCAAGCATCATCATATATTGATTTACCTGTATGGATCAAACGAAAGAGAGCTGTTGTGAATGTTTTGAATAGTGATCAAGCATGTTTTGCTTGGGCTGTAACCTCAGCTCTCCATCCAGCAGTGGGGCATGTGGATAGAACATCATCATATCCTCACTATTCTTCAGTGTTAGATTTAAAAGAAATAGAATTTCCTATGGCGATAAAAGACATTAAACGTTTTGAAGAGCTGAACAATGTAAGTATTAATATTTATGAAATTGAAAATAAGAGTATAGTAGGCCCTCTATATTATACTCAGGAAAAAAAGGATGCTCATGTAAATTTACTTTACATAACCGAAGGTGAAAATGCCCACTATTGTTGGATAAAACATTTAAGTAGACTTGTTAGTAGTCAGATAACAAAAAGAGAACATAAGAAGTGGTTGTGTGATGGCTGTTTGCTATATTTAAGAAAAGAGGACCAACTAACTCAACATCAAAAATGGGGGTGTAATCATGTGTGTACGGTATTACCGACTCCTAAAAATAACATTCTAAAATTTAAGGATTATGAGAAACAGCTTCGAGTACCATTTGTTATATATGCTGACTTCGAGGCTTTGCTAAAACCATTTAATACATGTTCATCGAATCCAGCCCAACCTTTCACCAACACTACTCACATTCATGAACCTTTTAGCTTTGCATATTATATTAAATGTAGTTATGATGACTCTTTAAATAAGTTTGAGCTCTATAGAGGACCTGATGCACCTAAAGTTTTTATGGAAAGGCTTGAGAAAGATGCCATCGGTATATCCTCTATTTTAAATACGATCATTCCAATGGAACCACTAACTTTATTAGAGCAAATGAATTTTGAAACTGAAACTAATTGTTTTATATGTGGTGAATGTTTATATACAGACAGGGTTTCCGATCATGACCATTTAACAGGAAAATATCGTGGTGCTGCTCACCAAGAATGTAATTTAAATTATAGAGTAAGTAAATTCATTCCGGTCATTCTACATAACGGTAGCAAATACGATAACCACTTTATCGTTAAAGAATTTGGAGCTTCAGATGTGAAAATTGATGTGATTGCAAATAATAAGGAACAATACATATCGTTCACAAAATACATCAAAACTAGCAATAAAAAAACCATTAAACTGCGATTTTTAGATTCATTCCGCTTTATGCCGAGTAGTCTTGATAAGCTGGCTAGTAATTTAAAATCAGATCAGTTTCATGAAATTCAACGTGTCTTTCCTAAAGATGATGATTTTAATTTGATTTGTCAAAAGGGTATATTCCCTTACGAATATATTAACTGTGTGGAACGTCTTGAGGAGTGTTCTTTACCACCGAAAGATGCATTTTACAGTTCCTTAAACACAAGTCATATCAGTGATCAGGAATATTTACATGCACAACGTGTATGGACACAGTTCGACATTCAAACTTTAGGAGAATTTTCAGACATATATTTGAAGACAGATGTGTTATTATTAGCAGATGTTTTTGAAAATTTTCGGAATGTTTGTATGAAAACTTATGACCTTGATCCTTGTCAGTATTTCACTGCTCCTGGGTTAAGTTTCAGCTCAATGTTGAAAAAAAACGAAAGTAAATTTAGAATTAATGACTGATATAGACATGATCAATTTTATAAAATCATCAATTCGAGGTGGATTAAGCCAATGCAGTGGACGGTACTCTAAAGCGAATAATAAATATATGCCTAGCTACAACCCTTGTGAAGAGTCAAAGTATATTGTCTACCTCGATGCAAATAACCAATATGGTTGGGCTATGAGTCAATATCTACCACTGAAAGATTTTCGCTGGCTGACACAACCTGAAATTGATGTCTTACATGTTGACACTCTTAATGATAACAATGATAAAGGATATATTTTAGAGGTAAATCTTGAGTACCCAAAAGAGTTACATGATGATCATAATGATTTACCATTTTGTCCTGAGAATATGAAATCTCCATACATCACATCACGAACAAAAATGTTAATTGCTAATGTAAATGATAAATGTAAATATGTAATACATTATCAAAACTTGAAACAGTGTCTACAGCATGGATTGAAATTAACTAAAATTCATCGCGTATTGCAATTTCATCAGTCAGCATGGCTCAAACCGTATATTGATCTAAACAATAATTTAAGAACACAGTCAACAAACGCGTTTGAAAAAGATTTTTATAAACTCATGAATAATAGTGTTTTTGGAAAGATTATGGAGAATGTTGATAAACGAGTTGATGTAAAGCTGATAACAAAGTGGGAGAATGATGGTAAAAGGTATGGTGCGAGCAACTTAATAAGCAAGCCTAACTTTCATAGCTGTTCAATTATTCATGAGGATTTAGTTGTAATACAAATGAATCGTCTTAAAGTAACTTACAACAAACCCATATATGTGGGTTACACCATTCTGGAATTGTCAAAAACACTTATGTATGAATTTCACTATGATTATGTAAAGAAAAACTATCTTGATAATGCTAAATTACTCTACACAGACACAGATTCTTTTATTTATGAGTTTAAAACTGATGATTTTTATGAGGATATCAAAACTGAGCTAAATAGGTTTGATACAAGTGACTATCCCGAGGATAATATTTACCATTTACCTCTAGTAAACAAAAAGGTACTTGGGAAATTTAAGGATGAATGTGCGGGTGTTATTATAGACACCTTTGTAGGCACAAAATCTAAATCATACAGCTATATGACAATTGATGATGTAGTAGTAAAAAAATTAAAAGGGGTAAAGAAGAATGTTGTTAGTAAAGAGATAGATATAAGTGATTATAAAAACTGTATAGTTAGTAACCCACCTGTATTATATAAGAAAATGTGTGTATTTAGAAGTAAAAATCATCAACTACCTACCAATTTGCTGAACAAAGTTGCTTTAAGTAATGAAGACAACAAACGATTCATTATACCCAACACATTTGATACTCTTGCTTGGGGAAACAGTCGCATTGACGACTATTACTTTACTTAAGTCTAATGATCACTATATTGTAATATTTGTAGTGTGTTTTATATTGTAATATTTTTTGTAAAAACTGTAAGTAGAATGTATAATGTTAGGCTACTGTAGTTTAGTAAAAATAAGATAAGTAATACATTTTAGTGTAAAATGTTTGCTTTTGTATATTACGAAAAAGATTTTAAAAAATGTACAGAATGTGAGAACTAAACAAGGGAAATGTAAAAAAATGTCAAGTGGAAATTGTAAATATCCATGTGTGAAAAAGTGAAATGGCTATCACCATTTTAAAATTAAAAGACATTGTGATCTGGTAAACCTTGTTTTTATTTCACAACAACAAAAATGTACAGAATGTGTGAACTAAACAAGGAGAATGTAAAAAAATGTAAAGTGGAAATTGTAAATATTCATGTGTGAAAAAATGAAAATGAAGAAATGGCTATCACCATTTTTAAAAATAAAAGACATTGTGATCTGGTAAACCTTGTTTTCATTTCACAACAAATAGGGCTTTACAAAATAGAATACAAAGAAATACCAATTCCTCAATCCTTTTCATTGTTCATGTCCACTCATCATTAACTTTCCTTGTATAGCCAATCTCTTCCCCACTGTGGTATTATAGGATGTCAAACGTTGTTTAGCACTTTTCATCAATACTTTATCCACCACACGTCTTAAAAGCAGAATGACTATGACGATAAGAAAGGTCGTGTTCTTTACATGCTTGATCCAAAGAATTAATAGATATTCACTTAACATAGGGTCTTGCGACCATGATTTTGGTACATGTTGCTTGATTTCTTTCACGGTATAGTCTGTCACATAATAAATGAACAACTTGGAGAATACTAATAATCCTTCTTTGGTAAAACTATCTGCATATCGAGGGCAGATAACCTTGTAGTTCCTCCATGAAAACAACAACACTACCTCTTGCATAGTATGTGATGTTGATGGCTCCTGAGACGTGGAAGATGGATTTAACATGACTTTTACAACAAGTTGCTCAATAAACAATGCTCAATCTTGAGTGACAGTTTTTTTTTTCATAAAACGTGATAGCAAATCACTATTGATTATCATTCAGCATTAGAGTTCTATATGAAATAGATAAGAAAAGGGCCATACTATACTTTTATATAGGCAATAAACGGATCATACTATACTCTCAACTACCCTAGTTACAACTACGTTTAAAATTCACTCTCTTGAACATTGTCGGCGACTATCGATAAACACCTATGTTCACACGGCACACTCTTGCGGCGCACGCAGGCATGAATAATTCAGGATGATGTTAATGGCTTATGTGGATGGCTTAGGTTGGTGGCTTACGGTGGTGGCTTTTTGTTGGTGGCTTACGGTGGTGGCTTATGGTGGCTTATGTTGGTGGCTTACGGTGGTGGCTTATGGTGGCTTATGTTGGTGGCTTACGGTGGTGGCTTATGGTGGCTTATGTTGGTGGCTTAAGGTGGTGGCTTATGTTGGTGGCTTACGGTGGTGGCTTATGTTGGTGGCTTACGGTGGTGGCTTATGGTGGCTTATGTTGGTGGCTTACGGTGGTGTTTTATGGTGGTGGCTTATGGTGGCTTATGTTGGTGGCTTACGGTGGTGGCTTATGTTGGTGGCTTACGGTAGTGGCTTATGTTGGTGGCTTACGGTGGTGGCTTATGGCGGTGGCTTACAGTGGCTTATGTTGATGGCTTACGGTGGTGGCTTATGTTGGTGGCTTACGTTGGTGGCTTATGGGGGACGGGTCCTTGTTGACTGGTCCCTGTCGGCGGGTCCTCTGATATAATTTGGATAAAATGCATGGGCCAGTTCATAGGGATCAGTCCAAAGGACCCGCCCACAGGGACCCGTCAACAAGGACCCGTCCCCCATAAGCCACCAACCTAAGCCACCAACATAAGCCACCACCGTAAGCCATCAACATAAGCCACTGTAAGCCACCGCCATAAGCCACCACCGTAAGCCACCAACATAAGCCACTACCGTAAGCCACCAACATAAGCCACCACCGTAAGCCACCAACATAAGCCACCATAAGCCACCGCCATAAAACACCACCGTAAGCCACCAACATAAGCCACCATAAGCCACCACCGTAAGCCACCAACATAAGCCACCACCGTAAGCCACCAACATAAGCCACCACCTTAAGCCACCAACATAAGCCACCATAAGCCACCACCGTAAGCCACCAACATAAGCCACCATAAGCCACCACCGTAAGCCACCAACATAAGCCACCATAAGCCACCACCGTAAGCCACCAACAAAAGCCACCACCGTAAGCCACCAACCTAAGCCATCCACATAAGCCATTAACATCATCCTGAATTATTCATGCCTGCGTGCGCCGCAAGAGTGTGCCGTGTGAACATAGGTGTTTATCGATAGTCTCCGACAATGTTCAAGAGAGTGAATTTTAAACGTAGTTGTAACTAGGGTAGTTGAGAGTATAGTATGATCCGTTTATTACCTATATAAAAGTATAGTATGGCCCTTTTCTTATCTATTTCATATAGAACTCTAATGCTGAAGGATAATCAATAGTGATTTGCTATCACGTTTTATGAAAAAAAAAACTGTCACTCAAGATTGAGCATTGTTTATTGAGCAACTTGTTGTAAAAGTCATGTTTAATCCATCTTCCACGTCTCAGGAGCCATCAACATCACATACTATGCAAGAGGTAGTGTTGTTGTTTTCAGGGTGGAACTACAAGGTTATCTGCCCTCGATATGCAGATAGTTTTACCAAAGAAGGATTATTAGTATTCTCCAAGTTGTTCATTTATTATGTGACAGACTATACCGTGAAAGAAATCAAGCAACATGTACCAAAATCATGGTCGCAAGACCCTATGTTAAGTGAATATCTATTAATTCTTTGGATCAAGCATGTAAAGAACACGACCTTTCTTATCGTCATAGTCATTCTGCTTTAAGACGTGTGGTGGATAAAGTATTGATGAAAAGTGCTATACAACGTTTGACATCCTATAATACCACAGTGGGGAAGAGATTGGCTATACAAGGAAAATTAATGATGAGTGGACATGAACAATGAAAAGGATTGAGGAATTGGTATTTCTTTGTATTCTATTTTGTAAAGCCCTATTTGTTGTGAAATGAAAACAAGGTTTACCAGATCACAATGTCTTTTATTTTTAAAAATGGTGATAGCCATTTCTTCATTTTCATTTGTTCACACATGAATATTTACAATTTCCACTTTACATTTTTTTTACATTCTCCTTGTTTAGTTTACACATTCTGTACATTTTTGTTGTTGTGGAATAAAAACAAGGTTTACCAGATCACAATGTCTTTTAATTTTAAAATGGTGATAGCCATTTCACTTTTTCGCACATGGATATTTACAATTTCCACTTGACATTTTTTACATTTCCCTTGTTTAGTTCTCACATTCTGTACATTTTTTTAAATCTTTTTCGTAATATACAAAAGCAAACATTTTACACTAAAATGTATTACTTATCTTATTTTTACTAAACTACAGTAGCCTAACATTATACATTCTACTTACAGTTTTTACAAAAAATATTACAATATAAAACACACTACAAATATTACAATATAGTGATCATTAGACTTAAGTAAAGTAATAGTCGTCAATGCGACTGTTTCCCCAAGCAAGAGTATCAAATGTGTTGGGTATAATGAATCGTTTGTTGTCTTCATTACTTAAAGCAACTTTGTTCAGCAAATTGGTATGTAGTTGATGATTTTTACTTCTAAATACACACATTTTCTTATATAATACAGGTGGGTTACTAACTATACAGTTTTTATAATCACTTATATCTATCTCTTTACTAACAACATTCTTCTTTACCCCTTTTAATTTTTTTACTACTACATCATCAATTGTCATATAGCTGTATGATTTAGATTTTGTGCCTACAAAGGTGTCTATAATAACACCCGCACATTCATCCTTAAATTTCCCAAGTACCTTTTTGTTTACTAGAGGTAAATGGTAAATATTATCCTCGGGATAGTCACTTGTATCAAACCTATTTAGCTCAGTTTTGATATCCTCATAAAATCATCAGTTTTAAACTCATAAATAAAAGAATCTGTGTCTGTGTAGAGTAATTTAGCATTATCAAGATAGTTTTTCTTTACATAATCATAGTGAAATTCATACATAAGTGTTTTTGACAATTCCAGAATGGTGTAACCCACATATATGGGTTTGTTGTAAGTTACTTTAAGACGATTCATTTGTATTACAACTAAATCCTCATGAATAATTGAACAGCTATGAAAGTTAGGCTTGCTTATTAAGTTGCTCGCACCATACCTTTTACCATCATTCTCCCACTTTGTTATCAGCTTTACATCAACTCGTTTATCAACATTCTCCATAGTCTTTCCAAAAACACTATTATTCATGAGTTTATAAAAATCTTTTTCAAACGCGTTTGTTGACTGTGTTCTTAAATTATTGTTTAGATCAATATACGGTTTGAGCCATGCTGACTGATGAAATTGCAATACGCGATGAATTTTAGTTAATTTCAATCCATGCTGTAGACACTGTTTCAAGTTTTGATAATGTATTACATATTTACATTTATCATTTACATTAGCAATTAACATTTTTGTTCGTGATGTGATGTATGGAGATTTCATATTCTCAGGACAAAATGGTAAATCATTATGATCATCATGTAACTCTTTTGGGTACTCAAGATTTACCTCTAAAATATATCCTTTATCATTGTTATCATTAAGAGTGTCAACATGTAAGACATCAATTTCAGGTTGTGTCAGCCAGCGAAAATCTTTCAGTGGTAGATATTGACTCATAGCCCAACCATATTGGTTATTTGCATCGAGGTAGACAATATACTTTGACTCTTCACAAGGGTTGTAGCTAGGCATATATTTATTATTCGCTTTAGAGTACCGTCCACTGCATTGGCTTAATCCACCTCGAATTGATGATTTTATAAAATTGATCATGTCTATATCAGTCATTAATTCTAAATTTACTTTCGTTTTTTTCAACATTGAGCTGAAACTTAACCCAGGAGCAGTGAAATACTGACAAGGATCAAGGTCGTAAGTTTTCATACAAACATTCCGAAAATTTTCAAAAACATCTGCTAATAATAACACATCTGTCTTCAAATATATGTCTGAAAATTCTCCTAAAGTTTGAATGTCGAACTGTGTCCATACACGTTGTGCATGTAAATATTCCTGATCACTGATATGACTTGTGTTTAAGGAACTGTAAAATGCATCTTTCGGTGGTAAAGAACACTCCTCAAGACGTTCCACACAGTTAATATATTCGTAAGGGAATATACCCTTTTGACAAATCAAATTAAAATCATCATCTTTAGGAAAGACACGTTGAATTTCATGAAACTGGTCTGATTTTAAATTACTAGCCAGCTTATCAAGACTACTCGGCATAAAGCGGAATGAATCTAAAAATCGCAGTTTAATGGTTTTTTATTGCTAGTTTTGATGTATTTTGTGAACGATATGTATTGTTCCTTATTATTTGCAATCACATCAATTTTCACATCTGAAGCTCCAAATTCTTTAACGATAAAGTGGTTATCGTATTTGCTACCGTTATGTAGAATGACCGGAATGAATTTACTTACTCTATAATTTAAATTACATTCTTGGTGAGCAGCACCACGATATTTTCCTGTTAAATGGTCATGATCGCGAACCCTGTCTGTATATAAACATTCACCACATATAAAACAATTAGTTTCAGTTTCAAAATTCATTTGCTCTAATAAAGTTAGTGGTTCCATTGGAATGATCGTATTTAAAATAGAGGATATACCGATGGCATCTTTCTCAAGCCTTTCCATAAAAACTTTAGGTGCATCAGGTCCTCTATAGAGCTCAAACTTATTTAAAGAGTCATCATAACTACATTTAATATAATATGCAAAGCTAAAAGGTTCATGAATGTGAGTAGTGTTGGTGAAAGCTTGGGCTGGATTCGATGAACATGTATTAAATGGTTTTAGCAAAGCCTCGAAGTCAGCATATATAACAAATGGTACTCGAAGCTGTTTCTCATAATCCTTAAATTTTAGAATGTTATTTTTAGGAGTCGGTAATACCGTACACACATGATTACACCCCCATTTTTGATGTTGAGTTAGTTGGTCCTCTTTTCTTAAATATAGCAAACAGCCATCACACAACCACTTCTTATGTTTTCTTTTTGTTATCTGACTACTAACAAGTCTACTTAAATGTTTTATCCAACAATAGTGGGCATTTTCACCTTCGGTTATGTAAAGTAAATTTACATGAGCATCCTTTTTTTCCTGAGTATAATATAGAGGGCCTACTATACTCTTATTTTCAATTTCATAAATATTAATACTTACATTGTTCAGCTCTTCAAAACGTTTAATGTCTTTTATCGCCATAGGAAATTCTATTTCTTTTAAATCTAACACTGAAGAATAGTGAGGATATGATGATGTTCTATCCACATGCCCCACTGCTGGATGGAGAGCTGAGGTTACAGCCCAAGCAAAACATGCTTGATCACTATTCAAAACATTCACAACAGCTCTCTTTCGTTTGATCCATACAGGTAAATCAATATATGATGATGCTTGAAGGGGGTTGTATTTATTCATGTTGGTTTCTAAATAAAGTACTTCAACCAACGCCCAGCCTGACTCCCTTTCCTGGAACTCTTCACTCTTCACAATGATAGCACTTGAAATATTTCGATACATATCACTAATATTTGTTGATTCGCTAACAATTATGTTTTTTGTATTAAAGGATTTGATATCCATAATTTCACCTTCACTCCCAGTTTTTACATAGAGTCCAAAAAGTTCAAATTTCATTTTAATTGTTTTATGCTCTACTAAAACATTTTCTACTAAGCCAAACACAGTAGGTTGAACATTCTGTAAAAATGATTCAATACTTTGAGTTTTTTCTTTACTATAAAGTCTGTAACTAGCAATTCGACTTTTAAATGCACTACCAATTTGTTGAATATTTCCAGAATTTCTTTCATGGCAAGCGTTGTTTTTATGATTAATACTGCGTAAATGTCCATGAATGATTGATAAAGGTATATCAATATTACATACATCACAATGTGTTATTGAAGGTTCACCATTCTTCTTTCTTTTTGTTGCACAACTATTTTCACAATCTTGAGAACGTTTACGCTTTTGAGTATCACATTCATTTAAAGGTTCCGTGCTAGTTAATGGTTTTACAGATTTCAATTCCTGTTGTTCTCCATGCACTTCAACCATGTGGGATTGATATCGCTTTTCAGCAGAAAAACCAAGTTCGCAAACTGAACACGAAAATGGTGCTGAACTAACATGCATTAAATTTACATGACGTGCAAGATTATCTTGTCTGTTAAATGTGGTAGCACAATGACTGCACACAAACATTTTAATGTCATGTTTAGCATTTGCGTGTCGTTGAAGGTTGTCAGGCCTTGAGAACTGTTTCTTACAGTCACCACACTTGAACATGATGATCACTTTCGAAATTACCTATAAAAGAAAGAAATCATAAATGTTAATAAATGATAAAACAAAGTACAATATAAATAGTTTAATTATATTCCAGTCAATGGTTATAGCAGGGTATTTAAATCGATCTGTGAACTCCTAGCAAGTCTAACTTCATGTAGTTCTGACTGGGGATTACTATATACCACTGTCACTGACACCTAGCGGTGAACATTGGAACTTAATAGAGTGGTAGAAACCAGCGGTCGCCAGTTAAGTGAGCTAAGTGTGACGTCATAGCCAGTCTTAAAACAAGTTTAAAATTGTAAAACATGTCACATGATAAGGTTAAGTTAGGTAAAGTTAGGTTATGTTAGGTGAACTGAGGTTAAGTCTTTTAAATATTCCCCTCTGACACTGACACCTAGCAATGAACATTCAGACTTAATAGAGCGGTAATCAAAATCTAACCTACAAAATTAGCTTTACACACCATGGTCAAGTAGTTCCAACTTTTTGACTGTCAAATATACCATTTTCACTGACATGTAGTGGTGAACATTGGAAAATATCACTCTAACTGTTTAAAAGTTATTAGAGGGGGCACTTACCTTTTTATAATTTATCAACTGCTGTCACTGAATGAACAGATTGTAGGAATCCGGTAACCTACAGGTACCCAATTATCTGCAAACAAATCAATCAATCAATCAATCAATCAATAAATACATTCCAATCAATAACTTCAACATCAATTAGTAATAAAATACTACAATCCATTAATAATAAGTACTTACCTTGCAAAATAATTTAATGATTTTCTACCAAAACGGCTTTTTTACAACTCTTGAGCAGTAATAGAGCACTGTTCACTCAAAGCGAGTAATAAAGACTGACAGTAGGGAGATATATGACACCCCTCTTATATAAACTCTCATCGCTCGTGTCAGCAGTTTTTTGCAGATCATTGCAATTCCTTTCCCAATACAGTTGAGAGTCCAAAGTACACTAGAAACACCTGTGTGGTATTCAATGACTGCTGACTTTGCATGATCATCACCCATTGTCTTAATCAACATATGGGGTTTCAAATTACTGCAGCGTCAGTCATAGCAACAGCAGTGTGCGCTCTCTGGTATGTCAGCAACATGACACCGGAAGGAACACCTGTGTAATATCCAATAACTGCTAACTTTTGCATGATCATCACCCATTGTCTTCATGAACACTTGCGCTTTCAAATTACTGCAGTGTTAGTCATAGCAACAGATCTGCGCGCTCTCTGTCATGTCTGTAATATGACACAGGAAGTAACAAGTCGGTTTACTGCATGTACCATCTTCACAGTTTTAACATCTTAAGAACATGTATTATTCTCTTTCAACTACAAATGACTCGTTAGAACACATCCATTCACCAAGTTAGATCCCTTGTATGTTCACATGTATTTCGTCACTTTCCTTTCATATCGTTATCCTATTATAGTAGTGGTGGACTGGTGAACAACGTCAGTTCAACACACACACAAATGTAGTTAGGTCCTTTGACATCATTTAAATAAATTCATGAGCTAGTCCGTAGGAACCAGTCCAAAGGGACTCGTCCACAAGGACTTGTCCACAAGGACTTGTCAATAAGGACTTGTCAATAAGGACTCGTCAACAAGGACCTGTCAACAAGGACTCGTCCACAGGGACTCGTCAACAATGACCCACCAACAGGGGCCCGACAGCAGGGGGCTCGTCAACAATAACAGGGGCTCTCACCTCAAGGCTTAACATACCCCTCTTTGATTATTGGTTGCAATTGAAAAGAGAGATTCTCAAAAAAATTCAATTTCACCCCTAGTAGGGGTAGGTTTTATTTTTGGGGTTGAAATATACTGTCCATTGGAAAGGGGGTATCAGCCCGAGTTCAATGACACCTCATTCGTCAAAATCCGACCACGCGTTCGGGAGTTATCGGGCTGTCGCCATCTTGTGAGGAGGGTGAGGAGGAGGAGGGTTTTGAACCGGCCAAAAACCACTACTCACCAGCATTCAATATCTCCGAAACTATTCTCGATATCACCCTGCGATTCTTTATGGTGATAAAGGGAACTACAGGAAGTTCACCTATGTGACTTTTATAAAATTGGTAACTACGAAACTAACATGGCGGCCACGTGAATTCGCGACTTTTAAATAGACGTGTATCGCGATTTAACCAACCAAACGCAATAAAACTTGGTACAGTATATGTTTATACACATTGTAATGCACCGACATCTAACTATGTTCAATTGTTTACATAACCACAAGATGGCGGATGTGCGAAATATTTCACAGGCATTCTATATCTCTGAAACTATTAACGGTATCACCCTGAAATTTTGTACGGAGATGAAGGGCACTTCTAGAAGTTCATCTATAAGACTTTCAAAAACCGGTTAACAACAAAACGAACATGGCGGCCAAGCGAATTTGAACATTTTACATAGACATTTCTCGCGATTTAATGTTCAAAACGCAATGAAATATGGTACAGGAAATGTCTATACCCATTGTAATGCACTGGTATCTAATTTAGTTCAATTGTTTACATAACCTCAATATGGCGGCTGTGCGAATTTTAAAAATAAGATTTTATTTTTTGTGTCGTAATCATGCGATCGAAGTGAAAGTTTGAAAAATGAACCTACGCAATAATTTTCCTTTAATGGTACATGACTCTATGGCCTATACATTTAACAATCCATCATGGTGACCATCCGAAATATTTAGACGGCTATGAATATCTACGAATCTATTATAGCAATCAAACTGATTTTTGTTATGTTCATAGGGGCTATGAACTTAATTTCACCTATATGACTTTAAATAACCTGGTGATCACAAATCCAACATGGCGTCGACGCGAAGTATAAATAGTCACATAGGCGTTTTTCGCAATTTAACCATCCGAGTGCAGTGAAACTTGGTACAGTAAATCCTTATACGAATGTTAATCCACCGGCATCTAATTTATTTCAATTGTTTCCATAACCACAAGATGGTAGCTGTGCGAAATTTTAAAATCTACTTGTTATTTCTTGTGTCCTAATCATGCGATTGAAGTTTGAATGCTACAGTTCCACACTAATCTTCATGTGACAGTACATAACTCTGGGACCTACATGTATACAATCCAACATGGCGACCATCCGAAATATTTAGATGGTTCTCAATATCTACGAATCTATTACAGCAATCAAACTGAAATTTTGTATGTTGATAGTGGCAGTTAACATAAGTAGGATATATGAAAATAGGCTGTATGGTTCTTCACGGATCTACTTGTTATATATAATGAACCCATGTACCATTGGTTCAAGAGATCGAATCCATGTATTATGGTAAAAAGAAGGAAGGAAATATACAGTCTTCAGAGGAACATAGAAAGATTTTATACAAGAGGGCAAGCATAACGTTGTGTAAGAAACGAGAGCCCAGATGGCCAGGAAATGATATCATGCATGACGCACTGATAAGGAGCCGGTCACGAATATAAATAGAACGAGTGGAACTTTCCACGCGAGTGACTGAGAGCATGTTTCGGAAATTGCTCTTACGTTGCAGGAAAATGGCAACCGCGCAGCTGTGCCAGAAGAAGAATAATTAGATTTAACCCATTTGCAAGAATAAAATTAACTAAAGAAATACAGCATTGTGAATCACTTCGGAATAGAGATTTTTGTGTGGAGAAAGATGTTATAATAATTGTCTAGGAAAGAAGTGCCGACGTCATTAAAAGTTCCCCGAGACCCGAGGAGGTGAGGATTAAAAATCAACTGTAACACCCACACAGCTGAAGACCAAATTTTATTTAATATCTCAGAACTGCACGATCGATTTTCATGTGCAAAGAAGTCAGTTTACGTTTAGAAAAAGAGCTGTCCAGAGATATAATTTTTAAAATGTGCGACCATTACCTCAAAAGTTGGTTCTGAAAAAGACGAGGATTTTATCTTTTTTTAGCCAAAGAGTATAAAAGTCCTGGCAGAGCCAAGCCAATCATGCAGTTTCCGATAGCCCAGGGGGGGGCGTCAGGCTACATCCAACATCGAATGCAGTTTAGAACATACCTCGTGCAGAGAGGTTGCATCACATCGAAGGCAATTATCAGTCAGCCCAGGGGGGCGTGACGGAGGAGCATCACCATATTCAGTTTACCAAAGACGCCGGAGAGCGTGGTACTGTTTCAAAGTACATGCAGTACTTACTAGACCCCGAGAGGTCGTGATACTCTGTATCAACAACCAACGTGCACCCGAAGGGAATGGCCGAGAAGTATCATCATAGTATCGCCGTGTGGAGACTTAGGAAAATCCTAATACAGGATTTAGTTCCGCCAGTAATAGTCTTATAGTGAAAAGTTCAGTATTACAGTCAAAGTAGGCTGCGAACTTAAAGAACAGGCGATAGGTCTTCAAATAACAGTTCATTTAAACGACCGAAAGTATCGTAACGTTTTGAAGTACCATAATAGCGAAACAAACATTCTATCAATGTTAAAGATCCCGATCAGGGTCGGACAAAATAAGGGCTGCCTAGTATTCTGAAAAGATAGGAATTAGAGAACAGAATAATCAGAAGGGAGAATTAAATTCAAGACGTTGTTTCAAGGAAACAAACGAACTATAAAAAGCACTAAGTTACGAGGAGCATTAGATGCTAGAAAATAATAAGTCACCGATAGAGTATTTGGGAGACCGTGAACAAGACAGACTTTCGCTAGACAAATTAATAGTGTCTAGAAAGAAGCAATTTCGAGCTAATAATAATAATAGCCGATAGTCAGGAAACCGGATTTGAAGAAGTACCATTCCAGGGAGGGGTAGAGTGTTCGAGACTTTCATATTCTGGTCAGATAGGGAGCCGACATCTACTAGTTTCACCCTTGGAGACGGGGAAGCAAAAATAACGTGTGCAAGGTCTAATCAAAGCCTCAGTGATTAGAATAAGTGTAGTGCAAATATATAAAATTTGTGTTAGTATAGTAATTTTTCAGTGATTTTATTGTGTATAATAGAAGAATACAGAGTTGTATTTTAAAATGCTACCAGTGTTTAAGGTATATAAGTTATATGTGTGTCAAGAAATGTCAGTGTAAGAAATGGAATTGAGCAAGATGGCTTAATCACAAATAGTGGGCGAAATGAAACATCGTTGGAAAGTACGGTCGGGGACCGTCAGAGCATGTAAGTAACCATTTTCATTATGTTATGTGTTGGGAAATATTTGTGTACAATCCACCTGAGAATGAGAAATAGGGATGTTTAATAATAAACAAATAACAGAATAAGAGCGCGATCTGAACAAATAAAAATTGAGAAATTATAAAATGATTATGTGAAATGAAGAAATCCCTTAGAGGAAATGTATGAAATAAAATATCAGTGTATTTGATAAATGTTATGAAAGCAACCGGAATAATAATAATAATAAAAATTATATAAATGAAGATTAAGTTGAATTATATGAAAGTAGTAGCTTTTGAGCTCTTGTAAAAGTATAAATACATGGTGTGAATACATGTTCTTAAAGTATAGCGATTATTGTCACGGGAGAGGAGTAATATAAAAATTGAAATGTAGATCAAATGTTGATTTTGAATTTATCAGTTCTTTGGAAGACGCTTGGCCTTAAAGTAATGTATAGCGCATGTAGCGCAGTAAAGTAAATTGTCACGCTAGGAAGGCGTTGAACCTAAATATACTTGGTAAATTAATTATGAGGGGCAGTTGATTGCGGTAATTGAGCTATGATAAGTTCTCCATATGGTGATATAGATCACGAGGCCATGTGTGTTATTTTATTATAAAGGGTGCGAATTTATTGTATTATGAGCGCAGGTTAGACAGAGGTCGCCCTAAGTCGCGAATTGTATAAGTCCTCCAGTATGGGATGTAGTTCCCGAGGCAGTGAAAGAATCGAGCCAAGGTTCGTTTGTGTGAAGCCCCTAAATATTGTTGTTGTATTGAATTATTCTTACCCATCAATGAGGACACTTCATAATTAATAAATGCCAAGGTTACGAGAATGGTCTATGAACCTAAATAATGTTGTTAAAATAAATGAATGAAACGCCAGGTCTGTTCAGAGAACTGTGTATAAGAAATAGCTGTTTTAAAGCAGAGTGTAGCCATCCCGTGTGGGTGAGACTTGGGGTCTTGCTCCTGGACAATAAATCACACTGAGTGTTACGGTCCGACCCTTACTATTAACGAAAGTGTGGTAGGTCGGGTGACCGTCTGTTTGAAGTAATAATACACCATGAGTGTTTAGAGTTTGTCAATGACCCGGGATTCGAACCGAGGTTCTTGTAGATGAATGTTACCGCTTGCAAGTTCAGATCGTTGCTTTCTTATGAGATGATGGTCTTTTAAGACAAATAATAATAAATATAAATCCCTAATGTAATGGTATATTAATGTAGGATTTCTCGAGTTCAGTGAAGACAATTAGATTTCGGGAGTGATCATAATTTTTGACTTTGTTCAAATAGTCTTCTATAACTCTGGAGTACACAAGTATTTTTCCCAATCACTGTAGTGAATTTGTTAACTTGAGAGAGGTGGTAACATGAGAACATTGTGAAATGCCCAAAAATTTAAGTAAAGGAGTAACATTTACTTTAAATAAGATTATATATTGTTTGATTATAAGAAACTCATAAAATAGATATTGAGATGTGTAAAGAATAAAACAGTTTATATTGGAAAGTATCGAGCCATTGGAGCTCGTGATTGTATTGAATTTTAAGAGGGATACTTTATGGAAGTGAAAGAATTAGAAGTTTGTCGGTTTGTAGGAAACCATGTATTTTAATATAACATTTGTTTGATTTTATGTATTCCTTGTTCACTCTGAACAAGTTAGAAGGATTGGTCAGTAGTTATTGGTTTAATTGGTTTGTAGCGCCATATATTTGGTTAATTAAATGTTTTATAATAGGAGTTGATTTTGTTTTTATTTTGGAAGTGTATCCTCTATTTAATCCAAAATGTGTAAGTCACAGAGTGGGAGAACATACCATAACCCCGAAAATCCCGATTTTAGCATTGCTGGCATACTGTGATTTGCATATTTCTTGCTAAAAGGGCACAATATAGACTAGCTGACCCGGCAGACGTTGTCCTGCCAATCAAAAGAAGTGTTGTATCTTTGATTCTTGAAGTGCTTTTGGATACACAATATTTTTTCAATTTCTGTTAACTGCCTGTAAACTATCGTGAAATGAACTAACTAATCTAGAAACAATCGTGAGAGCGTGCACAACAACTCTCCAAAGTTTCATCGCAATCGGAGAAATGGCATATAACGCATAGGGGATTTTGTTTAAATGATTCGTGCGCAGTCACTCATTTGTTGAATCTACTCGTTCTCTACCAACTGTGAAATGGATTTACTAAGTTAGAAAGCTTCACGTAAGTGTACACAACAACCCATCAAAGTTTCATCGCAATAGATGAATAGTATATGAACGCATACGGGATTTTGTTGGAACTCTTCGCGCGTCGTCACTCATTTGTTACATCTACTCAAGCGCTACCAATTTTGTAAAATGGATTTACCAAGTTGAACACCTTCCCTGGCGTGTACACAACAACTCATCAATGTTTCATCGGAATCGGATGAAAGACATATGAACGCATACGGGATTTTCCTTAAACGATTAGCATGCCATCACTCATTTGTTGAATCTACTCATGCGCTACTTATTAAATCTGGATTTACTAAGCCAAAAACCTTTCCTGGCGTGTACACAACAATTCACCAAAGTTTCATCGCAATCGGATAAATGGTATATGAACACCTACAGGACTTTGTTGAAACGATTCTCGCACCATCGCACATTTGTTGAATCTACTCGTGCACTACCTATTGTAAAATGAATTTACTAAGCCAGAAACCTTTACTGAAGTGTACACAACAATTCACCAAAGTTTCATCGCAATCGGATTAATGGAATATGGACGCATACGATACTTTTTTGAAATGATTCGCGTGCCGTCACTCATTTGTTGAATCTACTCGTGCGCTACCTATTGTAAAATGGATTTATTAAGCCAGAAACCTTCCGCAGGGTGTACTCAACATCTCACCCAAGTTTCATCGTAATCTGACGAATGGTATTTGAACGCATATGGGACCTTATTGAAACGCTTCGCGCGTCGTCGCTCATTCGTTGAATGTACTCGTGCGCAACCTCCTGTGAAATGGATTTACTCAGTTAGAAACCCTCACGTAAGTGTACACAATATCTCACCATAGTTTCATGGCAATCGGATGAATGGTATATGAACGAAAACGGGACTTAGTTTAAACGTTCGCGCATCGTCGCCCATTTGTTGAATCTACTTGTGCGCTACCTATGGTAAAATGGATTTACTGATCCAGAAGCCTCCCCCTGGAGTGTACACAACATCTCAACCAAGTTTCATCGCGATCGGACGAATTGTATTTGAACGCATATGGAACTTTGTTGAAACGCTTCGCACGTCGTCGCTCATTTGTTGAATCTACTCGTGCGCAACCACCTGTAAAATGGATTTACTAAGTTAGAAACCTTCAGGTAAGTGTACACAACAACTCATCAATGTTTCATCTCAATTGATGAATGGTATATACGGGATTTTGCTGAAATGCTTCGCGCGTCGTCGCTCATTTGTTGAATCTACTCGTGCGCTACCTATTGTAAAATGAATTTACTAAGCCAGAAGCATTCCCTGGAGTGTACACAACATCTCACCCAAGTTTCATCGCTATCGGACGAATTGTATTTGAACGCATACGGAACCTTCATGAAACGCTTCGTGCGTCATCGCTCATTTGTTGAATCTAGTCGTGCGCTATCTATTGTAAAATAATTTACTAAGCCAAACACCTTCCCTGGAGTACACTCAATATCTCACCCAAGTTTCATCGCAATGGGATGAACGGTATATGAACGCATACGTGACTTTGAAACGCTCCAACGTGCGGAGACAAACAGTAGAATTCGACATCACTGCCGCCTTTGGTATGAAACACAACTTTTCGCCACGGGCCGAGTGTATGTAATGGCGGTAGTTGCACAGGTTGCGACCAGGTGGCTCTAACGTGCAGAGACAAACTGTCCAAAGACATCAGCTTTCACCAAGGCCAAGGCTTGTGGTTTCCATGACGACTGTTTTTGACTATATATTGTGGTTCTAAAATTGAGTGTAAATCGTGGTTCTAAAATTGTGTTCATTCCACCTACCAGGTCAGATTGTGAATCTAAACCATACATGGACCCACCCTAACGTACATACCAAATTTCATCAAAATCGGTCCAGTCGTTTAGGAGGAGTTCAGTGACATACACACGTGTCGACGAATTATATATATAAAGACAAGCTGACCCGGCAGACGTTGTCCTGCCAATCAAAGAAAGTGTTGTAACTTTGTTTCTTGAAGTGCTTTTGGATACACAATTTTTTTTCAATTTCTGTTAACTGCCTCTACACTATCGTGAATTGAATTAAGTAATTTAGAAACATTCGTTGGAGCGTGCACAACAACTCTCCAAAGTTTCATCGCAAACGGATAAATGGCATTTAACGCATACGGGATTTGGTTTAAATGATTCGTGCGCTGTCACTCATTTGTTGAATCTACTCGTGCTCTACCAACTGTGAAATGGATTTACTAAGTTTGAAAGTTTCACGTAAGTGTACACAACAACTCATCAAAGTTTCATCGCAATCGATGAATAGTATATGAACGCATACAGGATTTTGTTGGAACACTTAGCGCGTCGTCACTCATTTGTTACATCTACTCGTGCGCTACCAATATTGTAAAATCGATTTACCAAGTTGAACACCTTTCCTGGCGTGGACACAACAACTCATCAAAGTTTCATTGGAATCGGATGAATGACATATGAACGCATAAGTGATTTTCTTTAAACGATTCGCGTGCCGTCACTCATTTGTTGAATCTACTCATGCGCTACCTATTGTAAAATAGATTTACTAAGTCTGAAACCTTCTCTGGCGTGTACTCAATGATTCACCAAGGTTTGATCGCAATCGGATGAATGATATATGACCGCATACGGCACATTGTGGAAACGATTCGCGCGCCGTCGCTCATTTGTCCAATCTACTCGTGCGCTACTTATTAAAAACTGGATTTACTAAGACAGAAACATTTCCTGGAGTGTACACAACAATTCACCAAAGTTTTATCGCAATCAGATAAATGGCATATGGACGCATACGGTACTTTTTTGAAATGATTCGCGTGCCGTCACACATTTGTTGAATCTACTCGTGCGCTACCTATTGTAAAATGGATTTATTAAGCCAGAAACCTTCCGTAGGGTGTACACAACATCTCACCCAAGTTTCATCGTAATCGGACGAATGGTATTTGAACGCATTCGGGACCTTATAGAAACGCTTCGTGCGTCGTCGCTCATTTGTTGAATCTACCCGTGCAAACCCTCCTGTGAAATGGATTTACTAAGTTAGAAAAACTCACGTAAGTGTTACCAACATCTCACCCAAGTTTCATTGCAATCGGATGAATGGTATATGAACGCATACGGGACTTTTATTAAAAGTTCGCGCGTCGTTGCTCATTTGTTGAATCTACTCGTGAGCTACCTACTGTAAAATGGATTTACTAAGTTAGAAACCCTCACGTAAGTGTACACAACATCTCACCCAAGTTTCATTGCTATCGGACGAATGGTATTTGAACGCATACGGGACTTTGTTGAAACGCTCCGCACGTCGCCGCTCATTTGTTGAATCTACTCGTGCGCAACCTCCTGTGAAATGGATTACTAAGTTAGAAGCCTTCACTTAACTGTACACAACAACTGATCAAAGTTACATCTCAATCTATGAATGGAATATAAACTTATACGGGATTTTGTTGAATCGTTTCGCGCGTCGTCACTCATTTGTTGAATCTAGTCGTGCGCTACCAAATGTGAAATTGATTTACTAAGCCAGAAGCCTTCCCTGGAGTGTACACAACATCTCACCCAAGTTTCATCGCTATCGGACGAAAGGTATTTGAACGCATACGGGATCTTTTTGAAACGCTTCGCGCGTCGTCGCTCATATGTTGAATCTATTCGTGCGCTATCTATTGTAAAATGGATTTACTAAGCCAAACACCTTCCATAGAGCTCACTCAACATATCACCCAAGTTTCATGGCAATCGGATGAATGGTATATGAACGCATACGGGACTTTGAAACGCTCTAACGTGCAGAGACAAACAGTAGAATTCGACATCACTGCCACCTTTGGTATAAAACACAACTTTCCGCCACGGGCGGAGTGTATGTAATGGCGGTAGTTGAACAGGTTGCGACCAGGTGGCTCTAACGTGCAGAGACAAACCATCCAAAGACATCAGCTTTCACGAAGGCCAAGGCTAGTGGTTTCCATGACGACTGTTTTGACTGTATATTGTGGTTCTAAAATTGTGTGTAAATTGTGGTTCTAAAATTGTGTTCATTCCACCTACCGGGTCAGATTGTGAATCTAAACCATACATGGACCCACCCTAATATACATACTTAATTCCATCAAAATCGGTTCAGTCGTTTAGGAGGAGTTCAGTCACATACACACGTGTCGAAGAATTATATATATAAAGATATATAAGTCCGAAGCAATGACATACAGTATAAACAGTACACTAAAAAAATATAATTATTTATTTATCCTATGGCTTTCAGTGCCGGGAGTGTCTGAGGGCATGTTCGGCTCGCCTGAGTCTGTAGCTGTTTCCAGCGGACACCCTTAGTGTGAGCTACAAGCCCGTTCAATTTCTAGTAATTCCAACTTTCGGTACCAGATATCAATGATACCTAGTGGTGAACGTTGGAACTTTGATAGAGCGTTCCGGCGAAATCTAACCTAACAATTTAGCTTTACACAAGTTAAGTCTGTGGAAGGATATGTTACATGCCATAAATCTATGACACGGGATCGCCGGCTTTACTTCCCCTCCGAAGGAAGGCATACTGAAGTATTTTAACGCTCTTCAAAAAAAAAACACACAAAGTCTCAGGTTAGATGATCTTCGCCCAGAAATGGGCCACTCCCGTAGCGCTATCACGTCCTTCCAATAACTCTTGTGTTGTGCGAAACTATGGGCATAGCTCACAGAAACCCAGGTGTAACATTGTCTGCCTCTCATCACAATCGCATAGTTCGGATCCCAGTAGATATCCCCATTTATATAGATTAACTCTGCATCTACTTCTATGATGATCACAGACAGTTAGGAATGCGGGAGTGGGGAGCCTAGGAAGATTGGTTGGTTGGTTCCTCAGTTTAGGGACTGTGACAACGCGGTCATGTAGCCCCGTGTACTTTGGATGTGTGTAGAACCTGTCTGATAACCGGTGTTAATTGTGATGGCTGTATTATTGTCTTATCTGTTTTTAATTCAAGTAAGGACTGCAGACATTCAATTTACAAGTAGTTCCTACTTTTGCTACCAAACGCCACCACTGAACTAGATGCCACAGCAGTCGGCTCCTCACGAGAACGTTCGGTCCTAAGAGCGTTAGTGAAATTTAACTAATATTTAGCTTCACACAAGTGTAATTAGTGGAGGGTTCTTTTACATGCCATAAATCTATGACATGGGATGGTCGCGCCGGCTTTACTTCCACTCGGCAGGAAGGCATACTGAGGGATTTTTAATGCTCTTAAAAAATCTGACGACTTCGGGTTTGAACCCGCGAACTTGGACATAGAAGCTCAACATGCTACCAACTACGCCACCGAAGCCACTTGAGCCTAGGAAGATAATTCTTCCCAGTTCAGTGCAGGCCGAGACGAGAGTAGCACCCGGACTGCTCACCACTCAAGCAGCTAAGTACACAATCCACTCTAACCTGACCATTTAACAACATTAGTACATTATGCAACGAGAGTGTGTTAATTACCATTATAGGCGAGTTGCATACGACTGTTTATGTCCGACGATAATTATTATACCTATTTTATGTTCGAACATAAATATTCATTAATATCTGTCGATATTTCGCCAGTTTTATGTACTGAACAGAGTGCATGAGACGCAGAGAATGCCTTGTATTTGACCATGGCCTCCTCGATTACCCTACTATGACACTAGGCCAGGCAGTGAAATTTAAATTAGAAGGCCGTGGAACTCATCGCATCTAATTATCTAATTGGTCAAACAACTGTTTCTTGAGCTCTGATTGGTGAGAGAAACTGTTTCATAATGAAAAATAGTGTTATAATGAGCCTCATTACAGTACAGTTTTCTGACATATAATAGTCAGGGTCGAACAAAAACACATAATCACACTAAGCAAGAACATTTGAAGGTCAATAGTAGTTGCATTATTTTAACTACTACTACAACATAATGTAAATACTATCACCAATTCTTGTAGACATAGATTTAATAGCCGAAGTGTAAGGGATCTGATGATGATCGCTTGACGATCGAAACTGGTCATCCAAGTGTATTTATTAATTTCATGTAACCTTTTTTTCGGGATTAGGGAACCACCCATTAAAATTTGGTTCAATCATGTTGACCGACTGAAGAACATTATATTATTTGAAGCAACTCTGAAAAAATGGCTTCAAACATCATAACGTTTTACGACTCTGTCATATATCTTGTGGAACGATTGGACATATTTCCAAGGTCAGACAACATTGAGGCCATTTTTAGTGTTGCCTTATTACAACTTTAGAGTCGGTCAACACAATTAAATTACAGTTACTGGGACAGCCAAAAAATAACCTGAAAAATATTGCGTGAGATTAAAATAAATATATGTTCACTTTGGGCTGCAGAATACGGAGAAAACTAACGGATGACATGTTTCGCTCGTCAAACGAGCATCATCAGATCCAGATCTATACAAGACAAAATAGCTCTACAAAACACTACCAAACCCACAATGACACCCATTAATCGCCACAAACTTCATAGATTAGTAATAATTACCATACTTACTACGTTTCTGACAGGTATTTATTTTTAGTCTATTTTCATCTAGGAAAAAACAAGATGTTCAGTAAAGAACATATAGCCTACTTACTCCTAAATGCATGGGTATTGTTATAACTCTTTGTCCTTTCCAAGGAGTATAATTGAATGTTGGCTGTAGTAGATTGTTGAAATAAGAGTGATACGGATATTAAACATGAGTGCTACCTCTGTACCAAATTTCGTTCAATTCAGTTTCACCGTGTTTGAAGAGATAGGGGGAATCAATTGGCACACAAACATGTCCGCCATCCGCTAATTATTGGGCAGATGACCTCGTAGTTTGGTCAAAAGATTCTTCATACATAAAGGTAGAGATCAGATGAATAGGTTGGTCATAATATTATTTAAGCTTTTAACATTTGGGTGACCGCCATTACGTTTTCGTCAAGATGGCGGATATATAAAACATGACACTGAGATGCTCTTTGCTAGTGTTACCACTGTACCATATTTCGTTCAATTCGGAATCACCGTGTTTGAAAAGATAGGGGGAATCAATTTCCACACAAACATGGCCGCCATCCGCAAATTATTGGGCAGATGACCTCGTAGTTTGGTCAAACGATTCCTCATACATAAAGGTATAATGTTACAAAATTTGGTAGAGATCAGATAAATAGGTTGGTCGTAATTTGATTTAAGCTTTGAATATTTGGGTGGCCGCCATTACGTTCCCGTCAAGATGGCAGCGATATAAAACATGACACTGAGGTGCCCTTTGCCAGTGCTACCTCTGTACCAAATGTCGTTCAATTCGGATTCACCGTGTTCGAATTGATAGGGGGGGACAGACATTCAGAGTACACACACTCACACACACACACACAGACAGGCACACAATTTTTGGCGCTGTAGTGATCTCATAAGTCTACTTTCATTATTTGCAAAAATCGAAAGTAGGCTAAAAATAGGCTTATGAGATTACCTTTTGTCCGTGTGTCTGTATGTGCGTGTGTGATTGATTCGTGTGTGCCCCCCCCCCCTAATAACTACTAAACAGCTGGAGCGACGTCAATGGAACTCAGTAAGTTCATAGCACTATTCCAGATGACCCCTACCGTGTCCTTCAAATTTTGTTACGTCTCATCAATCCAACATGCGGCCAAGCGAATTTGCGTCTTTTAAATCGACTTTTCTCGCGATTTAACCAACCACACGCAATGAAACTTGGTGCAGAATATGTTTATACAAATTGTAATATACCGACATCTAACTACGTTCAATTGTTTACATAACCTCAAAATGGCGGCTGTGCGTAATATTTCACCAGCATTCTATATCTCTGAAACTAATACCGGCATCACCGTGAAATTTTGTACAGAGATAAAGGGTACTGATGGAAGTTCATCTATGAGGCTTCAAAAAACCTCTTAACTACAAAACGAACATGGCGGCCAAGCAAATTTGAAAGTTTTAAATAGACGTTTCTCGCGATTTAACAATCCAAACGCAATGAAACTTGGTACAGCAAACGTTTATACACATTGTAATGCACTGGTATCTAATTTAACTTAGTTCAATTGTTTACATAACCTCAAGATGGCGGCTGTGCGAATTTAAAATTAGGTTTTTATTTCTTGTGTTGTAATCATGCGATCGAAGTGAAAGTTTTAATAATGAACCTACGCAATAATTTTCCTTTAATGGTACATGAGTCTATGGCCTATACATATAACAATCCAACATGGCGACCATCCGAAATATTTAGACAGATCTCAATATCTATGGATCTACTACAGCAATCAAACTGATTTTATTATGTTCTTAGGGGCTATGATCATAAGTTCACCTATAGGACTTTCAATAACCTGATGGTCGCAAATCCCATATGGAGGTGACGCGAAATATAAATATTCACAGGGTCGTTTCTCGCAATTTATCCATCCGAGTGCTGTGACACTTGGTACAGTAAATGCTAATACGGATGTTAATCCATTGGCATGTAATTTTTTCAATTGTTTCCATAACTTTAAAATATTTTAAAATCTCGTTTTTACTTCTTGTGTCCTAATCAGGCGATTGAAGTTTGAGTACTACACGTACACAATAATCTTCATGTAACAATACATAACTCTAAGACCTAGTCTACATATATAACAAGAAGTTCCGTGAAGAACTATACAGCCTACTTTTCATGCCAATGATTATTCTACAGTATATGAACCTATATAGAATAATGCCAAAATTAAGTTGGTAATATCGAAATATCAAATTAGTTCAAAATATACCTGGTATAATGTAGCCTAATAGAGCACTACAGTTGGCAGCCCTGGTGACTGAATATATTCTTAGTTCCATCTCTTAAGGTACAGAATACGAAATTAGGTTGAAGTACAATGGACGTTACATGCAGTTAGACACTGGATCTATCAGCACGCGTAAAAGCATGTTGCCAAAAATACCATGCGTGTGCTGGTCAGAAATAATCTGAAATATTATATCTTGTTGTGCCAATATTGGATGAAATCCATTTGTTAGTACAGAAGTTAAATGTATTTTAAAATTGGACGTATCAGCAGGCATAGATTCATGTTGGCAGCACTGCCTTGTATTAATTACTCCAAATTAATCTACAATGTCAGGTGCTATGCGTGTGCAAAGTATAGAGTTGTTGGCTTGCATACTTTCTGATATATTGATGTTAGGGTAAAAAAAATATAGACAGCATTTATTAACAGTTGGCAGCCCTGATTGATCTTAACAATACTTACAGTCATATCCGTTATGGTACACATAGCACATACGAAATTTGGTTGAAATCCAATTGATAGTATAGAAGTTACATGTATTTAAAAATTGGTACTATCAGCAGGCTTATAATCATGTTGGTAGAACTGACGTATATAAGTTACTCCAAATTAATCTAAAATGTCAGAATATACGTGTGCATAGTTTAAAGCTGTTGGCTTGCATACTTTCTGATATATTGGTACTTGGATAAAAAAATAGAGGGAGCAATTATTAACAGTTGGCAGCCCTGGTGGCTCTTAAGAATACGCTCAATCATATCTGTTTATGTACAGATATTACATACAAAATTTGGTTGAAATCCAATTGATAGTGTAGAAGTTATAGGCATTTAAACATTGGACCTATCAGAAGGCTTAACATTATTTTGGCAACACTGGCATTGTTGGCCTCCTGGAAATTAAACTGAAATAGTATTATCTGCATGTGTACCAATTTTGGAATAGCTCCCATGCATATCTTGCGAGATATCCAACATGGAGCTCAAATTTCTAGTGCGTTTTTTCAGCAGTTGGTAGCACTGACATAATTTTCAAATATGGACGTGAGATATTCCGGTGCACATCTTTACTCATACTAAATTTGGTTTTGATTGCTGCAGCCGTTTAGGAGTTGATAGGGGGGGACACACACACAGCCAGACAGACAGACAGAAGGACAGACAGACAGACAGACAGACAGACACACATTTTCCCGGATCGATCTCATAAGTCTACTTTTTCCTCATTTTTGCAAAATGTGAAAAGTAGGCTAAAAATCCAACATGGCGATCATCCGCAATATTTAGTCAGTTCTCAATATCTACGATCTACTACAGCATTCAAACTGAAAAAAATGTATGTTGATAGAGGCAATTAACATAAGAAGGTTATATGGAAATAGGCTGTATAGGTTTTCACGGAACTACTTGTTAATTTTTTGTTTTTGGAGAGCAGATACTATGTGGCTGTATATGACGCGTCGTTCTGCTAGAAGTTGGAAGAATAATTGACTATGAGTGTACATTCTAGCAAGCTACTGTGGCTGTATATGACACGTCGTTAGACTGTTCTGCCAGAAGATGGAAGAATGATTGACAGCGCTCTCAGCACTAAAACTTTGATGAGACATGGCTTGGCTCCATTAGGTGATAGCATAACTTTAAGCTACAAGAGAAGTGCGGGCATATCCTTTGTCAAGGAAGAGACGAGAATGGTCTTGCATTTATCCATGAGAGAACTGGTCAGTTAAAATTAACAAGTAGCTCCATGAACAACTAAATAGCCTATTTTCATATATCCCATTGGTCTTTTATGTTAAAACTCGCCTCCCTGTTAAATGGATTTTCCTTATGAAATACTAAATAGCATTTGGTTCACGGCCTGTGTCTGCACCAACACCATTATAATGAGACGTTATGTGCCAGAATATAATAGCTTTCAATCCTTCTGTAACGAACTACGGGAATTAATTTTTAGAAACGTCAAATGTACGGCTTCTATGATTTCTGAAAAATAACCTACAAATTTAGTACCAATAGTACTGTCCCCGTAAACCCGGATAGTAGGCTGTCAGATATCCGCCCCCTCAATCGGATTGCCAACAATCAATCGCACCGGCTCAGCTACACCAATGAAAATGGCACTGACAGATACTACCGAGATTAGAGCACAGAAGTTAACAGGAAATCATTGTGGAACACACCAAAATAGACGGGGGTTCATACTTACCTTTACTTACCTCTTAAAAATTATCTCGGGGATTGGGTTGACAACAGGATCTCTAAAGTATGCTCCCACAATAACCTCCACCATGACATTTAAAAATGAACCAGAACGGAGACAAGAACTTTGAACTGTACAAAAGCTTTTATTTCAAATAAAGGGTATGATTTTAACAACTCAACAAAATAAATGTGGCTATCAGTAGCCCATGTCAATCTGACTACGTCCTCCTGAAGGACTTGCAAAGTTTGTTATAGAACATGTTAGCTGCCACGAGCTCAAAATAACGTAATATTCATAACACAATTGGACTGGAAAAGGAAGTCAGGACGAGACAAATATACAGAGCATTTGGTTTCTTTTAATAAACATGACACTTGTATTTATAGGCACAAGGCCTCAATGTAGACGACCTTGCCCGCTGATAACCAGTTGTCTGGCCAGCTGCGGTCTACCCTTCAACCTGACGCACACCTGTCAAATGGGCTCACATGTCATGCCACATTGCGTAGGAATCCAGTTCTCTCTCAAACGCTTTAAATGTCCGCAAGACAACAAATATAGTTATGCAAATCTTTCAAATGCTTTACTCACATACCACTGGATTATTCTGACAATCCCTAAGCTTGTTAAATTAGCATCCAAATGTTTAATAAGCATTGTTTAGAGTATAAAACAAACTCTTAAATGTTTATTACAAAAACTCATAAATAATTTATAACAATTAGAAATTGTTTATAATATTGTCGAAGATAATTACAAAATTTTTAAACACGCCTCTAACATTACTTTCGTTCCACATTATTGTCAAAGATATTTACATCATTATTTACAATATCAACATTTAAATTATTCAAATTATTAATTTAAGAAATACATTTAACCACATGTTCATCCGGTTGGTAATTTCATAATCGTGTCAATATAATCGACCAATGAAGGTTAGTTATACATTAAATGTCACAATCTGGTTTAATAGAGGTTGTAATAATTATTATAATTATTTGTGACGGTAATCTTCATTCAAAATCTTATCTCGAATTCTTTCAATACTCTTGTTAATTATAACAGTAAATTCACTTGATTAATTTTCAAAGGACTAAGGCAATACACTCCATCGGAAAATACTTCGCTTACAAAATAATGCACAAAACTGCATTAAAATAGGCCCAAAATTCATCATATATTAATATATATGGCATCAAAATCTTCCACAGAACTTACAAAAACCTCCACTAACAAATTCTTTAACATCATTAATTACTGTGGGAACCTCCTTCATTTATTCAAGGGCATTATACATCAGCGACTTTCAACACGTCCGCTGCACTAGCGATTATACATTCATAGTTCCACTTCAAAAATTCTTATAATCATTAATTGTTTCAAAACTGTTGTCATTTAACCTTCGTGGATTTCATTCATGAATCGAAATGAAGTAAAAATTTGCCAATCACAAATAAATTTAATAGTGAATACGCTTATATACGCCTGTCTGGTCTATCAAAATTTAAGATTAACATCTTCAAAGAATTGTAGTATAAAAATACTATCATCAAAATAAAGTGCGACTAAACTGCAAAATAGTCGAATAGAATCCAATTAGACTGGGGAATGCAAACATCATTATATAAATCTCTAATTGAGAAAAAACTCCTAACAAAAGTTCATGACTTTAATGCATTCAATAATTCATAATTAAAGTTCATCTTTCACAAATTGTCTATGATGCAATGGTCGTTCATAACTGACGATAAATGTCTGTGTTGCAATCAATTCAAATAACGACTAGTATTTCCAAGATCGTCGACAACGTAATGGATTTTAACGCTCTAAAATCATTTAAATGTTCTTCCTTCTTGATGATGACAGAAAATTGGTCAAAGTAATTAAACTGGGGTAGAATTACTTTAATAAAGTGACACGCTGTCTGAATTTAAATCTGCCATAAAAATCATTAACTTACAGTCAAATCGTGACTACAAAATAAGCAAATTACTGAAAAATCTAAATATCAGTCTCAACTGATCCAAAATCGTTTAACTATGCCCATGACATAACAATGTCTTAATAAATCGTCGAAAAAGGCATAACTCATCAAGGTGTACTGAGTATAGGAATCTCAAACAAGAATATAGGGCAAAATACATGAGGACAAAAATATGGGAAAATGGTCGCTCAAATATCGCTACAAAACTCAAATACAATAATAAACGTTCACGACTACCTTATCTGCTGGTTGAAGTTCCAGAGGAAAATTCCCCAAAGAAGACTGCTGATGGATCCATTTCACCAACTTGAAGATGAGCTCCATCCTCGAAACAGGAAACAGCACCCTCGGAGAATCGAACTGCTTCCTCCTCCGGAAATTGCACTGCTCCGTGTAGACGAAAGACATCCTTCCGGCAAAATTCTTCTTTGTGAGTCGGGACTACCCTGACCTCTCTTGAAAAATCCCTGAAGTTCCAGTAGAAAATCGCCATGAAGTTTTTGTAGTAATTTCCGAAGAAATATTCATATTCAGTGAGTATGAAATCGTTTCCATTGCTGTTTGATAGTATTCAGCGTTGAACCACGAAACATGGGTGTAGATGGTTATTCACCACATGTTCGCTTGTGTGGAATGGCAATTAGCGAAGTTCCATGCTGCTATCTTACTCCGTTGATATATGTCCCAATTGCATTAAAGTCCTTTAGCCTTCCATCTTCTCTTCGGTTATGGTAATAGAAGAACAAACTGCCATATTAAACTGCTCCATCATACTGTAGCGTTGTGTCACAAAAGCAATCTGAAGTCTCCCTATTTCACTAGCAGTGTCAGCCGTGGCGTAGAATCTGACGATACAAAGTGCTTCTCAGATGGCGAGAAAATCACTTTTGTCAGTCGTCTAATATTGCCAATATCTTCCAAAATAACTCCTCGAAATTGTTCAACTTTTCTACACTCCTTAATGTAGCACTGCACAATAGAATTAGCTTATAGGCGACCGCTAACTGTTCATAGCTAATCTTGTAGATGCGTTATAATGTGCGTTTTAACTTCACCTAGATTTACTCACTGTAAACTTGCACTGCTTGTCTGCTCGAATCTCGTTCACTGCGGTGACTTCACCACGCGTTATAATGACGACTCTTTCTACTAATTTCACTCGACGTCTCACCGAAATGACTATATAAGAACTGAGACTGAAGATCTGAGCTTCGATGATATGAGACTCCTCTCTTCTGCGCAAGGCCTTTTATAAACTTCATAAGGGGCGTATCCATCCCTTCCATAGCGTGTTACTGCGTCATCGCTAGAAGTTCCAACTTCGTCAATACATGACGGATTTTCAAAATTCAAAAACTGAAAATAAATTTCACCAAAATTCCAGATCAAAGCCTCTACTGCAAATGGATTTCCACAATTCTGCATTCCAAAAGTAATAAAAATATCATAGTTTCAGCAATCTCCGTCTTTCTTCAAACTATCGTTCATTGGTTCGAGCCTCCCCTCCAATAGCATAATTTCTTCCTCAGCATAATTCCACGTTTCCTGCGACTGCGTCGTAGATCTCGGATCTTTCTCGAATAAATGCTGACGTCACTGAGAATCTCAGCTCAAGTAGCCTGCTGGCATAACGTCTGCGTCATCCGTGCTTACGTCATGACTACCCACGTCATAACTATGACAGCCATAACTTTCTTTATAATTTCCAAAATAGCCACCGTGGTCTCTATAATTCAATTTACGGGGGCAGTACCAATCGCCTAAATAAGATACGAGAAATAAAAAATTAGGTTTTAAAATTTCGAACCGATGCATCTTGAATTTTTGATAATAATTGAACATCATTAGATGTATCCAGCCGGAAGCCTCCGTGGCTTAGGCGGCAGCACGCCGGCCTCTCACCGCTCGGTCCGTGGTTCAAATCCCGGTCACACCATGTGAGATCTGTGCTGGACAAAACGGAGGCAGACAGATTTTTCTCCGGGTACTCCGGTTTTCCCTGTCAAAATTTAATTCCAGCAACACTCTCCACGATTATTTCATTTCGTCTGCCATTCATTTAATCATTGCCGGAGAGGAGTGCGTCAGACCTCGGCAGCCGGCACAGTCCATATCCTCGCCGCTAGATGGGGGCTTCATTCATTCCATTCCTGACCCGGTCGGAGACTGGAAGCAGGCTGTGGATTTTTATCATTTCATTAGATGTAACAAACCAAACAACGCACAAGGTAAACGACAACAAATAGGCACATACTAAGACACGACAACTGGCCCCCACCTCCCTTCTAGAGATCGAAGTGAAATGTAGTGTAGTGAAGTGAACTACAGTGAAGTGTAGCAAGTAGAGTGAAAACTTGTACACAGCTCCTTAGGACTTGCTCGCCTAACGAGTTTAAACAAGAGCACGTCCCTGCTCGCAGGAGGCCTTTGTCCTTATGGGATTATCTGGGTATATTTGTTATTTATTTATGTATTTACACGTGGAGAAAAATCAAGAAATGGAAATGGATGGAGATCTTTCTTGGAAGCCCCATGCTTCGTCATCCCAATCCCAAAAAATACACAGGCTAAACATGTAAGCGATTATCGCCCAGTCAGTATACTATCATCCCTCTCCAAATCACTGGAATTTATCGTCCACGAACAACTCTCCTCCTATTTGCTAGAGCACAATATCCTTGATGAACACCAATCCGGCTTCCGCAAAAATCATAGTACTAGTACTGCACTACTCAAGGTCACGGATGACATAAGAAAGGCTATGGACAGTGGGCTAGTAACAATCCTAACACTGCTTGATTTCAGTAAAGCCTTCGATTCTGTTGACCATGACATATTACTCTCTTGTCTATTTAAAATTCATCTCTCCAAGAACAGTATCCAATGGATGGACTCTTATCTACGTGGACGTCAACAATGTGTTAAAATTAACTTAAATCAAATGTCTTCATGGCGTCCAGTTGAGAGAGGAGTCCCTCAGGAGTCAGTCCTTGGACCGCTCCTGTTTTCAATATATATAAACGACATTCCGTCATCAATCACTAAATGCAAACACCACCTATATGCTGATGATGTACAAATCTACCTGCATTCATCACCAGAAAAACTATCGGAAGCAATCGGCACCTTTAATGAAGACTTAACTGAAATCTGTAACTGGACTCGCTTACATGGACTACGACTCAATGAGGCTAAAACCCAAGCAATCATAATCTCCCATCCGAAAATCCCCCTAGAACTAAAAAATGAACCCACATTACCAAAATTAAGCTTGTGCGATTCCCCAATCGAATTCCGTGAGTCAGTTAAAGATCTAGGCGTTTTATAGATAAACATCTTTCCTGGACGCAGCACGTCTGCAATGTTTCCAGAAAAGTATTTTCCGCATTGAATTCACTTAGAAGATTCTGGAATATTTTCTCTCGTGTATTAAAGGAATGACTTGTTTCCTCCCTAATATTGCCTCATTTTGATTACTGCGATGTGGTATACAAAGATCTCACTGTTACTCTTAAAAACAAACTCCAACATGCACAAAATGCCTGTGTACGCTACATATTTAATTTACGGTACTATGACCATGTCACCCCCGCTTATGAGCAACTTAACTGGTTACGTCTAAATCAACGCCGCGACCTCCATTCTTTATGTATTCTTCAACAAATACTCTCAACTTCAACTCCAGCTTACCTGCACTCTCAGCTTCACCGCCTCTCGTACGAGCATACTCTTGGAACACGGTCAAAAAACGACACACTCTTGCTGATACCCATACACCGCACAGTACGCTATACCAACTCCTTCGTTGTTGCTACTGCACGACTGTGGAACAATCTGCCTCGCTCTGTCAGAGGAGCAACCCCGTCCAGCTTCAAGCAGCGTTGTCAGCAGTACATACTCACTAAGTAAATGAAAGTTGAACTCAACATTTATGCTTATATTCTTACGTCGTATTTCATATATTCAAACTTTCCAATTCTCACTTTCTCATTTACTCTCTATTTAGATATCTAAATAACCTCCTTCAGTAACGACTAATTATCTTCATCATCATCTTCATCACCATCATTAATTTACTTTTTTTCAGTAGCCTATTTCCTTTACCTTACTGTAATTTTAAACTTACTCCTAAGTATCTTAGTTATTCACCCTAACAATGCAACAATTTACAGCCTACACCACCAAGCTAATCCAGTTTATATGCATTTTATATTGTATAAATATTGTAAAATTGTTAGATTTAAGTTGTATTTGTATTGTATATTATCAAGCTAATCCATTTCATATGTATTTTATATTATATCAACATTGTAATATTGTTAGATTTAAGTTGTATTTGTATTGTTCATCATTTATTATTTGTATAATCTGGTTAGATGGAAGAGAGGGCCCAATGGCCCTAATCTTGCCAGTCAAAATAAATCTATCTATCTATCTATCTATCTCCACTAGAGCACAGTATAGTAACCATACAGTAAGGACACATCAGGCCTTTACCATGTAAATTTTTCGTCATGGTTTTGAATCGGCCGGTTCCGGAAGCACCGCACGCACGCACGCATGGCGGCGACGGTTCACCATGTATCCGCGAGAGAGCAGTCTACCCGTATTCATTGAGTGCGGCCTGTCGATTTTGTCTGAAGAAAACATTGTTTGTAATTATTAAAATCAACTCAGAAATATAATTTTGCATTTTAACCAATGGCAGAAATGTGGGAAACCAACATCTGTGCGGTAATTTATTGCGCAGTTCTTGTCACACTGGACATAACAGCATTCCGGTTTCTCGTGCATTGGAGCGGTAAATACAAATATCACACGTTTCATCGAATAATTCTGGTTTTAATATCCATGAGATGTCAGTCCCTCAAACACCTATCCATTAATTCACAAATTCCTCATTCCTAATCCAGATATAATGACTGGATAAAGGCCTGTAATCAGGAGGATTTACTGGCAAACGTGGCAAATCTACACGCCAATATATAGGGTATGTAGCCTTTATTTCTCAAAGGAAGTGTTTTAAACCACAAGGAGGGCAGTGCTAGGCTGAGATTAGGTAATATTGCCCAACAAACATTAAATCTCCACCCTAGAGAAGCTATTGTCTCCTTTAATGTGTCCGTTTTCTAATCCCACTTAGCCTAGGAGGTAAATGGTTTCCTGACTGAAGTTAGTTGATGTGTTTTATTAACTGTAATTTGTTAAGCTGCAGCCCTTTACAGTGAATTAAGAGCTTTAATTACAAGCTACAATGCAAATCGGATTTAACATTTGCTCCCTCACCTATGGGACTTTGTGCTATTCCTGAAGAGTTCTGGAGAAGTTTGGATTGTCGTGTACCCAAAGCTACAATCCCATGAAATGACAAGGTACTCCAGTCCATCAAAATTGTAAATAGTGTTGCTTTCAGAGACAAACTATTGAGGTTAGCAACCCCTCACTACGCTCTGCATGGCATTAAGGCTGTGTGACTTAAAAACCAGGGCTGTTAACCTTGATGTTCCTAACTCATAGACATATCACAATGCCCTTAATTTTATTTAATTCTGTGAGACCACTAAAAGTTTGCCCACCCATGTAAATGATAAGCCCACCCAATTTCTTCTCAAGTGATACCTCCCTCTCATTCCACACACGCCCAAATACACGGGGATATATGACCACGATGTCTCAGCCCTTAAAATAAGCAACAACGACTGTATCTTCGATACACACTGATCAAATTCCTGGATACTTCTATACTTTCAGCAATGATCCTAGGGATGATTTTTCTTCACTATGTCACATGCAGAACATGGTACCACTAAAGCAATACTGTATAGGTCCATGTTATTTGAAAATGAATACCGGTACATAATAATCATACAAGAGTGGAGCCTTGCATAAGTGAGGAGATGTAACACCAAACTCTGGGTGTCAACAAGCCTTGCACTTATATCACTCGGGAATTGAGAAATTGGGTGGGCTTATTGTGTGATAATCTTTGTTACTGTGGTGGCTGTACTAGTGTGTGTATTTGTAAATAGGGGATAGGATTGGGAAGGAGGTGGCTGTGCCCTTAAGTTAACAACCATCCCTGCATTTGCCATGAGTAGGGAAACCACTTCCAGGATGGCCGAGGTGGGAATCGAACCCTCCTCTTCTCAGTTTTGCCTCACGAGGCTGACTGTAACCCATTCCAGCCCTAAGGCCAGAATCAAAATTTCTTGGCAAAGCCGGGAGTCAAACCCAGACCTACGGGGGTGACAGCCAAGAAAGCTATCTGCTGCACCACGAGGTGGTCTCGCGAAAATGTAATGTCTTGGTCATAAATATATTCTATATAAATCTACATGAAAATAGCCTACTCCCTATCCAAACATTTTCATAAATTTAAGTTTCATATACCATTTTAAAGCTCAATGGTTTTAAAATTTACAGTTATCTTAAGTCATAGCAACAGATTTCAATGTTTACATTAAGCCACATTGTTCAAACCTGTTCAGGGATGTCGGAAATTCCTCAGATAATGGCAAGCTGCAACTCACATCCTATTCTATTGTTGGGCAAGGACTTGATTCTCATCATTGCAGAAATAATCTGTTTAATACTAGCTGTAAACATGGCCAAGGTTTCATGTGATACAAGCTAAAGGTGTAGAATTTGGTATAAATGTTTATCTCAAGTATCCAGTACCAGTACCTCTATGTCAATGTTGCATAGGCATTGTGCTTGCTACACTTGTCATAGTATGTGGTACGGTATAAATTTCAGAATGTGCATCAATTTTAATTTCTACCGTTTGATTATTCATATTTTTGTGGGGGTCAGGAATCGTATGGTTTGTGAAGTGATGCTTAGGAAAAGTTGTCTCCTTTCTTTTTAAGGATGTGTGAAGGACATAGTGGTGTGTCTTTATAATGACATACTAAAATTGTAATGGCTGATGAAGGATGTAATTAATATCCAGAACATGTCCTACTATTTGCACATTATTTATTCATTTAAGGGTTGATTAGGCAGAAAGATTTACAGAAGATTACAATTCAAGAAATATTATACTCATCAGAGTTAATTAGAGATGAATGAAACTGGGCAAGGTACTGGAAAAGCCTGTGACCTATTAAAAGGAAAGGTCCCGGCAGATTTCCCCTATATTGTTCAACCAGCCACATCTGGTTACGACCACTATATTCTTCCTGAAGTAACTCCACAGAGAGAATGAAAAGTGTCAAGAACAAACTTCTGCTTGCAATCGCACATTTTTCTGCATTACAGTATTACTTACTTGTTTACATGGTTTATGTAGAATCAACTCGTACAAATATTACAGTGAATTCTATGTCTGTGCCCCATCATATCCATAGTACCGTACCTAGAAGAATTTGCAGTAATTTATTTTCTGGCCATGAAAGCCTAAACATTCCAACTCAAACAGGCATATTTTTCTGCAAATGTTTGGGTATTCTGATATATTTTCATGGAAACATTTGACTTTTTTTTTTTAAGAAACATTATTTTTTCCTGTTTTCAATTTTCAGAGGTGAAGCTCACCAATTTTGTGACTACATCCTGAAGTTGGTTGGCCTAGAAGCCTAGAGTATATAAAATATGGTAGCGAGTGTTTAATCGTAAAGAGGTTTTCTCAATAGTGATTTTTAATGCCCTGGCATTGTCATTGAGGAGCAAATTTAACTTCCTAAATACTGTAACATTTAAGTTGGTCTAACACGAAAGAAATTTAATAATACTATACCTGTAAGGTTTTAGCTACCTACTAAGAAAATTAATGTGCAATTTTTGAATGGAGCTACCTAGGCAAATCTTTACACCAAAAACCAACATATTGTTTATCGCTACCTTTTAGTGGAGAAACTAGAATTCATGTCAGATAACCTGCAGCTTCTGTGACTGATAACTATAGTTTTGTCTTGTTGTCAACAAATGTGATAGACAGGTCTGAAGCAGTTCATTATTTCAAAAACTGACTCTCTCTATCAGAAATCAAATCAGTGATTTGAGATCATGGCGATATCAGGAATGTTTGTTTATTGCATTACAACAAAGGATTTGGAAGTAATCTCATAAAGCAATAACTTCTAAATCAAAATAACTTACAATTTTATTGTTGGACAGCCAAAGGACTTAACATAATCCTCCATGGTTTTAGAAAGGTGCAACGATCCATTAGTTCTGGGTTATCCCATCCCGTTAGAAAATGGAAGGATTGGGGTTTGAGGCCTAAGGATGTTGTACAACATTAACTGCAAATCACATCACCACACTGAAGACCTGGTTTGTGAAATAAGTTGGTTCATGTCCCTTCACCTGTCATTTCAAGTTAGCTTCCTTGTTTCTCATCTCAAAATGCTGAGATGGTGGCTTTCCCATAGACCACAGTCACTTCCCCATTCCTTTCTTAGCCTCTTCTACTTTCCATCTACGTTGAGGCTGCATGGATGATCCTTTTCTCTAGAATGAAAGGGCTCCATGACACTGTCAATTATGACGATAAAGACTTTGGGAGTGAAGTACGGGGATAAAAGAAATATTCATATCCAAGAAATAAAAATAGCCAAACATATAAGCCCATTGTTTCCACAGCTACTGCCATGGTCTAGAAGTAAGCATAGCTGCCTTCTAACTGGTTGGCCCAGTTTTGAATCCTGGTTTTGCCAAGGAGAATTTAAATTTTGGCCTGTAGTCATGTGTACTTGGATGTGTGTATCATTTGTCTCATAAACTGCCTTATTGTGATGGCTGTATTAGTGTGTGCATTTATAATTTTAGGTGAGGATAGGGAAGGAGACGACTATGGCCTTACGTTAGGGGTAGCTTACCGTCTCGGCATTTACCTGCAGTAGAAGTGGAAAACCAAGGAAAACCACTTACAAGATGGCCGAGATGGGAATCAAATCACCTCTTCTCAGTTTTGCCTCACAAAGCTGAGTGTATCCCGTTCCAGCCCTCAGACCAGAATGCTAGTTGCTACACCACGAGGTGATCTAAGTGAAAAGGGATGGATTCTAATCCACCTCTTGGTCCTAATAGAAGTGAATTTCTATGGTTTCTAATTCCCCTTCCCCCCTCCCAGAATGCTCCATGCACCAAACATTCCATCTTCAAATTATTTTGCATGCCCAATTAAATGGAGTAATATAGCTCGGGTGGTGTTGGGGTAGCGCGCCTGCCTCGCATCAGGAGACCTCGGGTTCGATTCCAGGCTCCGTCAGGGATTTCAGAAACCGGCGTGAGGGCTGGAACTGGGTGTACACAGCCTCGCAAGGACAATTGAATAGCTGTCTGACAATGAGGCAGCGCCACGCTCATGGAGACCAAGATTAACGGCCGAGGGGACCCGAGGCGCTCACCACGCGTCACCACATAATCTGCAGGCCAAATGGCTGGGTGGCGATCGCTTAGTAGGCCTAGGCCCTTCATGGACTCTAGTGCCACGGGGTTTGTTTGTTTGTTTGTTTCGTTTTAATGGTAGTTCGGAGACTACGGTTTCAATAGTCTTCTTAGAATGTACAGTATATGGGTGTTAACTTTAAAAATACCCGCACGAGTCTCTCTGGAGGACTCACACATTATTACTATTACGTAAACATATCTTGCATAAGAATCATGGCCCTACTAATAATATAGTTCATCGTATCTTGGTGAGAAAAATACCTTACCTGTATGTGCATTTGCTCAAAGAACTTTTTCTTTTCTGAATTTTTATTCCATACATATTATTATTATTTTTAAAATTAATATTAGGCATCCACCTATAAATTTTAACTCAACTAAAATTTGTATTATTTTGTGTTAAGAGGGACAGATGACCTTGCTGTTCCGCCCCATAAATAACAATAAATATCCATACTATGTGTGATGTTAATGAGCAATTCTGAGAATATTTACAGCAGATCTAGATTGCAGTCATGGACCACCTTGTGGCGTAATGACTACCATTCTTGGCTGTTGCCCCAGAGGTCTGGGTTTGATTCCCGGCTCTGCCAAGGAATGTAATTCTGGTCTAAGGGCTGCAACAGGGCACACTCAGTCTCGTGAGGCACAACTGAGAAGAGGAGGGTTTGATTCCCACCTCAGCCATCTTGGAAGTGGTCTTCCGAGATTTCCCACTTCTTCTGCAGGCAAATGCTGTAATGGTTCCTAAGTTAAAGCCAATGCCGCCTCCTTACCAATCCTCGCCGGAATTGCAAATACACATACTCAGACAGGCATCACAATAACACAGGTTATCAATCAAAATTCCACACTCGTCCAAGTACACGGGGCTAAATGACCACGATGTCCAGGCCCCTGAAATGAAACAACAGATTGCAGTCGATGTACAGAAGTTGTCTAACATGGTGGCCAGATCGCTCCTTAGTGCCTCTTGGTCTATTGGAATGGCTGTAACATCCGGCGCATTATACCATAGTCGAACTGTTCCTCTATTGGAGCACGAAGATTGGGATTCTCTGCCGTCACTGTCTCATGAAGCCATAGCCAGGTGGCTATGCTAATGCTTGTTGTTTCATGTAGGAGGTTGTACATCATGGTCGTCAGCCCTGTGTACTTGGGCGTGAGAAGAAACCCATACAACAGGAGCAATCGAGTGTGGCAACGGGTGGGTGAGAGATTTCACAAGCTCTTCATCCAGGAACGCCTCCAACAGCAAGGAAATTGTCATGTTTTGTGGTGGGATCATGTTTGGTCGACGTACGCCTCTAATTCCTATCCACGGTAACATGACCGGTCTGGTATACAGAGACAACATCCTCAAACCTGTCGTTACAGGATTCGCTGCCACAATGGGTGAGGGCTTTACACTAGTGGACGATAATGCTCATCGAGCTAGGGTGGTCATCAGTTCCTTCAGATGCAAGGCATACTGAGAATGGAGTGGCCTGCATATTCTGCGGACATGAACAGTATCGAACATCCATGGGAAAAGATTAAGAGTGCAGTTTCGCACTGTCCCAATCCTCTAACAAACAAACAAACATTCAGCAACTGATTGAAGCTGCTTTCAAAGAGTGGGATAATCTGCCCCAAACCCGGTTGGTTCGTAGTTCGGTATGCCTCTTAGTCGGCAAGCATGCCTTAGGGCTCGTGGTGGCCATACATGGTATTGATATGCCCCAACTAGAAAAAGATTGCCACTTTTGTTAAGCTTTTAGTGTTTGTCTCTTTTGCACAACATATTGTGTGTTGTTTTTCTTTGTATGCCATTACATACTACCTTACCAGGGAATTGTTACTGCTAGACGTGGAGCACGGCTGTTGTGTATACATTACGTCAGCTCGCCTCGCTATGGCTGCCGCGAGCGGTTGCTGGCCAAGAGGGGGAACGCATGCACAGTCGTACAATGAGAACACACCGCACAGCGCACGACCCAGCACGAATCATGCACACAAATGACATGCGATGAGGTTTCTCTGGCGACAACTGCACGTCTATCGCAGGAGTGTGGCTGGGCGGAGTGCATTAGTTCCGATTTCCGCCACCGGTAACAATTCGCTGGTAGGATAGTACACATAGCAAAACACTAAATCCCAATATGCAAAACCTTTTTTGGAGTACTGTTCAAGTTACAAACACTGCTAGTCACCATAACACTCTAGGGGCAGATGACCTCGAAGTTCCGCCCCTTAAAACAACAATTACATTACATTCACCACAACACTGATTATCAAATACCATGCACACACAAGTACACGGGTCATAGACCAAAGAGGTCCTAATTGGAACTATAATAATATATACAGTACCGGTATGTCAAAAAATATGGTTATATAAATGACTCCAGATTATAGCTTACCAAGAGACATACATAGGCCTACTTTGAACCGGCCTTGGTGGCCGAGAGCGCTAATGTGCTATCTCGTGCCTCGCTGGCATCGGGAGAGCGTGAGTTCGAATCCCACCTCTACCGTCCTGAAAATGGTTTTCGTGGTTTACCATTTTCACTACCAGGCAAATGCCGGGACGGTTCCTTTCAATAAATCCACGGCCAATTTCCCTCCAATATCCCTTCCCTGACCCGTCCTGAAAAGAAAAGTACATGGCCATTGGCTGCATTAATAAAATTATACATACTTTGAAACTTGAGTTTTTAAAATAAGACTGCTGTTACGACTTGAAACTGAATCCCAGCACTCTGCGCAGAGTGTGAACTGATAACACCACGATAGCCCTTTGTTAACTCTTGGGCCTAGTAACTGAAACTATGGCATGTAGTTAGGCCTCCTAATGACCAGTATTAATTCTGCTATGATGTACATGTCGCTTACAGGTACCAACTGGAAAGACCTGCCCCAGGCCTCTCCAAAAGCAACACAGCATTATGAGCCTAACATTTCTCTCATCCAGGTGTAAAAACCATCCATCGCATGGAAAACTCATCCTACATTATCTCCATTTCTGCAGAATGGGGAGAATAAGGAGTTGACATACCACTGACAAGTAAAAAGTGCGTTGCGGATAGATGGCAACTTATTAGTCGTGACGAGGTTAAAGTTAGGTCTGATTGGTGTTAAGCTATGGTTAGAGCAAGTTTAGGACTGAGCGTTTTACTTGATTGATTGGCGACACCATTGCACATAGTGTTATTTACCAGTTATATTACTTTATTACATTCACTAGCGACAGAAAGCAAAGCAAACTTGTAGCTTCACGTGGCTCTCGTGATCATAAGCCACAGAACCTTTCTTTTTTATATTTGGAATTTGAACCACGGGATGCAACTCTGGAATTCTAACATGCATTAACCAAGAATCAAAACCCAGTCCAAAACTATAATATGACGACTTTAGGATCTCCGAATGGAGATCTGGGTGTGACCTTGGCTTCTAGGATTAAAGAAGCAGGCCTCTGTACGAAGGGTGGTTGGCCGGTTTACTTACTGTAAGCCCTGAGCTTGTATTTCAGCTTTACTTTACTTATTTTTAGGCCATCTGTAGGCTAAACAAAACAATCTACCAGTAAATGTATAGTCTATTTGTTGAATCTGAAAGCTACTTGTTGCTCCTATAATAGGCATACAAAGACGTGGAACTAATAAAGGTAATGAAAAGAGATTCCTTAGCACATGACTTACAGTACCGGTATTGAATTCTTCTTGGAACACAAGATAATGAACGGAAGTGTGAGTAGGCTAAGAAATAAGGAGTAAGAAGTAGCCTAGGCATATCATGAAATGTGAAAATAACACTGCATAATAAGGCTGTCCCCACCCATCAACATGACTTTTTATTGACTAAATAAATTCCCGGGTATTTACGTTAGGAAGCTAAGAACATTAAAAATTAACACTTATTTACAGTTTCTGTAGAAAACTTGAATTGCATTATCTCAGACTACAAAAGTTTAAGAAACAAAATCCACATTTCCCCCACACTTTTCAATATATCGTGTGTTAATTTAATCATTAAAAACATATCATAACCTTTCATCGTCACGATGCAATCACAATGCGACACCACAGGACTGGAGGAGGAATGTGGTGTTAAACATTAAATTCCACACTTCTTAGAATTAAAACACAGTAGTATTAACACTTTCTATTTTCTTGTTATTTATTTTCCTAAAATATCTGATTATAATGAGAGCTAGTGTGTTGAAATAGAGTTAAATAAATGACATAAAATATACATTCATCAATCAGCTGTTTATCATGTGGTTGTCCATAAGTGGTGCTACCTAGCGGCTTACAGGTGTATTGGTGCTCCCCCTTATCAATTGTTTTTTTGAAAATCCGTTCTTCCGGTTTTGCCGAAGTGTCCATACTGTATTGGTATCTATACTGTGACTAGAGCATTAGGAATTAGTCAAGTAAGTCAAGATACCTTTACACTGTGTGGATAAAGATTCGCTGTGCTAAGCTTCATTGCACTCGGGTGATTAGATCGCCAGAAATGTAATTTAAATATTCGAAACTCACTTGGCCGTCATGATGCTTCTTGGGTTTCTCAGGATTTGGAAAATCACATATTTGTCCATACTTAACAGTCCTCCAACACCACACAAAAGTCAGATCCATTGCTTAAATAGTTGTATGTTCGACCCTGGCGAAATGTAAATATTATGTCAGAAAACTGTACTATAATGAGGCTCCTTATAGTACACGTTTTCATTATGATACAGTTTCTCCCACCAATCAGAGCTCAAGAAACAATTGTGTGACCAATTAGATAATATGATAGCATCGGACTTGCGCTGACTTCCACAGCCTTCTATTTTAAATTTCTCTGCGTGGCTAGTGTCATAGTGACCATGATTGAATACAAGGTATTCTCTGCGTCCCATGCACCCTGTTCAGTACATAAAACTGGCGAAATCTTGACAGATATTTATGAATATTTATGATCGAACATAAAATAGTTATAATTATCGTCGAACATATGCAGTCGTATACAACTCACTTATAATGGTAATTAAGACACTCGTACGGAAATTATACTCGTGTCTTAATTATTGATATAATAGGCTTATTGCATAATGTACTATTGGAGACTTTGAGGACCAGAGAAATGTATCGTATGGATGCCATAATGGATTACCGTATTTTAAATACTATAGAATTATATGCAAGCAGATGAATTTTATAATCGTGGCTCATTATACCAAGCTACGTTTCTGTCACCTGTTTAGGACACGAGAAACATAAACGTGTTTTAAAAACTTTAGTACAGCCATCATTTTGATTTTCTCATAGAAATTGAACTAAAATTGACGCCAATATACTAAGCATTGCATGGAGATAAACCTCGCTATGTTTCACTGGACTCGGTTAATTAAATCGAGAGAACACTTCATATAGCCTATATATTTAAATTTCGCGTCGCCGCCATGCTGGTTTTGTGCTCATGAGGTATTTGAATGTTTCATAGATAAACGTATGTTTATAGCCTCTATCAACATAGAAAATTTCTGTTTGAGTACTGTGTTAGATTCGCAGATATTGAGAACCATCTAAATCATTCGGATGATCACCATTTTGGATTGTTTTATATGTAGGCCATAGAGGTATATACCATTAGATGAATATTATTGCGTAGATTCATTACTCAAAGGTTCACTCAGATCGCTATATTATGAAACCAAAAATAAAAATTAATTTAAAAATTTCGCACAGCCACCATCTTCCTTTTAAGACAACAATTGAATTGAATTTGATGCCATTAAATTAAGTCTTCTGTAAACATGTAAAGTGTTAGGTTTTACGGCCCTTGATTGATTAAATCGCGCGAAAGTGCCATTTAAATATTTTAAATTCTCTCGGCCGCCATGTTGGTTTTGTACTTAACATGTTTTTATGTGTCACATACCTGAACGTATCTTAGTATTGTATCTCACCATATAAAATTTCATGGGTGTTATCTTAGGTATTTTCGGAGATATAGAATGCCAGTGAAATATTTCGCGTGGCCACCATGTTGGACTAGTGAACTGTATAAACATTTGAAAGATATGGTCGGGATTGGACAGAATAGTACTGTAGGCTACTTTGATTTCATTGAGTTTTAATGAAATCACTCCACCCGTTTAGATTTAATTAGGGGAGCACACACAGATCACACGCATACACTTACTTACTTAATTAATTGCTGTTAGGCCCCTTAAAACAGCAATTATCATCATCATCATCTTAATTAATTGCTCCATGACGCTACGGTCCTTGTAGAACCTTGATCTCCGCATGGTACGTAGATCGTCCTCCACTTCCTCGATCCACCTCTTTCTTGGCCTACCTCCATGTCGTCTACCTCCTGGATGCTCCTCCAGCACATTCGATGGACATGTCCAAGCCAACGCACTCTAGCAGTCTTCGCCACTGTTACTATATCCTGTTCATTGTACAGGTCTCGCATACACACGCGGACAAAAGCCGATTTCATAGGATAATTTTTTGATATGATGAAAATAGGCTAAATGTGCTCATGTGTTCTGTCAACCAAGCATTTACGGGTTAGCTTCTTCTCCAGGTACTCGTCATTGCATTGTGGGGTAGGTGAAGGTTGTTTTAGGGGGAAGAACAGCGAGATTATCTGCCCCTAATGATAAGGTTGGTAGTAGAAATGACCACTCTAATACTTACAAACTTGAAACTTACATCCTTGAAGAAGAACTAGACAACAACAGAAATTAAAATTTCAGCGGTACACCTACATTTCTATTGTGCAGTTTTCTTCCTGTCGGGGTTATGAATGGTACACCATCCAGGTTTGAAATTTTGAGCCAGTAATTTTAGACAACGATTTTGTTACAGAATATGTGCTTAGTATGGCTAAATAAATGCTTTTCAGTCGGTCAACACTTTTATGTGCACAATTATATTGGATGGGGAATAACACACCTGTTAACCTAAAACTATACATGGTTTAGTTAAACAATATACACTTCGTGAAATGAATTATTTATTTATTTATTTATTTATCGTATGTCTTTTAGTGCCGGGAGTGTCCGAGGACATGTTCGGCTCGCCAGAAGCATCTTGAAACGAAAAGAGCAACTTAAGAAGCAAAATAAACCAGTGATGGACGATGAAAAGATGTTATAAAAAGTGGGTTGCCTCAGGCAGGGAAATCATTTATACAGAAAGAAAATATGTTGACATATTATAGATTTAGGCATTGGAAAGTCATTTCTAAAGCCTGGAGCGTGGCATTCTATGGAAGTGAAACTCAGACTGTTGGTGCAGCAGAGAAGAGGAGAGTAGAAGCGTTTGAAATGTGGTGTTACAGGAGAATGATGAAGATCAGATCGTAGATAGAGTAACGGATAAACAGGCATTAAGACGAGTGAGAGAGGAGAGATGATTCTGGTGACCCCTAATGAAGAGAATAGTTGGTAGGACACTTACTAAGACACCCAGGAATAGCTGATTTAGTTATGGAAGGAAGGGTTGAGGACAAGAACTGTAGATTAGAATTTGTATAACAGATTGCCTCGGATATAAGGTTTGGTAACTACAGGGTTATTATTTGTGTGCGCGCCAGTAAACACGGCAAGCTGGGCCGGCTGTGACTAGCGCAGATCGCGGCCGGTGCAATAACCCGCTCCGCTGACTCATATCGTTAGTTCACACGTGTTTGGTCATTCATATGGACGTGTATCTGCAAAGCTTAGATGTTAGTGTTGCATATTTAGTGAGTATTGTGATTACTGTGATTGTTGGTCATGCCTAGACATCCTTCCACATTGCGCAAACGTGTATATATTCACAATTCGTACATGAAAAGCAGAAGATCTTGTTCTGAAACAAGACGAAAATTTTGAATCAAGTTTCCAGGCAAACCTGTGCTTAATGCCAGTACAATTAGGAGGCTCGCTAAACGTAAATAATAAAAGAGTTGACAGACATTATTTCATCAGAAGATGTCAGGTGTGTGTTACAATTATTATTATTATTATTATTATTATTATTATTATTATTTATTAAATCGTTACAAATACACACATTTTACAAAATTCATAATATCTGTACACATTTTATGGATTTCCTTACACTTCCTACTCATTGTTTAACCTGTAAATTTACAATTATTAAATTATATTGTTACAATATGATAAAGACAGGTCGAAATAGGAAATCAAATTCATACAGGCCAGGAAGAGATATCACATATGCCACTAAAAGGTGCTACCTTGTGTGTGGCATGCATATCGTTGATTACTATTTCTAAAAATTGTATAATGGCTTAGCCGAATAACACGTTCTATGTAAATGATGCATACACAACAAATAATGAATAAGAAGGAAAATTGAATTTGTGTTTGTGTAAACTTGTAGGCTCAACTAATTATATTTTCAATTTTGATTTTGTTTTCTCTGAGAAAATATTTTATATGCATATTCAGGTTTGAATGATTTCCTTTAAATTCTTTTAATTTAATTGGTAGAATGTTATATAATTTTGGTGAGAAATACAGAAAGTTACGTTTGGCCATACCTAACTTAGGTTGATATAAAATAGAGTGATTCTCTGTAATACTTCTGGTTTCATACCCGTGGCTAACAACTTGAATTCTATTTCTATCTTTAAAAATGTATTTATATATTTCAAAAGCATACACTTTTTTAAATGTTGAAGACCCTTGTCTCAGCATACAGTCTCATAGTCGGATATAATCTATCTTTCTTCAACATTATTCGCAGTATGAGATTTTGCACTATCTGAGAGGGAGAGGGAGGGCATTTTCAGCATCGCCTATGAGCACTGTAAGTACACATTATTGAACATGTTTGGTAAAAGAATGAAAGTGCGCGCCAAACCACCGGATGAACCGGGTGCGTGTGGCTGCGATCTGGGCCAGTCACAGCCGGCTTAGCTTGCCGTGTTTAATGGCGCGCACGCACATAATAACCCTGTATGTAGAGATGAAACGATTTGGACAGGGAGGCAAGGATAGCTGTATCAAACCTGTCAAAAGACTGAAGACTCAATCAACAACAACAGTAATGACTCTTCTGAGCTACTGTACATAGCCCGATACACAATTAGTTACAAAAAACTTGCTTTTAACAACAACGCAAACGTAATATTTACTGGAGTAAGTTACTATAAAACTGAAAGAAACACAAGTAAGATATTTCACATGCTTGCCTCTTACTTAGGAGGTTGATGATGATGATGATAATTGTTGTTTTAAGGGGCCTAACATCTAGGTTATCGGCCCCTTAGGAGGTTGCGCGTTCGATTCCGTGCCCCATCAGTTATTTTAGAAAGACTGATGTGAGGTCCATAACGGAGTGTACTCAGTCTCATGAGTAAAATTGAAAGTTTAGACCAACGCCCGAGGGGGCACGTTGCGCTGACCACCTAATCGGTAGGCCATATGATTGAGTAGCGGTTGCTTGGTAGCGCAAGGCTGTCAATGGCTGTAGGGCCTGGGTTTTTAGCCTACTTTCGATTTTAGCAAAAAATTTGGTACAGAGGTAGCACTAGCAAAGGGCACCTCAGGGTCATATTTTATATTTCCGCCATCTTGACGGAAACGGAATGGTGGCTCCCCCAAATGTTAAATGCTTAAATCAAATTACGACCAACTTAATCATCACATCTCTACCAACTTTTGCAACATTATACCTTTATGTACGAAAAATCTTTTGACCGAACTACAAGGTCATCAGTCCAATAATTTGCGGATGGCGGCCATGTATGTGTGCAAATCGATTCCCCCTATCTATTGGAACACGGTGAAACCGAATTGAACGAAATTTGGTACAGAGGTAGCACTAGCAAAGGGCACGTCAGTGTCATGATTTATATCGCCGCCATCTTGACGAAAACGTAATGGCCGCCCAAATGTTAAAATCTTAAATCAAATTACGACCAACCTAATTATTTGATCTGTACCAAATTTTTCAACATACCTTTTTGTGGGAAGCATCTTTTGACTGAACTACAAGGTCATCAGCCCAATAGTTTGCAGTTAGCGGCCATGTATGTGTGCATATCGATTCAGCATAACAATTCAAACACAGTGAAAGCGAATTGAATGAAATTTTGTATAGAGGTAGCACTAGCAAAAGGCACCTCATATTCATGTTTAATATCCGTATAGCACGTTGTATTTCAACATCTACTACAACCAACATTCAATTGAATACGACAAAGAGTTATAACAATACACATGCATTTAGGAGAAAGTAGGCTATATGTTCTTCACTGAACATCTCGTTGTTGTATATATTTTGGGCTAGAAGATTTATCTAATATGAATGTTTCAAATTTCAGTTCCGACTACCTCCTACATATGAGATGAAACAACGTTTTACATTTATTTCTTAGAAATTCATTTCCTGATGACAAAATGTGTTGGTTGGTTGGTTCCTCAGTTTAGGGCCTGCGACAACGCGGACATGTAGCCCCGTGTACTTTGGGTGTGTGTAGAATCTGTCTGATAACCGGTGTTAATTGTGATGGCTGTATTAGTGTGTGTTATCTGTTTTAATTCAAGTAAGGACTGCAGACAATAATTTCAAGTAGTTCCTACTTTTTCTACCAATTGCTACCGTCCTCGACACCTAGCTAACGGACTTGGCTACTAGATGGCATCGCAGTCAGCACCTGGCGGCGAACATTTTAACTAATAGAGCATTATCAATTCTAACCTACAAATTTTGGCTTCACACAAGTGTAGTTAGTGGAAGGTTCTTTTTCATGCCATATATCTATGACATCGGACCGCCAGCTTTACATCCCCTCTACTAATTCACAACAACAGCAACAACAACAAAAACAACAACAAAAATCTGTACTATGAAAAGACAAGCTGAACTCTCAAACTTGCCAGACTACTGTAATTTCCTACCCCTGTTAGGCGATGCTGCTTATGTCATGGTACGCTTGAGCACGCACTCAAGTACACGGAGCTGCTGACCAAGATGTCCCAATCCCATAATACGAATTAACAGCAACAACAACAACTGTACTGTGAAAGCAAATGCTGAACTCTCAAATTTGTCCGACTACTGTAATTTCCTACCCCTGTTAGGCGAGGCTGCTTAGGTCATGGCACGCTTGAGCACGCACTCAAGTACACAGAGCTGCTGACCAAGATGTCCCAGTCCCCTAATATGTATTAACCACCAACCCTTTATAGGGCAAAACTATGTTTAGCCTACTTTTCACATTTTGCAAAAATGAGGGAAAAGTAGACTTATGAGATCGGGCAAATGTCTGTCTGTCTGTCCTTCTGTCTGTCTGTCTGTCTGTGGGTGGGTCCCCACCTATCAACTCCTATATGGCTGCAGCAATCGAAACAAAATTTGTTAGGAGTAAAGATCTATACCTGAATATCTCACGGCCATATTTGAAAATGATGCCAGTGCTACCAACTGCTGAAAAATCGCAATTGAAATTTGAGCTCCATGTTGGATATCTTGTAAGGTATGAATGGGAGCTATTTCAAATTTGGCACACGTATAGATAATAATATTGCAATTTAATTTCCATGAGGTCATACATGGCAGTGTTGCCAAAATGATTATAAACTTGCTGATAAGTCCAAATTTTAAACGCATAAAACTTCTACACTATCAATTGGATTTCAACCAAATTTCGTATGTGTTATGTGTACATAAACAGATATGACTGAGCGTATTCTTAAGGGCCACCAGGCTGCCAACTGTTAATAAATGCTCTCAATTTTTTTATACGAATACCCATATATCAGAAATTATGCAAGCTGACAACTTTAGACTCTGCACACATATAGTACCTGACATTATATATTAATTTGGGGTAAATTATATACATCAGTGCTACCAATATGATTCTAAGCCTGCTGAGAGGTCCAGTTTTAAAATGCATGTAACTTCTATACTAACTAATGGATTTCATTCAAAATTGACACAACAATAGATCATATTATTTCAGATTATTTCTGACCAATACATGTACGACATTGTTGCGAACATGATTTTACGCGTGCTGTTAGATCCAATGTTTAACTGCAGTAGTGGTTTTTGATCAGTTCTAATGCCACCTCCAACTCCCCACCTCACAAGATGGCGGCGGCGCGATATCTCTCGAACGCATAGTCGGATTTTGACGAATGAGTTGTCATTGAACTCGGGCTGATACCCCCTTTCCAATGGACGACATATTTCCACCCCAAAATAAACCCTACCTTATTGGGGTGAAAATTGTAATTTTTTAGAAAATCACGCTTTCCAAGTGCAACATGTGAGAGTTTGAATGCCAATATGGAATTAAACGTTGTTCTACACAAGAGACATGTGTACGGTGGATACCCACTATGAATTAACATGCTTGTTTTCTGTTTATTACGCATGCCTACTCATGGCTTTTGTAAGAGGGTGGGGGAGCGGATCCCTGCTGACGGGACATTGTTGACAGGTCATTGTTGGCGGGTCATTGTTGACAGGTCATTGATGACAGGTCCTTGTGGACGAGTCCTTGTGGACGAGTCCTTGTGGACAAGTCCTTGTTGACAAGTCCTTGTGGACGAGTCCTTGTGGTTGAGTCCTTGTGGATGAATCCTTGTTGATGAGTCCCTTTGGACTGATCCCTTTGGACCGGTCCCTTTGGCCTGGTTCCTACGGACTGGCCCATGAATTTACTTAAATTATGTCAACGGGCCTAACTATATTTTGCGTGTAAAGCAGCGTGTTGAACTGACGTTGTTCACTAATCCACCACTACTATAATGTGATGACGATATGAAAGGAAAGTGATGAAATACATGTGAACATACAAGGGATCTAACTTGGTGGATGGATGTGTTCTAACGAGTCCTTTGTAGTTGAAAGAGAATAATACATGTTCTTAAGATGTTAAAACTGTGGAGATGGTACGTGCAGAAAGACGTCTTGTTATTTCCTGTGTCATATTACAGACATGGCAGAGAGCGCGCAGATCTGTTGCTATGACTAACGCTGCAGTAATTTGAAACCGCAAGTGTTCATGAAGACAATGGGTGATCATCACGCAAAGTTAGCAGTTATTGGATATTACACAGGTGTTCCTTCTGGTGTCATATTGCTGACATGGCAGAGAGCGCACACTGCTGTTGCTATGACTGACGCTGCAGTAATTTGAAACCCCAGGTGTTGATCAAGACAATGGGTGATGATCATGCAAAGTCAGCAGTAATTGGATACCACACTGGTGTTCCTAGTGTACTTTGAACTCTCAGCTGTATTGGGAAAGGAATTGCAATGATCTGCAAAAAACTGCTGACACGAGCGATGAGAGTTTATATAAGAGAGGTGTCATATATTTCCCTACTGTCAGTCTTTATTACTCGCTTTGAGTGAACAGTGCTATATTACTGCTCAAGAGTTGTAAAAAAAGACTTTTTGGTAGAAAATCATTAAATTATTTAGCACGGTAAGTACTTATTATTAATGGATTGTAGTATTTTATTACTAATTGATGTTGAAGTTATTGATTGGAATGTATTTATTGATTGATTGATTTATTTGTTTACAGATAATTGGGTACCTGTAGGTTACCAGATTCCTACAATCTGTTCATTCAGTGGCAGCAGTTGATAAATTATTAAAATGTAAGTGCCCCTCTAATAACTTTTAAACAGTTAGAGTGATATTTTCCAATGTTCACCACTACATGTCAGTGAAAATGGTATATTTAGCAGTCAAAAGTTGGAACTACTTGACCATGGTGTGTAAAGCTAATTTTGAAGGTTAGATTTTGATTACCGCTCTATTAAGTCTGAATGTTCATTGCTAGGTGTCAGTGACATAGGGAATATTTAAAGACTTAACCTCAGTTCACCTAACATAACCTAACTTTACCTAACTTAACCTTGTCACGTGACATGTTTTACAAGTTTAGACTTGCTTTATGACTGACCATGACGTTACACTTAGCTCACTTAACTGGTGGCTGCTGGTTTCTATCACGTGACATGTTTTACAAGTTAAGACTTGTTTTAAGACTGGCTATGACGTCACACTTAGCTCACTTAACTGGCGATCGCTGGTTTCTATCACGTGACATGTTCTACAAGTTTAGACTTGTTTTAAGACTGGCTATGACGTCACACTTGGCTCACTTAACTGGCGATCACTGGTTTCTATCACGTGACATGTTCTAGAAGTTAAGACTTGTTTTAAGACTGGCTATGACGTCACACTTAGCTCACTTAACTGGCGATCGCTGGTTTCTATCACGTGACATGTTCTACAAGTTTAGACTTGCTTTAAGACTGTCTATGACGTCACACCTAGGTCACTTAACTGGCGACCGCTGGTTTCTATCACGTGACATGTTCTACAAGATTAGACTTGTTTTAAGACTGGCTATGACGTCAAACTTAGCTCCCATAACTGTCGATCGCTGGTTTCTATCACGTGACATGTTCTACAAGTTTAGACTTGCTTTAAGACTGGCTATGACGTCTCACCTAGCTCACTTAACTGGCGACCGCTGGTTTCTACCACTCTATCAAGTTCCAATGTTCACCGCTAAGTGTCAGTGACAGTGGTATATAGTAACCCTCAGTTAGAACTACATGAAGTTAGACTTGCTAGGAGTTCACAGATGATCGATTTAAATACCCTGCTATAACCATTGACTGGAATGTAATTAAACTATTTATATTGGAAATTCAGGAGCAACTGAAGGCTTGGGAAGAAACATTGGGAGAGTACGGATGGAAGTTCAACATCAGTAAATGTGAGATCCTGTTAACGAGCAGGAAAAAGGACAGACCAATGAGTGGGATAACACTTGGAGGTGGACAGCTGAAGAAGGTGGAAAGTCTCAAGTACTTGGGAAGTATAGTGGAGGAAAATGGGAGAAATGAGAAAGAGATTACGGAACGTGGCTGACAGGCAGAAGCATTTCTGAGAAGCACTAGGAGCTTAGTGTGGAATAAAGATGTCCCACAAAAAAGCAAGGAAGTGTTATACAGAAGCTACTATATCCCGATACTGATCTATGCTTCAGAAACGTGGACAATGAAGAAAAGAGACATAAGCAGAATACAGGCAGGTGAAATGAAGTTCCTGCGAAGTAGGATCGGAGTAACAAGAAGCGACAGGGTGAGGAATGAAAAGGTCAGGGAAATGGTGAAAGAGGAGCCCTTGCAAGGTAGGATTGAGACATCAAGACTGAGGTGGTACGGACACTTAAAGAGAATGGATGAGAAGAAGATTCCCAAGAGGATACATGAGATGCAGATGCAGAAGAAACGACCAAGGGAAGACCAAGAGATAGATGGCTGAAAGGAGTGGAGGAATGTGTCAAGAAGAGAGGCGAGGACTGGACCAGAGTGACAGCGGAGAGGTGGAGGGAAGAAAGGACTAAGTGGCGAGGCTTATGTTCCAAACAGACCCATCTTGGTGCTGGAAACTGTACAGGATGATGATGATATTGTACTTTGTTTTATCATTTATTAACATTTATGATTTCTTTCTTTTATAGGTAATTTCGAAAGTGATCATAATGCTCAAGTGTGGTGACTGTAAGAAACAGTTCTCAAGACCTGACAACCTTCAACGACACGCAAATGTAAAACATGACATTAAAATGTTTGTGTGCAGTCATTGTGCTACCACATTTAACAGAAAAGATAATCTTGCACGTCATGTAAATTTAATGCATGTTAGTTCAGCACCATTTTCGTGTTCAGTTTGCGAACTTGGTTTTTCTGCTGTAAAGCGATATCAATCCCACATGGTTGAAGTGCATGGTGAACAACAAGAATTAAAAACTGTAAAACCAACAACTAGCACGGAACTTTTAAACGAATGTGATGCTCAAAAGCGTAAACGTTCTCAAGATTGTGAAAATAGTTGTGCAACAAAAAGAAAGAAGAATGGTGAACCTTCGATTACACATTGTGATGTATGTAATATTGATATACCTTCTTCAATCATTCATGGACATTTACGCAGTATTCATCATAAAAATAACGCTTGCCATGAAAGAAATTCTGGAAATGTTCAACAAATTGGTAGTGCATTTAATAGTCGGATTGCTAGTTATAGACTTTATTGTAAAGAAAAAACTCAAAGTATTGAATCATTTTAAAAAAATGTTCAACCTACTGTGTTTGGCTTGGTAGGTAATGTTTTATTAGAGCATAAAACAATTAAAATGAATTTTGAACTTTTTGGACTCCATGTAAAAACTGGGAGCGAAGGTGAAATTACGGATATCAAATCCTTTAATACAAAAAACATAATTGTTAGCGAATCAACTAATATTAGTGATATATATCAAAATATTTCAAGTGTTATCATTGTGAAGAGTGAAGAGTTCCAGGAAAGGGAGTCAGGCTGGGTGTTGGTTGAAGTACTTTATTTAGAAACCAACATGAATGAGCATCATCATACATTGATTTTCCAGGATTGATCAAACGAAAGAAAGCTGTTGTAAACGTTTTGAATAATGATGACGCATGTTTTGCGTGGGCTGTAACCTCAGCTCTCCATCCAGCAGTGAGGGACACGATGAGAACATCATCCTATCCTCACTATTCTTCAGTGTTAGATTTAAAAGAAATAGAATCTCCTATGGCGATAAAAGACATTCAACGTTTTGAAGAGCTGAACAATGTAAGTATTAATGTTTATGGAATTGAAAATAAGAGATTAGTAGGTCCTCTATATTATACTCAGGAAAAAAGGATGCTCATGTAAATTTACTATACATAACCGAAGGTGAAATGGCTCACTATTGCTGGATAAAACATTTCAGTAGACTTGTGGCAGTCAACTATCAAAAGGTGAATCTAAGAAGTGGTTGTGTGATGGCTGTTTGCTATATTTCAGAAAAGAGGATCAACTAACTCAACATAATAAATGGGGATGTAATCATATGTGTACGGTATTACCGACTCCTAAAAATAACATTCTAAAATTTAAGGATTATGAGAAACAGCTTCGAGTACCATTTGTTATATATGCTCACTTCGAGGCTTTGCTAAAACCATTTAATACATGCTCATCGAATCCAGCCCAACCTTTCACCAACACTACGCACATTCATGAACCTTTTAGCTTTGCATATTATATTAAACCAGCTGAAGTACCCGTGCTTCGCTACGCGTCATAAATAAATTAAAATGTGAAGGTGACAGTTAAAAGAGGGGATAGGCGAGGTGCTGCGCAGAGGGAGATTAAGGATGGAACATTTTGTCCAACTACACCGCTCGGCGTTGACCGTATTTTATAGCACAAATTTAGGTTTTACTCGCTAACGGTTGGAGATAACTTTCGGATAGAAAATGTAATTTTAAACCTCGTATATACCATCAAAAATTTGCTATATCATAGCGTTCTCTTTTTATTTGAAATGGAAATATGAAAGTTTTAACCCAAAGGGTGTAGTGACGTCACTACAATGGTCGCCATATTTAAATAGTGCAAAGTATTGAAATAAAAAGTAAGCTGATTAACCAGGTAAATAAGCTACTTCCATGTGAAATTCATGTAAATCGGCCCAGTGGTACTTGCGTGATTGAATAATACACAGACACACACCATCTCATTTTTATCCTCGCTTTGCTGGCGTCATAGTCGTGTCATATTGTTATTCAATGAAATGCAGGTTTAACCCCGTTAACACCCCTTTAGAACCTGAATATCCAAAAATCCCTCCTTAGTAGACGTTTTCGACACACAACAAACATATCCCCAAAATATCATTCTTCTAACTTTAATAGTTTGGGTTGGTCGATGAGAGTGAACATCCAAAAATCCTTCCTTAGTGGAAGTTTTTCTTCCAGAATTTCACCCCTCCCCATAGGCCCCTTAAATTGGATTTATGCAAAAACGGTCGAACACCTATTTTATTTATTTATTTATTTATTTATTTTTAAGCTGATTGATTTCCTCCGAGTTTCAAACTCCTCGCCTATGTCGTTTAGGAGATACAGCCTCCCGTAAGAATCTTTCAACCCCCACTTATCATCCATTTCACCTCATAATATAACTACATCGAAAAACCATTAGACATTTGGCAGCTTATTTTTAATGATTAGTATATATGCCAAGTATCACATCCCCAAATGAAACCACTCGTGAGATATTGTTATCCATTGAAATGCTCGTTTACCCCCTTAACACCTATTTAGAACCTAAATATTCAAAACTCTTTCCTTAGTGGACGTTTTCGACATACAACGAACATATCCCCAAAATTTCTTATTTCTAACTTCAATAATTTTGGCTGGGCGATGATGAGTGAGTTAGTCAGTCAGGACATTTCCTTTCATTTATTTTTGATAATTTCACCCCTCCCCATGAACCCCTTAAATTGGATTTATGAAACAAACGGTCGAACGCCTATTTACTTATTTAAAGCTGTTTTCCCCCTGAGTTTGATGAGTGAGTAAGTGAGTCAATCAGTTAGGACACTTTCTTTCCTGTTTTCTTCCCCCAGAATTTCACCCCTCTCCAAGGGCCCCTTAAATTGGATTGATGAAAAAACGGTCGAACACTTATTTACTTGTATTTTAAGCTGTTTCTTTCCCGCTGAATTACAAACTTCTCGCCTATGTCGTTTAAGAGATACACGCTCCGTTAAGAATCTCTCAACCCCCAATTTCACCCCTTTCACCTCATAATATAAACCACATCGATAAACCCTTAGATATATGTCTGACTATTTTAAATGATTAGTTTATATACCGAATATCACATCCCCAAAGAAACAACTCATGAGATATCGTTATTCAATGAAATGCAGGTTTACCCCCTTAACATCTCTTTAAAACCCGAATAAGCAAAAATCATTCCTTAGTTGACGTTTTCGACATACAGCGAACATATTCCCAAAATTTCATTTTTACAACTTTAATAGTTTTCGCTGGGCGTGATGAGTGAGTGAGTCAGACAGGACATTTTCTTTCAGTTATGTTTACCAGAATTTTACCCCTCCCCATGGGCCCCTTAAATTGGATTGATGAAAAAACGCTAGAACACCTATTAACTTATTTTCTAAGCTGTCTTTTTCCCCTGAGTTTGGTGAGTGAGTGAGGTAGTCAGTTAGGACACTTTCTCTCCTTTTTTCCCCCAGAATTTCACCCCACCCCATCGGCCCCTTAAATTAATTTATGAAAAAACGGTCGAAACCGATCTACTTATTTTTTAGCTGTTTTTTTTGCTGAGTTTCAAATTTCCCTCCTATGTCGTTTAAGAGATAGGCCAACACGCTCCGTTAGGAATCCTTCAACCCCCACTTTTCACCCCTTTCACCTCATAATAATACACCACATCGAAAAACCCTTCGTCACATGTCTGCTTGTTTTAATGATTCATGCCGAGTATCACATCCACAAATGAAACCACTCGTGAGATATTGTTATTCAATGAAATGCAGGTTTAACTCCCTTAATACCCCTTCAGAGCCTGAATATCCAAAAATCCTCCCTTGGTGTACGGTTTTGACATACAACGAACATATCCCCAAAATGCCATGTTTCCAACTTCAATATTTTTGGCTGGGCGATGATGAGTGAGTGAATGAGTCAGGACGTTTTCTTTCATTTTTTTCCTTCAGAATTTCACCCCTCCCGATGAACCCATTCAATTTGATTGATCAAAAAAACTGTCGAACAGCTATTTACTTACTTTAAAGCAGTTTTTCCCCCTGAGTTTGATGAGTGAGTCAGTCAGTCAATCAGTTAGGACACTTTCTTTCCTGTTTCCCCCCCCCCCCAGAATTTCACGCCTTCCCATGGGCCCCTTAAATTGGATTTATGAAAAAAAGGTCAAACACATATTTACTTATTTTTTATACTGATTTTTCCGCTGAGTTTCAAACTTCTCGCCTATGTCGTTTAAGAGATACACGCTCCGTTAGGAATCTTTCAATCCCTACTTTTCACCCCTTTCACCTCATAATATACACCACATCGAAAAACCCTCAGAAACGTGTCTTCTTACTTTTTAATGATGAGTTTATATGCCGTGTATCACATCCCCCAATGAAACCAATCGGGAGATATTGCTATTCAATGAAATGCAGGTCTACCCCCTTAACCACCCTTTAGAACATGAATATCCGAAAATTCTCCCTTAGTAGACGGTTTTGACATACAATGAACATATCCCCAAACTGTCATGTTTCTAACTTCAATAATTTTGGCTGGGCGATGATGAGTGAGTGAGTGAGTGAGTCAGGACATTTTCTTTCAATTTTCTTTTTTTCAGAATTTCACCCCTCCCCATGAACCCGTTAAATTTGATTTATGAAAGAAACTGTCGAACAGCTATTTACTTACTTTAAAGCAGTTTTTCCCCCTGAGTTTGATGAGTGAGTCACTCAGTCAATCAGTTAGGACACTTTCTTTCCTGTTTCTGCCCCCCCCAAGAATTTCACCCCTCCCCATGGGCCCCTTAAATTGGATTTAAGAAAAAACGGTGAAACACATATTTACTTATTTTTTATGATGATTTTTTCCTGCTGAGTTTCAAACTCCTCGCCTTTGTCGTTTAAGAGATACACGCTCCGTTAGGAATATTTCAATCCCCACGTTTCACCCCTTTCCCCTCATAATATACACCACATAGAAAAACCCTCAGACTCGTGTCTTCTTATTTTTAATGGTGAGTTTATGTGCTGAGTATCACATCCCCCAATGAAACCAATCGGGAGATATTGCTATTCAATGAAATGCAGGTCTACCCCCTTAACCACCCTTTAGAACCTGAATATCCAAAAATCCCCTCTTAATGGGCATTTGCGGCCCTTGGGGATGCTGCATACTAAATTTCATTCCAATCCGTTCGGTGGTTTCTGAGATTTCGTGATGAATGAATGAGTGAGTGAGTGGTATTTGACAAATATATAGTAGAAGATAGTGTCAAGTCTTTGTTATGCTAAACTCGGTTGACAGTGCTGTGTGAGTAGCAGATTAACTAACGGGATTTCAAGTAATGATCCTCATTTTCTATACCGGTAGTGCAGAGCGCTATTGGCATCCAGTCGGTCGTGTCTCTACTTGAGCTATGTTGCCATGGAAACTTTCTGCCTTGCCATTCCTTCATGAGTATATTTTATGATTTGATTAGCCTGTCCTTGACTGCAAAAGGGCCGAAATAAGAAGAATGAGAAAGACTATCGAAAATTCATGTAGCCAGCGGTTCCTTCTGGGTCCCAAACTATGTGTATGCAAAATTTCGTTGAGATTGGTGGAACGGTGTAGATTTGTATACGGAACCAACCCACCCACCCACATACATACATACATACATACATACAGACTTTGACTTTTATATATAAGATGTAGTTATGATGACTCTTTAAATAAGTTTGAGCTCTATAGAGGACCTGATGCACCTAAAGTTTTTATGGAAAGGCTTGAGAAAGATGCCAACCGTATATCCTCTATTTTAAATACGATCATTCCAATGGAGCCACTAACTTCATCAGAGCAAATTAATTTTGAAACTGAAACTAATTGTTTTATATGTGGTGAATGTTTATATACAGACAGGGTTCGCTATCATGACCATTTAACAGGAAAATATCGTGGTGCTGCTCACCAAGAATGTAATTTAAATTATAGAGTAAGTAAATTCATTCTGGTCATTCTACATAACGGTAGCAAATACGATAACCACTTTATCGTTAAAGAATTTGGAGCTTCAGATGTGAAAATTGATGTGATTGCAAATAATGAGGAACAATACATATCGTTCACAAAATACATCAAAATTGGCAATAAAAAATCCATTAAACTACGATTTTTAGATTCATTCCGCTTTATGCCGAGTAGTCTTGATAAGCTGGCTAGTAATTTAAAATCAAATCAGTTTCATGAAATTCAACGTGTCTTTCCTAAAGAAGATGATTTTAATTTGATTCGTCAAAAGGGTATATTCCCTTATGAATATATTAACTGTGTGGAACGTCTTGAGGAGTGTCCTTTACCACCGAAAGATGCATTTTACAGTTCCTTAAACACAATTCATATCAGTGATCAGGAATATTTACATGCACAACGTGTATGGACACAGTTCCATATTCAAACTTTAGGAGAATTTTCAGACATATATTTGAAGACAGATGTGTTATTATTAGCAGATGTTTTTGAAAATTTTCGGAATGTTTGTATGAAAACTTATGACCTTGATCCTTGTCAGTATTTCACTGCTTCTGGGTTAAGTTTCAGTTCAATGTTGAAAAAAACGAAAGTAAATTTAGAATTAATGACTGATATAGACATGATCATTTTTATAAAATCATCAATTCGAGGTGGATTAAGCCAATTTAGTGGGCGGTACTCTAAAGCGAATAATAAATACATGCCTAGCTACAACCCTTGTGAAGAGTCAAAGTATATTGTCTACCTCTATGCAAATAACCAATATGGTTGGGCTATGAGTCAATATCTACCACTGAAAGATTTTCGCTGGCTGACACAACCTGAAATTGATGTCCTACATGTTGACACTCTTAATGATAACGATGATAAAGGATATATTTTAGAGGTAAATCTTGAGTACCCTAAAAAGTTACATGATGATCATAATGATTTACCATTTTGTCCTGAGAATATGAAATCTCCATACATCACATCACGAACAAAAATGTTAATTGCTAATGTAAATGATATATGAAAATATGTAATACATTATCAAAACTTGAAACAGTGTCTACCGCATGGATTGAAATTAACTAAAATTCATCGCGTATTGCAATTTCATCAGTCAGCATGGCTCAAACCGTATATTGATCTAAACAATAATTTAAGAACACAGTCAACAAACGCGTTTGAAAAAGATTTTTATAAACTCAAGAATAATAGTGTTTTAGGAAAGACTATGGAGAATGTTGATAAATGAGTTGATGTAAAGCTGATAACAAAGTGGGAGAATGATGGTAAAAGGTATGGTGCGAGCAACTTAATAAGCAAGCCTAACTTTCATAGCTGTTCAATTATTCACGTGGATTTAGTTGTAATACAAATGAATCGTCTTAAAGTAACTTACAACAAACCCATATATGTGGGTTACACCATTCTGGAATTGTCAAAAACACTTATGTATGAATTTCACTATGATTATGTAAAGAAAAACTATCTTGATAATGCTAAATTACTCTACACAGACACAGATTCCTTCATTTATGAATTTAAAACTGATGATTTTTATGAGGATATCAATACTGAGCTAAATAGGTTTGATACAAGTGACTATCCCGAGGATAATATTTACCATTTACCTATAGTAAACAAAAAGGTTCTTGGGAAATGTAAGGATGAATCTGCTGGTGTTATTATAGACACCTTTGTAGGCACAATATCTAAATCATACAGCTATATGACAATTGATTAAGTAGTAGTAAAAAAATTAAAAGGAGTGAAAAAGAATGTTGTTAGTAAAGAGTTAGATATAAGTGATTATAAAAACTGTATAGTTAGTAACCCACCTGTATTATATAAGAAAATGTGTGTATTTAGTAGTAAAAATCATCAACTACATACCAATTTGCTGAACAAAATTGCTTTAAGTAATGAAGACAACAAACGATTCATTATACCCAACACATTTGATACTCTTGCTTGGGGAAACAGTCGCATTGACGACTATTACTTTACTTAAGTCTAATGATCACTATATTGTAATATTTGTAGTGTGTTTTATATTGTAATATTTTTTGTAAAAACTGTAAGTAGAATGTATAATGTTAGGCTACTGTAGTTTAGTAAAAATAAGATAAGTAATACATTTTAGTGTAAAATGTTTGCTTTTGTATATTACGAAAAAGATTTTAAAAAATTGTACAGAATGTGTGAACTAAACAAGGGGAATGTAAAAAATGTAAAGTGGAAATTGTAAATATCCATGTGTGAAAAAGTGAAATGGCTATCACCATTTTAAAATTAAAAGACATTGTGATCTGGTAAACCTTGTTTTTATATCACAACAACAAAAATGTCCAGAATGTGTAAACTATCAAGGGAATGTAAAAAAATGAAAAGTGGAAATTGTAAATATCCATGTGTGAAAAAAATAAATGAAATGGCTTTCACCATTTTTAAAAATCAAAAGATATAGTGATCTGGGGAAACTGATTTTGTTTCACGACGAAAAATGTACAGAATGTGTGAACTAAACAAGGGGAATGTAGACAAATGTTAAGTGGAAATTGTAAATATTCATGTGTGAAAAAATGGAAATGAAGAAATGGCTATCACCATTTTTAGAATTAAAAGATATAGTGATCTAGTGCAACTTATTTTTATTTCACAACAAAAAAATGTACAAAATGTGTGAACTAAACAAGGGGAATGTAAAAAGGGGAAGTGGAAATTGTAAATATTCCTGTGTGAAAAAATGAAAATGAAGAAATGGCTATCACCATTTTTAAAATTAAATGACATTGTGCTCTTGTGAACCTTGTTTTTATTTCACAACAAATTGAGCTTTACAAAAATAAAATACAAAGAAATACCAATTCCTCAATCCTTTTCAAAGTTCATATCCACTCATCATTAACTTTCCTTATATAGCACTAATCACAATGAGGGCTGCCAACCTCTCTCCCACTGAGACATCACAGGATGTCAAACGTTCTTTAGCTTTTCAATGATACTTTATTCGCTACACGTCTTAATGCAGGATGACTGTGGTGATAAGAAAGGTGCATGCTCGATCCAAAGGATTAATAGGTATATCACCACGCTGCAAAGGTTCTTCAAGATAAGTTCCAGGACCACACAAATAATAACCAGGTAGGTAGATTTCGAAAGTTAAGTATTGAATTAATTTGTCAATGACGCCATTGCCAGTACAGGTCTGGCATATCCTTTTCCATAGATGGTAAAAAGGTTTGATTTTTCTCTTCCTCCTCCTCTGTAAACGATGTTGTAGTTGTTGCTTCGTTCTCTCCATCACACACATGGTATGCGGAAACAAAGTATTTACACTGACTTTTATGACCGTGATAGAGTTTGACCAGTTGGCAAGTAGCACACTGTCGCATATAGGGTATTTTTGCCATAGCCACTTGCTTATGGTGATCATAATCCGTACATGGTTGCAATTCACTTAACACAGGGTCTTGAGTCCATGATTTTGGTACATGTTGCCAGATTTCTTCCACGGCATTTGCTGCAACGTAATAAATGAATGATTTTGGAAGAGCCAATAATTCTACTTTGGTAAAACTGTCTAGTTTCTTTTTGCACACAAAGAACTTTCCAATCGCTTTATCGGTAGCATCCCCTTTCTCCATGGTATCACGTTGATGTTTACACGTCGCTTGTAGAAATCTCACTGGTGACATACACAGGTAAACCTTCAGTTTTAATTTTATTTAACAACTCCCAGCAGGCATTGGTGGTTAGCCAATGAAACAATTGCCACACCTGTGCCAGAGCTTTATAGGGAATGTTGTCACAGGGGTAGCGGTCCATGAGTGTTTGCAGCGAGGGACAGCCCATGTCCATTAAATCGATACATTGACAGTAAGACGCCACAAATGGTTGTAGCCATTGGCGTTTTTCACTACCTTTCACAAATACTACATGGGCAGAAGACAAGTGGGCTTTCATGACCATGTCCAGGAGCTTTTATGAAATGGTTCCTTGATTCCAGTCTAGTTGCATATGAGTTTCAATCCACTGGGTTAGTTTACGGTCTTTATCACACAACAAATCAAACTCATAAGGATAGCTTGCGATATCCAAAAAGTGGAACAATCGATAATGGCCACTTCTTTAAATATAAATTTTTTATCTCCAAATTTAAACCCTTGACAGTCGACAATTAGTGTACGCAACATGTTCACTCTTGTCTGGATCAAGTCCAACTGACCACAGACTGACAATTGTTCAGGAAGGTGTACCCATGTCATTTACTTACATTCCATTCTAGTAAAAGAAAATAAAAACATCGAATAGTCACTATAGAGGTTAGGATATGACAGGGGGGCATAAGAAGTAATAATATAACAACAACCAATTTTTTATTACATTATTTTATTAGCATAACAAGTTTTACATTCTTTTTTCATTCTAGAATAGAGGCGGTACCATCTCATACAACAAAAAGTCTTTTGTGTTTATAGTGTCCATAACACCGATGATATTCTAATGTCTCTAAACTGGGTGTTTTTGACTGTGAGCTGCTCACTGAAGCACTGTTGACACCATAAAGTCCACACGTATCATAACTTTTTTCATCACTCAGAGGCATGAGTGAGGGGTAACTTGAATGACATGGTATATTACCCACCTCCATTCTGCACAGGTAGGGGCAGGCAGGTGACCAGCGCTGATGTTCCTGCATGGGTTCATCGCTCTCTTGCCATTGGTCTAAGATGATGGGACAAAACACACATTTCACTTCATCTCTTGTTTTTAAATAGTAGAATCCAGCGGCCGCTAAGGCTTGAGGATTTATAAAAGGCACCGGCCACGTCGCAAAGGTCTTGAAACGTTGTTCCTCAGATTTTACATTCATGGATGTAACTTCTCTTGAGGCTTGAAAGCAAGACATGACTGAGTGGTTTGATGTGGGTTGACCTGCTATTTATACACTTGTCACTTGGTTGGACAGTGGATAATAGTTGACTTGTTTGTGATGAATAATCAAACAGTAGGCCGTGGTATTGGCTGGAACATTGTCATGCGTTTCAAAATCTAGTCGAATGTCAATATAGGATGGTTTGACAGACTCTTCCAAGTAGGAACAGTCAAAGACAATCAGTGGCGCCCTTGTCTTAAAATCCTGGGGTGACAACATTGGACAATTCTCTTTTTGATAATACGACCATCTCAATTTAGAAAACAAGTCGTACAGGGGGCCAAACTTATTTTTTTTAAAATCTAAATCCAGCCCTTCATAGGGAAACACAGCACCGTTGAGGAAAAGACGTGCATTTCTCAATTGCAGGTGATCAAATTGCGTGGCATCTTTGGTTTGTTGATACTTGCGATTCGTTTGAAAACCCACAATCATGTAGAGAGGTCCCTCTGTATAGCGGGCTGTTTTTATAGACCAATTGTGTGTGTTGGTGGTGGGCAATAACGGGTACTCATGGAGTGCCCAGCTTCTAAATTCCATGGGTAGAGGTATATCTCTCTTTACCATCTTGAGTATGTCCAGTTTTTTGCTATCGTTAAGGGTCACATGAGGCACTTTCCATAGCAAGCGTTGTAGTTGAATTTTTGAATCAATGGGGGCATTGTCGGCTCCCTTGAGTGCATTATTATCACTCCTGTTTCTCACCAGATAAAGCACTTGCCTTGCGTTGACCACAATGCGCTGGTGATTTTCAGCAAAGCCTAAAATCAGCTTAAGAGGTAAATATCCAGTGAAGGTGCCTTCGGAGTGTACCATCCAGTCATTGATCGAGTCAGGGCACCAACCCGCCATGCAAAGTGTTTTAGCTTCTTCCTCACTATAAGAGGGATATAGTTTCATGACACTGGAAATACCCACATTTCGAGTGCTATCCACCACGATATCGTTAATCACATAACGCACTTCAGGTAACAGAAAGGCGAAAGCATGGTTGGCTAACTTGGATGAGGTGGGTGCAGAGCCATCGGCTTTGGTGAGCCGACCTTCAATCTGGATAACACTTTCATGCGGTAGAGTGTAAATATCTTGGTTGTTGATAACAAATTGAATTTCATCATTGTTATTGAGTCCAGGTGTTTGAGCTTGATAAGAATGGAGATCAATTCTTACCACTCCTGGTAGCTCCTCGATGTGGTTCGCTACCTTTAGGATAGAATTCATCGCGGGGGTTGACGTGGTAACCCAAATGCTGTAAAATCTGCTTGTTCTGAGATGTAAACGTGTATTCACGTGGTGAACAACTAACACCATTCCTAGATGGTGCTGTTGCTTTATATACAAACGTCATAGTGGCTTTAGCACCAACTTGTAAGTCACTGGTGTGGTAGAATCTAGATCAATGAGTTGTTGCTCTCTCTATTGATCAGTCTTAATGTTATATTACTAATACCATCGACAGCCACAGAATGAAAAAGCACCACTGTAGATTTTTCACGAATAATATAGCCATTGGGCGATGTTACAATAAGTCATAAAGCGAATGCGACGGTTCTTGATTGGTGTACACTTGACTAATAATATTACACGTCACCGACACATGATGGTCCTCATTGAATTTCACTTCATGGTCTGATTCATGTTTTTATTGTTGGGCTCCAACACACGTGGTTAAATCCTAGTAATCAGTTTCAAGCAAGCAAGGTGAACAGACGTGCAGTGAAGTGTAAGGAAGAATGAGAATCGCTATTCAGCAGTACCGGGCGGTCATCGGCCGCTGGCAGGCTAGAGTGAAGTGTGATTTCGGTGTCGGAAGGTGATAGTGGGCAACGTCACTGAACAGATGGTGGTTTTGGCGATGGGGATGGTAGCGCTGGTTGTGGTGACGCTACTATTAATTGGAGGAGTGGAGTCATACCCAGGGCCTGGTCAGCTGGGATGGCAAGAAATGGAAAAAATAAGGGAAATTGTAAAGGAAGTGTCACAAAATGACCAGATCCGGGAGATTCTTCGTGAGCAATGTAAGGAATTCAAGGAGATGAAGACATGTATAAGAGAAGAGATGGGAATAGTGACAGAAAGGCTGACCGAGAATAGTAGAGAGATAAAAGACCTAAGAGAAAAGGTGAAGATATTAGAGGTGGATGTAAATGAATTAAGGAAGACCAAGCTGGATGAGAGAAGGAAAAACGTCTTCATTTACGGAATAATGGAAGATGCCAAGGAAAGCACCGAGGATCTAACATCCAAGGTGCTCCGAGTGATTAGTGAAGGGATGCGGATAAACATTGGAGTTTCAGAGATTGACAATGTGACCAGGATAGGGCGGGGAAAGGGCACGAGGCCCGTGAAAGTGTCATTAGTTTCTTCGCTGATGGCTCACAGAATTCTGGCGAACACAAAGAACCTGAAAGGGGAGAGGATATGGATAAGGAGAGAAATGAGTAAAGAAGAGGCAAGCGAGCAACGAACCTTGCAGTTTCATTTAAGGAAGGCAAGAAACTCGGGTCTCAAGGCTTATGTAAAGGCCAATAGACTGGCGGTTAGCGGCAACAACTGGGATTGGGTTTGGACAGTGGCACAACTCCAGGATATGGAGAAGCAACAGCAACAGGAGACAGTTAGACCTAGTAACCAGGTGGAAGCAGCTGTGGGTTCAGAGGGAAGTGCGGTGATGATTAAACAGAGAGCATCGACCTCCAAGTCCAACACGGAAGTGGCACGAGCAGGAACGACTAACGTCAGCGCCAGGAACACCGGACAAGTGCGTGGTTTGCAGAAAGGTGAGACTGGCAAACAACGAGTTACTAGTCTAAAAGAACTTTGGGGCAAGAAAACCTTGACAGAGCAGTTTAATGTGGAGACGGAGGTCATTTCTTCTCCAGGTGGCAGTATACTAGAGCTAGAGAAAGCTAGAGTTACTAGAAGTAAAGCCACCGCTAGCGAAGAGGGTAGGGGTAAAGAATAACTAAACTGGAATATTGCTAGCGTAAATATAGAGGGTTTTTTAAATAAGAGAGGGAACGATGTAGTAGAAGATATGCAGATTGTAGGATTTGTTGAGAGTTGGCTCCCTGTAGTTTGCGACGTTAAAATAGATGGCTTTAATATACATACAAAGCCTAAGATTAGGAAAGCTCGTACTGGTAGGTTCCCGGGGGGAATTGTTGTTTTAATTGAAGATGAGGTGAGGGAATTATCAGAATTTATTAGTTCAGAACTGGAAGAAGTAGTGTGGGTAAAAGCAGATATTAGGGGGAGGGGGAAAGGAACGGTATGTTTCGGCTTTGTCTACAACCCTCCGGAGAATTCCCCGTATGCAAGAGAAATCTTTTTCGATGAGTTAGCTATTGAAATAAACAGAATTCAAAATATATATGAAGAGGCAGAGATTGTGCTTTTAGGGGACTTCAATGCGAGGGTTGCAGAGAGAAAGCCCCTTTACAGCAAGGGGGTTGCAGAGGCTGTATGTGGGGATAGGCACAGCAAAGACAAGGAATGTAACAAGAACAGAGAAAAGATTTTGGAACTATGTGGTGCAGAAGAGCTATATATATTAAATGGTGTCTGTGTGGGGGATGAAGGAGGTAACCTGACGTATATAACAGAGAGTGGAGGAAGTGTAATAGATTTAGCAATATGTTCCAGAGGAGCACTAGCTCTAATTAAGAGGTTCACTGTTGAAGAATGGGGGGAATCACACCACCTACCAATTGTCGTCAACATGCAGAGAGTGCTGACAAAATCAAAATCAAAAGGGAACCCACAAGTTAGGGCTATAGAGAGAAAAGTAAATAGATTCAGATGGAGGGAGGAAAACTGCAGAGAGTTCCAGAACTACTTCCAGGGAGAAAATTTTGAGCTGGTTAAGGTAGGGATACGTTTAATGATCAGTAAGATGAAATTGAAGGGGTAATACGTATGATTGAGAATGCAATTATGATGGCCGGGCGGAAAATGCACGTGAAGGCTAGGGGAAAAGTAGGGAGAATTAAAGGATGGTACGATGAATCTTGTAGAAGGAAGAAAACCGAAGTTATTAGGGCACTGAAATTATACAAGAGAGGAGGGGATGATGCGATGAGAGTAGAATTTTGTCCTCTAAGGAAGGAATATAGGAAACTGCTCAGCAAAATGAAAGATGAATGGCAGGGTAAGGAAACAACAGCACTAAATAAGGATTCTAAAGCTAACGACTGTAGCAAAGTGTGGAGCAGGATAAATTCTTACTGTAGGGGGCGTAGAAGTGGTGGCGGGAGCTCTATTAGTGATGAAGTATGGATTGCATATTATGAGAATCTGTTAAATGTTGAAGATAATTGGAGCAAGAGAGATGAGTTTGGCGTCCCGAGGGGGCTGGAGGCCGCTCTGCCTATGCTGGACCAAGTCATATCGATAGAGGAAATTAAGGAAGTAATAGCAAAAAGTAAAGGAGGGAAGTCAGGTGCTATTTCGGGGATAACAAATGAATTTTGGCAAGAGTTGAGTAACAATAGGTTCATGATGGACAGCTTGGTAAAAATCTTTAACAAAATCTTTGAAGGAAGTAGATTTCCGAGGGCGTGGCAGGAGGGGATAATTTGTCCAATATATAAGAAGCGTGGGGACAAACTAGACCCAGGCAACTATAGAGGCATAACTTTGCTTGATAATTTGAGCAAAATGTACACCGGGGTCTTATCCAACTGTTTAATAGCATGGGCAGAGGGCTGTTCGGTGTTCTCGAGACTCCAGACAGGGTTCAGAAAAGGGATGAGGACCAGTGACAATATTATGGTGGTGAAAACGGTGATGGACAAGTACATAAGAAGGAAAAGAGGTAAGCTGTATATCACAGCGATTGATTTGGAGAAGGCGTTTGATTCAGTGAGCAGGGGAGCTGTCATGGCTAAATTGGGAAAAATCGGGGTGTCACATAAAATGATAAGAGCAATTGAGAATGTGTATTCCGAAGTGAAATGTGCAGTTAAAACTAAAGATGATGTAATTGTAGGAGAGATAACGTCTACTATAGGATTAAAACAGGGATGCAAATTATCCCCGGTGCTTTTTATTTTGCTATTTATCAACGATATTTTCGATTCAAAGGGCTTTGAGCAACGGTCCAACCCCTGCTTGGACAATTATGATATCCAGGGCCTAGCTTTTGCTGATGACATCCTTCTGCTTGCTCTAACGCCCTATAATATGCAATATAGTATTGACGAGATCGTGAAATACTGTGAGAACTGGAACTTAAAAATTTACCCGAGTAAGACCAAAGTTATGGTCTGCAAAAAGGGAGTTAAACTGGCTAAGTATGAAAAGTGGGTCATGTATGGGTCACAGTTAGAGACGGTGAAAAACTTGAGTATCTATTGACGATAATGGCGAGTGATGGTAAATGGACCGAACAAATTAAAAGGGCAAAATCGAAAGGGCTAGTGGCATTGGCGAATGTTAAAGTGTTAGAGCGTAAGTTACCGAATCTTGACTACAAAGTGTATAAGAATGTGTTTAACGCACTCATCGTCTCAAGAGCACTTTATGGAGTGGAAGTATGGGGTTTAGAGGAAGGAATGAAAACCCTTGACAGTATTGTAAGTAGGTTTGCCAAGATAATTTTGGGGCTACCTAGTTGCACGGTGAATTGTGGAGCGAGAATGTTGTGTGAGGATGTAAGCATTAGACAACATATCATATAAAAGGTCATAAAGTCCTGGATTCGTTTAAAAGCAGGTGGAGGGGGGGGGGGGGAATGCTTAAGGTAGCCTACCTGCACCAAATGAAGCATCAGCAAGAGGGCTACTGGGTGGACGGGGTAAGAAGTGTACTGGAAAGATTAGGAATGGGTTATCTATGGGATAGGGACGTACAAAGAGAGGAAGGTAGGGTGTGTAAAAAAGTGTGTAGAAGGGTTGAAGACGTAGAGTTGCAGGTGCTAAGAGAAGAGTGCACCAGTAGGAGAACCTTAACGGAGTTCTGCGAAATAAGGAACTTTATGAGCATAAAGCCTCAATGTCTAAAGAAAAGAGAAATGAGAGGGATAATTTGGTGGTTATTGGGGGTGTATAAGAACAAAGCGTTGAGAGAAGTAGGAAAAGAGGACATTTGCCTGTTTTGTGGGAAGGTTATGGGTGCAGCGCACCTGATCAGGGAATGCAAGGAAATTAAAATGATAAGAGCAAAGTTTGTAGACAAAGCAGATCTAAACAGAATAGAAAATGAAAATGAGTATCACACTTTAACTAAATTTCTAAAGAGGGAATGGGGGAAAGCAGATCAATTAGCAAAATATTTTAATACCATCAGGGCAATGTGGAATAAGAAAGCGTCGGATGATATTCAGAACAAAGATGCATGTAAATTAAGCATTCAAGTACAGGAGATGGCTTCCTAAGCTATAAATCTTGTTAAAGCCTAGGAGAGCCTATCTGTATTAACTAGGTATACGATTACTACAGTACAGCCACATATTGCTGTCTGTATATTTTTCCTGTGAGTTCGATGATTTTTTTCCTTACTACGAAACTGATCAGACTCTTACAGTCAGTAAGGGCTCGATAGGGAAATAAAAGTATTTCTTTCTATGATGTGTCTCCCATGGAGAACTGTCAAAAAATGAAGAACACTGTGTCCACATTTATGATTAAGAAAGAACTTTGTGCAGTCTCCATCAAAAAAGTTGCCCAGTGATATTGTGAATGAAGATAACTACTGCAAAGCATTATTAAGTTTTGAAATAACTAGGAAGCTATGAAATGCCGAATGAACATTTGGTTTAATTATCTAATACCATACTGTAAATTTATGTTATCTATGTGTTTATTGTCTGTATGTCACGATATGACTCTCTTGAGTTAAAGTGACAATTAACAAGTAGATTTAGTTTAAATAAATCGCTTTACGCATTCTAAAAGAAATCCTAGTAATGGACCAATGGAATCGGGGTGTGTTTTAAAGTCAAATTTGAATGTAGAAACAAGTAGTTCCGTGAAGAACAATACAGCCTATTTTCATATATCCTACTTATGTTAATTGCCACTATCAACATACACAATTTCAGTTTGATTGCTGTAATAGATTCGTAGATATTGAGAACCGACTAAATATTTCGGTTGGTCGCCATGTTGGATTTTATATATGTAGGTCCTAGAGTTATGTACTGTTACATGCAGATTATTGTGAACGTGTAGTATTCAAACTTCAATCGCATAATTAGGACACAAGAAAAAACAAGGACATTTAAAATTTTTTCACAGCTGCCATCTTGAGGTTACGGAAACAATTGAAATAAATTAGATGCCAGTGGGTTAACATTCGGATTAAGATTTACTGTACCAAGTTTCACTGCACGCGGATGGTTAAATTACGATAAACGTCCATGTGAATATTTATAATTCGCGTCACCGCCATGTTGGATTTGTGTTTACCAGGTTATTTAAAGTCCTATAGGTGAACTTAAGTTCATAGCCCCTATGAACATTAAAAAATGCAGTTTGATTGCTAAAATAGATTCGTAGATATTCAGTATCGTCTAAATATTTCGGATGGTCGCCATGTCGGATTGTTAAATGTATAGGCCATAGAGTCATGTACCATTAAAGGAAAAGTATTGCGTAGGTTCATTATACAAACTTTCACTTCGATCGCATGACTACATCACAAGAAATAAAAACTTAATTTTAAAATTCGCACTGCCGCCATCTTGAGGTTATGTAAACAATTGAACTAAATTAGATACCAGTGGATTACAATGTGTATAAATATTTCCTGTACCAGGTTTCAGTGTGCTTGGAACATTAAATCGCGAGAAAGGTCTATTTAAAATGTTCAAATTCGCTTGGCCGCCATGTTCGTTTTGTAGTAAACCGGTTTTTCAAAATCTTATAAATGGACTTCCAGTAGTGCCCTTTATCTCCGTACAAAATTTTAGGGAGATACCGCTAATAGTTTCGGAGATATAGAATGCCGGTGAAATATTTCGCACATCCGCCATCTTGTGATTATGTAAACAATTGAACGAAGTTAGATGTCGGTGCATTACAATGTATATAAACATACACTGTACCAAGTTTCATTGCGTTTGGTTGGTCAAATCGCGAGAAACGACTATTTAAAAGTCGCAAATGCGCTTGGCCGCCATGTTGGTTTTGTAGTTACCAGGTTTTCAAAATTCACATAAGCGAACTTATAGTGGTTCTCTCTATCACCATAGAAAATGTCAGGGTAATAACGGTAATAGTTTCGGAGATATTGAATGCTGGTGAAATATTTCGCACAGCCGCCATGTTGGACTGGTGAGTCGTAACAAAATTTGAAGGGCACGGTCGAGGTCGCCGGGAATAGTGCTATGAACTTTCCGAGTTTCATTGTAATCGCTCCTGCCGTTTAGATTTTATTAGGGGGGGGGGACACACACACACACGAATCACACACACACACACGCACACACACACACGGACAAAAGGTGATCTCATAAGCCTATTTTTTCAAAATTGAAAATAGGCTAAAAATACTGCAGCGATGAGTGCTGGTATTTCATACAAGTTCAAACTTGCGCGTTCCATCGAGAAATGACTTTAAACCATATTCATTGATCAACACCACATAAATGTGTTCATAAATGTCATCTGTCGTGTATCCATCAGAGTTCAGGGTGAGCACAGAATCATCATAGTAAAACTTGTTGTTCACATTTTCATGTATGTTGTATATTCGATTGTACGTTTCAAGAGAAACAAGTCCTAAACCATAGGGTTTTTCACTCAATTCGATAGGTGGGTAAAAGTCTAGGCTGACTTCAGGTCCACATCCATGCAGTGTAAACGTCTTACTTTCCACCGACATACTGTTGACGTTTTTGCTTATGTTGCGTCTTATATCAAAAAATTAAACACAAACGTCCACACTGTTGGCTGTAAACGTTTGCTCACGTTTCAGTTTATAATATATCTTGATCCTGTTTCCAAAATAGGTCACTAGTTCCATGGGCGGGGGCAAATTCCCAAAACTGACACAGTACCATACAGTGGATCCCTCTTTGACATAAGCTACATAATGTGTTCCAGGTCTTCGGTGATCATCCAAATTGACAACATCACATTCATGTTTCCAGGGTCGTGAGGGTGATTGGTTTCGTATAAACACACCTCGAAAATGAGAAAGCTTCAGTTGTTTAGCATAGCTTTCCACTTGTTGATGCGTCAGGGCATGTCTTGATATGGCTGAGGTTAAAGATGTTTTATTTTATTTCGAAAAGGTGAAATTCAAAATCCTTGTTGATAAAAGGCTGGCTTCAAATTGACATTTCTAGCCCCCATAGCAATGGCTTCGATCGTTTCATTGTGTCGCTGACTTTCTTTGACTTGTTGCTTGCCCTGTTGCGCGGCTTTAATAGCTTTTGCCACTGCACTGGCTCCACCTAAAAGTGAACCTAGAGCAGCCAAACCAGCGAATAATGCAGGTAAAAATCCCGCTCGTTTGGGGACGGGAATCACTCGCCCTTGTTTTGAAACCTGTCGCTGACGTTTTGGAATAACATGTCTCTGTGCTGCTCGAAGAGCTTTCCTTATTGTCAACACATTCTTTTTTCTTTTTTTTCTTTTGCAAGGGCTTGTCCACGAATGTCTTAAGCCCAGGCTTTGCCAAGGACAGGGTCATATTTTTAGTCTTTCTCACCACATATCTTTGTTTCACCATGATGATGATGACCAACAACCTTTCACAAGAAAGTTTAAGTCACAACTAACGTCAGATTGTTATTTCACGGCTGTATATTCCAATTCTACATAAAGTGGGAAATCGTTTATGGTTTTTCCAGCTTGCTTTTCATCCCATGTCAACATGAGATGAAAGGATAATTCGTCTCCTGCATTGACCATTTCATGGATATGGACCAACATCCTATAACCATTTATCTCTATTTGTAAATGGTTCTCAGGTATGGCATATTTGATGTGGATGGTTCCATCATAGTGTAGTCGATAGTGGCTTAAACCCGAAGCAAGCACATAGGTCAAGTGATGGTCATGAACTAGCGGTATATGGTTTCTCTCATTCACAGGTTTTACATTTGTCAGATACACTAAAAATACAGATGGGATAAATTTATAAAGCCTTTTCATTTCATAGGTCACGTATCGCTAGGTACAGACGTCATCATCTTCATGTGGGTCTTCCGCGTGAATAATGTGGTGATGATTAGTGCTATAGCCATCCACCGTAAGCTGGGGAACTTTATCATAAAACTCATACACCTTGTTATCCACATACTTTTTTGTAGTAACGTCTGTAGACACTTGAGGATGTTTTACATGAGTTAACCGCTTTCCTTTAAAGTCATAATCTCCTTGTTTTGTGCGTGGCAGTACTGACCTATCCACATAGTGTTTATTAGCAGGATCTGTTTCTTGTTTAGGATCATGTATGGGAACAGACCTAGCTTTGACCATCAACGCACGTCCGAAGACATCCATCGTCAACCTGTAGTACGAGTCAACTGTTTCTATGACAAGGCTCGGTGCGATGTATATACTGTAGACAGCCTGCTAGCCTCTCTAAGCCTTAGTTGAAATGAAGATAATTAAGCAGCAAGTGTCATTCCCCGTGAGGGACATGGTTTCCCATCTCTGCCCCACATCACGTGAACAACGCCATGGTTCACTCTTTCCATCTTCCATTCGCTGCATCATTGTGGGACTTTCCGGCTGTGGAACGACCAATCTTTTGCTGACACTTATTACAGCGCCCAATGGTCTGTGCTTTCAAAATATTTATATTTTCGCAAAATCTCTCTACTAACCCCTCTATGTGTTTCTGGATCAAGTCATGTCTGGATTACAAAATGAGAATATGGGGTATTTTACATTTTCCACGCAAGAAAATGTTATTTCACCGGATGAGGTAAAGCCTGATTCACTCATGATTTTCGATGATGTATCCACTGAACGACAAGGCATCATTCAAAGCTATTTCAGCATGGGTCGACACAAACATATCGATTGCTTCTATCTTGGACAAACGTATTCTAAAATGTCCAAACAGTTGATTCGTGACAATGCCAATGTCATTGTTTTATTTCGCCAGGACGAGAGGAACAGTCGTCACATTTATAATGAACATGTGAATCCGGATATGACCTTTCAAATGTTTACAGAATTGTGTGGCAAGTGCTGGAACACACAACGTCATGCCTGTTTAGTGATTGACAAACAAAGTGAACTCAACCAAGGACGGTATCGCTTAGGGTTTGATCATTTTATTGCTATTTAAGGCACTGTATCATTCCCTCTCAAGTCATTTGTCACGACACCATGGAGTTAGCAGAGAGTCAATTGAAAAAGCATATTATTAGAGCAAAAATACTATTCGCCAAAAGTTCCGTTAATTGAAACGATCACGTGCGGATCATGCTTTGTTTATTCAACAACATTTAGCCCCTCCGCTAAAAGCTATGTTGAAACCCTCTTTCAAGCCATCTGAAACGCTACCCACCGTTTCACAAGCCACTCAGACGCATCACGAGGACCCTGAGGAAGAGGAAGGGGAACAGGAAGATTTAACTAGTGTTAGCGAAGTTGAGGATAATGAGGAACAAGTGTTTACGCCTCAAAAAAAGGCATCACCCCTTGCAGAGTTTTTAAGAAAAAAGAAATCCTTGGTCATGGTCGAAACACCTTGCCCTTCCAGATCGTCTCCATTTTCACAACTCTTGGCCACCCCTCAACATAAAGCTCAACTGAAAAACATTTAATAATATATTATGGATCAACACTGGAACCCTATTTCACCAATCTATTTATTGGAAACACAGATACCACGTATGGTGTTCGCTATGAGGATGATAGTTTTATAATTGGTGATTCATCGATTAAATTTAGTCGTACTAAAGCTGTCATTAAAAAGATCTACTATAAATTAACACCAGGACTGTTAAAGCTACTATTCTCTCGGACTCCCTCATCCCAAGATTATACGCTAGAGGACCTTGATAAATATAAATCCATTTTATTGGACACCCATGCCCACAAAAGACAGTATGATTCCACTCAACAAGTGAATGCCAATATATCTCAAACATATAAAACCATCATTGAAAAATGTTCCACACTAGTCAAAGTGGTCGTCGTAAAGTGTCCGCTTCAAGGGTGACATTTAAGCCATTAAAACCCCTTTTGTATGTTACCTACTGGCACAATCCCAATAAACTTGTCCAGCGACTACAGCTGTTGCATGCTTCACGTCAAGCCGGCCATACTGGTCACGATTGGGAAATTCAAGAAATTGAGGAAGAACTTCGAAATGCCAAAATTATTGTTTAAGCCCTCAACCATTAAAATGGGTATTGCTCACGAGTTGCATCGTCCAGCTAGACGTCACTATCAGCGACTCAAGGTGATTTCACAAGGTGTGGATGAATTTTGGCAAGCAGACTTGGTTGAAATGATTCCCTATGCTAGGGTTAACGATGGTGTACGCTATATGTTGACGGTGATTGATGTTTATTCCAAAATGGCGTTTGTTGAACCTGTGCGACGCAAGTCTGGTCCAGTAGTCACCAAGGCCTTTCAACATATTATTCGACAATCCAAACGTCAACCTCAGCTGCTACAAACCGATCAGGGAAAAAATTTCAACAAGGATTTCTCCAGTTTTCTCAAATCTAAGGATATTCACCATTACACCACGTACAGCAATCTCAAAGCCAGCGTGGTCGAGCGGTTCAACCGAACATTGAAAACCCATATGTGGAAAGCGTTTACCGCTCAGGGCACTTATCGCTGGTTGGACGTGTTACCTGAGCTAGTGTCACGTTACAATGACACCAAACACAGAACCATTGGGACCTAGCCACGACTTGTGACCAAAAATATTCCACAACTGGATAAACTGTTTAACCCCATAAAAACAGCAGACCCTAAACGTCATCGCCTTAACATCGGGGACCATGTTCGTGTGAGCAAATTCAAGTCCGTCTTCGACAAGGGCTACACACCAAATTTGGGGACTGAACTATTTAGAATTCGTCAAGTCAACCTGAACAGTCCAGTCACCTATTTACTCGAGGACCTCAACCATCAACCCATAAAAGGCAGGTTTTATCTCTAAGAACTCCAAAAGACAGCGTTTCCTAAACATTACCTTGTGGAAAAAGTGTTGAAACCAAAAGGATATAAACTATATGTAAAATGGTTGGGATTTAGCTCATCCTTTAATTCTAGGATTAATAAATTACATGTTGTGTGAAACTGTGTGCCTTGTATTTATTTATTTATTCATTCATGTTGTACTTAACCTACAGTCCTATGTACAGTCCTCAGCTCCACATGTATTATGAGCAATACATATTTCTTTCTCTCTACACCTGTGTTCTCTCTTACACCGACTCTCCCCCTCTCCTCCCTTTCACCTCCCACCACTGTCAAAACAGGTTGTGACTTGTTAGCTCTTATCGTGCACGTGTACAGGTGAACACCTGTGTGTTAGGTCATATTACACATGAACTCGCATTTTCTCACGTATGAACCAAAACAGAATGTGACTTGTTTCACAAGGAGGACGGTAATAATGACATCTCACACGTGTTCACATGTATTTCATCACTTTCCTTTCATATCGTTATCACATTATAGTAAGCCTCCGTGGCTTAGGCGGCAGCTCGCCGGCCTCTCACCGCTGGGTCCGTGGTTAAACTCCCGGCCACTCCATGTGAGATCTGTGCTGGACAAAATGGAGGCAGACAGGTTTTTCTCCGAGTACTCCGGTTTTCCCTGTCAAAATTTCATTCCAGAAACACTCTCCACTATCATTTCATTTCATCTGTCATTCATTTAATCATGCCCCAGAGGAGTGCGTCAGGCCTCGGCAGCCGGCACAGTCCATATCCTCGCCGCTAGATGGGGGGCTTCCTTCATTCCATTCCTGACCCGGTCGGAGACTGGAAGCAGGCTGTGGATTTTCATTTCATCACATTATAGTAGTGGGGGATTAGTGAACAACGTCAGTTCAACACACTGCTTTACACGCAAAATGTAGTTAGGCCCTTTGACATAATTTAAATAAATTCATGGGCCAGTCCGTAGGAACCAGGCCAAAGGGACCGGTCCAAAGGGATCAGTCCAAAGGGACTCATCAACAAGGACTCATCCACAAGGACTCATCCGCAAGGACTCGTCCACAAGGACTCGTCCACAAGGACCTGTCAACAAGGACTCGTCAACAAGGACTCGTCCACAAGGACCTGTCAACAAGGACTTGTCCACAAGGACTCGTCCACAAGGACCTGTCATCAATGACTTGTCAACAATGATCCGCCAACAATGACCTGTCAACAATGACCCGTCCACAGGGATCCTCTCCCCCACCCTCTTACAAAAGCCATGAGTGGGCATGCGTAAAAAACAGAAAACATGCATGTTAATTCATAGTGGCTATCCACCGTACACATGTCTCTTGTGTAGAACAACGTTTAATTCCATATTGGCATTCAAACTCTCACATGTTGCACATGGAAAGCGAGATTTTCTAAAAAAAATACAATTTTCACCCCTAGTAGGGTAGGGTTTATTTTGGGGTGGAAATATGTTGTCCATTGGAATGGGGGTATCAGCCCGAGTTCAATGACACCTCATTCATCAAAATCCGACCATGCGTTCGAGAGATATCGCGCCGCCGCCATCTTGTGAGGTGGGGAGGTGGAGGTGGCATTAGATCCGATCAAAAACCACTACTAACTGCATGTAACGTCCATGCTATCCATGAAGAAGAAATGAAGAAAGCAGACATGAACCACCTGAAACTTCTACTGGATTATTGCCCATGGTCCCTCCTTGACATCAGGAACGACATTAATGAGAATTGTGAGATATTTTATGATCTCTTGATGTCCGCAGTTCGAGAAGCAGTTCCTCGTGTGAAGGTTAATCCCTACCGTTATCCACCTTGGTTTGATGCAGATGTAATCAGCGCGCTACATTCGAAAAATAGGGCTCATCGTCAATGGAAACGCTCTTCTTTGGAATGCCATAGAATTGAATTTGTGGTCAGGAGACTCGAATTCAAAGAAATTCAACGCCGAAAGTATGACGCCTACCTGGAAGACATAGACTCCAGTGTTAAAACTAATCCGAACAGACTATGGTCCTTCATTAAGCAGAGATCTAGGAACACCAGATTACCAGTCTCGCTCGAGTATGACGGACGTACCAGTACTGATGCAAACTCTGCCTGTGAGCTGTTTTCTGATTATTTCGAAACCTTATTCCTTCCTGTAAATTCTATACCGCCACCATTACCTGATCTGCCACCCTCCAGTAATGACAGCATTTCGTACTTCCATATTTCCGAAGACTGCATCAAGAATAAATTACATAATCTATCCTCTGGCAAGTCTCCCGGTCCTGATGCCATTCCTATAGAAATAATTAAATCTTTATGCCACCAGCTATCTCGTCCACTTTACATCCTATTCAACCAAGCCATCAGTGAAGGAGTGTTTCCGGATTACTGGAAATCAGTTCATATCACCCCAGTGTTAAAGAAAGGCTCCAGGCAGAAGGTAGTAAATTACAGGCCAGTAACACTAATGTCTATTTTCGCGCGAGTCTTTGAATCAATTGTTCGAGACGAAGTGTACGCTCACGTGTCACCATTCATCACTGAACTTCAGCACGGCTTTCTTCCTAGGCGATCCACTGCTACCAACCTAGCAGTCTTCACTCATGATGTATCCACCTTTATGAATAACCGTGGTAGTGCTGATGTTATCTATACTGACTTCTCTAGGGCTTTCGAGAGCGTTCATCACAACCTACTGCTTCTTAAACTTTCAAACTTTGGTATAACTGGTAATCTTTTACGTTTCTTCAAAAGCTACCTCTCAAATAGAACCCAATCAGTTGTAATTAATAATAATAAGTCTAAATCTGTTAACGTTACTTCCGGTGTCCCTCAGGGTTCTGTATTGGGCCCTCTGCTTTTTATACTTTTTGTAAATGATATCCCTCGTATAATACATAATTCTAGGTGTCTGATGTACGCTGATGATCTTAAACTGTATATGCCCATCAGTACTATAAATGACTGTGAGTTGTTGCAACAAGACCTACACCAACTCAGTGAATGGTGTGAAACATGGAAACTGAAACTGAATACTGAAAAGTGTAAAGTGTTGTCAGTTTCATTGAAACGTAACCTCCTACCCAGGTTTAATTACTGTATTAAAAATGAAACGCTACGTAGAGTGTCAACCATTAAGGATCTAGGGGTGACAATCACTAATAATTTCTCGTTCGATGAACATATTTCAAAAATATGTCGTGAAAGTTTCCGGATCCTGGGATTTTTAAAAAGAAATTGTTTAAATTATTTTTCGGACATAACTCTATCCAAATTATTTAAGTCACTCATTCGGCCTAAATTAGAATACTGTAGTGTGATCTGGAATCCCTTTCACAGTAATAAAATTGACGCCATCGAACGTGTGCAAAAGAGATTTATTAAATGGCTCTGTTACAGGGGTGGACGACCGTACCATAGAGCTGAGTATGAGAGTTATTGCAACGTGTACGGTCTTCCTCCACTTAGCAGTCGGCGCACAGTGGGTGACGTGAGATTCCTTTGGAAGCTGGTAAATGGCGGAATTGACTCTAATCAGTTGCTAGCTAACTTGGGTTTTCACGTCCCTCAGAGAACCACCAGACGGAAGCACACGTTCGATGGGGTCAGATCGAGAATTAATGTGCACAAAAATTCATGTCTGATCCGGTTGCAGTCAACATACAGCTTGATGGAGAGTAGAAGTGCTACTGATATTCACTTCGACTCTCTATTAACTGTTATGAGAGATATCTCAAGTGGGCTGTAAAATAGTGTATTGCATATTGGGTTAATTTCTATTTGCGTTGATTGATTGAACATGTGGTCGAATGAATGGTTGATTGATTTTTTGATTGAATGTACGAGTGAATGAAGTAATGTATTTTTTGTTTGCTGTTATCTAGATCCTTGAATGTCGCTCTTGTATTAATTTCCCTAGTTTCTGAACCTTGTCTTCTTATCTTTTATTTTATGTTTTTGCCTGTTTCTGTTTACTGTTGATAGTTTTTTTTTTGGTAATAATTATTGTAATGTTCTTGTACAAAGGGATTGCATGAATGAATGCTTGAGATAGGATGTTAGAGTGTGTGTCTGTATGGTTGTGGTTGCTGATTTATAATAGGTTAGTGTATTGCTATTTTTGTACGTGTTTGCTGTTTTTGTTTTGTTTATAATTGTAAATTTTATTGTTAATTATTATATTGTCACTAGTGGAGTCTATCTGTCTGACAATAATGAATACATACATACATACATACATACATACATACATACATTGGACTTCAACCAAATTTTGTATTCTGTACCTTAAGAGATGGAACTAAGAATATATTCAGTCACCAGGGCTGCCAACTGTAGTTCTCTATCAGGCTACATTATGCCAGGTAAACAGTATTTCGAACTAATTAGAAATTTCGATATTACCAACTTAATTTCGTCATTATTGTAGATAGATCCACATAGATTAATCATTGGCATGAATCTTAAATTTTAAGAAATGTAGGCTCTTTAGTACCTCTCGGAACTTCTTGTTTATTTTTATATTGTGTTTTCATATTTTTATATTTTAATTATTATTATTAGTGTTATTTTTTGTTTCTCTAATTTTAATGTTTATATATTTACTAGCAACCCGACCCAGCTTCGCCCGGGAACAGTTATGAATGCATTACGTGATAAGCGCTTTTTTCCAATGTCAATGAACAACGAACAATATCCGTTTTAAGTCATAGCATGATGGGTAAAAATCACTGACTGGACTATTAATTATAATATCATGGAGATGCAAGAGCAACAAATTCTTGTCAGACGTAATTTTAGAATGGCGCGGTGCATGAAACGCAAATCCCCCTTCCGTCCAATCTTAACTTGACTGTGAATTTTGCGGAACGAAAAGTTCACAGGTGAAATGAAGAAAAGCCGAGTTGCACTTTCAGGGAAACTCCAAACACAACCACTCTCCTCTAAAGTTTTTAACTCAACACGACTCGACAGTTTGCTGCTGGCTGTATCTGGGGCAATAAGCTCGTCCGCTAGCTAAGCTGTAACTGGGGTGATAGACTCACCCCTAGCTAGCTCGTAAACTGTCGCTTCAGTAACTGAATGGAGATTGTTGGAAGAAATGAAAACGTAAAGACACTTATAGTAGGCGATCTATTGAAGATAGAGATATGCTCTCCCGGGCTTTTTTGTAGAACATTTCATGCTGAACAATTCTTTCACTCATAGTATTGTGCCCAACTCTAGGAATGGGTATTCCAAGATTCAGACACCTAGATATCAAGGGAAAGGCTACAGCCGCTTTTGAAAGTTGAGATATTTGAATATCGCGCTCCATTACTTCTAGAATGGAATGGAAACTTTGTGCAGCCAAGAGCATGTTAAGTGACGTAGCGAGTAGTAGCAGAGGTCGAGACTATTTGTTGATTAAATAGTTAGCCATGGAGTAGAGACTTGAGACTTGGATCAGATTACTGGCACGGCCAAATGAAAGAGAATGCACTTAGTCTCAAGTGAATCGGACCAGAGACACCGGAGATATGAGGATTTCCAGATTTCAGCGTGATCCAGCGTGGACCCGACCGTTTTGAATAAAAGCCGACCGGCCCAAGCATCATCAGCTCACTTCGAACCAAGCTCTTGCATGACAAGGTGCTGCTGCTACGTTGAGCCAAGGCACATGGTTGCCGGATCTACGCAGAAGATATCTTTAAATTGTGATAGTCACAAAAGTGTTGCGATACGTGTGGAACATAGTAAGTTTCCGGCAGAGGGAATCACTAAGGTGATTGTTATTTTTCTACGGACACTGGTGAAATACTTTATTTCTATATGGACACATGCTAGACTTTGACTAGAAAGTACTTTGTCACAGTCCAGTAATAATAATTCAATACTTGGATATTTTAATCCAATTAGTCAGTTTCATAAATTGTAACTTGATAACCACTCCGATCTTTCAGTATATTGAAGGCCAGTCTATCACGGTGTTGTTCATTAGCCGACAAAGGGAAACTATAAGTTGCTTCGCGCATGATAGATGGTGATAAACCATGCCCAGGGAACGATCTTCAGAACAGCCGTTGATTGATTTAGACTGTCAGTGTTTTCCTGTACTGAAAAGAATACCGTGAGTTATGTTACAACTGACGTATTTGAGAATAGATCATTTGGATCTGACCCCATTTAAGCAAACTGCTATGGATTTAATTGAAGTCAATATTAAAATGGATCAGCAGTTACTTCAAACTTCAAGAAATATTTCCACTATGTCGTGTTAGACAGATTGTGGGTATATAATGGCGGCCGATACAAGGATTAGACGTGCGTGTCCAATAGGGCATGTATCTGGATAAATCTGGTACAGACCAGGTTCACTACGCTTCAAGACCAACGAGAAATGTAAGCCACATTTGACTTTTATATTATGCCTAGTTAATTGGAACAAACTCATTTTCTGCAGATGACCAACACATTTGTTTTTCTTCGTATTTAAATCTTGCAAAGATTTACGCAAGACACATTAGGGTTATTCTGAGTATTTTCAGCACTCAGAACAATTTGGGATCGATGACAGAGCATAACGAGCATTTATTTGAATATTTCATATTTTTTTGATAATCACGGTAATCAGCCGAGGTAACTGTAAAAGTTAATAATTATTAGCCTACTTTTCACATTTTGCAAAAATGAGAAAAAAGTAGTCTTATGAGATCGGGCAAATGTGTGTCTGTCTGTCTGTCTGTCTGTCTGTCCTTCTGTCTGTCTGTCTGTCTGGCTGTGTGTGTGTCCCCCCCTATCAACTCCTAAACGGCTGCAGCAATCAAAACCAAACTTAGTATGAGTAAAGATGTGCACCGGAATAGCTCACGTCCATATTTGAAAATGATGTCAGTGCTACCAACTGCTGAAAAAACGCACTATAAATTTGAGCTCCATGTTGGATATCCTGCAAGGTATGCATAGGAGCTATTCCAAAATTGGCACACATGTAGATAATACTATTTCAGTTTAATTTCCAGGAGGCCAACCATGCCAGTGTTGCCAAAATAATTTTAAGCCTTCTGATAAGTCCAATGTTTAAATGCATATAACTTCTACACTATCAACTGGATTTCAACCAAATTTTGTATGTAATATCTGTACATAAACAGATATGACTGAGCGTATTCTTAAGAGCCACCAGGGCTGCCAACTGTTAATAATTGCTCTCTCTATTTTTTTTTATCCAAATACCAATATATCAGAATGTGTGCAAGCCGACAGCTTTAAACTATGAACACGTATAGTACCTGACATGTTTGATTAATTTTGGAGTAACTCATATACGTCAGTTCTACCGACATGATTCTAAGCCTGCTGATAGGGCCAATTTTTAAATACATGTAACTTCTATACTATCAGTAGGATTTCATCCAAATTTCGCATGTACTATGTGTAACATATCAGATATGACTATAAGTATTCTTCAGTGCAATCAGGGCTGCCAACTGTTAATAAATGCTGTCTATATTTTTTAGCCTAATATCAATATATTAGAAAGTATGCAAGCCAACAGCTCTATACTTTGCACACGTATAGCACCTGACATTGTAGATTAATTTGGAGTAATTAATACAAGGCAGTGCTGCCAACATGATTCTAAGCTTGCTGATATGTCCAATTTTAAAATACATGTAACTTCTATACTAACAAATGGATTTCATCCAAAATTGGCACAACAAGATATCATAATATTTCAGATAATTTCTGACCAGCACACGCATGGTATTGTTGGCAACATGCTTTTACGCGTGCTGATAGATCCAGTGTCTAACTGCAAGTAACGTCCATTGGACTTCAACCAAATTTTGTATTCTGTACCTTAAGAGATGGAACTAAGAATATATTCAGTCACCAGGGCTGCCAACTGTAGTGCTCTATTAGGATACATTATACCAGGTATATTTTGAACTAATTAGATATTTCGATATTACCAACTTAATTTCGTCATTATTCTAGATAGGTTCATATTCTGTAGAATAATCATTGGCATGAAAAGTAGGCTGTATAGTTCTTAACGGAACTTCTTGTTTTTGTTGAGAAATGGATATTTTATCCATATTCGAAGAATCGAACATGTGGATTCTCACATAATGAAATAATAATTAAACACATCTACAATAATATAACTAATAATAATAATAATAATAATCCACTAATAATAATAATAATGATTTTCATAACTTTTCTAAATAATTCTTGGATCTTATATTTTCTAATAATCACATTCATTGAGAGCTTATGAAGTCGTTTAATCATTTCTAGTTTGGAACAGGTGATTTTCCGAAGGATAGTGGTTAGCGCAAGCCCGCATTCAACCAACATTACAGTTCTGGTTGAACAGTTAATATTTGCATTGAGCAAAGTATATTTTGCAGGTAACACGGAGAGGCATGAAACGGGAAGCAAATGATATTTGTATCAATTAAGATATTTTTGTATTTATCTAAAATCATGACGTGGATACACATTCGAAAGTGAAATAGAGAGTATCATAAGTGTGGTAACTTCACGATTTGAACTGAATGGTAAAATAAAATAAACTTGTAAGTTTATAAATCTTCCAGTGTTGATAGCAAGCAAAGGCTTGATTTATTGTATAAATTTTGGGAAGAAAATTTATGTGTGTGGAGTAGTTGAAATGCCATTCCCAGGTGCGCATGTTTAAGTCGCAGGAATGAGGAGGTTTTTATTTGAGCATCAATCAAATAGCAGTTTCGATGAATCAGTGTTAAAGAAGGAGTATTGGAACTACACATTGCGTCGCATGAATGACCCAAAGGTTATTTCTTAAAAAAACATCAGTTCTTATTTCAACCTTGTTTACGGATTCCATTAAGACTTTGATTTTGCTAGAACCCGGATTTGTCATGATAATATTTTATTCTTCTTCAGAGGAAGACCTTTGCCGCTGTTGTTGAAATATTGTGTTCTTATAAAAATAATAGAATGGGCCACTGCCAATTAAAAAATAATTCTATAACCACTAATAATTTGAAGGATGTTTTCAGTCCTAGTGTCATGAACTAAATGAATTTATTATGAAGCTACAATTCTTATTTCCGCATTCTGTTCAAGAATTGCAAGTTGTGAAAGTTACTAAAATAGCAACAAATATAAATATTTTTCTTAATAATGATTCCAAGTGGAAAATCGAATAGTTGAATGGTCCAACAATTTATTGATCAAGTTGATGATTCGGAAATCATATATTTTGTTAGGAACTTGAAGTTCATAATCGAGTCACTTCTCGAAACGTTTAATGTCAGAAGAACAATTAATTTTGTTGTGCTTCGCACAGTTCTTTGATGCTGTGCTCAAAGGTCAGATACTTTTCAGATGTTGTTATTAATATGTGTACATAATTTGTGTTGATTCAGAGATAATAATATTTTTTGACAATATTTTTTGAAACTGGAAAAATAAGTGAAAGTTAAAAAATTCTATGAACAATTATTCTACGAGTGTTAATATTATATAAAAATTCAACCAGTGAACTACAGTATTTCCAGTAAAGACAATTAAATTTGAACTGGATTTAATCATAAATAATGGATATAATTTTGGAACACAGTCTACAGGACTGATAATCAGAGTTGTGTCTCCAAAGATAATTGTCCAATGTGTTGGAAAATTTCTGTACATTGTGTAAATAGTAATGTGGTTCGCCACACATGAATGATGCTGCTTTGAGCATTTTATTTTGCAGTCAATTTTAAATGCAGAATAAAATGAGATAATTTTACATGATGTGTTATGCCCAGTTGAATCTCCTTCTATCCTTATTGTTGCATTGAACCAAAAATCAGTAAAGCATTTTTTTCATTTTATGTGGTTTTTGCGATTAGCTTTAACCCATCTGGCGCCCCGGGATATTTTGACTCTCGTGCTGACTGATTCTTGGTAAAATGCATATGTGGTCGTGCGGGCTCCGGTCTAAACGGGCACATAAAATAAGATAGAGAGAGAGAGAAAATGGCTTCGAACGTGGGTCACGAGTTAGACATGGTCAATCGCATGCCGATTTAAATTGTGATAATTTTTATATAGATATTTTGGGAATTGAGAGATGTCTGGTTTGGATGAATAAATTAGTAGGAAACCCAATTAGTGGGGAAAATTAAAAAAATAACTGGGTTAATAATTAGAATGGGTTTGATTATTTTTGATAATGGCTTTACCATTAGGGCGTCAAGTAAATTCAGTAGTAAACGTTCGATGACTGGACATACGCATTATTAGAATCCAGGTGGAGGATATTTGAGAACTTGCATATTTCTCTTGTGATATTGTGGTAAATGTAATTCGTAAGAGTAGAGAATTTTGTTTTTCCATCACGTCGACATTAGGACAAATCTCATTTTATTAGAGTGTTCCAATTAGCTATTCATATTTCTTAATCTAATTATAATCTTGTGTCTGCCAACATGTATATCTCTAAGTTTTGAATAATAATTGAAAAATATGGAAGAGATTATGAGGATGATGAGGAGTTTGGAAGAGAGTTCCAAAGAAGCTGGACTGCGTGTAGCAGCCATTATGAAAGAAAATACAGAGGCTTTGGAAAAGAAACTTAAAGAAAATTCTGATTCTTTAGAAAATAAACTTAAAGAAAGTTTAAATGATAAACTTAAAGAAAATTCTGATTCTTTAAAAGATAACTTGAAAGAAAATTTAAATAGTAAATTTAATTTTATGGAAAATAAATTTAAAGAAAATTCCGAAATCTTGAAAATGTCATTTGGGAGTAAAATGACTAAATTATGCGAAAAAGCACATGCGCTCGAAACTTCATTAGCCACTAACGCAAGTTTAATGGACGATAAATTTCGCGATGCCGATCTAAGATTCCAAAGCTTAGCTGATAGGATAGAAAATGGTCTTAGGAAAGTTGGTGAAGACATGATCAACCTAGAAGTCAGAGTGAAGAAAGAGAGCAATGAGATGGCAACTCTAGTTGTTCAACGTTTGACAGAACAATTCAAAGAACTCATAGTGGGAGAAATAAGAGAAGGTGTGATTAATGAATTACAAACTGAAGTTAAAACCACAGTTATCGATGAGATTAAAGACACACTCAAGCTGGAGAACCAAGAGGGAGTCAAGGAGATTAGGGAATCTTTGTCATCCCATATTCAAGTAATTTCCAAAGACATTCAAGCAACTCAGAAGTTCATATCAGATGTGACAGGGTCGTTGAAAAGTCACGAGGCTGTTATGAACCAGATATCCACTGATGTCAAGGAGAACTGTAAGGAAACCGAAGAAATTAGAGAAATGGCAGAAGAAAACCATAAGGAAATTGAGGCTATGAAAACCCAAATCAAGGACGAGAAACAGTCTGACCATCTGTTGAAAATGCCCAGTATAAGGGGAGAAGAACAGTTACAGATATACCTAGGAGCAGCTAGAGAAACTGATAGTCAAAGACAGGATGAGGTCAGGACAGTATTTCAATCCAACCCCATAACTGTATTCAAGAATGTAGAGGATAAGCCTTCTAAATTTCCAGGGCGAGATTCTGTGACACCCGTAGAATTCTTGAGAGAAGCTGGTGATTACCTAAAAGATTCCAAAATCCCTAAGGAAAGACAGATCCGAGTGATAGGGAAATTTTTGGAAGGTCCCGCACTTCTCTGGTTTAGAGCATTTAGGTCCACTCTCACCAATTTTGAGGAGTTTTCCCGTGGGTTATAAAAAAATTTTGGTCCCCGGAAACCCAACAGCAAGTCAGAGCAGAATTATATTCAAAGAGATTTTCGACGTCACAACCTACTCGATACTCTACGTACTTTTCTGGACAGCTTTCTAAACTACAACATTTAGATCCGCCGATGCCAGATAATGAATTAATTACCGCATTAATACGTCAGTTTCCAGCAGAAGTCCAAAGAACTTTGATCGCTGCTGACATTTATAATATGGAGCAATTTGACGAGGTATTGCAGAAACTTGATCACACGAACGCTCAATTCTTCCATCAGAAGGGAGGAAAGAATAACAACGCTGTGTACGCTGTTATGGCCGAGAGTTATTCCCAAACACCTCGAGAGATTCGAGAGGGGTGAGAAGAGAAAACGCCGAGGGAAGAGCCCGATAAAAGAGGATGGAATCAGATCAATAACAGATACAGTTACAAGCCTTATGCGAGACCGGATGTTGGATATAGATATAATACTCGATGGAGAAGGCCAAGGGTTAATCAAGGAAGATACCAGGAAAGAAGGTACTATGGTAGAAACAATAACTACAATAACAGAGGGAATGAGAACACTCGTCAGTCCAATGAAGAGTTCAATAAGGAGACGAGGAAGAACTTGGAAGAAAGACACCAAGAAAACTTGCAGTTCTCGGAATAGAAGCCCAATGAACCAGGTCCATCGGGAACACAACAATCCCGAGGGAATGGAAAAGAAAAAAAACTTCGAATTCACAGTAGAAGATAGAATTTTAAACACTTTCACTTCCAGGATTATTAAATGGCAAGCAGAGGATGATGACTTAATTCAACATAATGATGAACGGAAAAAATGGGTACAAGAATTAAAATGCCAGTCATATCATGCGAAGTATTCGGTATGCCTGTCGGTACTTTAATTGATACTGGGGCTATGCCTTGTCTTGTGAGCGAGAAGCTTTAAATTCTGTGGAAGCTCAAAGATAATTTAGAGGAGATTCCAGTATCAGGAATTAAAATCCAACAAAATATCTCTGAGTAAAACACAATTATACTTATGTGTTACTATTGGAGGACATGATTTCCGACATGCGTTTGTAGTAATGAAGGACATGGCTTTTGACATGATATTGGGAGTGGATTTTTTTCAGAAATATCAAGCAGTGATAGACACAGAGACGATCAGATTCAAGAATACCGAAGAGATAAACTTCGAGGGAAAAGAAGAGGAAGACATCGAGGGAGATGCTCAATGGTCTCTGATTTTTCATGAAGCTGAAGGAAGAGAAGTCTACACTGAGAAGGAGTCCCCAGAGCTAGGAAAATTTTTGGAAGAGTACCACTATATTTTTGATATTAAACCTGGTGAAATTAAAGATTTTGAATATCGTATTCGTGTAATTGATGATGCACCTTTCCGTGCTAAATTGTATCCGGTAGCGGAAAAGCATCGAGAAATGGTAAAAGTGTTTATCAAAGAGACGGAAAGTAACAATGTGATTGAAAAGTACACTACCTCTTATGTCAATCCATTAGCAGTAGTGTCTAAGCCAGATGGAAGTCTGAGACTATGTTTAGAAGCGCGAAATTTGTATTCAAGATTGCTGCCAGAGTATGACAGACCACCAATCATTAGGGAACTGTTAAGGAAATTCCAAGGCAAGGTCTGGTTCTCTAACATTGATCTCACTTCGTCCTACCACCACATTAGGCTTAGTGAAGATTCCAAAAAGTTTACAGGGTTTATGTTTGACCAGCAGACTTATGTATTCCGACGTCTACCATTTGGGGTCAAAACATCTGGATCTGTTTTGATCAGAGCACTGGAACAAAACTTGAGTCCTGAAGTAAAAGAGATAGCAATTCGTTACATAGATGATATCCTAATTGCATCTGAGACTAAGGAGGAACATTTGTTACATCTTCAGATGTTATTCGCAGATTTGAGAAAAGCGAACTTTAAAGTAAACCTTCGAAAATGTCAGTTCTTTCGGAAGGAAATAAAATTTTTGGGCCACACTTAGGATGGTGAAGGATACCGTCCCAATGAGACAAAGATACAGGTGATTGCAAATTTCCCTAGACCTACTAGAGTGAAGAATGTCCGCAGTTTTCTCGGGACATGCCAATTCTTTGCAGGGCATTCTCCAAGCTTCACCAAGACGGTTGCTCCATTGCGGGAATTATTAAAAAAAGGAAACAAATGGAAATGGAATGAAGATTGTGAACAATCATTTCAAGATACCAAGAGGATATTGGTAAACAGCGTGAAATTAGAGTATCCTGACTTTACCAAGAATTTCATCATAGAATCTGATGCATCCACCGTAGAGATTGGAGCTATTCTTCTTCAAGAAGATGACGATCACAAGAGAAGTTACCTGGCGTTCATAAGCAGGAAACTTCGTCCATCAGAAAGGAATTATTACACCACAGAGTTAGAAGCCCTTGCTGTAATCTTCGCGTTGGAGTCGTGGAAGAAATTGTTAATTGGACATTCAGTAATTGTGAGGACTGATCACCATGCATTGGAGTTTATCTTGAGAACAAACTTTGCCAGTGATAGGATAACTAGATGGTCACTTTTTATTCAACAATTCAACCTAGTTATTGAACACACTCCTGGAAAATTGAACGTTGGGGCCGATTTATTGAGTAGAGCAGTGGAGTCTACATCTAAGGTTTTTCAAGTTAACCTGACGCAGGAGGATGAGGATACCTTGAGAAGGTTAAGATTGTTGCATTTATACCAGAGGAGAGACCGACGTTTTAGAAACATTTTTCGTTTTCTACAGGGAGACATGGATCCAAATGATGATGATTTTGTGGAAACTGAAAGAATTTCAAGAGATTTTTTTTGATGTTAGATGGTTTAGTCTACAAGTTTGCAGATCCCGACCATACGAAGCTGAGAGTAGTGATACCTCCACGAATGCAAAAACCCATTATCTGGATGGCACATCGAATTGCAGGTCATGCTGGAGTAGATAAGACAGTCAACTTGATACAAGAAAAATTTTCGTGGGAGCCAATGCGACAAACTGTCAGGAACACTATTTGAGAATGCGACTTATGCCAAAGGAGTAAACATAATTCTAGATTATTGAGAGAATTACCAAGGCCTATTATTCCTTCTAAGCCTTGTGAAATCTTCGCGACTGATCTTTATGGTCCTCTCCCAAAGTCTAAAAGAGGTAACCGATATATTCTGGTGACCATGGATGTTTTCAGCAAATACACTATGTTACACCCAATTCAGAAGGCAAACGCAAAATATTGTGCGAAGAGAATTAGAGACAACGTAATTCCGGAAGCAGGAAAACCGGAATTCCTTTTATCAGATCGTGGAACCCAATTTACATCTTTAGAATTTAGAACCGTCATGAATAATCTTGGGATTAGACAATTGTTTTGTTCTATCAGACATCCTGAAAGCAATCCAGCAGAACGCGTGATGGCTGAAATAGCAAAATTTTGCCGCCTATATTGTCCAAATGAGCATTGGAAATGGATGGATGTTCTCTCATCATTATCCGAATCCATCAACTCTACAATTCATGAGAGTACTGGACAGATTCCCATGTTGCTTCATCATGGAATTAAACCAACAAGATTATGGGATCGAATCATCTCTATTCCACCTGAGATTGAACCAAGTCGTCAGATGAGGGAAACTCTAGCTTTAGATAAGTTGAGGAGCCAAGCTGAGAAAAGAGAGCGCAGAGTGAGAGGAAAGCGTTTTCGCAGACCCTTGCGCGTAGGAACTCTTGTTTTAGTGAAAAGACCTACACCCTCTGACGTGCAAAATCGAGTGTACTCGAAGTTTGCAAGCCTTTACGCTGGACCCTATCGTATTGTGGAAGTAAACAACAATGGAAGCTATGAAATCGCCAATACACGAACTGGTAACATCGTGGGAACTTATAATGCAGCGAATTTGAAGATTTATTATTCAAGAACCAGATGATTTAATGTGTAGATAGGACAAATAAAAAATTTCCAATTTTTATTTTTTGCTAGTGTGGGGTGGATGTGCCCAACTCTAGGAATGGGTATTCCAAGATTCAGACACCTAGATATCAAGGGAAAGGCTACAGCCGCTTTTGAAAGTTGAGATATTTGAATATCGCGCTCCATTACTTCTAGAATGGAATGGAAACTTTGTGCAGCCAAGAGCATGTTAAGTGACGTAGCGAGTAGTAGCAGAGGTCGAGACTATTTGTTGATTAAATAGTTAGCCATGGAGTAGAGACTTGAGACTTGGATCAGATTACTGGCACGGCCAAATGAAAGAGAATGCACTTAGTCTCAAGTGAATCGGACCAGAGACACCGGAGATATGAGGATTTCCAGATTTCAGCGTGATCCAGCGTGGACCCGACCGTTTTGAATAAAAGCCGACCGGCCCAAGCATCATCAGCTCACTTCGAACCAAGCTCTTGCATGACAAGGTGCTGCTGCTACGTTGAGCCAAGGCACATGGTTGCCGGATCTACGCAGAAGATATCTTTAAATTGTGATAGTCACAAAAGTGTTGCGATACGTGTGGAACATAGTAAGTTTCCGGCAGAGGGAATCACTAAGGTGATTGTTATTTTTCTACGGACACTGGTGAAATACTTTATTTCTATATGGACACATGCTAGACTTTGACTAGAAAGTACTTTGTCACAGTCCAGTAATAATAATTCAATACTTGGATATTTTAATCCAATTAGTCAGTTTCATAAATTGTAACTTGATAACCACTCCGATCTTTCAGTATATTGAAGGCCAGTCTATCACGGTGTTGTTCATTAGCCGACAAAGGGAAACTATAAGTTGCTTCGCGCATGATAGATGGTGATAAACCATGCCCAGGGAACGATCTTCAGAACAGCCGTTGATTGATTTAGACTGTCAGTGTTTTCCTGTACTGAAAAGATTACCGTGAGTTATGTTACAACTGACGTATTTGAGAATAGATCATTTGGATCTGACCCCATTTAAGCAAACTGCTATGGATTTAATTGAAGTCAATATTAAAATGGATCAGCAGTTACTTCAAACTTCAAGAAATATTTCCACTATGTCGTGTTAGACAGATTGTGGGTATATAATGGCGGCCGATACAAGGATTAGACGTGCGTGTCCAATAGGGCATGTATCTGGATAAATCTGGTACAGACCAGGTTCACTACGCTTCAAGACCAACGAGAAATGTAAGCCACATTTGGCTTTTATATTATGCCTAGTTAATTGGAACAAACTCATTTTCTGCAGATGACCAACACATTTGTTTTTCTTCGTATTTAAATCTTGCAATGATTTACGCAAGACATATTAGGGTTATTCTGAGTATTTTCAGCACTCAGAACAGTTTAGGATCGATGACCGAGCATAACGAGCATTTATTTGAATGTTTCATATTTTTTTGATAATCACGGTAATCAGCCGAGGTAACTGTAAAAGTTAATAATTATTTTTGTTGAGAAATGGATATTTTATCCATATTCGAAGAAGCGAACATGTGGATTCACACATAATGAAATAATAATTAAACACATCTACAATAATATAACTAATAATAATAATAATCCACTAATAATAATAATAATGATTTTCATAACTTTTCTAAATAATTCTTGGATCTTATATTTTCTAATAATCACATTCATTGAGAGAGAGCTTATGAAGTAGTTTAATCATTTCTAGTTTGGAACAGGTGATTTTCTGAAGGATAGTGGTTTGCGCAAGCCCGCATTCAACCAACATTACAGTTCTGGTTGAACAGTTAATATTTGCAATGAGCAAAGTATATTTTTCAGGTAACACGGAGAGGCATGAAACGGGAAGCAAATGATATTTGTATCAATTAAGATTTTTTTGTATTTATATAAAATCATGACGTAGATACACATTCGAAAGTGAAATAGAGAGTATCATAAGTGTGGTAACTTCACGATTTGAACTGAATGGTAAAATAAAATAAACTTGTAAGTTAATAAATCTTCCAGTGTTGATGGCAAGCAAAGGCTTGATTTATTGTATAAATTTTGGGAAGAAAATTTATGTGTGTGGAGTAGTTGAAATGCCATTCCCAGGTGCGCATGTTTAAGTCGTAGGAATGAGGAGGTTTTTATTTGAGCATCAATCAAATAGCAGGTTCGATGACTCAGTGTTAAAGAAGGAGTATTGGAACTACACATTGCGTCGTATGAATGACCCAAATGTTATTTCTTAAAAAACCATCAGTTCTAATTTCAACCTTGTTTACGGATTCCATTAAGACTTTGATTTTGCTAGAACCCGGATTTGTCATGATAACATTTTATTCTTCTTCAGAGGAAGACCTTTGCCGTTGTTGTTGGAATATTGTGTTCTTATAAAAATAATAGAAGGGGCCACTGCCAATTAAAAATAATTCTATAACCACGAATAATTTGAAGGATGTTTTCAATCCTAGTGTCATGAACTAAATGAATTTAATATGAAGCTACAATTCTTATTTCCGCATTCTGTTCAAGAATTGCAAGTTGTGAAAGTTACTAAAATAGCAACAAATATAAATATTTTTCTTAATAATGATTCCAAGTGGAAAATCGAATAGTTGAATGATCCAACAATTTATTGATCAAGTTGATGATTCAGAAATCATATATTGTGCCCGTTTAGATCGGAGTCCGCACGACCACATATGCATTTTACCAATAATCAGTCAGCACGAGAGTCAAAATATCCCGGGGCGCCAGATGGGTTAAAGCTAATCGCAAAAACGACATCAATTTAAAAAAATGCTTTACTGATTTTTGGCTCAATGCAACAATAAGGATATAAGGAGATTCAACTGGGTATAACACATCACGTAAAATCATCTCATTTTATTTTGAAGTTAAAATTGACTGCAAAAATGCTCAAAGCAGCATCACTCACGTGTGGCGACCCACTCTCCTATTTACACAATATACAGAAATTTTCCAAACACATTTGACAATTATTTTTTTGGAAACACAAGTCTGATTAATAGTCCTGTAGACTGTGTTCCAAAATTATTTTTTATTAAATCCAGTTCAAATTTAATTGTTTCTACTGGAAATATCGTAGTTCACTGTTTGAATTTTTACATAATATTAACACTCGTAGAATAAATGTTCATAGAATTTTTAACTTTCACTTATTTTTCCAGTTTCAAAAATATATTGTCGAAAAATATTATTATCATTGAATCAACACAAATTATTTACACATATTAATAACATCTGAAAAGTATTTGATCTTGAGCATAGCATCGAAGAACTGTGCGAAGCACAACAAAAATTAATTGTTCTTCTGACATTAAACATTCGAGAAGTGACTCGATTATGAACTTCAAGTTCCTAACAAAATACATGATTTCTGAATCATCAACTTGATCAATAAATTGTTGGACCATTCAACTATTCAATTTTCCACTTGGAATCATTATTATGAAAAATATTTATATTCATGGCCATTTTAGTAATTTTCACAACTTGCAATTCTTCGACAGAATGCGGAAATAAGAATTGTAGTTTCATAATAAATTCATTTAGTTCATGGCACTAGGATTGAAAATATCCTTCAAATTATTCGTGGTTAAAGAATTATTTTTAATTGGCAGTGGCCCATTCTATTATTTGTGTAAGAACACCATATTACAACAACAACGGCAAAGGTCTTCCTCTGTAGAAGAATAAACTACTATCATGACAAATCCGGGTTCTAGCAAAATCAAAGTCTAAAATGGAATTCGTAAACAAGGTTGAAATAAGAACTGATGGTTTCAAAGAAATAACCTTCGGGTCATTCATACGACGAAATGTGTAGTTCCAATACTCCTTCTATAAACCTGAGCCATCGAACCTGCTATTTGATTGATGCTCGAAAAAACCTCTTCATTCCTGCGACTTAAACATGCGCACCTGGGAATGGCATTTAAACTACTCCACACATATAAATTTTCTTCCCAAAATTTATACAATAAATCAAGCCTCTGCTTGTTATCAACACTGGAAGATTAATAAACTTACAAGTTTATTTTATTTTACCATTCAGTTCAACCCGTGAATTTACCATACTTATGATACTTTTTATTTCACTTTCGAGTGTATTTACGTCATGATTTTATATAAATACAAAAATATCCTATTTGATACAATTATCAATTGCTTCCCGTTTCATGCCTCTCCGTGTTATCTGAAAAATATACTTTGCTCATTGCAAATATTGACTGTTCAACCAGAACTGAAATGATGGTTGAATGCGGGCTTGCGCTAACCACTCTCCTTCGGAAAATCTCCTGTTCCAAACTAGAAATGATTAAACTACTTCATAGGCTCTCTCTCAATACATGTGATTATTATAAAATATAATATCCAAGAATTATTTAGAAAAATTATAAAAATCATTATTATTATTATTAGTGGATTATTATTATTATTATTATTATTAGTTATATTATTTTAAATATGTTTAATTATCATCTCATTATGTGAGAATCCACATGTTCGAATCTTCGAATATGGAAAAAATATCCATTCCTCAACAAAAATTAACTCAACCTTCACAGTTACATCGACGGTTTTCCGTGATATCCCTAAAATATGAAATATTCAAATAAATGCTCGAAATGCTCGGTCATCGATCCTAAACTGTTCTGAGTGCTGAAAATACTCAGAATAACTCTAATATGTCTTGCGTAAATCATTGTAAGATTTAAATACGACGAAAAATAAATAAATGTGTTGGTCATCTGCAGAAAAATAGTTTGTTCCAATTAGCTAGGCATAATATAATTCAAATGTGGCTTACATTTCTTGATGGTCTTGAAGCGTAGTGAACCTGGTCTGTACCAGATTTATCCATAGACATGCCCTATCGGACAAGCATGTATAATCCTTGTATCGGCCGCCATTATATACCCACAATCCGTCTAACAAGACATAGTGGTAGTATCTTTTGACGTTTGAAGTAACTGTTGTTCCATTTTAATATTGGTTTCTGTTAACTCCATAATAGTTTGCTTAAATGGGGTCAGATATAAGTGATCTATTCTTAGATATGTCAGTTGTAACATAACTCACGGTAATCTTTTCAGTACAAGAAAACACTGACAGTCTAACCAATCAACGGCTGTTCTGACGATCGTTCCCTGGGCATGGCTTCACACCATCTACCATGCGCAAAGCAACCTGTAGTTTCCCTGCGTTGGCTAATGAACACCACCGTGATAGACTGGTCTTCAATGTACTGATAGATCGAAGTGGTTATTAAGTTACAAAAATGAAAACTGACTAAAATGGATTTAAAATATCCAAGTATTAGGTTATTACTGGTCTGTGACAAAGTACTAATTCTAGACAAAGTCTAGCATATGTCCATGTAGAAATAAAAATATTTCACCAGTGTCTGTAGAAAAAAATCAATCACCTCAGTGATTCTCCCTGCCGGAAACTTACTAAGTTCCACTTCGTAGCGCAGCACTTTTGTGACTATCACAACTTTGAAAATAACTTCAGCGTAGATCCGGCAACCATGTGCCTTGGCTCAGCGTAGCAGCACCTTGCTAGGCAAGTGCTTGTGTTGATGTGAGCTACTGATGCTTCGGCCAGCCGGCTTTTATTCAAAACTGTCAGGGTCACGCTGCATCAGCTGATATCTGGAAATCCTCATATCTCTGGTATCCCTGGTCCGATTTACTTGATACTAATTGCATTCTCTTTCATTTGGCCGTGCCAGTAATCTGATCCCAGTCTCAAGTCTCTACTCCATGGTTAACTATTTAATCAATATATAGCCTCGACCTCTGCTATTACTCGCTACGTCACTTGAAATGCTCATAACGGTATATTCTTTCCAATTGCTTTTGGAAGCAATGTAGCGCGATATTCAAATATCGCAACTTTCAAAAGCGGCTGTAGCCTTTCCCTTGATATCTAGGTGTCTGAATCTTGGAATACCCATTCCTAGAGTTGGGCACATCCACCCCCCACCTAGCAAAAAATAAATATTAAAAAATTTTTATTTTTCCTATCTACACATTAAATCATCTGGTTTTTGAATAATAAATCTTCAAATTCGATGCATTATAAGTTCCCACGATGTTACCAGTTCGTGTATTAGCGACTTCATAGCTTCCATTGTTGTTTACTTCCACAATATTCAAAATCTTTAATTTCACCAGGTTTAATATCAAAAATATCGTGATACTTTTCCAAAATTTTCCCTAGCTCTGGGGACTCCTCCTCAGTGTAGACTTCTCTTCCTTCAGCTTCATGAAAAATCAGAGACCATTGAGCATCTCCCTCGATGTCTTCCTCTTCTTTTCCCTCGAAGTTAATCTCTTCGGTATTCTTGAATCTGATCGTCTCTGTCTTCATGTCTATCACTGCTTGATATTTCCGAATGAAATCCGCTCCCAATATCATGTCAAAAGTCATGTCCTTCATTACTACAAACACATGTCGGAAATCATGTCCTCCAATCGTAATAAATAAGTATAATTGTGTTTTACACAGAGATATTTTGTTGGGTATTATTCCTTGGATCTTAATTCCTGATACTGGAATCTCCTCTAAATTCTCTTTGAGCTTCCACAGAATATAAAGCTTCTCACTCACAAGACAAAGCATAGCTCCAGTATCAATCAAAGTATCGACAGGCATACCGAATACTTCGCATGATATGATTGGCATTCTAATTATTGTACCCATTTCTTTCCGTTCATCATTCTGTTGAATTAAGTCATCATCCTCTGCTTGCCATTTAATAATTCTGGAAGTGAAAGTGTTCAAAATTCTATCTTCTACTGTGAATTCGAAGTTTATTTTTTTCGTTACCATTCCCCCGGGATTGTTGTGTTCCCAATGGACCTGGTTCATTGGGCCTCTGCTCCAAAAATTGCAAGTTATCTTGGTGTCTTGCTTCCAAGTTCTTCCTCGTCTCCTTGTTGAACTCTTCATTGGACTGACGAGTATCCACATTCCCTCTGTTATTGTAGTTGTTTCTACCATAGTATCGTCTTTCCTGGTACCTTCCTTGATTATCCCGTGGCCTTCTCCATCGAGTATTGTATCGATTTCCACCATCCGGTCTGGCATAAGGCTTGTAACTGTATCTGTTACTGTACTGATTCCTTCCTCTCTTATTGGGATCTTCCCTCGGCGTTTTCTCTTCTCGCCCCTCTCGAATCTCTCGAGGTGTTTGAGAATAACTATCAGCCATAACAGCGTACACAGCGTTGTTATTCTTTTCTCCCTTCTGATGGAAGAATTGAGCGTTCGTATGATCCAGCTTCTGTAATACCTCGTCAAATTGCTCCATATTATAGATGTCAGCAGCGATCAAAGTCCTTTGGACGTCTGCTGGAAACTGACGTATTAATGCAGTAATTAATTCGTTATCTGGCATCGGCGGATCTAGATGTTGCAGTTTAGAAAGCTGTCCAGAAAAGTACGTAGACTATCGAGTAGGTTGTGACGTCGAGAATCTCTTAGAATATAATTCTGCTCTGACTTGCTGTTGGGTTTCCGGGGACCAAAACATTTTCAATAACCCACGAGAAAACTCCTCAAAAGTGGTTAGAGTGGATCTAAAAGCTCTAAACCAAAGAAGTGCAGGACCTTCCAAAAACTTCCCTATCACTCGGATCAGTCTTCCTTTAGGGATCTTGGAATCTTTCAGGTAATCCCCTGCTTCTCTCAAAAATTCCACGGGTGTCACAGAATCTCGCCCTGAAAATTTAGAAGGCTTATCCTGTACATTCTTGAATACAGTTATGGGGTTGGATTGAAATACTGTCCTGACCTCATCCTGTCTTTGACTATCCGTTTCTCTAGCTGCTCCTAGATTTATCTGTATCTGTTCCTTTCCCCTTACACTTGGCATTTTCAACAGATGGTCAGACTGTTTCTCGTCCTTGATTTGGGTTTTCATAGCCTCCAGTTCCTTATGGTTTTCTTCTGCCATTTTCTTAATTGCTTCAGTTTCTTTACAATTCTCCTTGACATCAGTGGATATCTGGTTCATAACAGCCTCGTGAATTTTCAATGACCCTGTCATATCTGATATGTCATTCTGAGTTGCTTGGATATCTTTGGAAATTACTTGAATATGGGATGACAAAGATTCCCTAATCTCCTTGATTCCCTCTTGGTTCTCCAGCTTGAGTGTGTCTTTAATTTCATTGACAACTGTGGTTTTAATTTCAGTTTGTAACTCATTAATCACACCTTCTCTTATTTCTCCCATTACAAGTTCTTTGAATTGTTCCGTTAAACGTTGAACAACTAGAATTCCCATCTCATTACTCTCTTTCTTCACTCTGACTTCTAGGTTGATCATGTCTTCACCAACTTTCCTAAGACCATGTTCTATCCTATCAGCTAAGCTTTGTGATCGATGTTCGGCATCGCGAAATTTATCGTCCATTAAACTTGCGTTAGTAGCTAATGAAGTTTCGAGCTCACGTGTTTTTTCGCATAATTTATTCATTTTACTCTTAAGTGTCATTTTCAAAATTTCGGAACTCTCTTTAAATTTACTCTCTATAGAATTAAATTTACTATTTAAATTTTCTTTCAAGTTACATTTTAACCTGCTTTCTAAAGAATCAGAATTTTCTTTAAGTTTATTTTCTAAAGAATCAGAATTTTCTTTAAGTTTATCCTTCAAACTTTCTTTAAGTTTATTTTCTAAAGAATCAGAATTTTCCTGTAAGTTTATTTTCTAAAGAATCAGAATTTTCTTTAAGTTTATCATTCAAATTCTCTTTAAGTTTATTTTCTAAAGAATCATAATTTTCTTTAAGTTTATCGTTTAAACCTTCTTTAAGTTTATCAGAATTTTCTTTAAGTTTCCTTCCCAAAGCCTCAGTATTTTCTTTCATAATGGCTGCTACACGCAGTCCAGCCTCTTTGGAACTCTCTTCCAAACTCCTCATCATCCTCATCATCTCTTCCATAATTTTCAATTATTATTCAAAACTTAGGGGTATACAATATTGGCAAACACAAGCTTATAACTAGAACAAGAAATATGAATAGCTAATTGGAACACTCTAATAAAATGAGATTTGTCCTAATGTCGACGTGATGGAAAAACAAAATTCTCTACTTTTACGAATTACATTTACCACAATATCACAAGAAAAATATGCAAGTTCTCAAATATCCTCCACCTGGATTCTTATAATGCGTATGTCCAGTCATCGAAAGTTTACTACTGAATTTACTTGACGCCCTAATGGTTAAGCCATTATCAAAAATAATCAAACCCATTCTAATTACTAACCAAGTTAAATTTTTAATTTTCCCCACTAATTGGGTTTCCTACTAATTTATTCATCCAAACCAGACATCTCTCAACTCCCAAAATATTTCTATAAAAATTATCACAATTTAAATCGGCATGCGATTGACCGTGTCTAACTCGAGCCCCACGTTCGAAGCCATTTCTCTCTCTATCTTATTTTATGTGCCCGTTGAGACCGGAGTCCGCACGACCACATATGCATTTTACCAATAATCAGTCAGCACGAGAGTCAAAATATCCCGGGGCGCCAGATGGGTTAAAGCTAATCGCAAAAACGACATCAAATAAAAAAAAATGCTTTACTGATTTTTGGCGCAATGAAACAATAAGGATAGAAGGAGATTCAACTGGGTATAACACATCACGTAAAATTATCTCATTTTATTTTGAAGTTAAAATTGACTGCAAAAATGCTCAAAGCAGCATCACTCACGTGTGGCGACCCACTCTCCTATTTACACAATATACAGAAATTTTCCAAACACATTTGACAATTATTTTTTTGGAAACACAAGTCTGATTAATAGTCCTGTAGACTGTGTTCCAAAATTATTTATGATTAAACCCAGTTCAAATTTAATTGTCTCTACTGGAAATATCGTAGTTCACTGTCTGAATTTTTACATAATATTAACACTCGTAGAATAAATGTTCATAGAATTTTTAACTTTCACTTATTTTTCCAGTTTCAAAAATATATTGTCGAAAAATATTATTATCATTGAATCAACACAAATTATTTACACATATTAATAACATCTGAGGAAAGCCTCCGTGGCTTAGGCGGCAGCACGCCGGCCTCTCACCGCTGGGCCCGTGGTTCAAATCCCGGTCACTCCATGTGAGATCTGTGCTGGACAGAACGGAGGCAGACAGGTTTTTCTCCGGGTACTCCGGTTTTCCCTGTCCAAATTTCATTCCAGCAACACTCTCCACTATCATTTCATTTCATCTGTCATTCATTTAATCATTGCCCCAGAGGAGTACGTCAGGCCTCGGCAGCCGGCACAGTTCATATCCTCGCCGCTAGATGGGGGCTTCATTCATTCCATTCCTGACCCGGTCGGAGACTGGAAGCAGGCTGTGGATTTTCAATAACATCTGAAAAGTATTTGATCTTGAGCATAGCATCGAAGAACTGTGCGAAGCACAACAAAAATTAATTGTTCTTCTGACATTAAACATTCGAGAAGTGACTCGATTATGAACTTCAAGTTCCTAACAAAATACATGATTTCTGAATCATCAACTTGATCAATAAATTGTTGGACCATTCAACTATTCAATTTTCCACTTGGAATCATTATTATGAAAAATATTTATATTCATGGCCATTTTAGTAATTTTCACAACTTGCAATTCTTCGACAGAATGCGGAAATAAGAATTGTAGTTTCATAATAAATTCATTTAGTTCATGGCACTAGGATTGAAAATATCCTTCAAATTATTCGTGGTTAAAGAATTATTTTTAATTGGCAGTGGCCCATTCTATTATTTGTGTAAGAACACCATATTACAACAACAACGGCAAAGGTCTTCCTCTGTAGAAGAATAAACTACTATCATGACAAATCCGGGTTCTAGCAAAATCAAAGTCTAAAATGGAATTCGTAAACAAGGTTGAAATAAGAACTGATGGTTTCAAAGAAATAACCTTCGGGTCATTCATACGACTAAATGTGTAGTTCCAATACTCCTTCTATAAACCTGAGCCATCGAACCTGCTATTTGATTGATGCTCGAAAAAACCTCTTCATTCCTGCGACTTAAACATGCGCACCTGGGAATGGCATTTAAACTACTCCACACATATAAATTTTCTTCCCAAAATTTATACAATAAATCAAGCCTCTGCTTGTTATCAACACTGGAAGATTAATAAAGTTACAAGTTTATTTTATTTTACCATTCAGTTCAACCCGTGAAGTTACCATACTTATGATACTCTTTATTTCACTTTCGAGTGTATTTACGTCATGATTTTATATAAATACAAAAATATCCTATTTGATACAATTATCAATTGCTTCCCGTTTCATGCCTCTCCGTGTTATCTGAAAAATATACTTTGCTCATTGCAAATATCGACTGTTCAACCAGAACTGAAATGTTGGTTGAATGCGGGCTTGCGCTAACCACTCTCCTTCGGAAAATCTCCCGTTCCAAACTAGAAATGATTAAACTACTTCATAGGCTCTCTCTCAATACATGTGATTATTATAAAATATAATATCCAAGAATTATTTAGAAAAATTATAAAAATCATTATTATTATTATTAGTGGATTATTATTATTATTAGTTATATTATTTTAAATATGTTTAAATATCATCTCATTATGTGAGAATCCACATGTTCGAATCTTAGAATATGGAAAAAATATCCATTCCTCAACAAAAATTAACTCAACCTTCACAGTTACATCGACGGTTTTCCGTGATATCCCTAAAATATGAAATATTCAAATAAATGCTCGAAATGCTCGGTCATCGATCCTAAACTGTTCTGAGTGCTGAAAATACTCAGAATAACTCTAATATGTCTTGCGTAAATCATTGCAAGATTTAAATACGACGAAAAATAAATAAATGTGTTGGTCATCTGCAGAAAAATAGTTTGTTCCAATTAGCTAGGCATAATATAATTCCAATGTGGCTTACATTTCTTGATGGTCTTGAAGCCTAGTGAACCTGGTCTGTACCAGATTTATCCATAGACATGCCCTATCGGACAAGCATGTATAATCCTTGTATCGGCCGCCATTATATACCCACAATCCGTCTAACAAGAGATAGTGGTAGTATCTTTTGACGTTTGAAGTAACTGTTGTTCCATTTTAATATTGGTTTCTGTTAACTCCATAACAGTTTGCTTAAATGGGGTCAGATATAAGTGATCTATTCTTAGATATGTCAGTTGTAACATAACTCACGGTAATCTTTTCAGTACAAGAAAACACTGACAGTCTAACCAATCAACGGCTGTTCTGAAGATCGTTCCCTGGGCATGGCTTCACACCATCTACCATGCGCGAAGCAACCTGTAGTTTCCCTGCGTTGGCTAATTAACACCACCGTGATAGACTGGTCTTCAATGTACTGATAGATCGAAGTGGTTATTAAGTTACAAAAATGAAAACTGACTAAAATGGATTTAAAATATCCAAGTATTAGGTTATTACTGGTCTGTGACAAAGTACTAATTCTAGACAAAGTCTAGCATATGTCCATGTAGAAATAAAAATATTTCACCAGTGTCTGTAGGAAAAAATCAATCACCTCATTGATTCTCCCTGCCGGAAACTTACTAAGTTCCACTTCGTAGCGCAGCACTTTTGTGACTATCACAACTTTGAAAATAACTTCTGCGTAGATCCGGCAACCATGTGCCTTGGCTCAGCGTAGCAGCACCTTGCTAGGCAAGTGCTTGTGTTGATGTGAGCTACTGATGCTTCGGCCAGCCGGCTTTTATTCAAAACTGTCAGGGTCACGCTGCATCAGCTGATATCTGGAAATCCTCATATCTCTGGTATCCCTGGTCCGATTTACTTGATACTAATTGCATTCTCTTTCATTTGGCCGTGCCAGTAATCTGATCCCAGTCTCAAGTCTCAACTCCATGGTTAACTATTTAATCAATATATAGCCTCGACCTCTGCTATTACTCGCTACGTCACTTGACATGCTCTTAGCGGTATATTCTTTCCAATTGCTTCTGGAAGCAATGTAGCGCGATATTCAAATATCGCAACTTTCAAAAGCGGCTGTAGCCTTTCCCTTGATATCTAGGTGTCTGAATCTTGGAATACCCATTCCTAGAGTTGGGCACAATATTTTGTTAGGAACTTGAAGTTCATAATCGAGTCACTTCTCGAAACGTTTAATGTCAGAAGAACAATTAATTTTGTTGTGCTTTGCACAGTTCTTCGATGCTATGCTCAAGGGTCAGTTACTTTTCAGATGTTGTTATTAATATGTGTACATAATTTGTGTTGATTCAGAGATAATAATATTTTTGACAATATTTTTTGAAACTGGAAAAATAAGTGAAAGTTAAAAAATTCTATGAACAATTATTCTACGAGAGTTAATATTATATTAAAATTCAACCAGTGAACTACAGTATTTCCAGTAAAGACAATTAAATTTGAACTGGATTTAATCATAAATAATGGATATAATTTTGGAACACAGTCTACAGGACTGATAATCAGAGTTGTGTCTCCAAAGATTGTCCAATGTGTTGGAAAATTTCTGTACATTGTGTAAATAGTAATGTGGGTCGCCACACATGAATGATGCTGCTTTGAGCATTTTATTTTGCAGTCAATTTTAAATTCAGAATAAAATGAGATAATTTTACATGATGTGTTATGCCAAGTTGAATCTCCTTCTATCCTTATTGTTGCATTGAACCAAAAATCAGTAAAGCATTTTTTTCATTTAATGTCGGTTTTGCGATTAGCTTTAACCCATCTGGCGCCCCGGGATATTTTGACTCTCGTGCTGACTGATTCTTGGTAAAATGCATATGTGGTCGTGCGGACTCCGGTCTAAACGGGCACAGTATATAGATATTTTTAACGGTTTGCCCAGCGTAAGCTTACAAAGCGCTCGGACCCCAGGTTTTTTCAACGTTTCCACTGAAATCGTTACAGCTCGGCTTCCTTTGATCATACATAAATTATTATATACCGAAATCATCCTCGAAACATCCTTTACAGAATGGTAAAAACCGCATAAAAATCCATCCAGTGGTTCTCGAGTGTACCCGTAACATCCCGGAATCGGGGACTTTGTTTTATACTAAGTAGAGATTTATGTAGGGGAAGGTGGGCCACAGTGTGACATGGGCCACAGTGAGACAAACTAATTAAATCTATTTTTTGAAGGAGAGAATTTGTTTTAACATTTCTTAGCTGTTCGGTCTCCTGGTAGCAGACATTTTGATCTTGTTTACTCTTTGATAGAAACATGTTATGTAGGAGATAATCAACATCATCGTTTTTGAGATGATAAAAGTAAAATTTTCTTCTTTTTTTATCGTTATGTGTATCATTGTACATTAATGAATATGATATGGTCGAAATACATACATATTACTATAGTACATTATGCAACGAGCCTACAATGGCTATAATTAAGACACGAGTATATTTATAAAACGAGCGTATGCGAGTTTTATAATTTCCATACGAGTGTCTTAATTACCATTATAGGCGAGTTGCATACGACTGTTTATGTTCGACGATAATTATAACTTTATTATATGTTTCAACATAAATATTCATAAATATCTGTTCAGTCACTAGAATGTTGTGATCGGGTGCTGCGGTGGGTAGTATATCTCTGTTTCCCAAGCTCTCTGGACAACCGACCCATGCGCTCTGTGTGCTTCAATGCCATATGTTCAGATTGTGCTCCAGTATTCAGTAAAACTGTCGCCGAAGTCGTTTCAAAACCACGCGCTGTGTAGAAATTGGTTTTGGGGATATTAAGGTACAGTGCTATTTCTTGTCTCATATTCACCAGTTTATTTACGCTAACATATGGGCGGTGCACTTTTGGTAATTTATATAGACATGTTGGATTTTGAGCACTTGCGCGAAGGTATCCTTATCTAATTGGTCACACAACTGTTTCTTGAGCTCTGATTGGTGGGAGAAACAGTTTCATAATGAAAAAAATGGTGTTATAATGAGCCTCATTATGATACAGTTTTCTGATACATAATAGTTGGGGTCGAACATAAAATAATTATTGGAATTGTCAGCTTGTTCAGTATTGTAGGTTAGATAGTAAACATAATTGTTTTTACTTGTCACAAGTGGGCCACAGTGAGACACAGTAGGGTGGGCTACAGTGGGTCAGTGAGAAAGATATACGCAGCTACCCCAAAGCTGAGGAGAGGGCAGAGTCAACTTCTAGGAGAGAAAAGGGGAGATATTTCATTCCAACTGACACCCCAGAAAGAATAAACTTGCTCTTAAGTCCTCAAATTAAAAAAAATAAAAAAATAAAAAGAGCTGCAAGAAGAGTTTGTTCAGCCAAAGGAACTTGAAATCCAAGAAAGCAGCCCTAGCTACAGACATTTCCATGGATGATGATGATGATTCTTCTAATTCAGACAGCTCATTAGATAATGAAGAAATCGAGCTCCTAACATTCAACTTGCTCGCAAACCTAAGGAAGGTGACTTCGTTCTGGTTGAGTTTTCAGGGAAACGCTCAAGATTTGATACCGGGGAAGTGAAACGAGATTTAGATGATGAAAATTAAGAAGTAACATTCTTAAGAAAAAATGCAAAAATGATAGGCAGTTTTTTTTAACCCAGAGGTTGCACATATTGCTTCAGTCCCCGCGGAAGACAACTGATCACTGATACCGGTTCCCCGTGCATAGGGCAAAACCAAAAGACAAAAGTCATATCTAAAATTTTCTGAAAATATTGGGAATCGGAATGTGCTGTAATGTTTTCTGGCATTAATTCTTTGTTTTAGTGTTTATCTATGTGTTTAACAAGTAAAAATAAATTATTTTCATTGTGCCTCAGTGTGGACCATTATCTGTCTCAAGTGTGGCCCACGGGTGGGCTACAGTGAGACAGCTGCAACATGTTCACAATTTATTATCTTTACAGAAAAGTGAGGATGATTTAGAAATTCTAAGGGAATGAAATTGATGAGCAGCAATCAACTTATATTTCAGTATCCCTATATACCTATATATATTATAATTGTGAAAGTCTGTCCGACTGTCTGTCTGTGTGTTAGTTTGTTACCTCTTGACACTAAAACGGCTGGACAGATTTGGATGAAATTTGAAATGGAGACAGCTTATACCCTGGGATAACATATAGAGTGTCCTTCATCCGGATATAAATCATTCTTCCCGTGGAACGGGCAACATAACTGAAAAGTCACCAAAAATACTCAACTGGGACAAAATATCGAAGTTGTCGCATAAAGACCGGACAAAGTTCATTTTACGCCCCTCGATGCAAGAAACAATACTCGGTACGTCCCTACGGGACACCGAAAACCACATTTTAAGGCCCTAAAACTAACAGTTTCAAAGATATTCCCAGAAAACTATCTTTGCCCTGATTGATGAACTAATCGCAAGTCCGTTTCCATGGCAATACTACCTCAAGGTATGACATCCGATTTTCTATATATCCCTGTAGGAGGCAATGCCAATCCATTTATTAGACTATCTTTTTCAAGATATATATAAACACAATAATAACAGGGTAGGGCGCCTGCCTCTCATCCGGAGGCCCCGGGTTCGATTACCGGCTCCATCAGAGATTTTAGACACTGATGTGAGGGCTGCAACGGGGTGCACTCGGATTCGTGAGGACAATTGAGTATCGGTAGCTGTCTGAAAGTGAGGCAGCGCCCCGGTCACGAAGAACAAAATTAATGGCCGAGGGGACACGATGCACTGACCACGCGTCACCACAATATCTGCAGGCCAAATGGCTGGGAAGCGGACGCATGATAGGCCTAGGCCCTTCATGGGCTGTAGTTCCAGGGGTAACAAATCCGTGTAGTTAAGTACAAATATCAGTCTGGTCGTCATTTCAGTAGCAAAGAAGCTCTGTGGCGGCTATTGTCGTTTCCGTAACACTTAAGGCATCCTGCCGTCACATACCTCAATATGCACTTACAAAATTGTGAACCACTCTATTTTATTGAAAAGAATTTCTACGAGCGAGTATCCACTCTGACAAAAACCACACTCACTACCTTTTCCAAAATTTACACAAGACATGATTTATAAAGCACTCTTCTGTATGTTGAGGTATAGAGATATACCACATGGAAATATACAATAAAATGTTGGCAAATCTGAGTTCAAGGACCCGTCGTTCAGAATATGCCTTCTGTTAAATCTGCAGAATCTTTCGGTAAAGGTTATGCGGCCCATTTTCGTAACATTGAATGATTTCCTTTGACAATGCATCTACACCATGTGCGAGGGTGACGCATTTCAATGATCTCAAAAACACAATAATCAGGAAATTGGAGAAAAATAAATTAAGTGGGAGCGATGATCCAAGGAGAAATAATTTCATCTTTGAGATTTGCTGATGACATCGTCATCTTGGCCGCTACGCCAGAGGATTTGAATGAGTTTTTGAATGGTATGGACTCCGTCTTGAGAAAAGAATTCATGGTAAAATCAATAAATGTAAAACAAAATCATTGGAATGCTGCCGAAATAAATATGAAACATCTATGGACATCAAATTGGCAGGTGTAACGCTACGGAAAGTAGGAGACTTCTGTTACTTAGAAAGTAAAATATACTGTGATGGACGAAGCAGAGAGTATATAAAAAGTAGGTTGGCTCAGGCAAGGAAAGCATTTCTACAGAAAAGGAATCTGTTGACATCGAAAATTCATTTAGGTATTGGGAAGTTATTTTTGATAGCTTTTGTCTGGAGCGTGACACTATAAGGAAGTGAAACATGGACTAATGGTGTAGCAGAAAAGAGGAGAATTGAAGCGTTTGAAATGTGGTGTTACAGGAGAATGATGAAGATCAAATGGGTAGATAGGGTAACAAAGACGAGTGGGAGTGAAGAGATGATTCTGGCGACTGTTAATGAAGAGAAGAGATAGATTGGTAGGACACTTATTAAGACACCCAGGAATAGCAAGCTTAGTTATGGATGGGAGGGTCGAGGACAAAAACTGAAGGGGTAGACCATGGTTAAACAGATTGCCTCGGATGTAGGGTGTGGTAGCTATGTAGAGATGAAACGATTAGCTCATAAGAGGGAGGCATGGAGGGCTGCATCAAACCAGTCAAAAAATGAATCCTCAAACAACAACAATCAGGAATTTTAATTACATAGAGAGGCAGGTGAGGCAAAAGGGTTGTTGGAGAATTTCAATCCCTGGGATGTAACACTGGAAGAGACTGCATAATGTACACCAGTGTCCAAGGTGAGAGATATGTTACTATAGGTCTGTTAATAGGAACATGTTGACGTTCAAATCATCAATAAGTGTGGGAAAATTACACCCAGTATAGCTTAAGGCAAAATACTTTTAATTACTCATATTCCGATAGATTCGCCATTCCAGTGTGCAAGAGTGTAGTTCCCTCTTCAAACAATATCTGCAATTTCTATTAACAAAGCGCAATGACACACACTTAACAGCGGCAGGTGTACATTTAGACAAAACCATTTTTTCCCATGGGCAACTGTATGTGGCGTGCTCTCGAGTATCCGGACAACAAAAACGTTGTCCCAGAAGAAGATGGCAAAACCAAAAACGTAATTTTAAAATGTGTTCACATAATGTAACATTGTAACCTGCAGACTTTCACAACTCTATAAAATTCCCACTTTGCTGCTCATATCAATATACTGTATGTATCAGAGTTTTCAGAATTAGAATGGACCCACCTGTAGCCGCGATTGCTGTAATAGAATAGATCAATTATCAGCAATAATCCATCGTCACCATTGTCTTGATCGCGAGCGAAGCCGCGGGTACCTGCTAGAATATTATAATTGTGAAAATCTGTGTGTGTGTCTGTGTGTGTGTTAGTTTGTTACCTCTTGACACTAAAACGGCTGGACGTATTTGGATGAAATTTGAAATGGAGACAGCTTATACCCTGCGATAACATATAGGCTGCCTTTCATCTGGAAATAAATCATTGTTCCCGTGGAACGGGCAACATAACTGAAATGTCACCAAAAATACTCAACCGAGACAAAATATCGAAGTTGTCGCATAATGACCTGACAAAGCTCATTTTACGCCCCTCGATGCAAGAAACAATACTCGGTATGTCCCACCGAACACCGAAAACGACCTTTTAAGGCCCTAAAACCAACAGTTTCAAAGATATTAGCAGAAAACTATCTTTACTCTGATAAACCGATGAACTAATGGCATGTCCGTTTCCATGGCAACACTACCTCAAGGTATGACATCCGATTTTCTATATATCCCTGTAGGAGGCAATGCCAATCCATTTATTATCTTTCTCAAGATATACATATATAAACACAATAAGAACAGGGTAGTGCGCCTGTCTCTTCAGAGATTTTAGACCCTGACGTGAGTGCTGCAACGGAGTGTACTCAGCTTCGTGAGGGCAATTCATTAGCTGTCCGATAGAGAGGCAGCGGCCCGGTCAGGAAGAACAAGATTAACGGCCGAGGGGACACGATGCACGGACCACGCATCACCAAAATCTCTGCAGGCCAAATGGCTGGGAAGCAGTCGCATGATAGGCCTAGGCCCTTCATGGTCTGTAGTGCCAGGGGTAAAAAATAGGGAAAGCGCCTTCTAATACCACTTTTAATTTTTAAACACTTGAGTAGCGGCTACTAAATAAAGGTAGCGATATAGCTATGTTCAATTTCATAAACACTGGGCTCACAAATCCCGTATAGTCAAGTACAAATATCAGTCTGGTCGTTATTTCAGTCGCAACGAAGCTCTCTGGAGGCTATTGCCGTTTCCGTAACACTTAAGGCATCCCGCCGTCACTTACCTCAATGTGCACTTACAAAATTGTGAACCAGTCTATTTTACTGAAAAGAATTTCTACGAGCGAGTATCCACTCCGGCAAAAACCACACTCACTAGCTTTTCCAAAATTTACACAAGACATGATTTTTAAAGCACTCTTCTTTATGTTGAGGTACAGAGATAAACCACATGGAAAGATACAATAAAATGTTGGCAAACCTGAGTTAAAGGAACTGCTGTTCAGAATAGGCTTTCAGTACAGGTTATGAGGCCCATGTTCGTAACATGGAATGTTTTCTTTTGACAATGCATCTACACCATGTGCGAGGGCAACGCATTTCAAAGATCTCTAAAACACAATAATCAGGAAATTGGAGAAAAATTTAAAGTGGGAGCGAAGATTCAAGGAGAAATAATTCCTACTTTGAGATTTGCTGATGACATCGATACGCCAGAGGATTTGAACGAGTTTTTGAAGGGTATGGACTCCGTCTTGAGGAAATGTAAAATAATATTATTGGAATGCAGCCGAAATAAATCAGAAACCTCTATGGACATCAAATTGGCAGGTGAAACGCTACGGGAAGTAGGCGACTTCTGTTACTTAGGGAGCAAAATAACCAGTGATGGACGATGCAAAGAGGATATAAGAAGCAGGTTGGCTCAGGCAAGGAAAGCATTTCTACAGAAAAGGAATCTGTTGACATCGAAAATACATTTAGGTATTAGGAAGTCATTTTTGAAAGCTTTTGTCTGGAGCGTGACATTATAAGGAAGTGAAACTTGGACTAATGGTGCAGCAGAAATGAGGAGAATTGAAGCGTTTGAAATAAGGTGTTACAGGAGAATGATGAAGATCAGATGGGTAGATAGGGTAACAATTGAAGAGCTATTAAGACGAGTGGGAGAGGAGAGATGTTTCTGGCGACTGTTAATGAGAAGAGATAAGTTGGCTTGACACATATTAAGACATCCAGGAATAGCAAGCTTAGTTATGGATGGGAGGGTCGAGGACAAGAACTGTAGGGGTAGACCATGGTTAAACAGATTGCCTCGGATGTAGGGTGTGGTAGCTATGTAGAGATGAAACGATTATCTCATAAGAGGGAGGCATGGAGGGCTGCATCAAACCAATCAAAAAATGAAGACTCAAACAACAACAATCAGGAATTTTAATTACTTAGAGATGCATGTGAGACAAAAGGGTTGTTGGAGAATTTCAGTCCCTGGGATGTAACACTGGAGGAGGCTGCATAATGTACATCAGCGGCCAAAGTGAGAGATATTTTACTTTTGGTATATTAATAGCGACATGTTGACGTACAAATCATCAATAAGTGTGGCAAAATTACAACCAGAATAGTTTAAGGAAAATACTTTTAATTCCCTATATTCCGATAGATTTGCCATTCCAGTGTGCAAGAGTGCAGTTCCCTCTTCAAACAATATTCGCAATTTCTATTAACAAAGCGCAATGACACACACTTAACAGCAGCAGGTGTACATTTAGACAAAACCGTTTTTTCCAATAGGCAACTCTATGTGGCTGCTCGAGAGTATCCGGACAACAAAATCGTTATGTCTCAGCAGAAGATGGCAAAACCAAAAACGTAATTCTAAAATGTTTTCATGTAATGAAACATCGTACCCTGCAGACTTTCACAACTCTATAAAATTCCCACTTTTCTGCTCTTATCAATATACAGTATGCATCAGAATTTTCAGAATTAGAATGGACCCACCTGTAGCCGCGATTGCTGTAATAGAATAGACCAATGATCAGCAATAATGCATCGTCCACATTGACTTGACCGCGAGCGAAGCCGCGGATACCTGCTACTATATAATAATTGTGAAAATCTGTGTGTGTGTCTGTGTGTTAATTTGTTACCTCTTGACACTAAAACGGCTGGACGGATTTGTATGATATTTGAAACGGAGATAGCTTATAACCTGGGTTAACATATAGGCTGCCTTTCATCCAGAAATAAATCATTGTTCCCGTGGAACGGGCAACAAAACTGAAAAGTCACAAAAATACTCAACTGGGACAAAATATAGAAATCATCGCATAAAGACCGGACACAGCTCATTTTACGCCGCTCGATGCGATAAACAATACTCGGTATGTCCCTACGGGACACCGAAAACCATATTTTAAGGCCCTAAAACCAACAGTTTCAAAGTATTTGCAGAAAACTATCTTTGCTCTGATAAACTGATGAACTAATGGCAAGTCTGTTTCCATGGCAACAGTATGACATCCGATTTTCTATATATCCCTTTAGGAGGTAATGCCAATCCATTTATTATCTTTTTCAAAATATTATATAAACACAATAAGAACAGGGTAGCACGCCTGCCTCTCATCCGGAGGCCCCGGTTTCCATTCCCGGCTCCGTCAGATATTCTAGACACTAACGTGAGGGCTGCGACGGGATGCACTCAGCTTCGTGAGGACTATTGAGTAGCTCTCTGATAGTGAGGCAGCGCGCCGGTCACGAAGAACAAGAATAACGGCCCAAGGGACACGAAGCATTGACCATGCGTCACCACAATATCTGCAGGCCAAATGGCTGGGAAGCGGTCGCATGATAGGCCTAGGCCCTTCAATAGCTGTAGTGCCAGGGGTAAAAAAGAAATAGGGAAAGGACCTTTTAATACCAACTTTAATTTTTAAACACTACAGTAGCGGCTACTAAATAAAGGTAGCGATATAGCTACGTTCAACTGAAGCAAAGAGGATATAAAAAGTAGGTTGGCTCAGGCAAGGAAAGCATTTCTACAGAAAAGGAATCTGTTGACATCGAATATACATTTAGGTATTAGGAGGTCATTTTTGAAAGCTTTTGTCTGGAGCGTGACATTATAAGGAAGTGAAACTTGGACTAATGGTGCAGCAGATAAGAGGAGATTTGAAACGTGTGAAATGTGGTGTTACAGGAGAATGATGAAGATCAGATGGGTAGATAGGGTAACAAATGAAGAGGTATTTAGACGAGTGGGAGAGGAGAGATGTTTCTGGCAACTGTTAATGAAGAGAAGAGATAGGCTGGTAGGACATATATTAAGCCACCCAGGAATAGCAAGCTTAGTTATGGATGGGCGGGTCGAGGGCAAGAAATGTAGGGGTAGACCAAGGTTAGAGTATGTTAAACAGTTTGCCTCGGATGTAGGGTGTGGTAGCTATGTAGAGATATGAAGAGGTATAAAGACGAGTGGGAGAGGAGAGATGTTTCTGGCGACTGCTAATGAAGAGAAGAGATAGGTTCGTAGGACACATATTAAGACACCCAGGAATAGTAAGCTTAGTTATGGATGGGAGGGTCGAGGACAAGAACTTTAGGGGTAGACCAGGGTTATACAGATTGCCTCGGATGTAGGGTGTGGTAGCTATGTAGAGATGAAACGATTAGCTCATAAGAGGGAGGCATGGAGGGCTGCATCAAACCAGTCAAAAAATGAAGACTCAAACAACAACAATCAGGAATTTTAATTACTTCGAGATGCATGTGAGACAAAAGGGTTGTTGGAGAATTTCAGTCCCTGGGATGTAACACTGGAGGAGACTGCATAATGTACATCAGCGGCCATGGTGAGAGATATTTTACTTTTGGTATATTAATAGCGACATCTTGACGTACAAATCATCAATAAGTGTGGCAAAATTACACCCAGAATAGTTTAAGGAAAATACTTTTAATTCCCCATATTCCGATAGATTTGCCATTCCAGTGTGCAAGAGTGCAGTTTCCTCTTCAAACAATATTCGCAATTTCTATTAACAAAGCGCAATGACACACACTTAACAGCAGCAGGTGTACATTTAAACAAAACCATTTTTTCCCATGGGCAACAGTATGTGACGTACTCGCGAGTATCCGGACAAAAAAACGTTATGTCTCAGCAGAAGATGGCAAAACCTAAAACGTAATTTTCAAATGTGTTCAGATAATGAAACATCGTATCGTACCCTGCAGACTTTCACAACTCAATAAAATTCCCACTTTGCTGGTCATATCAATATACTGTATGTATCAGAATTTTCAGAATTAGAATGGACCCACCTTTAGCAGCGATTGCTGTAATAGAATAGATCAATTATCAGCAATAATGCATCGTCCACATTGTCTTGATCGCGAGCGAAGCCGCGGGTACCTGCTAGTGTAAAGATAGTTTCATATATTGAAAAATAAGACAGTATATTAAATATATTCTCTGTCTCACTGTGACCCACCCTCCTCTACCTATAGATTTAATTTTGATATCTTTTTATTGAATTAATTAATTAATTAATTAATTTTGAATTGATTTTTACAATTATTTTTATATTTGTTTTAAGAGTTATATTTACTATTTTTATTTTTAAATATCTTTTATTATTGTAATTTTACTTTTATGGGTTTTATTTCTATATTTATATTTTATTTTTACACTTTATTTGTTAATGCTTTTAGTTTTAAATTTATCAAAATTTTATACAGCGCATTATGTCAAGTACTGTAGATACGTATATAATATTTGATTTTCGGCATGAAAATTCTCCGAAATTTGGCTGAACGATTCAACTATCAGCATCGTCGAAAGCAAAAACAGTCCTTATGACAGGTGGTTAATATAGAGACTACTATCCCATGAAGACTTTTTATAGCGTATGGCTTTTAGTGCCGGGAGTGTCCGAGGACATGTTCGGCTCGCCAGTTTTGTAGCTGCTTCAAGACGGACACCCAATGGGTGAGCTACAAGTACCGTTGGGGAGGAACGTTGGAATGTAAGGACGAGGAGTTGGAAGGTAGCGGCTGTGGCCAATAGTTAGGGATCAACCCCGGCATTTGCCTGGAAGGAAGATGGGAAACCACAGAAGACTATCTTCAAGGTTGCCGACGGGGGGATTCGAACCTCCTCGCCTCCCGGTTGTGAGCGACTGCCATTAGTCATGCCGTAACGACCACGGCTAACTCACCCGGTCTTATGACAGGTGGTTAATATAGAGACCACGATCCCATAAAGGATTTTTTTTTTAGCGTATGGCTTTTAGTGCCGGGAGTGTCCGAGGACATGTTCGGCTCGCCAGTTTTGTAGCTGCTTCGAGATGGACACCCAATGGGTGAGCTACAAGTACCGTTGGGGAGGAAAGTGGGAATGTAAGGACGAGGAGTTGGAAGGTAGCGGCTGTGGCCTATAGTTAGAGACCAACCCAGGCATTTGCTTGGAAGGAAGATGGGAAACCACAGGTTGCCGGCGGGGGGGATTCCAACCTCCTCGCTTCCCGGATGTGAGCGACTGCCAGCACCCATAAAGGATTAACAGCAACAACAACAAAATTCTGTACTGTGAAAAGACAAGCTGATCTCAAACTAGTCGGACTACTGTAATCTTCTACCCTTGTTAGGCGAGGCTGCTTAGGTCATGATACCCTTGAGTAGTCTGTGTACTGCACCTGATCCTTGATTGCTTTGAGTGGTTGTGTTCCTGTATTGATCCTTGCTGGAACTGTGGTCGCCTCGAGGTGAATAGGCCAGTAACACAGCTGACAGTGAAAAATGAGACAACTTTCTCTTTTTTTTTCTCCCTGGATAAGAAAGGTGCAAGCTTGACAACGGTGAAGTTCCTGAAACCAAGACTTCTTGTTGCTAATAAATCAGTGAGCTAGAACGTTTCGTATGGCTTCTTTTTCCTAAATTGGTTAATGAAGCCGTTAATCTGGCTTGCTTTTCTTCTTAACTTGGCTTCTAAAAACACTTGTTGAACTTACTTTTTGTAAACCGGTATCCAGTATAGTGGCGTTCAAAGGCAAGCGTTCGCCAGGCGGTAGCGAAAGGGGCTTGGCAGCGTCAAACTTGTCGTTGCTACCAGGATAAATAGGTTTCACTCATTTTATGTGATTTTACTGGAGAGATCTTCACGTTTTTAGCCTATTTTCAACTTAAAAAAAGGCTTATGAGATTACCTTTTGTCCGTGTGTGTGCGAGTGCGTGTGTGAGTGCCCCCCCCCTAATAAATTCTAAACGGCTGGAGCTATTTCAATGAAACTCGGTAAGTTCATAGCACTATTCCAGACGACCCTGACCATGCCCTTCAAATTTTGTTACGTCTCACCAATCCAACATGGCGGCTGTGCGAAATATTTCACCAGCATTATATATCTCCGAAACTTTTACCGATATCACCCTGGAAAATTTTACGGTGATAAAGGAAACTACTAGAAGTTCACCTATGTGACATTTGAAAACCTGGTAACCACAAAACCAACATGGCGGCCAAGCGAAATTGCAACTTTTAAATAGACGTTTCTTGCGATGTAACCATCCAAACGCAATAAAGCTTGGTAAAGTATATGTATATGCACATTGTAATGCACCGACATCTAACTTCGTTCAATTGTTTACTTAAACTCAAGATGGCGGCTGTGAGAAATATTTAAAAAGTATTCTATATCTCTGAAACTATTAGCGGTATCACCCTGAAATTTTGTACGGAGATAAAGGGCACTACTGGAAGTTCATCTATAAGACTTCAAAAAACCGGTTAACTACAAAACGAACATGGCGGCCTAGCGAATTTGAAAATTTTAAATAGACCTTTCTCGCGATTTAATGTTGCAACCGCAATGAAATCTGGTACAGGAAATTTTTATACACATTGTAATACACTGGTATCTAATTTAGTTCAAGATGGCGGCTTTGCGAATTTTAAAATTAAATTTTTATTTCTTGTGTGGTAATCATGCGATCGATGTGAAAGTTTGAATAATGAACCTACGCAATAATTTTCCTTTAATGTTACATGACTCTATGGCCTATACATTTAACAATCCAACATGGCGACCATCCGAAATATTTAGACGGCTCCAAATATCTACGAATCAATTATAGCAATCAAACTGATTTTTTAAATGTTCATTGGGGCTATGAACTTAAATTCACCTATAGGACATTAAATAACCTGGTGATCACAAATCCAACATGGCGGCTACGCGAAGTATAAATATTCACATGGACGTTTCTCGCAATTTAGCCATCCGAGTGCAGTGAAACTTGGTACAGTAAATCCTTATACGAATGTTAATCCACTGGCATCTAATTTATTTCAATTGTTTCCATAACCACAAGATGGCAGCTGTGCGAAATGTTAAAATCTCCTTGTTACTTCTTGTGTCCTAATCATGCGATTGAAATTTGAATGCTACACGTACACAATAATCTTCACGTAACAGTACTTAACTCTAGGACCTACATATATAAAATCCAAATGGCGACCACCTGAAATATTTAGTCGGTTCTCAATATCTACGAATCTATTACAGCAATCAAACTGAAATTTTGTATGTTGATAGTGGCAATTAACATAAGTAGAACATACGAAAATAGGCTGTATAGTTCTTCACGGAACTACTTGTTTTATTAATTACTTTGCTGCTTACACCAAACTGGACTTTATTTAAACTATTCTTTATTTATTTAGCGTATGGCTTTTAGTGCTGGGAGTGTCCGATCACATGTTCAACTCGCCAGAGTTTGCTACAAGTTCCGTCGCGTGTGTATGAGATGAAGTGAATGAAGATGAATTCATTGAGTTCAATTTCAAGTAGTTCCAAATTTGGCTACCAGATGCCACTGAGTCCTAGCAATGAACGATAGAATTTAATAGAGCGTTTCTAACGAAATATCACCTAAAAATTTTGCAACACACTACCAATAAGTGGTAGGTTTTACCGGTCGTCTCATAACGATTCTTGATTTATTCGAAAGGAAAAACAATTTAAATGAAGATATTCATTCAACGGGAGGTTTCATTACGTAGGTGAACATGCTTTTTTACCTCATGCCTTGATCAACACCAATTTATATCAACCTACAGCAAGATTGTGCATCTAGACATGCTTTTATACATCGGAACCTCCTCGCATTGAAGACATTTATTCATAATATATTTTAGATTATTAGCCTACTTTTCACATTTTGCGAAAATGAGCGAAAAGTAGACTTATGAGATCGACCCGGGGAAATGTGTGTCTGTCTGTCTGGCTATGTGTGTGTCCCGCCCTATCAACTCCTAAACGGCTGCAGAGATCGAAACCAAATTTAGTATGAGTAAAGATGTATACCGAAATATCTCACGTCCACATTTGAAAATGGTGTCAGTGCTACCAACTGCTGAAAAAAACGCACCAGAAATTTGAGCTCCATGTTGGATATCTTGGAAGGTATGCATGGGAGCTATTCCAAAATTGGCACACGTGTAGATAACACTATTTCAGTTTAATTTCCAGGAGGCCATACATGACATTGTTGCCAAAATAATGTTAAGCCTTCTGATAGGTCCAATTTTCAAATGCCTATAGCTTCTACACTATCAATTGGATTTCAACCAAATTTTGTATGTAATATGTGTTTATAAACAGATATGACTGAGCGTGTTCTTAAGAGCCACCAGGGCTGCTAACGGTTAATAATTGTTCTCTCTATTCTTTTATCCATATACCAATATATCAGAAAGTAAGCAAGCCGACAGGTTTAAACTATACACACGTACAGTACCTGACATTTCAGATTAATTTTGGATTAACTTATATACTTCAGTTCTACCAACATGATTCTAAGCCTGCTGATAGGGCCAATTTTTAAATACATGTAACTTCTATACTATCAGTTGGATTCCAACTAAATTTCGTATGTGCTATGTGTAACATAACAGATATGACTATAAGTATTCTTAAGAGCAATCAGGGCTGCCAACTGTTAATAAAGGCTGTCTATATTATTTTACCCTAATATCAATATATCAGAAAGTATGCAAGCCAACAGCCCTATACTTTGCACACGTTAAGCACCTGACATTCTAGATTAATTTGGGATCTATCTATATCTATATATATAAAAATCAATCTTACGTGATAGTTTGTCTGTGGGTGTGTATGTCTCCTATGCATTCATATACCACTCAACCGATTGCGATGAAACTTGGGTGAGATGTTGAGTGCACTCCAAGGATGGTTTCTGACTTAGGAAATCCATTTTACAATAGGTAGCGCACGCGTAGATTCAACAAATGAGCGACGATGCGCGAAGCATTTCAACAAAGTCCCGTATGTGTTCATATACCATTCGTCCGATAGCGATGAAACTTGGGTGAGATGTTGAGTACACTCCAAGGAAGGTTTCTGACTTAGTAAATCCATTTTACAATAGGTAGCGCACGCGTAGATTCAACAAATGAGCGACGATGCGCGAAGGATTTCAAAAAAGTCCCGTATGTGTTCATATACCATTCGTCCGATTGCGATGAAACTTGGGTGAGATGTTGAGTACACTCCAAGGATGGTTTCTGACTTAGTAAATCCATTTTACAATAGGTAGCGCACGCGTAGATTCAACAAATGAGCGACGATGCGCGAAGCATTTCAACAAAGTCCCGTATGTGTTCATATACCATTCGTCCGATAGCGATGAAACTTGGGTGAGATGTTGAGTACACTCCAAGGAAGGTTTCTGACATAGTAAATCCATTTTACAATAGGTAGCGCACGCGTAGATTCAACAAATGAGCGACGATGCGCGAAGCATTTCAACAAAGTCCCGTATGTGTTCATATACCATTCGTCCGATAGCGATGAAACTTGGGTGAGATGTTGAGTACACTCCAAGGAAGGTTTCTGACTTAGTAAATCCATTTTACAATAGGTAGCGCACGCGTAGATTCAACAAATGAGCGACGATGCGCGAAGCATTTCAACAAAGTCCCGTATGTGTTCATATACCATTCGTCCGATTGCGATGAAACTTGGGTGAGATGTTGAGTACACTCCAAGGAAGGTTTCTGACTTAGTAAATCCATTTTACAATAGGTAGCGCACGCGTAGATTCAACAAATGAGCGACGATGCGCGAAGCATTTCCACAAAGTCCCGTATGTGTTCATATACCATTCGTCCGATTGCGATGAAACTTGGGTGAGATGTTGAGTACACTCCAAGGATGGTTTCTGACTTAATAAATCCATTTTACAATAGGTAGCGCACGCGTAGATTCAACAAATGAGCGACGACGCGCGAAGCATTTCAACAAAGTCCCGTATGTGTTCATATACCATTCGTCCGATAGCGATGAGTAGTAAGTGTTTCCTAGACTCCAAATATTGCATCATCATGACCAGAAATTGCGTAATCCTGATGACGTCATGGGTCCTTAGAGCGACCACGTGGTCCAGGAGCGGGCATGTGCACTGCACGTGTTAGCGTGGGAAGGGGGTGACCTCTTGGCTTGTTTATGTGATGGTGATAAAAAGTTAATGGGTGTTGACGTCATGGGGGTTGTTTATTAGGATGGTAACTCGAAATTCAGACTCCTCTTTCACTCCTACAGGGGAGTTTCTTGGTTCGATTCTGTGTTTTGTTATTTAATTCCCGGGACAGCGTGCGTATCATGGCTATTAATTATTGATTGATTATTGAATTATATTTTGGTAATTGTTCAAGGAAGTGTAGAGAGTCTTGGGTGTCATAACTTTTGAATGAGAGTGTACAGTGAGGCGCTCGACATAGCCGGATCGCTACCAGACATGTGGTGTGCAGCTGTTCCGTTTGTGCTCGCGCCGTGCGGCAAGCCATGAGACCGGCCACCACCCCCCCACACATGTGGTGCATGGTTGTTTAAGTTTTTGCTCGCGCATGCTAAACGCCATATATTACCAGAGCGTGAGAGTGGAGTTGTGTTACTAGTTGTCGCTATGTTATGTCTGTTTAATTTAAATGATGTTAACATGTTTTTGTGTTCTGGCTTGCTTCATGATCTCAATCTGGTTAAAGTGTTTTATATGACATGTATAACTTTGAGTGTGTGAAATGAATTTCGATCTGTTTGTTTTTAGATTCCCAGACGCCATTAGTCAAGTCCGTAATTTTTAATGCGAGAACGACATTGGATGTCGGTTCCCAGAGCTCCATGTGAAAATGTTTAAAATAGCTTTTTGCAGTTTGATATTCACAATATATAAGAGCACATAGCTATGAAGTAACACTTAGTTTCAAAGCAACTCAGTTAACAATCAACATGACCATGTATGGAAGTCTTCTAGTTAAGCTCCAGCAGCTCTATGAGATAAAATCTCTGAGAGAGCAATCAGAGAGGCTGGGGCTAAACTTTGCCGTGAGCGCGTTCAAAGTGGAAGAGGATGTTTGGTTCAACAGGCTTACTAATCTTCAACAGGACATGTACAATTGCGAGTTATTAGAAATAATTCGAGACCGCCAGCATTGCAGAGAGTTGACGGCGGATGGCGTAACCCCCCACATATTGGGGGTGATCATTCAGCGGCTGGAATCAATCAACTCCGACAGTATCGAGCTGCTCGATTTTCCGCCGCTGGAGGAAGAGAGTGTGGGGGGTGAAGATCGTGCAGGCATGGATGCCATGGATGCCGAAGAAGGTGGAGAAGAAGAAGAAGAAGTCCAAATTGTTAATTAAATGGACGTTGGACAGTGGGTGTTAAAAAAAAAAAAAAAAAAATAATAATAATAATTTGTGTGGTGTAAATCTTTTTAAAAATATATTTATTTGATCATTTGTGGTTTACATTAATTATATAAATATGAATTAGTGAAAAATGATATGATCTTCGTTCTTAAAGTGGTAAGTAGTTCTTTTTCCAACAAGCTGCAGAGAATTGAAGATGCTGTGTTGTTTGCAGAGTGGAATATGCTGGTCTTGTGCACGGGTAAGTACAATCATTCTTTTCTTTCTTGCGTGTGTTGGTTTTAGTGAGCTGAAAAATATATATAGAGACACATTAATAATAATAATAATAATAATAATAATAATAATAATAATAATAATAATAATAATAATATTTTTGCGAGGAATTTAAAAAAAATTAACTTACATTGTTGTAATTAGAAGATATTTTTGTTGGGGATCCATGAGTTGTGAGTTGAATCGAATCCAAGCCAAGATACGAAGGCTCGGGTTCCTTTTCTACGTAGTACTTTGTCGACTAAGTAAATATTAGGATGTTTTGTTCGTTGTAACTCTGCTTCATAGAACGCACCAAATATTGGGATATTTTTATTATCTTTTAAAAGATATGTTCGTGGATTAGTATTTTGAACTTTATAAATTGTAAATAATTCTGTTGTCCAATTAGCTTCGTATCCTTTAGTGAAGTGTTTCTTGATTTTTGATATTCTTACAATGTCACCGATTTTATATTTTGGTTTTCTTAAAGTTTCATTATATTGTGTTGGCAAGCGGGGTGGATTGTTTCTTTTTACATCATTAGGTTTCATGTCGATGCTGCGATGTATTTTGTGATTATACTTTACTAGTAACTCAGGCAAAATATGTACCCATCGGTAAGAACCTCGTGTTGTGAATTCTTTCCACATCGATTCCTTAAGAGTTCGATTAAATCTTTCTATCACACTCGCTTTAATGGAGCTGCCAGTGGAATAATGCTTTAGATTTTGTTTCTGAGACCATGTTTTGAATTCACTGTTATAAAATTCCGTTCCTCGATCGGTGTGAAAATAATTGGGCAATCTTTTACTTTGAGAATAAACAAATTTTAAGCTTTTTACAATCTCACTTCCTTTTTTGGTTTTAAGAGGAATTGCCCATGCATATTTCGAGTAAACGTCAATAATGGTTAATAAATATTTAAATCCATTATTCCATTTTGCAAGTTTGGACATGTCCACAAGGTCAGCTTCATGGAGGTCATCGATTCCTTTGCTAATAACACGTCGTCTTTTAAACTTTTTTCTAAGCGGTGCGTGAAGTTCTTTTGCAATTTCTCGTCTGATTTCGTTCATAGTTATTTTCCAAACAATGTTTTATAACATACTGCGCATTGTTTTACAAACGTTGGAATTTTTATTCAATATATCCAGCATTTCTTAGTTCTTCTTCTATTGCAAAGATTTCGCTGTCTAGTCCTGTGTGACCTGCAGCTTTCGATGCAATTAATTTTTTAAGTCTTGATACCAATTTGTTTGGTTCATTCCAGTGAACGAATTCAATATTGTTTCCGCCTTCAAATTTCCAAATGGCTTGTGGCGCGATGTGTTTTTTTTGACCATATCCAGTATGCATCGTAGTATTTGCTTTTTCATTTTCATCTGCTGTTTTTATAATTCTATCTATGTCTTCAGTGAGAAGGGGTTCAATTATATGTCTATACTTATAAGATTGCGTTCCTCTTGGAGCTGCATTGCTTGTATTGTATTAGGTACTCAGCTAATAATAGTGTACATCACCCCTTATTATTTTCCCTAATTACAGTACATGGGAATGATGACCATGATTTCCAAGCCTCTAAGTAAAACAAAAACAAATTATTTCCATTTCCAAACAGTTGGTGTGAGGTGAGGTGAGGTGAGTTTTCTAAACGTCAAACTCATGTGGATTTCCACTTTTACTCCAGGTAAATGCCGTGTTTGCCCACAGAAAAGTGCAAAGAAAATCGAAACATGTTATGTTTGGATCAATTCCTTACCTACATGACAACATGTACTCGAAAGAACAAGTAATGAGCATTCTATGTTAACAATAGAGAGATGCTTGCAAACTGCCAATGCTTAGAGCTCATTAGCGGCTTCTAAGAGAGATAAGGAGTACACTCACTTGAAAGACTAACAAGAGGAGTTTTCGATTTTCCCACAACATCCAATCTGAAAGTAAATATAAATGACTATGCACTTAAGTCCATAACCATCTCCTTACCATTCCTACCCTTCATAGTCAAAGGCACACATTAATACAGCCATCACAGTGACAGAGGTTATTTTTAAAATATCTAAATATCTGAGATTTATCTTGAAATTGACCAGAATTTTGTAAAATCCACTAAATTTACCGCAAATTTAGCAAATTCCACCAAATTTCAGCAAAATCCAACAAATCACTACCAGATTTATTGAAATGCCATTGAATTATTAAAGAATGGTTTGAACTAGCTCAAATTTATATAAAATTACCCGAATATTGATGAAAATTCACCAAATTCTACCAAATTTAGCCAAGAGGACTACAAAGCATGAAATTTAACCATTTTTTAAAATTCACAACATATACTCGAAAATTCTATAATATTCCCTTTACGTGTATGCTTTTTTTAGTTGTTGTTTCGTTTCCAACACTCCCTGCAGACAAATACCTGAACATGACTTTCTGCTAGACTAGGAGCTCCACATTCGACATGATAGCTGAGTTTCATCTCCCATAAACTCGTCTCTGAGGTGGGTGCCAGAAAAGGCATCCAGCTGTAAAAACCACACCCTCACATAGACTTTCATAACTTCTTACGTTGAGGTTCATAACACTACGTTGAATGATTTATCGGTTTCCTTTTCACAATTCCTGTCTATACTTTCCTCTTGAAGGTTGCAAGATGCTTGCAAGGTTCCTAAAATGCAATTCAATTTAATAAATACCTTAAGATGGTTTGATTTGTTTAATGATATGGTGTTAATACTATTTTTACGTCTTGACTGGCTTTGCAATAAGAATTGACTAACCAAACATGAGTTACCTATGAGGGAAACATTTTGGCCACTATGTTGGCTATTGACCAGTGAGTTTAGCTGTTTATCATTTTTTAAAATCATAAACAACAGAGGCTTAAACGTATAGATAAACCGTGTGACCATGTTTGTTAAACAAGACATTATACCAGAGACAATTAGGATACTTATGTAGAGTTTACCAAAAATAATGTTGTGTAACAGTAAATGCTAGTCAACAAACAGTTATACACTTCTAAAAAAAATCATCATACAATACCTGAGAGCTCTTCTAAAATTATTGATGTGTAACATGATTCCACTAACTTGCTATGTATTTTTTGGCTTGGGGGTGATTTTCAAGAAATGCAAATGGAACTGAAATGCAATACAAACGATGAGCGCGCCTGGTGGCTGAAATTGATACCACGACGTACTGTCGGTTATGTAGCTATGTGGAATGTATATCAAATATGGTTTACTTAAAGGTTTGGTGGTCCCATTAAAGGTATTCCTACAATAAATGATTTTCAAGTTGTCGTTCTGTGACGTGAAAATATTTATTATATGATATTTGCTAACAGGATATGCCACTGGAATTATTTTTCAAGTAGTTATTTTAATGACAACAGAGTTCACTGTTAATAACGGAGAGCCCTATGTGGAATGTAGGATAACATGTAACATAATATACGTGATATGTCACAACTGTAAGGCTTGTGATTTTTTAAAGATGCCTTTATACCTATATTAATCACCCAGTTTACAAGACTGATAACTGTAATGCTACGGAAAATCATAACAAACCAAAAAATGTGCATTGAAAAACCAAAAAGTGGTTGAGCAAATATACAGTCAACATGCAAAGAAAACAAGAAATATATACAAACTGTGTTAATTAATTCAAATATATATATTTTTACAATAGGTACACACACACACACACACACACACACACACACACACACACACACACACACACACACAGAGAGAATACAGCTCTTTTTTGTTCATGTTGTCCTGCTAGAGTTTTTAAATATAACACTTGCTGAACATTATTTTAGGGGATGGAGGTGTTGCTAGGTTGACCAATTACACAATAATACCAGCTTTACGAAGTTCATCTTCTATTTTTAACAGCTCTTCCTCATAACCAATATGACCAGCCTGTTTACAGGCATGCAAGAGCTGTAGACGTTCGACTAATATATTAGGATCGTTCCATTTGCTATTTTTTATGAATGGTTTCAAATACTCGGGAAGCAGTCCATCATTTTCACCATCAACATCATTATCATCCTCATCATTATAATCATCTTCATAATGATCATCATCATCCTCATCATCTTTACCATCATAATTTCCACCTGTGTCCACAGTCTGTTCAATGGTTTGAGTTCCCTTTGATAGTGTTGAAAGCTTCTTTTTAGATGTACTAGAGTGCTTCAACATTATGTTATTATTATCACCATCACCATCCTTTTCATCTTCCCCAACCAACTTCTTGATGGGGTATGTTGTCTCTGATAGAGTTGAGGGCTTTTGAGATGTGTGTGTGTGTCTGATCATGGGTTTTACTGGAGGTCTTAAAGGTTTCTCATTAAACAACTCGCTAACAGCATGAGTGCGTTGTAGTGTATTAAACCCGAGGTTAATATTATCTTGAGCAGCACTATTTTTTCTAGGACTTGGTTTTTTGCTTCGGTTTGAGTTTTCCTTACATTTACACTAGCATGATTATTATGTTTACAATCATGACTGTTTGAAGAAAGTATGTCCAATTCTCTTGTCTTAAGCATTCCTCGACACTGTTTCGATCGTTGCTTTGAACAGCGCCAAATAACAGTTCCATTTTTATTGCTTCGTTTCACAATATATGAATATCCTTTATAGTATGCATAAGGCTTACCATACCTAGTCACTGATACTTCCATATCAACTGTCAAGCATAAACTAATTTCTAGTAAAGACAACTTGGTAATAACAACTATAGATTAATGTGGGAGCATATATAGATGCAAAAATAGGGAGCAAAATTGGGGGTAAAAAGTGTCAGCGAAAGTGAGAGCAAATGTGGGAGCAAAAACTGTGAGCAAACATTGGGAAGCAAAAAGTGGGAGCATATATGGGATGAAATGTGGGAGCAAAGCAAATATAAAAAGTGGGAGCAAATATGCTAACAAATATGTCAACAAATATGCCGGCAAAAGTAAATACACATTTCAAGATAGTTGAAAGTGCAAAGAAAATATGGAAGCAAATATGAGAGCCAATGCAGTGTTTTTCTAAAACAACTAAGCATAACAAACTTAGTCATAACCTAACCTGCCGCAACCTCACCTAACTTAACTTCACCTATCCTAACCTAACCTACCCTAACCTAACCTAACTTCACCTATCTTAACCTAACCTAGCCTAACTTAACCTAACCTAACCTCACCTAACCTAACGTAACCCAACTTCACCTAACCTAACCTCACCTAACCCAACTTCCCCTAACCTAACCTAACTTCACCTAACCTAACTTGACCCAACTTTACCTAACCTAACCTATCATAAATTCACCTAACCTAACTTTACCTAACCTCACCCAACCTAACCTTTCAACTCTCAGATCAAAATTAAATTCTGGGCATAGCCGAGTTGGAACCCATGACCTCAGGGATAACACCAAAGTATACTAACCACTACATCGCGAGATGGGCAAATTATCACGCTACACAACACAAAAATAAAAGTTTCCTGTAGTGGAATTCATTGGCTGACAACCATAGTTGGGAATTCAAACCCAAGACTTCAGGACTTTTGTTATGAACATTATCAGAAATATTATTCCATTTACATTTTGCTGCTGCTTATAATTATAAGAGTTGGCATTAATATGGGATCAAAAAGTGGGAGAAAAAAGTGGGAGCCAATATGGGAGCAAAAGTGGGAGCAAAAGTGGGGGCAAAAGTGGGAGCAAATGGGGGAGCCAATATGGGAGCAAATGTGGGAGCAAATCAGCTCACCTCGGATATCACCAGTGAGTACTCATATCCACCGCTAGGTAGCGGAAACACACTTTGCGTGTTGTATGTAATTATCTTACTAAGTTTGACTGCATGCAAAACGTGCTTGTATAAGCTGTGCATATAATTTTAATATACAATTAACACTAATTGTTCAGAACTAACATGTATAGCCTTTTCTAGGGTATCCTTAGCAAGAACGACTGACTAACCCAGGAGTGTAAAGCCTTGCCATATTCAGTAAGCACCTGTTGCCGCTTCCATATTTTCTTTGCACTTTCAACTATCGTGAAAGTTGAAATTTTCTCTTTAGATGATCTGGTAGATGTTCCCACTCTATACGAATTCGTTGTGGTTCATATATACTCAAGCCTTACAGTTGTGACATATCACGTATATTATGTTACATGTTATCCTACATTCCACATAGGGCTCTCCGTTATTAACAGTGAACTCTGTTGTCATTAAAATAACTACTTGAAAAATAATTCCAGTGGCATATCCTGTTAGCAAATATCATATAATAAATATTTTCACGTCACAGAACGACAACTTGAAAATCATTTATTGTAGGAATACCTTTAATGGGACCACCAAACCTTTAAGTAAACCATATTTGATATACATTCCACATAGCTACATAACCGACAGTACGTCGTGGTATCAATTTCAGCCACCAGGCGCGCTCATCGTTTGTATTGCATTTCAGTTCCATTTGCATTTCTTGAAAATCACCCCCAAGCCAAAAAATACATAGCAAGTTAGTGGAATCATGTTACACATCAATAATTTTAGAAGAGCTCTCAGGTATTGTATGATGATTTTTTTTAGAAGTGTATAACTGTTTGTTGACTAGCATTTACTGTTACACAACATTATTTTTGGTAAACTCTACATAAGTATCCTAATTGTCTCTGGTATAATGTCTTGTTTAACAAACATGGTCACACGGTTTATCTATACGTTTAAGCCTCTGTTGTTTATGATTTTAAAAAATGATAAACAGCTAAACTCACTGGTCAATAGCCAACATAGTGGCCAAAATGTTTCCCTCATAGGTAACTCATGTTTGGTTAGTCAATTCTTATTGCAAAGCCAGTCAAGACGTAAAAATAGTATTAACACCATATCATTAAACAAATCAAACCATCTTAAGGTATTTATTAAATTGAATTGCATTTTAGGAACCTTGCAAGCATCTTGCAACCTTCAAGAGGAAAGTATAGACAGGAATTGTGAAAAGGAAACCGATAAATCATTCAACGTAGTGTTATGAACCTCAACGTAAGAAGTTATGAAAGTCTATGTGAGGGTGTGGTTTTTACAGCTGGATGCCTTTTCTGGCACCCACCTCAGAGACGAGTTTATGGGAGATGAAACTCAGCTATCATGTCGAATGTGGAGCTCCTAGTCTAGCAGAAAGTCATGTTCAGGTATTTGTCTGCAGGGAGTGTGGGAAACGAAACAACAACTAAAAAAAGCATACACGTAAAGGGAATATTATAGAATTTTCGAGTATATGTTGTGAATTTTAAAAAATGGTTAAATTTCATGCTTTGTAGTCCTCTTGGCTAAATTTGGTAGAATTTGGTGAATTTTCATCAATATTCGGGTAATTTTATATAAATTTGAGCTAGTTCAAACCATTCTTTAATAATTCAATGGCATTTCAATAAATCTGGTAGTGATTTGTTGGATTTTGCTGAAATTTGGTGGAATTTGCTAAATTTGCGGTAAATTTAGTGGATTTTACAAAATTCTGGTCAATTTCAAGATAAATCTCAGATATTTAGATATTTTAAAAATAACCTCTGTCACTGTGATGGCTGTATTAATGTGTGCCTTTGACTATGAAGGGTAGGAATGGTAAGGAGATGGTTATGGACTTAAGTGCATAGTCATTTATATTTACTTTCAGATTGGATGTTGTGGGAAAATCGAAAACTCCTCTTGTTAGTCTTTCAAGTGAGTGTACTCCTTATCTCTCTTAGAAGCCGCTAATGAGCTCTAAGCATTGGCAGTTTGCAAGCATCTCTCTATTGTTAACATAGAATGCTCATTACTTGTTCTTTCGAGTACATGTTGTCATGTAGGTAAGGAATTGATCCAAACATAACATGTTTCGATTTTCTTTGCACTTTTCTGTGGGCAAACACGGCATTTACCTGGAGTAAAAGTGGAAATCCACATGAGTTTGACGTTTAGAAAACTCACCTCACCTCACCTCACACCAACTGTTTGGAAATGGAAATAATTTGTTTTTGTTTTACTTAGAGGCTTGGAAATCATGGTCATCATTCCCATGTACTGTAATTAGGGAAAATAATAAGGGGTGATGTACACTATTATTAGCTGAGTACCTAATACAATACAAGCAATGCAGCTCCAAGAGGAACGCAATCTTATAAGTATAGACATATAATTGAACCCCTTCTCACTGAAGACATAGATAGAATTATAAAAACAGCAGATGAAAATGAAAAAGCAAATACTACGATGCATACTGGATATGGTCAAAAAAAACACATCGCGCCACAAGCCATTTGGAAATTTGAAGGCGGAAACAATATTGAATTCGTTCACTGGAATGAACCAAACAAATTGGTATCAAGACTTAAAAAATTAATTGCATCGAAAGCTGCAGGTCACACAGGACTAGACAGCGAAATCTTTGCAATAGAAGAAGAACTAAGAAATGCTGGATATATTGAATAAAAATTCCAACGTTTGTAAAACAATGCGCAGTATGTTATAAAACATTGTTTGGAAAATAACTATGAACGAAATCAGACGAGAAATTGCAAAAGAACTTCACGCACCGCTTAGAAAAAAGTTTAAAAGACGACGTGTTATTAGCAAAGGAATCGATGACCTCCATGAAGCTGACCTTGTGGACATGTCCAAACTTGCAAAATGGAATAATGGATTTAAATATTTATTAACCATTATTGACGTTTACTCGAAATATGCATGGGCAATTCCTCTTAAAACCAAAAAAGGAAGTGAGATTGTAAAAAGCTTAAAATTTGTTTATTCTCAAAGTAAAAGATTGCCCAATTATTTTCACACCGATCGAGGAACGGAATTTTATAACAGTGAATTCAAAACATGGTCTCAGAAACAAAATCTAAAGCATTATTCCACTGGCAGCTCCATTAAAGCGAGTGTGATAGAAAGATTTAATCGAACTCTTAAGGAATCGATGTGGAAAGAATTCACAACACGAGGTTCTTACCGATGGGTACATATTTTGCCTGAGTTACTAGTAAAGTATAATCACAAAATACATCGCAGCATCGACATGAAACCTAATGATGTAAAAAGAAACAATCCACCCCGCTTGCCAACACAATATAATGAAACTTTAAGAAAACCAAAATATAAAATCGGTGACATTGTAAGAATATCAAAAATCAAGAAACACTTCACTAAAGGATACGAAGCTAATTGGACAACAGAATTATTTACAATTTATAAAGTTCAAAATACTAATCCACGAACATATCTTTTAAAAGATAATAAAAATATCCCAATATTTGGTGCGTTCTATGAAGCAGAGTTACAACGAACAAAACATCCTAATATTTACTTAGTCGACAAAGTACTACGTAGAAAAGGAACCCGAGCCTTCGTATCTTGGCTTGGATTCGATTCAACTCACAACTCATGGATCCCCAACAAAAATATCTTCTAATTACAACAATGTAAGTTAATTTTTTTTAAATTCCTCGCAAAAATATTATTATTATTATTATTATTATTATTATTATTATTATTATTATTATTATTATTATTATTAATGTGTCTCTATATATATTTTTCAGCTCACTAAAACCAACACACGCAAGAAAGAAAAGAATGATTGTACTTACCCGTGCACAAGACCAGCATATTCCACTCTGCAAACAACACAGCATCTTCAATTCTCTGCAGCTTGTTGGAAAAAGAACTACTTACCACTTTAAGAACGAAGATCATATCATTTTTCACTAATTCATATTTATATAATTAATGTAAACCACAAATGATCAAATAAATATATTTTTAAAAAGATTTACACCACACAAATTATTATTATTATTTTTTTTTTTTTTTTTTTAACACCCACTGTCCAACGTCCATTTAATTAACAATTTGGACTTCTTCTTCTTCTTCTCCACCTTCTTCGGCATCCATGGCATCCATGCCTGCACGATCTTCACCCCCCACACTCTCTTCCTCCAGCGGCGGAAAATCGAGCAGCTCGATACTGTCGGAGTTGATTGATTCCAGCCGCTGAATGATCACCCCCAATATGTGGGGGGTTACGCCATCCGCCGTCAACTCTCTGCAATGCTGGCGGTCTCGAATTATTTCTAATAACTCGCAATTGTACATGTCCTGTTGAAGATTAGTAAGCCTGTTGAACCAAACATCCTCTTCCACTTTGAACGCGCTCACGGCAAAGTTTAGCCCCAGCCTCTCTGATTGCTCTCTCAGAGATTTTATCTCATAGAGCTGCTGGAGCTTAACTAGAAGACTTCCATACATGGTCATGTTGATTGTTAACTGAGTTGCTTTGAAACTAAGTGTTACTTCATAGCTATGTGCTCTTATATATTGTGAATATCAAACTGCAAAAAGCTATTTTAAACATTTTCACATGGAGCTCTGGGAACCGACATCCAATGTCGTTCTCGCATTAAAAATTACGGACTTGACTAATGGCGTCTGGGAATCTAAAAACAAACAGATCGAAATTCATTTCACACACTCAAAGTTATACATGTCATATAAAACACTTTAACCAGATTGAGATCATGAAGCAAGCCAGAACACAAAAACATGTTAACATCATTTAAATTAAACAGACATAACATAGCGACAACTAGTAACACAACTCCACTCTCACGCTCTGGTAATATATGGCGTTTAGCATGCGCGAGCAAAAACTTAAACAACCATGCACCACATGTGTGGGGGGGTGGTGGCCGGTCTCATGGCTTGCCGCACGGCGCGAGCACAAACGGAACAGCTGCACACCACATGTCTGGTAGCGATCCGGCTATGTCGAGCGCCTCACTGTACACTCTCATTCAAAAGTTATGACACCCAAGACTCTCTACACTTCCTTGAACAATTACCAAAATATAATTCAATAATCAATCAATAATTAATAGCCATGATACGCACGCTGTCCCGGGAATTAAATAACAAAACACAGAATCGAACCAAGAAACTCCCCTGTAGGAGTGAAAGAGGAGTCTGAATTTCGAGTTACCATCCTAATAAACAACCCCCATGACGTCAACACCCATTAACTTTTTATCACCATCACATAAACAAGCCAAGAGGTCACCCCCTTCCCACGCTAACACGTGCAGTGCACATGCCCGCTCCTGGACCACGTGGTCGCTCTAAGGACCCATGACGTCATCAGGATTACGCAATTTCTGGTCATGATGATGCAATATTTGGAGTCTAGGAAACACTTACTACTGCGATGAAACTTGGGTGAGATGTTGAGTACACTCCAAAGAAGGTTTCTGACTTAGTAAATCCATTTTACAATAGGTAGCGCACGCGTAGATTCAACAAATGAGCGACGATGCGCGAAGCATTTCAACAAAGTCCCGTATGTGTTCATATACCATTCGTCCGATTGCGATGAAACTTGGGTGAGATGTTGAGTACACTCCAGGGAAGGTTTCTGACTTAGTAAATCCATTTTACAATAGGTAGCCCACGCGTAGATTCTACAAATGAGCGACGATGCGCGAAGCATTTCAACAAAGTCCCGTATGCATTGATATACTATTCGTCCGATAGCGATGAAACTTGGGTGAGATGTTGAGTACACTCCAAGGAAGGTTTCTGACTTAGTAAATCCATTTTACAATAGGTAGCGCACGCGTAGATTCAACAAATGAGCGACGATGCGCGAAGCATTTCAACAAAGTCCCGAATGCATTCATATACCATTCGTCCGATAGCTATGAAACTTGCGTAAAATGTTGTGTGCACTGCAGGGAAATTTTCTGGCTTAGTACATCCACTTTACAATAGGCAGCGCACGATTAGATTCAACAAATGAGCTACGACGCGCGAAGCATTTCAACAAAGTCACGTTTGCGTTCATATACCATTCGTCCGATAGCGATGAAACTGGGCTGAGATTTTGTGTGCACTCCAGGGAAGGTTTCTAGCTTAGTAAATCCCTTTAAAAATAGGTAGAGCACGAGTAGAATCAACAAATGAGCAACGGCGCGCGAAGCGTTTCAACAAAGTCCCATTTAATTTCATATACCATTCATCCGATAGCGATGAAACTTGGGTGAGATGCTGTGTACACTCCAGGGAAGGTTTCTGGCTTAGTACATACATTTTACAATAGGTAGCGCACCAGTAGATTCAACAAATGAGCGATGACACGCGAAGCGTTTCAACAAAGTCCCGTATAAAGTCATATACCATTCGTCTGATAGTGATAAATGTTTGGTGAATTGTTGTGTACACTCCAGGAAAGGTTTCTGGCTAAGTAAATCCATTTTACAATACGAAGCGCACGTTTATGTTCAACAAATGAGTGACTACGCGCGAAGCGTTTCGACAACGTCCCGTATACGTTCACATACCATTCATCCGATTGCGATGAAACTTGGGTGAGATGTTGTGTACACTCCAGGGAAGGTTTCTGGCTGAGTACATCCATATTACAATATGTAGCGCAAGAGTAGAATCAACAAATGAGCGACGACACGCGAAGCGTTTCAACCAAGTACCGTATGCATACATGTACCATTCGTCCGTACCTATGAAACTTGGGTGAGATGTTGTGTACACGTCATGGAAAATTTCTGGCTTAGTAAATCCCCTATACAATATGCAGCGCACAAGTTGATTCAACAAATGAGGGACGACGCGCGAAGCGTTTCAACAAAGTCCCGTATAAGGTCATATACTATTCTGCCGTTAGCGGTGAAACTTGGGTGAAATATGGTTGACACTCCAAGGAAGGTTTCTGGCTTACTAAATACATTTCACAGTAGGTAGCACACGAGTAGATTCGACAAATGAACGACGATAGCGATGAAACTTGGGTGAGATGTTGTGGACACTTACGTGACGGTTTCTAACTTAGTAAATACATTTTACAGTAGGTAGCGCACGAGTAGATTCAACAAATGAGTGACGGAGTGCGAATCGTTTAAACAAAATCAGGTATGCGTTCATATACTATTCATCCGATTGCGATGAAACATTGATCAGTTATTTTGTACCCGCCAGGGAAGGGGACTTAGTAAATCCATTTCACAATAAGTAGCGCAAGAGTAGATGCAACAAATGGGTGACGACGCGCGAAGCGTTTCAACAAAATTCCCTATTGCGTTCATATAACATTCTTCGATTGCGATGAAACCTTGATGAGTTATTGTGTACACGCCAGGTAAGGGCTTCGACTTAGTAATACATTTCTCAATAGGTAGCGCACGAGTAGATTCAACAAATGAGTGACAGCGCACGAATCGTTTAAACAAAAACCCCTATACGTGCATATACCATTCATCCGATTGCGATGAATCATTGATGAGTCATTGTGTACACGCCAGGAAAGGGTTTCGACTTAGTAAATTCATTTCACAATAGGTAGCGTACGATTAGATTCAACAAATGAGTGACAGCGATGAAACTTTTGGAAGTTGTTGTGCACGCTCCCACGAATGGTTCTAAATTAGAAAATCCATTTTATGATAGCTTAGAGGCAGTTAACATGTTGTGTATCCAAAAGCACTTCAAGAAACAGAATTTCAACGCCAACACTTTCTTTGATTGGCATTGCAACGCATGCCGGCTACAGCTTGTCTATATATATAAAAATCAATCTTACGTGATAGTTTGTCTGTGGGTGTGTATGTCTCCTATGCATTCATATACCACTCAACCGATTGCGATGAAACTTGGGTGAGATGTTGAGTACACTCCAAGGATGGTTTCTGACTTAGGAAATCCATTTTACAATAGGTAGCGCACGCGTAGATTTAACAAATGAGCGACGATGCGCGAAGCATTTCAACAAAGTCCCGTATGTGTTCATATACCATTCGTCCGATTGCGATGAAACTTGGGTGAGATGTTGAGTACACTCCAAGGATGGTTTCTGACTTAGTAAATCCATTTTACAATAGGTAGCGCACGCGTTGATTCAACAAATGAGCGACGATGCGCGAAGCATTTCAACAAAGTCCCGTATGTGTTCATATACCATTCGTCCGATAGCGATGAAACATGGGTGAGATGTTGAGTACACTCCAAGGAAGGTTTCTGACTTAGTAAATCCATTTTACAATAGGTAGCGCACGCGTAGATTCAACAAATGAGCGACGATGCGCGAAGCATTTCAACAAAGTCCCGTATGTGTTCATATACCATTCGTCCGATAGCGATGAAACTTGGGTGAGATGTTGAGTACACTCCAAGGAAGGTTTCTGACTTAGTAAATCCATTTTACAATAGGTAGCGCACGCGTAGATTCAACAAATGAGCGACGATGCGCGAAGCATTTCAACAAAGTCCCGTATGTGTTCATATTCCATTCGTCCGATTGCGATGAAACTTGGGTGAGATGTTGAGTACACTCCAAGGAAGGTTTCTGACTTAGTAAATCCATTTTACAATAGGTAGCGCACGCGTAGATTCAACAAATGAGCGACGATGCGCGAAGCATTTCAACAAAGTCCCGTATGTGTTCATATACCATTCGTCCGATTGCGATGAAACTTGGGTGAGATGTTGAGTACACTCCAAGGATGGTTTCTGACTTAGTAAATCCATTTTACAATAGGTATCGCACGCATAGATTCAACGAATGAGCGACGATGCGCGAAGCATTTCAAAAAAGTCCCGTATGTGTTCATATACCATTCGTCCGATAGCGATGAAACTTGGGTGAGATGTTGAGTACACTCCAAGGAAGGTTTCTGACTTAGTAAATCCATTTTACAATAGGTAGCGCACGCGTAGATTCAACAAATGAGCGACGATGCGCGAAGCATTTCCACAAAGTCCCGTATGTGTTCATATACCATTCGTCCGATTGCGATGAAACTTGGGTGTGATGTTGAGTACACTCCAAGGATGGTTTCTGACTTAGTAAATCCATTTTACAATAGGTAGCGCACGCGTAGATTCAACAAATGAGCGACGATGCGCGAAGCATTTCAACAAAGTCCCGTATGTGTTCATATACCATTCGTCCGATAGCGATGAAACTTGGGTGAGATGTTGAGTACACTCCAAGGAAGGTTTCTGACTTAGTAAATACATTTTACAATAGGTAGCGCACGCGTAGATTCAACAAATGAGCGACGATGCGCGAAGCATTTCAACAAAGTCCCGTATGTGTTCATATACCATTCGTCCGATTGCGATGAAACTTGGGTGAGATGTTGAGTACACTCCAAGGAAGGTTTCTGACTTAGTAAATCCATTTTACAATAGGTAGCGCACGCGTAGATTCTACAAATGAGCGACGATGCGCGAAGCATTTCAACAAAGTCCCGTATGCATTCATATACCATTCGTCCGATAGCGATGAAACTTGGGTGAGATGTTGAGTACACTCCAAGGAAGGTTTCTGACTTGGTAAATCCATTTTACAATAGGTAGCGCACGCGTAGATTCAACAAATGAGCGACGATGCGCGAAGCATTTCAACAAAGTCCCGAATGCATTCATATACCATTCGTCCGATAGCTATGAAACTTGCGTAAAATGTTGTGTACACTGCAGGGAAATTTTCTGGCTTAGTACATCCACTTTACAATAGGCAGCGCACGATTAGATTCAACAAATGAGCTACGACGCGCGAAGCATTTCAACAAAGTCACGTTTGCGTTCATATACCATTCGTCCGATAGCGATGAAACTGGGCTGAGATTTTGTGTGCACTCCAGGGAAGGTTTCTAGCTTAGTAAATCCCTTTAAAAATAGGTAGAGCACGAGTAGAATCAACAAATAAGCAACGGCGCGCGAAGCGTTTCAACAAAGTCCCATTTAATTTCATATACCATTCATCCGATAGCGATGAAACTTGGGTGAGATGCTGTGTACACTCCAGGGAAGGTTTCTGGCTTAGTACATACATTTTACAATAGGTAGCGCACCAGTAGATTCAACAAATGAGCGATGACACGCGAAGCGTTTCAACAAAGTCCCGTATAAAATCATATACCATTCGTCTGATAGTGATAAATGTTTGGTGAATTGTTGTGTACACTCCAGGAAAGGTTTCTGGCTAAGTAAATCCATTTTACAATACGAAGCGCACGTTTATGTTCAACAAATGAGTGACTACGCGCGAAGCGTTTCGACAACGTCCCGTATACGTTCACATACCATTTATCCGATTGCGATGAAACTTGGGTGAGATGTTGTGTACACTCCAGGGAAGGTTCCTGGCTTAGTAAATCCATATTACAATATGTAGCGCAAGAGTAGAATCAACAAATGAGCGACGACACGCGAAGCGTTTCAACCAAGTCCCGTATGCATACATGTACCATTCGTCCGTACCTATGAAACTTGGGTGAGATGTTGTGTACACGTCATGGAAAATTTCTGGCTTAGTAAATCCCCTATACAATATGCAGCGCAAAAGTTGATTCAACAAATGAGGGACGACGCGCGAAGCGTTTCAACAAAGTCCCGTATAAGGTCATATACCATTCTGCCGTTAGCGGTGAAACTTGGGTGAAATATGGTTGACACTCCAAGGAAGGTTTCTGGCTTAGTAAATACATTTCACAGTAGGTAGCACACGAGTAGATTCGACAAATGAACGACGATAGCGATGAAACTTGGGTGAGATGTTGTGGACACTTACGTGACGGTTTCTAACTTAGTAAATACATTTTACAGTAGGTAGCGCACGAGTAGATTCAACAAATGAGTGACGGAGTGCGAATCGTTTAAACAAAATCAGGTATGCGTTCATATACCATTCATCCGATTGCGATGAATCATTGATGAGTCATTGTGTACACGCCAGGAAAGGGTTTCGACTTAGTAAATCCATTTCACAATAGGTAGCGTACGATTAGATTCAACAAATGAGTGACAGCGATGAAACTTTTTGAAAGTTGTTGTGCACGCTCCCACGAATGGTTCTAAATTAGAAAATCCATTTTATGATAGCTTAGAGGCAGTTAACATGTTGTGTATCCAAAAGCACTTCAAGAAACAGAATTTCAACGCCAACACTTTCTTTGATTGGCATTGCAACGCATGCCGGGTACAGCTTGTATATAATAAAAATCAATGTAACGTGATAGTTTGTCTATGGGTATGTCTCCTATGCGTTCATATACCATTCGTCCGATTGCGATGAAACTTGGATGAGATGTTGAGTACACTCCAAGGAAGGTTTCTGACTTAGTAAATCCATTTTACAATAGGTAGCGCACGCGTAGATTCAACAAATGAGCGACGATGCGCGAAGCATTTCAACAAAGTCCCGTATGTGTTCATATACCATTCGTCCGATAGCGATGAAACTTGGGTGAGATGTTGTGTACACTTACGTAAAGGTTTCAAAATTAGTGAATACATTTCACAGTAGATAGCGCACGAGTAGATTCAACAAATGAGCGACGACACGCAAAGCGTTTCAACAAAGTCCCGTATGCATTCATATACCATTCGTCCGATAGCTATGAAACTTGCGTAAAATGTTGTGTACACTGCAGGGAAATTTTCTGGCTTAGTACATACACTTTCCAATAGGCAGCGCACGAGTAGATTCAACAAATGAGCTACGACGCGCGAAGCATTTCAACAAAGTCACGTTTGCGTTCATATACCATTCGTCCGATAGCCATGAAACTAGGCTGAGATTTTGTGTGCACTCCAGGGAAGGTTTCTAGCTTAGTAAATCCCTTTAAAAATAGGTAGAGCACGAGTAGAATCAACAAATGAGCGTCGACGCGCGAAGCGTTTCAACAAAGTCCCATATAATTTCATATACCATTCATCCGATAGCGATGAAACTTGGGTGAGATGTTGTGTACACTCCAGGGAAGGTTTCTGGCTTAGTACATACATTTTACAATAGGTAGCGCACCAGTAGATTCAACAAATGAGCGATGACACGCGAAGCGTTTCAACAAAGTCCCGTATAAAGTCATATACCATTCGTCTGATAGTGATAAATGTTTGGTGAATTGTTGTGTACACTCCATGAAAGGTTTCTGGCTAAGTAAATCCATTTTACAGTACGAAGCGCACGTTTATGTTCAACAAATGAGTGACTACACGCGAAGCGTTTCGACAACGTCCCGTATACGTTCACATACCATTCATCCGATTGCGATGAAACTTTTGAAAGTTGTTGTGCATGCTCCCACGAATGGTTCTAAATTAAAAAATCAATTTTACGATAGCTTAGAGGCAGTTAACGGAAATTGAAAAACATGTTGTGTATCCAAAAGCACTTCAAGAAACAGAATTTCAACGCCAGCACTTTCTTTGATTGGCATTGCAACGCATGCCGGGTACAGCTTGTAATTAATATAAGTCAGTGCTGCCAACATGAGTCTATGCCTGCTGATAGGACCAATTTTAATATACATGTAACTTCTATACTAACAAATGGATTTCATTCAAAATTGGCACAACAAGATGTCATCTTATTTTCGATTATTTGTAACCAGCACACGCATGACATTGTGGCCAACATGCTTTTACGCGTGCTGATAGATCCAATGTGTAACTGCATATAACGTCCATTGGACTTCAACCAATTTTGGTATTCTGTACCTTAAGAGATGGAACTAAGAATATGTTCAGTCAACAGGGCTGCCAACTGTAGTGCTCTATTAGGCTACATTATACCAGGAATATTTCAAACTAATTAGACATTTCTATATTACCAACTTAATTTATTCTAGATAGGTTCATATACTGTAGAATAATCATTGACATGAAAAGTAGGCTCTTTAGTTCGTCCCGGAACTTCTTGTTTATTAAAGGTTTCGATACTACCAATTACTTATATCTTCATCATTTTTTCGAAATTTACTCATACATATTCGAAACATTGCGTATTCATAATTTCCAATAAGTTTTTTTTTCGAAGTCAATTTACCCTCCAGGTAGGCTTTTCCTAAGGACTCAGCGAGGAATCTCACCTTTACCGCCTCTACGGGCAGTGTCCTGGAACTTGACATCGAGTCAGGGGATACAACTGGGGAGGCAAGACTAGCAACTCACCCAGGCGGCCTCACCTGCAAAGCGAACAGAGGGCCTCATGAGGGATGGGACGGGATAGGAAGAATGGGAGGGATAGACAAGGAAGAGGGAAGGAGGCGACCGTGGCCTGATGGTAGGTACTGTCCCCGTTTACCCGGATAGTAGGCTGTCAGATATCCGCCCCCTCAATCGGATTGCCAATAATCAATCGCACCGGCTCAGCTACATCAATGAAAATGGCACTGACAGATACTATCGAGATATGAGCACAGAAGTTAACAGGAAATCATTGTGGAACACACCAAAATAGACGGGGGTTTCATACTTACCGTTACTTACCTCTTAAAAATTATCTCGGGGATTGAGTTGACAACAGGATCACTAAAGTCTGTTCACACAATAACCTCCACCATGACATTTAAAAATGAACCAGAACGGAGACGAGAACTTTGAACTGTACAAAAGCTTTATTTCAAATAAAGGGTATGATTCTAACAACACAACAAAATACACGTGGCTATCAGTAGCCCATGTCAATCTGACTATGTCCTCCTGTAGGACTTGCAAAATTATCATACAACATGATATAAAACATATTAGCTCCCACGAGCTCCAAATAACGTAATATTCATAACACAATTGGATTGGAAAGGAAGTGAGGACGAGACATATATAGAGCATTTGGTTTCCTTTTAATAAACATGACACTTGTATTTATAGTCGCAAGGCCAGAGTGTGGACGACCTCACCCGCTGATAACCAGTTGTTGGGACAGCTGCGAGCTACCCTCCAACCTGTTGCATACTTTGTCAAATGGACTCCCTTCTCACATGCTACGTTACGTAAGAATACAGCTCTCTCTCTCAAGCTTTTAAATGTCTGCAAGACAACTCAAATATATATTTACGCAATTCTTTCAAATACTTTACTCACATCCTACTGGATTATTATGACAATCCTTAAACTTGTTAAGTTCTCATCCAAATGTTTAATTAGTTCTTAAATGTTTATGACAAAATCACATAAATTATTTATAACAATTAGAAATTGTTTATAATATTATCGAAGATAATAACAAAAATTTTTAAACACGCCTTTAACATCACTTTCGTTCCACATTATTGTCAAAGATATTTACAGCATTTATTTACAATATTAACATTTAATTTATTTTAATTATTAAATTTAAGAAATACATTAACCACAGGTTCATCCGGTTGGTAATTTCATAATCGGGTCCATATAATCGACCAATGAAGGTTAGTTATACATGTTAATGTCACAATCTGTTTTAATAAAGGTTGTAATAATTATTTGTGACGGTAATCTTCATTCAAAATCTTATCTCAAATTCTTTCAAAACTCGTGTTAATTATAACAGTAAATTCACTTGATTAATTTTCAACGAACTATGACAATTCACTCCAGCGGAAAATACTTCGCTAACAAAATAATGCACAAACTGCATTAAAAATTAGGCCCAAAATCATCATATATTAATCTATATGGCATCAAAACTTCCACAGAACTTACAAAAACCTCCACTAATAAATTCTTTATCATTAATTCCTGTGGGAACCTCCTTCATATTCAAGGGCATTATATATCAGCGACTTTCAACACGTGCGCTGCACTAGCGATTATACATTCATAGTTCCACTTAAAAATTCTTATAATCATTAATTGTTTCAAAACTGTTTTTATTTAACCTTCGTGGATTTCATTCATGAATCGAAATGAAGTCAAAATTTGCCAATCACAAACAAATTTAATAGTGAATACGCTTATATACGCCTGTCTGGTCTATCAAAATTTAAGATTAACATCTCAAAAAAAATTGTAGTATAAAAATACTATCATCAAATAAAGTGCGACTAAACTGTAAAATAGTCGAATAGAATCCAATTAGACTGGGGAATGCAAACATCGTTATATAAATCTCTAATTGAGAAAAAACTCCTAACAAAAGTTCTTGACTTTAATCCATTCAATAATTCATTATTAAAGTTCATCTTTCACAAAAATGTCTATGATGCAATGATCGTTCATAACTGACGATAAATGTCTGTGTTGCAATCAATACAAATAACGACTAGTATTTCCAAGATCGTCGACAACGTAAGAGATTTTAACGCTCTAAAATCATTTAAATGTTCTTCCTTCTTGATGATGACAGAAAATTGGTCAAAGTAATTAAACTGGGGTAGAATTACTTTAATAAAATGACACGCTGTCTGAATTTAAATCTGCCATAAAAATCATTAACTTACAGTCAAATCGTGACTACAAAATTAAGCAAATTACTGAAAAATCTAAATATCAGTCTCAACTGATCCAAAATCATTTAACTATGCCCATGACATCACAATGTCTTAATAAATCGTCGAAAAAGGCATAACTCATCAAGGTGTACTGAGAATAGGTATCTCAAACAAAATCTGGGGCAAAATACATGAGGACAAAAATATGGGAAAAATAGTTGCTCAAATATCATTAAGAAACTCAAATACAATAAACGTTCACGACTACCTTATCTGCCGATTGACGTTCCAGAGGAAAATTCCTCAAAGAAGACTGCTGATGGATCCATTTCACCAAGTTAAAGCTGAGCTCCATCCTCGAAACAGGAAATAGCATCCTCGGAGAATCGAACTGCTTCCTTCTCCGGAAATCGCTCTGCTCCGTGAAGACGAAAAGACATCCTTCCGGCAATAATCTTCTTTGTGAGTCGGGATAACCCTGAACTCTCTTGAAAAAATCCCTGAAGTTCCAGTAGACAATCGCCATGAAGTTTTTGTAGAAATTTCCGAAGAAATATTCATATTCAATGAGTATGTAATAGATTCCATTGCTGTTGGATATTATTCAGCTTTTAATCACGAAACATGGGTGTAGATGGTATTCACCACATGTTCGCTTGTGTGGAATAGCAATTAGCGAAGTTCCATGTTGCTATCTTACTCCGTTGAAATATGTCCCAATCGCATTAAGTCCTTTAGCCTTCCATTTTCTCTTCGGTTGTAGTAATAGAAGAACAAACTGCCATATTAAATTGCTCCATTATACTGTAGTGTCGTGTAACAAAAGCAATCTGAAGTCTCCCTATTTCACTAGCCGTGTCAGCCGTGGCGTAGATTCTGGCGATACAATAGTGCTTCTCAGGTGGCGAGATAATCACTTTTGTCAGTCGTGTAAAATTGCTAATATCTTTCAAAATAATTGCTCGAAATTGTTCAGCTTTTCTATATTACTTCATGTAGCACTGCACAATAGAATTAGCTTATAGACGACCGTTAACTGTTCACAGCTAATCTTGTAGATGCGTTCGAAGGTGCGTTTTAACTTCACTTAGTTTGACTTGAATCTCGTATAATGCAGTGGCTTCACCACGCGTTATAAAGACGACTCTTCCACACTTTTCACTATATATGACTATATAAGAAAGAACTTTCACAATTAGACTTCGATGATCTGAGAATGAGATCTGAGAATGATCGGAGAATGAGACTCCTCTCTTCTGCGCAAGGCCTTTTATTAACTTCATGAGGGGCGTATCCATCCCTTCCATAGCGTGATACTACGTCATCGCTAGAAGTTCCAACTTCGTTAATACATGACGGATTTTCAAAATTCAAAAACTGAAAATAAATTTCACCAAAATTCCAAATCAATGCCTCTACTGCAAATGGATTTCCACAATTCTGCATTCCAAAAGTAATAAAAATACCATAGTTTCAGCAATCTCCGTCTTCCTTTAAACTATCGTTCATTGGTTCAAGCCTCCCCTCCAATAGCATAACTTCTTCCTCAGCAGAATTCCTCGTTTCCTGCGACTGCGTCGTACATCTCGGAACATTCTCGAATAAATGCTGACGTCACTGAGAATCTCAGCTCAAGTAGCTTGCTGGCATAACGTTTGCGTCATCCGTGCTTACGTCATGACTACCCACGTCATAACTATGACAGCCATAACTCTCATTATAATTTCCAATATAGCCACCGTGGTCTCTATATAATTCAATTACGGGGGCAGTACCATCCCGACATTTGCCCGAAGACGAAGTGGGAAGCCACGGAAACCACTTCGAGGATGGCTGAGGTGGGAATAAAACCCCCTCTACTCATTTGGACCACCCGAGGCTGAATTGGCCCCGTTCCAGTCCTCATACCTCTTTTCAAACTTTGTGGCTTAGCCGGGAATCGAACCTAAGCTAAGCTAAGCACGCTGACCACTAAACAACAGAGGCGACATAATTATTAATACAAAGTTAAAATTACCTTCACTATTAGTAACAAATCTGATTTTTTTCTTTGAATCTTTTTAATGATATTTTTCTACGTTAGGGTTGTTTTCTTCAACGTCGATAATCATCTCTTAATTCATCATTAAAGGTTATTTAACTTTGCACGAGCATTTCATCAAACAGAAACGTTCGTTAAATTACCACTAACAAGCAATTACGATAAATGGACAAATCTGGCCACTCAACTATCTAAAGCATTGTTAAATTGGAGGGAAACAGTTGAACTGTACTTCGCGCCTCTCACAACGGCGGTTTGTTTCCGAGTTTGACACGAACTGTCATCCATATAAAATATGTTTATGACAATGACATTATAAGAGTCGCCTCCGTAGCGTGGCGGTCAGCATGGTTAGCTGCCGCCGGGGAGGTCCCGAGTTCGATTCCCGGCTCTGCCGCGAAATTTGAAAAGTGGTACGAGGACTGGAACGGGGTCTACTCAGCCTCGGGTGGCCCAAATGAGTAGAGGGGGTTCGATTCCCCCTCAGCCATCCTCGAAGTGGTTTTCCGTGGTTTCCCACTTCGTCTTCGGGCAAATGCCGGGATGGTACCTTCTTCAAGGCCACGGCCGCCTCCTTCCCTCTTCCTTGCCTATCCATCCTCACCATCCCTTACCTTCCCTCATGAGGCCCCTGTTCGCTTTGCAGGTGAGGCCGCCTGGGCGAGGTGCCAATCCCACCTCACCAGTTGTATCCCTTCCGATTCGATGTTCCCCGCTCTAGGACACTGCCCGTAGAGGAGGGTAGTGGTGAGTTCCCTCGCTGAGTCCGTGGGTTCCACCAACGTGGAGGGTAAACGACTAATATATATATATATATATATATATATATATAAGATCTTAGGCATTACTAAGTTTTAATACAGAGAAAGAAGAATACAGAAATTATAAAAGAGTGCATATTCGAAGTGGGAATCGAACTCCTTCCAGCCCTGTATGATAAATTCTGAGTGTGCATCATAACCGCTAACGCTACGAAGATAACTCGGTGAGGACGTCCTATTAAGCTATGTATTCACACAACTGCCAGTTCTCCTAAATACTCTGTTCATATCATTTTAAGCTTTTGCCACGAATAATGTCTTCTGTATTTCGCTTCCTTTATAATTATGTTCCAGAAAATCTCAAGGAAGCATCGTAAACAATAATCAGTGCTAGACGCTCCTTGTTCTGTCCGCCATGTTTCTCCAAGATGAAACCGAGTCTTCGCATGGGCGAGAGTCGTAAAGCGTATTTAAGTAATTGGGAACCCGAATGGCCTCGTGAAATGCATAAACGATAATCACTAATTAAATCTCGTATTTAAGTTAACTACATGATTAGCTGCTGCCCCCGAGGTCCTGGGTTCGATTTCCGGTTCTGCCACGAAATTTGAAAGGAGGTACGAGGACTGGAACGGGGTCTACTCAGCCTCGGAAGGCCCAAATGAGTAGAGGGGGGTTTCGATTCCCACCTCAGCCATCCTCAAAGTGGTTTTCCGTGGTTTCCCACTTCGTCTTCGGGCAAATGCAGGGATGGACCCTACCGTAAGGCCAAGGCCGCCTCCTTCCCACTTCCTTGCCAACCCTCCCACTTTTCCTATCCCTTCATCAGGCCCCAGTTCGCTTTGCAGGTGAGGCCGCCTGGGCGTCGTGTTGGTCACACACCCCAGTTGTATCCCCGACCTTTAGTCTCCAGCTCCAGGACACTGCCCTCAGTGGCGGTAGTGGTGGGATTCCTCACTTAGTCCGTGGGAAAAGCCGATCCGGGAGGGTAAAATGATAGCGAAAAAAAAAAGGAATTAACTAACTAATCATTAGTACCGAGTTGGCGATAACGGTACTTATTATTAGAATTTTAACTTCATTAATGAAAATCCACAGCCTGCATCCAGTCTCCGACCGGGTCAGGAATGGAATGAATGAAGCCCCCATCTAGCGGCGAGGATATGGACTGTGCCGGCTGCCGAGGCCACACGCACTCCTCTGGGGCGATGAATAAATGAATGACAGATGAAGTGAAATGATAGTGGAGAGTGTTGCTGGAATGAAATTTTGACAGGGAAAACCGGAGTACCCGGAGAAAAACCTGTCTGCCTCCGTTTTGTCCAGCACAGATCTCACATGGAGTGACCGGGATTTGAACCACGGACCCAGCGGTGAGAGGCCGGCGTGCTGCCGCCTAAGCCACGGAGGCTTAAACTTCATTAATAGTTTAAGTAAACGTTTTTTTTATGGCAAGAGAATTTGACGCCTATGGAGGGAAAACCCTTAAATCCTAGCAAACCTTAGTAATTTATAATTTATGTCCGTATAAATTCACTTATTAAGTAAATTGTAAAAACCATTAACGTGTTTCTTTAATTAACTGGAGCTCTTGTTACAGCAGCAGTTTTCGTATAATGATACCACCATTTTAATAATTCTTGATTTTTTTAAAGATAAATTTAATACAATTTTAACAATAATTCAATGATGACGAGGTATTACTCGTGAAGTTACATATGAAGGTTTACATACTGTATCAGTAAATTGTGGATTTCGTTGGGGAATAATTTTATTTATTTCTTTATTGGACATCCTAAGCTTTTTTTAAACTGAATTAATGACATACTAATATACGTAATTATTGAAATGTCATTTAAGTTTTATTGTAGAACTTTAAGTTGTATCGAAGATTTGACTATGTGGCCGGCGAATGTTTATGAATAAATGAATGAATGTATGAACACATGAATGAATGAATAAATGAATGAATGAATGAATTAATGTTAGTCAAAAGTAGTCGAAAACTGCCCAAAAAGACCAGAAAACCACAAAATTAGTCAAAATCTATAAACTCAAAACGCAATCAAAATGTGTCAAAATCAGCTCGAAAGACCAAACTAAATTAGTCAAAAATTATAAAAACAATTAAAATTAGTAATAATTAGTCAAAATCAGCTCAAAAAACTAAAAAAACAGTCAAAATCCATAAAACAAAAATTAAGTCAAAACATTTTCAAAATTAGTCTACAGGAGCTCAAAAATTTAAAAAAAAATGAAACCCGTGAATGTGAAGAGGTTGCCGATCCCTGATTAGTAAATGCGCCTATTTTGCCACTGTTTTCTCTCCAGTTGTCGTAGATTATTTAGGTACCGGTAGCTCATAACTCTGATGGTTTCAGCACTAACTCATTTACGACGATCAGCTACATAGCAAATCCGAGTTTCCCCTTCTAGACAACGGTGATATACCGACCGTGGGGTCGCTGCGCACAAGTTGAGAACACCCTCCCCCATACCTTTATTAGACAGTGCTATTCCAAATCCACCATCGTGTTTCATCACCATCACTTAGAAGTTTCCTTTCTGACAAGAGACAATTCTTTCCCATTCTACTGAAGATTACATTAGGAGTTGCTTGGATAGACATCGGATGTTATCGTGTGTTCAGCTTTATAAGCGACTCTGCATCGAGCGGGAATCTTATTTCCTCTTGTCAATAAAGCTGTGTCTAAAGGGATGCTCGGTGATACAAAACTTGATTGAATGTTTTAGCTTAAGAGGCTGCCGACGGTTAAAGCCAGATAAGAGTGAAAACTTTGATAAGAAGGGGAGAGGAATAGGCACTCAGAGGAACAAATGAGGAAACGTGACAGAAATAAGGAGAGATGAGAGGAGAATCGTCGGCGTAGAGGCTAAAAACTTTACTTTCTACCAAAGAGACCGCAGGTAATATCTCGGTAATTGCTGTAGAAATAATGATATGATTTTTAAAATATTCTTGTTTTAGGCCATCTCATGTTTTATAATAACTTAAATAAACACAAATTGTGCACTGTAACAAATGAGTGTTCACATTGTGCAATCATTAATAATTAAGCATGGTCACTGAGTGCATTTTTGAACATGGTACCGTTCACAATGCTGATCACACAGCTGACAAACACAATCAGCTGAAGGATCATGACAGGACTTGAGCTTGCAAACTCTATGATCATTCATTCATTTCATTTCCGTGTCCGGTCAACATTTCCAAAACATTGCAGCTGCGATGGTCTTGTTACTTCCTCTAAAAACATCTTCCATTGAGCATGAGTTCTCCAGGAGGGGGCAGATAAGTAGGTGGCTTGGAACTTGTTCAGCTCCATATTCACAAGAGGTGTCTGCGTCTGCTGGAAGGATCCCCCATTTTTGCAGGTTGGTCTTGCATCGAGGGACACCCACTCCTAAGCGGTTGAGGGACCTCCATACAGGATAAGGTAGGTCGGCGCCAGGAGCCAGTTCATCCTTTGGTGACATGTCTGTGGGCAGTGAGCTCCTCCATCTGTTTAGACGAGTTATCTCTGGTGTTCTCTCCAGCGGCGTAGTCCTAGCAAGGAAACTCTTGCGGGATCTGAGGCGAGACCTTGCTACCTGGTGACCATATAGTGGATGTCGATGGTCATTCTCCTGCTGTGTTCTCTCGGCGTCAGCAGCAGTGACCCTCCGGACGTTGGGTGGGGCTATTCCAACAATAGGGTATAGTTTGTGCACTGGTGTTGGTTTTAGGCATCCCGAGATTATCCTTGCAGTGTCGTTGACAGCAGTATCAACCTGCTTAGCATGTGTTGAAGCGTTCCACACAGGAGCGACATACTTAGCGCCTGACACACACTGTGCAAGTCCGGAAGTCCTCTGGACGTGCGGGCTGGCTCCCCAGGTGCTGCCGATCAGCTTCTTGAGTATGCCATTGCGAGCACTGACCTTCTGTTTCGTGTTCAAACTCTATGATGATAGCCATGCACTATCATGAAATAACGAAGTGTCGAAGGTCCTGGTTCGCATCTGACCATGTCTTGTTCATCATGGCTTCAGTCGAGTAGAACTGTAGTCAGATGTCCTTTCATTTTATTTACCTTTCTTCCAACAATTTCTTCCAGCTATCCCTAGAAGGGAGAGCAAACTTCAATCTCAAATCATCTATGAGGAAAGGTTCCCAGCAAGCTCGTAGACTAGACGTGATCCTGTATAACGAGATACTCCAATGATGACCTTTAAAATACCTTGCCTTGACTTTTTGCAAAGTCAAGAGGTCACTCTTAGTTAGTTTAGCCCATGTAATCTCTATTCGGTAAGCAAGAATAGGTATTAATTTTGCATGAAATAATGCCATGGTGGACTTGAGAGATAGTCTGTTTAAGAACTTGATATCGTATATAGCTTTCGTAGCTGCTGCTGCTCTGAATCTCATGCTTTAGTGGCTGTCATTCTAGGCTTCAACCTCTGAGGTCCAAGTTGGATTCTTGGCTCTGATGAGAAATGTAAAATTTTGAAGCTATTCAGACACTTATAAAACAAACTAACCTTATAACGAAATTTAAACTGAGAATCGTATGACAAACACCAAGTAAACGCACTACACTTATTGTAGTTATATAATATTTGTATACAGGGTGTTTCAGGAGGAATAGTAAATATTTTAGGAGGTGGTAGTAGAGATGAATTGCAATAAATAATTCCATATAACATGTGTCCCATGTGTATTGCATACCAAGATACAGATGTTGGTATGTAACCAGGGCAGTTGTCGTTTCGTGTGTTGGCACATCGGTTGCTATGGGCACGTTTCTTGGCCACCAAGGTCCCCGGACCTTACCCCTTTGGATCTTTGCCTATGGGGATGGTTAAAAGGCAAGGTCTACAAGGAGAATGTTAACACAAGAGTCGAGTTGGTCGTTCGGATTATGCATAGTGCAGCCCTCGTCAAAGAACGCCAAGACGCCCTCCGAAGAGCTACACGGGGTGTTATCAAGAGAAGTGCAAAATGCATTGAAGTTGGTGGTGGAATTTTTGAAAATCAACTTTGAGCGTCGTCATTTGCCTTGGCTTTACATTTATTTGGGTTAAATACTACCAGCTGTATCTCTGTACGCAATACATATGAGACACATGCTATATGGAATTTTTTATTGCAATTCTTCTGAACTACCACCTCCTAAAATATTTACTATTCCTCCTGAAACACCCTGTATATATTGAAACCTCAACACAGTGTTTAGGATCTGATGATGACCGCTTGAATGTCAAAACGCGTAATCTTAAAATTGCACCATAATAATAGTGGTCATAACTATTACATGTAAATTTTACAGGAGTTTTATTTACTTAATATTCACATATTATATATATTAACTAGCTGTAGCCGGCATGCGTTGCAATGCCAATCAAAGAAAGTGTTGGCATTGTAACTTTGTATGTTGGAGTGCTTTTGAATTCCCAATATTGTTTTTCTTTTTCCGTTAACCACCTCCAAACTATTGTAAAATTGATTTACTATCTCAAAAAATCATGGGAGCATGCTCAACAACTCACCAAATTTTCATCGCAATGATATGAATGGTATATGAACTTATACGGGGCATTGTTGAAACGATTCGAGCGCCGTCACCCATTTGTTGAATATACTCGTACGCTACCTATTGTAAAATGGATATACTAAGTGAAAACCTTGCCTGGCGTGTACACAACAACTCATGAAAATTTCATCGCAATCGGATGGATAGCATATGAACTCTTACTAGTTCTTGCTTAAACGATTCGCGCGACGACACTCATTTGTTGAATCTACTTGTGTGCCACCCATTGAAAAACGGATTTCCTAATTCATACACCTTCGCAGGACTGTGCTCAACTCCCCAAAGTTTTATGATAATCGGATGAATGTTATATGAACGCATACGGGACTTGGTTCAAACGATTCACGCGCTGTCGCCCATTAATTGAATCTAATCATGCGCTACCAATCGTAAAATGGATTTATTAAATCAGAAATCTTTGCGGGAGTGGAAACAACATTTCTCCAAATTTCATTGCAATTGCATGAATGGTATATGAACGCATACGGATTCTTTTTAAACGGTACGCACGCCGTTATTCATTTGTTGAACCTACTTGTGCGATACCTATTGTAAAGTGGGTGTACTAAGCCAGAAACCTTCCCTGAAGTGTACACAACATCTCACTCAAGTTTCATCGCTTTCGGACAAATGGTATATGAACGCAGACGGGACTTTGTTGAAACGATTCGCGCGCCTTCGCTCATATGTTCAATCTACTTGAGCGCTACCTATTGTAAACTGGATTAACTAAGCCTTAAACATTCCCTGGAGTGTACACAACAACTCACCCAAGTTTAGTCGCTATCAGACGAATGGTATATGAACGTATACGGGACTATGTTGTCACTCTTCGCGCGTCGTCGCTCGTTTGTTTAATCTACTTGTGCGGTACCTATTATAAAGTGAATTTACTAACCCAGAAACCTTCCCTGAAGTGTACACAACATCTCATCCAAGTTTCAAAGCTATCAGACGAATAGTACATGAACGCAAACGGGACTTTGTTGAAACGCTTCGCACATCGTCGCTCATTTGTTGAATCTACTCGTGTGCTACCTATCATGACATGGATTTACTAAGACAGAAACCTTGCCTGTAGTGTACACAACCTCTCACCCAAGTTTCATCGCTATCGGACGAATGGTATGTGAACGCATAGAGGACTTTGTTGAAACGCTTAGCCCGTCGTCGCTGATTTGTTGAATTTAATAGTGCGCTACGTCGATTTACTAACCAGAAACCTTCCCTGAGGTGTACGCAACATCTCAGCCCTGTTTCATCACTATCAGACGAATAGTATATGAAGGCATACGGGACTTTGTTGAAACGCTTCGCTCGTCGTCGCTGATTTGTTGAATCTAATCATGCGCTACCTATTGTAAAAAGGATTTACTAAGTCAGAAACCTTTCCTGGAGTGTGCACAACAATACAACCAAAGTTTCATAGCAATCGGATGAATGGTATATGAACGCATACGGGACTTTGTTTAAGCGATTCGCGTGTCGTCACTCATTTGTTGAATCTACACTTCCACAAATAATTCAAGACCAAAATTAGCTAAATCGGTCCTGCCGATCTCGAGTTTTAGCGAGACTGACGAACAGCAATTCATTTTTATATATATAGATAATAATGTTATTGGTTTTACGTCCCATTTAATTACTGCGGCCTCCAGGAGCTCACATCTTGCGGGATGTGGGTTGGCGACCACGGGACCCCAACTGAGTCCGGCATTGCTTCCACTTACTGGTGCCAGGCTCCTCTCTGTCATCTTTCCTATCGACCACCCTTGGTCAACTCTTGTTCTTTTCCGACCCCGACGGTATTAGGGTATCCGAGGCCTAGGGAGTGTTTTACTTTCCCGCCTTAATGGGCCCTTGTCTCATCTTTTCTGATCCCTCATTCTTCGCGGGTTCAGACCTCTTCTGTTCTCTTCATATCTCCTGCCTTCTGCTCAAGGCTCTTAAGAAGGTAGGGTGTATCCCCACCACTTCTGGTGCACCCTGGATAGTGCTACACCCTCAAGGGCTCACGGCTGGTGAGTTAGGGATTTGGCGACCTTGAGGTATTTCTGAGCTGGATCACTTTTGTCCCCTTTTTCCTCTGAACTTGGGGTGGGCCTTCGACTCATTCCCTTTCCTATCTGCCTTGCAAGGCTCTCCTTCCTTCCAAATCCCTCAATCCTCATCGTTCGAGGGTTGAGGGCATTTCTTTTCTCCCTGTCCTTAATTTGCTTTATCCTTTACTTGTTTACCATTTCTTCTTCTAGTTTGTAAGTTTGTAGTTAGTATTATAGTTTTTATTCACATCTCATATTTAACTATCACCTAAACCATTAGGGGCCGATAACCTAGATGTTAGGCCCCTTAAAATAACAATTATCATCATCATCATCATCATATTTACTGCCGATTTTAGAGACGACAGGGTGCCAGAATTTTACCCCGAAGGGGATCTTTAACGTGCCAGTAAATCTACTGACATGGCTCCCTCACATTTGCACACCCTCAAATGCCAACTGACTGCGCTAAGATTTGATCCTGCAACCTTGGGAACAGCAGGCGAGAACGTTACCGCTGAGCCACGACAGCCAATCATATTATTATAAACAGTGCATTGTACTCTGCCCAGTCATTGGGTAATTCATGTCGGTCGACTGAAGAGATACCACTGACAATCAGATGAGAAATTATTCTGATCTGAGGTTTGGAACGCGGTACACTCAGCCTCGTTGAGGCAAAACTGAGAGGATGTGGCTTCGATAGTGACCTCAGCCATCCTAGAAGTGGTGTGGTGGGATAACTACTAACCTATTGCCAAGGCCGCCTCCTTCCCAATCCTAAAATCAATAAAATTTATACAGACACTACCAGCCTGTCAGAGGAGCAACCCCGTCCAGCTTCAATCAGCGTTGCCAGCAGTACATACTCACTAAGTAAATGAAATTTGAACTCCACACTTATGCTTATATTCTTACGTCGTATTACATATAGGCGATTCAAACTTTCCAATTCTCACTTTCTCATTTACTCTCTATTTAGATATATAAATAACCTCCTTCAGAAACGACTAATTATCTTCATCAGGGGCGTGGTGGCTCAGCGGTCTAGCTGTATGCCTCTCACCAAGGCGGTCCGGGTTCGATTCCCGGTCAATGCATGTGAGATTTTCGAAGTGATATGCCATGTCCTGTGGTTCGGATTCCACCTAAAAAGGAGGTCCCGTGGCCCATGATTTCAATATTAACGGTCACGTTAAACTACAAGCTTCCTTTTCCTTTTTTTCATCTTCATCACCATAATTAGTCTACTTTTTTCAGTATTTCCTTACCTTACTGTAATTTTAAACTTACTTCTAAGTATCTTATTTATTCACCCTAACAATGCAACAATTTACAGCCTACACCACCAAGCTAATCCAGTTTATATGTATTTTATATTATATCAACATTGTAATATTGTTAGATTTAAGTTGTATCTGTATTGTTCAATACTTATTATTTGTATAATCTGGTTAGATGGAAGAGAGGGCCCAATGGCCCTAATCTTGCCAGACAAAATAAATCTATCTATCTATCTACTATCTATATTAAACACTACAGTAACACTCTATGCACACACGGGACTAATGAACATTATGTTAATACCCCATTTCTGCATTCGGCCGTGAACTTGTATCGGAACATTTGCCTAGCTAGACGTCAGAGCATAAAGAGACTGACAGGACTTACAAAATACGCGTTGTCATGTACGGCATATGAGCTAATTATAGAACCGTTTCTCATAGAGGAGCAGTGACTGACGATGTTTCATCTTCTACACCAGGGGTTCCCAACCTGTGGGGCGCGCCCCCCTAGGGGGGCGTGGGGCGTTATCAAGGGGGAGGGGGGGGGGGGCGGCGTGAAGTGATTTCTGTATTAAGTTCCTTAACTCGAATATCACAATTTTGTATAATAAACATCTCTCCATGTGATTGTCACACCAAGTCAATCATTCAAAAGCACTGGTATTTGCCAACTGTCGGGACAAACCTTGGCAGAGCCGCGAGGTTGGAGGTAAATAAGGAATTTGTTGAGTTGTAAGGAGGAAAATCAATGCCAATTGTTTCGTCTCATTGGCATATCTTTGTGATTTACTTGAAGCTTTGAACAGTTTGAATTTCAAGCTCCAATGCAAGAACTCCAATATTATGTAATAGATTAAAAACCGCGTAATTCTTTTTAATTTTTTAAGAAATAATTATTCCAATATGTAGTGTTATTGGGTTAGGTCTATATCCTCCACGTCAGTTTATCGAAGAGGTTATAGAAGCGACGAGTGGAAGAGGGGTGGGGACGGGGAGGGGGGCGCGCGATGACCACCCGTATCTGAAAATAGGGGCGGCGGCTGACAAAGGTTGGCAACCACTGTTCTACACCAAGCTACGTACTAGACCTGCAAGAACTGCAGCAGAAGAAAACAGAAATCCGGATGTAGGCTACTTCACGGATGCCATCACTTCGGATGTTTCGAAGCAGCAGGCGCGGATCTAGAGTTTGGCTTTGGGGGGGTGGGTCACAGAATCGAAATTGTTATGAAAATGGTATCACTAACAACGCAATCACAAAATAACCAAACGTACAAAACCAACCAATTTTTTTGCAAGCTACATGGATATAAATTTGATGTGTTTAGCGCACCAAAAATATTCGTACAAATTGCAACGGCGTGTTTTGCGACTTTTACATCGAGCTTCGAGAAAAGTATCAAGGTACGTTACAGTTTCGGCAAGTCGAGTTGGTACCTAAGGAAGAAAGTCATAGCTTAAATTGCCAACCAAGCTTGCAGTTTGGACGTCGGCAAAATTTGTTGGTGCGAAAAAAGCCCCAAATTCCTATCCGTGCGTTGCTGCACATTCATCGTGACATCACTATCGACATCGATTCGGTAATCACAAGGTTTGCTAAACTAGACGAGTTGATTTTGTTATATAAATAATCGTTTTTATACAACAGGTATGAAGTTGTAAATATGTACAGATGTAACAGAACATAATAATTGCAATAAAGATATTTTCAATATTGAATAAAATGAAAAAAAAAAACAATGAAAAAAAAACTGTTTTTAGCCTACTTTCGATTTTTGCAAAAAATGAAAGTAGACTTATGAGATCACTACAGGGCGAAAAAAAGTGTGTCTGGCTGTGTGTGTGTATGTGTGTGAGTCTGTGTGTGTGTGTGTGGGAGTGTGTGTACTCTGAATGTCTGTCCCCCCCTATCAATTCGAACACGGTTAAACCGAATTGAACGAAATTTGGTACAGAGGTAGCACTGGCAAAGGGCACCTCAGTGACATGTTTTATATGGCCGCCATCTTTACCAAAAGGAAATGGCGGCCAATCGAATGGTCAAAACTTAATAAAGCATTACGACCAAACTAATCATCGGATATTTACCAAATTTGGTAACAACCTACCTTCATATGGGACGCGTCTTGTGCCCAAACTACAAGGTCATCAAACGTACCATTTCAGGATGGCGGCCGTGTGAATTATGCAAAATTTATAATCCATAACATGGGACCCACCAGTTCCGATTATCGAACCAAGAATCGTTTAATCTGTTCTAAGCGACGTGGTTCGTTCGAAATTAAAAGTTTATATTGTAATATTATAATCTAGAAGTGACTTTAAAAATCTGAATCGTCTCGGCTATTTGACAAGATGGCAGCTGATCTCTCGTTCTGACCTATATTTTACTAATTTCAGTATGTTGCATGTAATATAACCTACTGATAAAAATTATATGAACTTAATATGAAATGAACTCGGTTTGAATATACTCCAGTGAAGAAATCTTCAGTCCAAGTGATTATTTGCTAATACAGTACGTTATATGAATTTAATCGATAACGCGTGAGTTATGAATGTACGATTGGCTGTGTGGTTAGAGCTCCCGTCTCTCATGTGGCTGGCCGGGGTTCAAATCCTATCAGAGTAGAACTTTTTTGCTTGATTTTTTTATATTTATTGTTTCTTGAGTACTGAGACGTTATAAAATAAAGCGTTATATGGTGCTTGTCGAATACATAGAATACGATGTGGTGGACTGTATAAAGAAATATATTTTACGCTGTATGTACATGATTAAACACTGAACAAGTACAGTAGATATTACATGCGTGCTATGACACCATGTCCGGTAGCCACTGCTACCTGCTAGCAAGTGAGTCCTGCTTGACGCAGGTAAGAAAACGACCCTTCCTCTTAATGGGTCAACAACCCTCCAGCAGGGGGAACAACTGTCATTAGAGTATGTACAGTGCCAGAGTTGCCAACATACTCCCCCCCTTGAAATAGCAAATATTTCAAACAACAATTAAATACTGTCACTTTGTTCTATTAACTGGAATAAGAGTTGAAATAAACACTATGTACACAAACATTTAAACAATTCACTTCTCTTCACTCAACAATGGGCAAAGTCTTGACACTGCTCTTTTCAAAAGAGCTCCGCTGGGTGTTTTGATGGTAACAACCCTCGTAACTCCGTCGGTTCCTGGATGCACTGCTGCGACACGGTCCAGTTTCAAATGAAGTGGAGGCACGCCCTCTTCCTTCAGAACAACCAGAGTGTCGATTTGTGGGGATTGTCCGGGCGACCGCCATTTAGAACGCTGTTGGAGTTGTCCGAGATATTCCTTGGACCATCGACGCCAAAATTGCTGGAACATAGCCTGAAGCAGTTGCCAGCGCTTCAGTCTATTCAAGGGAGTCTGAGACACATCTTCTTCCACAGGAAGATGAAATGAGCCACCGATCAGGAAGTGGGATGGGGTTAATACTTCCGGATCATTGGGATCAGAGGATAGTGGGCAGAGGGGGCGCGAATTCAAAACTGCCTCTATCTGTACAAGCACTGTAGTCATTTCTTCAAACGACAATGCAGCATGTCCTACTATTCTCTTAAGGTGATACTTAGCTGATTTAACTGCAGCCTCCCACAACCCTCCGAAGTGAGGTGAACCAGGAGGACTAAAATGCCACTGAATCCCCTTCTCAGTAGCAAAGCTTATGAGTGACTGCTTGGTATTCATATCATTAAAGAATTTCTTTAGCTCACGTGATGCACCTACGAAATTAGTTGCGTTGTCAGTGAATATGTGGGTGCAAGTTCCTCGTCTAGCCATGAATCTTTTCAGTGATGCTAAAAAAGCAGCTGTAGACAGATCGCTTACAAGTTCAATATGTACAGCCTTTGTGGCAAAACAAACAAACATAGCTATATATGCCTTAATCCGAGCGCCCTTACTGGAGGAAGGCCGTAAATATACTGGGCCACAGAAATCTATTCCTGAAGATGCAAATGGTCGACTGGGAACTACACTCCTTTCAGGTAGCGATCCCATTATCGGTTGATACAGCCGAGACGAGAATTGAAAACACGTCTTACATCGATACACTGCTTTTCGAGCACCGTTCCTCCCACATAGAGGCCAGTATTGCTGTCGCATCATTGTCAATAAAGTCTGAGCTCCAGCATGAAGAAAAACAAAATGAAAATGATCAAATAACATTATTGTAATGCGATGATTGCCAGGTAATAAAATAGGATGTCTTCTGTTGACCGATAGTTTAGTATTTTGCAGACGGCCTCCTACCCGTAACAGACCCTGCTCATCCAAATACGGTGCTAATCCATGTAATTTGCTTCCCTTGGGTAGTGGCAAATTTTGTTTGAGAGCCTTTATGTCTTGTGAAAATTCAGAACCTTCCGCAATTTTACACCATAAATACATAGCCTGCTCTAGTTCTACCGGATTAAGAGCACCTGTTTGTCTGTTTTAGTTTTAAGATTTTTGATAAATCTGAGCACGAGAGCTGTTATTCTAATCAGCTTGCTCCAGGAAGAGTATCTGTTAATCAGATTCGATCCAAGGGATTCTGTAGATGACACTAGAACGATTTTAGTTTTCCTAACTTCAGGTAATTCTTGAGAGCTATGCCTCTGCTGTGAAGGCCATTCGTCTTTATTATCTGAAAGCCAAGATGGTCCCGATAACCAAAATGATGAATTTAACAGCTTCTCCGCGGTAACTCCTCTCGAGATCATATCTGCTGGGTTATGATGAGTAGAGACGTGCTGCCAACAATCAATATTTGTCAACTGTTGAATCTGCGACACTCGATTAGCGACGTATGTTTTCCACTGGTGTGGATGGCCCGAAATCCATGCTAATGCTATTGTGGAGTCAGTCCAACAAAAACACTTGTCTTTAGTTACGTTTATGGATCTCATGACACTTTCGACCAACTGAGCAAGTAATACAGCACTGCATAGTTCTAATCTTGGTAAAGTTACTGAGCCTAATGACGCAACGCGAGACTTGGAACACAATAAGTGAACTGTTATTTTACCATCTCCTGTCTGAGATCTTACATAAACACAAGCGCCGTAAGCAATCTGAGACGCGTCACAAAATCCATGAATTTCATACTCCACAAATTCTATTGCCCTAACATGACGAGGCACTTTGAACTCCTTCAATTTAGCAATATCCTGCATATAACGAATCCATTTAATTTGAAGTTCTATTGTGAGAACGTCGTCCCAATTTAAGTTCATTTGCCACAGTTGCTGGACGAAAATCTTACCCTTAATCAATACTGGGGCCAAAAGCCCTAAGGGGTCAAATATTTTAGCCAGGTCTGATAGAATTATTCTTTTGTTTATCTGTGTCGAACTGAAATCACTTCTCAACTCAAACTGAAAAGTGTCTGTGATGGGTTTCCAAGATAGCCCCAACAACTTCAAGTCTTCACCTTCATCTACCTTAATAATGTACTTGGGATCTGTTTCGTGGTTAGAAATGCTCGATAGTACATTGGGCTCATTCGAACACCATTTTCTTAAGGTAAAACCCGCACTGGATAAAATATCTGAAACACACTTGTGAGTGGTTCTTAAGCCGTCAGTTGATTCACAACCTGTCATTAAATCGTCAACATAAAAATCCCGCCGTATTACATTCGAAGCTTCAGGAAATTCCTCCTTAGTGTCATTCGCCAATTGAGAGAGGCATCTTGTGGCCAGGAAGGGTGCACATGACGTGCCATATGTGACTGTTTTGAGACGATAATGTTTAAGCTCGTCCTTAGGGGACTCCCTCCACACGATACGCTGAAAGTCAGTATGTGCAGGTTCTATGAGGACCTGCCGATACATTTTTTCTATGTCAGCGGCCAATACATAGCGATGCATGCGAAATCTAGCCAATATTGAAAATAAATCATCTTGAACGATCGGTCCTACTAATAACAAATCATTGAGGGATAATACAGAATCGCCCTTCGAGCTGCCATCAAATACCACGCGAGTGCGCGTTGTCAATGAATTACCCTTAAATACACAATGATGCGGAAGGTAGTACTGTAATGGTTTGTTTATCTCATTACTGGGAATTTCCTCCATATGATCCAGGTCAGTGTACTCTCTCATAAACTGTACGTACTCCGACTTGACTTGGGGCTGCCTTTCAAAACGCTTCTCTAGGCTGTGAAACCGTCTAATTGCCTCATTAACTTTGCTACCTAGCTGACTCGGGTCCTCTTTAAGGAGTAGTGGGACTATGAACCTATCCTGTGGATTCCTTCTGTGACCGTCAGTAAATAGCCTCTCACTAATCTCTTGCTCAGAATGTCTTTGGCCAAGCAGTGCTTTCCCCGGCTCATTGAATATCTTACCTGACACAAAGAGGCAGGAAGAACTGTTATCTGCGTGCTTTTCAGACAAACCAACACTACCTGCTGCTACCCAGCCAAGAGCCGTGTTGCGAAACAACGGTAGTTTGTTTGAGAAACTGTCGAGCTGAAATTGTTCTGCGCCGATAAGATCGTAAAAGAATTCTGCTCCAATGAGAATGTCTATGGATGATGACACATTAAATTGAGGATCCGCAAGGTTTTCTAATATAAACTCTGGAATACTCCAATCTGTGATGTTGATATTTTTAGTGGGTAAGCACTGACCAGTAATTGAAGGTATTACGTGAAATGTCATGATTCGTTCAAAGGAACCGAACCGCGAAGAAATCTTTGTTCTTACCACCGACCCCACCTTGATGGTAGTGTTATGCAACCCATGTATCGGAATATTAGTCATTGTCTTTAACAATCGTAATTGATGAGCTAATTCCCTGGTTATGAAGTTGAGTTGCGAGCCGCTGTCTAACACAACCCGAGCATGACGGGTTTTTCCCTCTGAATTGTTGACATTCACTACTGCTGTCGACAACAATACATGAGAGGAAACATCATTGTTGTGATTGTGCAATGAAACAGCATTACTACTATGTTGCTCATTAAGGGGAGACAATGAAGTATTATTGGACACAATACTCTTGTTTGAAGTTTGACTATTATTGTGGTTCGGTGACCCTTGGTCCCTGTGAAGCAAGGTGTTGTGTTTATCCTTGCACAGCTTACAACATGAACGAGTGCACTCGTTAGCGAAGTGATTTCCAGACAGGCAATTAACACAGAGCTTATGCTTCTTGATCTCCCGCCATCTGTCATAAACACCCATAGAGGTGAAGGTTCTGCATCTAAATATGGGATGTTCCTCCGTGCAAAGCGGGCATTTCTGATTTTTCTGTGAAAGGAAACAATTTATTCCTGGGTTCGTGAATGGCCTCGGTTTGAAACCAGATGCATTCGGTTTAGATGAAACGCCTACCTGCTTCAGCTGTTTTGTGCGATCACAATTCTTAGTATCGATCGATTCCAATGCATTACATGTTTCGAGTAGAAATTTGTCCAGTGTCTGATACGATGGAAGATCAAAGGTTGGTAACGAGGTCTCCCATTTTTTTAATGTTTCAGCGTCAAATCTGTTTGTTATTAAATGTTTCAAAATGGCATCTAATTGTTCTTCACAAGACAGACCAAGCGCTCATAGCGACTGTATGTGCCTTCTGAAGCCGTCATACAAGTCTTTTAATGCCTTGGAAGATTCCACTTCTATTTTGTTAATCTGAAGGACCGAATTAATGTGGGAGGAAACAATTGCTCGCCGGTTATTGAACCTTTCATTTAACAGGTTCCACGCTATGTCGTAATTCGCTGCAGATATTTCTAGAGACTGTAACACGTCTGCCGCCCTGCCTGATACCACTGATTTTAGGTAATGAAATTTCTGTATTTTTGACAAATTTGCATCTTCATGAAAGAGATTCTTAAAGGTATCGGCAAAATTGGGCCATTCTAAATAATCACCTGCGAATGTAGGTAAACTTATTTGAGGCAGTTTAACTGAACGTGTTTGCGAACTGGAAGTTGATTCACCAATAGAATCACTTAGCGAAGTTGCTGACTTGGAAATTGCACTGTTTATGGATCTTATAAGACCAGATGTTTTGAAGTATTGCTCCTCAAAGTCGGAGCGATAAGATTCTTGTTCTGCTTGAAATTATTCATCCTCTTTCAAATCCTCTATTTGTGATTGAACTGTTTCATATTCTTCCCAGATTTTTGATAAGTCAGCCCGTCGATCTTCCAACTGATCTACGTCCTTAGATTGAGAATCTAATTTCTCTACGAAGCCTTGTATGCGAGATAAGCTAGCCTTTAACCTACCCCTTTTGCTACACAGTGATTTTATCTTTTGTTCCATTTTTCACTAGCAATTCCCAATAAACTGCTGAATGATATAAAATCACAATAGACCAAATGCATATACGTAAAAGAATGACAAAACGAAAAGACAAATACCTAACATATTTACATAATACAAAGATGAACTCCTGGTTTTGTTTCAAAGAGTTGCGGGAAAACTGCGTACAAATAACATACAGTTTTACGGGCGAAATCATGTGTGATCACTAGCAATACCAATACATTGCAAGTACAAACGAACAGTTTTGAATGGAGAAACAAAGAAATGCATATGAGTCACAAGGAATAATTAAGGATGATCGGTGACTTACCAGGATGATGAATTCTGTTGTCCAGTAGTCGCCATGCCACTAGCAACCCACGGCATTCGTGCGAAGCCATGCTGTCTTGGGATCACAGAGTTCAATTTTCACTGTTTTCCTTGCCATCTAATCGTGCCCGGAGGACCAAAACTTATGTCGAATACATAGAATACGATGTGGTGGACTGTGTAAAGAAATATATTTTACACTGTATGTACATGATTAAACACTGAACAAGTACAGTAGATATTACATGCGTGCTATGACACCATGTCCGGTAGCCACTGCTACCTGCTAGCAAGTGAGTCCTGCTTGACGCAGGTAAGAAAACGACCCTTCCTCTTAATGGGTCAACAACCCTCCAGCAGGGGGACCAACTGTCATTAGAGTATGTACAGTGCCAGAGTTGCCAACAGTGCTTTTTGCAATGGAAATTATATGTAAAAAAAACGACATTCTCCACCGGAGTGACATCTACCAGCCTTCAGTTGTACTATGCAGAAACTATAGATTCGAGCAGCGCTCTATACCGGCCAGTTAGTGAACCCAGTCTTAACGACTACTAGGAGTAATAATACAGTAACATTCGTTTATTCCTTGTGCACAGAGGCGTTGTTGATAACCTCAAAACTTGCAATATGGATGATTTGGAGATGGATTATTTTGTTATACCGTGTATTTAAGATTAGCCTATAAATTAACGGGTTGCGACGTTACTTCACTTAGTCCTATATCATTCGTATACGACACAAAACAACAACGTGACGTCAGTTTCTGATCTGCTCTGATTGGCTATTACATTGCTGCAGTCGGGTAGTTGGCAGTCAAGGATAAAATTCGCGACTGCCAACTGCCAGCTACCAACTGCAACTTCATGTTGTGTATGGTGCCTATAGTATACACGGAGTCGATCGCGACTGCCGACCGAGGACTACCAACTACGGACTGCCGACTGCGCATTGTAGATGGGCCTTATTAGAGCAACGAAGTTTCAATTATTGAAAGTAGTCGGTGTTTGGAGTGATTGCTGATGAAATTGCAAAATGCTGGGGTAAATTATAAACTATGGTTTGAACGCCACTGTTCAAATCCTGTGTGCCAATTTGCGCTTCAAATAGGAAGAAATTAGGAGATGATAAGGACAGAGAGATATAACTATACCCATACATTTAGGAGAAAGTAGGCTATATGTTCTTTCCCGAACATCTTGTTTTCAGTTAAAATTCGTTAAGTTTTATTTGTCTGGTTATTGTGTTTTCGTTTTTTGAGTTTGCAAAAAAAAAATTGGTCTCCGTTTGGGGGGGGGGGGGGGGGTGGTCATGACCCCCGTGACCCCCCCCCCCCCCCCTTGAATCCGCGGCTGCGAAGCAGGCTATGAATTGAGCAATCTGGTCACCCTGCTGGCAGTGCACAGGCTATGCGGGACGAAGACGTGCTATAGCGATTCGTGCGATCACTGTAACATATTTTCTGAAAGATACCATGTGACAAATATTAAAAAGAAAATTTATATTCCTACTGTACATTTTGGCTTTTGGCTGCACTCATTAAATTATTAAATACCCTACTGTAAATGAAGCATCAACAACATTTTTGTTTCATATGGTCTAGTACTACCCCTAAGTGAGTGGTTTAGTTGCAAAGCTATATCAATCCACATGTGAATAAGGATCACTTGGGAAATGGTGTTCCTATCGAGTTTCCCCACACTTAACTCCAGGTAATTTATTTTATGTCCCGGGGAATCTAGACCAATTCTAGAAAATAATGGTTGCTCTACTACAATCACCATGAAAACATAGGTTATCAGACAACTTTTCTATCTGCCCACGTACTTGTAGCAGCAGTAGTAGTAGTAGTAGTAGTAGTATTTTTAGGTAATTCTCCCCTTTATTATACTTATCGTTTGGGGCTGATGACCTAGATGTCTCATAAATAACATTAGCTGGAACCGGTTCCTTGCAGGAAATTTCAAGCTTCATTAACAAAACAAGTATGTCAGTTGTCCTTCATTTTCGAACCATAGATCATCTTCACTCACTAAAAAGGATTCTTCGGCCATTCCTTTTCATTATATGACGGAAATTATTCTCTTAAGGGAAGGTATGACTGAAATATCAAGGATTTCGTTGAAAACTGTCATTTATTTTGCAAAATAAAATACCCCAGTGCTTGCTGTACCAGAAAATGTGTACAATCTTTTATAAAGAATACGCCTAAATTCTGGCTTCCTTCTCTGCGACGAGAATGTTCACTAGTGCGTGAATTCACGAAAATAACTGCTAGTCCTGAGCTCCCTATTCATGAAGACATTCCTGCCATCAACACAAAGAGACTCCATTCCCGTCATCCTCCATTACAAACTTGCAAAGTCAATAAAAATAAATATAATACAGGGTGTAATTGATATAATGGAAGTCCGTTACACTGGTGATAGAAGAGACTATTGTAAGCTTCCTAGGTAAAACAAATTGTCACCTATCTTTAAATTGAAAATTTATCATTAAAAAGTCAATATTTTTAGTTTTTTTCCGAAATACTTCAAACAGAAGGTGAGGGAGCAGGCTGGGGTGAACGGGGCGGGGCTAGGTGGGGCGATGGGCGGAGGAGAAGTTGTTACGTAATCGGAGAGTTGACCTTACAAGTTGAGGGGAGGTATCAGCTGTTACGAGGAGCGAGCGATACCCGTCTCGTAAGAGAATTTGTATTGCTGTTGTTGTTGTTGCTGTTGTTGTTGTTGAAATTGCACGCTATGTCTTGGGACGTTATGACCGGTAGTATTGTGTAGCCTACTTTGTAAGTGTCAATGCCGTCCGGCACGTTAATGAAATACAGTATGACAAAATTCCGACATCCCGTATTCTGTTCTGAACTAGCATTAAAGACGGAAGGAATATTCTTGATGTTTTGTTTGAGAGGCTTGGCAATTTTGGTCATTTAGCCCCATGTGGTAGGGTGTGGGAAGAATTTGTCTCATAACCTGTGTTTTTGTGGTTTCTTTAGTAATGTGGGTGTTTGTAATTCAGGTGAGGATTGGGAAGGAGGTGGCCGTGGACTTAAGTTAGGAAACATCCCAGCATTTGCCTGGGGTAGAGGTGGGAAACTATGGAAAACTACTTCCAAGATTTAATACTAGTATGGTACCACATGTGCATAGTAATAATAATAATGAAAATGAAAACCCACAGCCTGCTTCCAGTCTCCGACCGGGTCAGGAATGGAATGAATGAAGCCCCCATCTAGCGGCGAGGATATGGACTGTGCCGGCTGCCGAGGCCTGACGCACTCCTCTGGGGCAATGATTAAATGAATGACAGATGAAATTAAATGTTAGAGGAGAGTGTTGCTGGAATGAAATGTTGACAGGGAAAACCGGAGTACCCGGAGAAAAACCTGTCTGCCTCCGTTTTGTCCAGCACAGATCTCACATGGAGTGACCGGGATTGGAACCACGGACCCAGCGGTGAGAGGCCGGCGTGCTGCCGCCTTAGCCACGGAGGCTTCGTAATAATAATAATAATAATAATAATAATAATAATAATAGCCAGCCTTGTGGTGTTGGGGTAGCGCACCTGCCTCTCACCCGGAGACCCCGGGTTCGATTCCCGGCTCCATCAGGGATTTTAGAAACTGACGTGAGGGCTGGAACGGGATGCACTCGGCCTCGTGAGGACAATTGAGTAGCTGACTGACAGTGAGGCAGCGCCCCGATCACGAAAACCAAGATTAACGGCCGAAGGGACCCGATGTGCTGATCACGCGTCACCCCAATATCTGCAGGCCAAATGGCTGGGTAGCGGTCGATTGGTAGGCCTAGGCCCTTCACGGGCTGTAGTGCCAGGGGTTATTTATTACTTTTAATAATAATAATAATAATAATAATAATAATAATAATAATAATAATAATAACATTAAAGTCAATATAGCGAGTTGGTTGGCCCAGTCAAAAGGCAATAGCATTTTAGAACGGGTAAAGACCATACCTATCATTGTCTGAAATACGGGCGTGATCTCAAGTACCTTGCTCAAAAACCTTAAAGAACCGGTTCTGGTTACTCAAATGGACAAACTAATGCAGAAGGCAGTAGTTCTCTCAACTACCCGAATCGTCTGGAAATTCATGGGTAGCGATTTCGACTTTCCAGCTTAGAAGTGGCTGTTTCAGTAGCAATACTTTGGTTCCCTGAAGCCCGTATAATTATGTTGTGATGTACCAGCAATGTGTTATATGTACTGTATAAAACAATAATAATAATAATTAAATGATAGTGAGGCTGCGAGCTCAGGTATTAGAGTGCTACCCTTCTCGAGGGTTCGATCTAGTCTGAGTCATGTAATACATGAAGGTGAACAAATACGACAGCCTTATGTCGATGGATGAAATGGCACGTAGCCTACATGAAATTCTGTGAACACAACATTCCGGAATCTAACATGCCTGCCAAAAATAAAAATAGTGTGTCCAACATCCTCATCATCATCATCATCATCATCATATTATTATTATTATTATTATTATTTTTATTATTATTATTATTATTATTATTATTATTATTATTATTATTATTATTATACACATTATAAGAGATTATATCTTTACTGAATGTTATGTATTTTTAAGAAGGGTTCCAATTGTTTAGGACGTTCAGTAAATAAATATGTTTGGTAACAATGATGATGGAAGAGACTTGAAAGCTTGTTGTGATGGTTGTTGTTAATTCATTTTAGGGGCTTGAGACATTTTTTTATCAGCCCCGTGTAGTTGGGTGAGTGTTGGATTCGTCTGATAAACTGTGTTTCTGTGGTGACTGTAGTAGTATGTGTAGCTGTAGTTATTAGGGTCGAGAATGAAGTTGGTGCTTCGAGACTCCAAGTACCATACTATCCCGGCATGTGCTTGGAAAGTGCGTGGAAGAATCCAGGGAAATCCAAACTCAGGATAGCCACTGTCGGTGCTGAAATTGGACTTTCAATTACCGGACTTGCTGCGATCGCGGTGTACGATAAAATGCGCCTGCCTACACCGCGGGGGTAGGAATGAAAGCAGCCGTGGTCTTATAAAGGGACATTCCAACTTTGGACTCGTGGGATGCCACGGAAAATCATCTTGTGGCTGCAGATGGTGGGAAGTAAGGAAGCTTGTGTTTTTACATGACCGTAAATGTCGTGATAATGAGCTACTGGACCTTCTTTTTATGTGGAATCCGAACCACAGGATATGGCATTTCACTTCGAAAATCTCACATTCATTGACCGGGAATCAAACCCGGTCCGCCATGGTGAGAGGCCAAAAGCTGGACCGCTGCGCCATCATGCCCCGACGTGCATATCGGCTGGTAATGGTACGCTGTCTCAACACTAGCACCACATGTAGATGATGATAAAAATAATAATACATAATAATAATAGTCTAATAATAATAAGAAGAAGAAGAAGAAGTGTCAGCATGTGTAGTTCTGGTGGTAGAGTGCTAAAAATAAAAGTCTGGCAACTCGACATACCAAAAAAAACAACATAAAGGGACTTAGGTTGGTTCCATAGTTTAGGGGCTGCGACAACGTGGTCAGGTAGCCCCGTATTAAAGAATTTAGTGTGTCTAAGATTCTATTATTACTATTATTAGTACAGTAGTAGTAGCCTAGTATAATAATAGTTTTATTAATATTTTTGTTACAGTTGTTGCACTGTCGTCACACAAAGATAGACCAAGAGTTTCTTAAATTAATTTACCAAATCTTTAGGATTTCCATTTTCTATGCATAGGCAATGAGAACGGCAAAATCCTAGACAGATCCACCAGTACTAGTCATGTAGCCACTCCCCATGAAGGTGTGAAACAGCTGTTCATAGGCTCGGTTTGTGTATTTCAATGTCATTGGCAGACAAGACGAGGAGGTCACTCAACTTCAGACTCTTGTCAACATTCCTTAGCGTTGAAGGGGAGGGTGACGGGGAGAAGGCAGCTGTGCTGCTGAGGGGAACGAAGTGTGAGCCCGTTTCCAAGACATTGACGGACGATTTTTGTGATTTAATTCCACCTACACTAATTAAGATCCGACTGAATTTCATGAAGATATTTGCTTAGAATACCATCTTCTATCACCAGTGTACGGGACTTCCAGCATATCAAATACACCCTGTATAAGTGATCGATGGACTAAATTATGGCAAACCAGTGCTATAAAGGAACAAATGAAGATGCCTTGTATCAAAACCAGGCCACCAGGATTTGATAAACACAGGAAGATTTGAACCACTCTGAATAGAATACGAACTATATGTGGTAGATGCGCCGATTCCCTAAATAAATGAGGGGATGACATCCCAGCGCTGTGATTGTGGTGTTGAATGTCAAACGGTTCAGCACATTGTCCAAGCGTGCCCCTTACGAGCATTCCATGGTGACCCGCAGGAGTTCCTCTTCGCAACAAATAAGGCTATTGAATACATCACAAATCTGGATATCTGTTTGTGACTCAGTGTATAGATTATTATGTAAATATGTCAATAGACTATAATTATCTTTGTTCAATGTGTTTCCAAAAGCTATATAAATAATGTGCTACAAGATGAGTTCACAAATGAAGCTAAATAATGGGCTGCCCCAAGGATCTGTTCTCGCACCTCTGCTGTTCAGCTTCTACATATCAGATATGCCTGAAACCACATCAAGAAAGTTTGGGTATGCTGATGACTGGGCACTCGCAGTGAGGCATAGAGATCTTGAAGTTAAAGAGTCCATATTGACCCATGATTTGTCAATTATTGGTGCATATATTCACAAATGGAGGTTGCTGCCAAGTGTCGCGAAGACAGAAGTCTCATCGTTTCACCTAAACAACAAGTTGGCCAACAAAGAGCTCGAGGTCTACTTTGAAGGAAGACTTCCTTATGCTTCCATAACAGAGCTCTAGTAGAAGGAGTGCCAGCTGAAAGTCATAGTAAGATGAGTTGCAAAGTGAGTTCTTCATTGGTCTTGAAGGTCATACCAATTTACCAGTGACTTGCATCAGATCAGCTGTTGCAGTTTTGCTCCGAAGGAAGAACATAAAACCCTAATTAAGATCATCACCTCATTTTCTGGAATGCTGTAAAGAACTCTTTGTTTCAAAGAGTAAAATTGAACTTGCTAGACTTAGAGCAGTCAGTGAGTTCAATATGGGCTGTTTAGGCATTGAATGACTTGTAGAAGTTTCAATATGACACCCTGTCTCCAGACAGTATCAAATGCAGCTGTTTCAAGACCCAAGAAATATTCTATTGTGTGCGCTGTTTGAGTCTTCAGTCTTTCGACTGGTTTGATGCAGCTATTCATGCCTCCCTGTCTTGAGCTAATCGTTTCATCCCTACATAGCTAGCTTACTTAACATCCGAAGCATTGTGTTTAATATATTCTAACCTTGGTGTACCCCTACAGTTCTTGTCCTCAACCCATCCTTCCTTAACTAAGTTTGCTATTCCTAGCTGTCTAAGTATGTATCCTACCAACCTATCTCTTCTCTTCATTAACAGTCACCTGAAAGATCTCTCCTCTCCCACTCATCTTAATACTTCTTCATTTGTTAATGTATCTACCCATCTGATCTTCATTATTGCCCTAACACCACATTTATCCTCTATTCTGCTGCGCCAACAGTCCAAGTTTCACTTCCATAGAGTGCTATGCTCTAAACAAAGGCTATCCAAAATGACTTTCTAATACAAAAATCTTTATTTGATGTCAATAGATTTCTTTTCTGTAGAAATGCTTTCCTTGCCTGGACCAATCTACTTTTTGCTTTGCATGCGAGGGGAATCGATGTGTTATTGAGCACTCTTTGGTAGCAGAAAACAGAACTGCCGACGTTTGAGGATGAGCGAAACAGGGAGCACAGTCCATCAGAAACTAGCGGCTTCGGTGGCGTAGTTGGTAGCATGCTGAGCTTCTATGCCCAAGGTCGTGGGTTCAAACCCGGCCGAAGTCATCGGAGGGATACCTGAAATATCCTGGAAAAACCTGGAGAAACCTGGAATTTTCCTTGAACGCTTATAAATCACTAACGAGTGGTCAGCATCTGGATGTATTTTGCTTATTAATATTTTTAGGTACCCAGGAAAATACATTTGGTACACTGTAAAAAATATCCAAAAACTTTGAATTATTTTGCGCTCTTTTGGGTAAAAAAAAATCAAATTTTGACAAAAAATATGACCTGCTTCCATGCAGTCACATACACGCAAAAAATTATCAACAATGATAAAATTAATTATTCACTGTATAAAAGCCTAAAAAGTCCGAAAACACGGTGTTCGTTGCCTGGAATATGGCTACAATGGATGTAAATCCAAGTCCGAATAATGCTCAATTTATCGCTTTTTCTCGTGTTTTTTTAAATTGTCGTCTTATATGCTGAAACGTACGCTACATTTGTGTTATATTGCATTTTCTTTACGTGCTTGCACAGTGAATGTAGGATGATCTACAAAAAAGGACCTAAACCTCCCGAAGCCTTGACAGTAGGAAAGAAGAAGAAGTTTTTCAACCGAAAAGACAATCAGGAGACTTTGTGTCCGATTTTAAGACTCAGTGTCTTTTTTGTGAAGAAAAAATTGACTACGCTCATCCTGATCGCAATCCGTTCAGCAAAGTATAGTACATTGAGTTTATTGACACCCTTCGTGGAGAAGCTAAGAAGCATGCCTTCCTTCGGAGGGGAAGTAAAGCTGGTGGTCCATGTCATAGATTTATGGCATGATAAAGAACCTTCCACTAATTACACTTGTGTGAGGTTAAATTATAGGCTATATTTGACTAACGCTCTTAGGTTCCAACGTTCGTCGCCTGGAGCCGACTGCGGTGGCATCTAATAACAAAGTTCATAACTATTTGGTCGTTAACGGTGGCGTTTGGTAGCAAAAGTTGGAACTACTTGAAAATCGAATGTCTGCGGTCCTTACTTGAATTGAAAACAGACAACACACATTAATACAGCCATCACAATAAACACCGGTTTTCAGACAGATTCTAAACACACCCAAAGTAAATGGGGCTACCATACCGCGTTGTCGCAGCCCCTAAACTGAGGAACCAACCAATCCATCAGAAACAAGCCAGACATTTCCACAAACTGCAGAAATTATCAGAAGAAGAGAAAAGAAAAGGCTCTTTAAGGGGGAAAACATTGGAGAAGAACAATATGAGGTTATCGCGGACCCTTTGCTCTCTCTCCACGGATGTCAGTTTGAGACCTATTGCTCTCGATCCAGTTCGAGTTGGGTTTGAAATGTAGAGCGAGCAGACTAACTGCAGGTTTTCCCTGCTGGCTTATTCTCTCAACTGTCCCTCCAGTGATATTATATGAACATGAATGCCTTACGGACTTGTCCCTCATGATAATATTATTTCTGAACATTTGCTAGCGGATGGAATAATCCCCAGTGTCCAGTCCCGGTCCGAGCCTCAGGGCAAGGCAAGCAGAGTAAAGGCTCGCATGACACATCTCAGTTCATAACATCGTGCATCAAGTATATGGCTGGTTGTTTTGTTCCTCAGTTTAGGGGCTGAGACAACGCGGTCATGTACTTTGGGTGTGTGTAGAATCTGTCTGATAACCGGTGTTAATTGTGATGGCTGTATTAGTGTTTGATATCTGTAATTTAGGTAAGGACAGCAGGCGATCAATTTCAAGTAGGTTAGTTGCTGCTTTTGCTACCAAATGCAACCATTAACGACATCTAGCTGCGAACTTAGCTACTAGATGACACCGTAAATGGCACCTGGTGGTGAACGTACTTAATAGAGCGGCGATTTTGCCTGATTGGCATACCGATTTTCACTGTACGGCCAACAAACGGAAACTTTTTGATCACGCCTTATACATTGAAAAACAAGCAAGGTAAAGAAAGAGTTAAGAATCATAATCATGTGGAGATGGCTATGAGTGGTTTTAGTTAGTTAATGTTGCTTTAAGAGGCGGAAGAGTCAGGTCATCTGCCCCTCTTAACACAGAATAAAGTATACACTTTGAATGAATTTAAAGTGTACGCCTAAATATGAAAAAGCCTAAAATTAAGAATAGAAAAATAAACTAATAATTATGATAATACACAAAAATATTACGGAAAAACAAGAATTCAGAATTCAAAAAAGAACAAAGTCTTGGAGTAAGCGTATAGTTGAAAATTTAGATTGCTGGCCCTAACCCATTCTCAAGTATAAAGCGGATGACGAGATCAGCAGCTATGACGTCATCTGCTAATATAAGAACGAGTGTATTGTGCAAGGCATGGTTTCTTCGTAGATCAGCAAGATCCACACACTCGTTTAAAATGAGGACCTTGGTGAATACGGCTCTACAGGTACAAAGTGATTGGGGGGTCTTCCCTTATTATTAATTTAATACCAATGTCTTAAATGAAACAACAACAATATTATTGTTTAATTGGGTCTAGTACTGCCTTCAAATGAGCAAGATCCATACACTCGGTTAAAATGTGAGCCACGGTGAATACGGTTCTACAGGTACAAAGTGGTGGGGGATCATCCCTTCTCATGAGGTACGAGTGGGGGTATCTTCCATGAACTGCCATTAGTCTACTCACAACCGGGTGAGTTAGCCGTGGTCATTACGGCATGACTGCTGGCAGACGCTCACATCCGGGAGGCGAGGAGGTTCGAATCCCCCCGCCGGCAACCTTGATGATGGTCTTCTGTGGTTTCCCATCTTCCTTTCAGGCAAATGCCGGAGTTGGTCCCTAACTATAGGCCACAGCCGCTACCTTCCAACTCCTCATCCTTACATCCAAACTTTCATCTCCAACGGTACTTGTAGCTCAACCATTGGGTGTCCGTCTCGAAGCAGCTACAAACCTGGCGAGCCGAACATGTCCTCGGACACTCCCGGCAGTAAAAGTCATACGCTAAAAAAAAAAAGTCTACTTACAATAACAGACTCCCTCCATAATCGGAATGAGCAGTTCCCTTGATCACTCTCAGTTAGCTGGGCATTGGGCACGTAGCCACTAACTGACTCTCCCAGAATGCTAGTAGCCTACTGTACCCGATACCTAGTTAAGGCTATCGGCTACGCCAGCAGACATTAAGCCGTAGTTGAGGTTTTGGGAAGAGTCAAGAGAAGATAGCGCTCAGATCGAGTCAAGAGGAATGTCAGGATGACGTACTAGGTCTAGGATTTAGAAGGCGCTGCCATCTGTAAGCAGATGGAATTATGGATGGAATTATGAGGCTTTATTTAGATCTATATGGAACATGGTATTTAAACATCTTAGAAGAGGAGATATAACATGCATTATATGTGGTAATAATTTGAAGGAAGTTATATAACCCTTAAGTTATTTTATAACTTAATAGCCGAGATGATGGGGGTTCGAGATTGTATTTGTGACGCAAGACCACGGTGGTGGGGAGGACGTCACGTGACCGCACCAGGCAGGTAAGGGTCAAGCCAGTGCAGAAACTGTCAGTCGAGCTCTGTGAGCCAAGCAAGAGAGTCGAGCTGAGTAGCACACGCCAAGCGCATGGTACAGATCGCGTCGCGAACAGAAACTGTCACGGAAAGTGCAGGGGACAGTTTCGGCTTCTCCGAGCGGCGAGCGACAAGTAGGTCAGTGGGCCGGGCGAACACCCGCAGCAGACAAGCATAGGAGGCCGGGGTTCCTTAAAACGGCATTGCGAGTAGTTGGAGAACTTTATTCCAAGCTGCATTTCAACGCAGAACGGCATGATTATTATAGCATTGCAGTAGAACCGTGCGGGTTAATTCCCATTATTATACGCAAGCATTGTAACAGAAGCTGAACTTCATTACTACATTGAGTTAGAACGTTTATTCAGCATTTGAATTATACAAGATAGTTACGAGATACTGCAACTTAGAACTTCGAATGAACATAGTTTTTCTGAATGACATTACGACTATGCATTTCATAACGCAGTCCAAGTAACATTAACAATTTCTAAGCAAACGGAATGTCGTAAGCATATGCACTTAGGAACATTAGCTCGTGCATTAATGCAAGTCATTCTTAAGAAGTGTTATGAATTACCGAGTATGAACGCAGATACAGGGTGTTTCATAAACTTAGACACTCTGATAAAATAATTTTTATTTTCTACAAGTAAAACTTAACCGCTGTGGAAATTGAACTTTCAACACTTAAACTGAACATTGTATAGAACAGTGGCGTAACGTAGAAGAGGAATAGGGGGTCCGCTGTTTCTATGAACTTTTTCGTGAGGATTCGGACAATATCCGCTATGGATAACCAGAAGTTTATCATGTCGGAGTAAACGCAGACAGAGACGCGATGGCACCACAGAGCGATGGATTCGATTCCTGACGAGAAGGAGGTCCACCAGCTGATTCACTTGGAATTCGAAGGCAATCGTCATTGCATGGATGGAATGATATTCACGCCGATCTTTAGAGAAATTCATTACTTAGGGAAAATCGACGATCTTTGAAATTTAATAACAGCTGATTATGAGAAGGTACTGTAAGAGTTATAACTTTCTGATACGATTATTTTCATGAATACTGGGCACACATGTATATTTTTCTAATAGGAGTGATACGATTGTTTAAGACATGGCTTTGACTTTATATGCTTCGAAATTTTGCTAGAATATGGCGTGACCATATGATATGGCAGGCATCATTATACGAAATTCTCACCATTGGTTGGCTTTATTAAGCAGATATTTGGTCTTTTAGACATTTTTCCAGCAAGGATATTTTTCATGAATAGTTTTTTTGTGTGACGAGTATTTCGAACTCGTGATCTGCAATTGATTATCTAAAATTACTTCGTCAGTTCATTGCATACTAGCGAGTGTGTATTATTCATCAGTAGGGATTTTTTCCATTGGATTGTTTGGAGATATTAAGATGTTATTCACTTTAGTGAATGAATATCGCTTTTATATGACAACTAGAGACTTGTTGATTCCTATCTGGTACATTCACTCATATAGTCTTCGAGATGGGGTCTTTCGTATTTATACGATTGTATGGTGGTTACTCATCTTACCCATCGTTTAGGGCACTATCATGATTAGTCGACGGGGCGAGGTCTTTCGTATTTATACGATTGTACGGTGGTTACTCATCTTACATGCCATTGAGGGACTCATTTTTATCATCCGAGTGTACATGAGATTGTAAGTGAATCAAACAAGGAACTACTAGTCACATATCAGTCGAAATTTTGTTAAATAAAGTAGAGATAAATGTCAACAGGGTTACATTTGTAATTCTTGTTTGCCAATCCAATATTTTGTTGATATACTCTTTTGAGAGTAATTTCAGTTTAACAGCTGTTACAGCTGATGCTTTTGATGATTTTTATAATTGTGTTTGATACCTTTGAGAAGGATTTAAAGTAATTGAATCTTGTAAGATGAATCATTAATGGTCAGATTTATTTTAAGGCAGATCAGTATTGCAGATTTTGATATGAGAGATTATAGCACATTGGTGTTTTTCTGTGATGTGAATTATGAGAATTGTAAGAGAATTTATGCTATTTGAAAGCAAATCTTGAATTACTAAGGTAATATTTTTCCAATTTTTTAAGAAGTTGTCTAGATGTGATCAGATTAATTACAGTTATTGGAGATTGTGTGCGTTGATAATTTGAAGCCAGTTATATATTTTTTTGTAGATCATTCAACATGGTTAAGTGAAGTTTGTGATAGGCATTTTGTGGAAGTTGCCAAGTGATAGTTGCAATGTTGCTAATGCATTTTGAAGCAGACATGAGGTTGTCGAACCCAGTCTAGCGTAATTGTTGAGATTCATGCTGTATGTGCTGAATATTTATGGAGTTTTGTGGAATAATTGTGGTATTCAAATGTGATATTTGAATAATTGAGGATATATAATGTCGTTGTGGATAGTCAGATCCAACGTGATGTCGTGAAGGCAATAATATTTTTTGGCATGAAAATTAAATACGAGATATAACTTGGAAGTAATAAAACTGTAAGACAACGTTCTATAACCCAAATTAAACAATTTGTTAGGAAATTAAACAAATAAATAAAGTTGATAAGACAAGATTTTCTGAGAATAATAATTAATGAAAAAATAATCTGAAATTTAAGCATATTAATGATCTGACCTAATGAAATAAAAATCAGAATGACTAGATGAAATAATAAGAATCTAAATAACCAGAAGAGTAAATTTAAATAAGTTGATAAATTAAATTTTGGAATAAATCAATGAATTAAATAAATGGATGAATTAAAGATTGGATGAATAAAATGATTTAAATAAATTAATAGATGATTGGATAGATGATGAATAACTGAATTAGAAGGTGATAATTAATTAAAGAAGCTGATGATTAATGAATTTATATGGAATTAAAATAAATTTAATTGAGATATAAATTGAGGAATTAAACAATTTGTATTGATGATTTAAGACGATTTAATCTGAAGTATATGATAAAATAAGAGTGTGTGAATAATTAGAAGGCATAATGAAGTGATGATAATAATTTTCATTTAAATGATTTAATGGTGATGAGTTAATGATTCTGACAGGAATATGTTGAATTTTAAAATGAGAATTAATGTGAGAAATATTTAATTTTGATGATGATGATAATGATGACCAATGAGAAGTGAATTTTCTGTAATTCACAAACAAGTAATTATGAATGACAATGTAAATAGTGTAAATTAATTATTCGATGTTTAGGAGCATTTGACTAACATGTTCAACATTTAAATTATGCCATGCAAGCCATAAATTGCGTGATATTTAAAGTATGTGATTATAATATGTGTATGTTTAGACAGATTAATAACTTTTTCAAATCCACATTTATGATGTTAAATTAAAGAGAAATTAGGTCTCAGGTATCACAAATGTCAGTGACGAAAGACACCCAAGAGAACTTTAGAGATTTTTCTGTTTTATGTGGATGAAATATTTTTGATTAGAAAAGAGATGGTTCGATTTTTGGACAATGACAATTTAACGTTGGCATTCGACCATACTCTCAGGTAGGAGTTATATTTAAAATGTCTGTCTGACTATCAAAGTGAAATAAATTTGTTTTTATCTTAGTTGTGATCTGATGATGGTGTGATTTTCCCTTTTCTTTCCTTGTATTGAGTAAGGCTTAACCAGGAAAGGAGGTGGTTTGCTAGGAATTCAGTTGATGGCGCCCATTTATATTTGCATTTATTTGATTAAACTTAAGCCCGTAACGACCCTAGAGATACTTTGTCTCGTGTTACCCAACTGCTTTTTCGATAACTTAGCTGAATTTCCGACACATTCCTTATTTGACTAGAGGTTCATTTAACTCCGCTCTGTCCTGGAACTCCAGGAATGCGATGTAATAGCAGATGGGTCATCGCATCCCCAGGACGAACGGGTACAGAGTGAGAGGGAGAATTGGCTTTACCCACCTGTGGGGCTTCGATTTTGCTTATTCTATGGAATCACATCAGATTTAGATTACTGAGAGATTGATCTCAAGTTCATTTAAGTGTGTTACAAAATTTATTAAACTTAGTCAGACAAGATACTTGTGTGCCCTTTCCAGTGTTCATGTTAATCGTATTAGTATTATATCATGTTAGTTATAAGTTATTTTTCCTATACCCAAGTGAATGCAGGAATTGAGACATTGTGATGTGTTGTTGTCTAATGTCTCTGAATTAAACGTCTATTGAAAATATAATTATGTGGCCGAAAGATTTAGCTAAGGTGTTAGGAGAGTTGCAGAGTGGTATGTCTGGTATTGCAGAAACTATTTCTAAAATGGAAACGGAAGTTAAAGAACAGATAAATAGTTCATAAGCTAGGTTAGAAGCTAAATGTAAAGAAAATGTGCAAGCATTACAGGCTAGTAACGAAGGCAATCTGAACGACAGTTTAAAGTCATTAGAGACCAGATTACAGTCAACTAGTGAAGATAATTTAATGTCATTAGAAGAACGATTACAGTCAAATAGTAAAGATGAGTTGATGTCATTGGAAACTAGATTACAGACTAGTACTGAAAGTCATTTGAAAGCTAGTGAAGCTAACTTAAAGGATAGTTTTAAAACATTAGAAGAGAAATTACAAGCTCGTAGTGAAGAAACTAACACAGAGTTAGAAAACAAGTTAACTAGGTTAGAGAATAGATTAACTTTAAAGAATAATGAGATGCTTAAGACTTTACAATTAGATATAATTGCAGTAAATATGAAAGGAGAGGAAAATGTTCAAATATTAAGAAAGAATATTATTGAATTAGAAAGTAGGTGAGAAGAAAATATTCTTACTTTAAGAACAGACGTTATGTCCATACAGAAAGACATTAAATCGGATGTATCGAAGTTGAGATTCGACATCGATGGTTTAGTGGCAGATGTAGGCAAGATTCAAGAGTGGTCTACCGAAGTATCTTTCGAGACTAAAATCAAAGGTCTAGAAATGAATCTAGGTAATGAGATTAAGGATTTAAAATCAGTAATTGGGACCATTAAAGAGGATGTCTTAGGAGAGGTTAATTCTAATTTAAAATCATTAGAGAATCAATTGCAGAAAGATATTAGGAAGATGGACGATGATATAGAGCAAAAGGTTAGTGAAAACTTAGCTTTATTCAAAAATAGAGTCGGTGCAATCGTGGAAGAACGGTATAGTGAGGTCGATGCCGAAGCAAAAGAAAAACGTGCAGGATTAGATGAGAAATTAATCGCAGGTATGGCGAACTTAGAAGCGAGATTTACGGAGAACAAGGAAGCGATGAAGATAGATTCAACTCTATTTAGGACAGATGTTGATATGTTAAAGGAACAAGTCGCGTCAGTAAAGAATACATGCGAAGACAAGATTGACAAGTTGAAAAACGATTTAGACGAGAGTAACAAAACGCAGAATGTTACATCGCTAGATGAGTTGAAGACTCAGGTCAAGACCGTAGAGAAACTGGCAGAAGATAGGATAACTAAACTAGAATCTATGATTAACAGTTTCAACAGTCAGAATACTACATCAGGGGAAATATCGATGAATCAGACAGCGATAGACCGCATTATGGGTAATCAAGAAGTTTGCATGGGAGAAGACCGTCAAACGCAACCGAATGTGACATTCGAAAGGGCAAGTTCAACCCCTCAGGATAATCCAAGTCCGAATAGGAGTACGTTAGGTACAAGTGAACGATACTCAGGTCCAGTTACCATTATCAGAAATCTGGATGACAAGCCCAGGAAGTTTTCTGGAAATACAGGGGTCACACCAGTCGAATTTCTGCGAGATATTCGAGACTACATGGCGGAACATAGAGTAGCCAAAGAAAGAGAGCTATGGATAGTCGAACGCGCCTTAGACGGGTCTGCGCTTACTTGGTTTAAAGCATTCAGAAGCGAATATGGAGCAATTTGCCATGGCATTCTTGAGGAGATTTTGGAGTGCCGAGGATCAACTGAACGTAAGAGCAGAAATGTACTCGAAGCGTTATTCCACGTCACATCCGACGCATTATGCCAATTAATTTACGTCACAGCTGGCTAAATTGCAATTTCTGATTCCTCCATTGCCTGAAGAAGAGCTTTTGCAAGCTATAGCGAGGCAGTTACCGATTGAGGTACAGCGATCACTCATAGCGTCGGGAGCAAATACAGTTGAGCACTATGACGACATTTTACGGCGATTGGACTATACAAGCGCTCAAGTTACGCCTAGAAATACAAGAAACGACAATAGGAACACACAAGAGATGAATGCGGTAGTCGTTGATAACGCAGCTCAAACGGACAGAAGAGATTCCTGAGAAAACAGAAGGAACGAAGGAAATCGAGGAAACATCCGTAACGTTCGTGGAAATGATCGGTATAGAGGACCATATGAGAGGCCATACGATCAGGAAGCAAGAGATAGCCGATATAGAAATTATAACCAGAATTCCAGATATCAAGATAGGAATCGATACAACAATAGATATCGTGGTAGAAATAATTGGAGCCAAGGTCAACAGTATAATCGGAACGACAGGCAGGATGGCCGAAGAAACGATCCTAATGAAGGACGAGTTAATCGTGAATACGAGAGGTCGAGGCAAGAAAATAGACAGCCTAGTACACCACCCGAGGAGACAGTCAGAGATGTCAATCGTGCAAGCACGAGTAGCGAAGGAAGAAACAGACATCAAAGTAATACAGAATCAAGATGCTAATCATTGGAAGTCAATCATCATTATTGAGAGTCAGAAAGTACCATCATGCTGATTAAGAGAATTGTAGAGCTATCGTGCACATGTGTTGAATATAGAATGCCTGAGAGTGTATTTTTTTCTCAAACCTGATAAAAAAAGGAGATGTACGGGAGAGATGTACCCGATACATAGTTGAGGCTATCGGCTACGCCCGCAGACATTAAGCCGTAGTTGAGGTTTTGGGAAGAGTCAAGAAAAGATAGCGCTCAGATCGAGTCAAGAGGAATGTCAGGATGACGTAGTAGGTCTAGGATTTAGAAGGCGCTGACATCTGTAAGCAGATGGAATTATGAGGCTTTATTTAGATCTATATGGAACATGGTATTTATACATCTTAGAAGAGGAGATATAACATGCATTATATGTGGTAATAATTTGAAGGAAGTCAGATAACCCTTAAGTTATTTTATAACTTAATAGCCGAGATGATGGGGGTTCGAGATTGTATTTGCGACGCAAGACCACGGTGGTGGGGAGGCCGTCACGTGACCGCACCAGGCAGGTAAGTGTCAAGCCAGTGCAGAAACTGTCAGTCGAGCTCTGTGAGCCAAGCAAGAGAGTCGAGCTGAGTAGCACACGCCAAGCGCATGGTACAGATCGCGTCGCGAACAGAAACTGTCACGGAAAGTGCAGGGGACAGTTTCGGCTTCTCCGAGCGGCGAGCGACAAGTAGGTCAGTGGGCCGGGCGAACACCCGCAGCAGACAAGCATAGGAGGCCGGGGTTCCTTAAAACGGCATTGCGAGTAGTTGGAGAACTTTATTCCAAGCTGCATTTCAACGCAGAACGGCATGATTATTATAGCATTGCAGTAGAACCGTGCGGGTTAATTCCCATTATTATACGCAAGCATTATAACAGAAGCTGAACTTCATTACTACATTGAGTTAGAACGTTTATTCAGCATTTGAATTATACAAGATAGTTACGAGATACTGCAACTTAGAACTTCGAATGAACATAGTTTTTCTGAATGACATTACGACTATGCATTTCATAACGCAGTCCAAGTAACATTAACAATTTCTAAGCAAACGGAATGTCGTAAGCATATGCACTTAGGAACATTAGCTCGTGCATTAATGCAAGTCATTCTTAAGAAGTGTTATGAATTACCGAGTATGAACGCAGATACAGGGTGTTTCATAAACTTAGACACTCTGATAAAATAATTTTATTTTCTACAAGTAAAACTTAACCGCTGTGGAAATTGAACTTTCAACACTTAAACTGAACATTGTATAGAACAGTGGCGTAACGTAGAAGAGGAATAGGGGGTCCGCTGTTTCTATGAACTTTTTCGTGAGGATTCGGACAATATCCGCTATGGATAACCAGAAGTTTATCATGTCGGAGTAAACGCAGACAGAGACGCGATGGCACCACAGAGCGATGGATTCGATTCCTGACGAGAAGGAGGTCCACCAGCTGATTCACTTGGAATTCGAAGGCAATCGTCATTGCATGGATGGAATGATATTCACGCCGATCTTTCGAGAAATTCATTACATAGGGAAAATCGACGATCTTTGAAATTTAATAACAGCTGATTATGAGAAGGTACTGTAAGAGTTATAACTTTCTGATACGATTATTTTCATGAATACTGGGCACACATGTATATTTTTCTAATAGGAGTGATACGATTGTTTAAGACATGGCTTTGACTTTATATGCTTCGAAATTTTGCTAGAATATGGCGTGACCATATGATATGGCAGGCATCATTATACGAAATTCTCACCATTGGTTGGCTTTATTAAGCAGATATTTGGTCTTTTAGACATTTTTCCAGCAAGGATATTTTTCATGAATAGTTTTTTTTTGTGTGACGAGTATTTCGAACTCGTGATCTGCAATTGATTATCTAAAATTACTTCGTCAGTAACATCACAGAAGTGACAAAGAGGAAATCTGGCATTCTACGGATCGGAGCGTGGAATGTTAGAAGTCTGCTACGAAGTGGAAGGTTAGAAAACTTAGAAAGGGAAATGGATAGGTTGAGGTTGGATTTGGTTGGGATTAGTGAAATGCGCTGGCAGGAAGAACAGGACTTTTGGTCAGGAGACTATAGGGTCATTAGCACTAAATCAAACAATGGCCAAGCAGGGGTTGGCCTCATATTGAGTAGGAAACTTGGACAGCGGGTGGAATATTATGAGCGATATAGTGAACGGATTATTGTAGCAAAAATCAATACAAAACCTACCTGAACTACAGTGGTACAAGTCTATATGCCTACCAGTCAAGCTGATGATGAGGATGTTGAAAAGGTCTACGAAGAAATAGACGAAATTCTGAGGTATATCAAGGGTGATGAAAATGTTATAGTAATGGGAGATTGGAATGCTGTGGTAGGAAAAGGGAGAGAAGGGAAGATAGTAGGAGATTTCGGATTAGGTGAAAGGAATGATCGAGGAAGCAGGCTGGTAGAATTCTGCACCGAGCATGAATTGGTCATAGCTAACACCTTATTCAATAACCACAATAGAAGAATATACACATGGATGAGACCAGGAGATACAGGGCGTTACCAAATCGACTTCATTATGGTCAAGCAGAGGTTTCGAAACCAGATTTCGGATTGTAAAACATATCCTGGTGCTGACATAAACTCTGATCACAATCTGGTTGTAATGAATTGCAGATTAAAGTTGAAGAAACTGAAGAAAAGTCAAAAGCCAAAAAGGTGGGCAATAGACAGACTGAAAGAGAAGGATGTAAACGAAAGATTCAAGAAGAGTATAAAGGAAGGACTAATGAAAAACCCTAAACAAACTTCAATTGCAGACGAATGGGCACTTTTGAAGAATGAAATAACAAAATCGGCAGAAGAAAACATTGGTAGGAAAGAAAGAATAGGTAGAAAACCTTGGATCACTCAGGATATACTAGAATTGATGGATGAAAGGCGGAAACACAAGAATCTAAGAGATGAAAAGGGGAAAGCAGAATACAGACGTCTGAGAAATTAGGTTAACAAGAAGTGCAAGGAAGCGAAAGAAGAATGGTTGAAAGAGAAATGTGCAGGTATAGAAAATTGTCTGAAATTAGGAAAAGTAGACACAGCTTATCGAAGGATTAAGAATACTTTTGGGGAAAAGAAGACTAAGTGCTGTAATATTAAGGACACAAATGGAAAGCCTCTAACAGATAGGGAAGAAAAGGTTGAGAGATGGAAAGCTTACATAGAGAGTTTGTATAAGGGAAAGGAGATTGAGAATCATGTAATGGAAAGGGAGGAGGAAATTGATGAGGATGCGAAAGGAGATTTAATATTGAGATCAGAATTTGATAGAGCTTTGGAAGACTTAAGCAGGAACAAAGCACCAGGCATGGATGATATACCGATTGAGTTGCTACGCTGCATAGGAGATGAAGGTCTGATCAGGTTATTTCACTTGGTGTGTAGGATTTATGAGACAGGTGAGGTACCCCCTGATTTCAAGAAGAATGTAATCATCCCTATACCAAAGAAAGTGGGAGCTGACAGATGTGAAGATTACCGTACAATCAGCTTGGTTTCAGGAGAAATGTAGGAACAAGGGAAGCTGTACTAAGTCTTAGGCTGATTTTAGAAGGTAGAATAAGGAAAGATAAGAGAACGTTCATGGCTTTTGTAGACTTAGAAAAGGCTTTTGATAACGTTGATTGGACTAAATTGTTTGACATTTTGAAATCAATTGGAATAAAGTACAGGGATAGGAGGGTGATATACAATCTGTACAAAAACCAGACAGCAGTCATTCGAGTTGAAGGACATGAGAGAGAAGCTGGTATTCAGAAAGGTGTAAGGCAAGTCTGCAACTTATCACCCATACTTTTCAATCTTTACATTGAACAAGCAATGAAGGAGATTAGGGAAAAATTTAAAGTGGGGGTGAAGATTCAAGGAGAAATAATTTCAAGTCTGAGATTTGCTGATGACATAGTCATCTTGGCCGACAAGCCTGAGGATTTGAATGAGTTTTTGAATGGTATGGACTCCGTCTTACAGAAAGAATTCATGATGAAAATTAATAAATGTAAAACAAAAATACTGGAATGCAGCCGAAATAAATCAGAAACCTCTATGGAGATCAAATTGGCAGGTGAAAAGCTGAAGGAAGTAGGATACTTCTGTTACTTAGGAAGCAGAATAACCAGTGATGGACGAAGCAAAGAGGATATTAAAAGTAGGTTGGCTCAGGCAAAGAAAGCATTTCTACAAAAAAGGAATCTGCTGACATCGAATATAGATTTAGGTATTAGGAAGTCATTTTTGAAAGCCTTTGTCTGGAGCGTGGCGCTCTATGGAAGTGAAACTTGGACTATTGGTGCAGCAGAAAAGAGGAGAATTGAAGCATTTGAAATGTGGTGTTACAGGAGAATGATGAAGATCAGATGGGTAGATAGGGATACAAACAAAGAGGTATTAAGACGAGTGGGAGAGGAGAGATGTTTCTGGCGACTGCTAATGAAGAGAAGAGATAGGTTGGTAGGACACATACTAAGACACCCAGGAATAGCAAGCTTAGTTATGGAAGGAAGGGTCGAGGACAAAAACTGTAGGGGTAGACCAAGGTTAGAATATGTTAAACAGATTGCCTCCGATGTAGGGTGTCGGAGCTATGTAGAGATGAACCGATTAGCTCAGGACAGGGAGGCATGGAGAGCTGCATCAAACCAGTCAAAAGACTGAAGACTCAAACAACAACACAGTTCATTGCATACTAGCGAGTGTGTATTATTCATCAGTAGGGATTTTTTCCATTGGACTGTTTGGAGATATTAAGATGTTATTCACTTTAGTGAATGAATATCGCTTTTATATGACAACTAGAGACTTGTTGATTCCTATCAGGTACATTCACTCATATAGTCTTCGAGATGGGGTCTTTCGTATTTATACGATTGTATGGTGGTTACTCATCTTACCCATCGTTAAGGGCACTATCATAATTAGTCGACGGGGCGAGATCTTTCGTATTTATACGATTGTACGGTGGTTACTCATCTTACTTGCCATTGAGGGACTCATTTTTATCATCCGAGTGTACATGAGATTGTAAGTGAATCAAACAAGGAACTACTAGTCACATATCAGTCGAAATTTTGTTAAATAAAGTAGAGATAAATGTCAACATGGTTACATTTGTAATTCTTGTTTGCCAATCCAATATTTTGTTGCTATACTCTTTTGAGAGTAATTTAAGTTTAACAGCTGTTACAGCTGATGCTTTTGATGATTTTTATAATTGTGTTTGATACCTTTGAGAAGGATTTAAAGTAATTGAATCTTGTAAGATGAATCATTAATGGTCAGATTTATTTTAAGGCAGATCAGTATTGCAGATTTTGATATGAGAGATTATAGCACATTGGTGTTTTTCTGTGATGTGAATTATGAGAATTGTAAGAGAATTTATGCTATTTGAAAGCAAATCTTGAATTACTAAGGTAATATTTTTCCAATTGTTTAAGAAGTTGTCTAGATGTGATCAGATTAATTACAGTTATTGGAGATTGTGTGCGTTGATAATTTGAAGCCAGTTATATATTTTTTGTAGATCATGCAACATGGTTAAGTGAAGTTTGTGATAGGCATTTTGTGGAAGTTGCCAAGTGATAGTTGCAATGTTGCTAATGCATTTTGAAGCAGACATGAGGTTGTCGAACCCAGTCTAGCGTAATTGTTGAGATTCATGCTGTATGTGCTGAATATTTATGGAGTTTTGTGGAATAATTGTGATATTCAAATGTGATATTTGAAGAATTGAGGATATATAATGTCGTTGTGGATAGTCAGATCCAACGTGATGTCGTGAAGGCAATAATATTTTTTGGCATGAAAATTAAATACGAGATATAACTTGGAAGTAATAAAACTGTAAGACAACGTTCTATAACCCAAATTAAACAATTTGTTAGGAAATTAAACAAATAAATAAAGTTGATAAGACAAGATTTTCTGAGAATAATAATTAATGAAATAATAATCTGAAATTTAAGCATATTAATGATCTGACCTAATGAAATAAAAATCAGAATGACTAGATGAAATAATAAGAATCTAAATAACCAGAAGAGTAAATTTAAATAAGTTGATAAATTAAATTTTGGAATAAATCAATGAATTAAATAAATGGATGAATTAAAGATTGGATGAATAAAATGATTTAAATAAATTAATAGATGATGGGATAGATGATGAATAACTGAATTAGAAGGTGATAATTAATTAAAGAAGCTGATGATTAATGAATTTATTTGGAATTAAAATAAATTTAATTGAGATATAATTTGAGGAATTAAACAATTTGTATTGATGATTTAAGACGATTTAATCTGAAGTATATGATAAAATAAGAGTGTGTGAATAATTAGAAGGCATAATGAAGTGATGATAATAATTTTCATTTAAATGATTTAATGGTGATGTGTTAATGATTCTGACAGGAATATGTTGAATTTTAAAATGTGAATTAATGTGAGAAATATTTAATTTTGATGATGATGATAATGATGACCAATGAGAAGTGAATTTTCTGTAATTCACAAACAAGTAATTATGAATGACAATGTAAATAGTGTAAATTAATTATTCGATGTTTAGGAGAATTTGACTAACATGTTCAACATTTAAATTATGCCATGCAAGCCATAAATTGCGTGATATTGAAAGTATGTGATTATAATATGTGTATGTTTAGACAGATTAATAACTTTTTCAAATCCACATTTATGATGTTAAATTAAAGAGAAATTAGGTCTCAGGTTTCACAAATGTCAGTGACGAAAGACATAGTGCTACAGTGATCCTGAGAACCCAAGAGAACTTTAGAGATTTTTCTGTTTTATGTGGATGAAATATTTTTGATTAGAAAAGAGATGGTTCGATTTTTGGACAATGACAATTTAACGTTGGCATTCGACCATACTCTCAGGTAGGAGTTATATTTAAAATGTCTGTCTGACTATCAAAGTGAAATAAATTTGTTTTTATCTTAGTTGTGATCTGATGATGGTGTGATTTTCCTTTTTCTTTCCTTGTATTGAGTAAGGCTTAACCAGGAAAGGAGGTGGTTTGCTAGGAATTCAGTTGATGGCGCCCATTTATATTTGCATTTATTTTTATTAAACTTAAGCCCGTAACGACCCTAGAGATACTTTGTCTCGTGTTACCCAACTGCTTTTTTGATAACTCAGCTGAATTTCCGACACATTCCTTATTTGACTATAGGTTCATTTAACTCCGCTCTGTCCTGGAACTCCAGGAATGCGATGTAATAGCAGATGGGTCATCGCATCCCCAGGACGAACGGGTACACTACTTGTCGGCGTAACTGAGAGCGAATATCTCTAGCGGGAATCCTTAACTCATTTGCCGCAATTCTTATGTAGTTTGGAAGCCACAGAAAGGTGATTTGAGTGTCAGCGGGGCACAACTCGGCTAGTAGGTCGTGGATTCTATGCACTAAGGGTTGTAGCGGGAAACATGAAGCAATTGACTGCAACGAACTCAATGAGCAGTGTATGAACCCTTTTTTAACGGGCCAGTTGAGGTACAATAGGGTACCTGAATATTCGTCAAACCAGTCACGTATGCGTGCAGCGGTGTAAAAATTCGAGATAATCTTGGGAAAATGTGAGTGTTCACAGCATATTCATCAGAAAGATGTTGGTTACGGAGAGTGTTGAAATGTTCACGGTGATGTGAATGAGTGCATTCCACACTTTGTATAATTTGAAAACTCACAGAATCGCAACTCTTTGGACCACACTAGACACCTACGGTCAGCCACTGTCCACTGTCTTGTGTTGTTGGCCCATTGAAGACGTGCAGCCCTACTTCACTGCCAAAACATACTATACTAGCATTACCCGTCACGCCTTCGCCCGCGAATATTCTAGTTGTAAAGAGTACACTTAGCAAAATCTCAATCATGAATGCTATGACTGATTTCTCCTTGGTATGAATAATCAGACTTTATCAATTCAGCTACTGGTGCAGTGGTTAGGGGTTTGTCATTCCTTCATAGGTATATCAGAGCGAAGTTAGTTTTCTGGGAATATCACAGGCACTGTTAATTTAAGGGCCTATAAATGTGGTTTTCGGAGACCCTTTATAGTCGGGTGAAAAAAGACCTTTCGTACCACACTCACACGTGAAAATTGCGTGAAAAAATTCTAGAGTGCCCTTTGACCCCCTTAAGTGCATTATACTGTATGTATTGATGAATTTCACAGCTTAATTTCGTTCTGTGATAACTTTATAACCGCCTGGAAACTTTCACAGTAATGTAATAATTGGAATTGCATTGCGTCTTACAGAAATAGATGGACCTGTGAGATTCTGTTACCATGGTTAACGTGTTGCATTCTTTCATTATTTCATTGTAAATATACGTGTTTTAAGGTATTTATATCATTGTGAGGCATTTAAAGAGAGAGTGCGTTTCGCTTACGCATTGAGCTATGCTGAACCTGTAGGTACCCCATATGTGTAGGTTGGTGTTAATGGGACTTTATTTTCGGTACAAAACTTGAATGGGACCTTAGCAGAATAATATAGGGAGGGATGACGGAGGTCACGTGGATTGAATTCCAAGAAAAATGTAGGTTCCATTGATTATTTATTATTTAGCTTATGGATTTTAATGCCGGGAGTGTCTGAGGACATGTTCGGCTGACCAGAGGCTTTAGCTGCTTCAAGCGAACACCCACAGGGTGAGCTACAGGTATCATTCAATTTCAAGTAGTTCCAACTTTCGCTACCAGATATCACTGACACCTAGTGGTGATGGTTCCTCAGTGTAAGGGCTGCGACAACACGGTCATGTACCCGCAATACCTAGTGGTTAAGGTTGGAACTTTGATGGAGCGTTACAACGAAATCTAACCTAGAAATTTAGCTTCACACACGTTTAGTTAGTGGAGGGATCTTTTACATGCCATAAATCTATGACATTGGACCGCCGGTTTTACTTCCTCCCCGAAGGAAGGCATACTGAAGGATTTCAACGCTCTTAAAAAATCTCTCGACTCCGGCCGGGTTTGAACCTGCGATCTTGGGCTCAGCAGTTCAGCATGCTAGCAACAATACCACCGAAGCCGCTTCTATTGATTATAATCACAAGATTAAGAGTCACGTGATATTACAAACTTCCTTTGTTCCATTAGGTTGGAAGGGAGCAAATGTTGACCAAGAGACGTCGACAAGAATGGTGAAAGACTCATGTGTAAGCGGAAGCATTGCTCAGATGAGCTGGGAACGCCGTCGTCACCAACATTTATCCCACTACTTGTGAGTCGCTAGGGGAGAAAATACGTATCTAGGCCTACTGCTTTTGCTTTGAATTCAGCGGTTAGTGAAATACTTGTCATCAGTAGTTACCTCACGTCCGTAGGTTTAACCTTAAAGTACCCTACACGTGACCCCTGGGTGGTGCTAATCGAGCAACAGTGATCTGGAAGCCGGACTGATCTTCTTGGGAAGAACTTCTGGCCATAATATGCACAGGTGTGGGTGTGTGTAGATAAATCATACTCAATGTGTGCTGTTGTGGTTTCTGTAGCAAAATGTGAAAATGTTATTACTTGAGAATGGGCTTTGAAATACCGATCATGCTGCACCTCAGCATCTCAGAATAAATAAATAAATAAGTAAATAAATAAATAAATAAACAAACAAATAAACAAATAAATAAATAATCAAATGAATGAATGAATAAAATGAGAGAATGAATGAACAATTAAATAAATACACAAATAATTGAATAATTGATTTTACAAAAATGAATGAACGAATGAATGAGTGAGTGAGTGAGTGAATACATAAATAAATAAACGAATACATGTCTAAATGAATAGGTGAATAAATAATTAATAAATAAATACATATATGAATGAACAAATGAGTCAATATATAAATGAATGAATACATGAATGAATAAATGAATACATTAATGAATAAATACATGAATGGATAAATGAATAAATGTATAAATAAATGAATAAATGAATATATGAATATATGAATAAAAGAATAAATGAATGAATAGATGGATAAATGAATATATAAATGAATAAATGAATAGATAAATGAATATATGAATAAATGAATATATGAATAAATGAATATATGAATATATGAATAAATGAATAAATGAATTGAATAAATGAATATATGAATATATGGATAAATTAATAAATGAATAAATGAATGAATATATGAATAAATGAATGAATAGATGAATTTATGAATAAATGAATTTATGAATATATGAATAAATTAATAAATGAATAAATGAATAAATGAATGCATATATGAATAAATGAATAAATGAATAATTGAATAAATGAATAAATGAATATATGTATAAATGAATGAATGAATAAATAAATAAATGAATTTATGAATATATGAATAAATGAATAAATGAATATATGTATAAATGAATAAATTAATAAATGAATAAATGAATATATGTATAAATGAATGAATGAATAAATAAATAAATGAATTTATGAATATATGAATAAATGGAATAAATGAATGAATATATGAATAAATGAATAAATGAATATATGTATAAATGAATAAATTAATAAATGAATATATGAATAAATGAATGAATAGATGAATAAATAAATGAATAAATGAATAAATGAATAAATGAATAAATGAATATATGTATAAATGAATAAATGAATAAATGAATGAATAGATGAATAAATGAATTTATGAATATATGAATAAATTAAAAATGAATAAATGAATAAATAAATGAATATATGAATAAATGAACAAATGAATAAATGAATAAATGAATATATGCATAAATGAATGAATGAATAAATAAATGAATAGATGAATAAATGAATTTATGAATATATGAATACATGAATAAATGAATAAATGAATAAATATATAAATGAATGAATGAATAAATGAATATATGAATAAATGAATGAATGAATAAATAAATGAATAGATGAATAAATGAATAAATGAAAAAAATGAATAAATGAATATATGTATAAATGAATAAATGAATAAAATAATGAATGAATAAATGAATGAATGAATAAATGAATGAATGAATAAATAAATAAATAAATATATGAATAAATGAATATATGAATATATGAATACATGACTAAATGAATGAATAGATGAATAAATGAATTTATGAATATATGAATAAATGAATAAATGAATAAATGAATAAATGAATAAATGAATAAATGAATAAATGAATAAATAAATGAATAAAAGAATAAATGAATAAGTGAATAAATGAATAAATGAATAAATGAATGAACAAATGAATAGGCCTATATGAATAAATGAATTATACATTTAAAATTATACGCCAAATCAATACATAAGCAAATATATATTTTATATATTGGGACATGTTTCGACCATCAATGAGGTCATCCATCTTCTGCTTAAGAAGAAAATCAATTAAGAATTGAAAACTAAAATAGCATATATGACTAAAATCTAAATTAGAAATGAAAAATTAATGATAATAATTGTAATAAATACATTTTAGTAATAAAATGGATATCCTTGCAAATGCAGTATTAATTAAATAAAAATCAGATTGATCTTTTTACAATAATTTTAAAAACGTTGTTAGAAATTAAGAACTATTAACGGTGAGTGTAAAAATGCATTTTTTTTCTCAAAATATACACAAAGTAATTTAGGAAAGCAAGTTCTAAAATCAATAATATACAATGCACGTCCAGAAAGTAAGTTCCGTTTGGTAATGAAATTAAATTGTGTACAGATACAGAAAAAGTATTTATTGCATAACATTCTACACCTCTTAAACTACATTTACACATAACTGCCGAACTTTTGCAGGCATTTGTCATAGCGTGGCACAAGTTTTTGGATACCTTCTTCATAGAAGTTTGCCGCCTGTATCTTCAACCAGTTGGAAACATCTTCTTTCAGCTCGTCGTCATTGTTGAAGTGTTGACCGCCAAGGAAAGACTTGAGATGTGTGAACAGATGCAAGTCGCTAGGAGCGAGGTCAGGGCTGTACGGAGGGTGATCAAACACGTCCCAGCCAAATCCCTGTAGGAGGTTTTTCGTCACATTTGCAGTGTGTGGTCGTGCGTTGTCGTGAAGAAAAACAACACCTTTTGACAGCAACCCTCGGCGCTTATTCTGTATTGCGCGTCGCAATTTCCCAAGTGTCTCGCAGAGGGCATCTGCGTTGATTGTTTGACACGCGGTGAGAAATCAATGAGTAAGATGCCTTTCCAGTCCCAGAACACTGTGCACGTCATTTTCCGAGGTGTCAGGTTTGTTTCGGCTTAACCTTTGCTGGGGATGAAGTGTGCCTCCATTCCATTGATTGCCGCTTACTTTCAGGGGTGTCGTAAGAAACCCAAGTTTCATCACCTGTGATCTGTGTCAGAAATTCTTCGCCGCCTTCATTGTAACGGGTAAAAAACTGAAGTGCACTGCCCATCCGTTTTGTTTTGTGTTGCTCCGTAAGAATCTTTGGTACCCAACGTCCGCAAAGTTTTCGAAAGTTCAGTTTTTCGGTAACAATTTCATGAATTAGTGATCGTGAGATTTGGGGAAATTCCATAGCGAGAGCACTAATTGTAAACCTGCGGTTTTCCCGGATCTTGTCATCAATAGCGTGAACCAGTTCTTCTGTAACCAAAGATGGACGCCCACTTCGCTCTTCATCGTGCACTTCACTACGTCCTTCATTGAACTGTCGGACCCATCTTCTCACCATTGAATCACTCATCGCATTTTGTCCATACACTTCAGTAGTGGTTTTGTGCCGGTTCAAGGCCCTCCTCCTCCGCCCCTCCTCCAAGATGGCGGCGGCGAGATATCTCCCGAACGCTTGGTCGGATGTTGACGAATGAGGTGTTGTTGAACTCGGGCTAACACTCCCTTTCCAGTGGACAATATATTTCCACCCCAAAAGTAAAACCTACCCCTACTAGGGGGTGAAATTGGAATTTTTTAGAGAATCTCTCTTTCCAATTGCAACATGTGAGAGTTTGAATGCCGATATGGATATAAACGTTGTTCCACATAAAGTACATGTGTTCGGTGGATAGCCACTATGAATTAACATGCTTGTTTTTGTTTTTTACGCATGCCCACTCATGGCTTTTGTAAGAGGGTGGGAGAGCGGATCCCTATGGATGGGTTATTGTTGACGGGTCATTGTTGGCAGGTCATTGATGACAGGTCCTTGTGGACGAGTCCTTGTGGACAGGTCCTTGTGGACAAGTCCTTGTGGACAGGTCCCTGTGGAGGAGTCCTTGACCCTTTGGACTGATCCCTTTGGACGGGTCCCTTTGGCCTGGTTCCTACGGACTAGTCCATGAATTTATTTAAATTATGTCAAAGGGTCTAACTACATTTGTGTGTGTTGAATTGACGTTGTTCACCACTACTATAATGGAATAACGATATGAAAGGAAAGTGACGATATACATGTGAACACGTGTGAAATGACCTTATTACCGTCCTCCTTGTGAAACAAGTCACATCCTGTTTTGCTTCATACGTGAGAAAATGTGAGTTCGAACCCGTGGTCGGATTTTGACGAATGAGGTGTCATTGAACTCGGGCTGATACCCCCTTTCCAATGAACAACATATTTCCACCCCAATATAAAACCTACCCCAACTAGGGGGTGAAATTGTAATTTTTTTAGAGAATCTCTCTTTCCAATTGCAACATGTGAGAGTTTGAATGCCGATATGGAATAAAACGTTGTTCCACACAAGAGACATGTGTTTGATGGATAGCCACTATGAATTAACATGCTTGTTTTTTTTTTTTTTTTGTATTTTACGCATGCCCACTCATAGCTTTTGTAAGAGGGCAGGCTTTTTAAAAGATGGCGGCTGTAGTGTAACCTAACCTAACCCAACCCACGAGTGGTGATCAAAAAGTATTTTAAGTGACGCTTGTCGATTGGCAAACCAATAATCAAAGAGGGATATGTCAGGCCTTGAGGTGATAGCCCCTTTTGATTGATCCCTGTTGATTGATCTCTGTTGATTTGTCCCTTTGGACTGGTCTCTGTTGACTAGCCCCTTTTGGACGGGCCCTTTTTGACAGGGGGTCATTTTTGATGGATCCTTTTTGACAGGTGCTTTTCGACGGGTCCCTGTTGACGAGTCATTGCTGACGGGTCCTTGTTGATGAGTCGCTGTGGACGGGTCATTGTTGACTGGTCCCTATTGACAGGTCATTGATGACAGGTCATTGTTGACGGGTCATTGTTGATGGGTCCTTGCTGACAAGTCCCTGTTGATGGGTCCCTGTGGAAGGGTCCCTTTAGACCGGCCCCTTTGGACTGGTCCCTATGGACCGGCCCATGAAATTTATCCAAATTATGTCAAAGGGCCTAACTACATTTGTGTGTAAAGCAGTGTGTTGAACTGACGTTGTTCACCAGTCCTTACTACTACAATTGGATAACGATATGAAAGGAATTGATTAACTAGACATGAGTTAACTACCAACGAAACACTTTGGCGACTCTGCTTGTTATTGACCAATGAGTAGGGTTTTAGAAAAACTGTTTGCTATTTTGGGTTATATACAAAAAATGCTTAGACCTTTTGAGTGACTATGTTTGCTAAACAAGACATTATGCCAGACACGATTAGGATTCTTATGTAGCTCAGACAAGGAAAGAATTTCTACAGAATCTGTTGACATTGAATATAGATTTAGGTATTAGGAAGTCATTTTGAAGGCCTTTGTCTGGAGCGTGGCACTCTATGAAAGTAAAACTTAGACAATTGGTGTAGCAGAAAAGTGGAGAATTGAAGTGTTTGAAATGTGGTGTTACAGGAGAATGATGAAGATTAGATGGGTAAATAGGGTTACTAACAAAGAGGTATTAAGACGAGTGGGGGAGAAGAGATGTATCTGGCGACTGTTAATGAAGTAAAGAGATAGGTTGGTAGAACACGTACTAAGACACCCAAGAATAGCAAACTTAGTTAAGGAAGAAAGGTTCGAGGACGAGAACTGTAGGGGTAGACCAAGTTTAGAATATGTTAAACAGATAGCCTTGAATGTAGGGTGTGGTAGCTATATAGAGATGAAACGATTAGCTCGGGACAGATAGGCGCTGAGATCTGCATCAAACCAGTCAAAGGACTAAAGACTCAAACAACAACATGTAAGTTCACTAAAATAATGTTGTGTAACGGTATATGTTAGTCAACGAACAGTAATGCATTACTAAAACCCATGACACGATACCTAAGAGCTTTTCTAAAATGATTTTAAAATGCCTTTAACCCTATATTGAACACCCAGTTCACAAGACTCATAACTGCAATGTTATGGTAAAACAAAACAAAATCTATATTTCAAAACAAGCAAGTGGTTTAGTCAATGTATACTGGAAAAAGTTTTGTAAACACTCAAGTCCTCAAGACTAATTAAATTAGTAACTGTCAGGTTGACCGAGTGGTTAAGGTGTTTGACTTAAGATCAAATTTTCTGTATAAGGAAGCAAGGATTCGAATCCCTTACCTGACATAACTATTGCCTTGACATGGCTTGGCCACACTGCATTATTATGACACTCGGTACACAAACCATAGATATAGTGTATTGTTTAAGGCCACTCTCTTTCTGAACATAGCCAGAGACTGTTGATGGTTAACAATTGTATTAATAGTGGGACATGGGGATAGTAATTAAGAAAAACAGAAAATACCCATACAATATTTTTATTAAATTCATTTTATAATAGTTACACACTGAATTCAAGTCTATCTCTTTACCATTGTTCTATATAGATTTTTAAACACTCAACGCTTTGTTGTAGATCCTTTTACAACTTTCTCCAGGTACTCTTGCTCTTAAAAACTGGGGAAGCCGCAATGGTTTTATAAACATAAAACCTTCATCCTCTTCTTTTTCATAATTATCTTCATCATCATCACCATCATTATGAATATTATCATCAAAATTATTATAGTCATTGTCACCATCATTATCATCATCATCATCATTCTCAACATCACTAGAACTATCCATTTCCTCTTGTTTGTTTTCCACAGGGACCTCTTGTAGAGTCTGCATTGCTTTTGATAGTGTTAAGGGTTTTTTGAACGATGGTATTTGTCCTAACATGTCTTTTTGAGGTGATGATGAATGCTTTTTAACAAACAATGCACTATCTTGAGCAGCAATATATTTTTCTTGGACTTGCTTTTTTACCTGGGTTAGAGTATTTTGCGTATTTAAATGTGTATTAATTTGAGATTCACAATGATGTTCTTTTGAAGTAAGTACGTTGGAGTCTTTTGTTTTAATCATTCCTCGACACTTTTTGGATCGTTGTTTTGAACATCGCCAAATAACAGTTCCATCTTTATTGGTTGTTTTTACAATATATGTATATCCTTTATAGAAGACACATGGCTTGCCATGACTGGTTGTTGAGACTTCCATATCAACTAATACATATGAATTTAATTTTAGTAAAGTCACATGAACAATCTTTAGATTACAAGTGATTTACACACACACACACACACACACACACACACTTTCCTAAATGTCAAGATTACGGATGTTGTTTTCCGCCAACAGCTGCTTACTGCGTATGACAAGGCTGGAGACTGGTAGGTAAGACGGTCTTTCACGATGTGAACACTGTAACAGGCAGTAGTCAATTGACAATATTCTTATACCCTAGTCAAGGTTAACAGGTACTTACTGCGTATGACAAGACCGTACACTCGTAGGTTAGACCGTATTTTTTGTTTGTTGCTAAGGATCCCATATATACCCTAGACATGTTAGTTCTGAACACTTAGTGGTTAATTGTATATATTGAATTTAAATACACAGCTCATACAAGCACGTTTTGCGGATGGGAGGGGTGAGAGGCTGGCAAAAAAGGAAATGTTTTAGTTTAATGAAACGTCATGTTCTAGTAGGCGTGATTTATAGTAGACGCAATTGATAGTAGACGTAATTGATAGTAGGTGTAATCGATACTAGACGTGATTAATAGTAGACGCAATTGATACTAGGCGTGATTGATAGTAGGCGTGATTTGTAGTAAGCGCGATTTATAGTAGACGCAAATGATAGTAGGCGCGATTGATAGTAGGCATGATTGATAGTAGACGCGATTGATAGTAGGCGCAATTTGACATGGGCGCGACTCAGATCATTTTTGATATCATAAAGTTACAGTGTCAATGTTTATACAAAGTACAAGGTAGAGGGTATTTTAAGACATAACCTCAGCTCACTTAACATAACCTAATTTTACCTAACCTAACTTTGTCACGTGACATGTTCTACAAGTTTAGACTTGCTTTAAGACTGATTATGACGTCATAGATTGATGGGAGGGGTGAGAGGCTGACAAAAAAGGAAATCTTCTGGTTTAATGAAACGTCATGTCCTAGTAGACGCGATTTATAGTAGACGCAATTGATAGTAGGCGCGATTAATAGTAGACGCAATTGATAGTAGACGTGATTGATAGTAGACGTGATTTGACATGAGCGCGATTTATAGTAGACGCGAAAGATAGTAGGCGCGATTGATAGTAGGCGTAATTAGACATGGGCGAGATTTATAGTAGGCGCAATTGATAGTAGGCGCGATTGATAGTAGGTGTAATTGGTAGTAGGCGCGATTTGACATGAGCGCGATTTATAGTAGACGCAAATGATAGTAGGCGTGATTGATAGTAGACGCAATTGATACTAGGCGTGATTGATAGTAGGCGTGATTTTTAGTAAGCGCATTTCATAGTAGGCTCAATTGATAGTAGATGCAATTGATAGTAGACGTGATTGATAGTAGGCGCGATTAATAGTAGACGCAATTGATAGTAGACGTGATTGATAGTAGGCGTGATTTGACATGAGCGCGATTTATAGTAGACGCGAAAGATAGTAGGCGCGATTGATAGTAGGCGTAATTAGACATGGGCGAGAATTATAGTAGACGCAATTGATAGTAGGCGCGATTGATAGTAGGTGTAATTGGTGGTAGGCGCGATTTGACATGAGCGCGATTTATAGTAGACGCAAATGATAGTAGGCGTGATTGATAGTAGACGCAATTGATACTAGGTGTGATTGATAGTAGGCGTGATTTGTAGTAAGCGCATTTCATAGTAGGCTCAATTGATAGTAGATGCAATTGATAGTAGACGTGATTGATAGTAGGCGCGATTGATAGTAGACGTGATTGATATGGACGCGACTTAGATCATTTTTGATATTACAAAGTTACAGTGTCAATGTTTATACAAAGTACAAGGCAGAGAGGGGGTATTTTAAGACTTAACCTCAGCTCACCTAACATAACCGAACTTTACCTAACCTAACTTTGTCACGTAACATGTTCTACAAGTTTAGACTAGCTTTAAGGCTGACTATGACTATGACGTTATGGATTGATGAGAGGGGTGGGAGGCTGACAAAAAAGGAAATGTTTTGGTTTAATGAAAAGTCATGTCCTAGCAGGCGCGATTGGTAGTAGACGCAATTGATAGTAGACGCGATTAATGGTAGGCGTAATTGATAGTAGGTGTGATCAGGTACTTACTGCATATCAAAAGGCTGTACACTCGTGTGTTAGACACTCTATCTTGTTAAGGACCCCTATATATTCCCTATACAAGGCTATACATGTTAGTTCTAAACACTTAGTGGTTATTTGTATTTTAAATTTATATACACAGGTTATACAAGCACGTTTTATCACACAGTAAAACTTTGTCAAATAGCCACATGCGACACGCAAAGTTTGTTTCCGCTATCTAGCGGTGACTATGGAAACTACCTGAACATATCCTAATCTAATCCAAGCTAACTTCACCTGACGTGACCATACCGGTTTGTAAGCAACAACAACAACAAACTAAGATTCCATGAATTCCAGAGTACTTTTAGATTAATTATCGACTCTCAACTCTTATAACTATGTCTATCCCACTCTGTCAAAAACACGATATTTTTTAAAAAAATTTTTGCTTGATGTCAATACTAAAGTGATAATGGGTTTTCCGATCCTATCACTATAAATTCATTACCCCCACTCTTATCTCGGTCTCGACAACAACCATGCCTATTTTTATTACGTCAGATGATGTAATGTTCGAGTGCAAAGTGGGTGTAAACGTGAGTGCAAAGTGAGTGCAAAAGTGAGTGCAAAGTAAGTGTAAAAGTAGTTGTAAAAGTGAGTGCAAAGTGAGTGCAAAAGTGAGTGCAAAAGTGGGGTGTAAAAGTGGTACCCTATTTGTAATGGCTTATTTGACAAGTTATTTTGTGGTACTCTATTCGTAATGGCTTATTTCACAAGTTGTTTTTTGTCAATGTATTTAGAGGATATTTCTCTTGTTCATGGAAAGTATCTCAACCCTTTTTATGATAGCATAATGCTTACCGTCATGTTTGTAAGCAACAACAACACACTAAAATTCCAAGAATCCAAACTACTCTAAGGTTAATAATGGTCTCTCAACTCCATTCCACGCCTAGTCAAAAACATTATACATTTCAAATTTTTCAAAAAAGGTTAATTGAGAAAGTAGGCTATATATTTAAACTAAAAAAATCATATGCTAACTCCAACACCTACGTCTATCCCATTCTCAGTCAAAAAATATATATATAATCTTTAAATTTTTCCAAAAAATATTTGGAAAGTAGGCTATAATTTGAAAACTAATCATCCTAAAAAGTCATATATAGACTCAAACCAATGGCTTTTATGTCCTTAATCGTTAGAACAAAACATGGAATTTGACATTTTTCCAAATATTGATCATTTTTAAAAATGGTCTATATTTTGTAAACTATGAATTACACAAAAAATGTGTTTGACATAAAAATGACAGGTATTTACCCCCTCTACCCAAAAAACCAAGTCCCAGGTCTCTGGGACAAAAATCCAAAAAGGTTCAATTTTGAAAGTAGACGATATTTTGAAAACTAATCATTCTAAAAAGTCATATATAGACTCAAACGAATGTCCTTTAAGTCCCTTAACGTTAGAACAAAACTTAACATTTTTTCATTTTTTCCAAAAAAAGTCCAAATTTCAAAATTGCCTATATTTTGGAAACTAAGAATTAGTTCCAAAATGGCGGTCGTAGTTTAAGTCAACCTAACCTAACCCTACGAGGTGTGATCAAAAAGTTCCAAAATGGCTACCGTAGCTTAACTTAACCTTTGATTGATCCCTGTTGATTGACCCCTTTTGATTGATCTCTGTTGATGTATCCCTTTGGACTGGTCCCTGTTGACTAGCCCCTTTGGACGGGTCCTTTTTAAAGGGGGAGTCATTTTTTTAAGGGTCCCGGAGGACGGGTCCTTGTTGACGGGTCCCTGTGGGCGGTTCCTTTGGACTGATCCTTATGGACTGGCCCGTGCATTTTATCCAAATTATATCAAAGGGGCCCGCCCACAGGGACCCGTCAACAAGGACCCGTCCTCCGGGACCCTTAAAAAATGACTCCCCCTTTAAAAAGGACCCGTCCAAAGGGGCTAGTCAACAGGGACCAGTCCTAAGGGATACATCAACAGAGATCAATCAAAAGGGGTCAATCAACAGGGATCAATCAAAGGTTAAGTTAAGCTACTGCAGCCATTTTGGAACTTTTTGATCACACCTCGTAGGGTTAGGTTAGGTTGAGTTAAGCTACGACCGCCATTTTGGAACTAATTCTTAGTTTCCAAAATATAGGCAATTTTGAAAATTGGACTTTTTTTTGAAAAAATGAAAAAAATGTAAAGTTTTGTTCTAACGTTAAGGGACTTAAAGGACATTTGTTTGAGTCTATATATGACTTTTTAGAATGATTAGTTTTCAAAATATCGTCTACTTTCAAAATTGAACCTTTTTGGATTTTTGTCCCAGAGACTTGGGACTTGGTTTGTGGGTAGAGGGGGTAAATACCTGTCATTTTTATGTCAAACACATTTTTTGTGTAATTCATAGTTTACAAAATATAGACCATTTTTAAAAATGATCAATATTTGGAAAAATGTCAAATTCCATGTTTTGTTCTAACGATTAAGGACATAAAAGCCATTGGTTTGAGTCTATATATGACTTTTTAGGATGATTAGTTTTCAAATTATAGCCTACTTTCCAAATATTTTTTGGAAAAATTTAAAGAATATATATATATTTTTTGACTGAGAATGGGATAGACGTAGGTGTTGGAGTTAGCATATGATTTTTTTAGTTTAAATATATAGCCTACTTTCTCAATTAACCTTTTTTGAAAAATGTGAAATGTATAATGTTTTTGACTAGGCGTGGAATGGAGTTGAGAGACCATTATTAACCTTAGAGTAGTTTGGATTCTTGGAATTTTAGTGTGTTGTTGTTGCTTACAAACATGACGGTAAGCATTATGCTATCATAAAAAGGGCTGAGATACTTTCCATGAACAAGAGAAATATCCTCTAAATACATTGACAAAAAACAACTTGTGAAATAAGCCATTACGAATAGGGTACCACAAAATAACTTGTCAAATAAGCCATTACAAATAGGGTACCACTTTTACACCCCACTTTTGCACTCACTTTTGCACTCACTTTGCACTCACTATTACAACTACTTTTACACTTACTTTGCGCTCACTTTTGCACTCACTTTGCACTCACTTTTACACCCACTTTGCAATCGAACATTACATCATCTGACATAATAAAAATAGGCATGGTTGTTGTCGAGACCGAGATAAGAGTGGGGGTAATGAATTTATAGTGATAGGATCGGAAAACCCATTATCACTTTAGTATTGACATCAAGCAAAATTTTTTTAAAAAAATATCGTGTTTTTGACAGAGTGGGATAGACATAGTTATAAGAGTTGAGAGTCGATAATTAATCTAAAAGTACTCTGGAATTCATGGAATCTTAGTGTGTTGTTGTTGTTGCTTACAAACCGGTATGGTCACGTCAGGTGAAGTTAGCTAGGATTAGATTAGGATATGTTCAGGTAGTTTCCATAGTCACCGCTAGATAGCGGAAACAAACTTTGCGTGTCGCATGTGGCTATTTGACAAAGTTTTACTGTGTGAAAAAAACGTGCTTGTATAACCTGTGTATATAAATTTAAAATACAAATAACCACTAAGTGTTTAGAACTAACATGTATAGCCTTGTATAGGGAATATATAGGGGTCCTTAACAAGATAGAGTGTCTAACACACGAGTGTACAGCCTTTTGATATGCAGTAAGTACCTGATCACACCTACTATCAATTACGCCTACCATTAATCGCGTCTACTATCAATTGCGTCTACTACCAATCGCGCCTGCTAGGACATGACTTTTCATTAAACCAAAACATTTCCTTTTTTGTCAGCCTCCCACCCCTCTCATCAATCTATAACGTCATAGTCATAGTCAGCCTTAAAGCAAGTCTAAACCTGTAGAACATGTCACGTGACAAAGTTAGGTTAGGTAAAGTTAGGTTATGCTAGGTGAGCTGAGGTCAAGTCTTAAAATACCCCCTCTCTGCCTTGTACTTTGTATAAACATTGACACTGTAACTTTGTAATATCAAAAATGAGCTAAGTCGCGTCCATATCAATCACGTCTACTATCAATCGCGCCTACTATCAATCACGTCTACTATCAATTGCATCTACTATCAATTGAGCCTACTATGAAATGCGCTTACTACAAATCACGCCTACTATCAATCACGCCTAGTATCAATTGCGTCTACTATCAATCACGCCTACTATCATTTGCGTCTACTATAAATCGCGCTCATGTCAAATCGCGCCTACTACCAATTACACCTACTATCAATCGCGCCTACTATCAATTGCGTCTACTATAATTCTCGCCCATGTCTAATTACGCCTACTATCAATCGCGCCTACTATCTTTCGCGTCTACTATAAATCGCGCTCATGTCAAATCACGCCTACTATCAATCACGTCTACTATCAATTGCGTCTACTATTAATCGCGCCTACTATCAATCACGTCTACTATCAATTGCATCTACTATCAATTGAGCCTACTATGAAATGCGCTTACTACAAATCACGCCTACTATCAATTACGCCTAGTATCAATTGCGTCTACTATCAATCACGCCTACTATCATTTGCGTCTACTATAAATCGCGCTCATGTCAAATCGCGCCTATTACCAATTACACCTACTATCAATCGCGCCTACTATCAATTGCGTCGACTATAAATCTCGCCCATGTCTAATTACGCCTACTATCAATCGCGCCTACTATCTTTCGCGTCTACTATAAATCGCGCTCATGTCAAATCACGTCTACTATCAATCACGTCTACTATCAATTGCGTCTACTATAAATCGCGTCTACTAGGACATGACGTTTCATTAAACCAGAAGATTTCCTTTTTTGTCAGCCTCTCACCCCTCCCATCAATCTATGACGTCATAATCAGTCTTAAAGCAAGTCTAAACTTGTAGAACATGTCACGTGACAAAGTTAGGTTAGGTAAAGTTAGGTTATGTTAAGTGAGCTGAGGTTATGTCTTAAAATACCATCTACCTTGTACTTTGTATAAACATTGACACTGTAACTTTATGATATCAAAAATGATCTGAGTCGCGCCCATGTCAAATTGTGCCTACTATCAATCGCGTCTACTATCAATCATGCCTACTATCAATCGCGCCTACTATCATTTGCGTCAACTATAAATCGCGCTTACTACAAATCACGCCTACTATCAATCACGCCTAGTATCAATTACGTCTACTATTAATCACGTCTAGTATCGATTACACCTACTATCAATTACGTCTACTATCAATTGCGTCTACTATAAATCACGCCTACTAGGACATGATGTTTCATTAAACTAAAACATTTCCTTTTTTGCCAGCCTCTCACCCCTCCCATCCGCAAAACGTGCTTGTATGAGCTGTGTATTTAAATTCAATATATACAATTAACCACTAAGTGTTCAGAACTAACATGTCTAGGGTATATATGGGATCCTTAGCAACAAACAAAAAATACGGTCTAACCTACGAGTGTACGGTCTTGTCATACGCAGTAAGTACCTGTTAACCTTGACTAGGGTATAAGAATATTGTCAATTGACTACTGCCTGTTACAGTGTTCACATCGTGAAAGACCGTCTTACCTACCAGTCTCCAGCCTTGTCATACGCAGTAAGCAGTTGTTGGCGGAAAACAACATCCATAAATCTTGACATTTAGGAAAGTGTGTGTGTGTGTGTGTGTGTAAATCACTTGTAATCTAAAGATTGTTCATGTGACTTTACTAAAATTTAATTCATATGTATTAGTTGATATGGAAGTCTCAACAACCAGTCATGGCAAGCCATGTGTCTTCTATAAAGGATATACATATATTGTAAAAACAACCAATAAAGATGGAACTGTTATTTGGCGATGTTCAAAACAACGATCCAAAAAGTGTCGAGGAATGATTAAAACAAAAGACTCCAACGTACTTACTTCAAAAGAACATCATTGTGAATCTCAAATTAATACACATTTAAATACGCAAAATACTCTAACCCAGGTAAAAAAGCAAGTCCAAGAAAAATATATTGCTGCTCAAGATAGTGCATTGTTTGTTAAAAAGCATTCATCATCACCTCAAAAAGACATGTTAGGACAAATACCATCGTTCAAAAAACCCTTAACACTATCAAAAGCAACGCAGACTCTACAAGAGGTCCCTGTGGAAAACAAACAAGAGGAAATGGATAGTTCTAGTGATGTTGAGAATGATGATGATGATGATGATAATGATGGTGACAATGACTATAATAATTTTGATGATAATATTCATAATGATGGTGATGATGATGAAGATAATTATGAAAAAGAAGAGGATGAGGGTTTTATGTTTATAAAACCATTGCGGCTTCCCCAGTTTTTAAGAGCAAGAGTACCTGGAGAAAGTTGTAAAAGGATCTACAACAAGCTTTGTGTGTTTAAAAATCTATATCGAACAATGGTAAAGAGATAGACTTGAATTCAGTGTGTAACTATTATAAAATGAATTTAATAAAAATATTGTATGGGTATTGTCTGTTTTTCTTAATTACTATCCCCATGTCCCACTATTAATACAATTGTTAACCATCAACAGTCTCTGACTATGTTCAGAAAGAGAGTGGCCTTAAACAATACACTATATCTATGGTTTGTGTACCGAGTGTCATAATAATGCAGTGTGGCCAAGCCATGTCAAGGCAATAGTTATGTCAGGTAAGGGATTCGAACCCTTGCTTCCTTATACAGAAAATTTGATCTTAAGTCAAACACCTTAACCACTCGGTCAACCTGACAGTTACTAATTTAATTAGTCTTGAGGACTTGAGTGTTTACAAAACTTTTTCCAGTATACATTGACTAAACCACTTGCTTGTTTTGAAATATAGATTTTGTTTTGTTTTACCGTAACATTGCAGTTATGAGTCTTGTGAACTGGGTGTTCAATATAGGGTTAAAGGCATTTTAAAATCATTTTAGAAAAGCTCTTAGGTATCGTGTCATGGGTTTTAGTAATGCATTACTGTTCGTTGACTAACATATACCGTTACACAACATTATTTTAGTGAACTTACATGTTGTTGTTTGAGTCTTTAGTCCTTTGACTGGTTTGATGCAGATCTCAGCGCCTATCTGTCCCGAGCTAATCGTTTCATCTCTATATAGCTACCACACCCTACATTCAAGGCTATCTGTTTAACATATTCTAAACTTGGTCTACCCTTACAGTTCTCGTCCTCGAACCTTTCTTCCTTAACTAAGTTTGCTATTCTTGGGTGTCTTAGTACGTGTTCTACCAACCTATCTCTTTACTTCATTAACAGTCGCCAGATACATCTCTTCTCCCCCACTCGTCTTAATACCTCTTTGTTAGTAACCCTATTTACCCATCTAATCTTCATCATTCTCCTGTAACACCACATTTCAAACACTTCAATTCTCCACTTTTCTGCTACACCAATTGTCTAAGTTTTACTTTCATAGAGTGCCACGCTCCAGACAAAGGCCTTCAAAATGACTTCCTAATACCTAAATCTATATTTAATGTCAACAGATTCTGTAGAAATTCTTTCCTTGTCTGAGCTACATAAGAATCCTAATCGTGTCTGGCATAATGTCTTGTTTAGCAAACATAGTCACTCAAAATGTCTAAGCATTTTTTGTATATAACCCAAAATAGCAAACAGTTTTTCTAAAACCCTACTCATTGGTCAATAACAAGCAGAGTCGCCAAAGTGTTTCGTTGGTAGTTAACTCATGTCTAGTTAATCAATTCCTTTCATATCGTTATCCAATTGTAGTAGTAAGGACTGGTGAACAACGTCAGTTCAACACACTGCTTTACACACAAATGTAGTTAGGTCCTTTGACATAATTTGGATAAATTTCATGGGCCGGTCCATAGGGACCAGTCCAAAGGGGCCGGTCTAAAGGGACCCTTCCACAGGGACCCATCAACAGGGACTTGTCAGCAAGGACCCATCAACAATGACCCGTCAACAATGACCTGTCATCAATGACCTGTCAACAATGACCTGTCAATAGGGACCCGTCAACAATGACCCGTCCACAGCGACTCATCAACAAGGACCCGTCAGCAATGACTCGTCAACAGGGACCCGTCGAAAAGCACCTGTCAAAAAGGATCCATCAAAAATGACCCCCTGTCAAAAAGGGCCCGTCCAAAAGGGGCTAGTCAACAGAGACCAGTCCAAAGGGACAAATCAACAGAGATCAATCAACAGGGATCAATCAAAAGGGGCTATCACCTCAAGGCCTGACATATCCCTCTTTGATTATTGGTTTGCCAATCGACAAGCGTCACTTAAAATACTTTTTGATCACCACTCGTGGGTTGGGTTAGGTTAGGTTACACTACAGCCGCCATCTTTTAAAAAGCCTGCCCTCTTACAAAAGCTATGAGTGGGCATGCGTAAAAAACAAAAAAACAAAAACAAGCATGTTAATTCATAGTGGCTATCCATCAAACACATGTCTCTTGTGTGGAACAACGTTTTATTCCATATCGGCATTCAAACTCTCACATGTTGCAATTGGAAAGAGAGATTCTCTAAAAAAATTACAATTTCATCACCTAGTAGGGGTAGGTTTTATTTTGGGGTGGAAATATATTGTTCATTGGAAAGGGGGTATCAGCCCGAGTTCAATGACACCTCATTCGTCAAAATCCGACCACGGGTTCGAACTCACATTTTCTCACGTATGAAGCAAAACAGGATGTGACTTGTTTCACAAGGAGGACGGTAATAAGGTCATTTCACACGTGTTCACATGTATTTCGTCACTTTCCTTTCATATCGTTATTCCATTATAGTAGTGGTGAACAACGTCAATTCAACACACACAAATGTAGTTAGACCCTTTGACATAATTTAAATAAATTCATGGACTAGTCCGTAGGAACCAGGCCAAAGGGACCCGTCCAAAGGGATCAGTCCAAAGGGACAAGGACTCGTCCACAGGGACCTGTCCACAAGGACTTGTCCACAAGGACCTGTCCACAAGGACTCGTCCACAAGGACCTGTCATCAATGACCTGCCAACAATGACCCGTCAACAATAACCCATCCATAGGGATCCGCTCTCCCACCCTCTTACAAAAGCCATGAGTGGGCATGCGTAAAAAACAAAAACAAGCATGTTAATTCATAGTGGCTATCCACCGAACACATGTACTTTATGTGGAACAACGTTTAAATCCATATCGGCATTCAAACTCTCACATGTTGCAATTGGAAAGAGAGATTCTCTAAAAAATTCCAATTTCACCCCCTAGTAGGGGTAGGTTTTACTTTTGGGGTGGAAATATATTGTCCACTGGAAAGGGAGTGTTAGCCCGAGTTCAACAACACCTCATTCGTCAACATCCGACCAAGCGTTCGGGAGATATCGCGCCGCCGCCATCTTGGAGGAGGGGAGGAGGAGGAGGGCCTTGAACTGGCACAAAACCACTACTCACTTCGCCAATTTGCCGATAAATTTCAATTGGTTTCACTTTCCTAGCATTCAGAAAACGAATCACAGATCTGATTTCACAAGCGGCGGGATTTTCAATCAACACCGACATTGTACGAGTAAACATGCACGATAACGCGTACGTGGCTGACAGCGCTCTCCAAATGGCGCACGTTTCTTATCCTTGATACAGAGCGTCTACCACGCATATGCGGAACTGTGCTGCAGCGGAACGTACAACTAGTTGAAGACACAGGCGGCACACGCCTATGAACAAGGTAGTGTGTGCCACGCTAAGACAAATGCCTGCAACATTTCGGCAGTTATGTGGAAATGTAGTTTAAGAGTTGTAGAATTTTGTGCAATAAATAATTTTTCTGTATCTGTACACAATTTAATGTTATTACCAAACGGAACTTACTTTCTGGACGTACTTCGTAATTCAGTTCGGCGCTTGATTAAATAAGTTGAATCCTCTTCAATACGGAGTTTATTAACAATTTTGAATAGGTGCCAACCAGAATTGTTTTTAGAACTTGATTTTCTAAATTATTTTGTGTATAATTTAAAAATAATAAATTAAAGCTTAACATTTTTACACTCACCGTTAATAGTTCTTATTTTCTGATTGCTTTTTAAAAATTATTGTAAAAATACCAATCTTATATTTATTTAATAAATACTGCATTTGTAAGGATATCCATTTAATTACTATATATTATTTATTACAATTATTATCATTAATTTGTCATTTCTAATTTAGATTTAAATCATATGTCCTAATTTAGTTTTCAGTTCTTAATTGTTTTTCTTTTTTTTTTTAAGCTGAAGATTACCTCATTGAAGGTCGAAACATGTCCCAATATATAAAATATATATTTGTTTATGTATTGATTTGGCGTATAATTTTAAACGTTTAATTCTAACATCGATACGGATATTTAAAAACATTTGTTTTCAATGGCAAATGTGTTTGCATTCTGTGAATAAATGAATAAATGAATATATGAATATATGAATAAACAAATGAATGAATGAATTAATGGATAAATGAATAAATCCCTTCAGTTCACATAAATTCATTATTCCTGCCTTTCTCTATTGAAAGTTTATGTTTGTTTGTTTGTTTGTTTGTTTGTTTGTTTGTTTGTTTATAGTTATTAACCCATATGAAGTCAAAAATGTAATCAAATGCCACTGTTATTTCATTGCCAAACTCAAAACAAGTACATGTGTCAAGCAATGAAAGGAATTTCCTCAGGGTTTAAACGAATGTAGCTGAGTGTATGTACTCTTTGAATGGTAGAGGTCGTCTGGGAATATGCACAGTGGCTATGCATAGTTTGCTCCTCAAAGGTGCGGTCTGACCCCACTAATTAAACGCTAAATGAATGAAGCCATGCGGAGAACCACTAGGGTTTCACTTCACATTGAAAGCATCTCTCGGGAAATCTTCGCTGTTTGAGGCACGCTTAACGCTCTTATTGACTACCGTTCGTTGATTTTTTTCCTACTCAGTCTCAAAGCTACATTACCCTGTGGGCGTACCACAGAAAGGATCGTGTTTGATGTCATTTAATAATGTTATTAATGAGTAATTTACTGTGTTAAGTCAAGAGTTGTATGGCAAGCCCTCGTCCTCCACTATCCTTTCAAACTTTCAGCTCTTTGTTGGCCCATTTTCGTGGCGTGTATGGACGTCACCTTACCCACGGGCATATCCATTTCGGTAGAGCAAGGATTTCAATATCAAAAGGCTCACTGGCCGCAATGTATCTACTGCAGCATTAATGAAGAAGACTGGATGTAGAATAGATTATTTTTCAGAATCAATAATACAGGGCGCCCGAGAATGTTCTCCGCAGTGGGTACGTGAAGCTGTGAGTGGTTGAGTCATGAGTTTAGATGGCTGCACTGCACTGTGTCCTTCAAAGCAGGACTCTCCCGTGTGGGCTGTCAGTGTGAATTGCGATAAGCGAGCGAGCCTGCATGTCTTCAGTGTGTATTACAGTAAGCGAGCGTTCAGATAGATTATTGGAAGAGTAAACAGTATACAGGCGGTATTGATTACTACTGAAGAGAGAGTTCTTTGGGTGGATTACGTTTTTCGCGAATGCGATCGGTTTACAGAAAATGTAAAATTAAGATTTCAGGTTCGGAATCCTAATTCAAAGTGTCCAATTCGTGATACCGTTCGGGATTTGGTAAGTAAATTTCGTGTGACTGGCTCAGTTCACGATGTACCGAGAACAGGCAGGCCTACGCATTCAAAAGACAAAAAACTTGATGAAATCTCCGATATAATGCTGCGTAGTCCAAGTAAATCAACACGAAAATTAGCTCAACAAACAGGAATCTCTAAGTCGACAGCATATAAAGCTGTAAGAGACAAGCTTCAGTTGTTCCCTTATATAGTTACCATGGTTCATGAATTAAAACAAACTGATTACGTAAAAAATGTGATGTACTGTGAATGGTTCCAGAATCTGTTATAAATGGCTGTGGTGAGTACAAAGTTTACTGTTTGTATGTTATGATGCAAGCGGCAGCCGTGCTACCAACGTAAATGCTGTAGCTAGCTCTCGCAGACGCATGAAGGCGCTGCGGAGAACATTCCCGGACTCATTGTTTTAAGGTGCTTGAAACCATTTTCAGTGTTGCCTTAGTAATCGAAATTTGATTTTTTTCAGTCGGTCAACACGATTGTACCCAATTGTGATGGGTTATTCCCTAATCCTGAATATGATGATGATAATTGTTGTTTTAAGGGGCCTAACATCTTGGTTATCGGTCCTTAATGTTTGGGTGATAGTGAAAGAAAAGATGAGAATGAAAACTACTTATACTAATACTCACTGCAAAAAAAGAAAAAGAAATGGTAAACAAATAATGGATAAGGAAAATAAGGGACAGGAAGAAAAGAAATGCCGTCACCCCTCGAAGAATTAGGATTGAGGGACTTGGAAGGAAGGAGAGCCATGAAAGGCAGATAGGAAAAGAGGAGAGGGCCCGCCCCAATGTCAGAGGAAAAAGGGGACAAAACAGACCCAGCTCTAGAATCCCTCGGGATCGCCAACTTCCGAACTCACCAAGCGTAAGCCCTTGAGGTTGTAGCACTATCCAGGGTGCACCAGAAGTGGTGGGGCTATATACACCCTGCCTCCTTGAGGGCCTTATGCAGAAGGCAGGAGATAACATGAAAACAAAAAGAAGGCTGGTCCCTCGAAGAATGAGGGTATCAGGAAATATGAGACAAGGGCCAATTAAGGCGGGAAAGTGATCGACTCCCTAGGCCTTGGATACCCTAATACCATCGGGGTCGGAAGACAACAAGAGGTGACCAAGAGAGATCGACAGGAAAGAAGACGAAGAGGAGCCCGGCACGAGTAAGTGGAGCCAATGCCGGACTTAGCTTGGGTCCCATGATCGCCAACCCACGTCCCACTAGATTTGAGCATCTGGGGGTAATCTTGAATACAAGAGATTAATAAATACACTTGGATGATCACTTTCGATCATCAAGCGATCATCAGATCCATTACACTTAGGCTATTAAATCTATTCACAATAATTATGTACACTTATTTAGTTGCAGTTGTAGTTAAGATAATGCAACTAGAGCTCAGCAACTTGAAGTACAGGTACGACCCTGTGTGAGCGCTAGCTCCGTCAGCCAGTGTGACACAGAGGACAGCCAGCTTGTAGTTCGCATTTATTCCGGGGTTTCAGTTATAGTCTATAATCACATATTCACATTAAGCAAGCAACCACTTTCAGTATCTTAACAAATATCACATAGACTATAGGTCTAATTAACAAATATTGACTAGTTTCATAATTTTAAATACTTCTCCTCCTTCGGATGACTATCCATTAATGGATGTTAGCGACCACATGATCCATCTTTTGCTTATGAACTGCGATGTGGAATAATTTATCGATGCTGGGTAATCATGTGCACTGTTTTATGTTATCCACCCAGGAAACCCTTCTTCGGCCCCTTCCTCTTTGATCTTTGATCTTTCCTTCCAGTATCAACTTGAGAAGTCGATATTGTATGGGTCTGGAAGGGCATCTACAATGTGTATAGGGGTAGTTTGGGGTGTTACGTGAATCGGGGCTGTAAGTGTAAGTGTTTTGGGGGTGAGTTTGTGTAGGGAGCGTCTATGAAGCTTAGACGTGCCTATAGGACAGCTTCCAGTTGTACGGTGTATCTGGAGAGCTAGGGGGTGAGGTACCAGTGAAGGGTTTGTAACGTGTTTTTCGAGGGTATTTTACGCCACTGACATAAGTCAGTAGGAAGCCATTCTATATTTATTTACGCGGCAAATTGTTCAGCCAAGAGAAGTTTTCATGTAACTTATTATTATTATTAAGGTATTTTTTGGAGCGTTTTTTTAAATAAAATTATAAGTATACAGATAGGTTTTCGATGTTATAGAAAACACTATCAAGCGAATTATTACGAAGAATATTATCGCGGAAAATTATATGATTACGGAATTTTTCTGATTTTGTCAGAGTTTGTTGAGAGAGATGAGTCACTGGGAATTCGGCTACAGGCTTTTTCTTGTCGAGAAGCGTGACGCAAGCGGGGTTGCTGCTTCAAGAAAATGTGAAATGGCTTGGACCGGTAATCGACATCATCGCCGCGCCGAGTGTAATGACCCTGAGGTGGGGAGTATCGCGTGGTGGCTCAGCCAATCAGTGGAGAGCGGACGAGAAGAAGACGGCTACTGAGAGGGGATGCGAGGAGTGCATATATGGTTTGCGCGCCGAGGAGGCAGGGCGATTATCTTTGTAAAACTTGACCGTTGTGGTTGCTCGAGTGGTTGGTTCCGGTGTGACCGGACCATAAATTAACATTTCTACAAATATTTCTACAACTAACGAAGAAGATGACGACGTCCAGAAGGCTGTGGGAAGCTCTCTTCAACATCCAGTACGAGGGAAATGCTACGGCAATTTCCAATGGTAAGCGCGAATGACTCAGAACTACATAATCTCTCGTTTCTTTGTTTCATATTCAGTATTTCAGTAACTTCATAGCTTGGGAATAATAGTAAAATCAGTAATTCATCCGACTCCGTTTTCACGTAATTCTCTAGCGGTAATATCTAAATCGCAACGCTCCTATTTAAATTTAAAATATATTATTATTATTATTAATTTTGCCATACTTGTTTTATATAATAAATTCATTTCTTTTAACCATGCAATCTTTGCTTTCAGTAGGTAGCATTAGATATAGACCAAATTCCTTCTCCTGATACAATTTTTAGTTGGGTTAATGATCAAATCATACCACGATCTGAGCGTAAAGATTCTTGAAGGTGTTCTACCAGAGCTAGGTGTTGTTAAATATAAATTTAGATTTCAACATAGCGTTGAGGTCTTGGTGCCCATTAATACAACATATCTTAGTCAGAGTAAACATTATATTTGTACACCCCAACAGTGAGGGCCAATAAAACCGTTTCACTTGTAGCTACCAACGTGAGACCGAAAACCTAATAACATCTGTGGAAGGAGAAGGGTATATATTTCTGTGCCAGTATTTTGGGGGGTTTTCATTTATCGGTGTGTATCAGCATGGTTAGTGTTGAGGAAGAGATGAAGTTGCGTAGTGGTCACCAGTTGGATAGTGAAGATACGAGCAGTATGGCTAGTCTTGGAAATGAAAGCAGTACAGGGATGTCGGAGGTAAATCCCGATACTGAGGGGGGTAATCATAACAGTCAAGCAGGGTTAGAGAGTTTGCTTCTTCAGTTTATGCAACAAAATAAAATTAGCACAGACGCTTTAAATGCTAAACTCGAACAAAATAATGCTAAACTTGAACAAAATAGTAGGTAAAATAAAGAGAGTACAGAGGCTTTAAACGCTAAATTGGAACAGAGCAGTAAGGAAGTGAGCAATAAATTAAATGAGAAATTTTAAGAGAACAATCTAAAATTAAATAAGAAATTTGAGCAGATTAGAGGAGAAATCAGAGGGGGTGATGGAAGAGAAGGCTAAAGTGATTATTGCAGATGTAGATAGAAAATTAGGAAAAGTACAGGAGTTAGAAATTTGAATCAGTACACAGGCTGAAAATTTAAAAGAACTAGTGCAACTTGAAACACAGCAGGTCAAAAAGCAATTGGGGGGAGAAATTGATAAGATTCAGGTAGCAACTAAAGAGGTTAAAGAACATCTGGGGGTAAGAATTGATAAAGTACATGCAGAAATAATCACTGAAGTTAATGCTTTAAGGGAGAGGAATAAGGAAAGCATTAATGAAATTAATGAGAAACAAGCTAAGTTAAGTGGTCAAGTTGAAGCATCGGAAGGGAGCATTAGGTTAACTGTAACTAATATTGAAAGAAAAGCTGAGGAGAAAATTGCTGAATTAGAACAGAAGTTGAAAGCTAGAATTAGGCAGGAAAATAGTCAGAGTAGGCCAGTTTATGTGAATAGCACATACAGGGAAATAGAACTAGGCAAATTCAGTAATCGGCAGGGTTGTCCAATGGAGTTCATGAATACAATAGAATATAAATTCGGGGAGAGGTTGGACGATGGTAGTATTGAGTGGTGCCAGGTAGTTGAGATTTTAGAGCAAGCGTTTGTAGGGGAGACAAGAAACTGGTTTGCTGTCTACAGAGACAATTTCGAGAATATTTCAGATTTTAAAATTAAATTTTGTGAGAAATTTTTGAATGAGGTAATTCAGTCTCAGCATCGTGAGGGAATTGTGTGTGGGAAATATAACCCGAGAGGAAACTACACTATGACCGAGTACTTTTTAGGACAGGTATTGACGTGTAAATATCTGGATGGTTTGAAGGAGGAAAGTGATGTAGTCAGGCTATTACTAAGACATTTTCCATATAGAATCAAAGAAGCTGCCTGTAACCAAAATGTTAAATCTATTTCACAAGTGGAGAATTTATTGAGTACATTCGATGCTTTCGGAAGAGGTGGTTACGAGGAGAATTTCGGTAGGAACCAGGGTAACAATAATAACAGGCCTAATGAGAATAGGAATCAGGAAGTTCAAGGGAACAGTGGCGAAGAGGCCAGCGTTCAAAATAGGGGGAACCAAAATAATAATAATAATAATCAGCAAAACCAGTACAGAGGAAATGGGTATGGTACAAACTACCAAGGCCGAAATAATGATTTTAGGGGTAACCAAGGGAGGTATAATAATAATAATAATAATAATTATAACCAGAACAGGGGTCAAGGAGGGAATCAGCCCAATAGTAATAACGGACAGAGAGATACCGTTAACACAACCCAGAACAACCAGATCAGTGCAGTAGTGAGTAGTACTACACCAAGTGGTAGCAATGCTTTAAACACGAACCAGGCTGCGATGTAAGGTCAGAATCTCAGTCTGTAACATGCCCTGTCCATACACTTATACAGGAACCCAATGACCTAAATGTAAGAAATGAATTATTACGTGAACTAAATGATGAAGGTATTATTCAGGAGGTGGATTGTAAGAGCCCCATAGTTAAATTTAACGTGTCCGAGGCGTACACAGATGTTTTAATTGATAGTGGTTGTATGAAGAGTTGCATAAGTAGTGCATTTTATGATAAAATGAAAGGAACTGGAGTAAATTTTGAGGAGATGCCAATTAAAAGCACTTTTTTTTATCACAGCTGTTGGGAAGAGGTCTAAAGTAATTTATAAGCAAGTTTTAGTAGACATTAAAATTAATAATCATGTAGAAAAGCAGATTTGTCTTGTAATTCCAAATTTAGTATTCAGTGTTATCTTGGGTTCAGAGTGGCTAAGTAGAGTGTCTGGTAACTTATGTTATGATGTAGGGAGTTTGAAATTTAAATGGGGTGATTCTGAAGTAGACGTAGCGTTCAATGACCATATTCAGAGAAGTAGTGTTGTAGGTGTAATTTGTACTTTAAATGAGATATCGCCAGCCGTAGAGTGGGGTTCTCAATGTTTCGTGGGCAGTGTGATTACGAACGGTAGTCTAGAGGACTCGTTACGTGATGCTGCATTTCAGGGAAATATAGAGGTGGAACAGTGTGTTCGGCTCTATGATGTGTTATTGTGTAATAGGAGAGTTTTTGAGGATCGCATTGGTATGGCCAATTGCTATACACATTCATTGAACGTTATTGATAGGTCAGTATTCACAGGACATAGATATCCTGTACCTATCGCTTATCAGAGTGCAGTTGAGGCACAAATTAACCAGATGCTTGAAGATGGGATTATTGAGCACTCTAACAGCCCATATGTTAATTCTTTGATCACGGTACCCAAGGCCGACGGCACAGTTCGTATTTGTTTAGACGCTCGTTTGGTTAACAGTAGAATTAGTTCAGATCAGCTGAAATCTATGTCAATAGAGGAATTAATGCAAACATTTGAGGGGAAGAAGTATTTCACTTGTGTAGATTTGAGTTACAGTTTTTGGCAAGTGCCACTTATGTACGAAGATAGACCATTTACAGCTTTTAGTCATAAATATAACCTTTATCAATTTTGTAGAACACCTTATGGGTTAAAGAGTAGTTCAGCAGCTTTAATTAGGGCTTTAAACATCACATTAGGGGATGACACAGGAGAGTTTGTAACCATTTACATTGATAATATGGTAATTAGTTCACGCAGTTTTGAGGAGCATCTAGGTCATTTAGATATAGTTTTTCAGAATCTAGATCAGGCAGGGTTCACTTTGAAGCTGTCTAAGTCGTCATTCTGTCAGTCAGAAGTGACTTTTTTAGGTCATAGAGTGTCGAGTAGAGGTGTAACACCAGAAGAAAGTAGGGTTAATAAGATACTTAACGCAGAGGTGCCACAGAATGTTAAACAGTTAAAAACATACCTGGGAATTTGCAACTTTTTCAGGAGGTTCGTTCTTAAATACTCAGGGTTGGTAGAACCATTCAGGGAATTGCTTAAAAGTGGGACTCGGTGGAGTTGGGAGTCCAAGCATGATCAGGCTTTTAGAGCGCTGAAGGAAGGTTTTGAGAAAGCTGTAGTGCTGAAATATCCTTTGAAAGATAAGGAATATGTGGTTATGACAGACGCTTCACATATAGGCATTGCTGGAGTGTTATGTCAGAAAGATGATGAGGATAATCTGTGCATTGTATCTTTAGCCTCGCGAGGACTGACAGCAGCAGAGAAAAGATACACGATTACTGAGTTAGAGCTTTTAGGTATTGTTTTCAGTTTAGGGAAATTTAGAATGTATTTAGTAGGGGGGAAATTTGAGATCCATACAGATCACCATGCATTACTGTATATGAGGACTTGTAAACTCAGTTCTAACAGAGTTAGTAGGTGGATTCTTGCTCTGCAGGAATACGAATTCACAGTAAAATATATTAAGGGTAAAGATAACATTCTTGCGGACATGCTATCGAGGGACACTAATTTATGTAGGGATTATCCAGTGGTTAAAGCAGAGGACGGTATTTTATTATGTGCATGTGTGGACAGTAGCAACAGGGCATCGTTACAGACACTTAGAAATATGCTGGTGGAGCAACGTGATGACGTTAAGTTAAGGGAACCACTGGCTAGGTTGGAAATAAGTGAAGAAGAGTATGTGAACGTAGGACGGTTCACGTACAAGATGCAGGATGGGCTTCTTGCACGGAAATGTAGGAATAATCGGTGGGCAATATGTGTTCCTGCCACTTTGCGGGAGGAGCTAATTTGGTTCATTCATAGGGAATTAGGACACTTTGGTGCTGCCAAGGTCTTTGATGAAATTGGTCGTGACTTCATTTGTAGTAAAATGGGAAGGGATGTTAGGAGGATTTTAGCTAAGTGTGACACCTGTCAAGGGAGCAAATATCCAGTTAAATATTTAGTGGGGGAGAGATCTGCAGTTCTCACCAGTAGTCCCGGCGAACTACTGTGTGTGGATTTATTTGGCCCGATCGTTAAAGGACAGGGCGGCTACGAGTACATTTTTATAGTTATTGACGCTTTTGGTAAGTATGTCAAGCTATATCCGCTAAGGAAAGCCACGGGACTAGCGTGTAGCCGTCTGATCATTAATAAGTATGTACCTGAGTATGGCCTTCCTCTCAGGATACTATCTGACAGTTTACTGCAAAGAAATGGAGAACCAGTATGCAGGAAGCTGGTATTTCACACGTTCATTCCTCTGTAAGGTACCCTCAGGGTAATTCTGCAGAGCGTCCATTAAGGGAAGTGGCTCGTCTTTTTCGGACTCTAGTGCATGACAAGCATACGGCCTGGGTTGGACATCTTCCCAAAGTCGAGACTTGGCTGAATTCTGTCCAGCATGAGAGCACGAAATTGACGCCATACGAAGTTCACTTCGGAAAAAGGCCACAAAATGAACTAGCGAGGGTGTTAGGTTTAAATGAGGGAAAGCAACCTGGGATGGATTACATTGTCCAGTTGGCAAAACAGAATTTATCTAAATTAGCACAAAAGAGAATTCGCCAACAAAAATAAACTAAATTTGACCTATTCGAGCCGGGAGACAGAGTCTTACTTAGAGTGCCGAAACAGTCAAATAAGCTAGGGAAAGCCATATCCATGTTCTTTTTTTTATCTCTACGAGGGCTCATTTACAGTTTCCAAACGTATTGGCAAAACAGCATATGTGCTGGAGGATAGTAAGGGAAACAGATTATACGGGACGTATAATATACATAGTCTACGAAAGTATGTGTCATAAAGTGAGTGTGTATAGCTGGCGAGCCAGCCTATCAAATGAGTAAGTGTGGTATTTGGTGCTTGGAAGATCTGGTCTTCCAGGCAGGCGTATCAGAAGTCACACAGGGGGGTAGTATGTAAGTAATTGAGAGTTTTTAAGGTACAGGGAAATATGTCGGGATTGTCGGATGCTCTTGAGCACTAAAATGTCTCGATACACCAAGGCCAGAATTTGGTAGCGCTGGTGAATTCCCATTTGTCTCCTAGAGATGGGTGAGCGCTCGAACAGAGTATTTTTGCTTAAGGCGTCCACGAGACAAAAGATGGGCCACCAGAAGGCGAGACAGTCCTTCATGAAACTCATACATAACAGCACACGTGATTTCTGTTTACGGCCTCGCCATGTAAGAGTTGTAGGTGTGTAATTTAAGGTAATTAGTACAAAGGTATTATTTGAGTGAGGAGAACTGGTCTGAGTTGTGAACTAGTATTAAGTAGAATTTGGTCTACCGGAACTTCAGAAGACGGCACAGAAATATTTGGTGTTATATGTAATGCGCACTTACTGTTTTTTTTTTCAGAAGTCAATATTAATTTTGTATTATATACAGAGAGATTAAGTATTATGGTCACGAGGCGCTGCCACAATAGTGTGATCGAGTGCTCAGTGAGATCAGTGATATTAAGTTTCACCAGAAGGAAGCGACCTCCAGTGAAATTAGGAAGTTCTGTGGTGATGTAAATATATCAGAACACCTTTGATGCGTGTGATGTGACATCATATATACACAGTGCTCACACATTATTTATGTATATCTTTCCCAACATAGAGATCTTTGAGAGGCGGAAATATCCGTTGAACATTAATCTAAATGAAAAACATTGGACTGGTTGCACTGGGCAATCCAAAATGACAACAGACTTTGACGCAAAGTGCGTAAAGAAAATTATGAGTGTATATATATGTAATTTAGGGTGATTTAATTTATGTAATATGTATTTTGGATGAGGATTTATTAACGTGTCTGGGATAATCGCATGATGGACCGTCGTCACGGTAAATCATCCGATGATCCGAGGCGAATATGTAACGTGTTTTTCGAGGGTATTTTACGCCACTGACATAAGTCAGTAGGAAGCCATTCTATATTTATTTACGCGGCAAATTGTTCAGCCAAGATAAGTTTTCATGTAACTTATTATTATTATTAAGGTATTTTTGGAGCGTTTTTTTTATAAAATTATAAGTATACAGATAGGTTTTCGATGTTATAGAAAACACTATCAAGCGAATTATTACGAACAACATTATCGCGGAAAATTATATGATTACGGAATTTTTCTGATTTTGTCAGTTAGAGTTTGTTGAGAGAGATGAGTCACTGGGAATTCGGCTACAGACTTTTTCTTGTCGAGAAGCGTGACGCAAGCGGGGTTGCTGCTTCAAGAAAAGGCGAAATGGCCTGGACCGGTAATCGACATCATCGCCACGCCGAGTGTAATGACCCTGAGGTGGGGAGTATCGCGTGGTGGCTCAGCCAATCAGTGGAGAGCGGACGATAAGAAGACGGCTACTGAGAGGGGATGCGAGGAGTGCATATATGGTTTGCGCGCCAAGGAGGCAGGGCGATTATCTTTGTAAAACTTGACCGTTGTGGTTGGTCGAGTGGTTGGTTCCGGTGTGACCGGACCATAAATTAACATTTCTACAAATATTTCTACAACTAACGAAGAAGATGACGACGTCCAGAAGGCTGTGGGAAGCTCTCTTCAATATCCAGCACGAGGGAAATGCTACGGCAATTTCCAATGGTAAGCGCGAATGACTCAGAACTACATAATCTCTCGTTTCTTTGTTTCATATTCAGTATTTCAGTAACTTCATAGCTTGGGAATAATAGTAAAATCAGTAATTCATCCGACTCCGTTTTCACGTAATTCTCTAGCGGTAATATCTAAATCGCAACGCTCCTATTTAAATTTAAAATATATTATTATTATTATTAATTTTGCCATACTTGTTTTATATGATAAATTCATTTCTTTTAACCATGCAATCTTTGCTTTCAGTAGGTAGCATTAGATATAGACCAAATTCCTTCTCCTGATACAATTGTTAGTTGGGTTAATGATCAAATCATACCACGATCTGAGTGTAAAGATTCTTGAAGGTGTTCTACCAGACCTAGGTGTTGTTAAATATAAATTTAGATTTCAACATAGCATTGAGGTCTTGGCGCCCATTAATACAACATATCTTAGTCAGAGTAAACATTACATTTGTACACCCCAACAGTGAGGGCCAGTAAAACCGTTTCAGGTTGATTGGTGATTAACAACTGTTGATGTGAAGTCACTGTTCATTGCTCGCGGCAGGCGCTCGCAAGCAGGTAGCCTACTATGAGTAGCAGTAATGCTGATCGATGCTCTTAACATGAGCTGTCGAGTGAACTGCTTAGCTAATACCTTTAAACAATAAAATACTACAGGACCCTACTGGGATTAGAGGGGGCAGGTATTGGCTTATCGTGCAATCAAATAATCAGAAACCAGTTGGTTTAATGACTACTTTTTGTGAAGTGTTAATGATAATCCACAGAACAGCTTTAGTGCTAATAATTCCTGAACAATGCAATTGCAAAGTGTAAGGGGTTGGATACTGGATGTAAATGTAAAAGGGTTAGTCTCGCAATCACACTCACCAAGATGGCAACTGGCGTGAAGTCGTCCTTCAAGGGTTTCACTGAACACAGACCACGAGGTATGGGAGCATGCCCATTTTATTGTTACTGTAGTGCAGTGTGTGCATAATCGGCACATTCCAAGCAGGTCGGTACTAGTGTCGGGGTCGTACGAGTTCAAAAAGGGTTCAAATGAGTTCAATAAGGTTCATGCCAGTTCAAATGAATGTGTTAATTATCCTATAGTGGATATAGGGACTGAAAATGTAGAGACGTATGGGGCGAAAATTTAATGTGTGTTTCCCGGGGTGTGCATCCCCTAAGGGATACAACAATATTAGGTGTTCCGCAAGATATGCCCCAGGTATACAGTTTTTCGTCTTTTTAAGTTGCATTGTAAGTTTCGTTGTCTAACTACTACTGCAACTAAATATGTGTACATCTTTTTGATACTTTCTCCCATACTTTAAGACATAGATTTAATACCCTAAGTGTAATGGACCTGATGATGATCGCTTGACGATCGAATCTGGTCAACCAAGTGTATTTATTAATCTCATATATTCAAGATTAGCGAATAACCCATCATAATTGGGTACAATCGTGTTGACCGACTGAAAAAACATCAACTTTCGATTAATAATATTATTAAAAGGTGACAAATACGAACGATGATTTGGAAATGATTATTTTCCATTCTAGCCTTCTTTCATTTGAAGACTGAATAAACTGTTGCATTTTTTGATTCATTGTAGGGGCTTTTCACCCACAGTACTTGGGCAAGTGTGGAATTTTACTGTTATTGTTATTTTGTGGCTGTACTTAATTGGCGCTTCGCGAGCCGACCGAGGCTGTGTTATGAACCAGGTACCGATGCGTCACGCACTCCTCTGCCTGGATGTGAGTCTAACTTTTGGTAAAAACAAGTTCGGATTAATAAAATAATTTTTGTGAAGTAATTAATATTTGAATTTGATGTTAGTATTAAATTTGACTTGATTTAGGGGTTTCGCAATGATGGATTTAAATTAATCTTCGCATTTGACTTGTAGGGTTTTATTTATTTCGGGATTTTATTTAGTTATTGACCGTTGAATTTCGCTCCTTAATTCACTGCAGTTTGGGATGATGTTCGCTTATTTTGCTATATGGAGCAAAGCAACTTATCATCCCCACTCGCCATGATGTGGATGGGTTTGATAGTCGTTTACATCGGCAGTTTCAGCTTTGTAATATTAGCGGTATGTATTGGATGACTGATATTCAACCGAACCCGCGGCCCACAGGGCAACACCCCGAGTGAGTCGGCCGTGGCTCACCCCTCAGGCTGATAACCTGCAATGTCGCTGGATGATTAAAGTAATGTACTGAGAAAAGGTAAAGTTCGGAAGCGGGGAGTTTGAATTTTGAAGTGCTCCTCGCTGATTGGCCGCTCGAGACTTGGAACTGACAATCGGACTGCTAATGTCTATTCTCTTTCATTTGCATGCTCATTTGTCACGATCGGTCGCTTGTGAGCGCCGCAGGAGGGATCTATACTACTGAAATAACAACAAGATGACATTTAATTTATTATTATTATTATTATTATTAAGCCTCCGTGGCTTAGGCGGCAGCATGCCGGCCTCTCACCGCTGAGTCCGTAGTTCAAATCCTGGTCACTCCATGTGAGATCTGTGCTGGACAGAACGGAGGCAGACAGGTTTTTCTCCGGGTACTCCGGTTTTCCCTGTCAAAATTTCATTCCAGCAACACTCTCCACTATCATTTCATTTCATCTGTCATTCATTTAATCATTGCCCCAGAGGAGTGCGTCAGGTCTCGGCAGCCGGCACAGTTCATATCCTCGCCGCTAGATAGGGGCTTCATTCATTCCATTCCTGACCCGGTCGGAGACTGGAAGCAGGCTGTGGATTTTCATTTCATTATTATTATTAAACACATGTGTACAAAAAGAACGAAAAGTAATTATTGAATGAGTAAGATAATATTGATTTTTACCAGTCTTTAGCAAATGTACTGATTGGTTGTGATCTTTAGCACAGTTTCTAAGATGGTACCGGAAGCATAGCTCCCCATGTAGTTAGTCATTGTTGTTTTAAGGGGCGGAACTACGTGGACATCTGCCCCAGCTCCCCACATAGGCGACATACGATGGCATTTAACTGAATCAGCATATGTTTTTTTTTCTTACACAGTAACCCGATTAGAGTGGTTGACTGTGTCACTGGATCACTAACGAGGCGTCTTGAACCAGAGTTTACGTGTGGTAGGATGTCCAGGTCCTTTCCACTCCTCCACCTGTCATAGCATCCGTCAGATTCCCGTTTATTGCAAAGTGGCTACCATTCTTGGCTGTCAGCACGGAGGCCCCGGTTCGATTCCCGGCCCTGTCGAGAAATTTAATTCTGGTTTGAGGACTGAAACGGGGTACACTCGAGAGGCAAAACTGAGAAGTGGTGGGTTCGATTCCTACCTCAGCCATCCCGGAAGTAGTTTTCCGTGGTTTTCCACTTTTACTCTAGCAAAATGCTGTGATGGTTCCTAACTTAAGGCCACGGCCACTTCCTACCTCCTACTTCAATTACAATTACACACACTAGTACAGACATTACAGTGACACAGGTTATCAGACAAATTCTCCACACACATCCTAGTACACTGGACTGCATGACCACGATGTCACAAATCCCCTAAAATAATCAACAACAACAACCCTATTTAGTCACATGTGGCTGGGAGATCCCGTACCAGACCATATCAAGACTTTCAAATTCCTAGCAGAGTTAGGAATCGAACTCGGGACCTCTGGGGTGGCAGCCAACAAACCTAGCTAGTGCGCCACGAGGTGGACAATTGAGAATTATTGGTTTGATAAAAAATAAATGAAATAATGGCATTGTTTACCTTAACTCGAACAGAACTAGGCGTTTCCTCATGAATTGTTCAAAGCTCGGTCCGGGTAAAGTTCCTCATATAATGGCTAAATATTCCTCCAAGTTTGATAGAATTTGGGTCAATGTGTGCTGCCTGTAAATCAATACCAGTATTCTCATACGGTATAATTTGTATCGATTCGTCTCTGACAGTCCGAGTTCTGCATGTGTCGGTCAGTCAAGAATCGTACTTAGGTAATGAGACACCATCGTGGGGTGGTAGCTAGCTATCTTGGCTGTCACCCCTAAGATCTAAGTTCGATATCCGGCTCTGTCAAGAAACATAATTCTATTCATAATGTTGAATTTTGGGCTTATACCGTGTTTTATTATATTGCAATTCGACGCGTTTCGAAAGAAACCATGTCTTTCATCGTCAGGAATAATCTGGAATACGACAATGTTGCTAAGAGAAAGCAACGAAGAACATATAGAAGGTGCCCAAAGATGGACGCCATTATAGCCCCATGTTAGGGATAACGGAAAGCAGCAGTGAATTACTTTCTCAGGGTTCTGATAATAGGTAGCCAGGATTCACTGAGATTGTAACCGGTGTCGCGGTTGAAATTATCTGGGTGTTTACGTATTTCAACCGCCTCCCTGATGATTCTGGGACGATATTGCTTTATACGGGCAAGAACATCCACCCCTTGGAACATGACATCATGGCCAGGTGTTAAAGCATGATCGGCAACAGCTGATTTATCAGGTTGAATGAGCCTGATACATCTATTATGTTCCTTAATGCGAGTGCATATTGTTCTCGAAGTCTGCCCGATGTAAACCTTGCCACAAGTACAGGGAACTCTGTAGATACCCGGTTGTTGCAATTTAGGCAAACTGTCCTTAGTTGGTCGCAGGAGTTGCCTAATCTTAACAGAAGTTCCAAATACAGTCCGTATGTTGTATCGACGTAGGATTTTAGCAATACGATCCGTAGTGTGATGTATGTACGGAAGGTAAGCAGTTCCTCTTACATCTCTTTTCTCAACTGACGTTCTATTATTATTTGTTGGTTTCAGAACCGTAGAAATCAAAGCCTTGCTATAACCGTTGCTCTCAAAGGTGGTTCGCAGGGTGTTAATTTCTTCTTGTAAAGAAGACACTTCACAAATCCTCCTAGCCCTGGTAGTTAGAGTTGTAAGGATACCATGTTTCTGGGCAGGGTGATGGTGAGAACTTGCGTGGAGATATCTATTGGTGTGTGTTGGCTTACGAAAAACGCTGTGTCCTAAAGATCCATCCTCTTTCTTGGTGACGAGAACATCTAAAAAAGGTATTTTGCCGTCAGATTCCTTTTCCATGGTGAAACAAATAGAAGGGTGCTGGAGATTAAGGTGATCCAGGAAATGGCTAAGATTTTCCTCACCTTCCGTCCAAACAACGAACGTGTCATCCACATAACGCCACCAGATCTTCGGTTTGAAAGGAGCCGACGACAAAGCTTTCTCTTCAAAGTTCTCCATGAAGAAATTAGCCACAACAGGAGAGAGAGGACTACCCATGGCCACACCATCAGTCTGCTCATAAAAATTCCCATTCCATTCATTTAGACTTTCACGGCCCGTGTTATTATTCATAATGTTGAATTTTGGGCTTATGCCGTGTTTTATTATATTGCAATTCGACGCGTTTCGAAAGAAACCATGTCTTTCATCGTCAGGAATAATCTGGAATACGACAATGTTGCTAAGAGAAAGCAACGAAGAACATATAGAAGGTGCCCAAAGATGGACGCCATTATAGCCCCATGTTAGGGACAACGGAAAGCAGCAGTGAATTACTTTCTCAGGGTTCTGATAATAGGTAGCCAGGATTCACTGAGATTGTAACCGGTGTCGCGGTTGAAATTATCTGGGTGTTTACGTATTTCAACCGCCTCCCTGATGATTCTGGGACGATATTGCTTTATACGGGCAAGAACATCCACCCCTTGGAACATGACATCATGGCCAGGTGTTAAAGCATGATCGGCAACAGCTGATTTATCAGGTTGAATGAGCCTGATACATCTATTATGTTCCTTAATGCGAGTGCATATTGTTCTCGAAGTCTGCCCGATGTAAACCTTGCCTCAAGTACAGGGAACTCTGTAGATACCCGGTTGTTGCAATTTAGGCAAACTGTCCTTAGTTGGTCGCAGGAGTTGCCTAATCTTAACAGAAGTTCCAAATACAGTCCGTATGTTGTATCGACGTAGGATTTTAGCAATACGATCCGTAGTGTGATGTATGTACGGAAGGTAAGCAGTTCCTCTTACATCTCTTTTCTCAACTGACGTTCTATTATTATTTGTTGGTTTCAGAACCGTAGAAATCAAAGCCTTGCTATAACCGTTGCTCTCAAAGGTGGTTCGCAGGGTGTTAATTTCTTCTTGTAAAGAAGACACTTCACAAATCCTCCTAGCCCTGGTAGTTAGAGTTGTAAGGATACCATGTTTCTGGGCAGGGTGATGGTGAGAACTTGCGTGGAGATATCTATTGGTGTGTGTTGGCTTACGAAAAACGCTGTGTCCTAAAGATCCATCCTCTTTCTTGGTGACGAGAACATCTAAAAAAGGTATTTTGCCGTCAGATTCCTTTTCCATGGTGAAACAAATAGAAGGGTGCTGGAGATTAAGGTGATCCAGGAAATGGCTAAGATTTTCCTCACCTTCCGTCCAAATAACGAACGTGTCATCCACATAACGCCACCAGATCTTCGGTTTGAAAGGAGCCGACGACAAAGCTTTCTCTTCAAAGTTCTCCATGAAGAAATTAGCCACAACAGGAGAGAGAGGACTACCCATGGCCACACCATCAGTCTGCTCATAAAAATTCCCATTCCATATTTTTATGAGCAGACTGATGGTGTGGCCATGGGTAGTCCTCTCTCTCCTGTTGTGGCTAATTTCTTCATGGAGAACTTTGAAGAGAAAGCTTTGTCGTCGGCTCCTTTCAAACCGAAGATCTGGTGGCGTTATGTGGATGACACGTTCGTTATTTGGACGGAAGGTGAGGAAAATCTTAGCCATTTCCTGGATCACCTTAATCTCCAGCACCCTTCTATTTGTTTCACCATGGAAAAGGAATCTGACGGCAAAATACCTTTTTTAGATATTCTCGTCACCAAGAAAGAGGATGGATCTTTAGGACACAGCGTTTTTCGTAAGCCAACACACACCAATAGATATCTCCACGCAAGTTCTCACCATCACCCTGCCCAGAAACATGGTATCCTTACAACTCTAACTACCAGGGCTAGGAGGATTTGTGAAGTGTCTTCTTTACAAGAAGAAATTAACACCCTGCGAACCACCTTTGTGAGCAACGGTTATAGCAAGGCTTTGATTTCTACGGTTCTGAAACCAACAAATAATAATAGAACGTCAGTTGAGAAAAGAGATGTAAGAGGAACTGCTTACCTTCCGTACATACATCACACTACGGATCGTATTGCTAAAATCCTACGTCGATACAACATACGGACTGTATTTGGAACTTCTGTTAAGATTAGGCAACTCCTGCGACCAACTAAGGACAGTTTGCCTAAATTGCAACAACCGGGTATCTACAAAGTTCCCTGTACTTGTGGCAAGGTTTACATCGGGCAGACTTCGAGAACAATATGCACTCGCATTAAGGAACATAATAGATGTATCAGGCTCATTCAACCTGATAAATCAGCTGTTGCCGATCATGCTTTAACACCTGGCCATTATGTCATGTTCCAAGGGGTGGATGTTCTTGCCCGTATAAAGCAATATCGTCCCAGAATCATCAGGGAGGCGGTTGAAATACGTAAACACCCAGATAATTTCAACCGCGACACCGGTTACAATCTCAGTGAATCCTGGCTACCTATTATCAGAACCCTGAGAAAGTAATTCACTGCTGCTTTCCGTTGTCCCTAACATGGGGCTATAATGGCGTCCATCTTTGGGCACCTTCTATATGTTCTTCGTTGCTTTCTCTTAGCAACATTGTCGTATTCCAGATTATTCCTGACGATGAAAGACATGGTTTCTTTCGAAACGCGTCGAATTGCAATATAATAAAACACGGCATAAGCCCAAAATTCAACATTATGAATAATAACACGGGCCGTGAAAGTCTAAATGACAACATAATTCTAGTCTGAGCGTACACTCAGCATCGTGAGGTAAAATTGAGAGAAGATGGGTTCGATTCCCACCTTAGTTATCCTGGAAGTAGCTCTCCGTGGTTTCTCACTTCTACCTCCAGGAAAATGCTGAGTCCATTTCAGAGACATTAGCAGTGTCGAATTCCACTCTAATATCATAAATAACTATAATTCCTTTAAAAAATTACTTTAAAATTATGTGCGAAGTATGCGATTTGCAGATACTGTTGCTGTAGGAAAATACGCTCCATAATTGCTGTTCACTTCACATTTTGGCAGCTGTGACGCCTGTTTCATGTCATTTTAACATTCTGCGGTCTTTCCTTTATTATTTTGCATGGATTTGAGAAACAGTCAATCAAGGGAATGAGTACTCAAATCGTATAATTTCATTAATATCGAATAACCGCTGAGTGTTCTGTTGATCCTATTTTCAGTGATTGCCTTCTTAAGTTGGGAACGTACACTTTGGAATTCTAACTGAAATGTAAATAGTGTTCTATAATCATTTGGTTGAAATAGACACATAACAACCTTTCTCCTGAAGTCTCTCATTACAAACCTATTGGGGGAAAGTATGGTTTATGAACATGCAAGATTTCTCGCACGGGTCGGCTAGTTATTTCTTGATAGCATTGGCAGACCGTAGTCACTCAACAGAGGTTTTTAAATACTTCGTCAAAATGTCCTGATGTTCTCTATGTCCTGATTTTGTGTCCTAACGATATGACAACCCTATAAGGGTATTAGGAAGTCATTTTTGAAATCCTTTGTCTGGAGCTTGGCGTTCTTTGGAAGTGAAACTTGGACTGTTGGCGCAGCAGAAAAGGGGGGAATAGAAGCGTTTGAAATGCGGTAATAATAATTATAATTATAATTTTTTTTTTTTTTAAGGGGAAGAAATGCATTTACGCACAGATTGTCGGGCTCCTGCTACTGAGTAGCAGACTACCGACTAAAACTCCCCCTTTATTTCTGAACACTAGCCTGGAACCGTTTAGCACATTACTTCAGGCTAGAGTCATTTTATATTTGCCCGTAGGGCACTCTTCCGTAATGAATTATCTTCAGTGGCGATCCAGATCCGTCTTCTTTGTTCGGAGGATATCTTCAACAAAACTTGCTACAAGTTTCCAATGTTCTACATTTTGTAGCATTACCGCAACAATATTGTCAGGAGATATCTCTACATCAATTTCATCTTGAAGAGACTGCCTACTTTGGACCCACCGTCCACAAGAGAAGAAGGTGTGATTAGCACTATCTACCTCATTAACACAGTAGATACAATCTGGTGAATCCACTTTCCCCATCTTCTTAAGATAAGAACTGAAGTACCCATGGCCAGTCAAAAACTGAGTGAGATAATAACCAACCTCACCATGTTTCCTCTCTGTCCAAACCTGCACCTGGGGTATCATTCTCCTGGTCCACTGGCTTCGGTGTCCTTGCTCCCATTTGATCTGCCAATTGTGAAAGGTTTGTGCTCTTGCTGTTCGTCTTGCATTTTGTAAACCTACTTCCGATTTCCTCCAGTAAATGTACTTGCGTTCTTTCGCTAGAAAAAAAATTGGAATTATCCCAGCAATAACAAGAACTGCTTCTTCAGAGACCGTGCGATAAGCAGATGCCACGCGTAAAGCACCCCGCCACTGCACTTGTGCTAGTGACTTTCTATAAATTTCCTTATCCAGGGCATCCGCCCATATTTCCGCTCCATACAGCAGAACTGAATGGATGGCTGTCATCAGTAATCTCCTCTTACTAGATTTTGGCCCACCAACATTGGCCATTAGCCGACTGAGAGACGTTACTCCTCTTGCCGCCTTATCCGCAGTCCGTCTAATTTGTTCTCCAAAATTCAATTTATTGTCGATCATGAGGCCCAGATATTTTGCTGCTGGCCGCGTCTCTACTTGTATGTCTCCTACCTGTATTGGGAGTATTGTCTGAATTCTCTTCTTTGTTAGGACTACAATTTCTGTCTTACTAAGTGCTAGAGACAGACCATGTTCCTCCATCCAACTATTGATTGTACGCATTACCATATTGAGTCGCAACTGTGCCTGCTCGACACTTCTTCCTGCTACAAGAGCAGCAACATCATCTGCATAACCTACTAGGATAGTTTCATCAGGGACTTCAGATCTCAGCAAGCTATCATATGTGATATTCCATAGATCTGGTCCTAAAATCGAACCCTGTGCTGCTCCGGCTGAGACCCGTACCCTGCGTTGTCCTTCTGTCGTGTTATAAATCAACGAACGATCTTTCAAGTAGGAATTGATCATCCGTAAGAGATAATTTGGAACATGAAATGTATTCTCCAACGCATTCAGCATGTCACTCCACTTGACAGAGTTGAATGCATTTCTTACGTCAAGAGTAACAAAGAGAACCACACGACGAGAGTGGTGATTGTAATTCTCCGCCCGCTGGACAGCTGAAACAATTTCTTGTATCGCATCCAGGGTCGATCTTCCTGTTCGAAATCCATATTGTCTTGGTGATAAGTCACCCGCTGCCATGATCGCTTGGCGCAACCTGACCCTCAGAAGCTTCTCAAAGAGCTTCCCTGTTGTATCAAGCATACACAGAGGGCGGTATGATGATGGTAAATCCGGGTCTCCCTTACCCTTAATAATAATTATAAAAATAATAATAATAATATCTTATGGCCTCGGGTGCCGGGTGCAAGCTTTGTTAATTGACACCCAGAAGGCAGCTTGCATGTTGAATTTCGTCGTTCCTTTGAACGCTATGGAAGTCAAGGAGGTTAGATAGATAGATAGATAATGCCTTTATTGGTGGCGAAGTTAGGGCTCAAGGCCCTCTCTTACACTTAACATCTAAGTTCCTTGACACTAAAGCGCTTTCTAGTAGAGAATTGAGGAACTTTGTGTTGGCGGAAACTCCCGAGATTAATTTTGCCATTATGAACACGGCCTACTGAATTCAAATGGGTTCTTTTACATGCCAACAATGTAAGACATGCGTATCGTGAATTTTGTCGCCTTTCAAAAAAAAATAATCACTTACCACGGCCAGGAGCGAATCTGGAAGCTTGGGGGTTAGTAGTCCAACACGTTAACCACTCACCCACCGTAGCAAGCTTGAAATGCGGTGTTATAGCAGAATGATGAAGTAGCAGACGGACAAATAAATCAACAGGTATTCAGATGATTGGGAGAGGAGATAGGTTGGTGGGACACTCTCTAAGATAATAATAATATGGTTATTGGTTTTACGTCCCTGGTAACTACTGAGGCTTTCATAGACGACGGGGTGCCGGAAGTTTGCCCCAAAGTTGTTCTTTAACGTTCTGACACGGCTATCTCGCATTTTACACCCTCAAATGCCGACTGACTGCACCTGGATTCGATCCCGCTATCTTGAGCTCAGCAGGCGAGAACGTCACCGCTGAGCCACGCAGCCAGTCATACTAAGACACCCAGGAATAGCAAACTTAGTTATGGAAGGAAGGGTTGAGGACAAGAACTGTAGGGGTAGACCAATGTTAGAATATGTTAAGCGGATTGCTTCGGATGTAAGGTGTGGCAGGTATGTAGGAATGAAACAATTAGCTCAGGACAGGGGGTTGTGGACGGCTGCATCAAACCAGTGAAAAATCTCAAACAACATCAGAAGATTAGTATCCTAACCTTAACCATTTTCCACATTAATTTGCTTAATTTCCTCAGCAAAATAAATATATTTATTTATTTTTTATCGTTTATTTGGATAATGGGCTTTCCCATGATCGCATATGATAATTAGAACATTCAGGATTCAGTTTCATGATAAATAATGCGGAAACTGTTTTGACATGTATGTAGCATGCCACAAAAACATTGGTTTAATAAAATATTATTATCATTTTTATCTGCCGGTACAGGTCATAACCGACCATCAATCATGACTGCAACAGAGTAAAGCAAACCGCATTTGTATGCTGCATTGAAGAATACCACAATCGTGATCAATTTTAGTATCAAACCACGCCTGCAATTTTATTGCCCGATAAAATGAACTAGTCGTAAAAATGCTATCTGATATTATTGTTTAATATTTTGCAACGGAACTAGTAATTTTGTACTGAATCTAATCGTACGGTTCTACTATTCCTGACAGCGACTTCGGTGACGTAGTCAGTAGCATGCTGACCTTCTATGCCCAAGATCGCGGGTTCAAACCCGGCCGAAGTCGTCGGATTTCTTAAGAGCGTTCAAATCCTTCAGTATGCCTTCCTTCGGAGGGGCAGTAAAGCCAGCGGTCCCATGCCATAGATTTATGGCATGCAAAAGAACCTTCCATTAATTAAACTTGTGTGAAGCTAAATTGTAGGTTAGATTTCGTTGAAACGCTCTATCGAAGATCCAACTTTCACCGCTATGTGTCTGTGACATCACTTAGCGAAAGTTGGAACTACTTGAAATTGGACGGAACATAAATCTCACGACTCGACAGTTTGATGCTGGCCGAAGCCAGGGCGAAAGGCTCGCTCGCTAGCTCATAAACTCCCTCCGAAGCTAGTAATTTAAATTTCTACAGAATGGAGATTGTTGGAAGGACATCGAACATAAAATCTCTTATAGTGGGCGATGTATTAAAGATAGAGATATGCTGTCGCGGACTTTTCAAGCTGAACAATTCTTACACCCATAGTATATAGATATTTTCAACGGTTTACCCAACGTAAGCTTAAAGGGCGCACGAATGGCAGGTATTTCTTCGACTCGATTCACTGAAATCATTACTGCTTGGCTTTCTTTGGCCATAAATGAATGCTCTTCTACAGAATCCTTCCTTGAGAAATCCTTTACAGAATGGTGAAAACTGCATCAAAATCCATCCAGTGGTTCTCGTGATTACCCGATACATCCAAGAATCGGGGACTTAGTTTTATACCATTACGGAATTTCAATGGAAGAATTCTAATGCTACGTATATCCACTTTTGGTGAAAGAGGAATGAATCTACATAATTCTCAATAATACTACGCCAATAAATACACCCTCTGTCTGAAAAGTTCGGTGAATGGGTCTATATTGTACCCGTTAGAGGAGGTTATCTGGTCACCACCAACCGTGTGTGGCCTCCCAGATAACCCCTTCCTTCCAACACATTGCCGAAGAGGATCGGAATGCACTTCTTGTGGGGTTAGCCGGCACAAGATTCGAAACCTCAAAGGATCAGGTCTCCATCATTAGCAATGTCAAAGACACTCAAAGAAATGCACCCCCAAAACACAAACTAAGAAATAAGAACATCCAGGCTTAAGTAAAATTCGTGCGATTATTTATTGATAAATTCAAACCCCTATCCTACCATCGGAGGGTTTTAAATCGGCTCAATATTACGAACGGATTGTTGGTTTACCTGAAACAGCCGTTACTATCCTTCGAAGTAATCCCCGTGGATGGTTATGCACTTCTTAGAACGGCTGTACAAGTCCTGGCATAGTCTTCCTGAGGGATAGCCTGCAGTTGGGTCGTCACATTACGTTGGATGTCCAAAATGTCCGAGAACCCCTGGCCCTTCAGGGCTTTTCGGTGACCCTGGACCCCGATACTCCATACTTGGACGCTTGCCTTCGGGGTCGCACCTCAGGCACCAGGTCTCGTCACCCGTGACGATGGTTTTCAGGACCATTCCATTCCACGGAACATTCACCCTTCTCACTGCCACTCATCGATCTGGTGTGCACGTTAGGTTGCATAAATTCACCATTCTCACTGCCGCCCGTCTATCAGGTGTGCAAGGCAAGTTGCATAAATTCACGCTTCTCTCTTGCTTTCGATTTAGAGTTTTGATGACCCAAACTGAAGGCTATTCCCAAAGAAGACTATGCCAGGAGTTTCCAGGACTTGTTCAGTTGTTCTCAGAAGTGCCATAACCATCCACGGGGATTACTTCGAAGGACAGTAACGGCTCTTTCAGGTAAGCCAACAGTCCGTTCGTAATATAGCCCATTCACCGAACTTTTCGGAAATTCAAGCCGTACCTAAAAAGGTACATTGTATAAATAATAGTACATTATGCAACGAGCCTATAATGGCTATAATTAAGACACGAGTATTTCCATACGAGTATCTTAATTACCATTATAGGCGAGTTGCATACGAGTGTTTATGTTCGACGATAATTATAACTTTAATATATGTTTTAACATAAATATTCATAAATATCTGTCGAGAGTCAGCCACTTGAATTTTGTGATCGAAGAGCGAGCGCTGGGTATATCTCTGTCTTTCAAGATCTCTGAACGACCGACGCATGCGCTCTGTGTGCTTGCAATGCCATATGCAGGCCATATGTTTACATCTGCCGTCCCTCAGTAATATTGTCACCGGAGTCGTTTGAAGGCAATGCGCTGTGTAGAAATTAGGGTTGGTGATATTAAGGTACAGTGCTATTTCTTGTCTCATATTCGCCAGTTTATTTACGTGAACATATGGACGGTGCGTATTCCATGTCGGTAATTTATTATAGTTCGATGTTGTGTTTATGTCCGACATGTTGGATTTTGAGCGCATGCGTGAAGGTATCGTTACCTAATTGGTCAATGAACGAGCTCTGATTGGCTGGAGAAACTGTATCACAATGAAAAACAGTGTTATAATGACCATCATTATGATACAGTTTTCTGACACATAATAGTGAGGGTCGAACATGAATGTATGTATGGAGTGATTGGGGTTATGAAAGTGCGTGCGTGAGAGAGCGAGTGAACACAAAAAAGGTACTATGTCAATATTCTAAATATGCAAATACTGAAAATATCTTTGTAAAACATGTAAATATTGTTAAAACAAATGTAGATGTAAGCTGAGCCTGTGAAGCTGAAATATGTATGTGGGGCTTGACCTTTTTCACCAGGCCTTCCATACTTCTTGTACGATTTATGGTAAATAAATAATAATAATAATAGAGGGTGTATATAATTCTTAATGATACTACGCCAAAAAAATAGAAATTAAGAAACAACTATTCAATGTTTCAATTGTTGTACATTTTTCTGCTTGACAACTCATACATTCAAAATTTCCACAAAATATTGGCAACGTATTTTGTGAACTTTTACGATGACTGCAACATTATATTTTTATATTTTAGGACTTCATTTTAATAGTACTCTAATTGAATTGGCCGGAGGTGAAACGTATTAGGTCAGTTTTCAGCAGAGAGATAAAACATCATTGACAGAACAGAACTTAACATGCACACTATATTAGTCATCAATGTTGTGAAACAACTGTTCAGGTTATATTTGTGTTAGCTGAATATCAATTTTAGCTTAATAAACATATATTTCAAAGGACTTTTGGAAACGTGGCTTAATGTCTTTCAGCTCGGTGGCATAAAGCCATCCAGAATGAATATTTCACATGTTATTTTATTTTAAAATGTATTTGTATTATTACAACCACCTAAACCCGTACAAATGAAATTTACAATAGCACTGTAACACGCGGGAATCTTTCAGTGCTGCCAACATTAAGTACGGAATACGGCGCTGAAAGGCAGCAAGTCATTGACTTAATGCTTTTCTCCTCTGATCACACTACACGTAGCAGTGGTGTCTGGCTTAAACTGAAGGCAGACTTAATTCTTTCCTATGCCGTTCCAAGGCCCTTGGGTCAATACTTCAGAATACTAAAAAATGGCCATTAGTGACTTAATAATTTTATTAATGCAGCCGATTCAATTATACAAATTTATATTGTCAAATGTATATATTTTAATTCATTTATTTATAAGGATATCCGTTTATTTTAATACTTATTCCTAAGGTTTAGTTAAAGGAATTTATTGTTCTTTGTACCGGGTGAGTTAGCCGTGGTCGTTACGGCATGACTGCTGGCAGTCGCTCACATCCGGGACGGACACCCAATGGGTGAGCTACACGTACCGTTGGGGAGGAAAGTTGGAAGGGAAGGTCGAGGAGTTGGAAGGTAGCGGCTGTGGCCTGTAGTTAGGGACCAACCCCGGCATTTGCCTGGAAGGAAGATGGGAAACCACAGAAGACCATCTTCAAGGTTACCGGCGGGGGGATTCGAACCTCCTCGCCTCCCAGATGTGAGCGACTGCCAGTAGCCATGCCGTAACGACCACGGCTAACTCACCCAGTTTTGTTTGTGATGAAAGGTTGGTATTTACTCCCTCTACTCGCACGATACATTTGAAGTCGCTAGGTGAAACACCTATGCACGATTTGGGGGATATTTAGCCTACTTTTCGCATTTTGTAACAAGAAGTTCCGTGACGAACTAAAGAGCCTACTTTTCATGCCAATGATTATTCAACAGTATATGAACCTATCTAGAATAATAACGAAATTAAGTTGGTAATATCGAAATGTCCAATTAGTTTGAAATATTCCTGGTATAATGTAGCCTAATAGAGCAATACATTTGGGTGCCCTGGTGACTGAATATATTCTTAATTCCATCTCTTAAGGTACAGAATAAAACATTTGGTTGAAGTCCAAGGGAAGTTACATGCAGTTAGACATTGGATCTATCAGCACGCGTAAAAGCATGTTGGCAACAATGTCATGCGTGTGCTGGTTAGAAATAATCGGAAATATTATGATATCTTGTGCCAATTTGGGATGAAATCAATTTGTTAGAATAGAAGTTACATGTGTTTTAAAATTGGACCTATCAGCAAGCATAGAATCATGTTGGCAGCACTGACTTATATTAATTACTCAAAATTAATCTAGAGTGTCAGGTGCTATACGTGTGCAAAGTATAGAGCTGTTGGCTTGCATACTTTCTGATATATTGATATTAGGGTATAAAAATAGGCAGCATTTATTAACAGTTGGCAGCCCTGATTGCTCCTCAGAATACTTATAGTCATATCTGTTATGTTACAAATAGCACATACGAAATTTGGTTGAAATCCAACTGATAGTATAGAAGTTACGAGTATTTAAAAATTGGTCCTATCAGCAGGCTTAGAATCATGTTGGTAGAACTGAAGTATGTAAGTTACTCCAAATTAATCTAAAGTGTCAGTTACTATACGTGTGCATAGTTTAAAGCTGTCGGCTTGCATACCTTCAGATATATTGGCATTTGGATGCAGAACATAGAGACAGCAATTATTAACAGTTGGCAGCCCTGGTGGCTCTAAAGAATACACTCAGTCATATCTCTTTATGTACACATATTACATACAAAATTTGGTTGAAATCCAATTAACAGTGTAAAAGCTATATGCATTAAAAATCAGACCTATCAGAAGGCTTAAAATTATTTTGGCAACACTGTCATGAATGGCCTCCTGGAAAGTAAACTGAAATAGTATTATCTACATGTGTGCCAATTTTGGAATAGCTCCCAAGCATACCTTCCATGATATCCAAAATGGAGCTCAATATTCTTTTGCGTTTTTTCAGCAGTTGGTAGCACTGACATCATTTTCAAATATGGGCTTGAGATATTCCGGTATACATCTTTACTCATACTAAATTTGGTTTCGATTGCTGCAGCCGTTTAGGAGTTGATAGGGGGGACACACACACAGCACGTCAGCCAGACAGACAGAAGGGCAGACAGACAGACAGACAGCCAGAAGGACAGACAGAGAGACACACATTTTCCCGGATCTATCTCATAAGTCTACTTTTTCCTCATTTTTGCAAAATGTGAAAAGTAGGCTAAAAATGAGGAAAAAGTAGACTTATGAGATCGATCCGGGAAAATGTGTGTCTGTCTGTCCTTCTGTCTGTCTGTCTAGCTGTGTGTGTGTGTCCCCCTATCAACTCCTAAATGGCTGTAGCAATCGAACCCAAATTTGGTATGAGTAAAGATCTCTATCTGAATATCTCAATGCCGTATTTGAAAATGATATCAGTGCTACCAACTGCTGAAAAATCGCAATTGAAATTACAGCTTCATGTTGTATATCTTGGAAGGTATGCATAGGAGCTATACCAAAACTGGCACACATATAGATAATAATATTTCAGTTTCATTTCCTGGAGACCATACATGACAATGTTGCCAATATGATTCTAAGCCTGCTGATAAGTCCAGTTTTTAAATGCATAAAACTTCTACACTATCAATTAGATTTCAACCAAATTTCGTATGTACTGTGTGTAGATAGACAGATATGACTGAGCGTAATCTTAAGAGCCACTAGGGCTGCCAACTGTTAATAATTGCACTCTCTATTTTTTAAAATCCAAATACCAATATATCAGAAAGTATGCAAGCCGACAGCTTTAAACTCTGCACACGTATAGTACCTGACATTCTGGATTAATTTGGAGTAACTATTGGACCTCAGTAATACCAACATGATTCTAAGCGTGCTGATAGGAACAAATGTAAATACATGTAACTTCTATACTATCAATTGGATTTCAACCACATTTCGTATGTGCTATGTGTACTGTAACATATGTGACTACTCGTATTCTTAAGAGCAACCGGGGCTGCCAACTGTTAATAAATGCTGTCTCTAATTTTTTCCCTAATATCAATATATGAGAAAGTATTCAAGCCAACAGCTCTAAAAGTTGCACACTTATAATACCTTACATTCTAGATTAATTTGGAGCATCTAATATACGTCAGTGCTTCCAACATGATTCTAAGCCTGCTGATTTTAAAATACATGTAACATCTATGCAAATAAATGGATTTCATCCAAAATTGGCACAACTATAGATCATCATAATTCAGATGATTTATGAGACCAACACATGCATGACATTGTTGCCAACATGATTTTATGCGTCGATAGGTCCAATGTCTAACTACATGCAATCCATTGGACTTCAACCAAATGTTGTATTCTCTACCTTAAGAGATGGAACTATTAATATATTCAGTCACCAGGGCTGCCAACTGTAGTGCTCTATTAGGCTACATTATGCCAGTTATATTTCTAATTAATTAGAAATATTACCAACTCAATTTCGTCATTATTATAATTAGGTCTATATATTTTTTAGCGTATGGCTTTTGGTGCCGGGAGTGTCCGAGGACATGTTCGGCTCGCCAGTTTTGTAGCTACTTCGAGACGGACACCCAATGGTTGAGCTACAAGTACCGTTGGGGAGGAAATTTCGGATGTAGGGACGAGGAGTTGGAATGTAGCGGCTGTGGCCTATAGTTAGGGACCAACCCCAGCATTTGCCTGGAAGGAAGATGGGAAACCACAGAAGACCATCTTCAAGGTTGCCGGCGGGGGGATTCGAACCTCCTCGCCTCCCGGATGTGAGCGACTGCCAGCAGTCATGCCGTAACGACCACGGCTAACTCACCTGGTATTCCATATAGATTAATCATTGGAATGAAAAGTAGGCTCTTTAGTTCGTCACGGAACTTCTTGTTAACCTATGTTTTTGTCATATTTGAGATATTTTTGCAAAACGGGAATGACTTATGGGTATGATGGAGATGATGATGTCTTTTTAGCCATGATGGATTGGATTGGATGGGAGAGGGAGGGGGGGGGGGGGGGGGGTTATACACCTTATTTTGGAAACGAGTGGGGGGTGGGCTAAATAAATAAATAAATAAACAAGATGTTCAGTAAGGAACATACAGCCTAATTTCTCCTAAATGAATGGGTATTGTTATAACTCTTTGTCCTTTTCAAGGAGCATAATCGAATGTTGGTTGTAGTAGCTTGCTGAAATACAACGTGCTATACGGATATTAAACATGAATACGAGGTGCCCATTGCTAGTGCTAGATCTGTACAATATTTCATTCAATTAGGTTCCACCGTGTTTGAATTGATATGACGAATCGATTTGCACACATACATGGCCGCTATCTGCAAACTATTTAGCTGATGACCTCGTAGTTTTGTCAAACGATTCTTCATACATAAAGGTATACTGTTACAAAATTTGGTAGAGATCAGATGAATGGTTGGTCGTAATTTGTTTTAAGCTTTGAACATTTGGGTGGCCGCCATTAGGTTTACGTCAAGATGGCGGCGATTTAAAACATGGCATTGAGGTGCCCTTTGCTAGTGCTACCTCTGTATTAAATTTCGTTCAATTCCGTTTCACCGTGTTTGAAAAGATAAGGGGATTCGATTTGCACACAAATATGGGCGCCATCCGCAAATTATAGGGCAAATTACCTCATAGTTTGGTCAAAAGATTCTCCGTATATAAGGGTGTAAGGTAACATAATTTGGTAGAGATCAGATGAATAGGTTGGTCGTAATTTGAATTAAGCTTTGAACATTTGGGTGGCCGCCATTACGTTTTCGTCAAGATGGCGGCGATTTCAAACATGACACTGAAGTGCCCTTTGCTAGTGCTACCTCTGTACCAAATTTCGTTTCAATTCCTTTTCACCGTGTTTGAAAAGATAGGGGGAATCAATTTGCACACAAACATGGCCGCCATCCGCAAATTATTGGGCATATGACCTCGTAGTTTGGTCAAAAGATTCTTCATACACAAAAGTGTAACGTTACAAAATTTGGTAGAAATCAGATGAATAGGTTGGTCGTAATTTGATTTAAGCTTTGAACATTTGGGTGGCCGCCATTACGTTTTCGTTAAAATGGCGGCGATATAATACGTGACACTGAGGTGTCCTTTGCTAGTGCTACCTCTGTACCGAATTTCGTTCAATTCGGATTCACCGTGTTCGAATTGATAGGGGGAGGGCAGACTTTCCGAGTCCACACACACACTCACACACACACACACACAGACAGACACACAATTTTTGGCCCTGTGTTGATCTCATAAGTCTACTTTAATTTTTTGCAAAAATCGAAAGTAGGCTAATAAATAAATATGATTTTATTCCAAAAATCATGTATATTGACCCATGAATTAAACGTAGAAGGAAACTCGATCCACTTTACAAAATATTTTGCACCTTTGAATTTAATTACTTGTTCAATGGGATAATCGTTGGGATATAATGTTTTTTGCACTTGTTCATAATAGAATCGTCCTTGAATGGGTGGACCGCATTGATCTTCTAAAATATACGTCACTTGTTGACCTAACTTGACTTGACAAATTTTAAAAATTTCTGTCGACCTCTGTGGAGTGTACGATTTTGAAAACACACTTCTACATTTACTGATGCGAACAAAATCTCCAATTATAAGTTGATGTCGCCTAGGGTCAGCCCTTTTTATAGGGTTAAACAGTCTATTGAGTCTGGGTAGGTTCTTGGTGACGAGACGAGGTTTCATGCCGATGGTGGAATGAATGGTGTTGTTGTATCGTGACACAAGTTGAGGTAACCAGGCTATCCATCGATAGGAACCATGTATTGTAAACTTATTCCACATATAACTTTTAATGTTCGATTGAAGCGTTCAACTACGCTAGCTTTGAGATTGCTATACTTGGTGTAATGGTGAATATCCTTAGATTTGAGAAAACTGGAGAAATCCTTGTAGAAAAATTCTTTTCCCTGGTCGGTTTGCAACAATTGAGGTAGACGTTTTGATTGTTCAATAATATGTTGAAAGGCCTTTGTGACTAAGACACCAGTTTTGGAATAGACATAAATGACAGTCAACATATAGCGTACACCGTCGTTAACGTTAGAATAAGGTATCATCCCAACCAAGTCTGCCTGCCAAAGTTCATCGATTCTTTTGGAAATGACACGACGACGTTCATAAATGCGTCGGGCTGGTTTATGCAATTCATGAGCGATGCCCACTTTGATGGGGGATGGCTTATAAGATAATTTTAGCATTTCGGAGTTGTTGTTCAATGTGGGCGATTTCTGCCTCGTGTCCAGTGTGACCAGCTTGTTTTGATGCATGAAGCAAGTATAAGTGCTCTACGAACTGATTGAGATTATTCCAAAAGGTTATATCCATGTAGGGTTTTAATTTCTTAAACCTTACACCAGAGGCAGAGTGATGTTTTTGCTTACCAAACATGTTTGCAATGATGGTTTTATATTTTGAGATATATTGGCATTTCGGTGCTGAGTGGATTTATAGTTTCTTTTGTGAGCGTTGGTGTCTAATAAATTGGATTTATATTTAGCAAGGTCCTCGGACGTAAAATCTTGAAGAGAGGGGGTGCGAGAAAATATCAGCTTTAACAGACCTGGTGTTAATTTATAGTTGATCCTTTTAATGACAGCTTTCGTACGAGCAAATTTAATGGATGAAGCCCCAATTTTAAAACTATCATTCACATAGCGAACCTGTCTTTCCAATAAATAGTAGGGTCAGATACGGTTCCAGTGTTGCCCCATAATGTTTGATTAAAATGTTTTTTGAGTTGAGCTTTATTTTGAGGGGTTGCCAAGACTTGTGAAAACGGAGACGATGTGGAGGAAGGCGGTGTTGCCGCTATGACGGATGATTTTTGTTTTGTTTTTAGAAACTGTTGAAGGGGTGAGGATTTTTTCTTCTTTCAGGACTAAATATGGTTTCGCTTTCACTTTCACTTTGTCCATGTTATTCTTCTTTTTCTTCTTGTTCTTATTCATGTTCTTGTTCACTAACATTAGAGGAGGAGGAGGAGGAGGAGGATTTTACCTGTCGTGTGGAATCTGTTTGAGTAAATTTTGAAGGTGTTAAGGGTTTGATTTGAGAGATAGCAGCAGTAGCAGCAGAAGCATTTGGTTTGAAATTCATGGGATCAAGCGATGATGGAGCATGTTTTATCATGGGTAAAGGATTGGCGTTTTTTAAACGTTGTAATTCACGAAATTTATGTCGAATCGTATTTCGTGCCTCAATAATACGCTGCATGATTTGAACATTTTTCTTGTACACTATGGCGTACGCCACGGTGAAGGTAAAGATATACTAACAGGAAATGACAAACCCTGGGTCTTTTTAAACAGAAATGAAATTATCAAAACCCAAGCGATAACGTCCCTCACATCGTTCACTCTGTTTATTAATAACAAAACAGGCATGGGGATGATGGTTCCAACACGAGGCACACAATTGCGTGAAAGCTGTAAAGGACATATTGTAATGGTTAATTAGTGCCCCATGTTGGTAGCGACAAATGTAATGGTTTCTTATGGCCCATACCTTGCGCGACAAATGTAACTGTTTACCTTTGCCTAAGCTATGTTGTTTTAATGGGCGCCAAGACCTCAATGCAATGTTGAAATCTAAATTTGTATTTAACAACGTCTAGCTCTGGCAGAACACCGTCAAGAATCTATTCACTCAGATCGTGGTATGATTTGATCATTAACCCAACAAACAATTGTATCAGGAGAAGGAATTGGTCTATATCTAATGCTACCTACTGAAAGCAAAGATTGCATTGTAAAAGAAATGAATTTATTATATAAAACAAGTATAGCAAAATTAATAATAATAATAAGTTTAAAATTTAAATTGGAGCGTTGTGATTTGAATATTACCGATAGAAAATTACGTGAAAACGGAGTCTGATAAATTGATTTTACTCTTATTTCCAAGCTATGAAGTTACTGAAATATGAAATATAAAACAAAGAAAAATGAGAGATTGCGTATTTCTGCGTCATTTGCTCTTACCATTGGAAATTGCCAAGGCATTTCCCTCGTACTGGATGATGCTGTGTGCTTCCCACAGTCTCCTGGACGTCGCCATCTTCTTCGTTATTTGATGATATTCTGGTAGATTAGATAATTCTATGGTCCGTACCTCGGACCCAAACACTCGTACAACCAAGTTTTACAAAAGTTCGTCGCTAACTCCACTGAACATCGGAGCGACACGCACTTGCGACCGTACTCTGCAAGTTCTACACAGATTGTCCACGTTTCACGGCGCGTCGAACGATATATCCACACGTTGGCTCCCCCACCATGGTACCGTCTTCCAGCTTACGTTGTCTCCGCTGATTGGCTGAGCACGCCGCTATCTTCCCCTCCTCTGGTTCATTACACTCCGCGGGCGAGAGGGAGAAGTCGTTTTCCGTTCCAACAATTCGCCTCTTCTAGACCTTGCGACCCAAGATTGCGTCATGCTTCTCGACAGGAATCAGCTTGTATTAGAAATCCCAGTGAGTCACGTCTCTCGATATACCCTAACTGACAAAACTCCGTAAAATTCCGTAATCATATAATTTTCTATGATATCGTCGTTCGTAATAATTTGCTTGATAGCGTTTTCTAATACATAGAAAACCTATCTGAATGCTAATAATTTTTATAAAATGCTCCGAAAATATCTAAATAATAATTATAATAAATTAATAATAATAATAAATTAACATGAAAAATTCTCTTGGCTGAACAATTTGCCGCGTAAATAAATATAGAATGGCTTCCTACTGACTTATGCCAGTTGCATAAAACCCCTCGAAAAACACGTTACATATTCGCCTCGGATCATCGGATGATTTACCGTGACGACGGTCCATTATCCGATTATCCCAGACACGTTAATAAACCCCATCCAAAATACATATTACATAAATGAAACCACCCTAAATTACAGATATATACACTCATTTTTTCTTCACGCACTTTGCGTCAAAGTTTGTTGTCACTATGGATTGCACTTTGCAACCAGTCCAATGTTTTACATATGGAATAGTGTTCCACGGATATTTCCGCCTCTCAAATTTCTCTATGTTGGAGAAATAGACATAATTAATGTGTGAGCACTATGTATTTATGATGTCATATCACACGCATTGAAGGTGTTCTGATATATTTATATCACCATAGAACTTCCTAATTTCACTGGAGGTCCCTTCCTTATGGTGAAATCTAATTTCACTTATCACTGACCACACGATCACACTATTGTGGCAGCGCCTCGTGACCATAATACTTAATCTCTCTTTGAAGTACATTAAATTAATATTGACTTCTGAAAAAAAAAACAGTAAATGCGCATTACATATAACACCAAATATTTCTGTGCCGTAATCGCCCTGTCTTCTTAAGTTCCCGTAGACCATATTCTACTTAATACTAGTTCTCAACACAGACCATTTCTCCTCACACAAATAATACCATTGTACAAATTATCTTAACTTACACACTTACAAATCTTACATGGCGAGGCCGTAAACAGAAATCACGTGTGCTGATATGTATGAGTTTCATGAAGGACTGTCTCGCATTCTGATGGCCCATCTTTTGCCTCGTGGACGCCTTAAGCAAAAATACCATGTACAAGCGCTCACCCATGTCTTGGAGGCAAATGGGAATTCACCAGCGCTACCAAATTCTGGCCTTGGTGTATCGAGACATTTTAGTGCTCAAGAGCATCCGACAATCCCGTCATATTTCCCTGTACCTTAAAAACTCTCATTTACTTACATACTACCCCCCTGTGTGACTTCTGATACGCCTGCCTGGAAGACCAACTCCTCCCACGCACCAAATACCACACTTACTCATTTGATAGGCTGGCTCGCCTGCTAAACACACTCACTTTATGACACATATTTTCGTAGACTATGTATATTATACGTCCCGTATAATCTGTTTCCCTCACTATTCTCCAGCACATATGCTGTTTTGCCAATACGTTTGGAAACAATAAATGTTTCTGCATCACCTGCTTCCAACATTCCAAGTGGCTCCCTTAAATGAACGTCATCACGTTGCTCCACTAGCATATTTCTCAGTGTCTGTAACGATGCCCTGTTGCTACTGTCCACACATGCACATATTAAAATACCGTCCTTTACTTTAACCACAGGATTATCCCTACATAAATTAGTGTCCCTCGATAGCATGTCTGCAAGAATGTTATCTTTACCTTTAATATATTTTACTGTGAATTCGTATTCCTGCAGAGCAAGAATCCACCTACTAACTCTGTTAGAACTGAGTTTACAAGTTCTCATATACAGTAATGCATGGTGATCTGTATGGATCTCAAATTTCCCCCCTACTAAATACATTCTAAATTTCCCTAAACTGAAAACAATACCTAAAAGCTCTAACTCAGTAATCGTGTATCTTTTCTCCGCTGCTGTCAGTCCTCGCGAGGCTAAAGATACTATGCACAGATTACCCTCATCATCTTTCTGACATAATACTCCAGCAATGCCTATATGTGAAGCATCTGTCATAACCACATATTCCTTATCTTTTAACGGATATTTCAGCACTACAGCTTTCTCAAAACCTTCCTTCAGCGCTCTAAAAGCCTGATCATGCTTGGACTCCCATCTCCACCGAGTCCCACTTTTAAGCAATTCCCTGAATGGTTCTACCAACCCTGAGTATTTAAGAACGAACCTCCTGAAAAAGTTGCAAATTCCCAGGTAAGTTTTTAACTGTTTAACATTCTGTGGCACCTCTGCGTTAAGTATCTTACTAACCCTACTTTCTTCTGGTGTTACACCTCTACTCGACACTCTATGACCTAAAATGTCACTTCTGACTGACAGAATGACGACTTAGACAGCTTCAAAGTGAACCCTGCCTGATCTAACTTCTGAAAAACTATATCTAACTGACGTAGATGCTCCTCAAAACTGCGTGAACTAATTACCATATCATCTATGTAAATGGTTACAAACTCTCCTGTGTCATCCCCTAATGCGATGTTTAAAGCCCTAATTAAAGCTGCTGAACTACTCTTTAACCCATAAGGTGTTCTACAAAATTGATAAAGGTTATATTTATGACTAAAAGCTGTAAATGGTCTATCTTCGTACATAAGTGGCACTTGCCAAAAACTGGAACTCAAATCTACACAAGTGAAATACTTCTTCCCCTCAAATGTTTGCATTAATTCCTCTATTGACATAGATTTCAGCTGATCTGAACTAATTCTACTGTTAACCAAACGAGCGTCTAAACAAATACGAACAGTGCCGTCGGTCTTGGGTACCGTGATCAAAGAATTAACATATGGACTGTTAGAGTGCTCAATAATCCCATCTTCAAGCATCTGATTAATTTGTGCCTCAACTGCACTCTGATAAGCGAAAGGTACAGGATATCTATGTCCTGTGAATACTGACCTATCAATAACGTTCAATGAATGTGTATAGCAATTGGCCATACCAATGCGATCCTCAAAAACTCTCCTATTACACCATAACACATCATAGAGCCGAACACACTGTTCATCCTCTATATTTCCCTGAAATGCAGCCTCACGTAACGAGTCCTCTAGACTTCCGTTCGTAATCACACTGCCCACAAAACATGGAGAACCCCGCTCTACGGCTGGCGATATCTCATTTAAAGTACAAATCACACCTACAATACTACTCCTCTGAATACGGTCATTGAACGCTACTTCTACTTCAGAATCTCCCCATTTAAATTTCAAACTCCCTACATCATAACATAAGTTACCAGACACTCTACTTAGCCACTCTGAACCCAAGATAACACTGAATACTAAATTTGGAATTACAAGGCAAATCTGCTTCTCTACATGATTATTAATTTTAATGTCTACTAAAACTTGCTTAGAAATTACTTTAGACCTCTTCCCAACAGCTGTGATAACAAAAGTGCTTTTAATTGGCATCTCCTCAAAATTTACTCCAGTTCCTTTCATTTTATCATAAAATGCACTACTTATGCAACTCTTCATACAACCACTATCAATTAAAACATCTGTGTACGCCTCGGACACGTTAAATTTAACTATGGGGCTCTTACTAACCACTTCCTGAATAATACCTTCATCATTTAGTTCATGTAATAATTCATTTCTTACATTTAGGTCATAGGGTTCCTGTATAATTGTATGGACAGGGCATGCTACAGACTGAGATTCTGACCTTACTTCGCAGCCTGGTTCGCGTTTAAAGAACCGCTACAGCTGGCCGTAGTACTACTAACTACTAAACTGGTCTGGTTGTTCTGGGCTATGTTGTCATTGTTTGGCTGTATATTACTACCACTAGGCTGTCCTCTTCCTTGACCCCTATTCTGATTGTAATTATTGTCATTATAATTTCTCCCTTGATTTCCCCTGAAATCATTGTTTCTCCCTTGATTTCCTCTGTAATCATTGTTCCTCCCTTGATTTCCCCTGAAATCATTATTCCTCCCTTGATACTGATTACCATAGCCATTTCCTCTGTTCTGATTTAGCTGATTACTATTATTTCTATTTTGAGCGTTGGCCCCTTCGCCACCGTTCCCTTGAACTTCCTGATGCCTGGCATCGTTAGGTCTATTATTATTATTACCCTGGTTCCTATTGAAATTGTCCTCATAACCCCCTCTCCCTAGTGCATCAAATGTGCTTAACAAATTTTCTACTTGTGATATAGTCTTTACATTCTGGATACAAGCAGCCTCCTTGATCCTATAGGGAAAGTGCCTAAGTAGCAACCTCACCACATCACTTTCCTCCTTCAAGCCATCCAGATATTTACACACTAATACCTGCCCTAAAAAGTATTCGGTCATGGTGGAGCTTCCTTTGGGGTTATATTTACCACACACTACTCCCTCACGATGCTGCGACTGAATAACCTCATTCCAGAACTTTTCACAGAATTTTATTTTAAAATCATTGATATCAGTAAACTTGTCTCTGTAGACAGCAAACCAATTCCTCGTTTCCCCCACAAACACTTGTTCTAAAATTTCAACTACCTGGCACCACTCAATACTACCATTTTCCAACCTCTCCCCGAATTTATTTTCTATAGTGTTCATGAACTCCATTGGGCACCCCTGTCGATTGCTGAACTTACCCAGTTCTACCTCCCTGTGTGTGCTATTCACAAAAACTGGCCTATTCTGACTATTTTCTTGCCTGATCCTAGCTTTTAATTTTAATTCTAATTCTGCTATTTTCTCCTCAGCCTTCCTCTCAATACTGTTTACTGTTAATTTAATGTTTCCTTCTGATTTTTCTACTTTATCATATAGCTTTGCTTGTTTCTCCTCAATCTTGCTAATGCTCTCTCTATTACTCTCTCTTAAATCATTTACTTCTGCAACTATTTGCGAGTGGACTTTCTCAATTCTACCCCCCAGCTGTTCCTTAACCTCTTTAGTTGCTACCTGAATTTTGTCAATTTCTCCCCCCAATTGCTTTTTGACCTGCTGTGTTTCCAGTTGCACTAGTTCTTTTAAATTTTCAGCCTGTGTACTGATTCTAATTTCTAACTCCTCCTGTACTTTTCCTAATTTCTTGTCTACATCTGCAATGATCTCTTTAACCTTCTCTTCCATTACTCCTCTGATTTCTCCTCTAATCTGCTCCATTTTCACACTAATTTCCTTGTTGTTCTTATCTAATTTTGCATTATTCTGTTCTAATTTTTTTATTTAAAGCTTCTGTACTTTCTTTATTTTCCCTACTGTTTTGTTCTAATTTTGCATTTAAAGCTTCTGTACTTTCTTTATTTTCCCTACTGTTTTGTTCTAATTTTGCATTATTCTGTTCTAATTTTGCATTTAAGGCATCACTACTAACTTTGTTCTGATACATGAACTCGAGAAGTAAAGTTTTTAATTCTGGTTGGCCGCCTACACTCCCTTTTTCAGTATCGGGATTTACCTCCGCTACCCCGGTACTACCATCACTCGACATACTGCTCATATCATCACTCTCCAGTTGATGACCACTACGTAACCTCATCTGTCTTTCTTTCTCATCCCCCATAATGCTATACACTGATAAAGACAAATAACCCCCAAAATACAGGCACAGAAATATATACCCTTCTCCTTCCACAATTGTTATTAGGTTTTCAGCCCCAAGTTGTCGGCGACAAATGTAATGGTTAATTAGTGCCCCATGTTGGTAGCGACAAATGTAATGGTTTCTTATGGCCCATACCTTGCGGGACAAATGTAACTGTTTACCTTTGCCTAAGCTATGTTGTTTTAATGGGCGCCAAGACCTCAATGCAATGTTGAAATCTAAATTTGTATTTAACAACGTCTAGCTCTGGCAGAACACCGTCAAGAATCTATTCACTCAGATCGTGGTATGATTTGATCATTAACCCAACAAACAATTGTATCAGGAGAAGGAATTGGTCTATATCTAATGCTACCTACTGAAAGCAAAGATTGCATTGTAAAAGAAATGAATTTATTATATAAAACAAGTATAGCAAAATTAATAATAATAATAAGTTTAAAATTTAAATTGGAGCGTTGTGATTTGAATATTACCGATAGAAAATTACGTGAAAACGGAGTCTGATAAATTGATTTTACTCTTATTTCCAAGCTATGAAGTTACTGAAATATGAAATATAAAACAAAGAAAAATGAGAGATTGCGTATTTCTGCGTCATTTGCGCTTACCATTGGAAATTGCCAAGGCATTTCCCTCGTACTGGATGATGCTGTGGGCTTCCCACAGTCTCCTGGACGTCGCCATCTTCTTCGTTATTTGATGATATTCTGGTAGATTAGATAATTCTATGGTCCGTACCTCGGACCCAAACACTCGTACAACCAAGTTTTACAAAAGTTCGTCGCTAACTCCACTGAACATCGGAGCGACACGCACTTGCGACCGTACTCTGCAAGTTCTACACAGATTGTCCACGTTTCACGGCGCGTCGAACGATATATCCACACGTTGGCTCCCCCACCATGGTACCGTCTTCCAGCTTACGTTGTCTCCGCTGATTGGCTGAGCACGCCGCTATCTTCCCCTCCTCTGGTTCATTACACTCCGCGGGCGAGAGGGAGAAGTCGTTTTCCGTTCCAACAATTCGCCTCTTCTAGACCTTGCGACCCAAGATTGCGTCATGCTTCTCGACAGGAATCAGCTTGTATTAGAAATCCCAGTGAGTCACGTCTCTCGATATACCCTAACTGACAAAACTCCGTAAAATTCCGTAATCATATAATTTTCTATGATATCGTCGTTCGTAATAATTTGCTTGATAGCGTTTTCTAATACATAGAAAACCTATCTGAATGCTAATAATTTTTATAAAATGCTCCGAAAATATCTAAATAATAATTATAATAAATTAATAATAATAATAAATTAACATGAAAAATTCTCTTGGCTGAACAATTTGCCGCGTAAATAAATATAGAATGGCTTCCTACTGACTTATGCCAGTTGCATAAAACCCCTCGAAAAACACGTTACAATATCTGGATTCACATGATCTTGAAAGATATGATAGAGATTTCTAAAGTCTTGACGAAACAAAACGATGAGATTGGCATTGTCACGAATCAACTGTTTGGAGATTTTAGAATAGGTCTGAGCCAGATAAAACAATCCACCTGTTTATGGCGTCGCATACTAAAATACTCTTGAATAATGGCCTGTTGTTGAGTGGCAATATCATCAAAAATTATAATGGAATCTGGTTGAATGCGGTCTGGTTGAATGACATCTTGAGGTGAGGTGAATGTAAAATAGCCCATGGCTTCTTTATTTAATGAAGACATAATTTGTTCCAGATACACGTACAGAGGTTGGTACAAGGATTTGGCAAAAATATTTTGAAATCGTAGGCCATGAGGCGCGGTAATAATGTTCAGCAAAACATTGGTCTTTCCACAACCCGAAGGCCCTACCATAATACATCGAAAGGTAGATGGGAATAGGGTGCCGTGACGTTTAGGTTCGCACACGGACAGTGATAGCTCTGAAACCAAATCAGAGACGGGCAAAGCATGGGGTTGTTTCATTAATTCCATAGTGTCGACGACTGAGTTTTTTCATGTGTGTATAAGGTTTATATATAGGCAAGCGGTGAGTAGGATAGGTTAGTTAACGTCTATCACCATGTACGTGTTTGGGCGAGCTCGTGTAACCATGGCCACGGCCGCCTCTTTGTCAAAACAGTCTCGAGAGGTGGCTAAAAGAGCTATGTCGATCGCAAAGTGCAAAGTGTCTATCACATGGCCCCGGGACTAACCGCTGAGGGCTATTCAGCCAATCATCATCGTATTATAGATATGCAAGAGCCTCGGGAGGAATATGATGTCTGCACGAAACGTTATGTGACCTATCAAATGAAAAGGCTTTATAAATTTCTCCCATCTGTATTTTTAATGTATCTGTCAAATCAAGAACTAGACAATGACAGAAAACATTCCCCACCACCACTGGTGAATAATGACCTTACCTATATGCTTGCTTCAGGTTTAAGTCATTATCGATTGCATTATGATGGCGTGATTCATATTAAATATGCCATGCCTGATGAGAAACATTTAAAAATACAAATAAACGGTGATAGACTGTTGGTCCACAATCATCAAAGAGTAAATGTTGGAGATGAATTATCCTTTCATCTTATGCTTACGTTTGAGGAAAAGGAAGCTGGAAAAACGGTGAATGATTTTCCGCTTTATATCGAATTGGAATATACTGCTATGAAATAAGTTTCTCTACGTTAATTGTTATCGAATGTTTGCTGTGAAAGGTTCACCAAGTAGCACCATGGTGAAAAAAAGATATGCAATGAACATGAAAAAACAAATCTCAAAAAGAGAAAAAAGCCAGACCGGAAACCAAGTCAATCTGCCTCACACCCATTGTTAAAACGTTAAAAAAGTAAAAAAAAAATCTAAAAAGACTGGCTGTCGAAAAAGCTTTACTGGCGGTGCGATTATCTACAGCTCCGAAATCGCACCATCATGCATCGATAAAGAGAAAAGAAAGAATGAAAAAACCTTGGGCGTGTCATTCCTGTTGCTAAGCGTGGGGGTTTTTTGCCGACTTTATTTGCGGGGTCTGCAGCTTTGGGCTCCCTCTTGGGTGGTGCCACTGCTGTGGAAAAACCATAAAAGCCGTCGAACAAGGTAAGCAGCAACTCAAAGAAAGCGGGCGACACAATACAACGTTAGAAGCCATTACTATGGGATCTAGAAACGGCAACTTTTAAGCCAGTCTTTTATCAACAATCGTCTAAGAAAAAAAATGTCCATCTTTGATAAGCGCTTAAGGCAACTGCCTCGTCATGCCATGACTCATGAACAAGTGGAAAGCTATGCCAAACAACTAAATATTTCTTATTTGCGAGGTGTATCTATGCGGAATGAATTACCCAAAGCACCGTGGAAAGAAGAACGAGCCATATTATTAGAGACGTATTTACGAATCAAGAACAAAGCCATTCCCTGTATGATTTTATTGTCACCTCCCCTTGTTGCTATATTATTCGTGAAAACCCTTCAGAGGTTCTATATCTTCCTGTGTGTGTCAGCTATATCAGTAATATTACCTTACGCTTAGTGAATAGAAAGCAACAACTGATTGCTTTGGACGTCAACACCCCTGTGACCTACAAGTTGGTTTTAAAGCCGCTATGAAATTTATCTATAAAGCAACAACAACGTCTACGAGGTCGGTTAGTTGCCGGCCGTGTATGAAACGGTTGACACGAGTAAACCGACAACGTTTACAACGCATTGGTTATACATTACACCCCAGGCATGAACAAGGAGCTGTTGCAAGTGTTAAATCCCATACAAGTGGAAGATGGCGTCGTGCTCATCGATATGCATTCCTATCAACGTCAAGCAAGAGGACTGAATAACAATGACGAGATTCAATTCATCATTAACAATCAAGATATTTTTACTCTACCTCCTGAAAGTGTTCTTCAAATTGAGGGTAAATTGATGAAAGCAGACGGCAGCACACAAACAACGTCTGCGTTGGCGAATCATGGTTTGGCTTTTCGGTTTTCTGAAGTACGTTATGTGATAAATGATATTGTCATAGATATGACTCGAAATGTGGGCATGACTATTCTTTTGAAATTATATCCTTCCTATAGCGAGGAGGAAAGTAAAACGCTTTCTATGGCAGGATGGTGCCCCATCAATAGCAATGACTGGCTAGTTCATAGCGATGGCACGTTAACAGGCCTCCTACCCTTAAAGTTACTCCTTGGCTTTGCCGAAGATCATAAGCGTATTATTTTAAACGCAAGACAAAGTTTGTGTCTGGTGAGAGACCGCAGGGATTATAAAGCACTAAAAGGAGCCTCTGACCAAGTGATAGGCTCAAAAATTCAACTGCTTCGATTACTATGGAAAGTGCCCCACTTGACGCTATCGGATCGTAAAAAGCTAAGCATGTTAAATTTGGTGCAAAAAGATAAAGCCTTGCCGATCGCCTTTCGAAGTTGGAGTCTACATGAGTACCCCTTGCTACCTACCACAGACACTCATAGTTGGAGTGTCAAATCGGCTCACTCTATCGAGAGACTCCTCTATGTTATTATTGGCTTTCAAACCAATAGAAAATACCAACAAAGCAAAGATGTCACCCTGCTTGATCACATTCACTTGAGAAATATACGACTATTTTTAAATAATGTTTGCTTTCCCTATGAGGGGTTGGAACTCAATTAAAAAAATAAGTTTGGTCCCCTTTATGATATGTTTGCAAAATTTAAATCATATTATTATGAAAAACAGGATTGCCCTATGTTGTTGCCACTAGGGTTTAAAGCAAAAGCACCACTGATTGTTTTCGACTGTTCGTATCTAGAAGAATCTATGAAAATCACCACCATTGATTTAAGAGTAGATTTTGAATCACAAGAAAATGTACTAGACCATACCAGTGCCTTCTGTTTGATTATTCATGCCAGACAAGTGAAATATCATCCTTTGTCCAATTATGTCACCAGCATGTAAGCCACCTGTGGTCAGGTTAAAAGAAACCATCATTCATAGGATTGATGATAAGCGTCTGCATGCACACTATCTGCTGCGCTGTGGCACTGTGCACACATACAACAACAAACGGCATGTGTCCCTCAATAAGCAACATCATCTTCAACAACAACAACAACAACAACAACAACAACAACAACAACAACAACAACAACAACAACAACAACGTGACAGACAAACCATGGAATTTAAAATGTGAATTTAATCGTCTAAAAACTTTTGAAACATGGGCAGTCGCCTTTATGGATTAAGGAGAATTGGCAGCAAGCGGATATTATTACTTAAACCGTGGGGATGTGGTCAAGTGTATTTTTGCAACATTGAAATTGGATCATCAGCGATGGAGTCCATCCTGTCCTTACCTAAGTCGCTATGATGTGGGCAATATTCCGTGGAGTTTAAATTACCCTTTCATTGTACCAGACCCTGCAAAACTAGGAGATACCTTTGGACCGTATTGGCGAACTGTTCATTCGCATGTTGTTCCAGATTTTAAAAAACTTGTAATGAAATTGTAAGTGTTTTTTATGTCATGAATAAAACCTGTAAAAGAAAATATATATTTACCTGTTGTTGAATTCATTTTTTTTTCTGAAATCCTTTGACTTTTGCAATGTTAAACCATGACATGGGTTAGTTGTTGATTAGACCTCAACGAGGTAACAAGTAAAAATATCCAAATAAATATGATGCGTACACTCATCGTGGATTATCAGGGGTTTAAAATTGCAGACAACAAATTTATATTTAAGGAAGTTGATTTTATCGATTGTAGTGCGTTTGGGTGTTTGGTGTTTAAACCTCCCTATGCTTTCGAGTTGCTTAGTGAAAAAGATAAAAAGCAGAGCCAATGGATTGAAAATCATTTGCAATTAGTATGGAAAAAGGGTGATATTTCCTACAAATAACTTGACATAGTCATGAAAGCCCATTTGTCCTCGGCCAATGTCTTATTTGTTAAAGGGGGTGAAAAACGCCAGTGGCTTCAACCATTTTTACCCTCTCACTGTCAATGTATTGACCTTTTAGATCTGGGTTGTCCATCCCTGCAATCGCTCATGGTCTCTTGTCCTTGCGACAATATTCAGAATAAAGCCTTAGCGCATGCATGGCAATTGTTTCATTGGCTCACCACGAGTGCATGTTGGGAGTTGTTGAATAAAATTAAAACAGAAATATTATCGTCCAATGATAGCAGTGAGACTTGTACACGTGAGGTGATAAAATCAACGTTATAAACATGGACGCCACTACAATCGACAAGGCTATTGGAAAGTTCTTTGGGTGCAAGAAAAAAATTATAAGCTTTACACATCATGAATTATTGGCACTACCTAAATCATTTCCTTTTAATGTTGCTGCCATCGCTGTGAAAGAAATTTGGGAAAAGACGCCTGTCGAGTGGACTACTGGCCCTGTATTGAGTGAACTACAACCATGCAATCATTTTTACCATCACAAGCAATTAACCATGGCAAAAATACTTTCCATTCGACAGTGAGCCACATGCCAATTGATGAAATTATATCATGGTCATAAAAATCACTGTAAATACATTGTTTCATCATTCCATGGCTGTCATGTGGGAAACAACCACCTACCATGCTCGTCAACAGCACCGACAAACTACAACAACAACAACAACAACAACAACAGCAAGAACAAGAAGAAGAACAAGAAGAACAACAAAAAAGTGTTTTTCACTGATTGAAACCTCTATGTTTTAGGTCTACTGGCCGTGGAATTATTGATAACATCATTAAAAACTTACCATTCGAAGCTCACTTACCTGCTTACAGCTTTTACGGCCCTGGTACTCGTCTTCAAGATCGTTTGAATAGGGGGGATATGGGGATAAATGCTTTGGATCATGCATGTCGTAATCATGATATAGCCTATGAAAACAGTGATCCCACACTAAGACGCATTGCCGACAAAGTCTTGTTAAGCATTACCAAGCAACGATTAACAGCTTGAGATGCCAGTCTATCAGAACGAATGACAGCATTTATGGTGATTGGTGCTATGAAGAGCAAATTACTTTTATCTAGATATGGACTTTAACATGATGAATTCATTTTAAAAAATGTATAGTATCACAGTTATTATTAAAAAAAGACAAGAGTCGATGTTGTGTTTTTTGTTCCATTATTATTGACTAATAGTTTCATGATTATAAATAAACTGTATAAAAATCATATAAATGGTAATTGAACTAAACCTATTTTTAAATGACAAACAATAAAAAAGGACAGCAGTGCATCATTATTTATTAATAATAATAATAATGATCATTATAAAAAATAATAAAAATTACTAATTGTAGTAAATCTATTATTAAATCACAAACAATAAAAAAGGACAAAAGTCCATCAATATTGAATAATAGTTTCATTATTATCTTCATAAAAAATTGTATAGAAAATCATATAAATGGTAGTTAGTTAGTTATTGTTGTTTTAAGGGGCGGAACTACGAGGTCATCTGCCCCTCACATAAATGGTAATTGTACTAAACCTATTTTTAAATAACAAACAATAAAAATAAAAAAATAAAAAAGGACAACAGTCCATCATTATTCATCAATAGTAACATGATTATAATAATAATAATAATGAAAAATTGTATAAAAATTGCTATTTTAAATCACAAACAATAAAAAAGGACAAGAGTCCATAATTATTATTATTATTATTATTATTATTATTATTCATAAAGTAAGTTGAAACGTCATGTGCTTAAGGCTCGCTTGTTGCTGACCTAACACACCCTCATGCACTGCAACCACAAGTAAAACAAAATTATGTTTTATAAGTAGGTAATACTGGCGTATCTAATCATTATCAAGTCTAGAACCATGTTTTTGTAGTAAAGGCAATGTGACGTTAACTTTAAATTATTTAGATATTTAGTAAATAATGTTAAAAAGTTTTCTTTAAAAAAATGTCTCTCAAACTGTTTTTTTTTATTTGTGGCTGTGGTGCGTAAGGGGATGCTCAATGAACAAGCAAACCTTAAGCGCATAACGTTTCAACTTATTTTTTAAACTATTCATGTACAACAAAAGTAAAAAGGTAAACTAATTATAAACATGCGTCATACGCATGATTCTATACACGTAGCCTCTAAGGCTAAAAAAAATTCTCCAATTAAAAGAACTTACAAAATTACCATTCACCTATGCTCATCATAGACATCATTGTATTGACATAGCTTAAGGTTCAAAAAACAAACAAAAATTCTCCCATCAAGGAGAAGTTTAGAAAATTATTATTATTATTATTATAATTATTATTATTTACCATGATAAACGTTGAGCAAAAATTAATAAACGTCAAACTGATGAGCACCAAAAATAATTTATTTTTATTATAGTTATTGAAAAGTAAGGCATCAATAAAAAAAAGTCACGGCTAGCGTACAATGATTATTTGTTTTCTATTTTTACAAAACGAATCATGCATCGAATATTTTTTTAACCTCATAGATTAAATTAACAGGGTGAATACTCGAATTGACATCCTCCATGACATCATCAGGTAAACTATTAAATCGTGTGAGAAGAAATGTCTGAAAGTCTTGACAAATGCAAAGAGCTCGTTCACCAAATTTGGTTTTTAATTTTTGTATTTTATGAATGCGAAAGGGTGTTTGTGTAGGCAATTCACTCATTTTCTTGCGTTGAAAGCCGCAATCTTGGCCAATGGCGTTCAAGGCGTCCATGGTTGTCTATAACCAAAGAAATGAGTGTTACATTTTAACACTCTCGTCCTTATATTACAACAACAACAACAACAACAACATCAATAACTTTGTCTATACATCAAAGTGTGTTGTTTTTTAAAGCCTGAGCTTTTATGGCCTAAAGTTGTAGATAGTATTGGATAAATTGACAAAAATATAATAATGTTTGTAGGAGGTATGCGATAACTGTTCAACCAACATCAACAGCCAATTTTTTTGTGTTTCATGGTCCACATAACGTAAATAGGCATACTCTTGTAAATGACCATGATCATCGATAAGAAAAATTTGTGTTTTGGTGCGTATCAATAGTGCTTGATGAATTTCTTGCCACGGACCACGCCCGTCAAAACAAGTATTTTTTTACACAGGAAGAAGCAACAACTCTTTTTGCTGCATATAAACTACAGTGTCTGCCACATGATGATTAATATGATGGTACATGCTCATGTTTTCTAAAAGAAAGAAAAAATAATCCAAAGCTAACATTTTAAACTACCTTTTTAAAGCTATAAATAAACCAAGAGCTTGTTTTTTTATAATTTTAAATTAAAAAAAGAATGGTTGATTCCTACCACAGGGTGGAGGGGTTGTTCAATCACATCACAAACGTGCTAGAGCATATTAGACAAAACAATTAAAACGTATTTATAGGGATAGGGTTGAATCACTTGCGCATCTGCTAATGAAATGGCGCATATTATTACTTGTTATATGGGAGGTTCAAGGATTTGTGGCAACAGTTTCCCTGACACATTAACAAAAACGTAGGCCTGTGGACAATGTTCACATGACCACTGTAATACCTTTCGGTAAAAGGTATGTAAAACTAGCAAATCATTGTTCCACACTGTGTATCCTACTTCTAAAAGTTGACATTCATTTTCATCATTTTCAGTCCAAACATATATTTGGAAATTATTTAATAGGAAATGTTTTATGAAAATTAAATGTGTAACATTTTCAAGATCTCTTACGGGTAAATATATGCCTCTGTTGTCGATGGGAATTAGCATATAATCCCCTTGTTGAATGATTTGTATTCGTTTGCCCTGTTGTTGTGCAAATTCACACTGCATTCTGTTAAATAAAGAAATAGTATCAACATATACTATGAGCAAACATCTCAATGCACTTGGTAGCCTATAAAAGGCAAAGTTAACAGGCTATGCATTTAATAACCATGTCTATATTCAACAAACAAACAAAATAAAAAACTACAAATTTAAACCAATGTGTGTGTCCCCCTGAATACACAATAAACTAAAACAAACAAAAAAAAATAGTCAAATGTATCCTTAACGTCAAGTATGCTCCTGAAAGCCGAATGAAAAAAGAAGCCATAATCAAGACATGTTGTTGTTAGTTTCTAACAGATCTCATTCTATGAGGCGAATATTGATTGATAGGTAAGATAAGACAAAGGTGGCGAAATGCTTGTTGCCGATACGAAGTGATTCGTTCCTCAGCAGGAAATTTATAAAAATGAAAACAAAACATTTGAGAGGTTATTGGAAAATAAACATTAAACATGGATTTTGTACATAATGTACACCAAAAATCTGCAAAATAATCCTCGTCAGCTAATTTAACAATCACTTGGTAAACCGTACCATGCTTTATGAATCAATTGCATGGATACATTATTTTGAAAGCCAAAATTTTGCATACTGGATTTACAATAGTGATGCCCTGGGTCATGAAACAAGACATCTTCATTATCATCCTGATCAATGATGCTGTCATAAAAAGTGGTATCAATGCGTACTTTGATGTTTCTATATTCTGAAGGATAGGCCAAACGCTGTGGATTATGATACACCATCGTGGCATAGTCATTGAACGTTGTGTGTTTGGTGATGATAAAACAATCTTCATCATGGCTCATCATTGAATCTGAAAAGTAGTCGTTGACGTTTACTAAGTGAATAAATAAAATACTATGCACATATACACTGTCTGTCCCCTAAGTGAATAGCAAAAAGAAAAGAAAAAACAAGATGTTCAGTAAAGAACATATAGCCTACTTTCTCCTAAATGCATGGGTATTGTTATAACTCTTTGTCCTTTTCAAGGAGTATGATTGAATGTTGGTTGTAGTAGCTTGTTGAAATACAACGTGCTATAGGGATATTAAACATGGATATGAGGTGCCCTTTGCTAGTGCTACCTCTGTACCAAATTTCGTTCAATTCGGTTTCACCGTGTTTGAATTGATAGGGGGAATCGATTTGCACACATACTTGGCCACCATCTGCAAACTATTGGGCTGATGTTCTTGCAGTTTGGTCAGAATATGTTTCCCACATAAAGATATGGTGTTGCAAAATTTGGTAGAGACTAGATTATTAGGTTGGTCGTAATTACATTTTAGCTTTAACATTTGGGTGGCCGCGATTACGTTTCCGTCCAGATAGCGGTGATATAAAACATGACACTGAGGTGCCCTTTGCTAGTGCTACCTCTGTACCAAATTTCGTTCATTCGGTTCCACCGTGTTCGAATTAATAGGGGGAATCAATTTTGACATAAAGATGGCCGCCATCCGCAAACTATTAGGCTAATGACCTATTAGATTGGTCAAAGAATGCTCCCTCCATAAAGGTATGTTGTTGCAAAGTTTGGTAGAGATCAGATGGTTATGTTAGTCGTAATTTAACTTAAGCTTTGAACATTCGTGTGGCCGCCATTACGTTTCAGTCAAGATGGCGGCGATATAAAACATGATACTGAGGTGCCCTTTGCTAGTGCTACCTCTGTACCAAATTTCGTTCCATGTGGTTCCACCTTGTTCGAATTAATAGGGGGAATCAATTATGACATAAAGATGGCCGCCATCCGCAAACTATTAGGCTAATAACCTATTAGATTGGTCAAAGGATGCTCCCTCCATAAAGGTATGTTGTTGCAAAGTTTGGTAGAGATCAGATGGTTATGTTAGTCGTAATTTAACTTAAGCTTTGAACATTTGTGTGGCCGCCATTACGTTTCTGTCAATATGGCGGCGATATAAATCATGACACTGAAATGCCCTTTGCTAGTGCTACCTCTGTACCAAATTTCGTTCCATTCGGTTTCACCGTGTTTGAATTAATAGGGGGAATATATTTTCACACAAAGATGGCCGCCATCCGCAAACTATTAGACGAATGACCTATTAGATTGGTCAAAGGATGCTCCCTCCATAAAGGTATGTAGTTGCAAAATTTGGTAGAGATCGGATGATTAGGTTAATCGTAATTTGATTTAAGCTTTGAACATTTGTGTGGCCGCCATTACGTTTCCGTCAAGATGGCGGCGATATAAAACATGACACTGAGGTGCCATTTGTTAGTACTACCTCTGTACCAAATTTCGTTCCATTCGGTTGCACCGTGTTCGAATTAATAGGGGGAATCATTTTTCACACAAAGATGGCCGCCATCCGCAAACTATTAGGCTAATAACCTATTAGATTGGTCAAAGGATGCTCCCTCCATAAAGGTATGAAGTTGCAAAATTTGGTAGAGATCGGATGATTAGGTTAATCGTAATTTGATTTAAGCCTTGAACATTCGTGTGGCCGCCATTACGTTTCCGTCAAGATGGCGGCGATATAAAACATGACACTGAGGTGCCCTTTGCTAGTGCTACCTCTGTACCAAATTTCGTTCCATTCGATTCCACCGTGTTCGAATTAATATGGGGAATCAATTTTGGCATAAAGATGGCCGCCATCCGCAAACTATTAGGCTAATAACCTATTAGAATGGTCAAAGGATGCTCCCTCCATAAAGGTATGTTGTTGCAAAGTTTGGTAGAGATCGGATGGTTATGTTAGTCGTAATTTAACTTAAGCTTTGAACATTTGTGTGGCCGCCATTACGTTTCTGTCATGATGGCGGCAATATAAAACATGACACTAAGGTGCCTTTTGTTAGTACTACCTCTGTACCAAATTTCGTTCCATTCGGTTGCACCGTGTTCGAATTAATAGGGGGAATCGATTTTCACACAAAGATGGCCGCCATCCACAAACTATTACGCTGATGACCTATTAGTTTGGTCAAAGGATGCTCCCCCCACCAAGGTATGTTGTTGCAAAATTTGGTCGAGATCGGATGATTAGGTTAGTCGTAATTTGATTTAAGCTTTGAACATTTGTGTGGCCACCATTACGTTTACGTCAAGATGGCGGCGATATAAAACATGACACTGAGGTGCCTTTTGTTAGTACTACCTCTGTACCAAATTTCGTTCCATTCGGTTGCACCGTGTTCGAATTAATGGGGGGAATCGATTTTCACACAAAGATGGCCGCCATCCGCAAACTATTACGCTGACGACCTATTGTTTTGGTCAAAGGATGCTCCCCCATAAAGGTACCAAATTTCGTTCAATTCGCTTTCACCGTGTTCGAATTGATAGGGGGGGACACACATTCAGAGTACACACATTCACACACACACAGACACACACACACACACAGACTCACACACACACATACACATACACACACACACACAGACTCACACACACACATACACACACACAGACAGACACACTTTTTTCGCCCTGTGTTGATCTCATAAGTCTACTTTTTTTGCAAAAATCGAAAGTAGGCTAATAAGCAAAACGCAAATAAATTACCATCTGTCTGTTGACTTCTTTAGCTGTAGGTCACAAGCATAACATGCAACAGGTTTAAAAAAACAATTTCTGTTAAGATATTTGACTGGTGTTGTTTTCAAATATATCACCACTTATAACACTAGTCATAAAGTGAGATTGTCCACAGTAAAAGCAGCAGATTAATTTTTGTTCTTGCAATAGGCCTACTAAGCCACGAGCAAGTGTGGCCTATTAAGCCGCATGCCTACTGAGTGCGGATGGTCACTTTACTGAAACATGAGGCCTAATAAGCCACAACCTAGTGAGGCCTATTAAGCCACAACCTAAAAAGCCAACGTGTTTTTAATCAAGCCTGTGAAGAGTGAGCCATAAACGTTGATGCATGACTCTTTATGCGTTGACAGGCAAATAGCACAAGACATACAGTTTATGTACAACTATTTACACGCATTCACATATACATGCATAGATCCATGCACACAGATTAAAAAACAAAAATTATATGATACACTGCAATTTTTTATTTTTATTCCGAGGCTCGAGATGGCAACACACATGTTACAGCAACCAAACCAAACACTTGTCGTCTTGTACAACAATAGCAACAACCATTACTGGTTGTAACCAAATGGGACGCTTGTCATCATATCCTGACACCACTCTCTCTTGTCGTCCAACAAAGCGAGTGTTTGTTTTCGCTGTTTCATTAAAAATAAATCATGGTTTTTAGATAGAATCCTAAACTGACTATGTGTCATGCCTGTGTGCGTCTGAAGGACGTGTATATAATCATCCACACATAGGCGTTTAACCACGTGCTGGCTAATCCCTTTGGCTCACATAGATTCACATCTATTCACCTGCCGAAAACTATACATTTTCGGTGCAAGCCCAACAAACCCAGTCATCATGGTATATGAACACTCATCTTTCATTAAACCAATTTCTTATTTGTTCAGACCGGGGATATCAAACACGTTCTTCTCAATAAATGAGGACGTGTCAAACAATTTTGGATTTTCTTTGATAACGACGTACGGGTTACAGTCACGAATATGGTAAATGAAACTATCCGTGTCTGTATACAACAAGTAAATGCTACCAAATCGCTGCATTGCAAAACCATAATGAAATTTATACTGAACCCTTATTGATCTTCGATAAATAAGTATTCATATTTATTATTATTATTACTACGGCCCAGGCAGCACGTAAGGAAGTCGACTTGGATATTAGGGAGGCCAGCATTTCGTAACGATTGCAACAGAAGTTGAGCCAGTAGCTATTCCTGGGGGACGGCCAGAATTAGTCGAGTTCAAGGCTAAATTGTGCAACTACAGTACCAAAATTGGAGACATAAAGGAAGAATCACGAGGTCTTCTCAACGAACATGCGATTGAATCAGCCAATCGCAAGAGACCAAGCCATGACCACGAGGTGGACGGCGTCAGTAGTAAAAAGCCCGCGGAAGTGTGTATCTAAGGAACCGCCGAACGGATTAATTTCTGCTCGAGTAATTTGAGACGTTGGATTTATTTGGAGAAGAATGACACTAGCTACATCTTTGTGAGACAAAAACTCTGGAAGTTTTTATCCGACTTTGCCCCACTCCACCGCCCTTGTCAGTTTCTCATAAATAGCTTGGCCTGACGCCAATCTAAGTCTTACCTTTTGGAGCCTTGAGAGGCATACTCCACGTCAGTTTGGTTTGTGATTTTGACGCTCGAATTTATCTAAGTCATTATTTGGTGTCAAATATGGTTTTACGCTCTAACTCAGTAAAGCTAATTCATTTTGTGAGCTTTGAGAAACAAAAGTCGCAGCGATCGCAGTATCAAATTTTAAAAATCTATAATACATTTTATTGTAAAATCAACTTTGTTGTGTGGTCTAAATATTTCACGGTAGCGCGTGATGAACAGTAACATTCATTTCAAGACGACGAGTTCAACTTTAAGAGGGAAGTATCGTACCACCCTAATTAGCGCTTACCAGAACCGAAGTCCATAGTACAGACGGAAATACCGGACGAGATAGCGACTGCTAGTGCAGCCAGGATTGTGAACTTGTTAACGAGCCAGTGGCGCGGACTCGAGATGTATATTTATGTACAAATTGTGTGTATTTTATGTATGTTTTATAGTGCGTGTGTCTGATATAATTAGGGCCAGTCTTCGCTATTAATCGCAATAGGACAATTGTGGGTGAACTGAGTAGCCTGCAAGCGATTATAGATAGGCAAATATTTAATATTGAACTTTTCTGCCAAGGAGTCGAGACCAAGATGAAGAGCACGTGGTTTGAAGTTGGGATGAGCTTCAAGAAATCAGCACAGACGACTACTATGGAGAGCTAAATTGTCCATAGGGCAATGGGTTGAGGAGGATGTCCTTGGTCTACATGCAGAAGCGGTGATGTACTAAAATTGGATTTATTTCAATTATGTAGTTAGATTTGGCCGGGGAACTTTGTAAATAGTCATGTTTTTCTTTCTTGTTGTTTTAGAGTTTTTTTCTTGTACCGACACTATATGTTTAAATGTCCGTTGGCGCGTGGCCAAAGTGTTTGTTGATATTTTCTTTTTTTCTTTCTTGAGTCAAGTGTAATGTACGCGGCGTGCGTGCGTAATTTTTATCCTTGCAATTGCGGAACCCGTTACATTCGATAAATGGTGCTTTATTAACGTTAATATTTGAAATAGGAATGGGAGGAAATTAGTGTAAAACATTTTGCTGAACAGGTTATTATTCATGTTAGGGTAGCCGAGTGCACCAACTTAAAAGTAATTGTAGAACACTTTCGTTCTAATTTTGATAGATTTTCTTGAGTCCTTTTCAGGTGACTAGTCACGGCAATGAACGATGGCGCCAGCATGTGGATATTATTTGTGTATTTTATTTCAGGGTCTGTCAAAACCCATACGTGTGATTCAGTGTGTGTTGATGTGTCTAGTGTGTGTTGATTCTACGTGAGGAGGGGGTAGTTGTCCTACCGCCCTTATATATTTTGATGCTATTGTATTTTTTTTAGATGGAAAGACAGAGTGCTCTTGGGAGACTGCTGATTCTTGTCCATATGGTTATTCTGACACACATGTATTATTGTGCTTTGGGGCACATTTCTTCGAGGTTCGACCCCATGTTCTGGGAGGTCGACGTATTTTGACACGTGGGTTGACAGACATGCAGAGTTCCACAAACCGCCCGTTTTGCCTGTGACTTATTTTGATAGGCAGTCCTTTTGTCCGACTGAACCCTGTAAGCTTTCATGTAGCAAACCTGTTCATTGTGATGGTTAAATTTTAAGCCATAATTAATTGGGGAGTTCGCCATGTTTGTAACGGATTGTTGTACCTTGTATGGATAAAATATTGTGATTAACGTAAATGTTGGCTGTTTGCCTATTGCTTTGTTGATGACTCAATTCATGTAATTTTGTGTGTCACACCCGTGTGGTGTAGTTGTCGAGTATTTGTAAATTTTGACAGCGGTCATTTGAGTATTTTTCTATTGGTCACGTGTTAATGTACTTGTGTTGATTTGTGTGAGAAGTCCTAAGTTTTTAGGCAGTAAATGTTGCTACGGCAATTTAAGTCCAATTTCACTCGGACATTTTGTGTTTGTTTATAGTAGATTTAGGAAGTGTCGGTTTAATTTAAGTAGTGTAGTTGTGTTCCCCCGTGTCGGTCTAGCTCTAGGAAATGCGGATTCGGTGTTTGAAGGGTCATCCCGGATGATAACGAATCACGCATTCAAAGTACACATCGTGATGCATGTAGAACTGCATACGCACTTATATGGTCACCTTTGTATCTTTTATTTAAGGACACTTGGTCCAAGTAATTAATCTCTCCAGAGATATCGCCTAGTTTTTGGCATTTTTATTAAGCGGGAGTCAGTTGGGAGATTTTGTTGTTAATTGTTTATGTGTAAATATGGTGATTTGTTATTAAATTCAGTTTTTTTTAACCCTGGCTTCACTCTTTCCTGCATGTTAATTTTGTTATATGTTACCCTGCAAGTTAATGAAGCGCCCTGACAGCAACTTACGAATATGACCTGTTACGCCCCGAATCTGAGTCTCAAATGCTTCTTTGCAAGGGTTCATAAAACAAAAATGGCTGCCCAAGTGGGGATTGTTGTTGTTGTTGCTTCGCTGATCTCATATTTATTTCGTTGAGAAATGATGCCAGGTCAAGCGGACATGTAAATTCAGTAAATGGAGGCGATGTTGTACCGCCATGTGCATTAGTAAAATCACTGAGTTCCTAAGGTTAGAAATATTGAACAAGGTTAGAATTTGATTTGGTATTTGTTATAAACTTGTTCTGGCGCCCACATTAAAATTAGACATTTGCATTATTAATGAACTCAGTCAAGCAGGAAGATGTTGCCTTATATTTGACATTTAATTGACTTCGGTTGATTGGTGTTTCGTAAATTCTGTTGGTTAGGAATTTAAAAGCAGATCACTAGGGGTTATTTTATTGTTTGGGAATAAGTGTCATTGTATTCAGTAAATTTTGTTACTGAGATTTTTATTAAATTAGAGCCAGTAATATTTAAATGTGTGACATGTATGTGCGTGTAGGGCTGAAACCTTAGCCCATAACCCTGTTTTTCTCTGAATATATTTTTGTGTGTGATATGGCGCTTGTTGATGAGATAAAGGCATTGTTAGAACAGATGTCGATCCAAATGTCCGCGAAAACGGAAGAACAATTAAAGAACATGAAGGAGGAAATAAGCGAAGACAATAATAAACAATTAAAAGAACAATTAGAAGCTCAGCGTGAGCATAGTGAAAAACAGTTAGAGCAGATGTCCGCGAAAACGGAAGAACAATTAGAAAAACAATTACTTGATATGAGCGATAATATTTCGGTACAGTTACAAGCGCAGAAGATAGACTGTGAAAAACAATTACTTGATATGAGCGGTAACATTTCGGTCCAGTTAGAAGTCCAGAAATTAGACACTGACAAACAATTCAACGAACTAAACCACAAATTGTCACAACAGGCGGTAACACAAACCGAACAGTTAGGAAAAATCACAAATGATATTAACCAGAGCGTTCAAAAAGTAGAGAAACTGGCAGGCGAGGTTGCGGAAAACAAAATCAGACAGCTAGGTGAAATGAAGAAATTGGAGGCAAAATTTGATAACAAATTAATACAATTTGACGAGATGGTGGCGGATAAACTTAAGCAGATAGAGGCAGCATGTGTCAGTAACACCGCGGGAGTGAAGAAGACCCAGGAGAAACTACAACAGCAAATTAATTCGGTAGATAACAACGTGCTGGAATTAATAAAGGAAATAGATAAAGTCGAAGTTAAGGCTGAAACCGAGCGGATACACTTGCGGGAAAATTTAGAGGAGCAATTAGGCAGAACACAAGAGATCATAAGAAAAGAGATGGAAGGCCAGCTAATAAACACACAAGAGGTCATAAGAGAAGAGGTGGGGGAACAACTAGTGAAAACGCAGGAACGGATACGCGAAGAGCTAGAGAAAAATCAGGAGAGGAACGAGGAGAAAATAAATAGCTTAAAAAGTAGGATCCGGCGAGATTGGGACCAGCAGGCTCAGGCGAATAAGGAAGACAGGCTGGCAGTTTTAAAGCGAATGCAGGCACTGGAGGCAAATATGAAGTCGACATTGCAGGAACAATCAGAATTAATCATAAAAAACGAGATTAGATCGTTAGAGAATGCGACATTATTTTCAAATGAAAATATTCCGGAAAAGCAAACAAGTATTGGAAGTCCGGCAGGTTCGAAGTTGGCTGAGGACACGAGTCGGGGTCAAAGTCCCAGACTAACGACTAATGCATTCCAGCAGTACAGGGGGGAGACTTCAACTCCGCAACCGAACTTGGCACCAGCCCAAGTCATCCAAGTCATTCGGGGTAATGATTTTAAGCCCGATAAGTTCAAAGAAAATTCAGGAACCACTCCCAAAGCATTTCTACGGCAATTAACGGATTACTTTAATGACCAACACATCGGCCCGGAGAAACAATTAAGACTGGTGGAGAAATTTTTAGAAGGACCTAGCCTGACCTGGTTCTTAAGTTTCAAGTACACATTTACAGACATGGATCAATTCCGCGAGGCGTTTTTGAAGAAGTTTTGGAGTCCTTCGTTACAGCAGGGGTTAAGAATGGACCTGTACACCCGCAAATACCATAGTACCCATCCAACCCGTTTCTCAGAATTCTTTAGTCAGCAATTGGTAAAATTCAGGGATTTTGATGACCCGCCTAGCGAGCCGAATATGGTTCTAACCATCGGAAAACAACTCCCAATGCATATCCAACAATTGTTAGTCGCAGGAAACATTCAGACCGCAGTCCAAGCAGAAGAATTACTTAGACACTTAGATGAGACGAGTATGGTGAGCCCACAGACAGGAAGAAGGAATTTGGAATGTGTAAACACGGCAGAGGTAGTTCAGGGACCCCAAAATAACCACGGCCAGGGAAACCAAAGTAAGACACAGTCCACGGGAACACAGTTCACGCCAAGAAGACAAGATTTTGACGGCCGAAACCAGTTCCATCACAACAATCATAACTATCAGAATAACCGCGGGAGATATCATCAGAATAACCAGAATCAAAATAATCAGTGGACGTACCAGCAGGAGTACACGAATTGGAGGGGAAATCAGAGACAAGGTAGACCCTACCAAAGAAATGGAGATGGTAGATGGAGTAACGGCAGGGACTATCGCCAAGAAAACAGAGGAGATTATAGGAATAACTGGGACGAGCGATATATTGAATCCCGTAAATACCTGGATCAATTAAGTAATGAAGAAGCGGAGAAGGAAAAGTGGGGGCGTGCCATGGCGAACAGACAGAGCCCAGACAATCATCAAGGAGAGGGGGCAGAGAGTTTACTGAGGCAACAGGAGCGACAGAATGATAACCGGCGAAACACATCTAATGGGGCCCGGGATAAAAAAAAAACCCAAATGAATTGAAAGGAGATAGGCTAGAAACGGAGATCGCCAGGGAGCAAGAAGAGATGATAGTGGCCAACATAGAAGAGTGGGTAGCATTCCCAGACGACTGCCTGGAGGAAGTGGTGAAGAACCGTGAAAACGTTATTAGACAGCTACCAATTATTTACGCGCATATTGGAGGTATGAGGGTGAGATGTTTGATTGACACAGGTAGCCAGGTGAGCTTAGTCACTGAAATTTTGATAAAAGAAATAGCAAGAAAACAGACTGTTCCTATTATGCCGGTACCGCTAATGAAAGTCAGAGGTGTCATTCCTGACAAAACTATGAATTGTAAGCAGCAAGCATTCCTAGATCTGGAAATATTGAACCATACTTTTTCACAAACATTCATTGTTATTCCAAAGATGAACTACAATATAACTTTAGGAGCCAACTTCATCTGCGATTTTCATGCTGTAATTGATTTACATAACAACACTGTAAGCTTCAAACAAGTAGAAGGATTGGATCATGTGGGTTTAAATATGGAAGAGAATCCGCTGGAGAGAGAGGCCAATACTTGGGTTGTTGAGGAATGCACTATTGAGGCCGGAGATAAGATCTTGAGGGGAGAGCAAGTCAACCAGACAGCAGTGCTAGAAATGGACAGCCGAGATATTTCGCAGGAACTTTGGGTGCATTTGGCGGAAGAAGAAATGGGCGGAACCAAATTCGAAATTTTACTTCAGGAGCGACTTAAGGAAGCCATCGTAGGGGAATCTGATAGAAGAAGTGAGCACTGGTGCAAAATCTGTTTTTAATAGCGCCAATTTGAAACCGTACTACAGAAGGGAACCATTTGATGATTAAGGAAGATGATATGTGCAGAATCTGTATTGCAAAATTCATATTGTTGAGAGCAAACACTCAAATCCACGGGGAGCGCCTGAGTACGCACTTTGTTTGTAAACAACGAGCAGCTGAGACGACGGGAGTGGCAACTACTTGAGGAGAAGGGGAAACCTAGTGAAAATATGAATGACATTCCAGCGAGAAGGGAGCACACTAATTGAGTCAGAGGAGCATACACTCGAGCAGCTGAGTGAGATTTAAAGAGATGTGTTGTTACTACAGTGGATTTTGTTTTTGAAATCCAAACCAATAAATTGTTTCGAATTTTAAAACCTTGCTGAGGACAAATTAACCCTTATTGATCTTCGATAAATAAGTATTCATATTTATTATTATTATTACTACGGCCCAGGCAGCACGTAAGGAAGTCGACTTGGATATTAGGGAGGCCAGCATTTCGTAACGATTGCAACAGAAGTTGAGCCAGTAGCTATTCCTGGGGGACGGCCAGAATTAGTCGAGTTCAAGGCTAAATTGTGCAACTACAGTACCAAAATTGGAGACATAAAGGAAGAATCACGAGGTCTTCTCAACGAACATGCGATTGAATCAGCCAATCGCAAGAGACCAAGCCATGACCACGAGGTGGACGGCGTCAGTAGTAAAAAGCCCGCGGAAGTGTGTATCTAAGGAACCGCCGAACGGATTAATTTCTGCTCGAGTAATTTGAGACGTTGGATTTATTTGGAGAAGAATGACACTAGCTACATCTTTGTGAGACAAAAACTCTGGAAGTTTTTATCCGACTTTGCCCCACTCCACCGCCCTTGTCAGTTTCTCATAAATAGCTTGGCCTGACGCCAATCTAAGTCTTACCTTTTGGAGCCTTGAGAGGCATACTCCACGTCAGTTTGGTTTGTGATTTTGACGCTCGAATTTATCTAAGTCATTATTTGGTGTCAAATATGGTTTTACGCTCTAACTCAGTAAAGCTAATTCATTTTGTGAGCTTTGAGAAACAAAAGTCGCAGCGATCGCAGTATCAAATTTTAAAAAGCTATAATACATTTTATTGTAAAATCAACTTTGTTGTGTGGTCTAAATATTTCACGGTAGCGCGTGATGAACAGTAACATTCATTTCAAGACGACGAGTTCAACTTTAAGAGGGAAGTATCGTACCACCCTAATTAGCGCTTACCAGAACCGAAGTCTATAGTACAGACGGAAATACCGGACGAGATAGCGACTGCTAGTGCAGCCAGGATTGTGAACTTGTTAACGAGCCAGTGGCGCGGACTCGAGATGTATATTTATGTATAAATTGTGTGTATTTTATGTATGTTTTATAGTGCGTGTGTCTGATATAATTAGGGCCAGTCTTCGCTATTAATCGCAATAGGACAATTGTGGGTGAACTGAGTAGCCTGCAAGCGATTATAGATAGGCAAATATTTAATATTGAACTTTTCTGCCAAGGAGTCGAGACCAAGATGAAGAGCACGTGGTTTGAAGTTGGGATGAGCTTCAAGAAATCAGCACAGACGACTACTATGGAGAGCTAAATTGTCCATAGGGCAATGGGTTGAGGAGGATGTCCTTGGTCTACATGCAGAAGCGGTGATGTACTAAAATTGGATTTATTTCAATTATGTAGTTAGATTTGGCCGGGGAACTTTGTAAATAGTCATGTTTTTCTTTCTTGTTGTTTTAGAGTTTTTTTCTTGTACCGACACTATATGTTTAAATGACCGTTGGCGCGTGGCCAAAGTGTTTGTTGATATTTTGTTTTTTTCTTTCTTGAGTCAAGTGTAATGTACGCGGCGTGCGTGCGTAATTTTTATCCTTGCAATTGCGGAACCCGTTACATTCGATAAATGGTGCTTTATTAACGTTAATATTTGAAATAGGAATGGGAGGAAATTAGTGTAAAACATTTTGCTGAACAGGTTATTATTCATGTTAGGGTAGCCGAGTGCACCAACTTAAAAGTAATTGTAGAACACTTTCGTTCTAATTGTGATAGATTTTCTTGAGTCCTTTTCAGGTGACTAGTCACGGCAATGAACGATGGCGCCAGCATGTGGATATTATTTGTGTATTTTATTTCAGGGTCTGTCAAAACCCATACGTGTGATTCAGTGTGTGTTGATGTGTCTAGTGTGTGTTGATTCTACGTGAGGAGGGGGTAGTTGTCCTACCGCCCTTATATATTTTGATGCTATTGTATTTTTTTTAGATGGAAAGACAGAGTGCTCTTGGGAGACTGCTGATTCTTGTCCATATGGTTATTCTGACACACATGTATTATTGTGCTTTGGGGCACATTTCTTCGAGGTTCGACCCCATGTTCTGGGAGGTCGACGTATTTTGACACGTGGGTTGACAGACATGCAGAGTTCCACAAACCGCCCGTTTTGCCTGTGACTTATTTTGATAGGCAGTCCTTTTGTCCGACTGAACCCTGTAAGCTTTCATGTAGCAAACCTGTTCATTGTGATGGTTAAATTTTAAGCCATAATTAATTGGGGAGTTCGCCATGTTTGTAACGGATTGTTGTACCTTGTATGGATAAAATATTGTGATTAACGTAAATGTTGGCTGTTTGCCTATTGCTTTGTTGATGACTCAATTCATGTAATTTTGTGTGTCACACCCGTGTGGTGTAGTTGTCGAGTATTTGTAAATTTTGACAGCGGTCATTTGAGTATTTTTCTATTGGTCACGTGTTAATGTACTTGTGTTGATTTGTGTGAGAAGTCCTAAGTTTTTAGGCAGTAAATGTTGCTACGGCAATTTAAGTCCAATTTCACTCGGACATTTTGTGTTTGTTTATAGTAGATTTAGGAAGTGTCGGTTTAATTTAAGTAGTGTAGTTGTGTTCCCCCGTGTCGGTCTAGCTCTAGGAAATGCGGATTCGGTGTTTGAAGGGTCATCCCGGATGATAACGAATCACGCATTCAAAGTACACATCGTGATGCATGTAGAACTGCATACGCACTTATATGGTCACCTTTGTATCTTTTATTTAAGGACACTTGGTCCAAGTAATTAATCTCTCCAGAGATATCGCCTAGTTTTTGGCATTTTTATTAAGCGGGAGTCAGTTGGGAGATTTTGTTGTTAATTGTTTATGTGTAAATATGGTGATTTGTTATTAAATTCAGTTTTTTTTTAACCCTGGCTTCACTCTTTCCTGCATGTTAATTTTGTTATATGTTACCCTGCAAGTTAATGAAGCGCCCTGACAGCAACTTACGAATATGACCTGTTACGCCCCGAATCTGAGTCTCATATGCTTCTTTGCAAGGGTTCAATACATTTGCAATTTTGAAAAGTCTAAAATGACTTGACCTAAATAGATAGGTTTATTCATGACCACTTTAGTTTTGGCAAGTTCAATAGTCAGTAATGTTCAAAGATTTGAAATTTGGTTTTGCAATATATTTTTGAGCTTCCCATCCACCATGCCATGTGTTCACCAATTTTATGTCCCTATACTGCCATACATTTTCCAGACTCTTGCCGTAGATACAATTATTCATCAGTTAAAATAAAAATATTTGAAATGGCTGAGTGGCACTTTGTCTGTGACTGGTATTTAAATCCATATACGGTTTCAACCACCGTTTCTGACAGAAAGAGATGCCTCTATGGATTTTTTCAGGGTTAAGCCCTGGGCTAAACATTCTACCAGCATGTCAATATGCAACACATAGTGATTTTTGTCATACAAAGTGCCCATCAATTTTTATGATTGCCCTTACTATCGGGCGGCACCATTTTCTCAATGCAAAAGGGGGAAATCACCATGTCGCTGTCTGAGATGGGGGGGGATAAGCTAAGTCAACGTCAAGGACATACCCTACGTCCTGTTGCTTGCTTGCACTATGCACATTAAAATCTTTAATTTCATCCTCAGACAGCCAGACAAAGTTTTTGTACGGCAACGGCCGGCTCATAGCGTGACCGTATAAATTGTTTACATCAAAATACATTAGGTAGTATTCTGGTTCTTTGGGTCAATAATCAGGCATGTAATGATTATTTGCCTTGGTATGTCGCTGATTGAGCGATACGAACCCCCAAGAATCCCTCGTTCCATCTTCAGTACCATATCGGGATCCGTCAGTAAATCAAGCTCTATTTGGGTGTCTTTGAGCGCAGCGTCCCAACTTAACCCCGGACTGGTATAGTAGTGGGCGGGATCAAGCCCGTATATCGAATGACATAGCTGACGAAACGTCTCAAATACGTCTGCCAATAACAACACATCTAATTTTAAGTAGTGCATAGCATATTGACCCATGTTTTCTATGACAAACGCTCACCAAACATGGGCATACTCTTCTTCACTGATGGTGCTTTGATTTCACTGAGAAAAAACATTCTCTAGTAGAAAAGTCGTTTCTTTAAGCACCTCGTAACTTGCCACATGATCATTAGGAAAATGACCTTTACGAACACAACATTTAAATTGTTTTGTATCCGTAAAGTGGGATTGAGTATGTTTCAACTCATCCTCGCTTAAACCTTTCACAAGGCTATCCAGAGAACTAGACATAAACTTGAATGAGTCGAGAAAACGAATGCTCATTGTTCCATTTTTCCATGAAAAAAAAATGATGTTTTCATGGATCTTAGCCAAAATGCTAAATTTGCTCTTATCTACATGAGCGAATTCTTTAACAATGAAGTGCAGATCGTAGCGAGATAAATTGTGTAAGAAGACAGGAAGGAAGCGAGGTGTAGAATACTTTAAATTGCATTCTCTATGAGCAGCACCTCTAAAATGTCCTGTCCTATGTCAGTGACCTCTTACTTTTGTTTCTTCGCATAAAATAGGCCTTTCGCATATGTGGCAGGTGGTGCCTTGATCATATTCATTTTGCTGTACGTCTTTCATCTTAATTGGTACAGGGTTATCCATTTTTTTTCTACTTTGCCCGCTAAAGCTGCCATTTGATCAACAAACCACCGCGCACAATCCGGACCTTTGTGACTTACATACTCACATTGGGATTTATCGTAGTGACAGACAACATAATAGCCTACAGCAAAAGGCTCATGTTTCTGCACTGGATAGGTTGAGCTTGTATAGGGGCTTGGTTCACATCCCTGAATGGGAACAGTGAGGGTCTCAAAATCGGCGTAAACAGTAAATGGTACCATGTCTTGTTTATTAGTGGCCTTAAATTTTAAGACTGCGTCATTCCCTTCGGGAAGTACAAGCTTTACAGCCTGCTGCCCCTCACAATCTCCCATATGTCGTTTCATAAGTTCATCAGTTCCAAAATACTGAAGACAGCGCTCGCAAATGTGTTTTGCATGCTCGTACTTGGACACTTGTCTGCTTACCAATCTACTCAAATTCTTTACCCAACAATAATGGTTTTTATCCCCATGAGACAGGAAAAGCAAGTGAATGTGATGTTGCTTTATCTGTTTGGTGGCATACAAGGGACATACAATGTTGCTTCCCTCGACACCATATACCATGAATGAGAAATTTGGATTGTCTTTCTCAAATAAATGAATTTTATCTAACGGCATTGGGAATGAAACACGCTTCAGATTCAGAGTTCGCTTTAAGTTGTTAAGCATAGCTTTGTACTTCCCTGGTAAATGACCATGACTGTCTTGGCAGGGTTGCAGGCAACTAGCTACACTCCATAAAAAGCAATAATTATCTTTATTCCATATATTAATAATTGCTTTTTTCGAAGCGATCCAGCTCGGTGTGGGAATATGGCTACTTCCTGCATTCAATGGATTGTATTTACAAATATTGATTTGCAAATACAGAATGCTATTGAGGGCCATGCCACTGGGACCCTGTTGCAACTTATCAAATTTAGTGATAAGTCCATCAATAGCTTTCTCCTAATACCACGTTTCCAAATTATCAGCTATCAGTACTTTCTCCATTTTTGTACAAAGGTTGAAGGGGTGTTTCTCTTCAACATTATTTTTTATCAAGATAAATTCACATAGTAGCTCAACATTTATTTTTAAGGCGTAATGTAATCTTAAGCCTTGTTGACATTCACTCAAAACATGGGGAAACAGGATTCCACAAAATATTTAGGGGACAGACAGTGATTCGCATTGTAAATGCGGCCGGAGCATACTCGCGTTTTGAAACATTTGGCCAAATGCTGCCACACTAACAATTCACTCTCTGATATTGACATGATTATAAAATGGAATAATAAACGTGCAAACCTTACCTTAGAACAGGTTAATCCAAAACCAGCAATTCCACACGGACACACTTGTTGTTGTTATTCACTGAATGACACACAATCACACACGCATGCACACAATGGTTGTAGGAATTTGATGTTGATCCTATACAATTGGCCCCAGCAGTATATGATCACCAACAAGGTTTCTTTCTGTTTCCAACAATTTATCTGAAAAGCAAACCAATAAAATCCGTTATTAGTCATGGTTATATACAGTAAACATCAGCATTCATTTATTCATCCATTCATTCATTCACTCATTCAAAAAATAACAAGGTAATTTACAGAGAAAAGAAATTCATAGCTCACCTTTTTAAAAAATATCGCAAGCGTCACGGTAGTTAAAACCCGTTCACTCGGTACACGTCTTAATTCTGAAACAATAATAAATAAACACCACAAGTTTATAAATTTCCATGAAATAAATGGCATACATTTTACAACATCAACAACAATAAAAGTAATGGAAAAACCTGTACTCACCGTGTAATGAATTATAATCCTTTCAGCAAATGTGCTCCTTTGCCGACACTGTCGCTGTTGCTGCTGCTTTTTTTTATAATTTCTCTCTGTCTGCTTTCCCAGACTTGGAGTGTTAAATTTGAAATTTCTTGCTTTTTGAAAATCTGCAACAAACAAATCCAAAAAATACAATCAGTCACTTACTTACTTACTTTCCACTCATACACAAAATAACAATAAAACCAATCATTACATAATTAACAATAATGAACCTACCGTATTACAACGTTCAGCTACGGTTCACGTATTTTTTTATGACAGCTTAAGATACACACGTCCGACGTCTTCAAAGGTGATCACAAGAATGACTATCTCTTACTCTCAGAACATACATGTCTCTTCAACAAAGTTGCAATTTTAACACATTACTTTTTGGTTCCCACGTGTAGCATGTTTTGAAGCGCACTAGTCAAGTGATTCACACAACCATTGCAAACCCTGTGTGTGTGTGAGAGAGAGTGCAATGCTCAGCTTATTGACAGGGCTGTTTGACCTTCAACAAAATATAGGGTTGCTTGTTCGTGTTAGAAAACAGCACCCGTGTGCGAGATACATGCAGTCCACGCAAAATGATAAGACCACAGGTCTGCTTGCCTGCAGTGGACGGCTTCAAGCCCGCAGTTCTCGTTTTCAACAAACTATCTCTCTGTGTGTGTGAGAGAAAAGAAAAAGCCATGCCATGTCAAATAATATTATAAATAATAATAATAATAATAATAATAATAATAATAATAATAATAGAAGATATCCAGGAGCGTGTTCCACTTCAGGAAAAACTACGTACGAACAAAGGTTTTCAGGAAAAGCCGAAGCTGAAGACAGGGAAGGTGTGGTCCCAAGAGAGAAAAGAACAACACCGGAGACGAATGCGGGAACACTGGGCGGTAGTTAAAGCTCGGAAGAAGAGACAGTTGAACTGACGTGGTCCCTAGTTGGCCGAATCGAAGAAAGAATAATAATAATAATAATAATATTAATAATAAAGTGTATGTGTTTTACCAGAAGTCTCCGTGGCTTAGGCGGCAGCACGCCGGCCTCTCACCGCTGGGTCCGTGGTTCAACTCCCGGCCACTCCATGTGAGATCTGTGCTGGACAAAACGGAGGCAGACAGGTTTTTCTCCGGGTACTCCGGTTTTCCCTGTCAAAATTTCATTCCAGCAACACTCTCCACTATCATTTCATTTCATCTGTCATTCATTTAATCATTGCCCCAGAGGAGTGCGTCAGGCCTCGGCAGCCGGCACAGTCCATATCCTCGCCGCTAGATGGGGCTTCATTCATTCCATTCCTGACCCGGTCGGAGACTGGAAGCAGGCTGTGGATTTTCATTCATGTGTTTTACCAACATCACAGCGCCTGACACAACGTCACTTCAAATCTGGTTTCTTTACTTCCCCCCCCCCCCCTCCCCGTTTTTCCTCAAATACCTGTTTTAACACCTACACCTCAGTAAAGAGGACGACAAAAGAAAAAACAACATGATCTCCATGATACCCATTACTCGCCCCGTTTTTCAAATATCTGGAAAATGCCAAAAACATAGGATGAACCCCAAAACGTGCATAGGTTTTTCACCTAGCGACTGCAAATTTATCGTGCGGGTAGAGGTAGTAAATACCAACCATTCATCGCAAACAAACTTTTTTTTGTCAAGTTCACAGTTTGCAAAATAGTCACCATTTTTTCAAAATTCATTTTCTTGTGGCCTACACACTTGAAACTTTCTGTCCACCTAGAGGGCATAGCCACCTTTCATTCACGTCAAACAAACTTTTAACAAAATTCACCGTTTCCAAAATTATCAAAAATTCAAAAACAAGAATTTTCAAAAAAAAATACCTACACTCATTCTTAGCAAAGAAGACGTCATCCCAACGTCAACAATACCTCATTCGTTAAAATACGACCATCCGTTCGCCAATTATCGCCAATGTTCGCGAGAAAGTAGGCTATCTTTTTTTGGTCCTACACACTTGAAACTTGCTGTCCCCCTAGAGGCCCTAGGGTCCTTTCTTTAATGTCAAACAAACGTTTTTCCGAAATTCACCGTTTCCTAAATACCGCCAATGTCAAAAACAACAATTTTCAATATTTTTAAAAATACCAGCACACATTCTCAGCAAAGACAACGTCATCCCAACGCGAACAATATCTCGCTCGTTAAAATCCGATCATGCGTTCGGGAGATATCGGCAAAGTTCGTAGGAATGTAGGCTAGTGAGGAGAACCGCTAACCTAGCACTACTGAGAAACCTCACCTACCTAGCTACAATCAACATTAACTCCTTTCTTAAGGTAGTTATGCTAAAACAAACACTTGAAGTGCTCGACAAGTACAAAATAAAGATAGCAGCGCTCCAAGAGACTCGGTTTATGGACGAGGATGCATTTGAGTCAGGTGCGTATGGGATCTACAAGGGAAAACCGGGTGAAAAAGTGATGAGGACAGTCCCACACCTGGGCACAGGTTTTGCCGTACATCACAGTATGGTTGACCACATTTTGGATTTTTCTTCACCTAACGGAAGGACCTCCTCACTATCATTCAGATCTCGTAACTGAGCCTATGCCATAGTGACCTTCCACGCACCCACAAATGACATCAACCGGAAAGACCTGGAATTAGTGGAACACTTCTGGAACTTCCTAGAAGACATACTAGACAAGATTCCACATAACCATTCAACTATACTCATGGGGGACTTCAATGGCCAAGTCGGCAGGGAACAGAAATACCGAAGGATAGTAGGTCTCTACCCAGCTCACAAGAGAACAAATAGAAACGGTGAGCGCCTCATAGAACTCTGTGACAAGTACCACTTGGTCCTAAAATCAACAGCCTTCAAGCGACTACCTAGGAAAGCCAAGACTTGGAGAAGCCCAAATCCTTTGCTAGGTGAATTTTAGCTAGAACATGTGGCTATAGACAGGCTATACCACAGGGAAATACAGAACGTCAAAGTACTGAGAGGAGCCAATATAGACTCTGACCATTACCTTTCATTAGTCAAAGCTAATTTTCAACCCTTGAGAAAGGTAGCAAAACCACTAAGGAGCTCTAGATTACCTCGGTTCAATACTCAACGCCTACGTGATGAAAACTGTAACTTCCAACAAACCCATCGGATGAATACACAGAAAGCAGGTTGGACAGCCCTCCAGAAAGCATTACTGAATGCCGCTCACGAAACTATTCCCGCTACGTCCAATAAAGGAAAACACCCTTGGAGGACTACAGACTGCGATAAGGCCATAGAAGAAAGACGTCGAGCCTGGATCAGGTGGAACCAGTACAAGAATGATTTCAACCTTCAGGTTTTCATCACGCAAAGAAAGGCAACAGCGAACCCTGTACGTGGAGCTAAAAGGAATTACCTACGCACCCTGCTACAACAGGCAGAAGAGGACTTCAAGAGACACCACTCAAGAGACCTGTACAAGGGTCTTAAGAAACAGACGACCCAGTACACTGCCCCTACCTTACTTCTTCGTGGACCATACGGCAAGATTCAACTGAATAACAAGGATTGTACCACCGTTCTTGCAGATTATTTCCAGAAGCTCCTCAACACAGAATAACCTAGTGCAAGATTAATCTTCCATGAACCATCTATCAGGAATCCTGATTCTCAACCGCCTGACAGAGAGGAAATCGAGAGTATAATCAATAACCTGAAAAATAATAAAGCCTCAGGTGAATATGGAATAGTAGCAGAGATGTGGAAATGCCAAGATGAACAGTCCTTGCAGAGCATCCAACAGATCATACAAGACATATGGACAACAGAGACCCTACCAGAAAGGTGGACATCAGCAGTAATTCGCCCGTTACACAAGAAGGTAAGCAAGACTGACCTCAACAATTACAGAGGTATCTCCTTATTGCAGGTTACCTACAATGTTCTTTCGAAAGCTCTGTTATCTAGAGTCACAAACCAACTAGACTCTCAATTAGGGGAATACCAGGCCGGCATTGGAAGCAATCGAGCAGAGCAGATACAAAATCTCAAGACCATCCTCACTTATAAGAGTCGTGGGGGACAACACTGGGTAGTTGTCTTAGTGGATTTTCAGAAGGCATACGACTCGGTGGACAGAGAGGGTCTTTTCTCCACCTTGCGAGAATTTGGCCATGATGAAAAAAACCTTAAACTAGTCCAGGCCACCTTGACAAACACAACATCTAAATTCAAGTTCAGAGGTGAACTATCCGAGAGCTTCCCCAAGAAGACGGGAGTTAGACAGGATGATGGACTCTCCTGCATCCTCTTCAATTGCATCCTGGAGTAGATCATAAGGGAATGGATGGTGCGACTAACACCAAGGACTGGTCTGCAGCTTGGATACAAGAAAGATAACCTTCAAGTGTCGTGCCTGGCCTTGCCGACGGCCTCGCTATACTGGCGAGGAAGCTACTCACCACCTACAGAGTCTTCACGATGTAGCGGTTCGGGCTGGCCTGAAGATCAACATTGGGAAGACTGAATTCATGACTAACATTAAGGAAGCCACGTCCACAATTCCACTTGAGGGGGTCTTCGTCCGAAAAGTCCCTGCGGTCAAGTACCTAGGAGAGTGGATGTTGGCAAACCAGAGTGAGAATCTGGCCATAGATACCAGGTGCACCAAGTTCGAGAGGGCCTACCACTCCTGCCGCAGCATCTACGCATCGAAGTTCCTCTCCAAAAACCTGAAACTCAGACACTACAATTCAGTAGTAAAACCATCTGTTCTGTACGCCCCTGAATGACTCGTGATGGCCAGGAAAGGCCCACTCAGGAAACTTGAACTCAAGGAGAGGAAGATCCTGCGGAGGATACTAGGACCTTTACGGGACCTTTACAGAATTCGGCACAATGATGAGCTTTGCAACCATCAAGAATACATTGTGACTTGTATAAGAAAGAAGCGCCTGGCCTTCTATGGACACTTGACCCGCATGATCCCTTGCCGGCTCACCAGTAAGATCTTCACAGTGGCAGGAAGAGGGAAGGCCTCTAGGACCAAGTGGATCTCTACGGTCAGGACGAATTTAGACCACCTAGGGATCCCACTTAATTCCATACAGGACCGCCAACAATTCCGGCAAGCCATCCGACAAGGAGTTTTCCTGTATCACTGACAGCTAGGAAGAATACTGGTGTCAGAAGACCACCATGGATGGTGGAAAGAAAGCTGGCTCATAGTCAGATGATGAAAAAGTACTGGAAGAAGAGAAAAGACAAAGTGACGAGGAGATACGAGCCCCGTGGTCCTCAGTAGGCCCAAACTACGACGAAGAAGAAGTCTGATGCTTTTGACTCGAGTAAATAAAATACTAAAATCTTAAGCAATCCTGATCTACCTGTACATGAAGATCTACCCACTCTTAATCGAAACAGATTACGTTCACGCCATCCAGCTCTACGTAACGCTTCTGACGTAGTTGCTAGAGGCTACGACCCAACTACAGAGTGGAAAAGACAGTAGGAAGCAGCAACGGAGATGCACCTACACAGTACGTTCTCGGGTGCCAAACTTCCAAGTGAATTCCAGCTACCACGCAAAACATGGACTGCCCTGAATAGAATAAGAACAGGCCATGGTAGGTGCAGAGACAAGCTGTTTAGATGGAACAAGTTGCCGACAGCTGCGCGTGACTGCGGAGCTGCGCGACAGCCCATCCACCATATTGTGAGCGAATGTGAAATGCGGTGTACACAGGCAGCCAAGAAGATATCTTGATGGCAACTCCTGCAGCAATACAGTTGATCAATGATATTGACATTCAATTGTAATGGGTCTTTTATTGTTCGTTGTTTTATTGTAATGTAAATATGTATATAATTTATTTCAGTATATCACTTGATTGTATGGGTCATACGCTAAATAAATCCCTATAGGGTATATATAAATTGTACTTTTGTCCTTCTGTCTGTCTGTTCCTCCATCAATTGAAAACGACTCTACAGATTTCGTTCAAAATTTGCAAATGGCTATAAGAACTTCCCGGAATCACTTTAGGATGTACATTTCAACAAAACATGCAATGCACTTAAGGGGACCAAGGGGTGCCCTATTATATTTACCTTCGATTTACTCGTGTGATATGTCGTACGAAAGGTCGTTTATAGCTCTATACGGCAAGATTATTTTCATTACTTCCTGTAATTAAAAAGTTCCCTTTTCAATCTTATATATAAAAGTGAAAGTCTGTATGTGTGTATGTATGTGAGTGGGTGGATGGGTGGCAGGGTGGGTCTGTTCCGTATACAAATCTACACCCTTCCACCAATCTCAACCAAATTTTGCACACACATAGTTTAGGACCCAGAAGGAACCGCTGGCTACATGAATTTTCGATAGTCTTTCTCATTCTTCTGATTTCAGCCCTTTTGCACTCAAGCACAGGTTAATCAAATCATAAAATATACTCATGAAGGAATGGCAAGGCATATAGTTTCCATGGCAACATAGCTCAAGTCGAGACACGGCCGACTGGATGCCATTCGCGCTCTGCACTACCGGTATAGAAAATGAGGATCTTTACTTGAAATCCCGTTAGTTACTCAACTGCTCACACAGCACTGACAACCGAGTTTATTATAACAAAGACTGGACGCTATCTACTATATATTTGTCAAATACCACTCACTCACTCACTCATTCATTCATCACGAAATCTCAGAAACCACCGAACGGATTGGAATGAAATTTGGTATGCAGCTTTCTCAAGGGCCGCAAATGCCGACTAAGAGAGGATTTTTGGATATTCAGGTTCTAAAGGGGTGTTAAGGGGGTTGACCTGCATTTCATTGAATAGCAATATCTCCCGATTGGTTTCATTGGGGGACGTGATACTCGGCATATAAACTCACCATTAAAAATAAGAAGACACGTGTCTGAGGGTTTTTCGATGTGGTGTATATTATGAGGTGAAAGGGGTGAAAAGTGGGGGTTGAAGGATTCCTAACGGAGCATGTAGGCCTATCTCTTAAACGACAAAGGCGAGAAATTTGAAACTCAGCGAAAAAAATCAGCTTAAAAAGTAAGTAAATCGGTGTTTGAGCGTTTTTTCATAAATAAATTTAAGGGGCCAATGGGGTGGGGTGAAATTCTGGGGGGGGGGGGGGAGGAGAGAAAGTGTCCTAACTGACTGACTAACTCACTCATCAAACTCAGGGGGAAAAGACAGCTTAAACAATAAATTAATAGGTGTTCAAGCGTTTTCTCATCAATCCAATTTAAGGGGCCATGGGGAGGGGTGAAATTCTGGTAAAAATAATTGAAAGAATATGTCCTGTCAGACTCACTCACTCATCACACCCAACGAAAACTATTAAAGTTGGAAACATGAAAATTTGGGAATATGTTCGCTGTATGTCGAAAACGTCAACTAAGGAATGATTTTTGTTTATTCGGGTTTTAAAGAGGTGTTAAGGGGGTAAACGTACATTTCATTGAATAACGATATCTCATGAGTTGTTTCTTTGGGGATGTGATATTCGGTATATAAACTAATCATTAAAAATAATCAGACATATATCTAAGGTTTTATCGATGTGGTGTGTATTATGAGGTGAATGGTTTTTTTTGTCATGTGGCCTCCTGAGAGGCCGAGTGCAGGTCTTTCTATTCGACGCCCGTGGGCGACCTGCGCGTCGGGGTGAGAGATGGAATGGATGAAGATGAATGAAACTGGGCAAGGATGTGGAAGGAAGTGGCCGTGGCCTGTCAGAAGGTACTGTCCCAGCATTTGCCTGGTGTTGAAAATGGGAAACCACGGAAAACCATTTCAAGGACAGCCGACGGTGGGGCTCGAACCCACGCGTCTACCGAGTCAGCAGAGAGCTTGGCCCCATGGCCTAACGCAGCGCTTTAGCCAGCGTAGCCACTACTGTCGGTAGGTGAATGGGGTGAAAATTGGGGGTTGAGGGATTCTTAACGGAGCGTGTATCTCTGAAACGACATAGCCGAGAAGTTTGAAATTCGGCGGGGAAAAGCATCTTAAAATACAATTAAATAGGTGTTCGACCGTTTGTTTCATAAATCCAATTTAAGGGGTTCATGTGGAGGGGTGAAATGATAAAAACTAAATGAAAGAAAATGTCCTGACTGCCTCACTCACTCATCATCGCCCAGACAAAATTATTGAAGTTAGAAACATGAAATTTTGGGGATATGTTCGTTGTATGTCGAAAACGTCCACTAATGAAAGAGTTTTGGATATTCAGGTTCTAAAGAGGTGTTAAGGGTGTAGACGTGCATTTCATTGAATAACATTATCTCACGAGTGGTTTCATTTGGGGATGTGATACTTGGCACATATACTAATCATTAAAAATAAGCTGACACATGTCTAATGATTTTTCGATGTAGTGTATATTATGAGGTGAAAGGGATACAAAGTGGGGGTTGAAAGATTCCTAACGGAGCGTGTATCTCTTAAACGACATAGGCGGGGAGTTTGAAACTCGGAGGAAATCAATCAGCTTAAAAATAAATAAATAAATAAATAAATATAGTAAATAGGTGTTCGACCGTTTTGTGCATAAATGCAATTTATGGGGCCTATGGGGAGGGGTGAAATTCTGGAAGAAAAATGTCCACTAAGGAAGGATTTTTGGATGTTCACTCTCATCGACCAACCAAAACTATTCAAGTTAGAAGAATGATATTTTGGGGATATGTTTGTTGTGTGTCGAAAACGTCTACTAAGGAGGGATTTTTGGGTATTCAGGTTCTTAAGGGGTGTTAACGGGGTTAAACCTGCATTTCATTGAATAACAATATGACACGACAATGACGCGAGCGAAGCGAGGCTAAAAATGAGATGGGGTGTGTCTGTGTATTACTCAATCACGCAAGTACCACTGGTCCGATTTACATGAATTTTACATGGAAGTAGCTGATTTACCTGGTTAAGATATATTGTAGGTTACTTTTGATTTCAATACTTTGCACTATTTAAAGATGGTGACCATATTAGCGACGTCACTACACCCTTTGGTTTCAAACTTTCATATTTCCATTTCAAATAAAAAGAGAACGCTGAGAAATAGCAAACTTTTGATGGCATATACGAGGTTTAAAATTACATTGATATCCGAAAGGTATCTCCAACGGTTAGCGAGTAAACCCTAAATTTGTGCTATAAAACACGGTCAACGCTGAGCGATGTAGTTGGACAAAATGTTCCATCCTTAATCTCCCTCTACGCAGCACCTCGCCTATCCCCTGTTTTAACTGTCACCTTCACATTTTAATTTATTTATGACGCGTAGCGAAGCACGGGTAGTTCAGCTAGTTAATTATAAAATTTGTAAATATGAGGCTAAAACACGAGGTTTGTAATTTCATTTAGGGGCGTCATCACGAGGATGGGGACTTACAGCATCGGTGAGGCATCATTATTTCATAGTATGAGCAGAAAAATAGTATTTTTCTTGCTTTAATCCATACTTTATCTGATTTTTTCTGTTTTGCGGACAGAATCAATACCATCATTTAGGGTCTTTACTTTTATACAGGTGGTGACAGTGTTCTTACGAAAGTATCGACACTGACGTATATCTGTTTAACAGTCTGTTAATCCTTCATGCAAATATTATGTCTTTCAGAGATAGAATGAAAGCAGAATGAGACCTCGTGAAACGGCGTTACTATGACGTTTAGTCATATACTGTTACAACTTAAAAAGTGAATAACGGAAATATTATGAGAAGTATTTTAATTTGCTGTTAGTATGTTGTTCTAAATTCATTGGCCCTTAAAATGTGTTTGTTAGGTTAATAATGCATACAATTACTGAAGTAGGCTCCTTAATATTCAGTTATATTAGCGAAACATCAGGCTTAATCTATAAGCTACAAGCAGTATAAATCCGTCGTGCCCTCCTATTTAACAACTTCAACACAATTACTGATCAGATGGAAATCACGCTCGAGGACTTTGAGTGTCAATAATATTGCTCTTTATAACAGTGACCTTCCTCCGGGTTGCACACAACACGACAATGCGAGCAAAGGTACGATCTCTTAATATCCAATTGTAATTCCGAGCAACGCCGGGCATAACAGCTGGTTAATATATAGAATTGTACTTATATTTACTTCCAACCCTAGCTCCTGTGCCCTTTTCTACAAGTCATAACTATATTCAAGAAGCCTTACATTTCCTGCAATAATAGCCAAATTCTGAGCGTATTTTAAACCCTGGTACTAATCTGTTATAATGGTTTCCCCGGGGTTGATCGACAATAGGTGGAATTGCTGTATCCAGCGCTAAACTTAACAGCAATGTGCAAAGCACATCCATTTGTCTCAATCCCCTCGCCACAACAAACGTCTCCGACAGCTATCTTTGCCGATTACACGCGTCAATTCACTCCTCCCTAGCTGTTACAACCAGCTCGACGGATTGCTTCACTCACAAATTGAGAGAGGAAGCCTTCTGATGCAAGTGGGTTCTTGCTATATTATTATATATCAGCTTGCCTTGTTGAAGCAAATACATTCCTACTAATATCTGGGTATTAAAAATTAAACCAACCATTTTAATAGTACGCTAAATAATACACGCTGTTTTTATTTGTAATTTGTTATTACGGATATCTAAACCGTAGATTACTTGCTTTTTGAATTTCCTGTTTTTTTATATACAAGAATTTATATCCTCATGTGGCATTCAAACTTTTGCAACGCAGTACTTCCGCTTTTTCATGTATTCAACAAACCTTGCTATTTAAAAAAGTTCCTTACATTGGTTCATCATATTTCTCATAGGCTAATTACTTAAGTTGTTTCCATATTGTTACTTTTAAGTGGTTGTTTGGTTCTTAAGTATAGGGGATGCGACAACGCGGTCATGTAGCCCCCCTGTACTTTGGGTGTGTGTAGAATCTGTCTGATAACCGGTGTTAATTGTGATGACTGTATTAGTGTGTGTTATCTGTTTTTTAAATTCAAGTAAGGGCTGCAGACTTTTGATTTATTCAAAAATTTCCTACTTTTGCTGCTAAACGCCACCGTCAACGACTACTAGTTCATAACTTAGCTACCAGACGCTACCGCAACGAACGTAGGAAACTAAGAGCGTTGTTTACATTCTTAACCTATACAATTTAGTTTCACACATGTGTAATTAGTGGAAGGATCTTTAACATGCCATAAATCTAGGACTTGGGACCGCCGGCTTTACTTCCCCTCCAAAGGAAGGCATACTGAGGGATTTTAACGCTCTTAAAAATCCGACGGCTTCGGCCAGGTTTGAACCTGCGGTCGTGGGCATAGAAGCTCAGCATGCTACCAACTACGCCATCGAAGCCGCCTATTTTAAGTGTATTAAATGATAAATCGAATTTACGTCTCCGATATAAAGTTCTTTACTGTAAATTAAAGTTTGATACCTTTCAGTCTGTTAGCACGATTGTACCCAAATGAGACGGGTTATTCACTAATCCTGAGATTAATAAATACACTTGGATCCCATCTCATTTGAGTACAATCGTGCTGACAGACTGAAAACCAGCAAACTTTCGTTCACTAAGGCAACACAAAACTCAGCAATTCTTCTAGGTTTGTGCCGTGTCTTGTGTGGGGTTTCGCCTAGGACACCAAGCTAGGCTCATCGGCGGGCTCTTGGTGTCCCCGCCCGGACCACCACACGAGTAAACTGCGCGCTACCTCCCTTTATATTAGGTGCAACTGCACTACTTTACTGCGAGAACTAAAAGCTCAAGCAGCCTTAACCTCCCTATGAAGGCTTCCAAAAAGATGGTATATTGGCTTTCACGGCCGGTGAATTAAAACTCAGCAATTCTTCTAGGTTTGTGCTGTGTCTTGTGTCTTTTAGTTCTCGCAGTAAAGTAGTGCAGTTGCACTATATAAAGGGAGGTAGCGCGCAGTTCGTTACTCCTGTTGGGGGTCCGGGCGGGGACACCAAGAGCGCGCCGATAAGCCAGCTTGGTGTCCTAGGCGAAACCCCACACAAAACATGGCACAAACCTAGAAGAATTGCTGAGTTTTAATTCTCCGGTCGTGAAAGCCAATATACCATCATAATGTTCTTTACTGTATAGGATATTCAAGATATAGGCCTACAATTTAGCCTTCAATGTTATTAACTAAGTGCAGTTTGTGGTAAGTCCCACGAATTTGACGGAAGCTCGAGTTCGGATTATCTGTGGGACATATTATTTATCGTATTTATTGTTATTTCAAAACATATAAATTAACAAATAAATAAACTAATAATAGTACATTACGCAACGAGCCTAAAATGGCAATAATTAAGACACGAGTATGACGCTCGTTTTATAATTTCCATACGAGTGTCTTAATTACCATTATAGGCGAGTTGCAACGTCTGATTATGTTCGACGATAATTATTGTAACTATTTTACGTTCGAACATAAATATTCATAAATATCTGTCGAGATTTCGCCAGTTTTATATACTGAACAGAGCACATGAGACGCAAAGAATGCCTTGTATTTGACCATGGCCTCCTCGATTACCCTAAAATGACACTAGGCCAGGCAGTGACATTTAAATTAGAAGGCCGTGGAACTCAGCGCATCTAATTATCTAATTGGTCAAACAACTGTTCCTTGAGCTCTGATTGGTGGGAGAAACTGTTTCATAATGAAAAATAGTGTTATAATGAGCCTCATTATAGTACAGTTTTCTGACATATAATAGCAAGGGTCGAACATAATAGTACATTATGCAACGAGCCTATACTGGCTATAATTAAGACACGAGTATTTTTATAAAACAAGCGTATGCGAGTTTTATAATTTTCATACGATTGTCTTAATTACCATTATAGGCGAGTTGCATACGACTGTTTATGTTCGACAGTAATTATAACTTTATTATATGTTTTAACATAAATATTCATAAATATCTGTTGAGATTGTCACTAGAATTTTGTGGTCGGGTGCTGCGCAGTGTAGGATATCTCTGATTTCCAAGCCCTCTGACCGACTGACGCATGCGCTCTGTGTGCTTCAATGCCATATGTGCAGATTGAGCACCAGTATTCAGTAAAAATGTCACCGAAATCGTTTGAAAACAACCCGCAGTGTAGAAATTGGATTTGGGAATATTAAGGTACAGTGTCTCATATTCACCAGTTTATTTACGCGAACATATTGAGACCGTTTAGTTGAGTCAACAACCACGATGACTTTCCTAACGTCCCATAAGTCGAATAAAATTACCGTGAGGATCAGGTGACCTTCCATAAAGGCTAAAGCGGCACGAGAGTCCGTAGTCCACAGGGATCGTGGTACATGGTGACGATGGTCATAGACCTCCTAAGGAAAGGTTCATCTTAAAACTAGACTGAGAAAATAAACATCCAGACTTATGTAAAACACCGTGAAAATTTATTTATAAAATTCACAAACCCCTAGCCTAGTTCGGAGGGTTATAATCGGCTAGTCCGCAATTTAATAAATAAACAAAAATAAAGAGCAGGTACCTACCTGAGAAGTCACGGAAAACCCTCGCGAAAGATCTAACTCACAATAATAAAGCAACAACAGCAACGCTAAGAAAATGGTACAACGCAAGTCACTAGTTCAAGTTACAAGATTAAGCTAATATCAGAATTTACATTTAACAGAGTAGCAAAACAAATCTAAGTTAGCATGGTACCATTTCGACATTTACATTTAACGTTAATCCTTCTAGCTAAGCCCTATCAATTAACAAAATTTACGGCGATGACGTCCGTAAAAGAAATCAATTACATCCAAAAGCCAAGTGTACAGCCATGAAAACAAACAATTTCATTATGCTTAATAACTATGTGCTAACAGCACACAATAAGGTAACATGTAGGATTTATACACTTGACATCATAAATAAATAATGAAATAAACACAGTAGTTTTATTAAAAATTCCTGCCTGCACCTTGGTTTACTCTTTGTAAACCATAGTCATCTAATGTGTATAATTACGGTGACGAATGCGTAGTTGAGACCACGTCTGACATCGCATGGCCTGAGCTCCACAAGCTACGAACTCTAGGTTCGCGCATGCTCAGGTCGCTACAAAAATGTCGACTGTCCTAGTCATTTCCTCACAAGGAAATTATCTTCAACTGTACGGCTATGTCAACAGTTCCAGAATGCAAAGAACAAAGTTAAATAGAAAGAATCGTTAGTTAGCTTTGTTTTGCAAGAATTATGCGTCTTATTATTAAGATGTCGGTTTATAGGTTTATCGTAGGTTTATGGCGAATAACATTGACAATAGCCTGGGCACGGAGTGTATCCACTGAGATCTTTCTCCACCAAAAAGCCTCGACTCAACAGTCGGAATATAATCAACGAGCACAACAACTCGGACACACAATAACATGGGTTACCAGCGGCGCTAAGCTCACGTTCAATAACTCTGGGATAGGCCTGTACACAACAGTTACCTTCCAATAACATCTAGTCAACGGGATCAGTCCCGGACAAGGCATACTCAAAATACCTTCATACAATAACATCCTGCTATAACAGGGTAGCCTTCACCATACTATAGAAAACATGACATAACTGTACCTGTCAAACGACAGTACACGCAACAGAGCGTTTAACTAACAAAAAGCGATCTATAAAACATGTGATCAAATACAAGAGTGGAAACTAATTTCCATAAGCAAAATAGCAATGAAAGGAAGAGCGAATACAAATCGTACTCTGTCCTTGTCAATAGTAGTTTTGTCTCATAATGAAGCAGGCAGGCTTTCAGGGCACTGGGTTAGATAACCAGTTTATGTCACCAACAGGTTACCACATTCCTGTGTTGGTCGACACAAAGCACACATTAATCAAGGCCGGCGATTTAATCAATATAAACCTACACCTGGCCAGTTCATAAAAAACTTTACCATATGTTAAGGACCTCTAAAGAGTCCGTGGATAAAACACACTCAATAAATCTGAATATAATAATATAATTCCGTCTTTCTACCAAAGACGTCTAAATGAAAGTAATCTTACAATCACTGGAGCTCTTTGCTTTAAAAAATACAATTCAGCAGTTGCTAGTACATCAAATAAAAACGTGTCTCACATGACACAAGCAAAAATGATAATTGTGGCGCAGATTCACACGCTAGATCTGCTTAATGATACGTTGGGAACTGGGTTCGATGCTAGGCAACGAAACATTCCTTCTAGTTGTTAGGTTCAAACTTGACCAAGAATAGCTATCTGAGCTTATTCAAAATGAAATATAATGCATTTACAAAACTGGTAGTTACAGTCGACTACCTAAATGATACGACCGTTCTAACGACAGTCAGGGGTATAACAAAGGATGGCTGCAAAGAATGCAGTTAATTAATAACCGTGGCATCTGATTGCCATAACTAAAGTCAGCAAAGACTTGAAAATTACTCCAAGTATGGTTGAACAAAATAGCCTCAAAATGACTACAGTCAGGTTCAGCAAAAGGTAGGCATTGACGTTCTACGACGTTCATCAAGCTGCACCAGGGCTGACCAAAATGTCTGACCCAAGGGTGTCTCACTCTAAACTGAAATAAATGACATCTAACTAATCTAGTTACATCCCTACCTAGAAAAATGGCTGACACTGAGTGTGGTTGGTTCACAAACTACATTAAATCTACTATACCACCAGAAACTAGAACATGGAAGGGGTGTGACAAAAACTCACGAAATGGAGGAGCTCTCACTCGGCTCTCTATTCCACAACAAGGGTTGTACAAAATCCTCTCTGGCTCTCTGGTACGGTATCTTACTCATCAGGATTCCCATCTGGACTCCTCCAAAGACCAGGGTTCGATTTGTCCCTGTCGACAACTTCGTGGATATGCCTGGAAATGGCATTTTTGGCTCCTTCCTTCTCGTTCGTTTTCCTGGAAGTTCCACCATCATGCTGGTTCCCGTAGAAACGTCACCCTCATACCGGGATGGTATTAGCCCATGGTGACTGCTTCAACCATGGTAAAGAAAAGTCCAATCACGTTGGTAGTGAAATAAGTTGCGTAAGAATTCATCCTCTCACTTTCAAAATTATAATGTTCGTCGTGAATGTTATAGGCTTCAATTGTAAAATACGACACAGCCTTAATCTCGTAGATGTGGATTAGCATGTGAGCTAACACTGTTTTATAATTCTGTACGTGCTAGTGACGCTACTTTTGTATCACGCAGCATCCGTGAATTATACATCGTTTTTAAAATGAAATTTTCACTTTGGCAATTTAAATATCTCATACAATTATAATCACACTTATTCAGGATAATTGTAACACTATTACCTGTATATTTCCACTAGGCATCTGCCCTCCACATACGCGTGGGTAAAATGTGGTGTTGCAGCAATGTTGTGCAATACACTATACTTGCCAATTATTATCTCCCAAACTTCTTCTTTAGTTCACTGGGCTTCAACAACAGTGAATAATAGTATTAGCGTGCTCGATGACACCTTATAATCACTTTCAACGCTCAACAGCGGATATTCTTCTACGTCTCGTAGGACAAAAGCAATTCCACGCCTACACAAGGCGGATTCTCCAGACGCAGTGCAAGGTACTGGGTGTCTCTAGAAAGTAGGTCGTCAAAACTAAATCGTTGAGCGACTACTTACGTTCCTTTTTGCGTGTCTGCAAGGGTATTACCTTACCCAAAGTAAAAATAAACATTCTACAAAATGTTTAAATAATGCAGCATGACGAAATGGAATATTCTGAGTCTTGTGGAATGATAAAAATTAATTAATAAGACCTCAGATAAATAATTAGCAGTTTTCACCAAAGTCAAAAGTGCGATTCACCGCTACTTCAAAAAGTATCGCGTGATCTCTCAGCTTCACGTGGCTTCCTGGGTGTGTTCAAAAGTACAACATCCCATCATAAATGCTCTGTCATAAAAAATTAACACATGAACCATAGCTCAGCGGGTTCATCTGCCTCTCCGTCGTTTCAAATAAAATGTTGGGAACACATTTTTATTTGCTTTGAAATTCATTCAAGAGTGATATTTTTTAGATTGGCTGCATTAAAGGTTCCAATGCGCTCTCCTGTCCTGATGTCTTCTATTGCATAACTTCTATTGTTCAAAGGCTGTCGGATACGACTGGGGCCATAATACAAGGACAGCAATTTTCCATATATGCGGTCTATAGGACTAGAAATTCCGGGTCTCCTTTAAAGGATAAGGTCTCCCTCTACTAGTGGTTCTCTAAACCTCTGGCGTCTAGTTCTTCTCAAGCGCTTGGCAGCTTGTCTGTCCATAGTCTCTCTCGCAGCTAAAAGTCTGCTGGCATGTGATGATTGTAAACAAGGTGGATTTACAATCACACGATCCCATATTCTCAGTGGCATCTGGTTCAAATGCAAGACCATAGGTATTTGACCAGTGCTCTCATGGACTGTTGAATTAATACATTTTGCCATAATAACAAGGACTTCAGTCCATCGCCAGTGTTCTTCTTGACAATATAATCGACAGAATTTTGCGATAATAGACATCACGCATTCTGCTGGGTTGCTCTCTGGATGTCGAATAGATGATAAAACATGACCTATTTCAAGCTCATTCATGGCATTGGCAAATTCTGCTGAGGTGTACTGTGATCCGTGATCAGTCAACAGGAATTGTGGCTTTCCTGCCTCCGGTATCACTTGACGTCTAATCCTCTGAATAATCTGATGTGCAGTAGCTTTTTGAATCGGATGAAGCATCGTATATTTCGTGAACACATCAATAGTTACAACGATGTATCGATTCCCACGACGAGCCTTAGGTATTGGGTCATACAGGTCCTGCGCATATAACTCTCTAGGTTGAGTTGGTAGTATTGGTCTAGGTTGTTCCTTCAGCAAGTGTGACGTGTACTTGTTCCGCTGGCATGCGTCGCAAGCACGTAAACACTGTCTAACGGTGGCTCCTAACCCTTTCCATGTAAAAGACTCCTTGATGGTTGCGATGGTTTTGTCTGTTCCACCATGTCCAATGGATAAATGTACCATAAGAATAACAGATTCTTGGTATCTCCTAGGAATAACTGCACGCAGTTGAGTGTGGTCCTCGTCTACAAACTTGTATAAGACACGATGATAAATCAAATAATCATCTGCAAGAGCAGCAATTCTTGCATAATGATCATCCTGTGGATCCATTCTTCGTTCTAGGAAACGGATAATATGTCTGAGTTCCTCCTCACGTCGCTGTCCTTCAGGTAGATGACGAAGTCGGCGAAGGTGTTCCTCGCATTCTCCCTCGATGTCTATGGCATTAACTGTAGCTTCAGGATTCCGGCTGAGGATGTCGGCCAATACATTCTCTCTGCCTGGTCGATAACCTATTTCCAAATCGAACTATTGGAGAAACAGCGTCCAACGTGTGATCCTGTCGCTTGCCAGTCTTGTTCTTAAGATGAAGGTTAACGCATGATGATCGGTTCTCACAATAATCCTCTGGCCTAACAGAAGTTTCTGCCAGTATTCAAGTGCGTAGACAATTGCAAGTGCTTCTATCTCGGTCGTGAAGTAGTGAGATTCATGTGCTCTTAAACGTCGGATTAAGAAAGCGATGTAATGACGTTTCTTCTCATCATCCTCCTGCAGTAAAATGGCTCCTATACCAATGGCAGATGCATCAGTTTCTAGAATAAAGTTCCGAGAATAATCTGGATATTCTAACTGAATTGAGTCCACAAGCATCTGTTTAGCTCTCCTGAAAGCTATCTCGCATTCATCACTCCAGTTCCACCTGCAGTTCTTTTTCAATAATCCTTGCAGTGGTGCAACAGTCTCGGAATACTTCTCACAATGAGCAGCAAAGAATTGGAGAATTCCTAAGAATTGTCTCACGTGTTTCACATGGGTTGGCGTTGAAAATGCAGCAACAGTTCTAATCTTTGCCGGATTCGGTCTATATCCTTCTCCATTGATTATGTGTCCTACGAATTTCACTTCTTTCTGAAAGAATCGACACTTGTCAAATTTGACCTTAAAATTCGCCTGTCGAAGATTTTCAAAAACAAGGCGCAATGTCTTTAAATGCTCTTCTTCTGTTTCTGAAGCTATGATTATGTCATCCACATAACATATTACTCTCTGCTTCACTTCAGGAGTCAGCTTGGCATCAATTGCTCTGATTAATGCGGCTCCGGAATTTTTCAATCCAAATGGTAGTTTTCGGAAGACATAAGTAGTCTGATCAAACAGGAATCCAGTATATTTCTGAGTATGCTCAGATAATCTGATATGGTAATAAGACTGAACCAAGTCCAATGATGAAAATATCCTTTTTCCTTTGAACTTCCTGAGAATGTCCCTAATCTTGGGCGGTCTGTCGTGCTCAGGAGCTAGGCGTTCATTCAAGGCTCTGGCATCAAGACAAAGTCTCAAGCTTCCATCTACCTTAACCACAGGCGTTATGGGATTCAAGAAAGGAGTCGGTGATTTCTTGATTGTGCCTGCTGCTTCCATCTCATGGATCTTCTTAGCAGCTTCTTCGAGATGTTTCTCGGCAATCGGATAGATCTTTTTCTGGAATGGGGAATCATCCAGTAACACAAGATCATACTCGTAGTCTAATATCTCACCAGGTGTGGTGTCGAATATATCCCTGTATTCGTTCAATAGTGCCTCAAGATCCTCACGTATGGGTGCTGATAACGATTCTGCCTCTTCGTCGGCATCTAGTGTCTCCTCAATTTCCTTGCCATTTAATTCTTCGACTACGTCGACTTCGGATAGGAATTCAGGTTCTTCTTCAATTAGGCTCATCTGAATGGGTTCGTTCGGCTTGAACTCTACCGTATTCCGTCCCATGTCAATGATTCCATCATATTTTCTGATGAAGTCTGCGCCTAAAATGGCATCATTACAAGAAATTCGTGCAAGTACACGTGGTTCGAAATCTTCAGAGTACACAGAATCTGGATTTTGCACGTTACAACGCGGTCAGGTATGACACCTCTGACTCTCACAGCTGAAATGGGCAGCTCTGTCACCTCAGAGTTTGCTTTCAGTCGGGCATGGCAATCGGCGGAAATTACACTCATCATCGCCCCAGTATCGATGAGTATGACTACACTGACTTCATTCAAGGTGGCTACGATCTTGGGTAGACGTGTCAATTCATAATTGTGGTTCGTCGTTCGTCGTTCGTCCAACAAGTCTTCTTGGATTGGCTCCCAGAGTAATATGGTGGCAGTTACTCGGTGCTCAACCGAACAAGAATCTATTGATTTTTCGGCGTTTTTTTTCTGTCCTGGCGAGAAGTACTGGGCTGGTTCTGCTCCGTCTCCTGCGCCGAATTTCTATTTTCCCTCGAAGTAGGGTTCCGTTCTCCCTCTTCTTGGATCTGCAATTCTCTCAGTTGTTGGAGGTACTCACGGCTCTCCCGTGCTCTTCCTTTCCAATCCCTGTCTGGCTGGTATCTAGGGTCTCGATTTCTGTCGTATCCCCTACTATATCGATAGTCTCTACGGATACTTCCGTGTTGTTGATTTCTTCCTTCATTCCCTCGGCGGTTGTTTTCATGACGTCGGTTGTCGTCCGTCCTTCGGTCGAATCGCCGGTTCCAATGACTTCGCCGGTCATCTTGTTGATTTCGAGTATAAGGAGTGTTGTTCCATTCTCTCCTGTGATAACTGTAGTTGTTATCACGTCGCCCAGAGTCCTCTGTGGTTTGCGTTTGTTGTGGCGTCTGGCTCACTTTATCAACAGTCGTCAGATTTATATGTCTATCCTCGCGCCTATCAGCCTTCTGCTGACGGTGTGTATGGAACTGTTCTGTGTTAGCATCCAACCTTCGCAGTATCTGGTCACACTGCTGGAAAGTGGATGCCCCTGCAGCGATCAACACACGTTGTACGTCCGCAGGGTACTGCCAAACAATTGTGTTCACTAAATCTTGCTCAGACAACGGAGGCTGAAGACAACGAAGCTTCGCAAGCTGTATTGCGAAGTAATTCGCATAACGAATAGGTGTATTGGAACTGTACCTTCGAGTGTACATCTCAGCTCGGATGCTCTGCTGGATGTCGCTCGACCAATATGTTCTTAATAATGCTTCCTTAAAGTCCTGGTAGCCTGTAAATGAGTATCTGAATGCTCTGAACCAGGTACCGGCTTGTCCCTCTAGCAGTCGCTCTATAACTCTTAATTCCCTCTCTGGAGTTACCATAGTATCACGTAAGTAGCTCTCGACATTGGCTAGGAATTCCACTGGAGTAACACCACTTCCAGTTCCTGAGAAGCGAGCTGGTTGCTCCTCTCTTGAACGAATTATGGTGACATTTCCCTGCGTATGCGCGGGTCTGAACGTATTTTGCATGTAACTCTGCGTAGGAGTGTTAGTCTCATTACTAATTCGATTAGATGCTGGTTGAAACGGATGAGCGTCAAAGTTCAAGGTCTGACCTTGCGCTGAACCTGTGAATTGTGGCGGTTGCGATTCCATAGGCGCGCTGGGTTGGAAATGGGTAGGCATCATTCCTCCTGATTGAGATATTGGCGTTTCCTGAGATTCTCCCATCTGTGGGTGTACGTGTCTCTCTCTAGGAATCGTCTCGAGTCTGTCCAGACGTCTTTCTATTAGTTCAAGTCCTGGGATGGTTCTGGCTGCGACTTTGTTGCCTAAGTCGTTCAATTGCAGCTCGATCCTGTCGACCTTTCCCTTGAGGTTTGTGTCTACCTCGCGTATGGCCGTCCTAAGGTTATAACTGAGGTCTAACCTCTCGGTCACCGCGACTTCCTCAAATCGTTTTTGTAAGGAATCGATCTCTCCTTCAACTCTGGACATATTTTCTTGGATTTTACCCACATCGTCTCTAACCTCGGCTACCTTAGCCTCGACTGTGGTCTCGTGTTCGTTGAGGTCACCTCTCAATAACATGAGGTCAATTTTGTGTTCCTCACGATGAACATCAACTGTCTCACATAGACTGGCTACGGTTTCCGTCAATTCAGAAATGTTTCTCCTGTTGGTGTTGAGTTCTTCTTTAACCTCCATCATGCCATCAACGATAGTCTTCACGTTGTTATTTACGGCATTGGCATCTCCCCTCATCAAGATTAAACCAATGTTCATGGTTGCCATATCCTTTTTCACATTGCCGATAAATCCCTCGACGTGATCTAGTCGAGTCCCGAATTCTTCCCTAGTATGTTCCAGATCTGCTCTCAGGTCTATCTGGACTCTATTCAAGGTTGTCTGAATTTGAGCTGTGTGCTCCTCCAATCGGTTTTGCACATCCTCCCTAGCTCTATTCATCTGGTCAGTTAAGCAATCTACGCGCTGGTTAGCCTCCTGATGGTGTCGTATGACATCAACCCTAACAGCTGCTAAACGTGCCGTCAGATTATTTCTCGCTTCGACCCTATATGCGTCAATGTCTGCCCTGACTTGAGTTAAATCAGTCCTAACATTGTTAACTTCTAGCCTTACTTGATCAACATGACCACTAACATTGTTGACTTCCTGTCTAACCTGGTCCACATTACCACTTACATTGTTTATAGACTGAGTGTTGACTTCTAGGTCCTGTCTAACTTGATCTACATGACCACTTATAGTATTTACAGCCTGAGTATTCTGACCTAAGTCAGCAGTAATCTGTTGAAGATTGGCATTCACACCTGCCAACATCTCTCCAAACACACGACGAATAGTTTCCTCATCCATAGATAAGAAATATATGAGAAAGTGAGGGATCAATTTTACTGGAACTTACAGCTATGATTAGTTACTTGGTGGAATAAAGCTTGCTTCATTTATATAAATATCACGAGTACAGCTGGAGTATGCAAACTAAGTGCTTCTACATTTACAAAGACAAAGGTGAGCACAGCAAAGTATTACATTTACTTAGGATGAGGCAACATCAAAGAAAATCCTATCCTTCATTTATCTAACACTAAAGCCTCACCCCATGGACTTCTATCAAACATGAATGCCATGCGGTCAATTGATCTGCAGTACGACTTTCTAAGTTCGTCCCAGTCCTGTCAATTTACCATGAATCAACATTAAGATCTTCAAAATAACATGGTACTGAGGGTCACCACGTTAACGTCGGCACATGAGTTGGGCGCCATTTTATGAGACCGTTTAGTTGAGTCAACAACCACGATGACTTTCCTAACATCCCATAAGTCGAATAAAATTACCGTGAGGATCAGGTGACCTTCCATAAAGGCTAAAGCGGCACGAGAGTCCGTAGTCCACAGGGATCGTGGTACATGGTGACGATGGTCATAGACCGCCTAAGGAAAGGTTCACCTTAAAACTAGACTGAGAAAATAAACATCCAGACTTATGTAAAACACCGTGAAAAATTATTTATAAAATTCACAAACCCCTAGCCTAGTTCGGAGGGTTATAATCGGCTAGTCCGCAAACTAATAAATAAACAAAAATAAAGAGCAGGTCCCTACCTGAGAAGTCACGGAAAACCCTCGCGAAAGATCTAACTCACAACAATAAAGCAACAACAGCAACGCTAAGAAAATGGTACAACGCAAGTCCCTAGTTCAAGTTACAAGATTAAGCTAATATCAGAATTTACATGGGTGAGTTAGCCGAGGTCGTTGCGGCATGACTGTTGGCAGTCGCTCACATCCGGGAGGCAAGGAGGTTCGATTCCCCCCGCCGGCAACCTTGAAGGTGGTCTTCTGTGGTTTCCCATCTTCCTTCCAGGCAAATGCCGGGGTTGGTCCCTAACTATAGGCCCCAGCCGCTACCTTCCTACTCCTCGACCCTCCCATCCAACATTCCTCCCCAACGGTACTTGTAGCTCACCCATTGGGTGTCCGTCTCGATGCAGCTACAAAACTGGCGAGCCGAACATGTCCTCGGACACTCCCGGCACTAAACGCCATACGAAAAAAAAATGAATTTACATTTAACAGAGTAGCAAAACAAATCTAAGTTAGGATGGTACCATTTCGACATTTACATTTAACGTTAATCCATCTAGCTAAGTCCTATCAATTAACAAAATTTACGGCGATGACGTCCGTAAAAGAAAACAATTACATCCAAAAGCTAAGTGTACAGCCATGAAAACAAACAATTTCATTATGCTTAATAACTATGTGCTAACAGCACACAATAAGGTAACATGTAGGATTTATACACTTGACATCATAAATAAATAATGAAATAAACACAGTAGTTTTATTAAAAATTCCTTCCTTTACCTTGGTTTACTCTTTGTAAACCATAGTCATCTAATGTGTATAATTACGGTGACGAATGCGTAGTTGAGACCACGTCTGACATCGCATGGCCTGAGCTCCACAAGCTACGAACTCTAGGTTCGCGCATGCTTCAGATCGCTACAAAAATGTCGACTGTCCTAGTCATTTCCTCACAAGGAAATTATCTTCAACTGTACGGCTATGTCAACAGTTCCAGAATGCAAAGAACAAAGTTAGATAGAAAGAATCGTTAGTTAGCTTTGTTTTACAAGAATTATGCGTCTTATTATTAAGATGTCGGTTTATAGGTTTATCGTAGGTTTATGGCGAATAACAATGACAATAGCCTGGGCACGGTGTGTCTCCACTGAGATCTTTCTCCACCAAAAAGCCTCGACTCAACAGTCGGAATATAATCAACGAGCACAACAACTCGGACACACAATAACACGGGTTACCAGCGGCGCTAAGCTCACGTTCAATAACTCTGGGATAGGCCTGTACACAACAGTTACCTTCCAATAACATCTAGTCAACGGGATCAGTCCCGGACAAGGCATACTCAAAATACCTTCATACAATAACATCCTGCTATAACAGGGTAGCCTTCACCATACTATAGAAAACATGACATAACTGTACCTGTCAAACGACAGTACACGCAACAGAGCGTTTAACTAACAAAAAGCGATCTATAAAACATGTGATCAAATACAAGAGTGGAAACTAATTTCCATAAGCAAAATAGCAATGAAAGGAAGAGCGAATACAAATCATACTCTGTCCTTGTCAATAGTAGTTTTGTCTCACAATGAAGCAGGCATGCTTTCAGGGCACTGGGTTAGATAACCAGTTTATGTCACCAACAGGTTACCACATTCCTGTGTTGGTCGACACAAAGCACACATTAATCAAGGCCGGCGATTTAATCAATATAAACCTACACCTGGCCAGTTCATAAAAAAACTTTACCATAGGTTAAGGACCTCTAAAGAGTCCGTGGATAAAACACACTCAATAAATCTGAATATAATAATATAATTCCGTCTTTCTACCAAAGACGTCTAAATGAAAGTAATCTTACAATCACTGGAGCTCTTTGCTTTAAAAAATACAATTCAGCAGTTGCTAGTACATCAAATAAAAACGTGTCTCACATGACACAAGCAAAAATGATAATTGTGGCGCAGATTCACACACTAGATCTGCTTAATGATACGTTGGGAACTGGGTTCGATGCTAGGCAACGAAACATTCCTTCTAGTTGTTAGGTTCAAACTTGACCAAGAATAGCTATCTGAGCTTATTCAAAATGAAATATAATGCATTTACATAACTGGTAGTTACAGTCGACTACCTAAATGATACGACCGTTCTAACGACAGTCAGGGGTATAACAAAGGATGGCTGCAAAGAATGCAGTTAATTAATAACCATGGCATCTGATTGCCATAACTAAAGTCAGCAAAGACTTGAAAATTACCCCAAGTAGGGTTGAACAAAATAGCCTCAAAATGACTACAGTCAGGTTCAGCAAAAGGTAGGCATTGACGTTCTACGACGTTCATCAAGCTGCACCAGGGCTGACCAAAATGTCTGACCCAAGGGTGTCTCACTCTAAACTGAAATAAATGACATCTAACTAATCTAGTTACATCCCTACCTAGAAAAATGGCTGACACTGAGTGTGGTTGGTTCACAAACTACATTAAATCTACTATACCACCAGAAACTAGAACATGGAAGGGGTGTGACAAAAACTCACGAAACGGAGGAGCTCTCACTCGGCTCTCTATTCCACAACAAGGGTTGTACAAAATCCTCTGGCTCTCTGGTACGGTATGCTCCTCATCAGGATTCCCATCTGGACTCCTCCAAAGACCAGGGTTCGATTTGTCCCCGTCGACAACTTCGTGAATATGCCTGGAAATGGCATTTTTGGCTCCTTCCTTCTCGTTCGTTTTCCTGGAAGTTCTACCATCATGCTGGTTCCCGTAGAAACGTCACCCTCATACCGGGATGGTATTAGCCCATGGTGACTGCTTCAACCATGGTGAAGAAAAGTCCAATCACGTGGGTAGTGAAATAAGTTGCGTAAGAATTCATCCTCTCACTTTCAAAATTATAATGTTCGTCGTGAATGTTATAGGCTTCAATTGTAAAATACGACACAGCCTTAATCTCGTAGATGTGGATTAGCATGTGAGCTAACACTGTTTTATAATTCTGCACGTGCTAGTGACGCTACTTTTGTATCACGCAGCATCCGTGAATTATACGTCGTTTTTAAAATGAAATTTTCACTTTGGCAATTTAAATATCTCATACAATTATAATCACACTTATTCAGGATAATTGTAACACTATTACCTGTATATTTCTACTAGGCATCTGCCTTCCACATACGCGTGGGTAAAATGTGGTGTTGCAGCAATGTTGTGCAATACACTATACTTGCCAATTATTATCTCCCAAACTTCTTCTTTAGTTCACTTGGCTTCAACAACAGTGAATAATAGTATTAGCGTGCTCGATGGCACCTTATAATCACTTTCAACGCTCAACAGCGGATATTCTTCTACGTCTCGTAGGACAAAAGCAATTCCACGCCTACACAAGGCGGATTCTCCAGACGCAGTGCAAGGTACTGGGTGTCTCTAGAAAGTAGGTCGTCAAAACAAAATCGTTGAGCGACTACTTACGTTCCTTTTTGCGTGTCTGCAAGGGTATTACCTTACCTAAAGTAAAAATAAACATTCTACAAAATGTTTTAATAATGCAGCATGACGAAATGGAATATTCTGAGTCTTGTGGAAAGATAAAAATTAATTAATAAGACCTCAGATAAATAATTAGCAGTTTTCACCAAAGTCAAAAGTGCGATTCACCGCTACTTCAAAAAGTATCGCGTGATCTCTCAGCTTCACGTGGCTTCCTGGGTGTGTTCAAAAGTACAACATCCCATCATAAATGCTCTGTCATAAAAAAATATCACATGAACCATAGCTCAGCGGGTTCAATATGGACGGTGCACTTTCGGTAATTTATATAGACATGATGGATTTTGAGCGCATGCGCGAAGGCATCCTTATCTAATTGGTCAAACAACTGTTTCTTGAGCTGTGATTGGTGGGAGAAACTGTTTCATAATGAAAAATTGTGTTATAATGACCACAGTTTTCAGACATATAATTGTCAGGGTCGAACATAAATGAATAAATGAGTAAATTAATAAATAAACCAATGAATGAATAAATAAATCAATAAAAGAATGAGTTAATTAATGAATGAATAAATGAATGAATTAATGAATTCAATTAATACATGAATGAATACATGAATAAATTAATATAAGAATGAATGAATTAATGAATGAATGAATAAATGAATGAATTCAATGTATTTCAAAACAAGGGTGCATGAAAACGGCGATTACATGAACATTTATTTAGGTGTCAGTGACATCTTACAGCGAAAGTTGGAACTGCTTGAATTTGAACGGAACTTGTAACTCACCCCATGGGTGTCCGCTTGAAGCGAGCAGAACATGTCCTCGGACACTCCCGGCACTTAAAGCCATACGTTAAATAAATAATGAATTCCATCTGCTTTTGTAATAACTGGATGATGATACTTAGGCTCTATAAAAAGACTTTAAGCTCGTTGAAAGTGACCAAGGAAGTTGAAATGTTAAAAAAGAAACGAATTACATTAATGAAAACAGTATGACAAAAAGTGCTTTAGCTATGTCAAACAAGAACAAGGTAGGAATATTGTAATGGTGAGAGAAGTATTATAGTGGATGTTAGTAATAGAAATTGTTAAAACATTGATGATAGGTTTGTTATATATATTGTTACGGATGCTAGACAGCTTCGTCGCCCCGCACGTGACCCAGGCCGCCCCAGGCTATCCAGACTGCGTGTTACCAGCGATTTGCGCAACATTGAAGCCAGGCAGTACAAGAGACCGTCTCGAATATTCGTGACCCTACTGGCGTTGGAATTCTCGAGAAGGTGTGAACCCTGGTCAATTCTGGAAACATCCATGGAGTCACCAGCCTCGCTATATAAAGCGGCCTCACCAGCGAGGGAGGAACAGTGTTTTAAGCGAGCGTGTATACCAGTGCGACAGAGATAATTGTAGTGAAGTGCTGTGTGAATTGCGAAACGCAGTGGACTGTTTTCATAGCCTGCGGACGGCGAGACAGTGTACATTCAGAACAAGTGACTGTGGCTTATTGAGAAGAGTTGCGGTATTTCTGGCCGAGGACACGGACCTCATTACTGTAGGATTAACTGCCTGACTGAGTGAAAGGGAAGTGTTCCAAAACAAGAGGGGACCTAGAGTGAGATACTAATTGCTTGTATTTGTTTATTGTGTGGTGAACTGTAACTTGCTAAGACCTGCAATTGTATGTCTACCCCTTATTATTCCCGTTTTTCAACGGGGTCGGGGATGAGATGCGATGGAAGTCTTTGTGGCGATGGTTTTTACGGCCGGATGCCCTTCCTGACGCCAACCTCATGATAGGAGTTAATAAGAGATGAAATGAATGATGGTGAATGAAACTGGGCAAGGATGTGGAAGGAAGCGGCCATGGCCTGACAGAAGGTACCATCCCAGCATTTGCCTGGTGTTGAAAATGGGAAACCATGGAAAACCATTTCAAGGACGGCCGATGGTGGGGCTCGAACCCACGCGTCTACCGAGTCAGCAGAGAGCATGGCCCCATGACCTAATGCTGCGCTTTAGCCAGCGTAGCCACTACTGTCGGTTACTAAGACCTGCAATAAAACTACTATTTCTTTAAAAGGACCATTGTGTTGTGCTTCTACCCACCGTAATCCAGTTAACGAACTTGCCACTAGGGGCAACACGTAACAATATTAATATTGAGGTGGATGATTTAGTATTTTTTGATGTGACGTGCAGCTAATGGATTGCTGTTTATATTGTATCCATGGGTTAATTCACTAATTACATTATTTAAAAGACTCATGGTGGTTCTGTATTGATATGCTAGAATAGTTCTTAATAAGAATTGTACACCCGCCTGAGTCAATACTATAAGGGAAATTAATTATTTAACTTGTTTTAGTACATGTTTCGAGGATTAATTAAATTTTATCCTCTTGGTATTCCAAATCTACCATTTCAAGCTTCAATACGGAACTACTATTTGTCATAAGCATCTACAAGCTGATCACCGTCACCATCTATTTCATTTCATTTTATTCTGATCTTATAACCTAAATTATATGGTGCACCATATTAGGTTTGATAACGTATCTTATTACTGTGCTACGTTTTATTTTCATCATCATCATCATCATCTTGAGCAGTTTCCAACCGCTGGTCGGGTCTGCTTGGAACATAAGCCTCTCCATCGTTTCCTGTCCATCCACCATCTCTCGTCATTTACTGTGTCCCAGCACACTCCTCTTTCCTCCACACTCTTCTTAACTCCTTTCGTCCATCTGTCCCTTGGTCTTCCCCTTGGCCTCCTTCCCGTCATTTCCATTCCAAACATCTTCTTCGGTATCCTCTCCTCTTGCATCCTCCTCACATGTCCATACCATTGTAGCCTAGATCGCTCTATTCTATTTTGCAATGGTTCCTCTCTTACCATCTCCCTGACTCTCTCATTCCTTACTCTGTCCATTCTTGTCACTCCTACCCTACTCCTCTGGAACTTCATCTCCACTGCTCGTATTTTATTCTTGTCCCTTTCCTTCATCACCCATGTTTCTGAACCATATGTCAAAATTGGCACAAAGTAGGTTTTGTAGATGATTCCTTTACATTTTTGTGGTACATCTTTATTCCATATCATCCCCCTAACACTCTTGAAAAATCCATCTGCGAACCTTCCCCGCTCATTTATTTCCATCCTATTGCCTCCCTTTTCTTCAATTATGCTTCCCAAATACTTGAAGCATTCTACTTTCTGCAACTGCTGTCCTCCAAGTGTTATGCCCATATCCAGTCTGTTCTTCTTCCTCGTTGTGATGACCACTTCACTCTTTTGTGCTGAGAACTTCATCCCATATGATAACACTACCTTCTCCCACTCATCTAATTGCTCTTGTACTTCTTCCTCATCCTCTCCCCATACCAGAAGGTCATCAGCAAACAACATTGCCTTCATTTTCCTTTCCCCAATGCTATTTACCACTTTTCGTATGATTTCATCCATCACCACTATAAATAACAGGGGTGAGAGGGCACTTCCCTGTTTCAGACCACTCTCCAGTTGAAACCATTCCGTTCTCTCTCTTCCCACCTTTACACAGCTTTTGCTTCCCTCGTACATTGCTTTCACTCTTGCCACTGTCTCCTTGTTCACTGCTTTTGCTCTCATTGCTTCCCATTCCTTGTTTCTATTAATACTATCATATGCTTTCTCAATATCCAAGAAGGTCATCACCAGATCTTTCCCATATTCATAATGGTGTTCTTGTAGCTGTCTTACTGCAAAGATGAGGTCAACTGTTGACCTTCCTGGCCTGAATCCATACTGTTCTTCCCTCAGCCCATCTTCAACTTCTGTCCGAATTCTTCTCTCCAGTACCTTCTCAAATATTTTGGCGCAGTGGCACATGAGTGTAATTCCCCTGTAGTTCTTGCATTCCTTCCTACTTCCCTTTTTAAATATGGGTATTATTATCCCTCTTTTCCAGTCCTCTGGTATTTTCTTCTCCCTCCATATCACTTTCATTACTCGAAAGAGCCACTGTGTTCCTATCACCCCTGCTGCTCTCACCATCTCCACACTCACTTCGTCTATTCCCGGTGCCTTTCCCCCTTTCATCTTCTTTAATGCTTCCTCCACTTCTTTCCATGTCAATTCCTTCTCTGAAATGTCTTGGTCACTGTCTGTTTCTTCCTCCACAATGTCCACTACGCTGGTTTTAGTTGGATTTAGGAGTTCCTTGAAGTATTCTCTCCAGATAACCTTTACTTCTTCCATATTTTCGACCTCCTTTCCATTCCTGTCCACCATTCTGACATTTTCCCCTGTATCTCTTCTCTTTGCCTTTATCATTCCATACAACACTTTCTTACTGCCATCACAGTCCTCCTCCATCATTTCTGTCCATTTCTCCAGCCATTTCTTTTTCTCTTCCTTCACTACTTCTCCTGCTTCTTTCTTCCGCTCTTGGTATTCTTCTCTTGTTCTGTCTGTCCTCTGTTGGAACCATTTCCTGAATGCTTCATTTTTTCTTTTTCACTGCTTCCTTAGTTCTGGGGTTCCACCATGGTGTTTCCTTCCACCTTTTCTTTCCACTAGTTCTGCCACACACGACTTCCGCTGCTTCTACCAACACGTCCTTGAACCTATTCCATTCTTCTTCACCTGTTTTCGGATCATCCTTCGGTAATTTGTTCCTCACTAATATCTGGAACTTCTCCTTATTTCCATCCTCCTTCAGCTTCCATGTCCTTATTCTTCTTTCTTGGTTTTCAGTTCTCCTCTTTTCCTTCAGTCCTCTCACCTTGGCGACCAGCAGACGGTGGTCACTGTCCAGGGCTTCTGAGGGTATTACTCTTATATCCGTGATACTCTTCTTTGTCTCCTTCCCGCATAGAATATAGTCCACCACTGATTTCCTAGTCAAATCCCTGCTGTACCAAGTAATTTTATGGCTCTCTCTCTCTTCTTGTACCATGTGTTTCCAACCATTAGCCCATTTATCTTGCACAGTTCCAACAATCTCTCTCCTTCCTTATTCCTGTTTCCCCATCCTTCACCACCAATCACTTCCTCAAAACCTCTTCTATCAGTTCCGACATGGGCATTTAGGTCTCCCATGACTATCAGGTCTCTCCCCACTAACTGCTTCTGCAACTCCTCTTCAAACTCGTCCTTCTCGCCTTCTGTGCATCCCACCTGTGGTGCATAGACTTGCAGAATGTCCAGGTTTCTACCTTTCACAGTGATTCTGGCTCTAATTATTCTATCACTTACCCTCTTTACTTCCTCCCTCAGCCCTTCTCTCACCACCATTCCCACTCCATTTCTCTTCCCCTCCTCATTTCCTATCCAGTATAGCTGCAAGCCATTTCTCAGTTCTTTTCTTCCTTCCCCTCTCCATCTGGTCTCTGCCAGTCCGAGTACATCCAGTTTTCTCCTCTCCATCATATCCACAACCTCCTCCACTCTTCCCGTCAATGTCGTTATATTCAAAGTTCCGATTCGTAGTCCATTTCCATAGCCAGGTCTGCTTCCTTTAGATCTGTCCTTTCCGAGGCCCGTTCCAGTTTTAAAAGCAGTTTCATATCCACTACTGGCTTGCTAGGCCTAACGTAGCTTCACCATAACCCTGGCAAGGGGCCTGTTTTTGGTCCGCGAGAGGTATTTTATTTCCCTCAAACCCTCCGGACAAGTCCGGCGAGCCCCCCTATCCGCCACCTGGGACGCGCCCGATGTTTTTTAGCTGATGAAGGGGATGAAATGTAATTAATCCTCGAAACATGTACTGAAAACAAGTTAAATAATTAATTTTGTTTATAGTATTGATTCAGGCGGGTGTACAATTCTTATTAAGAACTATTTTAGTTCTCTAAGTTATGATAGTGTATTGTAATTAAGTCCTTTGGAATCGTAAATATTCTTCTTCTTCTTCTTCTTCTTCTTCTTCTTTATTAGGAATATTCTACAATACAGTAGTTTTCCTTCAACCCAAAAATCCTCTACTCCTCCACAAATTTCGGTCTTCTGCATCTTCCTCGGTTAAACCTCTGGTAGCCAGCTTCTCTTTACACCATCCATCAATTGTTCTCTTGGTTTGCCCCGTTTCCGTTTACCTTCAGCTTGCCAATGTAACATTAAATTTGGAATTCTACTGTTCTGCATCCTTTTCACATGTCCAAATCACTTTAATCTTCTTTCCTCCAACACTCCCGAAGATGAAATCGTGACTTCAAGTTCAATTGCTCTCCTAAAGGGGAACAATCGATTAAATAAATAATAATAATAATCGCCTTTCCAGCTAAGAACTGGTTGTTTCAGTAACTATATTTTAGTTTCTTGAAGCCCATATATAAGGTGCGTTCACAAAGTAACGAGCCGGAGGCTGGAATGCGCAAACTGGTGACTACATCGGCTAATCGTGGCATGTGTAACGAGGTGTGGTTCCGACCAGAGCGTGGAGGATCACAGCCCGTCGCTAGAGGGCACGCGTGTACGTCACGTGACGATACAAAGCGAGCAGCAGCATGCATCAATCGTCCAACGCTGCCAGTTGGATTGCAAACAGAGACATGGAGGCGTCAACCGAAGAGCAAAGAGGTATTGTTCGGATTCTGACAGCGGAAGGAGTAGGGGGAACGGACATTCATCGCCGAATGTCACAAGTGTACGGCGAACACTGAATGTCCCTTGCAAGGGTCAAGGCCTGGCACAAGCATTTCAGGGAAGGACGAGTGTCGTTAGCCGATGATGCCTGGTCTGGGGCACCCCCCTGCATTACCGATGACAACGTCCAGCTGGTTGATGCACTCATTACCCAGGACCGCCGAGTGACAGTGAACGCCATAGCCGCCATGGTCGCTCCACGACAATGCACGAACTCATACGGCCAACACAGTCGTGGCAATCTTGCAGAAATTCAAATGGGAGGTTCTCGGCCACCCTCCATACAGCCCAGACCTCTCTCCCTGTGATTACGCCATGTTTGGTCTCCTGGAAAGGGCCTTGCGGAGCCAACGATTCACCTCGGACGCCGACGTCCAGCTGTACGTGCGGAACTGGTTCACATCGCAGCCCAAGTACTTTTATGAGACAGCCATTGACCGCCTCGTGTCACAGTGGGACAAGTGCCTCAACAGCCAGGGCCAATACTTCTAACATTAAGGTACTGGTTTCTGTAATTATGCCTCCGGCTCGTTACTTTTTGAACGCACCTTATAGTTTATATTAGTAGTAATAATTTTTTTATTGTATGGCTGTTGGTGCCGGGAGTGTCCAAGGTCAATTTCGGCTCGCCTGAGTCTGTAGCAGCTTCCAGCGGACACCCTTATTAGGGTGAGCTACAAGTGCCGTACAATTTCAAGTAGTTCAACTTTCTCTACCAGATATCAATGATACCTAGTGGTGAACGTTGGGACTTAGATAGAGCGTTCTGACGAAATCTACCCTAACAATTTAGCATTACACAGGTTTAATCTGTGAAAGGATCTTTTACATGCCATAAATCTATGACATGGGACCGCCGGCTTTACTTCCCCTCCGAAGGAAGGCATATTGAAGGATTTTTAACACAAATACAGCACATAGTTATTTTTATTAACGAACAGAGTACATGTTATATCCACACTGTATCCGGCGAGATTATACCATGATCGTACCATTCGCTTGCGAAGACTTTTACAACTCCTTCCTCGTCTCTCCACGTCTCACCCGTTAATGGACGGGCCACCAAGAGAGACAATCGCTAAATCTGCCATTATTGCTAATAGAAAGTTACTTAATTTAACCCGCCAACATAACATGGTTTCTATAAGAGGCGAATATCTAGGTTATTTGCCCCTAATGAAAACTAAAACTGAAACTAACTACTTTGTTGTTGTTGTTTGTACTTGGGTGTGTATTGAATTTGTCTGAAAACCTGTTTTTTTATGTGGTGACTGTAGTAGTGTGTAATGTTATTGGATTTACGTCCGTTTTAACTACTTTGGCTTTTAGAGACGCCGGGGTGTCGGAATTTCGCTCCGAAGGGATCTTTAACAAGCTGGAAAATTTACGGACACGGCCCCTTCGTATTTGCAAACCCTTAACTGCCAACTGACTGTGTCGGGATTTGATCCTGCTGTAATTATTATACTGTAGTCAGGGATGGAGTGGGGACTTGAAATTAGGTACTATCCTAGTATTTGTCTAGTGGAAGTGCGAACGATCTCCGAACTTGCTACTGTGGGGGTTGAATTAACTACTTTCTGACTACTACCTTACTTACATACCGTACTAGAAGGATGAATGGATAAGAAACGAATGCGGGAAGTAATATAGAGGAAAAATAAATTTCCTCCGTCCTCGAAGAACGAAAGAATTAGAGCAATGATATGAAGATAGGAAAGGAAGGAAGCTTTTAGTTTTACGTAACCGTTAATCATGCGATCATGAGCCATGGGACCTCCTTTCTTCGTGGAATGCGAACCACAGGACTTCGAAAATCTCACATGCATTGACCGGGAATCGAACGTGGTCCACGTTGGTAGGAGGCCAATAGCTTGACCGCTGCTCCACTACAACCCGCCCCCTCCCCCTGAAATAGGAGAGAGTCCACCCCAAGGTCCATGTTAAGTAATGGGGGAGACAGGACCGAGCTCAGGAATCCATCGGGGTGGCAACTTCCAGATGTGAGCCCTTAAGGGTGTAGCACTATACAAGGCGCATTTGAGTGGCGGGACTACACACATTCTGCCTCTTACAAGTAAACAGGAAATACCAAGGAAATTAGAAAGTGTGACTCCTCAAATACGAGAAAGAATAGACAAGGACCAATTCTGGCTGGTAAATGAAAAACTCTCTGGACCTCGGATTCCCTAATTCCGCCGGAGACGGAAGATAAATAAGATGAGACTGGCACAAGTAAGTCTCAGCTGGGCTTCCTTTGGTCACTGACCTACAGTGTACTAATTGTGAGTCCCTGGGAGACCCACCAACATACGCCTACTAGTATAAAATAATATTGTTTATGTTCGACCCTGGCTGTTACATGTCAGAAAACTGTATCATAATCATGGTCATTATAAAACTATTTAGCCTACTTTCGATTTTTGCAAGAAATGAAAGTAGACTTATGAGATCAACACAGGGCGAAACAAGTGTGTCTGTCTGTGTGTGTGTATGTGTGTGAGTCTGTGTGTGTGAGTCTATGTGTGTGTGTGTGTGTGAGTGTGTGTACTCTGAATGTCAGTCCCCCCCCCCCTATCAATTCGAACACGGTGAATGCGAATTGAACGAAATTTGGTACAAAGGTAGCACTAGCAAAGGACACCTCAGTGTCATGTTTTATATCGCCACCATCTTTACTAAAACTGAATGGCGGCCACTCAAACGTTCAAAACGTAAAATCAAATAACGACTAACCAAATAATTCCGATCTCTACCAAATTTGGTAACAACATACCTTCGTATAGGATGCGTCTTGTGACCAAACTACATGGTCGTCCGCCATACCATTTCAGGATGGCGGCCGTGCGAATTATGCAAACTATATAATCCATATCATGGGACCCACCAGTTCCGATTATCGAGCCGAGAATCGTTTTAACTGTTCTAAAGGAAGAGGCACGTTCGAAATTAAAAGTTTATTTTGTAATACTATAGTGCAGACGTGATTTTAAAAAGCTGAGCCGATTCAGTAATAAGACAAGATGGCAGCGGATATCTTGTGCCTGACTTATATTTCACTAATTTGAGTATTGCATGCAATATAGCGTACTGATACAAAATAAATAAACTTTGTATGAAATGCTTTATATATAAATAATATACTCCAGTGATGAATCGTTTAGTATAAATCATTATTTGCTAACAAGTTCTATGTAAGTCATTTTATATAGAAGGATGTTCGTTGACACAATTAGCTCAGTTGTAGAGCGTTAGCCTATCGCTCAAAAGCCTATGGTTCAAACCCGATCAGAGCTAGGTTTTTTGCTTGAAATGATATATGTTTATTGTTTTGTAATGACTCAGATGTTTTAAAATTAAGCGTTATGTTGTGCATATTATGGTGTAAAATATATAGCCTATTTAATTAAAACATAATTCGCCAGCAGATTTACTCGAGACATCTAGCTGCCAAAAAGGTAACTGCACGCCGACCTACTTATTAACTTCCAGATTTTATTGAAAAGTTTCTTCTTCTGGCCGCTAGAATGCACTCGCTCTGTTAGGATTATATTGTTCGATATTTCACCACTAGATGTCACGACTAGTCTACGTGGGGCTCCATTGATTACTATACCATTGGCATTCTATGCGCATCGAATTTGAAGAATGACCAGATGATACTACGATACATTTTTACTTTTTATTTTAAAGGGTTTGTAACAGCCTATTTTGCGTTACTTGAAAATGTTATTTGAAGTAAAGAACAAAACGATTTCACATAGTAACTGAATTCAAGCCGTTGGTGTTAGTTCAGGTTATTAATTACTACTTTTATTTCAGGCAAATAGCAATCGAAAATATCCACATAGTTTGTATACACACGTCTCTGTAGGGTCATGGAAAGATTTGTTAATTCAATTAGGGTTGTGAAAGCCATGCACAACCAGACGTGTAAAGACATGCCTCAACTCAAAGTTGGATGTTGCCCACGGCAGGTCGTATATGTAATAATAATAATAATAATAATAATAATAATAATAATAATAATAATGTTATTGGTTTTACATCCCTTCTAACTACTGCTGCTTTTAGAGACACCGGGGTGCCGGAATTTTGGCCCGAAGGGGATCTTTAACGTGCCAGTAAATGTACTGACACGGCTCCCTCGCATTTGTGCACCCTCAAATGCCAGCTGACTGCGCCAGGATACGAACCTGCAACCTAGGGCCCAGCAAGCGAGAACGTTACCGCTGAGCCACGCAGCCAGTCCGGTCGATTATGTCTCCAGATCCATAACATTCTTGATATACTTCTTATCTTTCTTTCTTTCATTCTTTCTTTCTTTCTTTCTTTCTTTCTTTCTTTCTTTCTTCAATGATGGTAGCAGTTTTTATCTAGGTTATGGCGTTTGGTAGAGGTAAATCGTTTCTAAGGTCTTCAACAAAGAATAGTTCTATTTTACTCTTTGATAATAACGAGTTATAACTATACTCGTACATTTAGGAGAAAGTAGGCTATATGTTCTTTACTGAACATCTTGTTTTCATTATGAAACAGTTTCTCCCACCAATCAGAGCTCAAGAAACAGTTGTTTGACCAATTAGATAATTAGATGCGCTGAGTTCCACGGCCTTCTAATTTAAATTTCACTGTCTGGCCTAGTGTCATAGTAGGGTAATCGAGGAGGCCATGGTCAAATACAAGGCATTCTCTGCGTCTCATGCGCTCTGTTCAGTACGTAAAACTGGCGAAATCTTGACAGATATTTATGAATATGTATGTTCGATCATAAAATAGTTATAATAATTATCGTCGAACATAAACAGTTGTATGCAACTCGCCTATAATGGTAATTAAGACACTCGTATGGAAATTATAAAACTCGCATACGCTCGTTTTATAAACGTACTCGTGTCTTAATTATTGCCATTATAGGCTCGTTGCACAATGTACTATTACGATAGTTCTATGTGATACTCATGTTAGTATACAAGCGATTGTTGCTCGAGCTGAATGAATAGCGTTGTTAATACCAGTGATTCGCGTGAAACACTTTTGTCCATAAACAAAGTGAAACGCACACAACGAAGAGGTGAATGGGAACATAACGATTGATTCCATTACTAAAGCACTTCGAAATGTGACCGACGTCATTGTATGACTTTTAATTATCAAACCAGAAAACAATTTTAATCATGTTCATTTATTGTGAGTGTTTTGTAGGCCTAGTCTGCATCATAAATTAATTGGCTCATTTTCTATAGAAACTTTCCAATTGTTAATTGGCAGTATATTTGATTACCAATTATACAACTGCATATTTTTACATTGAGGCCCCCAACTGATCATCCACTTACTTTTGTTGAGTTCCTATCAATTCATCTATCTTGACAACCTAACTTGCTCAACATTTGTTCTCTTCCGACCCCGAGGATATTATAGTATCCAAGCCCTAGAGTGTCTTTCAAATTTCCCCTTGTTTTTTTTTCTGATAACCTCAGTTTCCGAGGATTCTGACCTTTACTATCTTCGGGGGGCGTAGTAGCGCTGCGGTCAAGCTCTGGTTGGTTGGTTCCCTATTTTAGGGACTGCGACAACGCGGTCATGTAGCCCCGTGTACTTTGGGTGTGTGTAGAATCTGTCTGATAACCGGTGTTAATTGTGATGACTGTATTAGTGTGTGTTATCTGTTTTTAATTCAAGTAAGGACTGCAGACAGTAATTTCAAGTAGTTCCTACTTTTGCTACCAAATGCTACCGTCCACGACACCTAGCTGTGACCTTCGATACAACTAGATGCCATCGCAACCAGCACCCGGTAACGAACGTTGGAACTAGAGAGCATTAATCAAACCTAACCTACAAATTTTGGCTTCACACAAGTGTAGTTAGTGGGAAGGTTCTTTTTCATGCCATAAATCTATGACATGGGAGCTCCGGCTTTACTTCCCCTCCGAAGGAAGGTATACTGAGGGATTTTTAACGCTCTTAAAAATCCATCGACTTCGGCCGGGTTTGAACCCGCGAACTTGGGCATAGAAGCTCAGCATGCTACCAACTACGCCACCGAAGCCGCCTAACGGCCAAGCCCTTTGCCTATCACCAAAGGCTTGATTCCCGGTCAATAGATGTGAGATTTTCAAAGTGAAATACCATGTCCTGTGGTTCGGATTCCACGTGAAAAGTAGGTCGCGTGATTGACGGTCACGTACAAGCTTCCTTCTTTCTGCTTCTACTATTTTCTCCACAGTATCCCCTGCCCATAGTCAGAGGCGATTTTAGGAACATGATGTGTGTAGTCCACCATATAGTGCACACTCTGGGTAACATTAAGCTGTCGACACTCTCAAGGGCTGATGGCAAGTGAACTCCGAATTTGGCGACCAGAGGTGGATCTGTTTCTCCCGTCTTTCGATTGTCCTTAGGATGAATCCTCAACTTTCCTAGCCACCCTTTCATGACTCTACTACACTCTACCCACATTCTTTGAGGGGTATAAGGATATTTATTCCACATTTCCTTGATTTTCCCCTTTTCTTCTTCTTCTTCTTCTTCTTCTTCTTCTTCTTCTAGTACAGTAAGTAAGTAAGTTGTGGTGGTGATAAATTTTACGAGAGAAACATCTAGGCTATGTTCCCCTAATAATAGAAATATGATGACAATGAAAATAGCATTCTACTTACTTATACCTACATCGTATTTGAGGAGAATAAATAATATATAAGTTATGAGTACGTGGTCTGGTGACCACGGGATCCCGGCTGAGTCCGACATTGCAGTAAGGGAGACTCAGTTACATCCGCAATATTAAGGAATTGATGGTAAACATGTTAAATTAAGGGAAAGGGTTTCAAAAATTAATATAGACATTATATTACTATATATTTGGGACATAAATTGAGTTCTTAAAAATATATCATCTGGCATGGTTTCTTTAAATCATCTAATACTTAAGATAATATTTTTATTTCGAAGAAATTTGAATTGAGTGACTTCTTATGGATTGTTGGTTGATACCAGTGGTACTAGGGCTAAATCCATGGTAACTTGTCTAAATCCACAATATGATAAGTCTAATAATATGGTTGGTGCCTTAGTTTAGCGGTCATGTAGCCCCGTGTACTTTGGGTGTGTGTAGAATCTGTCTGATAACCGGTGTTAATTGTGATGGCTGTATTAATGTGTGTCATCTATTTATTAATTCAAGTAAGGACTGCAGACAATAATTTAAATTCAGTAGTTCCTACTTTCGCTACCAAATGCTACCGTCCACGACACCTAGCTTGTGGACTTCGCTCGCTACTAGATGGCATCGCAGTCAGCACCCGGCGGCGAACGTTGGAACTAATAGAGCGTTATCAATTCTAACCAACAAAGTTTGCTTCACACAAGTGTAGTTAGTGGAAGGTTCTCTTTCATGCCATAAATCTATGACAGGGTACACCGGCTTTACTTCCCCTCTGAAGAAAGGCACACTGAGGGATTTTTAACTCTCTTAAAAAATCCGACGACTTCGGCCGGGTTTGAACCCGCGACCTTGGGCATAGAAGCTCAACATGCTACCAACTACGCCATCGAAGCCGCCTCTAATAATATGATTCATGGCATCACCGAAATACATGAGATTTTATAAGTAGCCTACTTCAAATCAAATAACACAAGATTTTACGATTTTACCACTAGGCAGCAGCATTTGTCGTTTCGATATTTATAGCCAAGGGATATTAAATAGTTGACTGAACACGACTGGTGAGATACGTGTCTCTTGCACTGGGGTAACTCTGCAGAAAAAATTACAGTCAGTCTGAAAGACTAGAAGTTATATCATTTCAAATGACGCATGCTACAAATGCTACACATATTAGAAAGGCTCAGGAGGGCTTCTCAACAGACTCCATTACCCATTAACTTAGACTTCCCGCGTCGGCACCTCTTTAAGGGTCACCCTGTATTTGAGTCTGACATCTTTTACAACTCTTTATGGGTCACCCATAATTTGAATCTGATATCTTGCAAAACTCTTTAAGGGTCACCCTGTATTTGATTGAATCTAACATACTGTACACCTTGTTAAGTGTCATCCTGTATTTTGCTCTGACATCCTGCACAGCTCTTTAAGAGACACCCTGTATTCTTATCTGGCATCTTGTATATCTCTTTAGAAGTCACCCTGTGTTCTTGTGTGACATCTTGTACACCTCTTTAGGAGTCACCCTGCATTCTTGTCTGACATCTTGTGCACCTCTGTAGGAGTTACCCAGTATTCTTCTCTGCCATCTTGTACACCTCTTTATAAGAGTCACCTTGTATTCTTATCTGGCATCTTGTATATCTCTTTAGAAGTCACCCTGTATTCTTATCCGGCATCTTGTACTGTATTTTGCTCTGACATCCTGCACACCTCTTTAGGAGGCATCCTGTATTCTTATCTGGCATCTTGTATATCTCTTTAGAAGTCACCCTGTATTCTTGTGTGACATCTTTTACACCTCTTTAGGAGTCACCCTGTATTCTTGTCTGACATCTTGTGCACCTCTTTAGGAGTCACGCTGTATTCTTGTCTGCCATCTTGTACACCTGTTTAAGAGTCACCTTGTATTCTTATCTGTCATCTTGTATATCTCTTTAGAAGTCACCCTGTATTCAGGTGTGACATCTTGTACACCTCTTTAGGAGTCACCCTGTATTCTTGTCTGACATATTGTGCACCTCTTTAGGAGACACCCTGTATTCTTCCCTGCCATCTTGTACACATCCTTAAGAGTCAGCTTGTATTCTTATCTGGCGTCTTGTATATCTCTTTAGGAGTCACCCTGTATTCTTATCTGGCATTTTGTACACCTCTTTAGGAGTCACCTTGTATTCTTTTCGCTTCGCTCGAAGCCCCAGGTCACTCGACGCCTCAGGATTCTTTCAACAGACTCCATTAACCATTAACTTAGGCTTCCCGCGTGGCTGCACGACGTCACGCACTCGCCATTCTTTACCCATTAACTTGGGCTTCCCGCGTGGCTGCACGACGTCACGCACTCGCCATCCTTTACCCATTAACTTAGGCTTCCCGCGTGGCTGTACGACGTCACGCACTCGCCATTCTTTACCCATTAACTTAGGCTTCCCGCGCGGCTGCACGACGTCACAGTCTCCGTCCCGCTTAACGTTAGACCCAAAGCATAACGACGAGGTCGACAAGATCATTTGAAATTATAAAAAAGGTATTTTTCAAGTACTGCGTCCCCTCAAAGGCCAGCTGACTGCACCAAGATATGATCCTGCAACCTTGGGGACAGCAGACGAGAACGTTACCGCTGAGCCACGCAGCCAGACATTGGGAGAAGAAATACGATGCTTTCTGGTATTTATTGTTTCATGACTACGACTATACTTTGAAAGTGAAGAATGAACTTCCGATTCACGAGAGCACGGAACTCGTATACAAACATTTTGTTTGTGCGTGTGAAACGGGAGACGAGAAAGAAGAACGGAGCGTATCCCCCAAACAATCGCAGTAGCACATGTAACCACACAGCGAGAACAATCTGTGCTGCAAGAATGGACGGAACGATGTCCAAATTAATAGTACTTGTACAAGGAAGGTAATTTTCCATCCGAGCGATCTTCCAATATGTTAGACTCGAGGGTCAGTCTGCCTCAATAACAGTGATGTGGCACCCTCCCATTCGAATTTCCATTCAATCAATACATGACATCAACTACAAATTGACTGGACCGTTCAAACGCTAATAACGCAGCGAGTTTCTCTCTGTAAGGCGGAAAAAATATATTGAGGTTCTGTGAGTTGACATTTTTCTGTGTCATGCGAGATTTACCATTTACCGTGTAGTGTAGGGCCAGGATTCATCTGAAGGAATTCCTTGGTGGTAAGCGTTTCAATGACGAAGATGGAGTTCAGACATTGCTTCCATTACAGGAGGTGTTGTTATATGATGACGGCTTACAACAATTGGTGCCCCGTAGCAAGTGAAAATGTGGGGAAGTAGTTTAAGGTATGTAGACCTATATAAGCCTACGTTTTAAATGGCATTTACATTCTTAGGACCACCACGTGGAGGTCCGGGTTCGATTACCGGCTCAGCATTAAATTTTAATTCTGGTGTGAGGGCTGGAACTCAGCCTCTTGAGGCAAAACTGAGAAGAGGAGGGTTCGATTCCCATTTCAGCCATCCTGGAAGTGGCTTTCTATTGTTTACCCCCACTTCTACTCCAGGCAAATGCTGGGATGGCCACGGCCGTCTCCTTCCCAATCGTATCCCCAATTAGCAAATACACACTCAAGTATAGCCATCACAATAACACAGGCTAAAACAAAAATTCCATATACACGCACAAATATACGGGGCTATATAACCACGATGCTGTAGCCCCTAAAAGAAGCAACCATATAAATTCTTAGGCAGAACCGGGAATCCCGGGGCGACAGCGAAGAATACTAGCCGCTACTCCAGGAATAGCCATAAACCCTTGAAGATGTTGACCACTTAGTGTTATCTAGGGTGCACCATGCTTGGTGGGCAACGCACACCCTGTCCCTTTACGGTTTCTTAGAGTAATCAGGGACGCCATAATTAAATGACAAGATGTTCAGTAAAGAACATATAGCCTACTTTCACCTAAATGTGTGAGTAAAGTTATAACTCTTTGTCTTTTTCAAGGAGTATAAAAGAATCATTTCTTGGTTGAAGACCTTAGAAACTATTTACCTCTACCAAACACCAGAATCTTGGATAAACTACTACCATCGTTGAAGAAAGAAAGAAAGAAAGAAAGAAAGAAAGAAAGAGAAGACATATCTCAAGAATTTTATGGAACTGGAGACATAATCGACCGGACGTGGGCAACATCCAACTTTGAGTTGAGGCGTGTGTTTACAAGTCTGGCTGTCCATGGTTTTCACCACTTAAATTGTATTAAAAAATCTTTCCATGGCTCTACAGTGACGTGTGTATAACAACTATCTCGACAAGCATGTGAACGCTTCCTCATAGGCTAGAGCTCTGCAGTAAAATAACACAATGACTATGCAATTCAAATCTCCAGAGCGCAATTTTAGTGTACAAGTTCATTATTTTCGATTATTAATTAATATCCTGAGCTGGCACCAACAGAGAGAGTACAGTTGCTATGTGAGATCGTTTTGTTCTGTAGTTCAAATAACATTTTCAAATAACACACAATAGGCTGTTACAAACGCTTTAAAATAAAAATATATCGTAGGCTATTATCAACTTTTTATTCTTCATGTTCGATGCGTATAGAATGCCAACCAGTGGAGAGTCCCACGTAGAACAGTCATAACATCTGGCGGATAAGATAATCCAAATAGGGCGAGTGGATTCTAGCGGCCATAAACAGAAACTTTTCAATTAAAGCTGGAAGGTAATCTGTGGGCCCGTACGCAATCAGTTGGCCATGCTAATTCACCTGGTTCCTGTTAGATGTCTTGTGCAGATCCGCTAGCGAATTTTGTTATAATTAAATATATGTTTTCCATTGTAATATGCACAATATAACGCTTAATTTTAAAACGTCTGAGTAATTACAGAACAATAAATATAAAGAAAAACAAGCAACAAAAAAAACACAACTCTGGTAGGATTAGAACCCCCAGTCATACAGGTGAATGGCTAACGCTTTACCATGCAACCAAACATGGCAACCAAAATTCCCCGATAACATACAACTTCCTAGCAAATAATGATTTAGACTAAACGATTACTTCAGTGGAGTATATATTTTTTACATACAAAATTTATTTTATTTCCATCACTAGGCTATATTGCATGTAATACTCAAATTTGTGAAATACAGGTCAGGCACAAGATATCAACTGCCATCTTGTCTTCGAACTGACACGGCTCAGCTTTTTAAAGTCACTTCAGCCCTATAATATTACAAGATAAACTTTTAATTTCTAACGGACAATGACCTTTATAGAACAGTTTAAACGATTCTCGATTCGATAATCGGAACCGGTGGGTCCCATGTTACGGATTAAAAAGTCTGCATAATTCACACGGCTACCATCCTTAAATGGTACGGCTGATGACCGTGTAGTTTGGGCACAAGACGCGTCCCATTGTTACCAAATTTGGTAGAGCTCGGATGATTAGTTTAGTCGTTATTTGATTTTACGTTTTGAACATTTGAGTGGCCGCCATTGAGTTTTGGTAAAGATGGCGGCGATATAAAACATGACACTGAGGTTCCATTTGCCAATGCTACCTCTGTATCAAATTTCGTTCAATTCGGATTCACCGTGTTTGAATTGATATGGAGGGGGGGGGGGCATGCAGAGTACACACATTCACACACACACAGACAGACACACAGAATGTTTGGCCCTGTGTTGATCTCGTAAGTCTACTTTCATTCTTTGCAAAAATTGAAAGTAAGCTAAAAAAAAGGAGGGAATCATAAATACATGGGTCATGTAAGGCAGGAGGATGAAAGACACCCTTAATCCTAGATTCTCTAATAGGGTCGTTTTCACCAACGTTTTATTAACGATTAGTTAGTTAATTCATATTTCACTTAAATAGGAGAGTAAATGCAAGGTTATCGTTAATGCATTTAACGAGGCCATTCAGGTTCGTAATTAAATACGCTTTACAGCTCTCACACATGTGTAGACTCGGTTTCATCCTGAAGAAACATGGCGGACAGAACAAGAAGCATGTAGCACGATCAGTGAGATGTTCTGAAACATAATTATAAAGCAAGGGAAATACAGAACACCTCACTATTGGCAAAAGCTTAAAATGATATGAACAAAGTAGCCTATTTAGAAAAACTGACAGGTGTGTGTATACATTGTTTACTTAGCTACACATGACACGCTCTCCCTGTTTTCTTCGTAGCGTAAGTGGTTGCATTAGAGATCCGGAGAGCTGGTAGGACTCCCACTCCCACTTCCGACATATATTTTCAATTAACGTATTCTCTTTTCTAGGTATTAGTAACATCTCATAAACATATTTTATTTTCATATGATTGAAAGTTCATGTGACAGTCCGAAACAGACCAATTCTTCCGCCGTTACAAAATGTCCGACGTAGAATTCGGCTGTTTCCCTCTACGTTAACGATGATTTAGAGAGTTGAGTGTTCAGATTTGGCTATTTAACGTAATATTTGCTTGTTATTGGTAAGTTTACGATAGTTTCTGTTTGATGAAATGCTCGTGCAAAATTAAATAACCCGTAACCCTTTGACCGCCAGCGTCATTCGTGGCTGACATACCCTACACCAAAAAAAGTGACAGTCAGTCTGAAAGACTAGACTTTTTATCACCTTAAATGCTACAAATGCTGAAAAATGCTAGAAAGGCTAGAGGCTTCTCGCTTCGCTCGAAGCCAAAGACTCTTAACATGTTAGAAAATTATCTGCATAATACTTTTAATTTTTAAATATCGTATGGCCTCGGGTGCCTGGTGCAAGCTTTGTTAATTGACACCCAGAGGGTAGCTTGCATGTCGAATTTCGTCGTTCCTTTGAACGCTATGAAAGTCAAGGAGGTTAGATATCTAAACTCCTTGACACTACAGCGCTTTCAAGAGAATGGAGGAACTTTGTGTTGGCGTAAAATCCCGAGATTAATTTTGCCATTGAACACGGCCTACTGAATTCAAATGGGTTCTTTAACATGCCAACAACGTATGACATGAGTATCGTGATTTTTGTCGCCTCCAAAATTCACTTACCACGACCTGGGTCGAACCTGCAATCTTGAGGTTGGTAGTCCGACACTATAACCACTCACCCACCGTGGCAAGCTGCATAATACTTATCTTGCTTTATAATACTTTACCTTGTTTCAAATTACTCGCGAACGGTAAGTGCAAACCAAGGGCAAAGCAAGGTCAAGCGCGCGGGATGCCGTCACGCTCACCAGAGCGCGTGGGGACGTGCCCCTTCCATCCAGTCTAAAAACACTTCTAGTGGGCGATGTATGCTCTCGCGGACTTTCTTTGTAGAACTTTCCATGCTGACCAATTCTTACGCTCATAGTATATTGATATTTTTAACGGTTTGCCCAGCGTAAGCTTAAGAAGCGCACGGACGCCAAGTTTGTTTTCGACTTTTTCACTGAAAACGTTACTGCTTGGCTTCCTTTCATCATACATAAATTATTTTCTACAGAACCTTGCCTCGAGATATCCTTTACAGAATGGTAAAAACCGCATCAAAATCCATCCAGTGTTTCTCGATATTACCCGTGACATCCAAGAATCGGGGATTTTTCTCTTATACTAACGAAGTAGAGATTGTCGGGGAACACATGCACCAAGTGGTACTATAACGTCATACACCTCAGTGCATCTGGGTATATTTCGTCCCGTCACCGTAACGTGTTTCGACACGCAATCTACCCTCTGGGTGTCAAATTACAAAAGCTTGCACACGGCACCCGAGGTCACACGATATTATTATTATTATTATACCGTAACGTAACGCCAGACCCCAACGTAACGACGAAGTCGACAAGATCATTTAAAATGATAAAAGGCCAAAACAGCATTTTTACCTCACGGCAACACACAATAAATTCCGATTATTAGCCTACTTTCGATTTTTGCAAAAAATGAAAGTAGACTTATGAGATCAACACAGCGCCAAAAATTGTGTTTCTGTCTGTGTGTGTGTGTATATGTGTGTGTGTGAGTGTGTGTGTGTGTGTGTGTGGTCTTGGAAAGTGTGTCCCCCCTATCAATTCGAACACGGTGAATCCGAATTGAACGAAATTTGGTACAGAGGTAGCACTAGCAAAGGGCACCTCAGTGTCATGTTTTATATCGCCGCCATCTTGACGTAAACGTAATGGCGGCCACCCAAATGTTCAAAGCGTAAATCAAATTACGACCAACCTATTCATCTGATTTCTACCAAATTTTGTGACGTTATACCTTTATGTACGAAGAATCTTTTGACCAAACTACGAGGTCATTTGCCCAATAATTTGCGGACGGCGGCTATGTTTGTGTTCAAATTGATTCCCCCTATCTTTTCAAACACGGTGAAAAGGAATTGAAACGATATTTGGTACAGAGGTAGCACTAGCAAAGGGCAACTCAGTGTCAAGTTTTAAATCGCCGCCATCTTGACATAAACTTAATGGCGACCACCCAAATGGTCAAAGCTTAATTCAAATCACGACCAACCTATTCGTCTGATCTCTACCAAATTTTGTTACCTTATACCTTTATGTACGAAGAATCTTTTGACCAAACTACGAGGTAATTTGCCCTATAATTTGCGGATGGCGGCCATGTTTGTCTGCAAATCGATTCCCCTTATCTTTTCAAACACGGTGAATCCGAATTGAACGAAATTTAGAACAGAGGTAGCACTAGCAAAGGGCACCTCAGTGTCATGTTCTATATCGCCGCCATTTTGAAGAAAACGTAATGGCGGCAACCCAAATGATCAAAGCTTAAATCAAATTATGACCAACCTATTCATCTGATCTCTACCAAATTTTGCAACATTATACCTTTATATACGAAGAATCATTTGACCAAACTACGAGGTCATCTGCCCAAAAATTTGCGGATGGCGGCCATGGATGTGTGCAAATAGATTCCCCCTATCTTTTCTTACATGGTGAAACCGAATTGAACGAAATTTGATACAGAGGTAGCACTAGCAAAGGGCACCTCAGTGTCATGTTTTAAATCGCCGCCATCTTGACGTAAACGTATTGGCGGCCACCCAAATGTTCAAAGCTTAATTCACATTACGACCAACCTATTCATCTGATCCCTACCAAATTTTGTAACTTTATATCTTTATGTATGAAGAATCTTTTGACCAAACTACGAGGTCCTCTGCTCAATAATGTGTGGATGGCGGCCATGTTTGTGTGCAAATCGATTTCCCCTATCTTTTCAAACACGGTGAATCCGAATTGAACGAAATTTAGTACAGAGGTACCACTAGCAAAGGGAACCTCAGTTGCATGTTTTATATCGCCGCCTTCTTGACGAAAACGTAATGGCGGCAACCCAAATGATCAAAGCTTAAATCAAATTACGACCAACCTATTCATCTGATCTCTACCAAATTTTGTAACAGTATACCTTTATGTATGAAGAATCATTTGACAAAACTACGAGGCCATCAGCCAAATAGTTTGCAGATAGCGGCCATGTATGTGTGCAAATCGATTCGTCATATCAATTCAAACACGGTGAAACCGAATTGAATGAAATATTGTACAGGTGTAGCACTAGCACTGGGCACCTCATATTCATGTTTAATATCCGTATAGCACGTTGTATTTCAGCAAGCTACTACAACCAACATTCAATTATACTCCTTGAAAAGGATAAAGAGTTATAACAATACCCATGCATATAGGAGAAAGTAGGCTATATGTTCTTTACTGAACATCTTGTTTATTTTAACGGTATGGGCTTTATTGTTTATTTTGAAAGACATGTTTTGGGCATTGTTTAATTGTAAGTTAAAGTAGCGTTATTTTATAGATTATGTATTTTAAACCAAGTGTTGATTCAAATAAATATTTACTTTATGTGAAAAAATCATAACCAGAAATCGTTAAACAAATATCTATGTAGGCGTATATACAGTATATATATGCGTGTGTATCGGAAACGGCATTTTAATAGAGGTATTGTTTCTAACACCACATTCAAAAGAAATATAATGTTAACTTTTAACTACTCTGGGTTTTAGAGACAACAGGGCGTCGGAATTTCACCCCGAAGGGGATCTTTAACGTGCCAGTAAATCTACTGACTGGACTCCCTCGCATTTGCGCACCCTCAAATGCCACCTGACTACATAAGAATTCGATCCCGCAACATGGAGCACAGAAGGCGAGAACGTTACCGCTGAGGCACGTAGCCAGTCTCAAACATAAGATTAGAGCTTTCTATACTAAACTAAAGATATAATGATTTATCTAGTTTACTCAGCTGGTGCCTGGTTGTAGATTCCCACCAAGTACAGTTCTACAATTAAATCAGCTACTACAATGTCATACGTGGTTTCAACTTTTAAACTTGTTATACATTGTATTATTTAATCCAATTTTAGACCAACGCATGTATTATGAACAATTAATACCATTAAATAACCAGAAGATATGTTTAGCCTACTTTTTACAATTTGCAAAAGTGATGAAAAAGTAGTCTTATGAGATCACCCGAACTGATGTGTGTCTGTCTGTCCTTCTGTCTATCAATTCCTGAAGGGCTACAGCTATCGAGATGAACTTCGGTATGAGTAAGGATCTATACCTGAATATCTCACGGCTGTATTTAAAAATGACGTCCGTGCTACCAACTGCTGAAAAGTCATAATTTGAGCTTTATGTTGGATATATCCGAAGTTATCAATGCAAATTTTTTATGTTCTATGTGTACCATAACAGACAACCGGCAGCAGTGGCTACCCTCGCTAAAGCGCAGTGTTAGGTCATGGAGCCAAGCTCTCTGCTGACTCGGTAGACGCGTGGGCTCAAGCCCCACCATCGGCCGTCCTTGAAATGGGTTTCCGTGGTTTCCCCTTTTCAACACCAGGCAAATGCTGGGATGGTACCTTGAGACAGGCCACGGCCGTTTCCTTCCACATCCTTGACCAGTTTCATTCATCTTCAACCATTCCATCTCTCATCCCGACGAACAGGTCGCGCACGAGCGTCGACTAGAAAGAACTGCACTCGGCCTCTCAGGAGGCCACACGAAAAAAAAAAAAACATAACGATATGACTATGCGTATTCTTAAGAGCGGCCAGGGCTGTCAACTGTTAATAAATGGTATCTCTATTTTTTAAATCCTAATACCAATATATTAGAAAGTATGCAAGCCAACAACTCGAAACTTTGCACACGTATAGTAGCCTACATGAACTTTTACATTAATTTGAAGTAACTAATAGACGACGGTGCTGCCAACATGATTCTAATCCTTCTGATAGGTCCAATTTATAAATGCATGTAACCTCTATACTAACAAATCGATTTCAACAAAATTTCGTATGGGCTTTGTGTACCAAAACTGATATGACTATGCGTATTATCAAGAGCCAGCTTGACTGCCAACTGTTAGAAAATGCTCTCTCTATTCTTTTACCCTAATATCTATAAATCAGAAAGTATGCAAGCCAACAGATCTAAACTTTGCATAATCATTGGTATGAAACATAAATTTTAAGAACGGTATCCTCTTTAGTTCGTCACGGAACTACGGTACTTGTTTGGTGTTTTTCGACTCAACTCCGAATATCCGATCAACAAGACCTTGGTGGATAATGGGTTGATGATGAATTAAGGGATAATTGACTTTGATGAAATGAACCATTTTCCTGGTTCAGCAGGCGAACATCATAGCAGTCATATGAGCATCCGGAAAATGCATGAAATGCAAGGAGCCCGAATCACACACACGGAATTCCCAAAACATGCTTGTTTGCCCAACTCCAAGTCCAAGATAAACAACATTCAACAAAATACTGACCTCAAGAATAAATGAGAAAAGGGGAAAGGGACAAAAAACATAAACACATGGGAAAAGGAGAACAAAAAATATACAGAATTGCGAAACATGCTCGTACAAGACGCTCATAACAGTTCACTAATTCATACATATCGAGAAAAGGAACATGGCGACTACTTACCGAGATATTGCTATGTTTTCGTAAGTTGAAAAGCGACACAAATAAATGAGCGAAAAGAAATCCAAATATATTAATTAATAGAAAAATATACGTATTTCACCCCATCTCAATATGTATACTTGTCAAAAGAGTTGGAAGCGAAAACCGGAGAGATCAGAAAGTTGGGCTAGTCGTCCATTGTGAACGAGAAAAGAATAGGAAGAGTTGCCAAATTCATGCCACCAGATGGCATCGTAAAGAGAAGTCAAGAAAGAGAAAAGTACAGTGGAGGACTGTAAAATGACAAAATAAAAGAATTAAATATATTAATTAATAATAATAATAATAATAATAATAAGGGAATAGATATTTAAATACCATAGTCAGATTGTGTAATACAGAGCGCCCGAGAATGTTCCCCGCAGTGGTTACGTGCAGCTGTGAGTGGTTGCCTCATCGGTTTAGTTGGTAGCACGGTGTCTTTGACAGGGTGAATCCCACACGTGTGGGCTGTAGCCTGTCATTGTGTATTGCAATTAGCGAGCGTATGTGTCATCAGCACTTCCAGTATCTGTTATGAATAGCATTAGTGAGTACAAAGTACACTGTTTGCTTGTTATTAGGGAACACAGTGATGGCAGAATGCATTCTGCACATAAGTCAAGCAGCATTGCGCGTCACAGGAGCTCATGTCACCACGGACAGTTAAACGATGACAGAGGCTACTTGAGCTGAGTCATATCCTACTCGCACAACTGTACCTGTCAACGAAGCAGACTGACGTGTGACACAAGTAAACAGAGAATAGTTCCCATCTCGACCGCCGGCAATCAATTCGTGAAAGGGCAATATGATGCAAGCGGCAGCCGTGCTGCAAACGTAACTGCTGTAGCTAGCTCTCGCAGACGCATGTAGGCCCTGCGGAGAACATTCCCGGACTCACTGTAGAAGTGATAGAATAGAAATTTGGACTCTGATGAACCAGGAAAATGGTTCAGAAAACGGTACTTATACCATTTTGGCTTGGAAGAGAACAAGAGTTGGTAAGGAAGGTCCACAGGAACACAATGAAGAGAGGATTCAGGCGCAAGTAAGAGGAAGCAATGCTGTGCTCCACAGAAGTCCCACGGTCCACTAGTTGCGAGTTATATTATGTTATTTATGTAGTAAGTGACACACGGGTGATCATGCGACAACTGTACTGTAGCTGCGAGCAGTCTAGATAAAGCGAGAAACACGAGCCAACAGCCTGGCACTGGAGCTCATTTTTCATCTCCTACCTCTCATAAAGTGTGAGAAACAAAGTTAAAGCTGGCGGATGTGATGGCGTACAGTCTGTTACACTGATAGAGGAACACGTCTCAGCATGGAAGTTGGAGTTTATACCCACTGACCAAAAACAAAACAAAAAACATATACATATTGTAACGTTTTTGGGGTTCGTAATAACTGGTCAGGCTATAATGCACTCTCTTTATTTACACTAATATTATTTACACAAGTTAACACTAAAACAAATTATGCCTATTCACTTGCATTCACACACAGAATCTCACTTTATACAGCTACTAGCAGTAGTGCCCGGCTTCGCCCGGTGGATTTATTTGTTTTATGGATGATAATGAATACTACTACAGAACTGGCGCATGATACTTAAACTAACAGGAAACAATATTTTAAAAATATATCTTTTTGTGGTGGTGGTGGTGGTTGTAGTGGGGGTGATAAGTAGTACAGTATAATGGACGTAACATTCAGGTAATTTTCCCGTAATGATAATTATGAATAGGGAAACAGCTATTTACTAACTATAGCACTGACACATGTAATTTACAAACACAATACCAAAAAAAAAAAGAGGAGTAAGTGACATAAAAGACACTGCCTAGGGCCTCTATCTCATTGGCTGTTAGAAATGTAGAGACCAATAGCGTCGTCTTTTGTCGCATAGCGCCGTAGGAAAATAATCAGAACTCTTTGGAAAACTTCGGCTGTCCCGAGCTACTGAGGTAGCAATAGTATCATTTATCGCCACAAAGCGCTTAACGATAAGTTTCGGAATAAATGAAGGTAAATTTGAAAGCACCAACGCTTATTGCAGCTGATAACCTCAATGTACTGCACCAACACCATTGCACTTATACAGACGCATAATATTTTTATGATGATAACTGTTTAAAGGGGCCTAAGAAATATTTTTGCACTAATTTGCAATTTATAAACAGCGCAAGATGCAACTATTTTCGCAATTCTGCACCAGAACACTGGTAGGGGTGACGTAATGCAGCCCGAACTGACCGTCAACAATAGACTTATCAAAATACTCTTACAGGTACATTACTACGGACATGAATGTTTCTAGGGCCTTAATACGTGGTTTTCAAGTACATTTTTTCTGTTATTCTAAATGTAGGGACTGGGGAGCGTTGTCCGAAATATCAAGTGGACAGTGTTACCAGCAGGGTTTCAAAGTGTATGTAAAATTTGGTTCAATTAGGAGAAACTGCGTAGATTTGTGATGAAGGGCCTAAATGCAGGGAATGGAGTGGTCTGTCCAAAATGTAAAGTGGACAGTGTCAATCGCAGGGTTCCAAAGGGTAAGTATACAAAATGTGGCTCAGATCGGTGAATTAGTGTAGATTTGTGCCAAAGGACCTAAATGCAGGGAATGGAGTGGTCTGACCGAAATTTCAAGCAGCCAGTGTACTCGTCGGGTTCCAAAGGGTAAGAATGTAAAATTTGGTTCAGATCTGTGAAACGGTCTATATTTGTGCCAAAGGAACTAAATACAGAGAATGGAGGGGTCTGTCTAAAATTTCATGCAGACAGTGTTACTCGCAGGGTTCCAAAGGGTAGGTATACAAATTGCCGTTCAGATCGGTGAAACGGTGTAGATGTGTGCCAAAGGGCCTAAATGCAGGGAATGGAGTGATCTGTCCGAAATTTCATGTAAACAGTGTTACTCGCAGGGTTCCAAAGGGTAAGTATACAACTTTTGGTTCAGATTGGTGAAAGGGTGTAGATTTGTGCCAAAGGGCCTAAATGCAGGGAATGGACTGGTCTGTAAAGAATTTCACGTAGGCAGTGTTACTCTCAGGATTCCAAAGGGTACGTATTCAAATTTTGGTTCAGATCGGTGAAACGGCGTAGATTTGAGCCAAAGGGCGTAAATGCAGGGAATGGAGTGGTCTGTCCGAAATTTCATGCAGACTGTGTTACTTGCAGGGTTCCAAAGGGTAAGTATACAAATTTTGGTTCAGATCGATGAAATGGTGTACGTATCACTAACCATAACGCCAGCGCATGTGGATAGAGCTGTTCGGGAGCGCTTGTTCTACCGACTTACTGAACAAAAATCAATCTTTATGGTTACCTGAGAGGTGTAGCCTAATGCTACATAGCCTAAACTATTCTCATTGAATCTGGCTATGATATAAAAAAAGAATGTTTCGAATCGGACTGGTAGTTCCAGAGATTAGCGCGTTTAAACACATAAACACACAAACTCTTCAGCTTTATTATATTAGTATGGATTAGTCACTATTTATGTACACTGATCTCTGATCAGTATCTCTTGCGGTCACTATTTGTCTTCCACAGTCACTATTTATCTGCACTGATCTCTACAAGTCAGTATCTCTTGCAGTCACTGTCTACGTTATTTATATTCACTGCACTGTCGACATTTATTTCCACTGGTCTCTCGGCTCGGCACACACCGTCAGCGCGGACTCATACAGGACTGAGACTCCCACGCAGAACTGCTCTGTCCACATTTATTTCCACTGGTCGCTCAGCACGGCACACACCGTCAGCGCGGACTCATACAGGACTGAGACTCCCATGCAGAACTGCTCTGTCCACATTAATTTCCACTGGTCGCTCGGCACGTCACACACCGGTAGCGTGGACTCGTACAAGACTGACTCCCACGCAGAACTGCTCTGTCCACATTTATTTCCACTGGATGCTCGGCACGGCACACACCGTCAGCGCGGACTCATACAGGATTGAGACTCCAACGCAGAACTGCTCTGTCTACATTTATTTCCACTGGTGGCTCGGCACGGCACACACCGTCAGCGCGGACTCATACAGGACTGACTCCCACGCAGAACTGCTCTGTCCACATTAATTTCCACTGGTAGCTCGGCACGTCACACACCAGTAGCGCGGACTCATACTGGACTGGCTTGCCCGTCGCAGTTTGCAGGTATATATGCAGTCAACCCCCGGACCAGAAAGTTCTCGGTGTTAACCACTTCCAGTAGTATCGAGTCTGTTCTCGAGGATTCTCTCCTAGTACCGCCCAGTCTTTTCTAGTTGGCTGCTCTCGAACTGCACGTTGCATCTAGTAGTTTCCAGAAACAGAACAGTCAGTAGCCCGCAAGCCAATAATCTTCCTGACTCGCAGCGCTATTGTATTGGAGGTGGCCTTGGGAGGGGCTACCCTAATTAGCCCTGGCCTGATTGGCTGCCCGGCGCTCTCCATACACCCTGACAGCTTGCCACCCCGAGACAAATGGCGACCGCTGGGCAATTGCATGAATCTCGCAGACCTAGTGCACGTTACACTGCTCCCTCTTCTCAAAACAACTCGCCTCGGGTTGTTTATTGTGACGCTATCCAAGGTCCGAAGGGGAGGCATTGACGGCACTTACAAGCCCCTACTTTGGCTGACGATCGCTCGTTTCGCTAGGTGGGAGACAGCTCCTTGCTGCCATTTTCGCGACAGATGGCCCCGTTCAGCCCCCCGTAGCAAACAGGTGACCTTTCTACTGCGACGGCGTCCCAGTGGTGGTTTACGTCGCTTTGGTGGAGGGTAGACAACCTCCACCGCCTCGTCGTCTCCAGCGGCATCACTCTTCTTCGGTGGCGTCACCCAAACTGTCCTCGTCTCCGCCGCCATTCCCAACATGATGGTTTTTGCCCACCGCGGGTGGCTCATTCCACTGAGCATCAAATACTGACGTTTCGTGTCATCGCGATGCCCATCCGTGAAGATGCATGTCGCCTCTTGGTATACGCGCTCTGGAGGCAAGCCAGCCAGCACGAGTTCTTGAAGTGACTTACTCGCGCGCCTGTCCTTCCCTTCTAGCTGTAGCTGGTATATGGTTGGTAGCTGGTGGGTCCCATGATGCATCTCCAGCGTCGCGACGATCCCGTTGTAGCCGGTCCCCGACTGGATGTCGTGTAGCACCTCCGCCATGCGTTCCTCAGGTCCCGTGATGAGCTGAACTGTTCCATCCTCCAGCGTGCACCCGGCATGGTTCGTCACAGCGTCGAACCCAGCCGCGCAGATCTGCCGTGATGTAGATTCATCGACGTGCGGGGTCATCACACTTGTGACACTGCTCCTGTGGTCAGAGCTGCTAAACCTCAATCCGGTTTTCAGGCCTGTGATGCTTCCCAGTGGCTCGTCCCCATCTCGCTCAGCATTCCGACCTCCGGACTCAACGATGCGTTCGGCTTGGTCATCAGCACCCTTTGAAGCGTCACTTTCCATACCGCCTCCATGCTCGTTACACTCCGGTTTTGACTCCAGGTCTGATTTCAGCTCGTCATGACTAGTTTCATGCTCACAATGCTTCACTTTCTTTCCAGAATTTTCCTCAGTTTTCTTTTCCAAATTTTCTGGAGTTGCCGTCATTTTCTTTACCAAATTTTCCAACAACTGACCTATGCCATCAATCCCGCAGGGAAGCTCAAACAGGAATACATCGGGGTCCTCGCCAGCGTCCAGCAGTAACTGACGTAATCGCACTTGTAGCGTAGACTTAGTTCCCGTTCCATCAGCATCCCTCTCTTCCAGTTCTTCACGCAATTCTGAAACCTTCAGTTCTGAAAGTCTTACTTTCTTTGTCGCCATTTTACAGTTCAAAATACAAGATACACGGACTGTCAGCACACAATGAACTAGGCCTCTAGTTGGTGCACACAAGACAGTCACTAAAAATTAACTAGCCTCTTCCTTAAAGTAGGCATATTTAAAAGTAATACGGTTTTCGCAAAGAAGCACTCCTTATAGCCTGACCCCATACATCTGACACCAATTGTAACGTTTTTGGGGTTCGTAATAACTGGTCAGGCTATAATGCACTGAATCTTCATTTACACAAATATTATTTACACAAGTTAACAATAAAACAAATTATGCCTACTCACTTGCATACACACACAGAATCTCACTTTATACAGCTATTAGTCACTATTTATGTACACTGATCTCTGCAAGCCAGTATCTCTTGCAGCCACTATTATCATCAACACTTACTGTTTATCTGCACTGATCTCTACAAGTCAGTATCTCTTGCAGTCACACTCTACGTTATTTATTTTCACTGCACTGTCCACATTTATATCCACTGGTCGCTCGGCACGGCACACACCGTCAGCACGGACTCATACAGGACTGACTCCCACGCAGAACTGCTCTGTCCACATTTAATTCCACTGGTTGCTCGGCACGGCACACACCGTCAGCGCAGACTCATACAGGACTGACTCCCACGCAGAACTGCTCTGTCCAAATTTATTTCCACTGGTCGCTCGGCACGGCACACACCGTCAGCACGGACTCATACAGGACTGACTCCCACGCAGAACTGCTCTGTCCACATTTATTTACACTGGTTGCTCGGCACGGCACACACCGTCAGCGCGGACTCATACAGGACTGACTCCCACGCAGAACTGCTCTGTCCACATTAATTTCCACTAGTCGCTCGGCACGGCACACACCGTCAGCGCGGACACATACAAGATTGGGACTCCCACGCAGAACTGCTCTGTCCACATTTATTTCCACTGGTCGCTCGGCACGGCACACACCGTCAGCGCGGACTCATACAGGACTGACTCCTACGCAGAACTGCTCTGTCCACATGTATTTCCACTGGTCGCTCGGCACGGCACACACCGTCAGCGCGGACTCATACAAGACTGACTCCCACGCAGAACTGATCTGTCCACATTTATTTCCACTGGTCGCTCGGCACGGCACACACCGTCAGCGCGGACTCATACAGGATTGAGACTCCAACGCAGAACTGCTCTGTCCACATTTATTTCCACTGGTCGCTCGGCACGGCACACACCGTCAGCGCGGACTCATACAGGACTGGCTTGCCCGTCGCAGTTTGCAGGTATATATGTAGTCAACCCCCGGCCCAGAAAGTTCTCGGCGTTAACCACTTCCAATAGAATCGAGTCTCTTCTTGTGGATTCTCTCCTAGTACCGCCCAGTCTTTTGTAGTTGGCTGCTCTCGAACTGCACGTTGCATCTAGTAGTTTCCAGAAACAGAACAGTCAGTAGCTCACAAGCCAATAATCTTCCTGACTCGTAGCGCTATTTTATTGGAGGTGGCCTTGGAAGGGGCAACCCTAATTAGCCCTGGCCTGATTGGCTGCCCGGCACTCTCCATACACCCCGACCGCTTGCCACCCCGAGACAAATGGCGACCATTGGCCAATTGCATGAATCTCGCAGACCTAGTGCACGTTACAATATAAATGTTAAGAAAATGAACACAATAAAATAACTATTTAAAGCTAGTAATAATACATAACCATGAAGAAAAAAAAAGAATACGAGCCTTACAGTAGTCGCATATGATGTGTAACATGCCACATTGGCGACAGTATTTCGAATGCTTACATTAAATATGAATACAGCAAAAGTAGCGGCTTCGGTGGCGTAGTCGGTAGCATGCTGAACTGCTGTGCCCATGATAGCGGGTTCAAACCCGGCCGAAGTCGTCGGATTTTTTAAGAGCGTTAAAAATCCTTCAGCATGCCTTCCTTCGGAGGGGAAGTAAAGCCGGCGGTCCCATGTCATAGATTTATGGCATGTAAAAGATCCTTTCACAGACTAAACTTGTGTGAAGCAAAATTTGTTAGGTTAGATTTCGTCAGAACGCTCTATCAAAGTTCCAACGTTCGCCACTAGGTATCATTGATATCTGGTGGCGAAAGTTGGAACTACTTGAAATTGAACGGAACTTGTAGCTCACCCTTTAGGGTGTCCGCTGGAAGCAGCTACAGACTCAGGCGAGCCGAACATGTCCTCGGACACTCCCGGCACTAAAAGCCATACGATAAATAAATAAACAGCAAAAGTATGAAGATTTAATAAATCATAATTGTTTTCTGCAAATATGATATATTGAATATTTTCACACCAAAGAACGACAACTTGCTGATGATTTAATGTAGGAATATCTGTAATGGGGCCTTCAAACCTTAAAGTAAACCGTATGCGACATACATTCCTCATAGCAACATGGCCGACAGTACTCATTCCATCATTTTATTTCTTTGGAGGAGCTATACAATATATTGTAGTAAGATACAAGCAATGCGACGTAGACAATAGAATATTTCCTTTTATATTTTTCTTCTCTTATATCTCAAACAATTTTTAATAGCACAATTTATAACCTTCATCTATTCCTTTACAAAGCCTTTCTGCCATTGCCTCTCACACCTCTGGAATCCACAGAGCAGGCACTCCCGCTCGACAAGTTCCAGCAACCCTCACTCAAGTGCTCCAACGCCGCGCTGGCCATCTTGCATGCCCTCCTAACATAACAACTCTAGCTCAATCTCACGCCACCTCCTAAGAACACTAAACATACCATAGACAGACATATCACAACCTACAGGATTTCAGGAAACGCACATAAACCTTGACAGTACATCGAGTGCTTACATAAAATAAGAATACAGCAAAAGTATGAAGATTTAATAAATCATAATTGTTTTCAGCAAATATGATATAATGAATATGTTCACACCAAAGAACGACAACTTGAAGATGATCTATTGTAGGAATATCTGTAATGGGGCCTCCAAACCTTGAAGTAAACCGTATGCGATAAACTGTACATTCCACAAAGCCACATGACCGATAGTCCGTCGTGGTACCAATCTCCGCCACCACGCGCTCATTGTTTCCGCCGCATCCATCTCCGTTTCATTGTTACCGTCCCGTTCATTTCCGTTTCATTGTTTCCGTCCCATCAATTTCCGTTTCAGTTTTCAAAATCACCTCCACAAAAAATATACAGAAACCGAGTGGAAATATGTTACACATCAAAAACAAGTAATTCCGTGAAAAACTATACAGCCTATTTTCATATAACCTACCTATGTTAATTGCCACTATCAAAATAAAAAAATCTGTTTGATTGCTGTAATAAATTCGGAGATATTGAGAACCGACTAAATATTTCGGATGGTCGCCATGTAGGATTTTTATATAAGTAGGTCCTAGAGTTATGTACTGGTACATGAACATTATTGTGTACTTGTAGCATTCAAACTTCAATCGCATGATTATGACACTAGAAGTAAAAACATTTCCTGTGCCAAGTTTCACTGCGTTTGGATCATTAACTCACAAGAAAGGTCTATTTAAAATTTTCAAATTCGCTTGGCCGCCATGTTCGTTTTGTAGTTAAACGGTTTTTGAAAGTTTTATAGGTGAACTTCCAGTAGTGCCTTTTATCTCCGTACAAAATTTCAGTGTGATGCTGTGCCCGTTTAGACCGAAGTCCGCACGACCACATATGCATTTTACCAATAATCAGTCAGCACGAGAATCAAAATATCCCGGGGCGCCAGATGGGTTAAAGCTAATCGCAAAAACGACATCAAATGAAAAAAATGCTTTACTGATTTTTGGCTCAATGCAACAATAAGGATAGAAGGAGATTTAATTGGGTATAACACATCTGGTAAAATTATCTCAGTTTATTTTGAAGTTAAAATTGACTGCAAAGATGCTCAAAGCAGCATCATCCACGTGTGGCGATCCACACTCTTATTTACACACAATATACAGAAATTTTCCAAACACATTTGACAATCTTTTTTTGGAAACACAAGTCCGATTAATAGTCCTGTAGACTGTGTTCCAAAATTATTAATAATTAATTCCAGTTCAAAGTTAATTGTCTCTACTGGTGATATCATAGATCACTGTTTGAATATTTACATGATATTAACACTCGTAGAATAAATGTTCATAGAATTTTAAACTTTCACTTATTTTCCAGTTTCAAAAAAATACATCGTCGAAAATATTATTATCATTGAATCAACACACATTATTTACACATATTAATAACATCTGAAAAGTATTTGACCTTGAGCATAGCATCGAAGAACTGTGCGAAGCACAACAACAATTAATTGTTCTTCTGACATTAAACATTCGAGAAGTGACTCGATTATGAACTTCAAGTTCCTAACAAAATACATGATTTCTGAATCATCAACTTGATCAATAAATTGTTGAACCATTCAACTATTCAATTATCCTCTCGGAATCATTATTATGAAAAAATATTTATATTTATGGCCATTTTTGTAACTTTCACAACTTGCAATTCTTCGACAGAATGCGGAAATAAGAATTGTAGCTTCATAATGAATTCATTTAGTTCATGGCACTAGGATTGAAAATATCCTTCAAATTATTCGTGGTTAAAGAATTATTTTTAATTGGCAGTGGCCCATTCTACTATTTGTGTAAGAACACAATATTACAACAACAACAACGGCAAAGGTCTTCCTCTGAAGAAGAATAAACTACTATCATGACAAATCCGGGTTCTAGCAAAATCAAAGTCTAAATGGAAAACGTAAACAAGGTTGAAATAAGAACTGATGGTTTCAAGAAATAACCTTCGGGTCATTCATACGACGAAATGTGTAGTTCCAATACTCCTACTAAGTTATAATCCTGAGCCATCGAACCTGCTATTTGATTGATGCTCGAAAAAACCTCCTCATTCCTGCGACTTAAACATGCGCACCTGGGAATGGCTTTTCAACTACTCCACGTATATAAATTCTCTTCCCAAAATTTATACAATAAATCAAGCCTCTGCTTGTTATCAACACTGGAAGATTAATAAACTTACAAGTTTATTTTATTTTACCATTCAGTTCAACCCGTGAATTTACCATACTTATGAAAATCTTTATTTCACTTTCGAGTGTATTTACGTCATGATTTTATATAAATACAAAAATATCCTATTTGATAGAAATATCATTTGCTTCCCGTTTCATGCCTCTCCGTGTTATATGAAAAATATACTTTGCTCATAGCAAATATCAACTGTTCAACCAGAACTGAAATGTTGGTTGAATGCGGGCTTGCGTTAACCACTCTCCTTCGGAAAATCTCCTGTTCCAAACTAGAAATGATTAAACTACTTCATAGACTCTTTCTCAATACATATGATTATTATAAAATATAATATCCAAGAATTATTTAGAAAAATTATGAAAATTATTATTATTATTATTAGTGGATTATTATTATTATTATTATTATTATTATTATTATTATTATTATTATTATTATTATATCATTTTAAATGTGTTTAATTATCATCTCATTATGTGAGAATCCACATGTTCGAATCTTCGAATATGGAAAAAAAAAAACATACCTCAACAAAAATAATTTAACTCAACCTTTACATCGAAGGTTTTCCGTGGTTTCCCTAAAATATGAAAAATTCAAATAAATCTTCGAAATGCTCGGTCATCGATCCTAAACTGTTCTGAGTGCTGAAAATGCTCAGAATAACTCTAATAAGTCTTGCGTAAATCATTGCAAGCTTTAAATACGAAGAAAAATAAAATGTGTTGGTCATCTGCAGAAAAAATAGTTTGTTCCAATTAGCTAGGCATAATATAATTCAAATGTGGCTTACATTTCTTGATGGTCTTGAAGTGTAGTAAGCCTGGTCTGTACCAGATTTATCCATAGACATGCCCTGTCGGACACGCACGTCCAATCCTTGTATCCGCCGCCATTATATACCCACAATCCGTCTAGTCAGACATAGTGGTAGTACCTTTTGACGTTTGAATTAACTGTTGTTCCATTTTAATATGGGCTTCTATCAAAGCCATAACAGTTTGTTTAAATAGGGTCAGATCTAAGTGATCTCTTCTTAGATATGTCAGTTGTAACATAACTCACGGTAATCTTATCAGTACAAGAAAAACACTGACAGTCTAACCAATCAACGGCTGTTCTGAAGATCGTTCCCTGGGCATGGTTTATTATATCACCATCTACCATGCGCTAAGCAACTTGCAGTTTCCCTTGCGTAGACTAATGAACGCCACCGTTATAGACTAGTCTTCAGTGTACTGACAGATCGAAGTGGTTAACTAGTTACAAAAAATGAAAACTGACTGAAATGGATTTAAATATCCAGGTATTAAGTTATTACTGGACTGTGACAAAGTACTAAATTCTAGACAAAGTCTAGCATATGTCCATGTAGAAATATAAATATTTCCACCAATGTCTGTAGAAAAATCAATCACCTCAGTGATTCTCCTCGCCGTAAACTTACTAAGTTCCACCTCGTAGCGCAGCACTTTCGTGACTATCACGACTTTGAAAAGAACTTCTGCGTAGATCCGGCAACCATGTGCCTTGGCTCAGCGTCGTAGCAACTTGCTAGGCAAATGCTTGTGTTAGAATGAGCTGAAGTTGCTTCGGCCAGTCGGCTTTTATTCAAAACTTTCAGGGTCACGCCGCATCAGCTGATATCTGGAAATCCTCATATCTCTTGAATCCCTGGTCCGATTTACTTGATACTAATTGCATTCTCTTTCATTTGGCAGTGCCAGTAATCTGATCCCAGTCTCAAGTCTCTACTCCATAGTTAACTATTTAATCAATAAATAGCCTCTACCTCTGCTATTACTCGCTACGTCACTTGACATCCAAGTATCGGTAAATTCTTTCCAATTGCTTCGAGAAGCAATGTAGCGCGATATTCAAATATCTCAACTTTCAAAAGCGGCTACAGCCTTTCCCTTGATATCTAGGTGTCTGAATCTTGGAATACCCATTCCTAGAGTTGGGCACATCCACCCCACACCTAGCAAAAAATAAAAATTGAAAAAATTTTATTTTTCCTATCTACACATTAAATCATCTGGTTCTTGAATAATATATCTTCAAATTCGATGCATTATAAGTTCCCACGATGTTACCAGTTCGTGTATTGGCTACTTCATAGCTTCCATTATTGTTTACTTCCACAATATTCAAAATCTTCAATTTCACCAGGCTTAATATCAAAAATATCTTGATACTCTTCCAAAATCTTCCCCAGCTCTGGGGACTCCTTCTCAGTGTAGACTTCTCTTCCTTCAGCTTCATGAAAAATCAGAGACCATTGAGCATCTCCCTCGATGACTTCCTCTTCTTTTCCCTCGAAGTTAATCTCTTCGGTATTCTTGAGTCTGATCGTCTCTGTCTTCATGTCTATCACTGCTTGATATTTCTGAATGAAATCTGCTCCCAATATCATGTCAAAAGCTATGTCCTTCATTACAACAAATACATGTCGGAAATCATGTCCTCCAATCGTAATACATAAGTATAATTGTGTTTTACACAGAGATATTTTATTGGGTATTATTCCTTGGATCTTAATTCCTGATACTGGAATCTCCTCTAAATTCTCTTTGAGCTTCCACAGAATATAAAGCTTCTCACTAACAAGACAAAGCATAGCCCCAGTATCAATCAAAGTATCGACAGGCATACCGAATACTTCGCATGATATGATTGGCATTCTAATTCTTGTACCCATTTCTTTTCGTTCGTCATTCTGTTGAATTAAGTCATCATCCTCTGCTTGCCATTTAATAATTCTGGAAGTGAAAGTGTTCAAAATTCTATCTTCTACTGTGAATTCGAAGTTTTTTTTTTTTCGTTACCATTCCCCCGGGATTGTTGTGTTCCCGATGGACCTGGTTCATTGGGCCTCTGCTCCAAAAATTGCAAGTTATCTTGGTGTCTTGCTTCCAAATTTTTCCTCGTCTCCTTGTTAAACTCTTCATTGGACTGACGAGTATCCACATTCCCTCTGTTATTGTAGTTATTTCTACCATAGTATCTTCTTTCCTGGTACCTTCCTTGACTATCTCGTGGCCTTCTCCATCGAGTATTGTATCGATTTCCACCATCCGGTCTCGCATAAGGCTTGTAACTGTATCTGTTACTGTACTGGTTCCATCCTCTCTTATTTGGATTTTCCCTCGGCGTTTTCTCTTCTCGCCCTTCTCGAATCTCTCGAGGTGTTTGAGAATAACTATCAGCCATGACAGCATACACAGCGTTGTTATTCTTTCCTCCCTTCTGATGGAAGAATTGAGCGTTCGTATGATCCAGCTTCTGTAATACTTCATCAAATTGTTCCATATTATAGATATCAGCAGCGATCAAAGTCCTCTGGACGTCTGCTGGAAACTGACGTATCAATGCAGTAATCAATTCGTTATCTGGCATCGGCGGATCTAAATGTTGAAGTTTAGACAGCTGTCCAGAAAAGTACGTAGAGTATCGAGTAGGTTGTGACGTCGAGAATCTCTTCGAATATAACTCTGCTCTGACTTGCTGTTGGGTTTCCGGGGACCAAAACTTTTTCAATAGCCCACGAGAAAACTCCTCAAAAGTGGTTAGAGTGGATCTAAAAGCTCTAAACCAAAGAAGTGCAGGACCTTCCAAAAACTTCCCTATCACTCGGATCTGTCTTTCTTTAGGGATCTTGGAATCTTTCAGGTAATCCCCTGCTTCTCTCAAAAATTCCACGGGTGTCACCGAATCTCGCCCTGAAAATTTAGAAGGCTTATCTTCTACATTCTTAAATACAGTTATGGGGTTGGATTGAAATACTGTCCTGACCTCATCCTGTCTTTGACTATCCGTGTCTCTAGCTCCTCCTAGATTTATCTGTATCTGTTCCTTTCCCCTTACATTTGGCATTTTCAACAGATGATCAGACTGTTTCTCATCCTTGATTTGAGTTTTCATAGCCTCAAGTTCCTTCTGGTTTTCTTCTGCCATTTACTTAATTGCTTCAGTTTCTTTACAATTGTCCTTAACATCAGTGGATATCTGGTTCATAACAGCCTCATGACTTTTCAATGACCCTGTCATATCTGATATGTCCTTCTGAGTTGCTTGGATATCTTTGGCAATTACTTCAATATGGGATGACAAAGATTCCCTAATCTCCTTGATTCCCTCTTGGTTCTCCAGCTTGAGTGTGTCTTTAATTTCATTGACAACTGTGGTTTTGATTTCAGTTTGCAATTCACTAATCACACCTTCTCTTATTTCTCCCATGACAAGTTCTTTGAATTGTTCCGTTAAACGTTGAACAACTAGAATTCCCATCTCGTTACTCTCCTTCATCACTCTGACTTCTAGGTCGATCATGTCTTCACCAACTTTCCTAAGACCATGTTCTATCCTATCAGCTAAGCTTTGGGATCGAAGATCGGCATCGCGAAATTTTTAGTCCATTAATCTTGCGTTAGTAGCTAATGAAGTTTCGAGCTCATGTGTTTTTTCGCATAATTTGTTCATTTTACTCTCAAGTGACATTTTCAAAATTTCGGAATTCTCTTTAAATTTACTTTCCATTGAATTAAATTTACTATTTAAATTTTCTTTCAAGTTACCTTTTAACCTGATTTCTAAAGAATCAGAATTTTCTTTAAGTTTATTTTCCAAAGAATCAGAATTTTCATTAAGTTTATCATTCAAATTTTCTTTAAGTTTATTGTCTAAAGAATCAGAATTTTCTTTAAGTTTATCGTTTAAATTTTCTTTAAGTTTATCAGAATTTTCTTTAAGTTTCCTTTCCAAAGCCTCAGTATTTTCTTTCATAATGGCTGCTACACGCAGTCCAGCCTCTTTTGAACTCTCCTCCAAACTCCTCATCATCCTCATCATTTCTTCGATAATTTCAATTATTATTCAAACTTAGGGGTATACAATATTGGCAAACACAAGCTTATAACTAGAACAAGAAATATGAATAGATAATTGGAACACTCTAATAAAATGAGATTTGTCCTAATTTCGACGTGATGGAAAAACAAAAGTCTCTACTTTTACGAATTACATTTACCACAATATCACAAGAAAATATGCAAGTTCTCAAATATCCTCCACCTGGATTCTAATAATGTGTATGTCCAGTCATCGAACGTTTACTACTGAATTTACTTGACGCCCTAATGGTTAAGCCATTATCAAAAATAATCAAACCCATTCTAATTATTAATCCAGTTAAATTTTTAATTTTCCCCACTAAATGGGTCTCCTATTAATTTATTCATCCAAACCAGACATCTCTCAACTCCCAAAATATTTCTATAAAAATTATCACAATTTCAAATCGGCATGCGATTGACCATGTCTAAATCGAGACCCACGTTCGAAGCCATTTCTCTCTCTATCTTATTTTATGTGCTCGTTTAGACCGGAGTCCGCACGACCACATATGCATTTTACCAATAATCAGTCAGCACGAGAATCAAAATATCCCGGGGCACCAGATGGGTTAAAGCTAATCGCAAAAACGACATCAAATGAAAAAAATGCTTTACTGATTTTTGGCTCAATGCAACAATAAGGATAGAAGGAGATTTAATTGGGTATAACACATCTGGTAAAATTATCTCAGTTTATTTTGAAGTTAAAATTGACTGCAAAGATGCTCAAAGCAGCATCATCCACGTGTGGCGATCCACACTCTTATTTACACACAATATACAGAAATTTTCCAAACACATTTGACAATCTTTTTTTGGAAACACAAGTCCGATTAATAGTCCTGTAGACTGTGTTCCAAAATTATTAATAATTAATTCCAGTTCAAAGTTAATTGTCTCTACTGGAGATATCATAGATCACTGTTTGAATATTTACATGATATTAACACTCGTAGAATAAATGTTCATAGAATTTTAAACTTTCACTTATTTTCCAGTTTCAAAAAAATATATCGTCGAAAATATTATTATCATTGAATCAACACACATTATTTACACATATTAATAACATCTGAAAAGTATTTGACCTTGAGCATAGAATCGAAGAACTGTGCGAAGCACAACAACAATTAATTGTTCTTCTGACATTAAACATTCGAGAAGTGACTCGATTATGAACTTCAAGTTCCTAACAAAATACATGATTTCTGAATCATCAACCTGATCAATAAATTGTTGAACCATTCAACTATTCAATTATCCACTCGGAATCATTATTATGAAAAAATATTTATATTTATGGCCATTTTTGTAACTTTCACAACTTGCAATTCTTCGACAGAATGCGGAAATAAGAATTGTAGCTTCATAATGAATTCATTTAGTTCATGGCACTAGGATTGAAAATATCCTTCAAATTATTCGTGGTTAAAGAATTATTTTTAATTGGCAGTGGCCCATTCTACTATTTGTGTAAGAACACAATATTACAACAACAACAACGGCAAAGGTCTTCCTCTGAAGAAGAATAAACTGCTATCATGACAAATCCGGGTTCTAGCAAAATCAAAGTCTAAATGGAATTCGTAAACAAGGTTGAAATAAGAACTGATGGTTTCAAGAAATAACCTTCGGGTCATTCATCCGACGAAATGTGTAGTTCCAATACTCCTACTATAAACCTGAGCCATCGAACCTGCTATTTGATTGATGCTCGATAAAACCTCCTCATTCCTGCGACTTAAACATGCGCACCTGGGAATGGCATTTCAACTACTCCACACATATACATTTTCTTCCCAAAATGTATACAATAAATCAAGCCTCTGCTTGTTATCAACACTGGAAGATTAATAAACTTACAAGTTTATTTTGTTTTACCATTCAGTTCAACCCGTGAATTTACCATACTTATAAAAATCTTTATTTCACTTTCGAGTGTATTTACGTTGATTTTATATAAATACAAAAATACCCTATTTGATACAAATATCATTTGCTTCCCGTTTCATTCCTCTCCGTGTTACATGAAAAATATACTTTGCTCATAGCAAATATCAACTGTTCAACCAGAACTGAAATGTTGGTTGAATGCGGGCTTGCGTTAACCACTCTCCTTCGGAAAATCTCCTGTTCCAAACTAGAAATGATTAAACTACTTCATAGACTCTTTCTCAATACATATGATTATTATAAAATATAATATCCAAGAATTATTTAGAAAAATTATAAAAATTATTATTATTATTATTAGTGGATTATTATTATTATTATTATTATTATTATTATTATTATATCATTTTAAATGTGTTTAATTATCATCTCATTATGTGAGAATCCACATGTTCGAATCTTCTAATATGAAAAAAAAAAACATTCCTCAACAAAAATAATTTAACTCAACCTTTACATCGAAGGTTTTCCGTGGTTTCCCTAAAATATGAAAAATTCAAATAAATCTTCGAAATGCTCGGTCATCGATCCTAAACTGTTCTGAGTGCTGAAAATGCTCAGAATAACTCTAATAAGTCTTGCGTAAATCATTGCAAGCTTTAAATACGAAGAAAAATAAAATGTGTTGGTCATCTGCAGAAAAAATAGTTTGTTCCAATTAGCTAGGCATAATATAATTCAAATGTGGCTTACATTTCTTGATGGTCTTGAAGTGTAGTAAACCTGGTCTGTACCAGATTTATCCATAGACATGCCCTGTCGGACACGCACGTCCAATCCTTGTATCGGCCGCCATTATATACCCACAATCCGTCTAGTCAGACATAGTGGTAGTATCTTTTGACGTTTGAATTAACTGTTGTTCCATTTTAATATGGGCTTCTATCAAAGCCATAACAGTTTGTTAAAATAGGGTCAGATCTAAGTGATCTCTTCTTAGATATGTCAGTTGTAACATAACTCACGGTAATCTTATCAGTACAAGAAAAACACTGACAGTCTAACCAATCAACGGCTGTTCTGAAGATCGTTCCCTGGGCATGGTTTATTATATCACCATCTACCATGCGCTAAGCAACTTGTAGTTTCCCTTGCGTAGACTAATGAACGCCACCGTTATAGACTAGTCTTCAGTGTACTGACAGATCGAAGTGGTTAACTAGTTACAAAAAATGAAAACTGACTGAAATGGATTTAAATATCCATGTATTAAGTTATTACTGGACTGTGACAAAGTACTAAATTCTAGACAAAGTCTAGCATATGTCCATGTAGAAATATAAATATTTCCACCAATGTCTGTAGAAAAATCAATCACCTCAGTGATTCTCCTCGCCGTAAACTTACTAAGTTCCACCTCGTAGCGCAGCACTTTCGTGACTATCACGACTTTGAAAAGAACTTCTGCGTAGATCCGGCAACCATGTGCCTTGGCTCAGCGTCGTAGCAACTTGCTAGGCAAATGCTTGTGTTAGAATGAGCTGAAGTTGCTTCGGCCAGCCGGCTTTTATTCAAAACTTTCAGGGTCACGCCGCATCAGCTGATATCTGGAAATCCTCATATCTCTTGAATCCCTGGTCCGATTTACTTGATACTAATTGCATTCTCTTTCATTTGGCAGTGCCAGTAATCTGATCCCAGTCTCAAGTCTCTACTCCATAGTTAACTATTTAATCAATAAATAGCCTCTACCTCTGCTATTACTCGCTACGTCACTTGACATCCAAGTATCGGTAAATTCTTTCCAATTGCTTCGAGAAGCAATGTAGCGCGATATTCAAATATCTCAACTTTCAAAAGCGGCTACAGCCTTTACCTTGATATCTAGGTGTCTGAATCTTGGAATACCCATTCCTAGAGTTGGGCACAATGCCGCTAATAGTTTCAGAGATATATAATGTCGGTGAAATATTTCGCACAGATGCCATTTTGAGGTTATGTAAACAATTGAACGAAGTTAGATGTCTGTGCATTACAATGTGTACAAACATATACTGTGCAAAGTTTTATTGCGTTTGGTTGGTTAAATCGCGAGAAACGTCTATTTTAACGTCACAACTTCGCTTGGCCGCCATGTTAGTTTTGTTGTTACCAGGTTTTCAAATGCCTCGTAAGCGAACTTCTAGTAGTTCCCCTTATCACAGTAAACCATTCCAGGGTGATATCGGTAATAGTTTCGGAGATATTGAATGCTGGTGAAAGATTTCTCACAGCCGCCATGTTGGATTGGTGAGACGTAACAAAATTTGAAGGGCTCAGTCGGGGTTGCCCGGAAGTGTGCTATGAACTTGTTGAGTTTCATTGAAATCTCTACAGTCGTTTAGAAGTTATTAGGGGACACACACACACCATCACACACACACAGACACACGGACAAAAGGTGATCTCATAAGCTTTTTTTTTCCTCATGAATGAAAATAGGCTAATAACATCGTTGCATTGAAAGTACTTTACAACTCCAGTTATTTGCTTCCTGTTGAACAGTGATCGCACAGCATTACAACACTGATTCATCCTAAATTTCATTACACATAATATTAAATATGAATTGCAGCCGAATGGCCATTACAGGGTATTTTAATTGAACGCCCGAGGGCTCCCAACAAGTTCAATTTCAAGTAGTTCCAACTTTGGCTACCAGATGCTATTGTCATTATCACCTAGCGGCGAACGTTGGAACTAGTTAGAGCATACTAAATAAATGTAGTGGTAGGTTCTTTTACAAGCCAGAAATCTATGACATATGCCCACCGGCTTTCATCTCCACCGAAGGAAAGCATACTGAAATACTCTTAAAACTCCGACTACATAGGCTGGGTTTGAATCCACTATCTTGGGAATAGCAGTTCAGCATGCTACCGACTTACGCCACCGAAACCGCTCATTACACATATGGCTTCTCTAATTAGAAAACAATTACAGGGGCATTTCACTATTACAAGTCACGTATAAGATCCTCTCAGCGTGCCTACAATACTCCAAAGGACTCAGGACCAGCTAGAACACAAGATTGGCGAGTACAGGTGGGATTTCGTCCTGGTCGCTCCTGTGCGGAACAAATCTTCAACCTAAAAACTATATTGAAAATCATAGCCCTCAGAAAGACTCCAGTTATATGTACCTCCATTGACTTCAAGAAGGCATATGACTCCATTCAGTGCTGCATTACCCATTAGGCCCGACTAGGCCCAGGCCTAGGGCCCCTAATTATCTGCCCCCCCCCCTCCTATTTTATTCCAAAGCTTTAGAAAAAAATTATCCAGAACTGAGACAGTTTCAGCATAATATTAAATTACAATGTCCTTTAAAAACTGAGTTCACTCATTCTGAAATTTACGAAATTCTTATTCGAGACAAGCTTCAGTTGAAATTGCTTTCCGCATTTTCCTGACCCTCATGATAACGAATTGTTCTGTGGAGCGCTCGTTTTTAAAATTTAAACGGAACAAAAGTGCGCAAAGAATGTCACAAGAACGATTAGACATGCTAAGTTTAATGTATTGTGCCCGTTTAGACCGGAGTCCGCACGACCACATATGCATTTTACCAATAATCAGTCAGCACGAGAGTCAAAATATCCCGGAGCGCCAGATGGGTTAAAGCAAATCGCAAAAACGACATCAAATTTAAAAAAATGCTTTACTGATTTTTGGCTCAATGCAACAATAAGGATAGAAGGAGATTTAATTGGGTAAGACACATCTGGTAAAATTATCTCAGTTTATTTAAAGTTAAAATCTGACTGTAAGAATGCTCAAAGCAGCATCACCCACGTGTGGCGATCCACACTCTTATTTACACACAATATACAGAAATCTTCCAAACACATTTGACAATCTTTTTGGAAACACAAGTCCGATTGATAGTCCTGTGGACTGTGTTCCAAAATTATTAACATTTAATTCCAGTTCAAAATGAATTGTCCATACTGGAAATAACGTAGATCACTGTTTGACTATTTACATGATATTAACACTCGTAGAATAAATGTTTATAGAATTTCTTAAACTTTCACTTGTTTTCCAGTTTCAAAAAAATATCTCGTCGAAAATATTATCATCATAGAAGCAACACAAATTATTTATACATATTAATAACATCTGAAAAGTATTTGACCTTGAGCATAGCATCGAAGAACTGTGCGAAGCACAACAACAATTAATTGTTCTTCTGACATTAAACAGTTCGAGAAGTGACTCGATTATGAACTTCAAGTTCCAAACAAAATACATGATTTCTGAATCATCAACTTGATCAATAAATGGTTGAACCAATCAACTATTAGATTATCCACTTGGAATCATTATTATAAAATATTTATATTCATGGTCATCTTTAGTAACTTTTACAACTTGCAATTCTTCGACAGAATGCGGAAATTAGAATTGTAGCTTTATAATGAATTCATTTAGTTCATGGCACTAGGATTGAAAATATCCTTCAAATTATTCGTGGTTAAAGAATTATTTTTAAATTGGCAGTGGCCCATTCTACTATTTGTGTAAGAACACAATATTATAACAACAAAAACGGCAAAGGTCTTCCTCTGAAGAAGAATAAACTACTATCATGACAAATCCGGGTTCTAGCAAAATCAAAGTCTAAATGGAATTCGTAAACAAGGTTGAAATAAGAACTGATGGTTTCAAGAAATAACCTTCGGGTCATTCATACGACGAAATGTGTAGTTCCAATACTCCTACTATAAACCTGAGCCATCGAACCTGCTATTTGATTGATGCTCGAAAAAACCTTCATTCCTGCGACTTAAACATGCGCACCTGGGAATGGCATTCAACTACTCCACACACATAAATTATCTTCCCAAAATTTATACAATAAATCAAGCCTCTGCTTGTTATCAACACTGGAAGATTAATAAACTTACAAGTTTATTTTATTTTACCATTCAGTTCAACCCGTGACTTTACCATACTTATGAAAATCTTTATTTCACTTTCGAAGTGTATTTACGTCATGATTTTATATAAATACAAAAATATCCTATTTGATACAAATATCAATTGCTTCCCGTTTCATGCCTCTCCGTGTTATCTGAAACATATACTTTGCTCATAGCAAATATCAACTGTTCAACCAGAACTGACATGTTGGTTGAATGCGGGCTTGCGCTAACCACTCTCCTTCGGAAAATATCCTGTTCCAAACTAGAAATGTTTAAACTACTTCATAGGCTCTTTCTCAATACATATGATTATTATAAAATATAATATCCAAGAATTATTTAGAAAAATTATGAAAATTATTATTATTATTATTAGTGGATTATTATTATTATTATTATTTATATCATTTCAAATATGTTTAATTATCATCTCATTATGTTAGAATCCACATGTTCGAACCTTCCAATATGGAAAAAATATCCATTCCTCAACAAAAATAAATTATTAACTTTTACAGTTACATCGGCTGATTACCGTGATTTCCCAAAAATATGAAAAATTTAAATAAATGCTCGAAATGCTCGGTCATCGATCCTAAACTGTTCTGAGTGTTGAAAATGCTCAGAATAACTCTAATAAGTCTTGCGTAAATCATTACAAGCTTTAAATACGACGAAAAAAATGTGTTGGTCATCTGCAGAAAAATAGTTTGTTCCAATTAGCTAGGCATAATATAATTCAAATGTGGCTTACATTTCTTGATGGTCTTGAAGTGTAGTAAACCTGGTCTGTACCAGATTTATCCATAGACATGCCCTATCGGACAAGCACGTATAATCCTTGTATCGGCCGCCATTGTAGACCCACAAATCGTCTAGTCAGACATAGTGGTAGTATCTTTCGACGTTTGAATAAACTGTGGTTCCATTTTAATGTGAGCTTCTATCCAAGCCATAACAGTTTGTTGAAATAGGGTCAGATCTAAGTGATCTCTTCTTAGATATGTCAGTTGTAACATAACTCACTGTAATCTCATCAGTACAAGAAAAACATTGACAGTCTAAGCAATTAACGGCTGTTCTGAAGATCGTTCCCTGGGCATGGTTTATTAAAATCACCATCTGCCATGCGCTAGACAACTTGCAGTTTCCCTTGCGTAGACTAATGAACGCCACCGTTATAGACTAGTCTTCAGTGTACTGACAGATCGAAGTGGTCAACTAGTTACAAAATATGAAAACTGACTTGCAAATGGATTTAAACATCCAAGTATTAAGTTACTAATGGACTGTGACAAAATACTATTTTCTAGACAGAGTCTAGCATATGTCCTTTTAGAAATATAAATATTTCCACCAATGTCTGTAGAAAAACAATCACCTCAGTGATTCTCCTCACCAGAAACTTACTAAGTTCCAACTCGTTTGCGCAGCACTTCTCGTGACTATCACGAATTGAACAGAACTTCTGCGTAGATGCGGCAACCATGTGCCTTGGCTCAGCGTAGACGCAACTTGCTATGCAAGTGCTTGTGATGAAGTGAGCTAACCATGCCTCGTCCAGCTGGCTTTTATTCAAAACGGTCAGGGTCACGCGTCATCGCCTGATATCTAGAAATCCTCATATCTCTTGAATCCCTGGTCCGATTTACTTGATACTAATTGCGTTCTCTTTCATTTGGCCGTGCCAGTAATCTGATCCCAGTCTCAAGTCTCTACTCCATAGTTAACTATTTAATCAATAAATAGCCTCCACCTCTGCTATGACTCGCTACGTCACTTGCCTTCCAACTATCGGTAAAATCCTTCGAAATGCTTCGAGAAGCAATGTAGCGCGATATTCAAATATCTGAACTTTCAAAAGCGGCTACAGCCTTTCCCTTGATATCTAGGTGTCTGAAACTTGGAATACCCATTCCTAGAGTTGGGCACATCCACCCCACACCTAGCAAAAAATAAAAATTGAAAAATTTTTATTTTTCCTATCTACACATTAAATCATCTGGTTCTTGAATAATATATCTTCAAATTCGATGAATTATAAGTTCCCACGATGTTACCAGTTCGTGTATTGGCTACTTCATAGCTTCCATTATTGTTTACTTCCACAATATTCAAAATCTTCAATTTCACCAGGCTTAATATCAAAAATATCTTGATACTCTTCCAAAATCTTCCCCAGCTCTGGGGACTCCTTCTCAGTGTAGACTTCTCTTCCTTCAGCTTCATGAAAAATCAGAGACCATTGAGCATCTCCCTCGATGTCTTCCTCTTCTTTTCCCTCGAAGTTTATCTCTTCGGTATTCTTGAATTTAATCGTCTCTGGCTTCATATCTATCACTGCTTGATATTTCTGAATGAAATCTGCTCCCAATATCATGTCAAAAGCCATGTCCTTCATTACAACAAATACATGTCGGAAATCATGTCCTCCAATCTTAATACATAAGTATAATTGTGTTTTACACAGAGATATTTTATTGGGTATTATTCCTTGGATCTTAATTCCTGATACTGGAATCTCCTCTAAATTCTCTTTGAGCTTCCACAGAATATAAAGCTTCTCACTCACCAGACAAAGCATAGCCCCAGTATCGATCAAAGTATCGACAGGCATACCAAATACTTCGCATGATATAATTGGCATTCTAATTCTGGTACCCATTTCTTTTCGTTCGTCGTTCTGTTGAATTAAGTCATCATCCTCTGCTTGCCATTTAATAATTCTGGAAGTGAAAGTATTCAAAATTCTATCTTCTACTGTGAATTCGAAGTTTTTTTTTTCATTACCATTCCCCCGGGATTGTTGTGTTCCCGATGGACCTGGATTATTGGGCCTCTGCTCCACAAATTGCAAGTTATCTTGGTGTCTTGCTTCCAAATTTTTCCTCGTCTCCTTGTTAAACTCTTCATTGGACTGACGAGTATCTACATTCCCTCTGTTGTTGTAGTTGTTTCTACCATAATATCTTCTTTCCTGGTACCTTCCTTGAGTATCTCGTGGTCTTCTCCATCGGGTGTTGTATCGATTACCACCATCCGGTCTCGCATATGGTTTGTAACTGTATCTGTTACTGTGTTGGTTCCATCCTCTCTTATTCGGATCTTCCCTCGGCGATTTCTCTTCTCGCTCCTCTCGAATCTCTCGAGGTGTCTGAGAATAACTGTCAGCCATAACAGCATACACAGCGTTGTTACTCTTTACTCCCTTCTGATGGAAGAATTGAGCGTTTGTATGATCCAGCTTCTGTAATACTTCATCAAATTGTTCCATATTGTAGATATCAGCTGCGATCAAAGTCCTCTGGACGTCTGCTGGAAATTGACGTATCAATGCAGTAATCAACTCGTTATCTGGCATCGGCGGATCTAAATGTTGGAGTTTAGACAGCTGTCCAGAAAAGTACGTAGAGTATCGAGTAGGTTGTAACGTCGAGAATCTCTTCGAATATAACTCTGCTCTAACTTGCTGTTGGGTTTCAGGGGACCAAAACTTCTTCAATAGCCCACGAGAAAACTCCTCAAAAGTGGTTAAAGTGGATCTAAATGCTCTAAACCACAAAAGTGCAGGACCTTCCAAGAACTTCCCTATCACTCGGATCTGTCTTTCTTTAGGGATCTTAGAATCTTTCAGGTAATCACCTGCTTCTCTCAAAAATTCCACGGGTGTCACAGAATCTCGCCCTGAAAATTTAGAAGGCCTATCTTCTATATTCTTAAATACAGTTATGGGGTTGGATTGAAATACTGTCCTGACCTCATCCTGTCTATCAGTCTCTCTAGCTGCTCCTAGATTTATCTGTATCTGTTCCTTTCCCCTTACATTCGGCATTTTCAACAGATGATCAGACTGTTTCTCATCCTTTATTTGAGTTTTCATAGCCTCAAGTTCCTTCTGGTTTTCTTCTTCCATCTTCTTGATTGCTTCGGTCTCTTTACAATTGTCTTTAACATCAATGGATATCTGGTTCATAACAGCCTCATGACTTTTCAGTGACCCTGTCATATCTGATATGTCCTTCTGAGTTGCTTGGATAAATTACTTCAATATGGGATGACAAAGATTCCCTTATCTCCTTGATTCCCTCTTGATTCTCCAGCTTGAGTGTGTCTTTAATTTCATTGACAACTGTGGTCTTGATTTCAGTTTGCAACTCACTGATTACACCTTCTCTTATTTCTCCCATGACAAGTTCCTTGAATTGTTCCGTTAAACGTTGAACAACTAGAATTCCCATCTCGTTACTCTCCTTCTTCACTCTGACTTCCAGGTTGACCATGTCTTCACCAACTTTCCTAAGACCATGTTCTATCCTATCAGCTAAGCTTTGGGATCGAAGATCGGCATCGCGAAATTTTTCGTCCATTAAACTAGCGTTAGTAGCTAATGAAGTTTCGAGCTCATGTGTTTTATCGCATAATTTATTCATTTTACTTTCAAGTGTCATTTTCAAAATTTCAGAATTCTCTTTAAATGTACTTTCCATTGAATTAAATTTGCTATTTAAATTTTCCTTTAAGTTCCTTTTTACCTGTTTTCTAAAGAATCAGAACTTTCTTTAAGTTTATTTTCTAAAGACTCAGAATTTTCTTTAAGTTTATTTTCTAAAGACTCAGAATTTTCTTTAAGTTTATCATTCAAATTTTCTTTAAGTTTATTCTCTAAAGAATCAGAATTTTCTTTAAGTTTATCATCTAAACTTTCTTTCAAATTATCCGAATTTTCTTTAAGTTTCTTTTCTAAAGCCTCAGTATTTTCTTTCATAATGGCTGCTACACGCAGTCCAGCCTGTTTTGAACTCTCCTCCAAACTCCTCATCATCCTCTTCATTTCTTCCATAATTTCAATTATTATTCAAAACTTAGGGGTATACAACAGTGGCAAACACAAGCTTATAACTAGAACAAGAAATATGAATAGCTAATTGGAACACTATAATAAAAAGAGATTTGTCCTAATATCGATGTGATGGAAAAACAAAATTCTCTACTTTTACGAATTACATTTACCATAATATCACAAGAAAAATATGCAAGTTCTCAAATATCCTCCACCTGGATTCTAATAATGTGTATGTCCAGTCATCGAACGTTTACTACTGAATTTACTTGACGCCCTAATGGTTAAGCCATTATCAAAAATAATCAAACCCATTCTAATTATTAACCAAGTTAAATTTTTAATTTTCCCCACTAATTGGGTTTCCTACTAATTTATTCATCCAAACCAGACATCTCTCAACTCCCAAAATATTTCTATAAAAATTATCACAATTTCAAATCGGCATGTGATTGACCATGTCTAAATCGGTCCCCACGTTGGGCGCCATTTCTCTCTCTATCTTATTTTATGTGCCCGTTTAGACCGGAGTTCGCACGACCACATATGCATTTTACCAATAATCAGTCAGCACGAGAGTCAAAATATCCCGGAGCGCCAGATGGGTTAAAGCAAATCGCAAAAACGACATCAAATTAAAAAAAATGCTTTACTGAATTTTGGCTCAATGCAACAATAAGGATAGAAGGAGATTTAATTGGGTAAGACACATCTGGTAAAATTATCTCAGTTTATTTAAAGTTAAAATCTGACTGTAAGAATGCTCAAAGCAGCATCACCCACGTGTGGCGATCCACACTCTTATTTACACACAATATACAGAAATCTTCCAAACACATTTGACAATCTTTTTGGAAACACAAGTCCGATTGATAGTCCTGTGGACTGTGTTCCAAAATTATTAACATTTAATTCCAGTTCAAAATGAATTGTCCATACTGGAAATAACGTAGATCACTGTTTGACTATTTACATGATATTAACACTCGTAGAATAAATGTTTATAGAATTTCTTAAACTTTCACTTGTTTTCCAGTTTCAAAAAAATATCTCGTCGAAAATATTATCATCATAGAAGCAACACAAATTATTTATACATATTAATACCATCTGAAAAGTATTTGACCTTGAGCATAGCATCGAAGAACTGTGCGAAGCACAACAACAATTAATTGTTCTTCTGACATTAAACAGTTCGAGAAGTGACTCGATTATGAACTTCAAGTTCCAAACAAAATACATGATTTCTGAATCATCAACTTGATCAATAAATGGTTGAACCATTCAACTATTAGATTATCCACTTGGAATCATTATTATAAAATATTTATATTCATGGCCATCTTTAGTAACTTTTACAACTTGCAATTCTTCGACAGAATGCGGAAATTAGAATTGTAGCTTTATAATGAATTCATTTAGTTCATGGCACTAGGATTGAAAATATCCTTCAAATTATTCGTGGTTAAAGAATTATTTTTAAATTGGCAGTGGCCCATTCTACTATTTGTGTAAGAACACAATATTATAACAACAACAACGCAAAGGTCTTCCTCTGAAGAAGAATAAACTACTATCATGACAAATCCGGGTTCTAGCAAAATCAAAGTCTAAATGGAATTCGTAAACAAGGTTGAAATAAGCACTGATGGTTTCAAGAAATAACCTTCGGGTCATTCATACGACGAAATGTGTAGTTCCAATACTCCTACTATAAACCTGAGCCATCGAACCTGCTATTTGATTGATGCTCGAAAAAACCTTCATTCCTGCGACTTAAACATGCGCACCTGGGAATGGCATTCAACTACTCCACACACATAAATTATCTTCCCAAAATGTATACAATAAATCAAGACTCTGCTTGTTATCAACACTGGAAGATTAATAAACTTACAAGTTTATTTTATTTTACCATTCAGTTCAACCCGTGACTTTACCATACTTATGAAAATCTTTATTTCACTTTCGAAGTGTATTTACGTCATGATTTTATATAAATACAAAAATATCCTATTTGATACAAATATCAATTGCTTCCCGTTTCATGCCTCTCCGTGTTATCTGAAACATATACTTTGCTCATAGCAAATATCAACTGTTCAACCAGAACTGACATGTTGGTTGAATGCGGGCTTGCGCTAACCACTCTCCTTCGGAAAATCTCCTGTTCCAAACTAGAAATGTCTAAACTACTTCATAGGCTCTTTCTCAATACATATGATTATTATAAAATATAATATCCAAGAATTATTTAGAAAAATTATGAAAATTATTATTATTATTATTAGTGGATTATTATTATTATTATTTATATCATTTCAAATATGTTTAATTATCATCTCATTATGTGAGAATCCACATGTTCGAACCTTCCAATATGGAAAAAATATCCATTCCTCAACAAAAATAAATTATAAACTTTTACAGTTACATCGGCTGATTACCGTGATTTCCCAAAAATATGAAAAATTTAAATAAATGCTCGAAATGCTCGGTCATCGATCCTAAACTGTTCTGAGTGTTGAAAATGCTCAGAATAACTCTAATAAGTCTTGCGTAAATCATTACAAGCTATAAATACGACGAAAAAAATGTGTTGGTCATCTGCAGAAAAATAGTTTGTTCCAATTAGCTAGGCATAATATAATTCAAATGTGGCTTACATTTCTTGATGGTCTTGAAGTGTAGTAAACCTGGTCTGTACCAGATTTATCCATAGACATGCCCTATCGGACAAGCACGTATAATCCTTGTATCGGCCGCCATTGTAGACCCACAAATCGTCTAGTCAGACATAGTGGTAGTATCTTTCGACGTTTGAATAAACTGTGGTTCCATTTCAATGTGAGCTTCTATCCAAGCCATAACAGTTTGTTGAAATAGGGTCAGATCTAAGTGATCTCTTCTTAGATATGTCAGTTGTAACATAACTCACTGTAATCTCATCAGTACAAGAAAAACATTGACAGTCTAAGCAATTAACGGCTGTTCTGAAGATCGTTCCCTGGGCATGGTTTATTAAAATCACCATCTGCCATGCGCTAGACAACTTGCAGTTTCCCTTGCGTAGACTAATGAACGCCACCGTTATAGACTAGTCTTCAGTGTACTGACAGATCGAAGTGGTCAACTAGTTACAAAATATGAAAACTGACTTGCAAATGGATTTAAACATCCAAGTATTAAGTTACTAATGGACTGTGACAAAATACTATTTTCTAGACAGAGTCTAGCATATGTCCTTTTAGAAATATAAATATTTCCACCAATGTCTGTAGAAAAACAATCACCTCAGTGATTCTCCTCACCAGAAACTTACTAAGTTCCAACTCGTTTGCGCAGCACTTCTCGTGACTATCACGATTTGAATAGAACTTCTGCGTAGATGCGGCAACCATGTGCCTTGGATCAGCGTAGACGCAACTTGCTCTGCAAGTGCTTGTGATGAAGTGAGCTAACCATGCCTCGTCCAGCTGGCTTTTATTCAAAACGGTCAGGGTCACGCGTCATCGCCTGATATCTAGAAATCCTCATATCTCTTGAATCCCTGGTCCGATTTACTTGATACTAATTGCGTTCTCTTTCATTTGGCCGTGCCAGTAATCTGATCCCAGTCTCAAGTCTCTACTCCATAGTTAACTATTTAATCAATAAATAGCCTCCACCTCTGCTATGACTCGCTACGTCACTTGCCTTCCAACTATCGGTAAAATCCTTCGAAATGCTTCGAGAAGCAATGTAGCGCGATATTCAAATATCTGAACTTTCAAAAGCGGCTACAGCCTTTCCCTTGATATCTAGGTGTCTGAAACTTGGAATACCCATTCCTAGAGTTGGGCACAGTATATCGAGTCAGTTGTTCAGCGGGAAATTGATTTTGACGACATTGTAGAAGATTTCATTGACCGAAAACACAGAAAAAAAAATGATTACAGTTTACACAAGTAAACAAGATGTTCGGGAAAGAACATATAGCCTACTTTCTCCTAAATGTATGGGTATAGTTATAACTCTCTGTCCTTATCATTTCCTAATTTCTTCCTATTTGAAGTGCAAATTGGCACACAGGATTTGAACAGTGGCATTCAAACCATAGTTTATAATTTACCCCAGCATTTTGCAATTTCATCAGGAAACACTCCAAACACCGACCACTTACAATAATTGAAACTTCGTTGCTCTAATAAGGCCCATCTACAATGCGCAGTCGGCAGTCCGTAGTTGGTAGTCCTCGGTCGGCAGTCGCGATCGACTTCGTGTATACTATAGGCACCATACACAACATGAAGTTGTAGTTGGTAGCTGGCAGTTGGCAGTCGCGAATTTTATCCTTGACTGCCAACTACCCGACTGCAGCAATGTAATAGCCAATCAGAGCAGATCAGAAACTGACGTCACGTAGTTGTTCTGTGTCGTATACGAATGATATAGGACTAAGTGAAGTAACTTCGCAACCCGTTAATATATAGGCTAATCTTAAATACACGGTATAACAAAATAATCCATCTCCAAATCATCCATATTGCAAGTTTTGAGGTTATCAACAACGCCTCTGTGCACAAGGAATAAACGAATGTTACTGTATTATTACTCCTAGCAGTCGTTAAGATTGGGTTCGCTAACTGGTCGGTATAGAGCGCTGCTCGAATCTATAGTTTCTGCATAGTACAACTGAAGGCTGGTAGATGTCACTCAGGTGGAGAATCTCGTTTTTTTTTATATATAATTTCCATTGCAAAAAGCACCATATAACGCTTTATTTTATAACGTCTCAGTACTCAAGGAACAATGAATATTAAAAAAATCAAGCAAAAAAGTTCTACTCTGATAGGATTTGAACCCCGGCCAGCCACATGAGAGACGGGAGCTCTAACCACTCAGCCAATCGTACACTCATAACTCACGCGTTATCGATCAAATACATATAACGTACTGTATTAGCAAATAATCACTTGGACTGAAGATTTCTTCACTGGAGTGTATTTCAAACCTAGTACATTTCATATTAAGTTCATATTATTTTTATCAGTATGTTATATTGCATGCAACATACTGAAATTAGTAAAATTAGGTCAGAACGAGAGATCAGCTGCCATCTTGTCAAATAGCCGAGACGATTCATTTTTTTAAAGTCACTTCTAGATTATAATATTACAATATAAACTTTTAATTTCGAACGAACCACGTCGCTTAGAACAGATTAAACGATTCTTGGTTCGATGTGCACAAGGAATAAACGAATGTTACTGTATTATTACTCCTAGCAGTCGTTAAGACTGGGTTCACTAACTGGCCGGTATAGAGCGCTGCTCGAATCTATAGTTTCTGCATAGTACAACTGAAGGCTGGTAGATGTCACTCCGGTGGAGAATGTCGTTTTTTTAAATATATAATATCCATTGCAAAACGCACCATATAACGCTTTATTTTATAACGTCTCAGTACTCAAGAAACAACAAATATAAAAAAATCAAGCAAGAAAGTTCTACTCTGATAGGATTTGAACCCCGGCCAGCCACATGAGAGACGGGAGCTCTAACCACACAGCCATTCGTACACTCATAACTCACGCGTTATCGATTAAATACATATAACGTACTGTATTAGCAAATAATCACTTGGACTGAAGATTTCTTCACTGGAGTATATTTCAAACCGAGTTCATTTCATATTAAGTTCATATAATTTTTATCAGTAGGTTATATTGCATGCAACATACTGAAATTAGTAAAATATAGGTCAGAACGAGAGATCAGCTGCCATCTTGTCAAATAGCCGAGACGATTCAGATTTTTAAAGTCACTTCTAGATTATAATATTACAATATAAACTTTTGATTTCGAACGAACCACGTCGCTTAGAACAGATTAAACGATTCTTGGTTCGATAATCGGAACTGGTGGGTCCCATGTTATGGATTATAAATTTTGCATAATTCACACGGCCGCCATCCTGAAATGGTACGTTTGATGACCGTGTAGTTTGGGTACAAGACGCGTCCCATATGAAGGTAGGTTGTTACCAAGTTTGGTAAATATCCGATGATTAGTTTGGTCGTAATGCATTATTAAGTTTTGACCATTCGATTGGCCGCCATTACCTTTTGGTAAAGATGGCGGCAATATAAAACATGACACTGAGGTGCCCTTTGCCAGTGCTACCTCTGTACCAAATTCCGTTCAATTTGGTTTAACCGTGTTCGAATTGATAGGGGGGGACAGACATTCAGAGTACACACACTCACACACACACACACAGACTCACACACATACACACACACAGACAGACACACTTTTTTTTTGCCCTGTAGTGATCTCATAAGTCTACTTTCATTTTTTGCAAAAATCGAAAGTAGGCTAAAAATAGTATGATTTGTTAAATTGTTCATCAAATCATCTGAAATGTTTTCAAATAACGATGACCGTTTCAATTGAAATGTATGTACATATGATTTAATAAAAAGTGTATTGTTCATCTAGAGAAAAACACGATGTTCAGTAAATAACATATAGCCTACTTTCTCCTAAATGCATGGGTATTGTTATAACTCTTTGTCCTTTTCAAGGAGTATAATTGAATGTTGGTTGTAGTAGCTTGTTGAAATACAACGTGCTATAGGGATATTAAACATGAATATGAGGAGCCCATTGCTAGTGCTAACTCTGTAAAAAAAAATTCAATTCGGTTTCACCGTGTTTGGATTGATATGGGGAATGGATTTGCACACATACATGGCCGCAATATGCAAATTATTGGGCTGATGACCTTGTAGTCAGTCATAAGATGCGTTCCACAAAAAGGCATGTTGTTGCAAAATCTGGTAGAGATCAAATTATTAGGATGGTCGTAATTTGATCTAAGCTTTTAACATTTGGGTGGCCGTCATTCCGTTTCCGTCAAGATGGCGGCGATATAAAACATGACACTGAGGTGCCCTTTGCTAGTGCTACCTCTGTACCAAATTTCGTTCAATTCGGTTTCATCATGTTTGAATAGATAGGGGGAATCGATTTGCACACATACTTGGCCACCATCTGCAAACTATTGGGCTGATGATCTTGCAGTTTGGTCAGAATATGCTTCCCACATAAAGATATGTTGTTGCAAAATTTGGTAGAGACTGGATTATTAGGTTGGTCGTAATTACATTTTAGCTTTTAACATTTGGGTGTCCACGATTACGTTTCCGTCAAGATGGTGGTGATACAAAACATGACACTGAGGTGCTCTTTGCTAGTGCTACCTCTGTACCAAATTTCGTTCCATTCGGTTTCACCGTGTTCGAATTGATAGGGGGAATCGATTTTGACACAAAGATGGCCGCCATCCGCAAAATATTAGGCTAATGACCTATTAGTTTGGTCAAAGGATGCTCCCTCCACCAAGGTATGTTGTTGCAAAGTCTGGTAGAGATCGGATGATAAGGTTAATAGTAATTTGATTTATGCTTTGAACATTTGTGTGGCCGCCATTACGTTTCGGTCAAGATGGCGGCGATATAAAACATGACACTGAGGTGCCCTTTGCTAGTGCTACCTCTGTACCAAATTTCGTTCTATTCGGTTTCACCGTGTTCGAATTAATAGGGGGAATCGATTTTGACACAAAGATGGCCGCCATCCGCAAACTATTAGGCTAATGACCTATTAGATTGGTCAAAGGATGCTCCCTCCATAAATGTATGTTGTTGCAAAGTCTGGTAGAGATCGGATGATTAAGTTAGTCGTATTTTGATTTAAGCTTTGAACATTTGTGTGGCCGCCATTACGTCTCCGTCAAGATGGTGGCGATATAAAACATGACACTGAGGTGTCCTTTGCTAGTGCTACCTTTGTACCAAATTTCATTCAATTCGCGTACACCGTGTTCGAATTGATAGTGGGGGGGAGGGACAGACATTCAGAGTACACACACTCACACACACACACACACACACACACACACAGACAGACACCCTTTTTTTCGCCCTGTGTTGATCTCGTAAGTCTACTTTCATTTTTTGCAAAAATCGAAAGTAGGCTAAAAACTCTTGTATATACTTGATTAATTGTACAGGTGCTAAAAATAAAAATTATTTGCAAAAAATAAAGGGGCCCCAAAAATCTGAGGGACTTGGGCCTCATTTTACCTTAATCCGGCACTGACTCCATTGACCATCAGTCATTGTTCAACCTCCTACACGAGCAAGGTTTTGTTAACAAGACCTTGTGATTGATCAAACAGACACTGACAAACACAAACAGGTTACTGGAGGCCAGTGCGACTAGGACGAACAAAGGGCGAACTGGAGGTTTGCTATCTAGCCTTCGCGGATGATCTGGCACTACTCTCACACAACGAAACCACATCAATCAGACAGAAGTACTCCAAGAGTGCGCCGAAAATGTAAGGCTACTGATCTCGTTCCAAAAGACAGAGTTTTTCAGTACAAAATTGGACATACCGAATTTAAGCACTAACTATGGCAAGATCAATGGAGTCGCCCACTTTAAATACCTAGGTTTAGTGCTTGAACCGACGGGAAAAGAGACAATCGCGCAGAAAACTAGGTTAATGAAAATTAAGAGAGCCGTATACAAGACACAGCGTGTCCACAACAAAAAAATGTCTGTCCACATTCAACAAACTTCGTCATTACAACACGGTTATTAAACCTGAGATGCTTTATGCCAGTGAGACATTGACATTACACACTTGGAAAAGATCCTCACAGATGAAAGACAATAATAAGGAAAATTATTGGACCAAAACACACAGACAGGCTTCACTCGAGAGACACCACAGATAAATTGTCCAACCTCGCAGCAGACATCAAAAAGCGGCGATAAAAATTTTACGGCTACATCAGCAGACTCCCCCAAACCAGACTCACCAACAAAATTCTTAGATACATACAGCGGTTCAAGATTACTACACCTTGGATGATGCAAGTCAAAACTGATCTGGAGAAAGAACAGGTCGACCCAGAAGACGTCATAGACAAAGGCGTCTTTCAACACAAGGTATACAAGTGGGAAGTGATGTCAGAGAAAGCACCACCTACAGCCCAAAAACCAAAGTGGACCGAAAAAAAGGAAGAGGGCCTTTAGTGCACAAATGAAAGAGTACTGGAAAAACAGGAAGAAAAGGTAGTCATGAATGCTTCGCGTGATCTGATAAAAGGCCTGTAACGTAAAAATAAATAATATATATTTAGCCTATTTTTATTTTATGAAAAACAAGATGTTCAGTAAAGAACATATAGCCTACTTTCTCCTAAATGCATGGGTATTGTTTTAACTCTGTCCTTTTCAAGGAGTATAATTGAATGTTGGTTGTAGTAGCTTGTTGAAATACAAAATGTTATACGGATATTAAACATGAATATGAGGTGCCCTTTACTAGTGCTACCTCTGTACAAAATGTCATTCAATTCGGTTTCACCGTGTTTGAATTGATATGGTGAATCGATTTGCACACATACATGGCCGCTATCTGCAAACTATTGGGCTGATGACCTTGTCGTTTGGTCAAAAGATGCTTACCACATAAAGATATAATGTTTGCAAAATTTAGCAGAGATCAAATGATTACGTTGGTCGTAATTTGATTTAAGCTTTTAACATTTGGGTGGCCGCCATTACGTGACCGCCAAGATGGCGGCAATATAAAACATGACACTTAGGTGCCCTTTGCTAGTGCTACCTCTGAACCAAATTTCGCTCAATTCGGTTTCACCGTGTTCGAATTGATAGGGGGGACAGACATTCAGAGTACACACACTCTCACACACACACTCAGACTCACATACACAGACAGATACACAATTTTTGGCCCTGTGTTGATCTCATAAGTCATCTTTCATTTTTTGCAAAAATCGAAAGTAGGCTAAACAAGATGTTCAGTAAAGAACATATAGCCTACTTTCTCCTAAATATATGAGTATAGTTATAACTCGTTGTTATTATCAAAGAGTATAATAGAACTATTCTTTGTTGAAGACCTTAGAAACGATTTACCACTACCAAACGCCACAACCTAGATAAAAACTGCTACCATCATTGAAGAAAGAAAGATAAGAAGTATATCAAGAATGTTATGGATCTGGAGACATAATCGACCGGACTGGCTGCGTGGCTCAGCGGTAACGTTCTCGCTTGCTGGGCCCTAGGTTGCAGGTTCGTATCCTGGCGCAGTCAGCTGGCATTTGAGGGTGCACAAATGCGAGGGAGCCGTGTCAGTACATTTACTGGCACGTTAAAGATCCCCTTCGGGCCAAAATTCCGGCACCCCGGTGTCACTAAAAGCAGCAGTAGTTAAAAGGGATGTAAAACCAATAACATTATTATTATTATTAATATTATTATTATTATTACATATACGACCTGCCGTGGGCAACATCCAACTTTGAGTTGAGGCATGTCTTTACACGTCTGGTTGTGCATGGCTTTCACAACCCTAATTGAATTAACAAATCATTCCATGACCCTACAGAGACGTGTGTATACAAACTATGTGGATATTTTCGATTGATATTTGCCTGAAATAAAAGTAGTAATTAATAACCTGAACTAACACCAACGGCTTGAATTCAGTTACTATGTGAAATCGTTTTGTTCTTTACTTCAAATAACATTTTCAAGTAACGCAAAATAGGCTGTTACAAACCCTTTAAAATAAAAAGTAAAAATGTATCGTAGTATCATCTTGTCATTCTTCAAATTGGATGCGCATAGGATGCCAATGGTATAGTAATCAATGGAGCCCCACGTAGACTAGTCGTAACATCTAGTGGTGAAATATCGAACAATATAATCCTAACAGAGCGAGTGCATTCTAGCAGCCAGAAGAAGAAACTTTTCAATAAAATCTGGAAGTTAATAAGTAGGTCGGCGTGCAGTTACCTTTTTGTCAGCTAGATGTCTCGAGTAAATCTGCTGGCGAATTATGTTTTAATTAAATATATATTTTACACCATAATATGCACAATATAACGCTTAATTACAAAACAAACATATAACATTACAAGCAAAAAACCTAGCTCTGATCGGGTTTGAACGATAGGCATTTGAGCGATAGGCTAACGCTCTACCACTGAGCTAATTGTGTCAACGAATATCATTCTATATACAATGACTTACATAGAACTTGTTAGCAAATAATGATTTATACTAAACGATTTCATCACTGGAGTAAATTATTTATATATAAAGCATTTCATACAAAGTTTATTTATTTTGTATCAGTACGCTATATTGCATGCAATACTCAAATTAGTGAAATATAAGTCAGGCACAAGATATCCGCTGCCATCTTGTCTTATCTTATTACTGAATCGGCTCACCTTTTTAAAATCACGTCTGCATTATAGTATTACAAAATAAACTTTTAATTTCGAACGTGCCTCTTCCTTTAGAACAGTTAAAACGATTCTCGGCTCGATAATCGGAACTGGTGGGTCCCATGATATGGATTATAAAGTTTGCATAATTCGCACGGCCGCCATCCTGAAATGGTATGGCGGACGACCTTGTAGTTTGGTCACAAGACGCATCCTATACGAAGGTATGTTGTTACCAAATTTGGTAGAGATCGGAGGATTTGGTTAGTCGTTATTTGATTTTACGTTTTGAACGTTTGAGTGGCCGCCATTCAGTTTTAGTAAAGATGGCGGCGATATAAAACATGACACTGAGGTGTCCTTTGCTAGTGCTAATTTTGTACCAAATTTCGTTCAATTCGCATTCACCGTGTTCGAATTGATAGGGGGGGACAGACATTCAGAGTACACACACTCACACACACACAGACACACACACAGACTCACACACTCACACACACACACACACACACACACACACACACACTGAGACTCACACACACAGAGAGACACATTTTTTTCGCCCTGTGTTGATCTCATAAGTCTACTTTCATTTTTTGCAAAAATCGAAAGTAGGCTAAAAATAGGCTTATAGGATCACCTTTTGTCCGTGTGTGTGTGTGTCCCTATTAACTTCTAAACGGCTGGAGCGATTTCAATGAAAATCGGTAAGCCGACCCCGTCCGTGTCCTTCATATTTTATTGCGTCTCACCATTCTAACATGGCGGCTGTGCGAAATATTTCACCGGCATTCTATGTCTCCGACACTATTGCTGATATCACCCTGAAATGTTGTACGGTGATGAAAGGAACTACTAAATGTTCACCTATGAGACTTTAAAAACATATTTAGTACAGAACGAACATGGCGGCCAAGTGAAGTTGAAACTTTTAAATTGATTTTTCTCGCAATTTAACCATCCAAACGCAATGAAACTTGGTACAGCAAATGCTTATGCACATTTTAATGCACTGGCATCTAATGCAGCTCAATTTTGTACATAACCTCAAGATGGCGGCTGTGCGAAATATTTCGCCAGCATTCTATATCTTCGAAACTATTACTGATATCACCCTGAAATTTTGTACGGTGATAAAGGGCACTACTAAATGTTCACTTATGAGACTTTCAAAACCTGTTAACTACAAAACGAACATGGCGGCCAAGCGAAGTTGAAACATTTAAATAGACTTCTCTCGCTATTTGACCATCCAAACGCAGTGAAACGTGGTACAGTAAATGTTTATACAGATTGTAATTCACTGGTATCTAATTTAGTTAAATTGTTTATACAACCTCATAATGGCGGCTGTGTAAATATTCAAATTTTTGATGTGTAACATCTTTCCGCTCGGCTTCTGGATAGTTTTGTGGGAGTGATTTTGAAAATTGGGGACGGAAGTGAATCGGTTGGAAGTGGATCGAACGGAAGTGGATCGGTCGGAAGTGAAGACGCACTGCCAGAAAAATGGGACGGAAGTGAATCGGGTGGAAGTGGATCGAACGGAAGTGGATCGGACGGAAGTGAAGACGCACTGCCAGCTGGATGTACAATTGTAAATGTGTGTATTGGAAACAAGGCAGTGTGTGCTCTATAGCGCGAGAATGTTATGGCAATACAGTAGGCAGTGCATTTAGCAGGCACTGGTTTGACGAGCACAGTGGCAAATGTTTCACCGACTTTCATTTGTCGTTGAGCAGTTTATGAAGATTCACCTTCAAGGTTGAATATCACATGGGGTAGGACAAAGACGACAAATGACTTTTAAGTAAGCGGCATTATTGTCAGGCTGTGGGTGTGTAGTCAAATATTTAATTCATAACAGAATGTTGTTATATGAGTGGAATAAAATCTGTATTTTCATCATATGTGAGACTAGGTCATTTCATGATTGTAGGAAGCCATGTTTTGATTGTTTACGTTGAACTGTATGAGAGCCTTGAGAATAATGAATGTTATAGTTACTGAGGAATGTGCTCACAGTATTTGAGAGTACTGTCGACGTTGTGTGTCACTTTGTTATTATGAATTATTAATGTAAAAGGAAGGAAGGAAGCTTGTAGTTTTGCGTGTCCGTTAATCTCACGATCATGATCCACGGTACCTCCCTTTTACGTGGAATGCGAACCACAGGGCATGGCATTTCAATTCGAAAATCTCACATGTATTGACCGGGAATCAAACCCGGTCTACCTTGGTGAGAGACTAACAGCTTGACCGCTGCGCCACAAATGTGACAGTAGCATATCTCCAATACAATCTATACATTCATCATAGTACCAGTATGAAAATGGAGTGTAAATTAACATTTTAATAATGTCCAAGCTGTGTAGTATACGAGTAGGATAACATGTCATATGTTACACATCATATGCGACTGCTGTAAGGCTCGTATCTTTTTTCGCACAATCTTCCGGTCCTTCAGCTCCAATTTCCGGAGTTGTCCTTTTCTGTCCATATTTAGGCATTCTGAGGCATATAGTACTGATGGTCTCACTACAGTACTGTAGTGTCTGAGTTTGAAATTCATAGTTATAAATTAATTGTTAATTAACAATATTTTATCGTCACGTGTGACTCTGAGTTCTTGACCATAAATGCTGCATGCCGTAGGAGAATCGAAGTCTTCGAGATGACGTGTTATCGAAGAATGCTGCGAATTTCGAGGGTAGCGAGAAGAACAAATGAATCTATTCTGAAGGAGCTAAGGATTGCTCTAAAAGGTTGCTTACTCCTAAACATCCAAAGGAAAAAGTTGAAATTTTTCGGCCATGTGATCCGGCGAGACGAAACACAGTGGTCCTTTTACGGTATCTGGCCGCGCAAAATACCTTTGCATATAGAAATGGTCTATAAACCTTAAAATAACTGTTGAAAATTATGTAAAACAATTTCCTTTTTCTCATTTATAAGAATTTAAGTTTGACTGTCGCCCCGGAGGTCCAGGTTCGATCCCCGTCTCTGCCAAGGATTTTTAATTCTGGTGTGAGGGCTGGTACGGGGTAAACTAAGCTTCCTGAGGCAAAACTGCGAAGAGGAGGGTTCGATTTCCACCTCAACCATCGTGGAAGGGGTCCCGGAGGTCCGGGTTCGATTCCCGGCTCTGCCAAGAAATTTTATTTCAGTGGTGAGGACTGGTACGGGGTACACTAAGCTTCTTGAGGCAAAACTAAGAAAAGGAGGATTCGATTCCCATCCCAACCATCCTGGAATTGGTTTTCCGTGGTTTCACCCACTTCTACTACAGGCAAATGCTGAGATGGTTCCTAACTTAAGGTCACGGCTGCCGTCTTCCCAATCCTATCCCAAATGTACAAATAGTAGTACAGGCATCACAATAACACAGGTTATCACATAAATTACACAGACACACCCAACATACACAGGGACTATACGCGCACAATGTCGCAGCCCTTAAAATAAGCAATAACAACAATAACTGAGGTTAAACTTGTCTTATTAGCCTAATAATAATAATAATAATAATAATAATAATAATAATAATAATAATAATTAAATAATTCAACAAGATTAGGACTTTCCTTAACGCCGCTAAACTGGGAGAAAATTCTGCATCTTTTTTTCAATAAGTTCAGTGGTGTCTCTCCTTCATTCTAAGCGTATACTCACTTTTGAGTAACGTTAACGCTAGCTCCTCCCTGCTGAGTTTTTGTATTAAAGGTCGCAATTTCCTTTGTTTCGAAAATTCACTCCACTCCACGAGTGATTGAGAAGGACGACCCACATTACCTGTATTCCATATCCATGTTCCCTTCCAGGCTATTCTTATTTTGTGACACACTTTCTTATGATCCTGCGATTAGCAACCCACGTTTTTCTTAACTGCGCGGAATAATGAATAAGATTTTTTCTAACATTATCCTTAACAGACTGTCCAAGGGATTTCAGATCGCTGTTTTCTATTAGATAGGTTCAAATCCTTTCGCTTTTCCACCTACATGGTGCTAAGAATCGTAAAGATTGTTCCACGAAAATTCTTACGACAACACTAAAACGAGAGCAAAAGCCAAAGTTGCAAAAAGTTGCAAATAATTTTTACACAGAAAACAAAATAGGGTGTAGGCTATAGGCTAATGGAAAGAAATTCACCAAAGGTTGACAATTGTGAATTTCCTGGTCTGAAAACCCATAACAGAAGAATTATTTTATAACAAAAATTCACTGTTTTCAAACGTTTATATCATAAACACAGCGCTCTTGGGGGAACCTGTAATCTCTAGAGAGCGCGTCCCCAGGTGGCGGATAGGGGGCCCCTACAATTTGTAGGGTTGGTTCAAATACCCCCCAATAGAACCCGCGGAACAACAGGTAGCCCGACTCCTGGGGGCTTCATAATGCTGGGACACCCTCTCTCCAGGGGTTACTAATATGGAGGGCCCAAGCTCAGGGTTAGTAGTGAAGACCTCAACGGCGAATACGGTGGAGAAGATGGACCTCAGTACAGCGGAGGAGGCGGAGTTGATAAGAGTAAAAGGTATATGGATGTCCATATATCCAACTCACTAGTGTCTGTTCTGGCATCCAGCGGCTAGTGAGCAGCGTCTGTTCACCTAGTTGGTGCGGCTGTTCGAAGTAAGGCTTAATCTCAACAATTAAGTCTTAAAATCTTGTGATCTCCATCCGAGGTCACCACAAACAATCTTCAACTTGAAGCTACCATGGCAGAACGACAGGAAAAGATTCCACTACCCCAGGCCCCAGTCAATAGATTGGATCCCTGTTCTGGTCATAGGATTCTGGGAGACCAGACATGTCATGTAGAGAAGGATCGGAGCTTCTCAAAACTTCTTCGACCTAAACGAAAGTGTTTCATAGGTACACTTAATGTGAACACTTTGCTTAAGCCTGGGAAACTAAAACATCTAACGAACACGCTTGATAAATTCAGCGTCAAAATTTTGGCATTGCAGGAAACACGATTTACAGATGAAAATCACTTTGATTCTGAGAATTACAGGCTCTATAAAGGAAAACCTGCAGTGCAGATCAACACAGGACCAAGACAATTTCGCACAGGTTTTGCGGTTAGCAAGTCCGTCACAGATTCAGTAATTGATTTTATTTCACCATCAGAAAGACTCTCAACACTCTCAATAAAATCGGGAAACAAGGTATACACACTGATTAACGTGCATGCACCACCGAATGACTACAACAGGAAAGACCCTCAGGTAATAGAAGACTTCTGGGAACTTCTGGAGGAAATCACGAACAAAATTCCCAAACATCATGTCAAGATTCTACTGGGGGATTTTAATGGTCAGTTAGGAAAAGAAAATAAATATAGGAGAATTACAGGACCATACACTGCTCACAGCAGAACCAATAAAAATGGTGAACACCTTATAAGCTTCTGTCAAAATTTCAATCTCCAAATTATGTCAACACAATTCCAGAAGCCTACGCGTAAATTAACAACATGGATATCCCCCAATGAAACACTTGGAGAATTCCAGATTGACCACGTTGCTATCTCTAGAAGGAACGCTAAAGAAGTCCTTAATGTGAAAACCAGGAGAGGATTCTTTGACTCAGATCATCATTTACTACAAATCAAGGTAAAATTTCAACCCAACAGACAAAGGACAAGGGGAACCCAGCTTTTCCGAACTGATCCAGAATACCTTGAATTCAACAAGATGAACATCATTGAAGAAATCCGTCAAATGGATACCACGAGCTGGTCTGAACTTGCAGAGAAAATGAAACACGCAATAAAATTCGGTCAACCTCCGAGAAAGAGAAAACATAGGTGGTGGAACATCACATGCGATCATGCTATTGAATATAGGTTTAAAGCATGGAATAATTTCAATAGCCATAAAACAACAGAAAAATTGCAAGAATTTGTGCAGGTTCGGAAAAACACTTCTAAAATTATTCGCCGAGAAAAGCGCAATTATGTTAATAATAGGCTAAATGAAATAGATCAGGACTTCACTAAGAACAACACCAGAAATTTTTACAAGACCTTTAGAGAAAATATAGCAGGCTTTCAACCTCCTAGTTTATGCTTCCAACGACCTGATGGATCTCTGGAAACAAATACGAGCAATAATTGTGAAATTCTAGCTAAATATTTCAGTACACTCCTTAATTGCGAAGCACCTTCTGAACAACTTCAATTTGCAAAACCAGTTCCCAACCTTGATTCACTTCCACCATCACATGAAGAAATAGTGGACATAATCAAGTCATTAAAAACAATAGAGCCCCTGGTGAAGATGGACTTAATGCAGAAGTTTGGAAATTGGATCATGAACACATAACACCAAAAATTCACAGAATAATATCAGATGTCTGGAAAACAGAGAAAATCCCAAAAGAATGGAAGAGTGCTTTGATACACCCACTCCATAAGAAGGGAAGCAAAACTGATCCGAATAATTATAGAGGAATTTCGCTTCTTCCAGTCGCTTATAAAATTCTCTCTAAAGCTTTGCTGAATCGACTCGAGCCACAGGTGGACCACCTTATTGGAGAATATCAGGCAGGTTTCAGGAAGGGAAGGTCCTGTATTGAGCAGATCTGGAACCTCAAGACCATACTGCACATCCGACGATGCAGGAACACTACAGTCACATTTGTGGATTTCAAAAAGGCTTACGATCCATTTGACAGACAAACCTTGTTTAACAGACTAGAAGAATTAGGAGTTGACAGGAAGACCAGGGCCATCATCCAGGAAACATTATTGGGAACTACCTCAATGGTGAAATTCATGGGAGAAATCTCTAACTCTTTTGCAATACATACTGGAGTTCGACAAGGGGATGGTTTATCACCACTCTCGTTCAACATCGTACTGGACAAAATCATCACAGAATGGGAAAAGCATGTGAAAGGTATCCAAATTGGAAAGGAGAAAGGGAAAAGAGTCACTGTGAAATGCTTGGCCTTTGCAGATGATCTAGCCATCTTAACAAACAACAAGGATGAAGCCATATTAGCGCTAGAGAAACTACATGAAATCTCCAGTAAAACGGGACTTGATATTTCCTATGAAAAAACACAGTATATGGATACCAAATCAACATGAAACATCACCTTGCGAACGCAATATGGAAATATCTCGCAGGTCACTCACTTCAAATATTTAGGAGAAGCCATCCAACCCACAGGATTGAACACAATTTCTAATGCAGATAGAATAGTAAAATTGCAGAAGGCGTACAAGCTGACATGGAATCATTATAACAAAAGAGCAGTATCTCGCAATGCAAAATTGCGCCATTATAACACAGTTGTCTTGCCTGAAGCCTTGTACGCGGCAGAAACCACCGTCATTAGAGGAATGACAAGAATTCATGATATTGAGAAACAGGAACGAAAAATTCTTAGGAAAATCCATGGCGCTGTTTTCCGTAATGGAATTTTGGTCAGGAGACCAACAAAGGAACTTTATGAAAATACAGACACCATTATAGATACATTTAGGAAGAGACGCCTGCAGTTCTATGGACACATATATAGGATGGATGAGAACAGACTCGCTAAGAAGATTTTCAATATCGTGAATGCAAGTAAATTAAAGACCAGTTGGATTAAAGAAGTACATGAAGACATGGAATTACTTAAAATCTCTGAAGACGACATTAAGGACAGAGAGCAATTTAGAAATAAAATCAGAAACACGAAAATTGTACAAGTTTCAAAGAAAGATACATCAGCGAAAAAATGGTCAGAGGAAAGGAAGAAAAAGCACAGTGAACTAATGAAGAGGTTTTGGGAAGAAAAGAAGAGAGGAAAAGGAAGTGAAGCTGTGATTGGCTCAAGTTCTCACGCTCTCCTGAAGGGGAATAATCGGAAATAATAATAAACACAGCGATTTTTATAGGAGTTTGCAAATTTCATAAAGAAAGATTATATCATAGTCTGTCATATCCACTGACAAACGATGAAGATAGCTGAACTAATAAGTCTTTACAAGCACAAGATTCAAACATAAATAATCAGCTTTGCTTCCAGCTGTGGATGCGATAAGAAACGTCCTACTTCAGCAGTCTTTCACATTCCAGGGGGTGAACAAATAAGACATATAAGTACAGTTCTGAGGTCCTCTGACATTGCTGATACTAAAAATGTCATACAACATGAAAATACAAGACATTTATTTTTTACATTTTGAACGCCCAGATCGTGCAAAAGGACCACTGTGCGACATTGAGAAGTGTACCATCCAGGGTAAAGTTGACGGTAAACGGCTGAGGGGACGTGCCCCTAACCGGTACCTTGACCAGATAAAGAGTCTGACTAATCTGCCACTTCAGAAATTAATGCACACAGCAGAAGACCGCGTGGTATAGCGGGCTATTGTTAACGGAATTGCGTGAAGAGTCACGACGTTCGAAATCGAACTACTACGACGACGACGACGACGATGTAGAAGAACCAATGACCATTTATTATCATTTCAAATGATCTTGTCGACTTCGTCGTTATGCTTGAGTCTAAAGTTATGCGGAACGGAGACGATTGCGTTACGGGGACGGAAGTGACGTCATGCAGCCGCGCGGGAAGCCTAAGTTAATGGGTAAAGTACGGCGAGTGCGTGACGTTATGCAGCCACGCGGGAAACCGAAGTTAATGGTTAATGGAGTCTGTTGAAAGAGTCCTGGGGCGTCGAGTGACCTGGAGCTTTGAACGAAGCGAAAATAATACAGGGTGACTCCTAAAGAGGTGTTCAAGACGCCAGATAAGAATACAGGGTGACTCCTAAAGAGATATACAAGACGCCAGATAAGAATACAAGGTGACTCTTAAAGAGGTGTACAAGATGGCAGAGAAGAATACAGGGTGACTCCTAAAGAGGTGCACAAGATGTCAGACAAGAATACAGGGTGACTATTAAAGAGGTGTACAAGATGTCACACAATAATACAGGGTGACTTCTAAAGAGATATACAAGATGCCATATAAGAATATAGGGTGCCTCCTAAAGAGGTGTGCAGGATGTCAGAGCAAAATACAGGGTGATACTTAACGAGGTGTACAGTATGTTAGATTCAATTCAAATACAGGGTGACCCTTAAAGAGGTTTGCAAGATATCAGATTCAAATAATGGGTGACCCTTAAAGAGTTGTAAAAGATGTCAGACTCAAATACAGGGTGACCCTTAAAGAGGCGCCCGCGCGTGAAGCCTAAGTTAATGGGTAATGGAGTCTGTTGAAAGAGCCCTCCTGAGCCATTCTAACATGTGTAGCATTTGTAGCATGCGTCATTTGAAATGATATAACGTCTAGTCTTTCAGACTGACTGTAATTTCTTATTTACAGGGAGGGTCAGGGAAGGGATTTTGGAAGGAAATCGGCCGTGGACCTATTGAAAGGAACCGTCCTGGCATTTGTCTGGTGGTGAAAATGGGAAACCACGTAAATCATTTGCAGGACGACTGAAGTGGGATTCGAACCCACGCTTCCTGATGCCAGCGAGGCACGAGTTAGCCCGTTAGCGCTCTCGACCACCGTCACCGGACTAGGCATAATGGTTAATTATTAAATATGCAACACCGAAAACTTTCTGTAAGATTACGAGACACTAGGCTTTGATACTTAACATAGTTTATAATCCACGGCTCTATCTAATACTTGTTTCACCAAAGCTTCCCCAGAACTCGCTAGCCTTTTCAAACCTACACTCTGGGCTTCAATATCGATCGAAACCTGTCAAATTTGTGTTGAACGAAGAGAAGCCGAGTCAGTATTTTCCCTTGAATCTCTGGTTTCTCCGTCGCAGTTCTTATCCCAACGATGCGTCGGGTCGTTCTCTCCGAACCGTACATTTGTCATCGCCTAAGAGGTGAGACGCCTCGCTAACCTTACCTCAAAGCACACAGCGGGCTTCATTATTTTACGCAACACTTGTCTCTAAAGAGGTCAAGTAGAATTTTATATACGCTCTCTGACTGGAATAAAACCACAACAGCAAAACATCCCTTTGTGAGGTAATATGAGGTCACAATCTCGCTGTCGACACTTTGTGAAGTGAATACACTCTTGAGAAATAAAAAGCGGCATTTTTTTTTTGTTAAGGTTGTTGCATACACGCTCTCGATTGTTTGTGAGTCGTTCGGGGTATAGATTCATTAGTGGGCCCGTGCGAGCTTTCGCAACGTGAATGTAGGTTTATGGGGTAGTAGGGAAGAATGTGGGAGAATGAAGTTTTAAATATTGAAGAAATGTACTTATTGTTGTTAAGCGGCATACATACATGAGAAGAACACAAATAATTATGTAGAACAGTGTTGCACTTGTCACAGCACCTCTTTGTAGACAATATTCGATGTTACAACGAATTCATCGGTTAATGTTTGCTCGGGAGTTTCTTCTACAACAATTTTTGCATTTGCAAAAGATTGAACCCAAGAGAAAGTCTTGGCGAGACCACATCGGAGCCATCTGCTGAGAGACTCCTCAGCTAGCAGTACGCCGCGCTCCTGCTAGATGGCAGCCGTTGCTGCGCTACCCTGCGCTCTAGCGGCAGGCTCGCCCAGCAGTATGCCGTGCTCCCGCCAGATGGCTGCCGCTGCCGTGCTGCCCTGCACTCTGGCAGTAGGCTCGCCAGGTTACGGTGCTCCCTTTGTAAATGTACATTTTTTAAGGTATTTATTTAATTGTGAGGCATTTAAAGAGGAAGTGAGTGCGTTTCGGGCACACATAGGGTTATGCGGAAGCTGTAGGTACCCTATATGTGTAGGTTGGTGTTAACAGGACCTTATTTTCGGTACAAAACCGGAATGGGACCTCAGTAGAATAATACAGGGAGGATTCACTGCCAAACGTTTGGACAGAGAGCGTCTCGTTGTGGTGGTAATGTTTTTTGAGGGTAAGTTGTTTTATTTGAGCGGCTTGGACGTCGTGTGCAATGAGCCCTGTGTACTTGTGTGTGTATAATTTTTTTGATAACCTGTGTTATTGTAATGTGTTTGTAAGTAAGGTGAGGATTGGGAAATGTGATACAACCTGAAACAAATATCTCTCTCGGTACGCCGGAAGGCGGAGGTGGATATAACCGGGCAAAGACAAATGTTTTTATTCTCCAAATTTACCAATTATTGTAGCCTATATCTACAATCATTCTACATGTTTAGGATGGGAAGCCCCATTTTGTTGTAATTCTAAAAACATTTTGTTCTTGGCGTAAGGGTGGATGTTATCGAAAATTCTTTCAAACAAACGTTTTAGGAACTTTTAAGAGGACTATTGGCCATTTAAAACGGTTGTGATATTGTGTCTACTCGTATCAAGGGAGGTATGATTTTTTCTGTCGCCTCCGTGGTGTAATGGTCAGCGTGCTTGGCTGCCACCCCGGAGGTCCGAGGTTCAATTCCCGGCTCTGCCACGAAATTTGAAAAGTGGTATGAGGACTTCAACGGGGTTTACTCAGCCTCGGGTGGTCCAAATGAGTAGAGGGGGTTTGAGTCCCACCTCAGCCATCCTCGATGTGTTTTTCCGTGGTTTCACCACTTCGTCTCCAGGCAACCTAACGTAAGGCCACGTCCGCCTCCTTCCCTCTTCCTTGCCTATCCCTCCCGATCTTCTTATCCCTTCCCATCCCTCATAAGGCCTCTTTTCGCTTTGCAGGTGAGGCCGCCTGGGCTAGGTGCTCGTCCCACCTCCCCAGTTGTATCCCCCGATTCGATGTTTCAAGCTCCAGAACACTGACCTGGAGGTGGTAAAGATGAGATCCCTCGCTGAGTCCGAGGGAAAAGCCAAAAAAATCTCCATAATCTCCATTTTTCCAAACTCTTTGGTCAATGGTTTGTGCTAATAAAACACTTGACTGAGATTGGGCCCTTAAGCGAACAACTAACTTTGAATGAAATCGATTTTTCACATACTAAGAAAGTTGTATAATATTTCACTTTTTTTTACATTTCCACCACCCTGAGAGCGACTTTATGCTTTAACTAACTCGACGGAGATTCTAAATGGCTATACAGGGTCTTTCATATAAAATAAGAGCGCCAAACGGCGGCTTTGTTAACCGCGGATGCGGGCACCTTGGCCGAGCTTTTGGTGCGCCAAGGCCCCCTGCTTTAAGCGTGTGTACAATCCTATATGATGCAGCGGCCTTGCTAGCGTGTGTACAATGCTGAAATCTTACTTTAGTTAGTTAGTTATTGTTGATGAAACCGAAACCCCTACTTGTGCTAATTTTGTGAGTGATTTATTCGGAGACCGTTCAAGATTCTCGCCAATGTCATCTAGCTCATCCTCTGTTAAAACTGTTCGTGTGCGGGCATGTTTTTTATTGAGCACAGAGCCAGTAGTGTCAAACTTATTTGCAATTACGTGAATCTGTGCTAGTGAAGGTGGAACTTCATCAGGAAATTGCGGAACAAATGCATCACGTACCCGCCGAGCCGACTCGTACTTAAAATAAGTTTTACATAAAAAAATACGATGTTGTAATGATAACTGTCTAACCATGTTAGTTAGCACTTGAGGTTTAGACTGGCGACTGAGCACCTGCACGCTTAGGCTATTGCAAGGTCAAGTTTGGTAATGTCAATCTGTTATCTATATACTGTCCATCGGAACTTGGAAAGAAAAAAACAGCCATCGTATGTACTATGCGCGCGCTTTCAATACTATAGGGGTTTCAGTTTCATCAACAATAACTAACTAAAGTACGATTTCAGCATTGTACACACGCTAGCAAGGCCGCTGCATCATATAGGATTGTACACACGCGTAAAGCAGGGGGCCTTGGCGCGCCAAAACTCGGCAAAGGTGACCGCAGCAGCGGTTAACAAAGCCGCCGCTTGGCGCTCTTATTTTATATGAAAGACCCTGTATTTGATGTATACTGTACTGTGCCCAACTCTAGGAATGGGTATTCCAAGATTCAGACACCTAGATATCAAGGGAAAGGCTACAGCCGCTTTTGAAAGTTGAGATATTTGAATATCGCGCTACATTGCTTCTCGAAGCAATTGGAAAGAATATACCGATACTTGCATGTCAAGTGACGTAGCGAGTAATAGCAGAGGTCGAGGCTATTTATTGATTAAATAGTTAACCATGGAGTAGAGACTTGAGACTGGGATCAGATTACTGGCACGGCCAAATGAAAGAGAATGCACTTAGTATCAAGTAAATCGGACCAGGGATTCAAGAGATATGAGGATTTCTAGATTTCAGCGTGATGACGCGTGACCCTGGCAGTTTTGAATAAAAGCCGGCCGGCCGAGGTATCTGTAGCTCATTCCAACACAAGCACTTGCCGAGCAAGTTGCTGCTACGCTGAGCCAAGGCACATGGTTGCCGGATCTACGCAGAAGTAATTTTCAAAGTTGTGATAGTCACAAAAGTGCGGCGCTACGAGTTGGAACTTAGTAAGTTTCCGGCGAGGAGAATCACTGAGGTGATTGATTTTTTCTACAGACACTGGTAGAAATATTTTATATTTCTACATGGACATATGCTAGACTTTGTCTAGAATTAGTACTTTGTCACAGTCCAGTAGTAACATAATACTTGGATATTTAAATCCATTTCAGTCAGTTTTCATATTGGTAACCTAATAACCACTTCGATCTATCAGTACACTGAAGACCAGTCTATCACGGAGTTGTTCATTAGTCTACGCAGGGAAACTACAAGTTGCTTCGCGCATGGTAGATGGTGATAAACCATGCCCAGGGAACGATCTTCAGAACAGCCGTTGATTGGTTAGACTGTCAGTGTCTTCTTGTATTGATAAGATTACCGTGAGTTATGTTACAACTGACATATCTAAGAATAGATCACTTAGATCTGACCCCATTTAAACAAACTGTTATGGCTTTGATAGAAGCCCATATTAAAATGGAACAACAGTTAATTCAAACGTCAAGAGATACTACCACTATGTCTGACTAGACGGATTGTGGGTATATAATGGCACCGATACAAGGATTATACATGCTTGTCCGATAGGGCATGTCTATGGATAGATCTGGTACAGACCAGATTCATTACGCTTCAAGACCATCAAGAAATGTAAGCCATATTAGAATTATATTATGCCTAGCTAATTGGAACAAACTATTTTTCGGCAGATGGCCAACACATTTCTTTTTCTTCGTATTTAAATCTTGCAATGTTTTCACGCAAGACTTGTTAGAGTTATTCTGAGCATTTTCTGCACTCAGAACAGTTTAGGATCGATGACCGAGCATTTCGAGCATTTATTTGAATATTTCATATTTTTTGGGAAATCACGGTAATCAGCCGATGTAACTGTAAAAGTTAATAATTATTTTTGTTGAGGAATGGATATTTTTTTTCTATATTCGAAGGTTCGAACATGTGGATTCTCACATGATGATATGATAATTAAACATATTTAAAATAATATAACAAATAATAATAATAATCCACTAATAATAATAATAATTTTTATAATTTTTCTAAATAATTCTTGGATATTATATTTTATAATAATCATATGTATTGAGAGAGAGCCTATGAAGTAGTTTAATCATTTCTAGTCTGGAACAGGAGATTTTCTGAAGGAGAGTGGTTAGCGCAAGCCCGCATTCAACCAACATTTCAGTTCTGGTTGAACAGTTGATATTTGCAATGAGCAAAGTATATTTTTCAGATAACACGGAGAGGCATGAAACGGGAAGCAATTGATAATTGTATCAAATAGGATATTTTTGTAATTATATAAAATCATGAAGTAAATACACTCGAAAGTGAAATAAAGATTTTCATAAGTATGGTAAATTCACGGGTTGAACTGAATGGTAAAATAAAATAAACTTGTAAGTTTATTAATCTTCCAGTGTTGATAACAAGCAGAGGCTTGATTTATTGTATAAATTTTGGGAAGAAAATTTATATGTGTGGAGTAGTTGAAATGCCGTTCCCAGGTGCGCATGTTTAAGTCGCAGGAATGAGGAGTTTTTTTCGAGCATCAATCAAATAGCAGGTTCGATGGCTCAGGTTTATAGAAGGAGTATTGGAGCTACACATTTCGTCGTATGAATGACCCGAAGGTTATTTCTTTGAAACCATCAGTTCTCATTTCAACCTTGTTTACGAATTCCATTTAGACTTTGATTTTGCTAGAACCCGGATTTGTCATGATAGTAGTTTATTCTTCTTCAGAGGAAGACCTTTGCCGTTGTTGTTGGAATATTGTGTTCTTACACAAATAATAGAATGGGCCACTGCCAATTAAAAATAATTCTTTAACCACGAATAATTTGAAGGATATTTTCAATCCTAGTGCCATGAACTAAATGAATTCATTATGAAGCTACAATTCTTATTTCCGCATTCTGTCGAAGAATTGCAAGTTGTGAAAATTACTAAAATGGCCATGAATATAAATATTTTTTATTATAATGATTCCAAGTGGAAAATTGAATAGTTGAATGGTTCAACAATTTATTGATCAAGTTGATGATTCAGAAATCATATATTTTGTGAGGAACTTGAAGTTCATAATCGAGTCACTTCTCGAATGTTTAATGTCGGAAGAACAATTAATTTTTGTTGTGCTTCGCACAGTTCTTCGATGCTATGCTCAAGTTCAAATACTTTTCATATGTTATTAATATGTGTAAATAATTTGTGTTGCTTCAATGATAACAATATTTTTCGACAATATATTTTTGAAACTGGAAAAATAAGTGAAAGTTAAAAATTCTATGAACATTTATTCTACGAGTGTTAATATTATGTAAAAACTCAAACATTGATCTACGATATTTCCTGTAGAGTCAATTAAATTTGAACTGGATTTAATCATAAATAATTTTGGAACACAGTCTACAGGACTGACAATCAGACTTGTGTTTCCAAAAAATGATTGTCAAATGTGTTTGGAAAATTTCTGTATATTATGTAAATAAGAGTGTGGATCGCCACACGTGGATGATGCTGCTTTGAGCATCTTTGCAGTCAATTTTAAATTCAAAATAAACTGAGATAATTTTACTTGATGTGTTACGCCCAATTGAATCTCCTTCTATCCTTATTGTTGCATTGAGCCAAAAATAAGTAAAGCATTTTTTTATTTGATGTCGTATTTGCGATTAGCTTTAACCCATCTGGCGCTCCGGGATATTTTGACTCTCGTGCTGACTGATTATTGGTAAAATGCATATGTGGTCGTGCGGACTCCGGTCTAAACGGGCACATAAAATAAGATAGAGAGAGAAATGGCTTCGAACGTGGGTCTCGATTTAGACATGGTCAATCGCATGCCGATTTAAATTGTGATAATTTTTATAGAAATATTTTGGGAGTTGAGAGATGTCTGGTTTGGATGAATAAATTAGTAGGAAACCCAATTAGTGGGGAAAATTAAAAATTTAACTTGGTTAATAATTAGAATGGGTTTGATTATTTTTGATAATGGCTTAACCATTAGGGAGTCAAGTAAATTCAGTAGTAAACGTTCGATGACTGGACATACACATTATTAGAATCCAGGTGGAGGATATTTGAGAACTTGCATATTTTTCTTGTGATATTGTGGTAAATGTAATTCGTAAAAGTAGAGAATTTTGTTTTTCCATCACGTCGACATTAGGACAAATCTCATTTTATTAGAGTGTTCCAATTAGCTATTCATATTTCTTGTTCTAGTTATAAGCTTGTGTTTGCCAATATTGTATACACCTAAGTTTTTGAATAATAATTGAAAATTATGGAGGAAATGATGAGAATGATGAGGAGTTTGGAAGAGAGTTCCAAAGATGCTGGACTGCGTGTAGCAGCCATTATGAAAGAAAATACTGAGGCTTTGGAAAGGAAACTTAAAGAAAATTCTGATAAACTTAAAGAAAGTTTAAACGATAAACTTAAAGAAAATTCTGATTCTTTAGAAAATAAACTTAAAGAAAGTTCTGATTCTTTAGAAAGTAATTTGAAAGAAAATTTAAATAGTAAATTTAATTCAATGGAAAGTAAATTTAAAGAGAATTCTGAAATTTTGAAAATGACACTTGAGAGTAAAATGAATAAATTATGCGAAAAAACACATGAGCTCGAAACTTCATTAGCCACTAACGCAAGTTTAATGGACGATGCCGATCTTAGATCCCAAAGCTTAGCTGATAGGATAGAACATGGTCTTAGGAAAGTTGGTGAAGACATGGTCAACCTAGAAGTCAGAGTGAAGAAGGAGAGTAACGAGATGGGAATTCTAGTTGTTCAACGTTTAACGGAACAATTCAAAGAACTTGTAATGGGAGAAATAAGAGAAGGTGTGATTAATGAATTGCAAACTGAAATTAAAACCACAGTTGTCAATGAAACTAAAGACACACTCAAGCTGGAGAACCAAGAAGGAATCAAGGAGATTAGGGAATCTTTGTCATCCCATATTCAAGTAATTTCCAAAGATATCCAAGCAACTCAGAAGGACATATCAGATATGACAGGGTCATTGAAAAGTCATGAGGCTGTTATGAACCAGATATCCACTGATGTCAAGGAGAATTGTAAAGAAACTGAATTTATTAAGAAAATGGCAGAAGAAAACCAGAAGGAACTTGAGCCTATGAAAACTCAAATCAAGGACGAGAAACAGTCTGACCATCTGTTGAAAATGCCAAGTGTAAGGGGAAAGGAACAGGTACAGATAAATCTAGGAGCAGCTAGAGAAACGGATAGTTGAAGACAGGATGAGGTCAGGACAGTATTTCAATCCAACCCCATAACGGTATTCAAGAATGTAGAGGATAAGCCTTCTAAATTTTCAGGGCGAGATTCTGTGACGCCCGTGGAATTTTTGAGAGAAGCAGGGGATTACCTGAAAGATTCCAAGATACCTAAGGAAAGACAGATCCGAGTGATAGGGAAGTTTTTGGAAGGTCCTGCGCTTGTTTGGTTTAGAGCTTTTAGATCCACTCTAACCACTTTTGAGGAGTTTTCTCGTGGGTTATTGAAAAAGTTTTGGTCCCCGGAAACCCAACAGCAAGTCAGAGCAGAATTATATTCGAAGAGATTCTCGACGTCACAGCCTACTCGATACTCTACGTACTTTTCTGGACAGCTTTCTAAACTGCAACATTTAGATCCGCCGATGCCAGATAACGAATTGATTACTGCATTGATACGTCAGTTTCCAGCAGACGTTCAAAGGACTTTGATCGCTGCTGATATCTATAATATGGAACAATTTGACGAAGTATTACAGAAGCTGGATCATACGAACGCTCATTTCTTTCATCAGAAGGGAGGAAAGAATAACAACGCTCTGTACGCTGTTATGGCTGATAGTTATTCTCAAACACCTCGAGAGATTCGAGAGGGGCGAGAAGAGAAAACTTCGAGGGAAAAGAAGAGGAAGACATCGAGGGAGATGCTCAATGGTCTCTGATTTTTCATGAAGCTGAAGGAAGAGAAGTCTACACTGAGGAGGAGTCCCCAGAGCTAGGGAAAATTTTGGAAGAGTATCACGATATTTTTGATATTAAGCCTGGTGAAATTAAAGATTTTGAATATTGTGGAAGTAAACAACAATGGAAGCTATGAAGTCGCCAATACACGAACTGGTAACATCGTGGGAACTTATAATGCATCGAATTTGAAGATTTATTATTCAAGAACCAGATGATTTAATGTGTAGATAGGAAAAATAAAAATTTTTCAATTTTTATTTTTTGCTGGGTGTGGGGTGGATGTGCCCAATTCTAGGAATGGGTATTCCAAGATTCAGACACCTAGATATCAAGGGAAAGGCTACAGCCGCTTTTGAAAGTTGAGATATTTGAATATCGCGCTACATTGCTTCTCGAAGCAATTGGAAAGAATATACCGATACTTGCATGTCAAGTGACGTAGCGAGTAATAGCAGAGGTCGAGGCTATTTATTGATTAAATAGTTAACCATGGAGTAGAGACTTGAGACTGGGATCAGATTACTGGCACGGCCAAATGAAAGAGAATGCACTTAGTATCAAATAAATCGGACCAGGGATTCAAGAGATATGAGGATTTCTAGATTTCAGCGTGATGACGCGTGACCCTGGCAGTTTTGAATAAAAGCCGGCCGGCCGAGGTATCTGTAGCTCATTCCAACACAAGCACTTGCCGAGCAAGTTGCTGCTACGCTGAGCCAAGGCACATGGTTGCCGGATCTACGCAGAAGTAATTTTCAAAGTTGTGATAGTCACAAAAGTGCGGCGCTACGAGTTGGAACTTAGTAAGTTTCCGGCGAGGAGAATCACTGAGGTGATTGATTTTTTCTACAGACACTGGTAGAAATATTTTATATTTCTACATGGACATATGCTAGACTTTGTCTAGAATTAGTACTTTGTCACAGTCCAGTAGTAACATAATACTTGGATATTTAAATCCATTTCAGTCAGTTTTCATATTGGTAACCTAATAACCACTTCGATCTATCAGTACACTGAAGACGAGTCTATCACGGTGTTGTTCATTAGTCTACGCAGGGAAACTACAAGTTGCTTCGCGCATGGTAGAGGGTGATAAACCATGCCCAGGGAACGATCTTCAGAACAGCCGTTGATTGGTTAGACTGTCAGTGTCTTCTTGTATTGATAAGATTACCGTGAGTTATGTTACAACTGACATATCTAAGAATAGATCACTTAGATCTGACCCCATTTAAACAAACTGTTATGGCTTTGATAGAAGCCCATATTAAAATGGAACAACAGTTAATTCAAACGTCAAGAGATACTACCACTATGTCTGACTAGACGGATTGTGGGTATATAATGGCGGCCGATACAAGGATTATACATGCTTGTCCGATAGGGCATGTCTATGGATAGATCTGGTACAGACCAGATTCACTACGCTTCAAGACCATCAAGAAATGTAAGCCACATTTGAATTATATTATGCCTAGCTAATTGGAACAAACTATTTTTCGGCAGATGACCAACACATTTATTTTTCTTCGTATTTAAATCTTGCAATGATTTCACGCAAGACTTGTTAGAGTTATTCTGAGCATTTTCTGCACTCAGAACAGTTTAGGATCGATGACCGAGCATATCGAGCATTTATTTGAATATTTCATATTTTTTGGGAAATCACGGTAATCAGCCGATGTAACTGTAAAAGTTAATAATTATTTTTGTTGAGGAATGGATATTTTTTTTCCATATTCGAAGGTTCGAACATGTGGATTCTCACATAATGAGATGATAATTAAACATATTTAAAATAATATAACAAATAATAATAATAATAATCCACTAATAATAATAATAATAATTTTTATAATTTTTCTAAATAATTCTTGGATATTATATTTTATAATAATCATATGTATTGAGAGAGAGCCTATGAAGTAGTTTAATCATTTCTAGTCTGGAACAGGAGATTTTCCGAAGGAGAGTGGTTAGCGCAAGCCCGCATTCAACCAACATTTCAGTTCTGGTTGAACAGTTGATATTTGCAATGAGCAAAGTATATTTTTCAGATAACACGGAGAGGCATGAAACGGGAAGCAATTGATAATTGTATCAAATAGGATATTTTTGTATTTATATAAAATTATGAAGTAAATACACTCGAAAGTGAAATAAAGATTTTCATAATTATGGTAAATTCACGGGTTGAACTGAATGGTAAAATAAAATAAACTTGTAAGTTTATTAATCTTCCAGTGTTGATAACAAGCAGAGGCTTGATTTATTGTATAAATTTTGGGAAGAAAATTTATATGTGTGGAGTAGTTGAAATGCCATTCCCAGGTGCGCATGTTTAAGTCGCAGGAATGAGGAGGTTTTTTCGAGCATCAATCAAATAGCAGGTTCGATGGCTCAGGTTTATAGAAGGAGTATTGGAGCTACACATTTCGTCGTATGAATGACCCGAAGGTTATTTCTTTGAAACCATCAGTTCTCATTTCAACCTTGTTTACGAATTCCATTTAGACTTTGATTTTGCTAGAACCCGGATTTGTCATGATAGTAGTTTATTCTTCTTCAGAGGAAGACCTTTGCCGTTGTTGTTGGAATATTGTGTTCTCACACAAATAATACACACATCAAAAAAAGTTTTGCATCACCTCGGTTCCAAGAGTTCCGGAACCTTTAAAAACAAAGGGAATAGAGATCAACACAAACAACATTTCAGCTCGTTTTATTGCTCATGAGACCCACACATTGCATGTTGTACCATCATACAGCTAGACTTTCAGCATTTGTGGTCCAGATTGCAGTACACACCACTACCTCTAATACCCAGTAGCACGTCCTCTTGCATTGATGCATGCCTGTATTCGTCGTGGCATACTATCCACAAGTTCATCAAGACACTGTTGGTCCAAATTGTCCCACTCCTCAACGACAATTCGGCGTAAATCTCTCAGAGTGGTTGGTGGGTCAAGACGTCCATAAACAGCCCTTTTCAACATATCCCAGGCATGTTCGATAGGGTTCATGTCTGGCGAACATGCTGGCCACTGTAGTCGAGCGATGTCGTTATCTTGAAGGAACGCATTCACAAAATGTGCACGATGAGGTCGAGAATTGTCGTCCATGAAGACAAATGCCTCTCCAATATTCTGCCGATATGGTTGCACTATGGGTCGGAGGATGTCATTCAGGTATCGTAAAGCCGTTTCGGAGCCTTCCATGACCACCAGTGGCGTACGTCGGCCCCACATAATGCCACCCCAAAACATCAGGGAACCACCACCTTGCTGCACTCGCTGGACAGTGTGTCTAAGACGTTCAGCCTGACCAGGGTGCCTCCAAACACGTCTCCGACGATTGTCTGGTTGAAGGCATATGCGACACTCATCGGTGAAGAGAACGTGATGCCAATTCCGTGGGGTCCATTCAGCATGTTGTTGGGCCCATCTGTACCGCGCTGCATGGTGTCGGGGTTGCAAAGCTGGACCTCGCCATGGACGTCGGGAGTGAAGTTGCGCATCATGCAGCCTATTGCGCACAGTTTGAGTTGAAACACGACGTCCTGTGGCTGAACGAAACGCATTATTCAACATGGTGGCATTGCTGTCAGGGTTCCTCCGAGCGGCAATCCGTAAGTAGCGGTCATCCACTACAGTAGTAGCCCTTGGGCGGCCTGAGCGAGGCCTGTCATCGACAGTTCCTGTATCTCTGTACCTCCTCCATGTCCGAACAACATCGCTTTGGTTCACTCTGAGACGCCTGGAAACTTCCCTTGTTGAGAGCCCTTCTTGACACAAAGTAACAATGCGGACGCGATCGAACTGCGGTATTGACCTTCTAGGCATGGTAGAACTACAGACAACATGAGCAGCGTACCTTCGTCCTGGTGGAATGACTGGAACTGATCGGCTGTCGTACCCCCTCCGTCTAATAGGCCCTGCTCATGCATGGTTGTTTACATCTTTGAGCAGTTTTAGTGACATCTATGAACAGTCAAAGGGACTGTATCTTGGATACAATATACACAGTCAACGTTTATATGCCGGAGATCTGGGAACCGAGGTGATGCAAAACTTTTTTTGATGTGTGTAGAATGGGCCACTGCCAATTAAAAATAATTCTTTAACCACGAATAATTTGAAGGATATTTTCAATCCTAGTGCCATGAACTAAATGAATTCATTATGAAGCTACAATTCTTATTTCCGCATTCTGTCGAAGAATTTGCAAGTTGTGAAATTTACTAAAATGGCCATGAATATACATATTTTTTTATTATAATGATTCCAAGTGGAAAATTGAATAGTTGAATGGTTCAACAATTTATTGATCAAGTTGATGATTCAGAAATCATATATTTTGTGAGGAACTTGAAGTTCATAATCGAGTCACTTCTCGAATGTTTAATGTCGGAAGAACAATTAATTTTTGTTGTGCTTCGCACAGTTCTTCGATGCTATGCTCAAGGTCAAATACTTTTCATATGTTATTAATATGTGTAAATAATTTGTGTTGCTTCAATGATAACAATATTTTTCGACAATATATTTTTGAAACTGGAAAAATAAGTGAAAGTTAAAAATTCTATGAACATTTATTCTACGAGTGTTAATGAAATGAAAATCCACAGCCTGCTTCCAGTCTCCGACCGGGTCAGAAATGGAATGAATGAGGCCCCCATCTAGCGGCGAGGATATGAACTGTGCCGGCTGCCGTGGCCTGACGCACTCCTCTGGGGCAATGATTAAATGAATGACAGATGAAATGAAATGATAGTGGAGAGTGTTGCTGGAATGAAATTTTTGACAGGGAAAACCGGAGTACCCGGAGAAAAACCTGTCGGCCTCCGTTTTGTCCAGCACAGATCTCACATGGAGTGACCGGGATTTGAACCACGGACCCAGCGGTGAGAGGCCGGCGTGCTGCCGCCTAAGCCACGGAGGCTTTACGAGTGTTAATATTATGTAAAAATTCAAACAGTGATCTACGATATTTCCAGTAGAGCCAATTAAATTTGAACTGGATTTAATCATAAATAATTTTGGAACACAGTCTACAGGACTGACAATCAGACTTGTGTTTCCAAAAAATGATTGTCAAATGTGTTTGGAAAATTTCTGTATATTATGTAAATAAGATTGTGGATCGCCACACGTGGATGATGCTGCTTTGAGCATCTTTGCAGTCAATTTTAAATTCAAAATAAACTGAGATAATTTTACTTGATGTGTTACGCCCAATTGAATCTCCTTCTATCCTTATTGTTGCATTGAGCCAAAAATAAGTAAAGCAGTTTTTTATTTGATGTCGTTTTTGCGATTAGCTTTAACCCATCTGGCGCTCCGGGATATTTTGACTCTCGTGCTGACTGATTATTGGTAAAATGCATATGTGGTCGTGCGGACTCCGGTCTAAACGGGCACAGTACAAGGGCTGTTTTGTTAAGTAAGGACCGTTTTTTTAATGCCCGTAGTTAGTGCGCACGCCGCAACAAACGTGCGCGCTACCTCCCGGCATCCTTTGAGAACAAGCAGGTGTCAGTTGCAACTGTGTAGCTAACCTGTACGCTGAACTGTGCATCTTTACAATGTTCAAGATTATTGATTCGCCCACCGCGTGTGAGGTACGATCTGTGATACGTTTTTTGAGTGCAAGAAACATGTCGGCTGCAGACATTCATCGTCAGCTTTGTGAGGTGTATGGTGATAATGCAATGACGGAAGGTAAAGTGCGAAAAGGGGTAGAGATTGGGCCATTTAGGAAGACGGCTGGTGAGGGAAAATGTGCGAGTGAGAAAGCTGAACCGTGGGAGTGAGAACGCTGACTTCCCCTTCTCGCTCGGTGTTGTGGCGACGTACAGTCGACCCGAAATTTTTGTCATAGCGGACGTGTAACTCCGCAGATTTTCAGTCAGTGGAATTCCCTTCCAGCTGCTGCTACTCTTTCCTGCACTTTCTTACAATCTATCACTAACTTTTCTTCCAATGCCACCCTTTCCATTAATTCCATAACGTTCGAGATTGCTGCACGAGTCTGACTATTTAGCACCTTACGATGCAGGTTACTTATAACGCCTTACATACTGTCACAGACAGGCCTAACGTGCACCACAAATCACAGATACACCACGGGAAATTAGAAAGGCAGCGCGCAAGTCTAAACAGCTGAGTATAAACTTATGCACAGAAGTGTCCTTGAAACACGAGCTCTGGAAGGCGGGACTACCCTGCGCTGGATCATCGTAAATGCGCATGCGCGGCCAAACTCCTTCTTAGCTGGTCGGATCTCTACGCGAGTTCATAAGTGGCCGTGAAAATGTTCATGACGATGAACGCTCAGGTCGACCATCTGTGATCACAGATGAATTTATGACTGCAATTGACACGAAAATTCACGAGGACCAAAGAGTCATGATAACCACTCTATCAATGGATTTTCCTCAAGTGTGAATTCTTGGTTGTCAGAGCAGGCGGCAAACTTTTATGCAGAGGGATTTCAGAACTTAGTTTTAAGTTATGACAAGTGCCTAAATAAACAAGGCAACTATGTAGAAAAATAGAGGAAGGTATGTATAACATAAAATAAATGTGGTTTCAAAATAAAATATTCGGTTAATAATAATAATAATAATAAAAGAACGGCCCTTACTTACCAAACAGCCCTCGTATATCTTAACGTTATTGATGAAAAATGACGGTAGTTATCGCGTTCACAAGGAAGTTATGTCGGAATTTTCCGCAAGTCGCATCATGGTTTCCAAGTGATTACATTTATTTACACAGATTCTTAGGGCCGGGTTCACCATTGTTCATCAAAATGTTAACAGACCATTAAAGGCCTTTAACGTACGATTACCATAATGTCATGGTTCACCAAACCATAACAACCCATAAGCATCCCTAACGAACCATTAAAATTAATTATTGTGTGTGCATACAATCGATTTACGTGGCATTCCAACCTAAAATAGAGCGTGCATTAAACTTAAATCTCAACGATGACGATGTTCTCGAAGACATACTAGATATTCACCTACCTCGAATGTATAAAGGACGCAAGAATTACTTTGTTGAAAACGACGACACAGAATTTATTATTAGATTTCGGTTGTCATAACCTTCAGTGTTGAATGTTCTACAGATGATAGAACCTAACCTGGAATTCCTCTCCGACAAGTAAGATTAGCCTATTTTCAGTTTATGAAAGAATAGGCTTATGAGATCACCTTTTGTCCGTGTGTGTGTATGGGTGTGCGTATTTCAATGAAACTCGGTAAGGTCATTGCACCATTCCGGCCAACCCCAACCGTGCACTTCAAATTTTATTACGTCTCACCAATCCAACATGGCAGCTGTGCGAAATATTTCACCAGCATTCAATATCTCCGAAACTATTACTGATATCACCCCAAAATTTTGTACTACTACAAGTTTATTTATGTAATTTTCAAAAAGCTGTAAAGTACAAAACGAACATCGCGGCCAAGCGAAGTTGAAACATTTTAATAGACTTTTCTCGCGATTTAACCATCTGAGCGAGGAGAAATATGGTGCAGTAAATGTTTATACATATTGTAATGCACTGGCATCTAATTTAGTTCAATTGTTTACACAAATCCAAGATTGCGGCTGTGAGAAATTTCAAAATTCACTTTTCATTTCTTGTGTCGTAATCATACGATCGAAGTGAAAGTTTGAACAATGAACCTACGCAATAATTTTCCTTTAATGATACATAACTCTATGGCCTATACATGTAACAAGTCAACATGGCGACCGTCTGAAATATTTAGGTGGTTCTCATTATCTACGAATCTTTTACAGCAATCAACCTGAAATTTAAATGTTCATAATAACCTGGTGAGCACAAATCCAACATGGCGGTGACGTGAAGTATACATATTTAAATGGGCATTTCTCGCGATTTAACCATCCGAGTGCAGTGAAATTTGGTACGGTAATCGCTTATACAAATGTTAATCCATTGGCATTTAATTTATTTCAATTGTTTCTATAACCACAAGATGGCAGCTGTGCGAAATTTTAAAATCTTGTTTTTACTTCTTGTGTCCTAAGCATGCGATTGGATTTTGAATACAACACGTACACAATAATCTTCATGTAATAGTGCATAACCTTAAGACCTACATATATAAAATCCAACATGGCAACCAACTGAAATATTAAATGGTTATCAATATCTACGAATCTATTACAGCAATCAAACTGAAATTTTGTATGTTGATAGCGGCTATTAACATAATTAGGATATATGAAAATCGGCTTTAGTTCTTCACAGAACTACTTGTTTATTTATAATATCGTGTGAAGCATTATGGTATAGCACATGCTGTTATTTTAATAAAAGGCTGGCTAGACGTCATAGCATCAGTCCTCTTATTTTCAATGATTTTTAGCCTACTTTTCACATTTTGCAAAAATGAGGAAACAGTAGACTTATGAGATCGGGCAAATGTCTGTCTGTCTGTCCTTCTGTCTGTCTGTATGTCTGTCTGTCTGGCTGTGTGTGTGTCCCCCCCTATCAACTCCTAAATGGCTGGAGCAATCGAAACAAAATTTGGTACGAGTAAAGATCTGTACCTGAATAGCTCACGGCCATACTTGAAAATGATGTCAGTGCTACCAACTGCTGAAAAATCGCAATTGAAATTTGAGCTCCATGTTGGATATCGTGGAAGGTATAAATAGGAGCTATTTAAAAATTGGCACACGTATAAATAATAATATTGCAGTTTAATTTCCAGGAGGCCATACGTGGCAGTGTTGCCAAAATGATTATAAGCCAGCTGATACGTCCAAATTTTAAATGCATATAACTTCTACACTAACAATTCGATTTCAACCAAATTTCGTATGTGCTATGTGTACATAAACAGATATGACTGAGCGTATTCTTAAGAGCCACCAGGGCTGCCAACTGTTAATAAATGCTCTCACTTTTTTAAATCCAAATACCCATACATCAGAAAGTATGCAAGCCGACGGCTTTAAACTATGCACAGGTATAGTACCTGAAATTCTATATTAATTTGGAGTAATGTATATACGTCAGTGCTGCCAACATGAATCTAAGCCTGCTGATGGGATCAATTTTAAAATGCATTTAACTTATATACTAACTAATGGATTTCATTCAAAATTGACACAACAATAGATCATATTATTTCAGATTATTTCTGACCAATACATGTATGTCATTGTTCCCAACATGATTTGACGCGCGCTGTTAGATCCAATGTTTAACTGCATGTAACGTCCATGCGATTTATTGGACTTCAACCAAATTTTGTATTCTGTACCTTAAGAGATGGAACTATGAATATATTCAGTCACCAGGGCTGCCAACCGTAGTTCTCTATTAGGCTGCTTTATGTCAGGTATACAGTATTTCGAACTAATTAGAAAATTTCGATATTACCAACTTAATTTCGTCATTATTCTAGAAAGATCCTATAGATTAATCATTGGCATGATTCTTAAATTTTAAGAAAAGTAGGCTCTTTAGTTCGGTACGGAACTTCTTGTTTACGTTTCTTTCAACCCAAGAAAAATTCCCTCATCAGCCATATTTGTTTTTAACCAAGGAGTATATAACTCTTAAGCTTTCTGCCTGCTTGATTAAACCAAAGAAATACAAATACCGCTACAATCATCATCCGTCAATGAGTTTTGGTTGGTTCTTAAGTTTAGGGGCTGCGACAACGCGGTCATGTAGCCCCGTGTACTTTGGGTGTGTGTAGGATCTGTCTGATAACCTGTGTTAATTGTGATGACTGTATTAGTGTGTGTTATCTGTTTTTAGCCTACTTTCAATTTTTGCAAAAAATGAAAGTAGACTTATGAGATCAACACGGCAAAAAAAAAGTGTGTGTGTGTGTGTATGTGTGTGTGTGAGTCTGTATGTGTGTGTGTGTGTGTGTGTGTGTGTGTGTGTGAGTGTGTGTGTACTCTGAATGTCTGTCCCCCTATCAATTCGAACACGGCGAACGCGAATTGAACTAAATTAGGTACAAAGGTAGCACTTGCAAAGGACACCTCAGTGTCATGTTTTATATCACCGCCATCTTGACGGAAACGTAATGGCGGCCACACAAAGGTTCAAAGCTTAAATCAAATTACGACTAACCTAACCATCCGATCTCTACCAAAGTTTGCAACAACATACCTTTATGGGGGAGCATCCTTTGGCCAAATTAGTAGGTCATCAGCTAAATAGTTTGCGGATGGCGGCCATCTTTGTGTGGAAATCGATTCCCCCAATCAATTCGAACACGGTGAAACCGAAAGGAACGAAATTTGGTACAGAGGTAGTACTAGCAAACGGCACCTCAGTGTCATGTTTTATATCGCCGCCATCTTGACGAAAACGTAATGGCGGCCACACAAATGTTAAAAGCTTAAATCAAATTACGACTAACTTATCATCCGATCTCTACCAAATTTTGCAACAACATACCTTTATGAAGGAAGCATCTTTTGACCAAATTAATAGGTCATCAGCCCAATAGTTTGCAGATGGTGGCCAGTTTGTGTGCAAATCGATTCCCCCTATCAATTCAAACATGGTGAAACCGAATTGAACGAAATTTGGTACAGAGCACTAGCAAAGGGCACCTCAGTGTCATGCTTTATATCGCCGCAGTCTTGAGGGAAACGGAATGACGGCCATCCATATGTTAAAAGCTTAAATCAAATTACGACCATCCTTATAATATGATCTCTACCAGATTTTGCAACAACATGCCTTTTTGTGGAAAGCAGCTTATGACTTACTACAAGGTCATCAGCCCAATAGTTTGCAAATAGCGGCCATGTATGTGTGCAAATCCATTCCCCATGTCAATTCAAACACGGTGAAACCGGATTGAAAGAATTTTTTTACAGAGGTACCGTAGCACTAGCAAAGGGCACCTCATATTCATGTTTAATATCCCTATAGCACGTTGTATTTCAACAAGCTACTACAACCAACATTCAATTATACTCCTTGAAAAGGACAAAGAGTTATAAGAATAACCATGCATTTAGGAGAACGTAGGCTATATGTTCTTTATTGAACGTCTTGACTGCAACTTAGTATTTGTCAAATAGTTCCTACTTTTGCCGCCAAACGCCACTGTCAACAACTACTAGGCCAAGTTCAGAACTTAGCTACTAGACGTCACCGCAGTCAGCTCTTGGCAACGAACGTAAAAACCTAAGAGCGTTGTTTACATTCTTAAACTATCCAATTTAGCTTCACACAGGTGTAATTTGTGGAAGGTTCTTTAACATGCCATAAATCTATGACATGAGACCACCGGCTTTACTTCCCTTCCGAAGGAAGGCATACTGAGGGATTTTTAACGCTCTTAAAAAATCCGACGGCTTCGGCCGGGTTAGAACCCGCGATCTTGAGCATAGAAGCTCAGCATGCTACCGACTACGCCACTGAAGCCGCTCAATGAGCTTTGTTGTTGATGTTGTTGTTGTTGTTTGAGCCTTCAGCCTTTCGACTGGTTTGATTCAGCTCTCCATGCTTCCCTGTCCTGAACTAATCGTTTCATCTCTACATAGCTACCACACTCTACATCCGAGGCAATCCGTTTAACATATCCTAACCTTGGTCTACCCCTACTGGTCTCATCCTCGACCCTTCCTTCTATAACTACGTTTGCTATTCCTGGGTGTCGTAGTAGCCTATGTGTCCTACCAATGTACAGCAATTAAACTTTACGACTCGTTTGCGAATGCTAATCGGCGAATGTGCTGGTGAAACGCCAACGTATTTAATTCCGATGTTAAAATTAACGAGGCATTTACTGACGACCTGTAAATACCGCATTTGAGAACCCAGCCCTTAGAGTTTGTCCCACCTGATGTCAGGGTCCACGATGTGGATGCGCTGTTTCCATTTTTCTTGCTCTTGACCGTAGAGCTCCCTATTAAACGTATAAACGTATTCTTACTGACCGCGTTTCGAAAACATTTAAACGTATTTTAGTAAATAAACGATAAAACGTTTTATTGCTATTTAAACGATTTCTGAAAACCGTATTATGATTTTAAAGATACATCAATTTTAACACCGGTTTTGCATAAATTTGTTTCTTTAGTCTTTAAATCGTTCCATTTTTGTCTTTTTAGCATTTAATGTGCTTCATTTTTGTTTCTTTAGCCTTTAATGTGTTCCATTCTTGTATTTTTAGCCTTTAATGTGTTCAATTTTTGCTTCTTTAGCTTTTAATTTGTTCCATCATTGTTTCTTTAGCGATTTCTATTGTCCATTATTGTTTCTTTTTAACCTTTAATTTGTTCTATTTTTGTTTATTTAGCCTTTAATGTGTTCCATTATAGTTTCTTTAGCCTTTAGTGTGTTCCATTATTGTTTCCTTAGCCTTTAGTGTGTTCCATTATTGTTTCTTTAGCCTTTCATATGGTCCGTTATTGTTTCTTTAGCCTTTAGTGTGTTCCATTATTGTTTCTTATGCCTTTAATATGTTCCATTATAGTTTCTTTAGCCTTTAGTGTGTTCCATTATTGTTTCCTTAGCGTTTAGTGTGTTCCATTATTGTTTCTTTAGCCTTTAATATGTTCCATTATTGTTTCTTTAGCCTTTAGTGTGTTTCATTATTGTTTATTTAGCCTTTAATGTGTTCCATTATTGTTTCTTTAGCCTTTAATATGTTCCATTATTGTTTCTTTAGCCTTTAGTGTGTTTCATTTTTGTTTCCTTAGCCTTTAATGTGTTCCATTTTGTTCTCTTAATTTAGCCTAAATAACTCACCGTAATGATATTGACGACTGCTGATGTCGGTAAAATAAACAACATTCCTTTCATCATCTTTTAATCCTGAGCGGTATTTCTTATACCGGATGGTGTAGCGGTATTAAATACTCCAAAAACCCAGTACACTGAGCATTTATTCCTCACACTAGAGTTGTACGAAGAGGAGCCGAGTCAGCATTTTCCCTTGAATCTCTGGTTTCTCCATCGCAGTTCTTATCTCAACGACGCGTCGCGTGGCGTCAGGTTGCCAGTCGTCAGAAACATTTATTAAATAGTTTAAGAGAGTCAAGATTAAAAAAGAACTCTAAACGTTTACGAAAACTTTTCTTTACAAAACGTAACCTTTTTAGGAAGCGTTTTATAAAAACGTTTAATTTGGAGAAAAAATAGAAGCAATTTCTATGAGACGGTTTTAAACATTATATGCAGACAAAACCGTTTCTGATCGTGATCCTTGTCTGAGTGAAGGTTTACAGTCACAAGTAGTTTTTTCTTCAGGCTTTATAATATTTCCAAAAAATATTTACAATATCAATTCCAAAACGGAGCTTAATTATTAAAGGACGAACACTATCTCGGCCAGAATTATGATGTCAAATAAGATATTCACTTTCGCTCCCATCGCAGGGAGCAAGATCAGGACTGTTTGGCGAATGAACAAACAGCTCCAAGGTGAACTCCTGCAGAGTAGTTCATGTGCACTGAGCGGTATGTGGTCAAAGGGATTTCCATATTTTCTTGCAACTCAAGAAATTCCTATTCTCCAGTTAGAATTTTCACACGGACTAGGAGCTGAAGACGAATGTTACAGGCTTGTTCCATCCCCAGGCAGCAGACTTAAACGACACAAGAATACAAAAGAAAAGATAAAAGCAAAATTCGTTGGCCACACCCTAAGTCATAATGAGTTCCTGACCACCATACTGGAAGGAAACGTTCTGGGGAAGAAAGGAAGAGGAAGACCACGGAAGGCTCATCTGGATTCTGTGATGCATGGACTTGAATTTAAACTGTATGCTGTCTTAAAACGCTCAGCAAGTGAGAGACAAATGTGGGTGCAGCGACAAGGTCTGGCCTATAGTTGATGATGATCCCATGATATAACAGGTGTCCCAATTCTGGCGGTGATTATGTCGATAAATAGCTCAAGCATTGCTGTATCTGGCGACAATAACGGTTTTCTTTTAACTAGGCTATATTTTTATATAAAAACAGGGAGACTTAATTTGATGATGATAATAGTTGTTTTAAGGGTCCTAACATCTGTGTCATCGGCCCCTAATGGTTTGGTTGATGGTGAAAATGATAATGTAATGTAAACTTTAACTAAAACTAACAACAGACTTACAGCTAAATCTAACTACGGACTTACTAGAACAACGAATGTAAAACATAAAAAGAATGAGGTAAATAAAGGACAGGAGGTAAATAAATGGTGTCGAGCCATTTCGTCCAGGTGCCATTTCGTCCAAGTGCCATTTCGTCCAAATTCCACGAACAGAGGCAGGTGGGCTGACTCTCTGCCGGCCCACTAGTGCTATTTCGTCCAAACACCTATGATTGACAGTTTGACAGGTCTACAATAACTCTTTCATTTCATTGCGTTTCTTGTTAGAAATAAGTAATTTTTTGATGCTTGTAATAATGGACGTTACTCGCTCATCTCGTTTGCCACCAGTCAACTATAGTTTACAATGAAATGCTTATAATGTAAACAACATAGTGAGAATAGAAAAAAAAATATTTTCACAAATCAGGTGATGATGATAATTGTTGATTTAAGGGGCCTAACATTTAGGTTATCGGCCCCTAACGGTCTGGGTGATAGCGAAAATGACAATGAAGTGTAAACCAGAACGAAAATTAAGTGACAAAAAAAATACTTACAAAAAAGGAACTCAGATTGAAACTACTCACAAAATGGAGAGCGGTACTACTTACAAATCGGAATTTAGAACGAAAATACTCACAAAAGGAATAGTTTGAATAATACGCACAAAATGTACGTCAGGTTCAAAATACGTACAAAATGCAATGTAGAGTCGAAATACTTACAAAATGCAAGTGAAATTCAAAATACTTACAAAATGCAAATGAGATTGAAAATACGTACAAGATGCAAATGAGGTTCAAAATACTTACAAAATGCAATTGAAATTGAAAATACAATATGGAATGTAGATGAAAAACGCGCATTTCAGATTCCAAATAACCACAAAGTGCAATTGAAATTCAGCTGGGTCGCCAACCCATGTCCCACTAGATGTGAGCCCCTGGGGGAAGGTGATAATTAAAATATATCCAAATTTGCATTACTAAAATATCTGTTTAAATAAATATCTTATCATATATCAAGCAGGAATATGGGTTTATTCGTTAAAATTACATGGGGACTATGAAGGGCTTTGGGGAGGGAGCCCTAAGGGAATATCCCACAACCTGTAGTTGTGCACATAAGCACAGGGGTCATTGACTACCTGCACTGCCTCAACCCTGTCAACATTTTGTCTGGACGAGATGGCACTCATTAAATTGTGTAATAATATGTAAAACCGAGCTGGACGAAATGGCTCGATTTTCAAGGAAATTTGTTGCTGGACGAAATGGCACTGAACCAAAGAAATGCCCTCAACCCTCGAATAATGAGGATTGAGGATGTCAGCAGGAAGGAGAGCCATGAAATGTAGATAAGAAAGGGAAACAAGAGAGGGACAAATCCAGATGCAGTGAAAATAGGTGAAAAATACCAGACCCAGCTCAGGAATCTCTCAGGTCACCGACTCTCAAACTCTCCAGCTGTAAGCCACTGAGGGTGTAGCACTATCCAGGCTGTACCAGAAGTGGCGGAGCAACATACACCGTGCCTCTTTTAGGGCCTTGAGCAGATGGCAGGACATACCATGAAAAGTAAAAGAAAAGAAGAATGAGGGATCAGGAAAGATAAGACAAGGACCAATTAAGTCTGTACATGGAAATACTCCCTAGACCTCGGATACCCCAATGCCATCGGGGTCGGAAGACAACACGAACTGACCAGAGAAGGTCGACAGGAAAGATGACAGAGAGGAGCCTGGTACAAGTAACTGGAAGAAATACCGGACTCAGCTGGAGTCCCGTGATCGCCAACCCATGTCCCACTAGTTGTGAGCCTCTCGGGAGGAAATTTAATTTTTGGATGGACCTCGTAGCCTGTATATGTAAGATAGACTTGATCGAAACAATTACAAAGAGTGCGTTAATTGTTTATTCAGCAACTGTACATTTGATCATCCTGAGGAACGTATGTAATCTGACACACGGCTTTCACTGTGATATCCTATGCACTAGCAAGGAGCTCGAGACTGCATACATTCATAATAGAGGCCCAAATGCATTTCAAAGCGAATAGGGAAGTGGACTGAGTAGGGAATTATGCTTGAATGCGACATAAGATATTGATCCATTGAAGCTAACATCGGTAGCGCTACTTTTATGATTATAGATATAGCCGCCAATAGGCTTTAAAAACATGCATTGGTCTGAGTGGGTGGCACGAGAGAGCTTAGAGGTAGAAAGAAAAAAGAACGATCTTAATGAATTTTGCAAGGACTCGTATGAACTGTACGCAAGCTACTGGCATTCATTTCTAGGTCAAGAGGTCTGAATGGATGCAGCCTGATTAAATATAAAATCTCCTGCCATTTAATCAGATTTGAGCAATTAAACTTGGTGCACTCAGCCTCGTGAAGGGAACTGAATTGATTAATGACATGACAATTAGATATAAAATTGATAATTTCCATACGAGTGTCTTAATTACCATTATAGGCGACTTGCATACGACTATTTATGTTCGACGATAATTATAACTTTATTATATGTTCTAAGATAAATATACATAAATATATTTCGTGATTTTGTCGTTTGTATTCCTCTTATTGGGAATTGTGTGCACTCAGCATTTGCTCTCTACCCAATAACGAATCCCAAAGCTTTGAAACATTGTTTATCCTGAAGTAGCACCAATAGATAGCGTATAGGTACTTATTGGGATCATTTTGTTATTTTGTTTATGTTTCCTTATATCCATCTAACCATCCCACCTCCCCCCCCCCCCTCCTTTCTTTTGGACATCCTCATTCTTCGAGGAGTCTCTATATTTTCACCCCGCCCCCTTTACCTTCTCCATACTCACTACTCTGTCCGCCGTTCTACCATGGTCCATTCAGTAATTTCTGGCAGCTGCTCTCTGGTGACGAACCGAGGAATTTATCTATATTTTTGTAATCTCATTGATATACTTTCTTTGGCCACATTGTTTGATTTCCATTGAAAAAGGAGGCAAGGTTTCTCCGAAAAATATGGTTCTAATCTAAATACACACGGCATTAGCCCAAAAAATATGAATTATTTAAATAATAATAATAAGAATCATTACTATCGGACCCGTGCGAGAAATCTCGCATATGAAATAGGCGTCCCAGTGGCCAAAATGCAAAATGGACAGCAATGATGTCGCGTATTTTCCTACAGCAACAGTATTTGCAAATCGCACACTTCTTATAAAAATTGATATTTATGAAATTAGAGTGCAATTGATTGACAGCTTACTATCACTTACCGGTTATTCGATATTTATGACATTATGCGATATGAGTAGTCTACTCATTCTTACTGTTTCTGAAATCCATGCAAAATGATAAAGGAAAGACCTCGGAATGTTAAAATGACATGAAACAGGCGCCATAGCGGCCAAAATGTGAAGTGGACAGCAATTATGGAGCTTATTCTCCTACAGCAACAGTATCTGCAAATCGCACACTTCGTACATTTTTTTAAATTAATTTTTCAAAGAAATTATTCATATTTATGAAATTAGAGTGCAATTCGTCACTGCTAATGTCTATTTTCTTTCATTTGAATGCTCATTTGTCACGATCAGTCACTTGTGAGCGGCGCAGGAGGGATCTATACTGTTGAAATAATACAGGGTGATTCAAAAAGAATACCACAACTTTAGGAATTTAAAACCCTGCAACGAAAAAAGGCAGAGCTAAGCACTATCTGTCGGCGAATTAAGGGAGCTATAAATTTCATTTAGTTGTACATTTGTTCGCTTGAGGCGCTGTTGACTAGGCGTCAGCGTCAGTTGATGCTAAGATGGCGACCGCTCAACAGAAAGCTTTTTGTGTTATTGAGTACGGCAGAAGTGAATCGACGACAGTTGTTCAGCGTGCATTTCGAACGAAGTATGGTGTTCAACCTCCTGATAGGTGGTGTATTAAACGTTGGTATAAACAGTTTACAGAGAATGGGTGTTTGTGCAAAGGGAAAAGTTCTGGACGGCCGAGAACGAGTGATGAAAATGTAGCACGCATCCAGCAAGCATTTGTTCGCAGCCCAGGAAAATCGACTCGCAGAGCTAGCAGAGAGCTGCAAATTCCACAATCAACTGTATGGAGAGTCCTACGAAAAGGGTTAGTTATGAAACCTTATCGTCTGAAATTGGTTCAAGCACTGTCTGCAGCTGATAAGATTAAAAGAATCGATTTCTGTGATTTTATCCATGCTCAAATGGAAACAGATGAATATTTCGTTTCAAAGATTGTGTTTAGTGAATAAGCAACTTTCCACACTAACGGGAAAGTCAACCGTCAAAATGTCTATATATGGGGCACTGAGAATCCGCGGGAAACAATTCAGCATGAACGTGACTCGCCTAAGGTGAACGTTTTCTGTGCCATTTCAGCCAATAAAGTTTTTGGTCCCTTTTTCTTCGAAGGTGCTACTGTAACTGGACTACAGTATCTGGAGATGTTAGAGAATTGGCTGTTCCCTCAGCTCGAACAAGAAGCACAACAATTCATATTTCAGCAGGATGGAGCGCCACCACATTGGCACTTATCTGTCCGTAACTACCTGAACGTCAACTACCCGAGGCGATGGATCGGCCGGCAGGCAGCCCGTGACAGAGCACTTCATCACTGGCCTCCTAGAAGCCCTGATCTTACCCCGTGCGATTTTTTCTTATGGGGGTATGTTAAGGATATGGTGTTTCGGCCACCTCTCCCAGCCACCATTGATGATTTGAAACAAGAAATAACAGCAGCTATCCAAACTGTTACGCCTGATATGCTACAGAGAGTGTGGCACGAGTTGGAGTATCGGGTTGATATTGCTCGAGTGTCTGAAGGGGGCCATATTGAACATCTCGGAACTTGTTTTTGAGTGAAAAAAAAACCTTTTTAAATACTCTTTGTAATGATGTATAACAGAAGGTTATATTATGTTTCTTTCATTAAATACACATTTTTTAAGTTATGGTATTCTTTTTGAATCACCCTGTATATACTAGCGGACCCGATCGAAAAATCTCGCATGTTCATAAACCACACTTTCCCCATAGGTTTATAATGAGTGACTTAAGGAGAAAGGTTATGTTTTTATTTCAACCAAATGATTATAGAACACTATTTACATTTCAGGATAAAGGAAGAACCTCAGAATGTTAATATGACTTGAAACAGGCGTCACAGCGGCCCGTAGATGGCAATTATGGAGCTTATTTTCCTACAGCAACGGTGTTTGCAAATCGCACACTTCGTACATTATTTTAAAGTCAGTTTTTAAAGAAATTAGAGATATTAATGAAATTATAGTGCAATAAGTCACTGCTAATGTCTATTCTCTTTCATTTGAATGCTCAATTGTCACGATCGGTCGCTTGTGAGCGCCGCAGGAGGGATCTATACTACTGAAATAATATTTATGATGATAATAATAATAATAATTATAATAAAATATTGTTTACATTCGAATTGAGCCACTATGGACTACGAGTAAACAATCAATATAATTGTCTGTGTCTTACTCTTGTTTGTCTGCCAGCTTTGTTGTCCTGCCAGTATCTCCTAGGTCCATGACTCGTGCCTTCTTCCGAGCTTCTGAAAGAGATCCCCTCCGTTGTGTGGGTGCTGCCCCTACCATAAATCTCCAGTAGTTTATGATCATTTGTCTAAATTCATTCCTGTTCAGAATTTTTTCCTCCAGAATACCGATTTCTGTAGGATTTTTACTAGCCTATTTTCGATTTTGAAAAAATAGGCTTATGAGATCACCTTTTGTCCGTGTGTGTGTGTGATTCATGTGTGTGTGTCCCCCCCCCCTAATAAAATCTAAACGGCTAGAGCGATTTCAATGAAACTCGGAAAAATCATAGCACTATTCTCGGCGACCTCGACCGTGCCCTTCAAATTTTGTTACGACTCACCAATCCAACATGGCGGCTGTGCGAAATATTTCACCAGCATTCAATATCTCCGAAACTATTACCGATATTACCCTGACATTTTCTATGGTCATAGAGGGAACTACTATAAGTTCACTTATGTGACTTTTGAAAACCTGGTAACTACAAAACCAACATGGCGGCCAAGCGAATTTGCGACTTTTAAATAGACGTTTCTCGCGATTTGACCAACCAAACGCAATGCAACTTGGTACAGTATATGTTTATATACATTGTAATGCACCGACATCTAACTTCGTTCAATTGTTTAAATAATCACAAGATGGCGGATGTGCGAAATATTTCACCGGCATTCTATATCTCTGAAACTATTAGCGATAAAACCCTGAAATTTTGTACGGAGATAAAGGGCACTACTGGAAGTCCATCTATAAGACTTTCAAAAACCGGTTAACTACAAAACGAACATGGCGGCCAAGCGAATTTGAAAATTTTAAATAGACCTTTCTCGCGATTTAATGTTCCAAGCGCACTGAAACCTGGCACAGGAAATATTTATACACATTGTAATCCAATGGTATCTAATTTAGTTCAATTGTTTACATAACCTCAAGATGGCGGCAGTGCGGATTTTAATAATAAGATTTTATTCATTGTGATGTAGTTATGCGATCGAAGTGAAAGTTTGAATAATGAACCTACGAAATAATTTTCCTTTAATGGTACTGTCCCCTTTGAACACATAATAAACACTAAAAATATTAATTTAACACACAATCTTGATTATTTTACACTTCACAATTCTCGATCACTAGGCCGTATTTCTGAGCCTATCACACGTGATCTTCTTAAATTCCCGTTTCCAAGGGTGAACTTTATTCGATGTCGGCTTCCTATCCCGCAGAATGCGAAAGTCTCGAAACATCTACTAGTCCCTGGAGTCCAAATTCTGCTACTCCTATCCTGGATGACCGGCTATTTATCTAGCTTGCACGGCTTCTTTGTAGATCTGTCTGTCGATCCTAACGAAAGTCTATTCGGATCGAGGTCTCCTCAATGACCTATAGATTTAGTTTATAGCAGCTAGTACTTCTCGATTCTAGTATTTTTAGAATAGTTCGCCTGCTTTCTGGAGATAATGTTTATAGTCTCCTATCTTCTCTATTGGAACTGTTTTAGCACTCCTACGTTTCTGATATACGTTCCGAACCTTATTCTGTTCTTCCCTTTTTGGGTTCTTTAATTTTAAATAACAGTTGATCTTTCTGGTACGGTACTTCGGTACGTTATGATCTATTCGTTCGTCTATTTAACGACCTATCGCCTTTAAGTCCGACGTTCGCAGCCTGCTCTGACTATATCTTACGAACTTTCACTATAACCTGTATACAGTCGGGCCTAAATCCCGTAATTAGGATTTTCCTAATATTTCAATACGGCGATACTTTAAATTTCTTCTTGACCACTCCTTGTGGAGGCAAGCAAGTCGTTAATACTGCGATGCCTATGGCTATCGGTTATTACTTCTGCGGAGTAACACAGCGTTTCTCCCCTCAAGGAGTACTGGTAGCTGTTTTCGATGTGACGCAGAGTTACGCCCTACAAGGCTGTCTGAATACTGATGTGCTGATGATCCAGCGTCACGTCCCCTCACGGACTGTCGGAATGACTGCACTGCATGATTGGCTTGGTGAAACCCGAAGCTTTATACTATTTTACTACAAAAAATAAGACTCTAGCCTTTTCTGTGGTCAACTTCTAAAATAATGGTGCCACAAATATAAAAATTATACCTTCCGAAAGCTCGTCTTCTCAATGTCACATAATCTCATTGCACCTAAGAATCGATCGTGAAATTCGGAGATATTAATTAATTTCTCGTCCTCAATTGTGTGGGTGTTGCATTTCTTTTGCTTTCTCCCCACCACACAGGCCGTGGGACTTCCCCAATGACGTCGTCTTACGTTAGCAGTTTTTTTCTGCGCAATTATTAAATGGTTTCTCTTTACTGAAAAATCTCTCATTCAAAATGATTCACTGTACTGTACTTGTTTACTCATTATTATGCTCGTAAACGTGTTAATTTTAATTATTCCTCTTCTGGCGCATAAGCGGTGTTGTCATTTTCCAGCAACGTAAGCTTGATTTCCGATTCAGGCTTCCTTGTTTAATCCTGGGAAATTTCCACTCGGTTATTAATACTCGTGACTCGCTCCCTTCAGAATGTCAAGAGGGGTGATATCATCCTCTTGACACCTGGTCCTCGTTAGTTGCACAACCTTATACTGGCCTCCTAGCTTGATCTTTCTTAAAGTTACATTAGAAACTGTACGTTTCTTTGATTTCTTCCTCAAATGCATGGATTCGACCATCCATGGACCTGATGGCACATGGGTTCATCTCTCCCCTCCTTAGGTAAATAAATTTTCGAAAATTTTTGAGGAAATTTATTTCAATTAAATTTGTATTTCTTTATTCGTCGAAGCCATCATAACGTTGTCCGTACCTTCCGTTGTTTTTACTTCTTTAAAGTCGTATCCGGTAATTGTGTAGGTCGGGTATGCTCTGTCCCTACCCTTTCTTTCTTTATTTATTTGTCTGGTCTTTAAGTCCCCAGAACCTCATTCTTCCTTACGGGTTTGGTCTATCCCTACCCGTTTCCTTATTTCATCATTTTCTTTTCTTAAATTGGAATTTTCTTCTTCAATAAATTCAATTATTTCTTTAATTTCCCAATATAATTTCTGCACTTCGCATTCGCACTCGAATGCTTGAGCTCTATTTTCTTTTTCTTCCTTATTCTTGTTGATGTCAAAAGCGGATTCATCTCTACAAGTTTCCATAACCAGGGCTTGTTCATTTTCTTCATCATAATCTTCGGGAGGGTAATATAATTTCAAATTTGCTGAATTCATGGTCACTTCGTGATCCGTTTCACAGTGCCGAATTCTATATGCGTTATTCCTCAAATCTCTGATTATTTGATATGGTCCGTGGTACATTTTCTGGAACTTCTTGTACACACGGTTCCCTGGATCCGAAATGGCTGGTCTTTTCACTAACACCATTTCTCCTGCTAATAATGGTCGATGATACCTCTTATGACTATTTCTTCTCTGCCTCCTGTCGGCTTGAGCTTTTAGATGCTCAAAGGCTCTTCTAATTCGTACATCTCTTCCCGGCTGAGCGTCTGCTGGCCTAGGAATTACCAGACTCCAAGGTCTTTCTGGTTGCTCATTACGATGTAACGTTATGGGTATCTCTCCTGTGGATTCATGGATTGTATTATTTATACAGAATTCGATAATATCCAAGATATCTATCCACTTCCAATTTTCTTCGGCACAGTATATTCTACAATACTTGGCCGTCTCTCTCATAACTCTTTCTACAGGGTTTGCCTCAGGATGGCGAATACTTGACAAAATCTGACGTATTCCAAGTCTTTCTAATTCTCGTCTGAACTCTACACTGGTGAAACAACTGCCGTGATCCGATAACAAATTCTCAGGTTTCCCCAGAATCGGTATCACTTTTTCTTTAAGTCGTTTTAACACCTGTTTGGTACTAGTCTTCTGTATGGGAGCAAGGACAACCATTTTAGTGAAGACATCCATAGCCACCATTATGTGTCGATTTCCTCTTCTTGCCTTTGGCAAAGGTCCAAAATTATCAATAGATATGATTTGGCCGGGCCTTTCGGGCAACAATGGTATAGGCTTCTGTCTCATCAGAAATGCATTAGGTTTGATCCTTTGACATAGATCACATGTCTTTAGCGTGTCCCTTACAGTTTCTCTCAGTCTCGGCCATACAAATGCTTCTTTCAGCATTGAGACTGTTTTGTCGACTCCCATATGTCCGAACGATCTATGGGCTAACCATACTATTTTCCTCTGCAAAATTGCAGGTACAACAATCCTTAATTTTGTATGGTCAGAGTCCACAAACTTATATAACAATCCATTATAAAACGTGTAGTCTTGTGCTATCTTCTCAGCTTCCGTGTACGCTGGTGTTCCTCTTATCAAGCTTCCCTCAAGGAATGATATCAGCATATTCATCCATGGATCTTCCCGTTGTCTTTGACTAATGCTTCTTAACTCATTAAGAGTACGCTGATCCCTGTCTTCCAAATCTATAGCCATTACTTCCTCTTCTATGGACTCTGGCTGTCTACTTAAGTAGTCTGGAACTATGTTTTCCTTTCCTGGGCAGTACTCTATCTTGACATCAAATTGTTGAATATATAAAGCCCAACGCATCAACCTTTGACTGGATAAGTCAGTCTTCATCAAAAAGGTTAAGGCTTTATGATCCGTCCTTAGAATGACCTGAAACCCATATACGATCTTCCGCCAATATTGCAACGCGTGCAATATCGCTAACAGCTCGATCTCGCTGATCGTATAATTTTTCTCGTGTGGTTTCAGTCTCCTACTTGTGAAAGCTAGATAGTTCTTCTTATCAGGGTTTTCCGGGTTCTCCTGATATAGCATTGCCCCTATTCCAATCTGGGATGCGTCTGTCTGAATGATAAATCTCTGATTAAAATCAGGATATCCTAGCTTCACGTAATTTAAAAGCATTTCCTTGGCCTCTACAAATGCTTTTTCTGCTTCCTCCGTCCATTTCCACTTGCCCCCCTTCTTCAGAAGGTATTGTAGTGGTGCAACAGTTTTGGTGTATGATGGACAATGTCCTGAGAAGAACCCAATCAATCCCAAAAACTGGCGAACGTTCTTCACTTTCAAAGGCCTTGGAAAATCCCTCATCGATTCCAATTTGCATGGATTTGGTTTAACACCATCCTTGTCAATCACATGCCCTAAAAATGTCACTTGCCTTTGACAAAAATTCGATTTCTTTAAATTTATCTTAAAATTTGCCCTTCTTAAGTCTTCCAATAATTTCTTCAAATTTCCTAAATGTTCCTCAATGTTCTCCGAGGTAAGCAAAATGTCATCTACGTATCGGATAGTGCAATCTTTCACTTCCTCTGACAGGTTTCGATCAAGCGCTCTTATTAATGCCGATCCTGCGGTCTTCAATCCAAACGGACATCTTCTAAAGCAGTATGTTTGTTGATCGAACTGAAATCCAGTCAACAAGCTGGTTTTCTCTTCCAGTTCGAGATGATGATACGAAGAAGTCATGTCAATATTCGTAAAAATCTTCTTGCCTTTAAACTTCCTCAGTATTTCTTTTATGGGTGGTGCCGAATCATTTTCTGGTATGATTTTTGCATTTAAATTTCTGGCATCTAAACACACCCTTACTGAGCCATCCGGTTTACTCACAATCACTAATGGACTAACATATGGTGTCGCCATCTTTTCTATAACACCTGCATTCATCATCTCCTGCAGTGTTTTCTTGGTTTGTGGGTAATGTTTTTCCGCAACCGGGTATGGTTTTTGTTTGAACGGTGCCCAATCGTTGACTTGGAACGCGTATTTAAAATTTTCAATCTTCCCTGGCTTGGAATCAAATACGTCCCTATAATCCAATAATAATTTCTTTAACTGTTCCTTAATTTCGAGTCTGACTTTAGCTTCCTCGACTTTTCCTGACAGGTTGGTCTCGAACTCATTTTCCACATTATCTTCGAGTTCTATGTTGAGGACTTCAAATATCTTTTCTATATCCTTATAGTCTTCCTCAATCACTTCTTCCATATGCCATACCTGTTCTTCTATTTTCGCATCCTGTTCCTGTAGGTTAATGTTTTGCTCATCCACATCCTCTCTTTGAATTCTAATGCAGTTTTGCGCTAGGTCTATAATGACCTTGTTCTCACGGATAAAATCAATACCTAATATGACATTATACGGTAATTGATTTACCAGCAAAAAGCACTGTGAAATTTCAGCGTTACCCATGATCAGATCAATGTATACCTGAAATTTACACGTCAAAGATTTTTCAGGGATAATTCCCTTAATCTTTATACTTGATGTGGGAATCTTTAGTACTCGGCCCCTTGTTTCCAATTCATTTAAAAGGGTTTGTGTAATTAGACTTATTGTGGATCCAGTATCAATCAATGCTCTGACCAGTAATCCTTCTATCCTAAGCATAATTATAGGTAATTCTCTTTTAACAGGTGGGATTCCTTCCACATCCTCGTTAATTAGCTCATCTGGTCTAGCTATCCAATTTACAATTTCTACCTCCTCCCAGCTCCTGGTATGTTTCCACTTTTGACAATTTAAATTTGGAGTTTTCTTTTATCCTGAGGGCTCCCTTTTCCCTCATTCTTTAGCTGAGCTTGTAATTCCAAGCTTTGAGCTCCGTCTAGTCGGTCGGGTGATTTCCGGTTCTTGATTGCCTCACTCCAACGGACTTTTTGCCTATCAGGTTCATCTGGTCTTTCGTTCATATAACGAAGACTTTCCTGATATCTTTCTTCTATTTCGGCCCGATATTCATCATCCCTATCGTCTGGCCTGACATTCCTTCTGGGATAATTCTCCCATTTCTTTCTGTTTTCTTGCCTTTGATGGTTATTGTTATAGGGTCGGCTTTCCTGTTGCCTATAACCCGTAGTTCTAGGATTTCTTCCTCGATATCCTCCCCTGTGATATGGCTGTATCCTTCTAGGCTCCTGGTGCCCATACTCTCGACCTAGTCCTTGAGTATCCGTACTGGTGGACTGATTCCTGGTCACTGGTTTTTCTCCAGTTTCCTGACTGCTGGCCATGTGTACTTGCTCCGTTTGTCTTTGATGCCGAGGGGTTACGTGCGAAGTCGTCATATCTAACTGACGTAATACACTTTCCACTTCCACAGCACTTCTGGCTTTGGATGAGATTAGCAGCCTCTGAATCTCATACGGAAGCTGTCTTGCAATGGCGGCACACAGGTCGTTTTCTGCCGGAGCAATATCCAGTTCGCGGAATTTACATAGCTGAGCAGTGAAAAATTCAGAGTATTTAGTAGGTGCATTGGTGCTGTACTTCCTAGAGTACAGATCTAGCCTTAAATTTTCTTGGACATCTGCTGCCCAATATCTTTTTAAAAATGCTTCCCTAAAGCCTTCCACCGTATCAAAGGTGTATCTGAAGCTTCTGAACCAGGTGAGACAATCACCTGCCAACAGTTTTTCAATAGCTCTCAGTCTCCGATCCTGAGGAACCTTCATTTCGTTTAGATACTCTGCCACTTCTTTTAGCCAGTATTTTGGAGTAATAGACATGTTATTACCCGTAAACTTTACTGGTCTGTCCTCATTGGATTTAATAATGTTTATTATCTGGCCATTTGTCTGATTCATGTACGGGGTTGACATTGCCATTGGATATCCTGGGTTCTTATAAGGGCTCTCCCCTCCTAAGTCCCTCTCCGTATCTGTGCCTTGTTCACGGGAATCTACCCATCCTGTCTTTGGAAACTCCTCCTGATTTTCGAATTCTAACTTCCTTTCTCTTCGGGCACTTTCTTCATTTGCCATGAGTTGGATTTCCATTTGACTATTCTTATGTTCAGTCCTCTCCAATCGGGATCTTAATTCATCCTGAATTCTTTCTTGATTTCTTTTAATATCTTCCTCTACCTTTTTGGATTGGAATTTCTCATCCCTGTAACTATCCCTGAATTCATTAATTTTTCTTCTACCTCTTTCTTAAAGATCCTGACCTTTTGGTCTATCATTTCTGGTTTCACGTCACCTCTAGTATCTAGGTCTTCTCGTATTTTTTCTATTTTCTTCTCCATCTCTCTGCGTTCTTTGACCATATCCCCTTTAATTCCTTCAAGTTTTTTCTCCGTTTTCTCTTGATTCTTATTTAATATCATCAAGTCATTTTGGATCTGGCCTACTTCCTTATGAGTTTTTCCTATTTCGACCTTTAATGTTCCGATGGTTTCCTGAACCTCACTAATACCCTGACCTATTTCATCTATCTTATGGGTGTTATCCTTATTTTCGCCCTCTCGTTGTTTTCTTTCACTCTGAAGATGCCCCTCGTATACACCTAATCTTTGATCTATTTTCGTTTCGTACGTCTTCCAATTATCATCTACCTGCTTAGTAAAATGATCAATCTGATCTTTCATCTCCTTAACATCCTTTAGATTTTGATTCTTCATCTCAGTTACCTCAATCTGAACTACACCGATTTTGTTCTCGAGGGTCCCTACTTTCTCCTCAACCCCTTCAAATCTATCTCCTAGCTTATTCACGCTTTGTTTTATTTCCTCCCGGGAAGCCTTACAAATCTCGCTGTTAGACTTTATCTGAGCTTCTAATTTTTCCTGCACACCTTGGATCTGGGTTACAAGTCTCTTTTCACAATCATCACCCTTTGTTTCTATGTTAACCAATTTAGTTTCTAAAATTTTAAAATTTTCTTGACATGTATTTTGGGAATCTAACATATTTGTGTTCATAGTATCTAATTTGGCTTGCAATCCTAAATGAAATTCTTTATTTTCCTCTTTAATCTCATTTGCGATTTTCCCTTTTAGCTCATCTAACCTGTCCTCCAACCTAGTGTCAAAACCTTGAAATTTGGTATTCATTGTTTCTTCTAAAACCTCTCTGAGTCCATTTGACCCCCTTTTTATTCCCTCAATTTCAGCCTTCACTTCATTGTTCATTTTTAGACAGTTAGCTTTGATATCTACTAATTTAATTCCCATATTATCACTATTAGTTTTTAGTGACTCTAAACTTTGATTCATGGATCCTAACCTTTGGTTATTTTCCTCCTGTTGGCTGTCCAGCTTATTCAAACTCTCATTTATGGATTCGAACACTTCTTTATTTTCAGTCTGTTGGCTATCCAACTTATTCAAACTCTTATTTATGGATTCGAACACTTTGTTATTTTCATCCTTTTGGAGGCCCAATGTATTGTTTATAGCCTCCAATTTTTCACTACTATCGGCTTTTATCGCCTCCAAAAGCCCCTGCAATTCCTCACTCAATACCATCTTATTAGAATACAGTGGGCCACTAATGCCACCACACTAGTACATGCTTGAGAGATGATACTCTGAATCAGTGTGTCCCAATTTCTTTTAAAATATTACTTTGGTACGGGTATTCACTTACAACGTACCCTTTTGATACTTTTATTCAATTTCATAAACCTTTATGGAAGTATTTAAAATTCAAAATTTCGAAAAACCATTTTTTTTCAAAAAAAATGAAAATTTTGATTTTTCGAGAAAAACTCGGGTTTTCCCTAGGAAAACTCAGCCCTGCGTACTGGGCGCCATGATCTTAGATTATTAGGTGTATGATAAAATCATACAAGCCCCACGTTGGAAAACGCTTTAACAATTTAATTACTGACCCATAATCATCTACTTGTTCCAAATGAACAAGGAATCACAAATATAATAAAACAAATATTGTATTTAAAACATGTGGTTTCCACATAAACCAACAATTCCTACTTAGTCTCACTTCCATAAAGCATTAACAGTAAGTTTATATAACTCCGAGCTCTTATGGCTCCATGCATTTACATAATAATGGTGTCATTCTTGTACACCTCAAACACTATCCTTTATATTTTCTTATTTCTCAAAAACAAATATATAATTATATTTAAAATCTATGTTAATTATCTAACTCAATATTTTGGGCATGTCCACACATTCCGTTGTTATCATCTCTCTTTATTTTCACAAATATATTAAGGTAATCAGGAAATCCATTGTGTACTCCAGAGCGTGAAGGTACTTGACACAGTCAAAAAACTATAGTTACTCCCGAAACCTAGCCGCCTTCAATCAACTCGTGGAATCCTACGTCCATACATTATTACACTAGGGATTGTTATTTATATATTATGTCTTAATAGACCATTATCATATGAGAAACTACGATCTGAACAGGCAAACGAAAATATCAATCTACAAGGACCTCGGTTCAACGCCCGGGTCGTTAACAACTCTAAACACTCCTGGTGTATTCATTTCACTTTACAACATCTTACGAGACGGTTTCTGGTCCCTCTCGCTTTAAGAGAACTAGACACTTCTACTCGGGTGCGATTTATGACACGGAGGGTGACGGCGACTCCCTTTCTAACCCACGTTAGTAGCTTATTTCCAAGGCTTTCAAAACAAACCTTCACATTATATCCAGTTCTGGGGAGAGACCGGGCTTTTACTATACCGTATTCATTCAAACAACTATTCTTTGGTTCAAAGAACACTTTCGTAACTTTGGCATTTATTAATTATGAGAGGGTCCTCATTGATTGGGAAGATTAATACACATACGACGACGAAGAATTAAGGGGCTTTATCATAAGAAGATTCTGCGTTCGAATCTCTTCACGTGCCTCGGGAACCATTCCCTTACAGAGGACTTATACAAAATGCGATTTAGAGTCGGCCGTGGCCCATATGACATACGCTCAATAATACCATATATTAGCTCCCTTTTTTATACATACACAATGCCTCGTGATACTATGTCACAAATAGAGGACTTATACAATTATCAATTCACTGCAATCAACTACCCTCCATAAGTAATTTACCAAGTATTTTAACCACTACGCGTTCCTAGCGTGACATTTTAAATATTATTTGCGCTCTTTATGCGCTATGCATTATTTTAAGCCAAATTGTCTTCCCAAGAACTGATAAATCTCATTAGTAACAATTCATATTATTTTTATTCTCATATTAATCTTTTCATTGCCGATAAATCGCTCCCTTTTAAAACATTCATTAACATCATATCTTACACATACATTAAGGCTTAACGCTCTTATGTTCACATCAAATTATTTGATCTTTATTTAATATTTCCATATTTAATTATTATTATTATCTTTATTCTTTACACAAGCTCAAAAGCTATTTCTTTCATATCTCAACTTTACTTTATTTGAATATCTTTCATGATAATCATTGATATTTCGCTTGCTCTTATGACATTTGTTAAATACATTAACCCTTTATTCACTTATTTCCTCTACGGGATTTATTCTTTACATACTCATTTATGATTTCTCAAAATTTTTATTATTGTTCAGACCGCGTTCTGGCTTATTCAGTATTTATTTACTAACACACATCCCTTTTACTCAAAAACTCCGGTGGATTTGTACACAACCAATTTCTGACACCAAAATAGAATGAAATTTAGTACTCACATGTTTTTTTTTGAGATCGTCCCATGATCTTTAATCTTGTGTGGTGCTTCATTTCTGGGCCCACTTTGAACTTTTTACTCCATATTAAAAGAATTCATCTTATATATAAACACTTTTTGACATATATTTAAAACACTTAACATTGACGACATTTTTATACACTGATGTGTCCCCTTTGAACACATAATAAACACTAAAAATATTAATTTAACACACAATCTTGATTATTTTACACTTCACAATTCTCGATCACTAGGCCGTATTTCTGAGCCTATCACACGTGATCTTCTTAAATTCCCGTTTCCAAGGGTGAACTTTATTCGATGTCGGCTTCCTATCCTGCAGAATGCGAAAGTCTCGAAACATCTACTGTTCCCTGGAGTCCAAATTCTGCTACTCCTATCCTGGATGACCGGCTATTTATCTAGCTTGCACGGCTTCTTTGTAGATCTGTCTGTCGATCCTAACGAAAGTCTATTCGGATCGAGGTCTCCTCAATGACCTATAGATTTAGTTTATAGCAGCTAGTACTTCTCGATTCTAGTATTTTTAGAATAGTTCGCCTGCTTTCTGGAGATAATGTTTATAGTCTCCTATCTTCTCTATTGGAACTGTTTTAGCACTCCTACGTTTCTGATATACGTTCCGAACCTTATTCTGTTCTTCCCTTTTTGGGTTCTTTAATTTTAAATAACAGTTGATCTTTCTGGTACGGTACTTCGGTACGTTATGATCTATTCGTTCGTCTATTTAACGACCTATCGCCTTTAAGTCCGACGTTCGCAGCCTGCTCTGACTATATCTTACGAACTTTCACTATAACTTGTATACAGTCGGGCCTAAATCCCGTAATTAGGATTTTCCTAATATTTCAATACGGCGATACTTTAAATTTCTTCTTGACCACTCCTTGTGGAGGCAAGCAAGTCGTTAATACTGCGATGCCTATGGCTATCGGTAATTACTTCTGCGGAGTAACACAGCGTTTCTCCCCTCAAGGAGTACTGGTAGCTGTTTTCGATGTGACGCAGAGTTACGCCCTACAAGGCTGTCTGAATACTGATGTGCTGATGATCCAGCGTCACGTCCCCTCACGGACTGTCGGAATGACTGCACTGCATGATTGGCTTGGTGAAACCCGAAGCTTTATACTATTTTACTACAAAAAAATAAGACTCTAGCCTTTTCTGTGGTCAACTTCTAAAATAATGGTGCCACAAATATAAAAATTATACCTTCCGAAAGCTCGTCTTCTCAATGTCACATAATCTCATTGCACCTAAGAATCGATCGTGCAATTCGGAGATATTAATTAATTTCTCGTCCTCAATTGTGTGGGTGTTGCATTTCTTTTGCTTTCTCCCCACCACACAGGCCGTGGGACTTCCCCAATGACGTCGTCTTACGTTAGCAGTTTTTTTCTGCGCAATTATTAAATGGTTTCTCTTTACTGAAAAATCTCTCATTCAAAATGATTCACTGTACTGTACTTGTTTACTCATTATTATGCTCGTAAACGTGTTAATTTTAATTATTCCTCTTCTGGCGCATAAGCGGTGTTGTCATTTTCCAGCAACGTAAGCTTGATTTCCGATTCAGGCTTCCTTGTTTAATCCTGGGAAATTTCCACTCGGTTATTAATACTCGTGACTCGCTCCCTTCAGAATGTCAAGAGGGGTGATATCATCCTCTTGACACCTGGTCCTCGTTAGTTGCACAACCTTATACTGGCCTCCTAGCTTGATCTTTCTTAAAGTTACATTAGAAACTGTACGTTTCTTTGATTTCTTCCTCAAATGCATGGATTCGACCATCCATGGACCTGATGGCACATGGGTTCAGTACACGACTCTATGGCCTATACATTTAACAATCCAACATGGCGACCAACCGAAATATTTAGACGATACTGAATATCTACGAATCTATTTTAGCAATCAAACTGCATTTCTTAATGTTAATAGGGGCTATGAACTTAAGTTCACCTATAGGACTTTAAATAACCTGGTGATCACAAATCCAACATGGCGGTGACGCGAATTATAAATATTCACATGGACGTTTCTCGCAATTTAACCATCCGCGTGCAGTGAAACTTGGTACAGTAAATCCTTTTACGAATGTTAATCCACTGGCATCTGATTTATTTCAATTGTTTCCATAACCTCATGATGGCAGCTGTGAAAAATTTTTAAATCCCCTTGTTTTTCTTGTGTCCTAACTAAGCGATCGAAGTTTGAATACTACACGTTCACAATAATCTGCATGTAACAGTACATAACTCTAGGACCTACATATATAAAATCCAACATGGCGACCATCCGAAATATTTAGTCGGTTCTCAATATCTACGAATCTATTACAGCAATCAAACTGAAATTGTGTATGTTGATAGTGGCAATTAACATAAGTAGGATATATGAAAATAGGCTGTATAGTTCTTCACGGAACTACTTGTTATATTCTTGGAATCATCCCAATTATTTTGCCTTTGGTTTCACGAAATTCCAAACTTTCTTTGTCAGTCGATCATCGGACATTCCGTATACGTGCCCATACAATGGTTGGTTGGTTCCTCAGTTTAGGGGCTGCGACAAAGTGGTCATGTAGCCCCGTGTACTTGAGGTGTGTGTAGAGTCTGTCTGATAACCGGTGTTAATTGTGATGGCTGTATTAGTGTGTATCTGTTTTCAATTCAAGTATGAACTGCAGACAATTTTTTTCAAGTAGCTCATACTTTTGCCGCCAAACGCCACCGTCAACGACTACTAGGTCAGAACTTGGTTACCAGGTGCCACCGCAGTCGGCTCCTGGCGACGAACGTTGTAACCTATAGTTTAGCTTCACACAGGTGTAATTAGTGGAAGGCTCTTTAACATGCCATAAATCTATTACATGGGGCCGCCGGTTTTACTTCCCCTCCGAAGGAAGGCATACTGAGGGATTTTTAACACTCTTAAGAAATCTGGCGACTTCGGCCGGGTTTGAACCCGTGATCTTGGGCACAGAAGCTCAGCATGCTACCAACTACACCACCGAAGCCGCTTGCCCATACAATAACAACCGTTTCTTTTTCATTGTTGACGTGACTGGTTCTATCTTTCTGTACAACTCTTCATTTGATTTGAAACGTATGAGTCCGCCAACTCATCTGTTGATTAAAATCATTCTCAATATCCTCCGTTTAACTGGTCGACTAGTCTCTTGTTTGTTCGTAGTCGAAGTGTCCGAAGCATATACTATTATAGTAAGTTACTATATATTCCTTCACGTTTGACAACCGTGCTTTAGTGTCTTAACTTGGCCCCAATACTTAGTGACTTCTTATTATAGTGATTTTTGGTCAGGTGATATGCTGGGTCTAATTTTCAGATCCTATGGTAAATTGTTTCCTGTTCTAGGCCATTTTGTAGGATTAGGTATCTACCTATTTATTTTTTAAATTTGTTGTGCCCAACCAAGAAGCACGTTTGAACTTATTAGCACCTTTTCTTCTTCTTCCCTTCCCAATATCTCTCCATCCTCTCGCTGTGTTCCCCTTTACTCTGTTTTGTCCATCCTGTATTTTGTCCGTTGGGCTTCTCAGAAAATTTGTGTTAGTGAATTAAAATTCTGAATTTTGTTCTGCCTTGAATGGTTTCTTCATGACAGCCAATTTGATTTATATCTTCACCGATTTCTTTTTGCCAGTTGCTTTGATTTTTGTCGATAAGGCTAGGTTGAACATTTTCTTTGTGAGCCTGTTATTATCCTTTCTATATATTGGTGTCCGTAAAACTGTAACCGCTGTTTCTTTATGGTATCTGTGATTTTATCTCTAGCCTGAAAAATTTCTTGTGATTTCTTTTTCATCCAAATTCAATTTTCAGACTTTGGTCCTAAGATTTTCCTGAGGATTTTCCTTTCTGGTTTTTCGAACATTTTTATTCGAGGTTCGTCACAAATTATAATAGTTTCAGATCCATATAGAGCTTTTGTTTTGACGACTGTGTTATAATGTCTTAATTTTTACTTTTTTGATAAAGTTATTTTATTGTATCTGTTCCAAGTAATTTTGTATGCTGTTTGTAGTTTTGTAGTGCATTCTCTGTTAGCTTGCTGATTTAACCCTGCTGGTTCATTAATTTCACCTAAATATGTAAATTTGTCTATTTGAGCGATATTCCCATGGTTGGTGATTAATGGTTGATTGTTGAAACCTGATTTAGTCCCTTCCAAATACTTTGTCTTCTCAAATTCTAAATTATTAATATTATTATTATTATTAATAATAATAAAATTCATTTCTTACGTTACAGGCCTATTTGATCACGCGTAGCAATCATAACTACTTGTTCTTCCTGTTTTTCCAGTACTCGTTCATTCGTGCACTTAAGGCCCTCTTCCATTCTTCGGTCCACTTTGGTCTTTGGGCTGTAGTGTGCCCAACTCTAGGAATGGGTATTCCAAGATTCAGACACCTAGATATCAAGGGAAAGGCTACAGCCGCTTTTGAAAGTTGAGATATTTGAATATCGCGCTACATTGCTTCGAGAAGGAATTGGAAAGAATATACCGCTAAGAGCATGTCAAGTGACGTAGCGAGTAATAGCAGAGGTCGACGCTATTTATTGATTAAATAGTTAACCATGGAGTAGAGACTTGAGACTGGGATCAGATTACTGGCACGGCCAAATGAAAGAGAATGCAATTAGTATCAAGTAAATCGGACCAGGGATACCCGAGATATGAGGATTTCCAGATATCAGCTGATGCAGCGTGACCCTGACAGTTTTGAATAAAAGCCGGCTGGCGCAGGCATCAGGAGCTCACTTCAACACAAGCACTTGCCTAGCAAGGTGCTGCTACGCTGAGCCAAGGCACATGGTTGCCGGATCTACGCAGAAGTTATTTTCAAAGTTGTGATAGTCACAAAAGTGCTGCGCTACGAGTGGAACTTAGTAAGTTTCCGGCAGGGAGAATCACTGAGGTGATTGATTTTTTTCTACAGACACTGGAGAAATATTTTTATTTCTACATGGACATATGCTAGACTTTGTCTAGAATTAGTACTTTGTCACAGACCAGTAAGAACCTAATACTTGGATATTTAAGTCCATTTCAGTCAGTTTTCATTTTTGTAACTTAATAACCATTTCGATATATCAGTACACTGAAGACCAGTCTATCACGGTGGTGTTCATTAGCCAACGCAGGGAAACTACATGTTGCTTCGTGCATGGTAGATGGTGTGAAGCCATGCCCAGGGAACGATCTTCAGAACAGCCGTTGATTGGTTAGATTGTCAGTGTTTTCTTGTACTGAAAAGATTACCGTGAGTTATGTTACAACTGACATATCTAAGAATAGATCACTTAGATCTGACCCCATTTAAGCAAACTGTTATGGCTTTAATAGAAGCCCATATTAAAATGAATCAACAGTTACTTCAAACGTCAAGAGATACTACCACTATGTCTTGTTAGACGGATTGTGGGTATATAATGGCGGCCGATACAAGGATTATACATGCTTGTCCGATAGGGCATGTCTATGGATAAATCTGGTACAGACCAGGTTTACTACGCTTCAAGACCATCAAGAAATGTAAGCCACATTTGAGTTATATTATGCCTAGCTAATTGGAACAAACTATTTTTCTGCAAATGACCAACACATTTATTTTTCTTCGTATTTAAATCTTGCAATGATTTACGCAAGACATATTAGAGTTATTCTGAGTATTTTCAGCACTCGGAACATTTTAGGATCGATGACCGAGCATTTCGAGCATTTATTTGAATATTTCATATTTTAGGGATATCACGGAAAACCGTCGATGTAAAGGTTGAGTTATTTTTTTTGTTGAGGAATGGATATTTTTTCCATATTCGAAGATTCGAACATGTGGATTCTCACATAATGAGATGATAATTAAACACATTTAAAATAATATAAATAATAATAATAATACTAATCCACTAATAATAATAATAATAATAATAATTTTTATAATTTTTCTAAATAATTCTTGGATATTATATTTTATAATAATCATATGTATTGAGAGAGAGCCTATGAAGTAGTTTAATCATTTCTAGTTTGGAACAGGAGATTTTCCGAAGGAGAGTGGTTAGCGCAAGCCCGCATTCAACCAACATTTCAGTTCTGGTTGAACAGTTGATATTTGCAATGAGCAAAGTATATTTTTCAGATAACACGGGGAGGCATGAAACGGGAAGCAAATGATATTTGTATCAAATAGGATATTTTTGTATTTATATAAAATCATGACGTAAATACACTCGAAAGTGAAATAAAGATTTTCATAAGTCTGGTAAATTCACGGGTTGAACTGAATGGTAAAATAAAATAAACTTGTAAGTTTATTAATCTTCCAGTGTTGATAACAAGCAGAGGCTTGATTTATTGTATAAATTTTGGGAAGAAAATTTATATGTGTGGAGTAGTTGAAATGACATTTCCAGGTGCGCATGTTTAAGTCGCAGGAATGAAGAGTTTTTTTCGAGCATCAATCAAATAGCAGGTTCGATGGCTCAGGTTTATAGAAGGAGCATTGGAACTACACATTTCGTCGTATGAATGACCCGAAGGTTATTTCTTGAAACCATCAGTTCTTATTTCAACCTTGTTTACGAATTCCATTTAGACTTTGATTTTGCTAGAACCCGGATTTGTCATGATAGTAGTTTATTCTTCTTCAGAGGAAGACCTTTGCCGTTGTTGTTGTAATATTGTATTCTTACACAAATAATAGAATGGGACACTGCCAATTAAAAATAATTCTTTAACCACGAATAATTTGAAGGATATTTTCAATCCTAGTGCCATGAACTAAATTAATTTATTATGAAGCTACAATTCTTATTTCCGCATTCTGTCGAAGAATTGCAAGTTGTGAAAATTACTAGAAATGGCCATGAATATAAATATTTTTCATAATAATGATTCCAAGTGGAAAATTGAATAGTTGAATGGTCCAACAATTTATTGATCAAGTTGATGATTCAGAAATCATACATTTTGTTAGGAACTTGAAGTTCATAATCGAGTCACTTCTCGAATGTTTAATGTCAGAAGAACAATCAATTTCTGTTGTGCTTCGCACAGTTCTTCGATGCTATGCTCAAGGTCAAATACTTTTCAGATGTTATTAATATGTGTAAATAATTTGTGTTGATTCAATGATAATAATATTTTTCGACAATATATTTTTGAAACTGGAAAAATAAGTGAAAGTTAAAAATTCTATGAACATTTATTCTACGAGTGTTAATATTATGTAAAAATTCAAACAGTGAACTACGATATTTCCAGTAGAGACAATTAAATTTGAACTGGATTTAATCATAAATAATTTTGGAACACAGTCTACAGGACTAACAATCAGACTTGTGTTTCCAAAAAATAATTGTCAAATGTGTTTGGAAAATTTCTGTATATTGTGTAAATAAGAGTGTGGGTCGCCACACGTGAGTGATGCTGCTTTGAGCATTTTTTCAGTCAATTTTAAATTCAAAATAAACTGAGATAATTTTACTTGATGTGTTATACCCAATTGAATCTCCTTCTATCCTTATTGTTGCATTGAGCCTAAAATCAGCAAAGCATTTTTTTCATTTGATGTCGTTTTTGCGATTAGCTTTAACCCATCTGGCGCTCCGGGATATTTTGACTCTCGTGCTGACTGATTATTGGTAAAATGCATATGTGGTCGTGCGGACTCCGGTCTAAACGGGCACAGTAGGGGCTGCTTTCTCTGACATCACTTCCTACCGGTATACCCTTTGTCGAAAGACGCTTTTGTCTATGACGTCTTCAGGGTCGACCTGTGCTTTTTCCAGATAAATTTTGACTTGCGCCATCCAGGCTATAGTAATCTTGAGCCGCTGTATGTATCCAAGAATTTTGTTAGTGAGTCTGATTTGTGGGAGTCTGCTGATGTGGCCGAAATATTTTAGTTGCCTCTTTCTGATGTCTGCTGCGAGGTTGGATAATTTCTCTGTGGTGTCTCTGGAGTGAAGCCTGTATCCTTCATCTGTGAGCTTTGGTCCAATAATTTTCCTTATTATTTTTCTTTCCTCTGTGAGGATTTCTTCCAAGTCGCCCTTAATGTGTAACGTCAATGTCTCACTGGCATAAAGCACCTCAGGATTAATAACCGTGTTGTAATGACGAAGTTTGGTGAATGTGGACAGACATTCTTTGTTGTAGACACTCTGCAGCTTTCTTCATTTTCATTAATCTAGTGTTCTCTTTTCCTGCCGGATAAAGCATTTCACCTAGGTATTTAAAGTGGGCGACTCTATTGATCTTTCCATATTTCGTGTTTACATTCTGTATGTCGAACTTCGTACAAAAGAACTTTGTCATTTATAATTTATTTATTTACTAGCAGAAGTACCCGTTCTTCGAACGGTGTTCGGTGTTAACACCAGACATAATAATAATAATAATGATAATAATAATAATGTTATTGGTGTTACGTCCCTTTTAAGTACTGTTGCTTTTAGAGACGCACCAGACATTATCAATTGAGCTACTGTTGCAATGGTTAGCGGCTTGTCATTCCTTCATAAGTTTATCAAAACGAAGTTAGTTTTCTGGGAATATCACACACACTGTTTATTTAAGGGCCTTATAATGTGGTTTTCGGAGACCCTTTATAGACTCGCGAATTTTGTGTCTCACATTGAGAAGTGCAACATATGCTTTGGTCGTCCTTCTAGGATAATTTTTATATTTCGCCTATTTTAGCATGTATTTTGAGAAGTGTTTCCCTATATCCACCCTTCTACTGTATGAAATGAACGGTGAAGAGTTTTATAAATGATAGGTGTATTGACTCATGTTTACCATACCTAATTTTACGATCCACCAAGCATCCGAACATGAGTTATAGGCGTACAGAAGGATACACAGAATGACAGACAGACAGACAATACTATTGTCTACAACATATCACCCAGAAATCCAAATATGGGTATATCTACCACACAGTATCAAAGAAAATCATCCTTACGATGAACCTGTATGTCGACAAAAAAAAAAAAAAAGATTAGTTGAAATGTGCTCTCAAACTAAATTCACCTGACGTGTACTTCCTGACATGAAATAGAATTGAAAGCCTTGTAGATGAAACGCAATACACGTCACATAAAAACTGACCCTCTACGTTGTGTTGGGTCCCCATACACAGGAAGACCTCTTTCTTAAATTATAAAAGCTTGTGGTGCATGAAAATTCAGGTTCTTTAGTCTCAAATGGCCTAAATTCCTAAAAGCCGCAAAAACTGCTGATTCAATTCAGGAATTTTTGAAAATAATGTTGTTGTTTGGATATAGAATAGACCTTCTGCACTATATGTCGCACGTGAAAATTGCATGAAAAAATCCTAGGTTACCCCTTGACCCCCTTAATTGCATTGATGAATTATACAGTCTACGTTGGTTCCGTGATAACCTTATATTTGCAAACTTTCACAGAAATGTAATAAATGTAATAAATTGCTTCTTTCGTAGATGGAAAGTTGGATGCCACCCCTTCAGATAATGTTGTCATGGTTACCGATTTGCATACCTTCATTAGTTTGTTAAATTAAAGTTAATTAGTTTTCTGGGAATGTTTCAGAAATTGTTGGTTTTAGAGCCTTATAATGTAGTTTTCGAGGACCCTCGAGTTTTATTTCTGGCACCGAGGGGCTTTGTCTCGTCGTTGTACGCCATAATATAATACTACTAATAATAATATAACATAGGGATAGGAATATAATAGACCTGCCATACCACACCCGCAGATTTAAATCGCGTGAAAAAAATCTAGACTACCCCTTGACCCCCTTAAGCGCATTTTACGTATTGATGAAATTTACAGCTTAATTTGGTTCCATAATAACCATCTAACCGTTTGCAAACTTTCACACTAATGTAATTAATGGAATTTTATTGCGTCTTACAGCAATAGATGGATCTCTGAGAATCTGTTGCCATGGTTATTGGCTTGCATTCGTTCATAGTTTATTAAATTAAATTAGTTTCCTGGGAATATGTCAAAAACGGTTGGACGTAGGACCTTAAAATATGCTTTTAGGGCCCCCGAGTTTTGTCTCTCACATTGAGGGGCTGAAAATGAGCTTTGTCTCGTCCTTCTACTCCTATTTCAGCATGTAATTTAAGGGGGTATGCCCCCTTTTATGAGAGATATAGAGAAGAGTTACATCAATGATTAGTGTTGTGCCTCTGATGGATATCTGTACCAAATTTTACGTTGATACACCCAGCCGTTCTCGAGTTATAAGGGAACAAAGTTGTCCACAGACAATCAAGCAAACAGACAGACAGACCAAAACATTATTTTCGCGCGCATCTATCATAAAACAGACTGAAACGTGTAAATAACTCAAATTTCCGTAGAAATTCAGAAAAAAAGCCAAATTTTCTTTTTTATATATGTAGAGATATACTGCACCGCTCGATGTGACCGTGTTTTATTGCACAAATTTAGGTTTTACTCGCTAACCGTCGGAGATACTCGAAAAGTGATAAGAACCTTTTGGATAGAAAATTAAATTTTGAAGCTCGTGTGTGCCATCAAAAGTTTGCTATTTCCTACCGTTCTCTTTTTATTTGATATGGAAATATGAAATTTTGAAACCAAAGGGTATAGTGACGTCACTAAAATGGTCGCCATTTCTTAATAGTGAAAAATATCGAAATTAAAAGTATCCTATATGTAAACCTGGTATTTCAGCTACATCCATGCAAAATTTCATTTAAATCGGACCAGTGGTTCTTGCGTTATTAGGTAACAGACAGACAGACAGACAGACACACCATCTCATTTTTATATATTAGTATGATGATTGGTGTATTGACTCTCATGGTTACCATACCTAATTTTAAGATGCACCAAGCATCCGAACACGAGGTATAGGCGGACATAAAGATACACAGAAAGACAGACAGACAATTCTATTGTCTACAACATATTACCCAGATATCCAAACATAGGTATATTTACCACACAGTATCAAATAAAATCATCCTTATGATGAACCCGTATGTCGACAAAAAAAAATAGTTAAAATGTGCTCTCAGACTAAATTCACCTAACGTGTACTTCCTGACGTGAAATACAATTGAAAGTCTTGTAGACGAAACGCAATACACGTCACATAAAAACTGACCCTCTACGTTGTGCTAGGTGCCCATACACAGGAAGACCCCTTTCATAAATTATAAAGGCTTGTGGTGCATGAAAATTCAGGTTCTCTAGACTCAAATTGCCCAAATTCCTAAAAGCCGCAAAAAATGCTAGTTCAATTCAGGAATTTTTGAAAATAATGTTGCTGTTTGGAGATATAATAGACCTTCTGTACTATATGTCGAACGTGAAAATTGCATGAAAAAATTCTAGGTTATCCCTTCACCCACTTAATTGCATTGATGAATTATACGGTCTACGTTAGTTCCGTGATAACCTTATAGGCCCTAGCCATTTGCAAACTTTCACAGAAATGTAATAAATGGAGTGTCATTGCTTCTTACAGAAATAGATAGAAAGTTGTATGCCACCCAGTGAGATAATGTTCTCATGGTTACCGATTTGCATTCCTTCATTAGTTTGTTAAATTAAATTAAATTAGTTTTCTGGGAATATTTCACAAACTGTTGGATTTAGAGCCTTATAATTTAGTTTTCGAGGACCCTTTAGGGCCCCCGAGTTTTGTTGCTGACACCGAGGGGCTTTGTCTCGTCGTTGTACGCCATAATATAATACTAATAATAATATAATATAGGGAGAAATTATAACACCTATTTTTTATTATTTTTTATTCAGCCAATGGCCATGTACTTCTCTTTTCAGGACGGGTCAGGGAAGGGATATTATCAGAGAAAGAAGCATTCACATCGCGCTTGAGCAAAATGGAAATGGCCTACCATTTAACTAAGGACATCTATATGAAAAGGTCAATATCCTTCAACGCAAAACTAAAACATTACTGCAGTGTCATCCGTCCGGAAGTCTTGCATGCTTCTGAATGCCTCACGATGAACAAAAAAGGCTTGGTCGAGAAACTGGAGGCCAAAGAAAGAAAAATTTTGAGAAAGATATTGGGTTCCATCAAAGATAATGGGGAATACAGAAAACGGCATAACCATGACCTATATACTCATGTGGAGAAGATAAGCAACGTCATCCGGAAGAGAAGGTTACCATTTGTTGGAAATGTGAAACGAATGAGCCCAGCGAGACTGACCAACCGCAACATAACTTACTTTCAGGAGAGGAAAACAAAATGGGCCTGGTTCATTGAACTGGATAAAGATCTGAAAGAAGTGGGGATTACACCAACAGACATTCAGGAGTGCGTCCCACTCAAAGGGAAACTTCAAGCTTGTAAAGGTTTCCAAGAAAAACCGAAGCTGAAAACGGGAAAGATTTGGACCCAGGAACGGAAGGAAGTCCACCGAGAACGAATGCGGGCGTACAGGGCAAACATCAAAGCCAGTAGGAGACGGTTGGAATGACGCGGTCCATAGATGGCCTATACGAAATGAATGAATGAATGAATGAATGAATAATATGGGGATAGGAATATAATAGACCTGCCGTACCACACCCGCAGGTGTAAATCGCGTGAAAAAATTCTAGAGTATCCCTTGATCCCCTTAAACGCGTTAAACGTATTGATGAATTTCACGGCTTTGGTTCCGTGATAACCTTCTAGCCGTTTGCAAACTTTCACACTAATGTAATTAATGGAATTGCATTGCGTCTTACAGCAATAGATGGGACCTCTGAGAATCCGTTGGCATGGTTACTGGCTTGCATTCGTTCATTAGTTTATTAAATTAAATTAGTTTTTTGGGAATATCTAAAAAACGGTTGGTCTTCGGTCCTTAAAATGTGGTTTTCGGGGACCCGAGTTTTGTCTCTCACATTGAGGGGCTGAAAATGAGCTTTGTCTCGTCCTTCTACGCCTATTTCAGCATGTATTTAAAGGGGTTAGGCCCCCTTTATGAGAGGTACGGAGAAGAGTTACATCAATGATTGGTGTCGTGCCTCTGATGGATATCTGTACCAAATTTTACGTTGATACACCCAGTCGTTCTCGAGTTATAAGGGAACAAATTTGTCCACAGACAAACAAACAAACAAACAGACAGACAAACAAAAAAATATTTTCGCGCGCATCCATCATAAAACAGTCTGAAACGTGAAAACATCTCAAATTTCCGTAGAAATTCAGAGATAAACACACAAATTTTCATTTTTATATATAGAGAGATATACTGCACCGCTCGGTGTTGACCGTGTTTTATTGCACAGATTCTGGTTTTACTCGCTAACCGTTGGAGATATACAAAAAGTGATAAGGACCTTTCGGATAAAAAATTAAATGCTAAAGCTCATGTATATCATCAAAAGTTTGCTATTTCTTAGCGTTCTCTTTTTATTTGAAAAGGAAATATGAAATTTTGAAACCAAAGGGTGTAGTGACGTCACAAATGTCGGTTTTACTCGCTAACTGTTGGAGATACACGAAAAGTGATAAGGACCTTTCGGATAGGAAATTAAATTTCAAAGCTCGTATGTGCCATCAGAAGTTTGCTATTTCCTACCGTTCTCTTTTTATTTGATATGGAAATATGAAATATTGAAACCAAAGGGTCTAATGACGTCACTAAAATAGTCGCCATTTTTTAATAGTGCAAAATTTCGAAATCAAAAGTATCCTATATGTAAACCTGGTAAATCAGCTACATCCATGCAAAATTTCATTTAAATCGGACCAGTAGTTCTTGAGTTATTGAGTAACAGACAGACAGACAGACAGACAGACAGAAAGACAGACACACACCATCTCATTTTTATATATTAGTATGATTTATTTATTCATTAAACCCCAATAAAGGGAAAGTTACAACACAAAAAAAATTCGTGTTTCATTCTGGACCTGTCTTCTTTTTTTTTCCCAAAAACCTCTCATACACACTATGCTTCCTCTTTCTCTCCTCCGTCCACTTCTTTCCCGGTTGTCTCTCTTCGGGAGTTTGTTCAAACTTCTGTGGTCTAAGTTTTTCTCTGTATATTTTCCTGTCTGCCATGTCTTCTGTAGAGATGTTTAGTTTCTTGAGGTCTTCCACGGTTTCTTTTACCCAATTGGTTTTTAGTGTGTTATATTAAAAATATTCTTGGTCAGTCTGTCTTCGGTCATCCTATGTATATGTCCATAAAATTTTGCCCTTCTTTTCCTTATGTTGTTTGTAATCGTCTCTGTCTGTTTGTACAGTTCTTTTGTCGGTATCTTCATCCATATTCCCTCTTTCTGAACTGGTCCGTAGATTTTTCTCGGAATTTTTCTCTCTTGTTTTTCTAATTCTTTGATTTTTGTTCGTCCATTTCTTCTTCTTCTTCTTCTTGCGTTACGGCCAACTAAGGACCACGTTATTTCAACTGGTTTCTGCTTTGAGCTTTAACATTCGCCCAGTACTGCCGCATGAATTCTCCATGTTGTTGCTTCCTTTCTTCTGTCCACTTCTTGCCTGTTTTGAGCTTAGGTTTCTCTAGGAAACTCCGGTGAGTTGTAAGTTTCACCTTAAATTTTACACGTTCCAGTACATCATCACTTGTAATCCCAATTTCTTTCAAATCTCTGTCAACTTCAGTGAACCATGCCCCCTTTGTTTTCTTCTCTAGAAAGTATGTAAAGATCCTGTTTGTCAACCTTACAGAGCTCATTCGTGAAATGTGGCCATAAAATGAAATTCTTCTTTTTCTCATCACATCAGTTATTTTTTCTACACATGTGTAGAGCTCGTGGTTGTGCCGTCTCCTGTATTCATCGTTTTCTTTTACAGGGCCCAAGATTTTCCTGAGAATCTTTCTTTCTTTAGCTTCTAGTTTCTCCATAAGTCCTTTCCTATGCATTGCAAGGCATTCTGCAGCATATAGAGCCTCTGGGCGGATGACAGTTTGATAGTGTCTTAGCTTGGCATTTAGGGATATTGATTTCTTGTTGTAAATACCCTTTGTTAGATGATATGCCATTTCCATTTTTCTGATGCGCGATTCGAAAGCAGCCTTCTCGGATGTGTTGGGTTCTATCCACTCGCCTAGATATTTGAATGATTGAGTTTGCTTAATGCGTCCCTCTCCTATGTCGAGCTCCTTGGGTGCTTGTTTAATGTTAGTAATAAACAAGGTTTTCTCAAAGGAGATCTTAAGGCCTGCTTTTGCAGCTTGAGTGCTGAGTGTCTTGATCTGCACTGCTGCCGTGCCAAGGGAATCTGAAAAAAATGCAAGGTCATCTGCGAAGGCTAGGCAATCAACCGTTAGATTCAGATTTTTGTAGCCCAATCTGACTCCATTTACGAACCCATTGTTGTTCAATTCTTTGCGCCATTCTCGGATGACCTTCTCAAGTGCGCAGTTGAAAAGCAGAGGTGATAATCCGTCTCCCTGCCTTACCCCGGTTCTGATTTCAAAAGCTTCTGAAATTTCTCCCCTAAATTTCACTCTGGAGGTGGTGTTAGTCAAGGTCTTCTCAATGATTTTTCTTGTTTTATTGTCCAATCCCAGTTCCTTCAGGATTTGAAATAGGGAGAATCGATCAAAGGAGTCGTACGCCTTCTTGAAATCAACGAAGGTCACCACAAAATCTTTAGATCTAAGCTTTAGATATGAAACAATAGACTTAAGATTCATGATCTGTTCAGCACATGATCGTCCTTTCCTGAACCCTCCTTGATATCTCCCAATTGGGAATCTAGTTGTTGTTCTGCCCTATTTTGAAGGACTTTTGAGAGGATCTTGTATGTTATTGTAAGGAGAGAGATTCCACGGTAGTTGTTCACATCCATTCGGTCACCCTTCTTATGAAGAGGGTGAAGTAGAGCTGAGGTCCAGTTGCTAGGGAGTTCCTCCGTTTCCCAAATTTCATGAATAATCTCAGTTAACTTATCAACAGCCTTGTCGCCAGCATGCTTCCATAATTCAGCAACTATGGAGTCCTCACCTGGTGCTTTGTTGTTTTTGAATGACTGGATGATCTGATTAATTTCTTCTTTTGTGGGTGGGGTGGAATCTGGGTGTACGTACGGATTGTCTTCGAACCGAAATGTTGATTCTGGAGCCTCGCAGTTGAGGAGAGACTCGAAGTAATTTGCCAATATTTGGCAGTTTTCCTTGTCATTATAAGCAACTTTTCCATTTAGGTCCCTGATGTGTAGGCTAGGTGGAGCATATTTACTGAGATTCTGTTTAAAAGTTCTATATAAATCCCGGGTGTTATTCTTCTTGAAGTCTAGCTCAATTTGTGCCAGCTTGTTCTTGTCAAAAGCACGTTTTACACCTCGAATAGTTTTTGCAGCCTGTTTTCTCATACATAAGAAACTTTCCCAGTTGTCTTCACTCTTCTGTGAGTTCCATCTCTGCCATGCAAGTTGTCTGAGCCTTATTGCTGCCTCACATTCACTGGTCCACCAGGCATGCTTTCTGCGTTTTATTAATGGGACTGTTTCCTTAGCTGCTGATACTATGGCATCTCGTAGTTGTTCCCAGTTTTGTGGATCCAGTGTTTCAAGCTTCTGAGTGAACTCATCATTAGACTGTAGCTTTTGCAAGTCAAACCTATTCATCTTTCGTCGCTGGACCTTTCTAGTATTTCTCGGAATGAGTTTAACTTTGATTTTAGAGAGGTAATGATCTGAATCTAGGTTGGCACTTCTAAGAACCCTCACATTCTGGATCTCTCGATGGGCTTTACGTGAAATAGCGACGTGATCGATCTGAAACTCACCAAGGTTGGAATTTGGGGATGTCCATGTTTTCTGTTTCCTTGGCAGATGTTTGAAAGCTGTGGATTTCATAACAAGGTTGAATGCCTTACACAGTTCCACAAGTCTCTCTCCATTCCGATTGGTTCTACGGTGAGCTGGGTAATCTCCAATTATGTTTTGGAATTTTCTTTCTCTGCCGAGTTGGGCATTGAAATCTCCAAGCAAGATAACCGAGTGCTTGGCAGGGATCTCAGAGAGTATCTCCTCTAGCTCTTCCCAAAATTTATCCGTCCCTTCTGGATCTTTCTTGTTTGCCTGATTAATCGGCGCATGAACGTTAACCATTGTATAGACCTTGTTTGTACTTCGGAAAGAAAGGGTCGAGACTCGGCTGTTAGGAGAGGTGAAATTTGTGATTGAATCCAGAAATTTTCTGCTAACAATAAATCCAGTGCCAAGGTGAGGGATATTTTTTATGACACGTTTACCTACTTTACCTTTAAAAATTCTGTAACCTTGGGACTCAAAAGCATGTTCATCTGTAAACCTCGTTTCTTGAATTGCCGTGATCAAGATCTGATGCTTGGTAAGGGTGTCAAGTAGATGTTTCAGTTTACCCGTCTTTTAAAGGGAATTCACATTGAAGGTAGCAAAGAAATTGAGATGTTTGTGTTTGATCTTTCCTGGAGTCTCCGATACCTCCAAGCATGTTGGTGCAGGCTCCCCAGAATCCGAAGACCCGCATGCATCGCTCGAAGCGATGGTGGATTGGTTACCACCTGGGGTAGTAGCATTTGCTGAATTTTCCTCCATACTTTGTTCAGACAGTTGAAAAACTGTAATCTGGGGTTGGTGATATTTCACACCGGCCAATATACTGCCAAGGTTGTGAGCCTTGGAGCCCCCAACACTGATCGGCTCGCCGACCCACCTTCCCGCTGGGATTGGATACCCAACCTTCCACTGGGTTGCTCGGCTTAACAGGGGCACCTCTTGTAGGTTACGTGCTGGAGTTAGAGTGAAAGAGGCTTGCGTTGGTTTCTCTTCTTGAATCCAATATATTGCGCATTTCACTCTCGTTTGCCCAGAGTCACACTGACTCCTCCCGGGTTGATTCCCAGGACCATTTATTATTATTATTATTATTATTATTTTATTATTATTATATAGGCTTAAACAAATTAGGATCATGACCATTTAATAAATCCCAAGGGGAGCTGCATGTCAATAATATGATATTTTAATCCTGGTACCGATGGCTGTTATACCTAAAATTGCCAGTTGTGAAAGTTTTGATGTGATTATTTTTAGGAACCTCTTTGTTGCCAGATACAAGATCGCGGCCCAGCGGTTGAGCAACAACACTGCTGTATACAAAGGAAATGTTGAGAGCCAGAGCCTACCTGAAGAGTAGAATGCTGTAATTGTCCCCAGATGAGCAGAGTTTCCTTGCGTCTCTTCATCAGAGAGGATATTGCACTCCAGTGAGTCGCTTGCGCTTGAAATATTGTACGGTAGCACCTAACAAGACTACTGTAGGTCCAAGCTGGGGCATTACTCCCTTGACTTGCTGTTTACAGATTAGCAGCAATGTTACACGTGGCTTAAAACGCTCAATGTCCCTGCTCCAATTACAAACATGGTAACGGATTAGATTTGAAACACCCTCTACGGTACCATCTGTACTCACAGGCAATTCCAAGAACCCGAAAAGTTAATTAACAAATAGTTCCGTGACGTACTAAAGAGCCTACGTTTCTTAAAATTTAAGATCATGCCAATCTACGAGGGCAGATCAAAAAATAATTTGCACTTCCCAGTTATGGCCATTTATTACACCACCTATACAACAGCAACACACCTATAACGACATACAATGTAACGTCACTTTTCCATATAGTTTCCAAGAGACTCTAAACATTTCTGCGAACGCACAACCAACTTGTCGATGCCGGATACATAGAAAGTTCCTCCAGCGTTCTGCAACCACATGGAGACAGCGGCCTTCACCTCCTCATCGGTCTGGGAATGTCGACCACCTGTCTAATGATCGCATTCACACTGTTGACATCTGCACGGGTTCTGGACGTTGCTGGCCTGCCCTCGCGATATTAGTCCGTGATATCCGTGCGTCCGGCTTCGAATTGCTGACACCACTTTACGATCCCTTGCCGGGAAATGGCCCGCTCCCCATACACACCACTAATTTCACGATGAATGTCCGTGCAATTCTTCCTTTTGGCCCATAGGAATCGGATTGTCGCACGCACCTCATATTTGGAGTGAACGTCCAGTCGACCTGCCATTGCATTTGGCCGTTATTCACACCATACAAGACGAGACACCACAGCGACCCGCCTAACAGATGTGTGGACAGTGTATGTCCCTTTCTACGCTGTGCCCACGTTTGCGACACACAGCGCGCTGCTGCAGCGCGTTAGTGCAACTAACTTTTTGATCCACCGTCGTATATAGACCTATCTAGAATAATGGGGAAATCAAATTGGTAATACTAACATTTCTAAGTAATGAAGTTTGAAATATACTTGAAATAGTGTAGCCTAATAGAGTGACTTATTACAGTTGGCAGACCTGGTGACTCTGAATATAATCACAGTTCCATCTCTTAATGTATAGAATGCACATACAAAATTTGGTTGAATTCTAATGGATAGTATGGACGTTACATGCTGTTTGATATTGGACTTATCAGTGCGCGTAAAATCATGTTGGGAACAATGTCATGTAGGTGATGCTCAGAATTAATCTGAAATATTACGATCTATTATAGTGCCAATTTTGGATAAAATCCATTTGTTTAGAAGTTACTTGCATTTAAAATTTGAACCTATTGGCAGGCTTAGAATCATGTTGGCAACACTGGCTTGTATGGACTTCTTAAAATTAATCTGAAATGTTATTACCTATATGTTTGCTAATTTTGGAATAGTTTGCATGCATAACTTATGAGATATACAACATAGAGCTCAAATTTCAATTGTGATTTTTCAGCAGTTGGTAGTCCTGACGTCAATTTAAAATATGACCTTGAGATATTCAGGTATAGATCTTAACTGTTACCAAATTTGATTTCGTTTGCTGCAGCCGTTTGAAAGTTGATAGGGGGGACGCGCACACAGACAGACAGAAGGACGGACAGACACATACTTTCCCGGATCGATCTCATAAGTCTACTTTTTCTCATTTTAGCCTATTTTCATTTATGAAAAAATAAGCTCATGAGATCAAATTTTACCGTGTTTCTGTCTGTGTGTGTGTGAGAGAGGATTTTTGTGTGTCCCCCCTGATAACTTCTAAACGGCTGGAGCGATTTCAACGAAACTCGGTAAGTTCATAGCACTATTCTGAGCGACCCCGACCGTGCCCTTTAAATTTTGTTACGTCTCAACAATCCAACATGGTGGCTGTGCGAAATATCTCACCAGAATTCATTATCTCCGAAACTATTACCGATATCACTGTGGAATTTTGTACGGTGATAAATGGAACTACTAGAAGTTCACCTATGTGACAGAATGGTGCCAGTTTGTTGTACGTACCAAACTACAAATTTCTCCATTCAAAACTACTAAAGATGAAACATAGTATACGAGGGATGATTAGAAAGTAAGGTTATAAAGCTTGCAGTTAATCGTGTACATTTTATTCCAAACTACCAATACAGCCAACGGATAGTTTGTCTATTCCGATGCTTACTTTTTCAATTCTTTCGTGGATATTTGCTTGTTTATATTACTATTTAATTGGGCTTATAAATCTTACTTCTAGTGACGATATTCCTTCTTGTGCACATGCTATGAGGCTTTGTACCATTGTCCATTTTCGATTGTGGATAACCACAAGGACACATGATTACACAACGTAGAATAGATGCCACGTAATTCTCTCCTCCTCCCATAAATTTCCCTTTCAGTGTAGGCACCACAGGAACATGAAACAATTCATATTCGCAAAGCACAACACGGGAGTCCTCAGCTGCTCGCAGTTGGGGGACGTTTGGAGAGGGGATAATGTTGAGGGAATCGCTGAAGACAGCTGAACCCTTTATTGATCGTTGGGATAATATCTTCCCACCATGCATTTATAATACGGTGTTAGGGAGAGAATCTCCCCTCCCCCCCCCCCCCCCATTTCATTTCAAGCAGTTCCAGACGCATCCACAAGCTAGCGGCACAGAAATATTGAAAACCCATTAATTTGATGTATACTGTCTTCAGAAACCACAGGTGGTAAGCATACAGGGTCTTTCATATAAAGTAAGAACGGCGAGCGGCGGTTTTGTCATTCGCTGCTGAAGCCGGCTTGACCGAGCTTATGACGCGCCACGGCCCCCTGCTCTAGTATTGAAAGCGCGCGCATAGTACGAACTTGACCTTGCAATAAGCGGGCAGGTGTTATCAGTCGCCAGTCTGAACATGTTGAGACAGTTATCATTGTAACATCGTATTTTTGTATGTAAAATTTATTTTAATTACGATTCGGCTCGGCAGGTACGTGATGCATTTGTTCAGCAATTTCTTGATGAAGTGCCACCTTCACTAGCACAGATTCACGTAATTGTAAATAACTTTGACACTACTGGTTCAGTGCTCAATAAAAAACACAAAATAAAATATCAGAAAAAATACTGTGGCATGACTCACTCGCGTCAGCCAAAATGTGGTTACCAGATACAATGCCTGTATAACCCAGGAAGGACGACACTTCCAGCAACTTTTATAAGGTAATATTTCATAGAGGATTGTACACACGCTTAGAGCAGGGGGCCACGGCTCACCACAAGCTCGGTCAAGGCCACCACACTAGCGGATAACAAACCCGCCGCTTGGCGTTCTTACTTTATATGAAAGACCCTGTATATCCCAGTGGGCTGCACAGTGCGCATGCTCGCCAGTTCGGTTGTGTTGAGTGAATGCAATGCATTTTTTTTACAGAAGAAGGTGTATTTATTCAAGATAAGAGATTTGTAAAAGTTGGTATATAATTGAAATATAATCTTAATAATGGTATTGGCCACTTGAGTAAATATATTTCAGCTAGAGAGGAAATAATTATTCAGTTTAAATTTTTAAAATTAATTTTCTGTGTTTTTAGTAAATGCTATTTTGAAATCATTGAATTATATTTGTAACTAGCAACCCGACCCGGCTTCGCCCGGGAGAATGCATTACGTGATAAGCGCTTTTTTTTCTCCAGTGTCAATGAACAACGACCAATATCCGTTTTACGTCTCGGCATGATGGATTAAAATCACTGACTGGACTATTAGTTATATTATCATGAAGATGCATGTGCAACAAATTCTTGTCAGACGTAATTTAAGAATGGCGACGTGTATGAAACACAAATCCCCCTTCCATCCAATCATAACTTGACTGTGAATTTTGCGGAACGAAAAGTTCACAGGCGAAATGAAGAAAACCCGAGTTGCACTTCCAGGGAAACTCCAAACACAATCACCCTTCTCAGAAATCTTAATTCAACACGACTCAACGGTTTGCTGCTGGCTGTATCTGGGGCAATAGGTTCGCCCGCTAGCTAGGCTGTTACAGGGATGATGGATTCGCCCTTAGATAGCTCGTAAACTGTTGCCTCGGTATTTGAATGGACATGGTTGGAAGAAATTAAAACGTAAAAACATTTATAGTGGGCGATGTATTGAAGATAGACATATGCTCTCACGGACTTTTTTGTAGAACTTTTCATGCTGAACAATTCTTACACTCATAGTATTGAGATATTTTTAACGGTTTGCCCAGCGTAAGCTTACAAAGAGCTCGGATGCCAGTTTTTTTCGACTTTTCCACTGAAATCGTTACTGCTCGGCTTCCTTTGGTCATAAATAAATTATTTTCTACATAAATAATCCTCGAGTTATCCTTTACAGAATGGTGGAAATCGCATCAAAATCCATCCAGTGGTTCTCGAATTTACCCGTAACAAACACAAATCGGGGACTTTGTTTTATACTAAGTAGAGATATGCTAACTTTTTACATTCCAAAATCACTTTTATTTTTTCTGTGCAGTTTCGGCAAAGATGTTATAGGTCACTGAACGTGTGTTGCGTGGGATTTATGTTTTTTTTTAAGTTATAGAGCAAGATGTGTGTTTTGTATATACAATATCATGTTAAAAAAAACTCATTATGGAGTGATAAACACAGTATCATCGTAATTTGGAGGTGGGAGATAATTACCCCATTGCCCATTTGAGAAAACATACTGTCGGTTATGGGCAGTGGGATAATAATTTCCCATCCCATATTTCATAAAATAGAATCCACACCTAGAGAATAGTTGCATATTCCTACTCATCTATCACCCCCAAATACAAATATGCAAAATAAAATATTGTATACCCCCAGTATTTTGCACTATAAAGGGTTAAACTTAGACCACATAAAACGAGTGACAAAAGAATTGATGGGGAGAATTTACAAGGAAGGATACGATGAAAAGTGAACAACTACTATGGGATTTCTTGTTATTTCGAGTTTAGGCCTAAATTACAAATAATTTTATTTATATATTTATTTAGTCAATTTTCCCTCTAGGTAGGTGGTTCCCACGGACTCAGCGAGGGAACTCACCACTACCGCCTCTATGGGCAGTGTCCTGGAGCTTGGAACCTCTGGTCGGGATGGATACAACTGGGGACGTGTGATCAGCACAGCACTTCGCCCAGGCGGCCTCACCTGCAAAGCGAACAGGGGCCTCATGAGAGATGGGAAGGGATGGAAGACTGGGATGGATAGGCTAGGAAGAGGGAAGGAGGCGTCCGTGGCCTTACAGAAGGTACTGCCCCCGTAAATTGAATTATATAGAGACCACGGTGGCTATTTTGGAAAATTATAAAGAAAGTTATGGCTGTCATAGTTATGACGTGGGTAGTCATGACGTAAGCACGGATGACGCAGACGTTATGCCAGCAGGCTACTTGAGCTGAGATTCTCAGTGACGTCAGCATTTATTCGAGAAAGATCCGAGATCTACGACGCAGTCGCAGGAAACGTGGAAATTATGCTGAGGAAGAAATTATGCTATTGGAGGGGAGGCTCGAACCAATGAACGATAGTTTGAAGAAAGACGGAGATTGCTGAAACTATGGTATTTTTACTACCTTTTGGAAAGCAGAATTGTGGAAATCCATTTGCAGTAGAGACATTGATCTGGAATTTTGGTGAAATTTATTTTCAGTTTTTGAATTTTGAAAATCCGTCATGTATTGACGAAGTTGGAACTTCTAGCGATGACGCAGTAACACGCTATGGAAGGGATGGATACGCCCCTTATGAAGTTTATAAAAGGCCTTGCGCAGAAGAGAGAAGTCTCATATCATCGAAGCTCATATCATCGAAGCTCATTTCTTATATAGTCATTTCGGTGAGACGTCGAGTGAAATTAGTAGAAAGAGTCGTCATTATAACGCGTGGTGAAGTCACCGCAGTGAACGAGATTCGAGCAGACAAGCAGTGCAAGTTTACAGTGAGTAAATCTAGGTGAAGTTAAAACGCACATTATAACGCGTCTACAAGATTAGCTATGAACAGTTAGCGGTCGCCTATAAGCTAATTCTATTGTGCAGTGCTACATTAAGGAATGTAGAAAAGTTGAACAATTTCGAGGAGTTATTTTGGAAGATATTGGCAATTTTAAACGACTGACTAAAGTGATTTTCTCGCCATCTGAGAAGCACTTTGTATCGTTTGATTCTACGCCACGGCTGACACTGCTAGTGAAATAGGGAGACTTCAGATTGCTTTTGTGACACAACGCTACAGTATTATGGAGCAGTTTAATATGGCAGTTTGTTCTTCTATTACCATAACCGAAGAGAAGATGGAAGGCTAAAGGACTTTAATGCAATTGGGACATATATCTACGGAGTAAGATAGCAGCATGGAACTTCGCTAATTGCCATTCCACACAAGCGAACATGTGGTGAATAACCATCTACACCCATGTTTCGTGGTTCAACGCTGAATACTATCAAACAGCAATGGAAACGATTTCATACTCACTGAATATGAATATTTCTTCGGAAATTACTACAAAAACTTCATGGCGATTTTCTACTGGAACTTCAGGGATTTTTCAAGAGAGGTCAGGGTAGTCCCGACTCACAAAGAAGAATTTTGCCGGAAGGATGTCTTTCGTCTACACGGAGCAGTGCAATTTCCGGAGGAGGAAGCAGTTCGATTCTCCGAGGGTGCTGTTTCCTGTTTGGAGGATGGAGCTCATCTTCAAGTTGGTGAAATGGATCCATCAGCAGTCTTCTTTGGGGAATTTTCCTCTGGAACTTCAATCAGCAGATAAGGTAGTCGTGAACGTTTATTGTATTTGAGTTTTGTAGCGATATTTGAGCAACCATTTTCCCATATTTTCTGTCCTCATGTATTTTGCCCTATATTCTTGTTTGAGATTCCTATTATCAGTACACCTTGATGAGTTATGCCTTTTTCGACGATTTATTAAGACATTGTTATGTCATGGGCATAGTTAAACGATTTTGGATCAGTTGAGACTGATATTTAGATTTTTCAGTAATTTGCTTATTTTTGTAGTCACGATTTGACTGTAAGTTAATGATTTTTATGGCAGATTTAAATTCAGACAGCGTGTCACTTTATTAAAGTAATTCTACCCCAGTTTAATTACTTTGACCAATTTTCTGTCATCATCAAGAAGGAAGAAAATTTAAATGATTTTAGAGCGTTAAAATCCATTACGTTGTCGACGATCTTGGAAATACTAGTCGTTATTTGAATTGATTGCAACACAGACATTTATCGTCAGTTATGAACGACCATTGCATCATAGACAATTTTGTGAAAGATGAACTTTAATTATGAATTATTGAATGCATTAAAGTCATGAACTTTTGTTAGGAGTTTTTTCTCAATTAGAGATTTATATAATGATGTTTGCATTCCCCAGTCTAATTGGATTCTATTCGACTATTGTGCAGTTTAGTCGCACTTTATTTGATGATAGTATTTTATACTACAATTCTTTTAAGATGTTAATCTTAAATTGTGATAGACCAGACAGGCGTATATAAGCGTATTCACTATTAAATTTGTTTGTGATTGGCAAATTTTTACTTCATTTCGATTCATGAATGAAATCCACGAAGGTTAAATGACAACAGTTTTGAAACAATTAATGATTATAAGAATTTTTGAAGTGGAACTATGAATGTATAATCGCTAGTGCAGCGGACGTGTTGAAAGTCGCTGATGTATAATGCCCTTGAATAAATGAAGGAGGTTCCCACAGTATTTAATGATGTTAAAGAATTTGTTAGTGGAGGTTTTTGTAAGTTCTGTGGAAGTTTTTGATGCCATATATATTAATATATGATGAATTTTGGGCCTATTTTAATTCAGTTTTGTGCATTATTTTGTAAGCGAAGTATTTTCCGATGGAGTGTATTGTCTTAGTCCTTTGAAAATTAATCAAGTGAATTTACTGTTATAATTAACAAGAGTATTGAAAGAATTCGAGATAAGATTTTGAATGAAGATTACCGTCACAAATAATTATAATAATTATTACAACCTTTATTAAACTAGATTGTGACATTAAATGTATAACTAACCTTCATTGGTCGATTATATTGACACGATTATGAAATTACCAACCGGATGAACATGTGGTTAAATGTATTTCTTAAATTAATAATTTGAATAAGTTAAATGTTGATATTGTAAATAATGATGTAAATATCTTTGACAATAATGTGGAACGAAAGTAATGTTAGAGGCGTGTTTAAAATTTTTGTAATTATCTTCGACAATATTATAAACAATTTCTAATTGTTATAAATCATTTATGAGTTTTTGTTATAAACATTTAAGAGTTTGTTTTATACTCTAAACAATGCTTATTAAACATTTGGATGATAATTTAACAAGCTTAGGGATTGTCCGAATAATCCAGTGGTATGTGAGTAAAGCATTTGAAAGATTTGCGTAACTATATTTGTGTTGTCTTGCGGACATTTAAAGCGTTTGAGAGAGAACTGGATTCTTACGCAATGTGGCATGACAAGTGAGCCCATTTGACAGGTGTGCGTCAGGTTGAAGGGTAGACTGCAGCTGGCCAGACAACTGGTTATCAGCGGGCAAGGTCGTCTACATTGAGGCCTTGTGCCTATAAATACAAGTGTCATGTTTATTAAAAGAAACCAAATGCTCTGTATATGTGTCTCGTCCTGACTTCCTTTTCCAGTCCAAATGTGTTTTGAATGTTACGTTATTTTGAGCTCGTGGGAGCTAACATGTTGTATGATAACTTTGCAAGTCCTTCAGGAGGACGTAGTCAGATTGACATGGGCTACTGATAGCCACATTTATTTTGTTGAGTTGTTAAAATCATACCCTTTATTTGAAATAAAAGCTTTTGTACGGTTCAAAGTTCGTGTCTTCGTTCTGGTTCATTTTTAAATGTCATGGTGGAGGTTATTGTGGGAGCATACTTTAGAGATCCTGTTGTCAACCCAATCCCCGAGATAATTTTTAAGAGGTAAGTAAAGGTAAGTATGAACCCCCGTCTATTTTGGTGTGTTCCACAATGATTTCCTGTTAACTTCTGTGCTCAAATCTCGGTAGTTTCTGTCAGTGCCATTTTCGTTGGTGTAGCTGAGCCGGTGCGGTTGATTATTGGCAATCCGATTGAGGGGGGCGGATATCTGACAGCCTACTATCCGGGTAAACGGGGACAGTACTGCCCCCGTAATTGAATTATGTAGAGACCACGGTGGCTATATTTGAAATTATAATTAGAGTTATGGCTGTCATAGTTATGACGTTGGTAGTCATGACGTAAGCACGGATGACGCAAATGTTATGCCAGCAAGCTACTTGAGCTGAGATTCTCAGTGACGTCAGCTTTTAGTCCAGAATGTTCCAAGATGTACGACGCAGTCGCAGGAAACGAGGAATTCTGATGAGGAAGAAACTATGCTATTGGAGGAGAGGCATGAACCAATGAACGATAGTTTAAAGGAAGACGGAGATTGCTGAAACTATGGTATTTTTATTACTTTTGGAATGCAGAATTGTGGAAATCCATTTGCAGTAAAAGCATTGATTTGGAATTTTGGTGAAATTTATTTTCAGTTTTTGAATTTTGAAAATCCGTCATGTATTAACGAAGTTGGAAGTTCTAGCGATGACGCAGTATCACGCTTTGGAAGGGATGGAAACGCCCCTCGAGAAGTTAATAAAAGGGCTTGCGCAGAAGAGAGGAGCCTCTTTCGTTCTCTGATCATTCTGAGATCTCATTCTCAGATCATCGAAGTATATTTGTGAAAGTTCTTTTCTTATACATTCAATATAGTGAGACGTCGAAGTGAACAGCAGTGAAAAGAATCGTTTTTATAACGCGTGGCGAGGCCACTATATTAACGAGATCCAGGTCAAACTAGGTGAAGTTGAAACGGACCTTAGAAAGCTTCTACAAGTTTAGCTTCGAACAGTTAGCGGTCACCGATAAGCTAATTGCATTGTGCAGTGCTACATGCAGTTATAGAGAAAATCTGAACAATTTCGACCGAGTAGTTTAAAAGATATTAGCAGTTTTATACGACTGACAAAAGTGATTATCTCGCCACTAGAGAAGCACTTTTTGTATAGCCAGAATCAACGCAAGGCTGACGCTGTGAGTGGAGTAGAAAGACTTCAGATTGCTTGGTTACACAACGATACCAGTATAATGGAGCAATTGAATACGGCAGTTTGTTCTTCTGACACTACAACCGAAGAGCAAATGGAAGGCTAAGAGGGCTTATTGCAATTGGGACATACTTCAATGGAGTAAGATAGCGACATGGAACTTCGCTAAATGCTATTCCACACAAGCGAACATGCGGTGAATACCATCTACACCCATGTTTCGTAATTAAAGGCTGAATACCATCGAACAGCCATAGAAACAATTTCATACTATGAATATGAATAATTTCTTCGGAAATTTCTACAAAACTTCATGACGACTGTCTACTGGAACTTCAGGGAATTTTTCAAGAGAGGTCAGGGATATCCCGACTCACAAAGAAGATTATTGCCGGAAGGATGTCTATTCGTCTTCGAGGAGCAGAGCGATTCACGGAGAAGGAAGCAGTTCGATTCTCCGAGGGTGCTATTTCCTATTTCGAGGATGGAGCTCAACTTTAACGTGGTGAAATGGATCCATCAGCAGTCTTCTTTGGAGAATTTTCCTCTGGAACGTCAATCGGCAGATAAGGTAGTCGTGAACGTTTATTGTATTTGAGTTTACTAATAATGTTTGAGCAACCATTTTTCCCATATTTTTATCCTCATGTATTTTGCCCTATTTTCTTGTTGAGATTCTTATTCTCAGTACATCTTGATGAGTTTTGCATTTTTCGACGATTTTATTAAGACATTGTGATGTCATGGGCATAGTTAACGATTTTGAATCAGTTGAGACTGATATTTAGAATTTTCAGTAATTAATTTTTTTTGTAGTCACGATTTGACTGTAAGTTAATGATTTTTATGGCAGATTTAAATTCAGACAGCGTGTCATTTTATTAAAGTAATTCAACCCCAGTTTAATTACTTTGACCAATTTTCTGTCATCATCAAGAAGGAAGAACATTTAAATGATTTTAGAGCGTTAAAATCTCTTACGTTGTCGACGATCTTGGAAATACTAGTCGTTATTTGAATTGATTGCAACACAGACATTTATCGTCAGTTATGAATGAACATTGCATCATAGACACTTTTGTGAAAGAGTAATGTTAATAATGAATTATTGAATGCATTAAAGTCAAGTACTTTTGTTAGGAGTTTTTCTCAATTAGAGAATTATATAACGATGTTTGCATTCCCCAGTCTAATTGGATTCTATTCGACTACTTTGCATTTTAGTCGCACTTTATTTGAAGATAGTATTTTTATACTACAATTTCTTTTAGGATGTTAATCTTAAAATTTTGATAGACCAGACAGGCGTATATAAGCGTATTCACTATTAAATTTGTTTGTGATTGGCAAGTTTTGACTTCATTTCGGTTCATGAATGAAATCCACGAAGGTTAAATAGAAAAACAGTTTTGAAACAATTAATGATTATAAAAATTTTTAAGTGGAACTATGAATGTATAATCGCTAGTGCAGCGCGTGTTGAAAGTCGCTGAGATATAATGCCCTTGAATATGAAGGAGGTTCCCACAGGAATAAATGTTAAAGAATTATTTGTGGAAGTTTTGTAAGTTATGTGGAAGTTTTAAATGCCATATAGATTAATATATGATGATTTTGGGCATAAATTTTAATGCAGATTGTGCATTAACTTGTTAGCGAAGGATTTTCCGCTGGAGTAAGATTGTCATAGTTCGTTGAAAATTAATCAAGTGATTTACTGTTATAATTAACACGAGTTTTGAAAGAATTTGAGATAAGATTTTGAATGAAGGTTGCCGTCACAAATCATTATTAAAACCTTTATTAAACCAGATTGTGACATTAACATGTATAACTAACCTTCATTGGTCGATTATATTAAACAGGATTATAAAATTACCAACCGAATGAACATGTGGCTAATGTATTTATTAAATTAATAATTTAAACAATTTAAATGTTAATATTGTAAATAATTGTTGTAAATATTTTTGAAATTAATATGGAACGAGAGTGATGTTAAAGGCGTGCTTATAATATTTTTATTGTCTTTGACAAAGATTATAAACAATTTCTAATTGTTATAAATAATTTATGTGATTTTGTTATAAACATTTAAGAGCTAATTAAACATTTGGATTGAAGTTAACAAGTTTAAGAAATTAACATAATGATCCACTAGGACGTGAGCAAAGTACTTGAAAGATTTGCGTAAATATAATGTGAGTTGTCTTCTAGACATTTAAAAGCTTGAGAGTGCAGGCTGTATTCTTACGTAACATAGCATGTGAGAAGGGAGTGCATTTGACCAGTATGCAACAGGCTGAAGGTAGCCCGCAGCTGTGCCAACATATGGTTCTCAGGGAGTGAGGTCGTACACACTCTGGCCTTGCGACTATAAATACCATTCTTATGTTTATTAAAAGGAAACCAAATGCTCTATATATGTCACACCCCGACATCCTTTTCCAATCCAATAGTGTTATGAATATTACGTTACTTGGAGCTCTTGGGAGCTAAAATGTTTAATATCATGTTGTATAATAATTTTGCAAGTCATATAGGAGGACGTAGTCAGATTGACTTGGGCTACTGATAGCCACGTTGTTTTTGTTGTGTTAGTAAAATCATACCCTTTATTAGAAATAAAGCTTTTGTACAGTTCAAAGTTCTCGTCTTCGTTTCTGGTTCATTTTTAAATGTCATGGTGGAGGTTATTGTGTGAACAGACTTTTAGTGATCCTGTTGTCAACTCAAACCCCGAGATAATTAAGAGGTAAGTAACGGTAAGTATGAACCCCCGTCTATTTTGGTGTGTTCCACAATGATTTCCTGTGAATTTCTGTGCTCTTATCTCGATAGTATCTGTCAGTGCCATTTTCATTGATGTAACTGTGCCGGTGCGATTGATAATTGGCAATCCGATTGAGGGGGCGGATATCTGACAGCCTACTATCCAGGTAAACGGGGACAGAAAGATTGGCGCCCAACGTGGGGCTGAGTCAACAGAAAGATTCGCACCTAAAACGTGGGGCGAATTCGACAAAACTGGATCACCAGGTTGAACAATAGAAAGATTCGCACCTAAAACGTAGGGTTCGATTAGACTCAAATAAAGAGGTTGATTCTTTGTTAGATGTCTAGGCCATTTGTAGAATTTAAGAGTGTGATTATATAGGAATTAAATGTTGCATTGTGTTAGGAAAATTACACTCAGAAAAGATCAGATCTTATACAACTTGAGAAAGGTTAAATAGGCTGGAAACTTAGAAAAATCGCCTATAATCTGGAATCTTAAATTATTTGGATTGTAAATGTAAATTATTTGTGTTAGGATATTTTAAAATGAGCCAGAGAAATTTGAACATGTGCTGGAGTTTGTTTCAACATGAAGTATCTTCGAATATTAATTATAAGGTAGTTATAAGTTAGATTTAGGACAGAAAATTGATCAAAATTATATATGGTGAAAAGTGTTGCTCAAATGTTGTTATTTTGCTCTTTTGATGTATGTCCCTACAGCAATCCATTTTTGAATAATATTGTAATGGCAGATGAAAGTTTGAAGAAAATGTTAGAGGAGATGTCTGCTAACATGAATCGCAGTATGAAGCAGATGTTGAATGAAAGCATGAAGGAGAATAATAGTAATTTGTCTGCTAATTTGAATGCAAGAATGGAGGAGAATGTTAGTAATTTGTCTGCTAATTTGAATGCAAGAATGGAGGAGAATGCTAGTAATATGTCTGCTAATTTGAATAGTAGTATGAAGGAGATGGAAGCTAGGAATAATAGTCGAATGGAGGAGAATATGAAGGTTCTTCATACTAGTGCTGCCAATTTGGAGGATAATATGTCGCGTTTACAGATTAACACCCTAGGAATTGAAAATACTGTAACTGACATCCGCACAGATGTATCTAATGTGCATAAAAATGTTGATGATGTTAAATTTGATGTGTCTAAGGTACAGAAAGACCTTACAATGTTAAATCTAGATGTAGCTAATGTCCGAGGGGATATTTCTTGTGCTAGAGCCGAAGTAGTTGTTGTCAAAAACGATGTAGCGACTGTCCAAGACAAGGTCGAGGAAGTCCAAAAAGAAATTCAAAAAGCTAGAACTGATGTATCCAATGTTCAGGTAGACATTAATAACATTCATGCGGATATAACTGAGGTGCAAAGTGACATAACTAAGATTCAGGTAGAGGTCAACACAGTTTTCGTAGATATCACTAAAGTCCAAACTGATGTAAATAAAGTCAGGGAAGAAATCGAAAACTCAAAAACTCTTTGTACGCGTAATATAACTGCATTAACGACTAGGTTAGTCGATGAATCGGTTAGAACAACAACGTCTTTAGCAGAGTTGAAGTATGATGTAGAGGTCATGAGAACACAGGTATTAGACCACAATAGAGTATTAAAAGAGGATATCGAAGTAGACATAGCCGAAATGTTAACAGCAAACGTAGCGGTATGGAAAGACGAGTGGAATAAGTCAAGTGGGGAACATGTAACCCAAATTCAGGAAAGGATTGAAAGAAAACTTGCCAGTACGCAGATAGAAATTAACAATGAGGTAGTACAGATTAGAAAAGATTTAATCGTCAGGATAAATTCGCTATCCGAAAAACAAGTTGACGATAGAACACAACTAGATCAGGATATGCAAACTTTAAAATCTACATTAGAGGAACAGATGCATAAAGTTGTCTCGGATGTAAATGAAACGACGAGTAAACTGAAAAATTTGAAGTTAGGAGAGGCTAGTTTAATGCAAGACTACAAAGAAGAGATTATCAAGAAAGTCTTAACAGAAATCACCGACAAGGATACAGAAGGCTTAGCTTGTGAATTGAATAGGAATTATGCTAGAAGACATAACCTAGAGCCAGAAGAGAGAGACGTGACTCCTGAAGAACGTGTATCCAGATTCAGAGAGGAGGATGACGAGAGGAATATGGAACCTGAGTGGAACTATCGAGATAGTGGGAAAAACTATCCGGATTCATATCCGAGGAACGTGACGGTCATTAGGAATTTCGAAGACAAACCACAAAAATTCAGTAACACTGATAGTTTGACACCTATAGAGTATGTAAGGAATCTCAAAGATTATTTCATCGAAGCTCACATTCCCAGAGAGAGAGAGATGAAGATAGTAGAGAGATATCTGATTGGAGGACCCCTTGAATGGTTTCGCGCATTTAGATACACATTCAGTAACTTTGACGAGTTTGCAGAGGCATTAATCAAACGATTTTGGTCCATAGAAGCGCAGAATTCGTTAAGAGCGGAGGTGTATTCAAGAAAATACTCAGGTACTCTTCCAACGAGGTACGCTGATTTCTTTACGAGTCAGTTGTCCCGCTTGAGATTTTTGCAACCCCCATTGTCCACGGAGCAACTAATAGATGCGATTTCTCGTATGCTGCCAGTTGAGGTGAGGAGACTTATAATTTCGTCCAACATCAGGGATTTATCCAGCATGGATGAGTTACTGAGAAGATTAGACTACACAAGTCCAATGCCTAACGTAGTCCAGAAAGGTCAAAGGCAGGAATTTAAAGAAATCAATACGGTGTATATGGACCAAGTCCAACAAACTGACAAGCCAGAGCAGGAGAAAACTGACAATGTAGGTCCTCACAGGAATAATCAGTTTAGAAATTACAGATCACAAGGTTACCGACCGTATCAACAGAGAAGAGGTTGGAACTACAACCGAGGAAACTACAATGGAAGAGGCAGATATTACAACAATAATGGGTATAACCGTAACTATAATAGGAATAACCAAAACCAAATTAGAAACCAGAATACTCAAAGTCAGGTTATGACACCGGATCAGTATCAGCAAAGAGAGAAGGAAAGCCAGCAATACTTAAAAGAATTAAGGGATAAAGAAGCTGACAATCAAAAGAAAAGGCAGGATGTTGTAATAGATCCTGGTCCTTCTACGAGCCAGCAGAACTTAGAAAATAGAAATACTGGTCAGAAGAGAAAGTAGAGAGGAAAGAATACATTAACCACACACAACCCAGAGTAGAAGAAAAATATATGATTAAGGAACATAAAGGAAATATCATACTAGAGTAAGCCAGTAATAATTCAATTTCGTGTTCAAGAGAGTTGAGATACTTGTAACATTGAGTTTAAAAACAATTTGCAACTGTTTTTAAAACGTGGTGAGAGGAGAATGCCCCCGTAATTGAATTATGTAGAGACCACGGTGGCTATATTTGAAATTATAATTAGAGTTATGGCTGTCATAGTTATGACGTTGGTAGTCATGACGTAAGCACGGATGACGCAAATGTTATGCCAGCAAGCTACTTGAGCTGAGATTCTCAGTGACGTCAGCTTTTAGTCCAGAATGTTCCAAGATGTACGACGCAGTCGCAGGAAACGAGGAATTCTGATGAGGAAGAAACTATGCTATTGGAGGAGAGGCATGAACCAATGAACGATAGTTTAAAGGAAGACGGAGATTGCTGAAACTATGGTATTTTTATTACTTTTGGAATGCAGAATTGTGGAAATCCATTTGCAGTAAAAGCATTGATTTGGAATTTTGGTGAAATTTATTTTCAGTTTTTGAATTTTGAAAATCCGTCATGTATTAACGAAGTTGGAAGTTCTAGCGATGACGCAGTATCACGCTTTGGAAGGGATGGAAACGCCCCTCGAGAAGTTAATAAAAGGGCTTGCGCAGAAGAGAGGAGCCTCTTTCGTTCTCTGATCATTCTGAGATCTCATTCTCAGATCATCGAAGTATATTTGTGAAAGTTCTTTTCTTATACATTCAATATAGTGAGACGTCGAAGTGAACAGCAGTGAAAAGAATCGTTTTTATAACGCGTGGCGAGGCCACTATATTAACGAGATCCAGGTCAAACTAGGTGAAGTTGAAACGGACCTTAGAAAGCTTCTACAAGTTTAGCTTCGAACAGTTAGCGGTCACCGATAAGCTAATTGCATTGTGCAGTGCTACATGCAGTTATAGAGAAAATCTGAACAATTTCGACCGAGTAGTTTAAAAGATATTAGCAGTTTTATACGACTGACAAAAGTAATTATCTCGCCACTAGAGAAGCACTTTTTGTATAGCCAGAATCAACGCAAGGCTGACGCTGTGAGTGGAGTAGAAAGACTTCAGATTGCTTGGTTACACAACGATACCAGTATAATGGAGCAATTGAATACGGCAGTTTGTTCTTCTGACACTACAACCGAAGAGCAAATGGAAGGCTAAGAGGGCTTATTGCAATTGGGACATACTTCAATGGAGTAAGATAGCGACATGGAACTTCGCTAAATGCTATTCCACACAAGCGAACATGCGGTGAATACCATCTACACCCATGTTTCGTAATTAAAGGCTGAATACCATCGAACAGCCATAGAAACAATTTCATACTATGAATATGAATAATTTCTTCGGAAATTTCTACAAAACTTCATGACGACTGTCTACTGGAACTTCAGGGAATTTTTCAAGAGAGGTCAGGGATATCCCGACTCACAAAGAAGATTATTGCCGGAAGGATGTCTATTCGTCTTCGAGGAGCAGAGCGATTCACGGAGAAGGAAGCAGTTCGATTCTCCGAGGGTGCTATTTCCTATTTCGAGGATGGAGCTCAACTTTAACGTGGTGAAATGGATCCATCAGCAGTCTTCTTTGGAGAATTTTCCTCTGGAACGTCAATCGGCAGATAAGGTAGTCGTGAACGTTTATTGTATTTGAGTTTACTAATAATGTTTGAGCAACCATTTTTCCCATATTTTTATCCTCATGTATTTTGCCCTATTTTCTTGTTGAGATTCTTATTCTCAGTACATCTTGATGAGTTTTGCATTTTTCGACGATTTTATTAAGACATTGTGATGTCATGGGCATAGTTAACGATTTTGAATCAGTTGAGACTGATATTTAGAATTTTCAGTAATTAATTTTTTTTGTAGTCACGATTTGACTGTAAGTTAATGATTTTTATGGCAGATTTAAATTCAGACAGCGTGTCATTTTATTAAAGTAATTCAACCCCAGTTTAATTACTTTGACCAATTTTCTGTCATCATCAAGAAGGAAGAACATTTAAATGATTTTAGAGCGTTAAAATCTCTTACGTTGTCGACGATCTTGGAAATACTAGTCGTTATTTGAATTGATTGCAACACAGACATTTATCGTCAGTTATGAATGAACATTGCATCATAGACACTTTTGTGAAAGAGTAATGTTAATAATGAATTATTGAATGCATTAAAGTCAAGTACTTTTGTTAGGAGTTTTTCTCAATTAGAGAATTATATAACGATGTTTGCATTCCCCAGTCTAATTGGATTCTATTCGACTACTTTGCATTTTAGTCGCACTTTATTTGAAGATAGTATTTTTATACTACAATTTCTTTTAGGATGTTAATCTTAAAATTTTGATAGACCAGACAGGCGTATATAAGCGTATTCACTATTAAATTTGTTTGTGATTGGCAAGTTTTGACTTCATTTCGGTTCATGAATGAAATCCACGAAGGTTAAATAGAAAAACAGTTTTGAAACAATTAATGATTATAAAAATTTTTAAGTGGAACTATGAATGTATAATCGCTAGTGCAGCGCGTGTTGAAAGTCGCTGAGATATAATGCCCTTGAATATGAAGGAGGTTCCCACAGGAATAAATGTTAAAGAATTATTTGTGGAAGTTTTGTAAGTTATGTGGAAGTTTTAAATGCCATATAGATTAATATATGATGATTTTGGGCATAAATTTTAATGCAGATTGTGCATTAACTTGTTAGCGAAGGATTTTCCGCTGGAGTAAGATTGTCATAGTTCGTTGAAAATTAATCAAGTGATTTACTGTTATAATTAACACGAGTTTTGAAAGAATTTGAGATAAGATTTTGAATGAAGGTTGCCGTCACAAATCATTATTAAAACCTTTATTAAACCAGATTGTGACATTAACATGTATAACTAACCTTCATTGGTCGATTATATTAAACAGGATTATAAAATTACCAACCGAATGAACATGTGGCTAATGTATTTATTAAATTAATAATTTAAACAATTTAAATGTTAATATTGTAAATAATTGTTGTAAATATTTTTGAAATTAATATGGAACGAGAGTGATGTTAAAGGCGTGCTTATAATATTTTTATTGTCTTTGACAAAGATTATAAACAATTTCTAATTGTTATAAATAATTTATGTGATTTTGTTATAAACATTTAAGAGCTAATTAAACATTTGGATTGAAGTTAACAAGTTTAAGAAATTAACATAATGATCCACTAGGACGTGAGCAAAGTACTTGAAAGATTTGCGTAAATATAATGTGAGTTGTCTTCTAGACATTTAAAAGCTTGAGAGTGCAGGCTGTATTCTTACGTAACATAGCATGTGAGAAGGGAGTGCATTTGACCAGTATGCAACAGGCTGAAGGTAGCCCGCAGCTGTGCCAACATATGGTTCTCAGGGAGTGAGGTCGTACACACTCTGGCCTTGCGACTATAAATACCATTCTTATGTTTATTAAAAGGAAACCAAATGCTCTATATATGTCACACCCCGACATCCTTTTCCAATCCAATAGTGTTATGAATATTACGTTACTTGGAGCTCTTGGGAGCTAAAATGTTTAATATCATGTTGTATAATAATTTTGCAAGTCATATAGGAGGACGTAGTCAGATTGACTTGGGCTACTGATAGCCACGTTGTTTTTGTTGTGTTAGTAAAATCATACCCTTTATTAGAAATAAAGCTTTTGTACAGTTCAAAGTTCTCGTCTTCGTTTCTGGTTCATTTTTAAATGTCATGGTGGAGGTTATTGTGTGAACAGACTTTTAGTGATCCTGTTGTCAACTCAAACCCCGAGATAATTAAGAGGTAAGTAACGGTAAGTATGAACCCCCGTCTATTTTGGTGTGTTCCACAATGATTTCCTGTGAATTTCTGTGCTCTTATCTCGATAGTATCTGTCAGTGCCATTTTCATTGATGTAACTGTGCCGGTGCGATTGATAATTGGCAATCCGATTGAGGGGGCGGATATCTGACAGCCTACTATCCAGGTAAACGGGGACAGTACCATCCCGGCATTTGCCCGAAGACGAAGTGGGAAACCACGAAAAACCACTTCGAGGATGGCTGAGGTGGGAATCGAACCCCCTCTACTCACTTGGACCACCCGAGGCAGAGTAGACCCCGTTCCAGTCCTCATACCACTTGTCAAATTTCGTGGCAGAGCCCAGGAATCGAACCCAGGACCTCCGGGGCGGCAGCTAACCATGCTGACCGCTACGCTACGGAGGCGACAATTACAAATAAACCAAACAAAATAATAATGGGAGATTTTGTGCTTTCTGCATCGTGCGATTAAAAGCGGTCGGGCTTGTGAAATTAATATTAATGTTACAACCCAACAACCCCTGGCACTATCCAGCCCATGACGGGCTAAGGCCGACCAAGCGACCGCTGCCCAGCCATTCGGCCTGCAGATATTGGGGTGACGCGTGATCAGCGCGTCGGGTCCCCTCGGCCGTTAATCTTGGTTTTCGTGATCGGGGCGCTGTCTCACTGTCAGACAGCTACTCAATTGTCCTCACGAGGCTGAGTGCACCCCGTTCCAACCCACACGTCAGTTTTAAAATCCCTGACGGAGCCGGGGATCGAACCCGGGGCCTCCGGGTGAGAGGCAGGCGCGCTACCCCTACACCAAATATTAATGTTACTCTTCATAAATTCGTCATCACACTGTACGTTTACAGCGGTCATAGTTTCTGATAATCACGAATGAGAGCTTCAAAATGAGGCCAAGTTTCCTGCTGTACGTTCATCCTGGACTGAGAAAACGTTACTTCAGTGATTGTATAGAGTAGTTGAGAAAACTTCAAACTTGAGATTTATACTACCAATCCTTGTGCCTATAGCATGTAAAAATGTCATCATTCTCAGTCAAGTAGTTTTATATGTATATAGTTTTAAGTGAGCGGTTCCTAGAAAATACGTCTAAAACACAGACAATTTTTCATACAATCACAAATAAAACAAGAAGTTCCGTGACGAAATAAAGAGCCTACTTTTCTTAAAATTAAGATTCATGCCAATGATTAATCTATATGGACCAATCTAGAATAATGTCGAAATTAAGTTGGTAATATCGAAATATACCTGCAAATAGAGCACTACAGTTGGCAGCCCCGGTGACTGAATTTTTATTCTTAGTTCCATCTCAGGTACAGAATACAAAATTTGGTTGAAGTCCAATGGATAGCATGGACGTTACATGCAGTTAGACATTGGGTCTATCAGCGCGAGTAAAATCATGTTGGCAACAATGTCATGCATATGTTGGTAAGAAATAATCAGAAATATTATGATCTATTGTTGTGCCAATTAAGGATGAAATCCATTTGTTAGTATAGAAGTTACATGTATTTTAAAATTGGACTTATCAGCAGGCCTAGAATCATGTTAGCAGCACTGACGTATGCTAGTTACTCCATATTAATCTAGAATGTCAGGTACTATACGTGTGCATAGTTTAAAGCTGTCGGCTTGCATACTTTCTGATATATTGCTATTTGGATAAAATAATCGAGAGAACATGTATTGACAGTTGGTAGCCCTGGTGGCTCTTAAGGATACGGTCAGTCATACCTGTTTATGTACACATAGTACATACCAAATTTGGTTGAAATTCAATTGATTGTGCAGAAGTTATATGCCTTTAAAAATAGACCTATCAGCAGGCTTAGAATCATTTTGGCAACACTGCCATAGATGGCTTCCTGAAAATTAAACTGAAATATCATTGTCTATATGTGTGCTAATTTTGGAATAGCTCCCATGCATACCTTCCAGATATGCAACATGGAGCTCAAATTTCAAGTGTGGTTTTTCAGCAGTTGGTAGCACTGACACACTTTTCAAATATGGGCTTGAGATATTCAGGTATATATCTTTACTCATACCAAATTTGGGTTCGAATGCTGCAGCCGTTTAGTAGTTGATTGGGGGGAAGCACACACACCGACAGACAGACAGACGGACAGACAGGCAGAAGGACAGACATACACATATTTTCTCGGATCGATCTCATAAGTCTACTTTTTCCTCATTTTTGCAAAATGTGAAAAGGAAGCTAAAAATAATTATTAAACTTAAGAATAAGTGGCTTCTATAGTCTAACGCAGAATTAAACAAGAAAAATATTGGTATAACTAATTTTTCAATAGGTCTGTTGGTTTGATTGTAATTAAGACCTAAACTCGAGTCTCCATAATAAAAAATCCGATAGTAGTATACATGATTACCTCTCACGAGCTGGTCCAGAATCGGCAAAAAACATCAGTAACATTTATAGATCTTAAGGCAGCTTATGACACTGTTTGGAGAGAGGGTATAATTTATAAATTACTTCTAGTTATCCCTTGTAAGACACTGGCTCGTCTTGTAAGAAACATGCTGAATGATAGAAGCTTCCAGGTCACCATGGGCAGTGAAATTAGCAAACCAAGTAAATTAAATAATATACTTCCTCAAAAACCCGCCAACCTGGGCCCAATGTTTGGGAAGCCAGGCTCTGCCTGTCACAAGCCAGGACAAAGCGGTGAGTGATAGAGGAGTAACACCTCTAAAAAAACCAAGGTCCAGCTGGCCCGGCTGGTAGCACCTTGTCAGGGTCCCTTGCCAGGGTTACGGTGAAGTCCTCAACGGCATTGATAGTGGAATAGATGATCTATAGAACAGTATGAATGGCGGACGGGGCGGCCCTGTATCCGGGATTAATAGGATAAAAGGCATCTACCCTATGATTTAGTTAGATGTCAGCTTTACATAAATCCATTTAGCGTCTGTCTTGTAGCAAGTGGCTAGATGGTCAGCGTCTGTTCACCAAAGGTGCGGCTGAAAACCCATCCTCGGAGCTAACAACCTCGAGTAGAATTTTTAGGGGACTTGTTCCCTTAACCTAGCAAACAATCAACAATGGATATGCACATTGTAAGAGATTTTACCCCAGGGAGTAACCAATCTCCATTTTCCAAGGAAATGAAAAGTAGGCACTCGGATTCTGGGGGCCTACATCATTGTGCAAAGGATGAAAAGGATGAGTCGGAGCATCTTGAAAATAGCATTAAGCAAATCGCTAGTAAAATTAAGCACAAGAACATAAACTTTTTGGCTACCTTTAATGTCAATTCACTCTTAAAAACAGGAAAACTTAAAACTCTAATAAATTTCATCAAAGAGAAAAGGATTATGATAACAGCTCTTCAAGAAACTAGATATACTGATGAACATCCATTTGATTCAGAAGGTTATAGAATATTCAAGGGAAAACCTGGAAAGAGAGTTATGAAAAATGTACCTCAGTTTGGAACTGGGTTCATTGTAAATCAGAACATACTAAATTCAATAATAGAGTTTCAATCCATTAATGAAAGATTATCCCTGCTATCCTTTAAATCAGTAAACAAAGTTTATACCATTGTCAATACACATGCACCAACTAATGAGAAAAATAGGACTCAGAAAGAACAAACGGAAAATTTTTGGCAAGAACTATCAAACACCCTGGATCAAATTCCATCAAAAAATATAATACTTCTACTTGGAGACTTTAACGCTCAAATCGGCAAAGAACGTCAACATCGGTCCATAGTAGGCAATTTCCCGGCACATAAAAGAACCAACACAAATGGAGAAAGACTTATTAGTTTATGCAGAGAGCATAACATAGTCCTGAAATCTACATTCTTCAAAAAACTTCCTAGGAAACAAACTACTTGGGTTTCCCCAAATCCAGTTTGTGGTGAGAAACAACTTGACCATGTTGCTATTAGCAGACAGTCTACAACGGAGATACTCAATGTGAAAGTTGCTAAGAGTGCAAGTTTAGATTCAGACCACTATCTGTCACTCATTAAATTCAAAATTAGACCAATATATAAAAAGGAAATCATTATCAATCCAAAAAGTTTGATACTCAAAAATTAGCTACAGAAAATAATTTCAAAACACTTTTGGAAAGCAGAGCACCTAAAACATGGGAACAACTTCAAAGAGACTTAGTACAGACAGCAGAAGAAACCATTCTCCTTAAAAGAAAACGAAAACATGCCTGGTGGACTGCTGAGTGTGATGAACTAATCTTTAAAAGACAACGAGCTTGGAACATCTGGAATGCAAATAAAAATGAGAATACCAGGAACAGCTTTATAGAATCCCGAAAACATGCATCTAAGGGACTCAAAAGGGTAAAAGTGCAACATATGAAAGACCAATTAACATTAATAGAATCGGACTTCAGACAGCACAATATAAAGGACTTCTACAAAACTTTCAGAAGTAGTTTAAGGAAGTATACTCCACCAAGCTTACTTTTCACAGATCCAAAGACTCAGAAAACTGCATATAATAACGCTGAAAATTGCAGAATACTTGCGGAATATTTTGAAGAACTCCTCAACTGCGATCCACCAAAGGAGACATTTAATTTTGATAATATACTCCCCGTTCCTCCAGACTCGAAACCACCAACAACAAATGAAATTAAAGAGATTATAAACGAACTTAAAAATAACAAAGCATCTGGAGAAGATAGTATAGTTGCTGAATTATGGAAATACTCGAGTGACAACATGATCCTATGTTTAACGGAAATCATAAATGACATATGGAAAACACACAGTTTACCATCAGAATGGACATCTGCTTTGATACATCCACTACATAAGAAAGGGAAGAAAACAGACCCTAACAATTACAGGGGAATCTCCCTCCTGCTAGTGACCTATAAGATCTTATCCAAAGCACTTTTAAAAAGAGCGGAAAAAATACTCGACCCACAATTGGGAGAGTATCAGGCAGGATTTAGGAAGGGACGATCATGTATGGAGCAAATACTAAATTTAAAGAGCATATTAGACATGAGGAAAATCAGGAACTTGAAATATGTAGTTACTTTTGTGGATTTTAAAAAAGCCTATGACTCTATTGACAGAAAGGCACTTATTAACATTCTGAAGGAATTTGGACTTGATAACAAGACAACTGAAATAATTCAAGCAACACTAACGAACACAACTTCCAAAGTTAAATTTAGAGGGGAACTTTCAAAATCTTTCAAAATAAAGTCAGGTGTGAGACAAGGAGATGGTCTGTCACCTCTGCTTTTCAATTGTGCATTGGAAAAGGTAATTCGAGAGTGGAGGAAAGCCATCAATACTAAAGGCGTTCAACTAGGAAGACATCCAAATAAAATCACTGTAGATTGTTTAGCTTTTGCGGATGACATTGCATTACTTACTGACTCACTGGATACTGCCCAAGAACAAATTAGAGAGTTGCAAAAACAGGCAGCCAAAGTCGGACTACAAATATCATTTGAAAAAACTAAGTTCATGACAAACATCACCGATGCCCCCAAAAGTATCACAATTCATGACAGTTCAGTAAGTAAAACAAATTCCTTTAAATACCTAGGAGAGTGGATAATGAATGACTCACAGGAAAAGACAGCAATAGAAACACGTATGCATAAATTACAAAGGTGTTTTCATATGACAAAAGATATATATAATAAAAAAAGCTTATCCTGGAACACTAAATTAAGGCATTATCAAACAGTGGTCAGACCTGAAACTCTGTATGCAGCCGAAACACTTAAATTAACAAGATTTGGTGATTTAGACAAATTAGAGAAGACTGAAAGACGAATTCTGAGAAAAATACTGGGAGCTAAACGAAATAATAACGCAGAATACAGGTTACGACCAAATAGAGAGTTATATTTGAAATGTGAAAAATTAACTGTTGTAATGAGAAAGAGAAGATTACAGTTTTTTGGGCACATCTATAGAATGGAAAATAGTAGACTAACTAAACAGATCTTCAACTTACTGTCTAGTTACAAATCCAAACCCACATGGTTCATTGAAATTGACAAAGATTTGACAAACGCCAAAATTCAGACAGACACAATAGCAAACAGATCACTCTTCAGAGAAGCTATTCAAAACGCAAAATTTCAAGAAAGGAAGAAACAAACAACTGGCAGAAAGTGGACTCAGGAGGAGAAAGATCGACACTCTAGAAGGATGAAAGAAATTTGGAAACAACGGAAATTGAATACAATGGACAATAGCCAACGTTGATTCATCGTACCCTCCAAATGGGTTATTCGAAAGAAGAAGAAGAAGATACTTCCTCAAGGATCAGTTCTTGCCCCACTCTTGTTCAGCCAATATATATCAGATTTGCCCTCCACAAAATCGAGGAAGTTTGGATATGCTGACGACTGGGCAATTGCTACTAGAGATCCATGTTTCGAAAGTACAGAGGAGACGCTGACAAATGATCTTTCTGCACTGGGATATTATTTTCGAAAAAGGAGACTTCAGCCAACCACAACTAAGACCGAAGTTGCTTGCTTCCACCTGAAGAATAAAATGGCAACAAGGGAATTTACAGTTTACTTCAATAACATCCTCCTTCGCTATAACAGACATCCCAAGTATTTGGGTATAACACTGGATAGAACATTGTCATTCAAACAACACCTACGAATGACTTCTGCCAAAATGAAGACAAGAAATAACATCTTGCGGTAACTTCTCTCCGTTGCTCAGCTGTAGGTTTAGATTACTCTGTTGCTGAGTATTGTGCTCCAGTGTGGACAAATAGTCCGCATGTAAGATTGATATATGTACAATTGAATAACACCATGCGCATGATAACAGGAACAATTATGTCAACTCCTACACAATGGCTTTCTATTCTCAGACCCATCCCACCACCTCATTTGCGGCGATGCAATATCTTGATAAGAGAGTATAGAAAGATCGAGATCAACAAACAACTACCTATCCATGGATACATTGCTGATCTACATGTGAAGCGATTACGTTCAAGACATCCACCTATCTGCACAGCGGAGAATCTTGCAACCAACAAATTCAACCTGACTGAGAGATGGTCTTCTGATTGGAATTTGATTGCTCCTCCACAGAGTTCAGTAATGCCATGCATAACTAAGAAGGTGCCAGCATTCACTCAGCCTAGAAAGGCCTGGTCAAAATTAAATTGTATCCGGACCAATCACGGTGTATGCGGGAATCTCCTGTACAAGTGGAGGAAAATATCTTCATTATGTTGCGAATGTGGTGCTGAAAGACAGACTGTTCGGCACCTAGTTCAAGAATGCCCACAAACATCTTACAGTGGTGAATTCAGCGACTTCTAGGACACCACAGGAACTTCATTACGTTTCTAAACTTGATGTCAAATTATAAATCATTTTCATGTTTGCCATTCGATAAATAAATAAGTTCCAACGTTCTCCACCGGGTGCTGACTGCGATGGCATTTAGTAGCTGCATCCGCAGCAAGGTGTCGAGGATGGTAGCATTTGGTAGCAAAAGTAGGAACTACTTCATAAAAATTAATCATCTGCAGTCCTTCTACCTGAATCACAGATAACACACCCCAGCCATCACAATTAACACCGGTTATCAAAAAAATTCTACACACACCCAAAGTACAGGGGGCTACATGATCGCGTTGTCGCAGCCCCTAAACTAAGGAACCATCATCCACGAGACTGAGTGTAACTTTCTTGGTAGAACCGAGAAGTAAACCCAGACCTCAGGGGTGACAGCCAAGTATGTTAGCCACTTCAGCACAAGGTGGTCTCTGTTATCTGAAACATGCATACAATTTTCTTGTTTAATACCATGAAAAGAACACACAAAACTGGAATTTTATTTACACATAGTATAAATGTTGTGTAAGCGCTCCGAGGGTGAACCTCCGGCCCAGACACCTTTTGCTGTTTATCGATTGGTGTGAAGAGTGAAGGCCGGCGCTCTGAACTTGGGGGAGGAATTAATTTCAGTTGAGAGCGTGAGAAGTGTTTTATTTTTATCGCCAGTCCACTTCAATTGAATGAGAAACTGTTACACCCCTTCTCACCACCTCATTGGTTAAATACCTCAGCGCTTTCTTAAAGTTACACTCTTATCAACACTTCGTTGTTTAAATATCTCAGTGGTTTTATTCTGTCCTTACCTATAGTTACACCTCTTCTCACCACCTCATTGGATAAATACCTCAGCACTTTCTTTAAAGATCCACCCTTATCCACACTTCGCTGTTTAAATATCTCAGTGATTTTATTCTGTGCCATAGACTATCAATAGTTACACCCCTTCTCACCACCTCATTGGTTAAATACCTCAGCGCTTTCTTAAAGTTACACCCTTATCAACACTTTGTTGTTTAAATATCTCAGTGATTTTATTCTGTGCCATATCTATAGTTACACACCTTATCATTACAACATTCGATAAATATGTAACCAGCTATATATGACATAAAATCAATAACTAGACTCTGAAAACAGCCATGACCCTCTTTGAGGCCAAAATTGTCCCTATTCTCATGTATGGAATAGAGATAACATGGGAACAGCTGCGATATAGAGACCTCCGCTCTATAGAAAATGTCAAAGCTCGCTTCCTGAAGGTCGCTCTCGGAATCTCAAAGTTCACCAGGTCAAGATTAGCCTATGAACTCGGAAGAGAATCCTTGCTAATTCAGGATCTAAGATTGAAATATGACTTGCCCTCTACAAAATGCTGGGAAAAATTGCCGGATGGAAGGATATCTGGCCTGAATTTTACACATCTGAAGCTATGCTCGACAGATCGTAGACTGGTACAAACCGGGAACTCCGTCACTTTGTGGCAGTGCACAGATATCACCACAAAGTGTGCACCTTAACGGATCACCACGACCCAGGACCCAATTGCATGTGTAAACTCTGTGATCAGCACGGTGCCCGTTATCATGTTGCGACATGCGATAAACGTGTGGAGTCAATACTAGTCTATTGCCCAAACTAACATTTATTCAGTCTAATTATGTATTGTTATTTTTGCACAGTTTGTGCGCGTTTCTTTCAATAATAAATATGTCATCGCTTTCATTCTGTGGTACAGTATATCTACAGTTCTCTATTATAGAGTGCTTTTCAATCGGTCAACACGATTGTGCCAAAGTATATTACACGGTGATTTCTGAAAGATATTACATGAATTATTCATCACTTAATGAACACACAAATATGGGGGAGGGGCCAATTAATTGGTTGACATGTTTCGATCGTTATGCAGTCATCATCAGGTCCTGTTCACCTAAGCTTAATTAATAAATAGTTATTTTTTCGAATGCTTAAATCTTTAATATTTATCAGTAATACTTGCCACACTCTATAAGTTTTCTGACGATTTTTTGGAGAGCAGAGATTGTCTGTGGGTAGGGCAAGACTTGCAGAAAGTAGATAGTCTTAACTACTTAGGTTCAACAGTGTCCAGTGATGGCAATTCAGACATGGCAATAGCCCGCTGAGTGCAGGTTGGATGGTTGGACTAGAAACGTACGTCAGGTGTATTGTGTGATAGAAGGATAAACCTGAGGACTAAAGGAATGGTGTATAATGAGCCCGTATTCGCTCATGCTGGTGATCACTTTTATGACAGCCAAGGAATGTTTACGTCAGAGAGTTATGAACGCGTCCTGGAAGCATGCCTTCGCTTCAGACGTACTTTTGACTCTGCTGAAATGCTCCACATATTTCTTCTACATGATTAAAGACGAGATATTTAATGTGCATCTTTGAATATATCATCTTCTGTCATATAGCATAATTTACCATATTTTAATAGTCTAATATTGAATTTATTAACATTTGAGACAACGGTGAAGCCTCCATGGCTTAGGCGGCAGCACGCCGGCCTCTCACCGCTGGATCCGTGGTTCAAATCCCGGTCACTCCATGTGAGATCTGTGCTGGACAAAACGGAGGCAGACAGGTTTTTCTCCGGGTACTCCGGTTTTCCCTGTCAACATTTCATTCCAGCAACACTCTCCACTATCATTTCATTTCATCTGTCATGCATTTAATCATTGCCACAGAGGAGTGCGTCAGGCCTCGGCAGCCGGTACAGTTCATATCCTCGCCGCTAGATGGGGGCTTCATTCATTCCATTCCTGACCTGGTCGGAGACTGGAAGCAGGATGTGGATTTTCATTTTGAGACAACGGTATGCCATTGCAGAGATGCGAACATGAAGCAACTAGTTGCTAAATTACTCAGGAAGTATCGAAGCCAGAGCTCTCGCTTCCGTGAGGAAACAAACCCTATCGTGCGTTTGAGTCGCACGGACGTGTTTATTGAAAGGCCCAGTGGACCGGGTATTCAGAAGAAGATTACACTATCAATTCTAAGTGAAATCCAACGGTATCTAATCTTATTTTAGCACGACGTGTGCTGGTGAATTGTGTGTTGCCAAAGTAGCAACGAGTGAAGTGATATTTCGAAGGAAATAGTGAATTTCCACAATTTAGTGATCAAGCACATGGTCTGTAATTTTCACGCGACATGGATGACCATCGTGCTACGCCAATGTCATAAATCACATTCATCGACTGTGTTAATGAGGGATTTGTGTGATAATCACGTGTATAATATTACTAACATCCGTGCCGTGCAAAGGCCGAGATTTTCTAAGTAAAGATTATGCCTATTCAGGCTGATTACATTTTCACATAAAGTAATAGATTTTGTGTGAAGACACGTGCAAAGTGTCTTAAGCTTCAGTGAAGGCAGACAAGACCATTCTTGATAAAAGTGTGCAGATAAGTGTAGAAGCAGTTTTAATTATCAAAGCCACGCTAGAAGCAGTGATTTTCTACCTAAATTCACATTACTACATGACATCAGATCTTCGCCACGTGCAGAGAACTTCTACTAATTTGACCATGGAGATCGTTATGGCTTAAGCCATTCCTATGAAGGAGACGCCGACCATCTAATATACATTACGAAATGGAGGAAGAGGAATGGATAGCCATGCTCATGGGCGAGCAGCGAAGATATCCACTGAAACCCCTTAGGATTTATCCCTCGAACTTTCCTTTGTGGGTGAGGTGAACGACGCTGAGCTGTGAGTCATGATCTAACTTCCATTTGTAAGGTGGATGATCAAAGGTGGATTAGTTACTTAGCAACCGTTCTCTGATATCAGTCATCTAGGTAGGTTTTCCTTCTTAGACACCATCTATGGTGATTTTCACTTTCCTACGAGCTTCTACACGACACGTTTTCTAAAGCTCAGAGTTAGACACCAATTTGTATGCTTACACACGGTGCAATATTGTCATGATTTGCAATTCCACATCATGGAAACTGAATTTTGTCTTGTTAGAACGGAGCAATACTTTAATCAGCTCCAGCTGAAAGTCATGTAATTTTGAAGCTCCCTTTTGTATAATTGCTTGTACGATACTTACACGGGCGTATCGTTTAGGAATGGGAAGTTACTCATCCTACATCTGTTATTGTAAATACATTTTTGTAGTGGGCAGGAAGCCACTAGATTCAAGGTGAATTTTATATCTGTGTAATTGGGTGAAGCAATGTTAGAGCTCACTCATATTCCCGATTGAACGATAACCATCGTTTTGAATTCACGCCAGAGGTTAAGGCGTTGAAACACACATTTTTCTAGTCATTTTAGCGTGCCCTGAGTGCACGAAAGCATTATATTATCCCCGGCAGTGGTGGAACATATTTCAGAGACAATCTGAAGAGTGACATATCTTTCTTAAGTCTCTTTGGTTTTGCTAAGACAAAGCTATCATTGTGAATATCTTTTCATAACCTATAACAACGTCTTATTCTTGATTAGTGTGCCATATTAATGAAGAGTGTATAAGCGTCACTCATGGACATTTAGCAAGTGAACCCTGCTATGAATTGAAACTATAAATGACTTTTGCTTTGAGCAAATTCAATCACACAGTGTAGCGGATTGTAACAGCGTGCCTGGGGGCAGTTGGCAGGTGTTCCCAAGGTTGCGTCCTGTTATGATATTACCCATCAAACCTACGATCTCAATGCGAGACATCGACTAATGACCCACTTTTTGTTAAAAAAAATTACAGTGTTTTTTTTCTAACCGAATTAATATTGTGTATTCTCGAACTGTAACCTGGTCAGTTATCAGCAATTTATGAAATGTTTCAGTATAGGGTGACTAGGAGGTCACATATTCATTTCACATTCTCGCATATGTTGTAAGCGAGTGCAGTTTGTTACTGTCATGATATTATTGACCTGAGTAATCATTGGATAGACCTAACATTTTAGAAGGCTATTATTCTCACTTGAAGTGAATGTTTCTCCGTATTTTGAGACACGAGGGGTTGGTAACCATTGTTAAGCGATTGCCGGCAGACCTAAGTTTTGTAACAAGGCTAGCCGAGGTTTTTCTCAAGGGCTGTAATAGATTACTTTATTATGGTAACGGTGACTCGTCAGAGCCCGTAGTGTTGTTTTTGACGTGCAGTGTCACGTGTACTTTGTTGTGTGCACCATGTTTGGTAGCCCACCAGTTTAGAAGCCTTGCATCATTATTCATCCGTTTAATTAATGATCTCATAGACCGACGATCATAATAATTACTGAACTAAATCATGAAACTCACTATTATAAACTGACGAAGTTAAAACTATCGTCTTTTCCTAATCGACTGATTAAACGTTGATCTTGTTTACGTTCAGCAGACCGTTGCATTGAGCTTGGGTGAGTTTATTCATGAAGGAATGCTTAGCAGCTGACATTGTTAGACTTCCGACAGAGATCCCAGGCGAACCAAGAGTTCAGAACTCGTGGGCCGCGACCTCTGCTGAGAATACTGTTGATGAGCAGTTCATTCTCGTTTCTTTTCACACACTAGTAGATGACGAATGATAACAAAGAGTTACTCATTCTGTGGTAGGCAGGATTAATAATAATATTATTGAGTGTTCAATTTATTGTTTGTGTGTAAACCCAATGTTACCCTACTTTCTTTACTACTTTGTAGATTTCCTGTTGTACAGCTATTGTAATCATTGTACTGAATCAGATGACTCAATAACTTAAGATTGTCCAGTTTTGTTGTCACGGACGCTTCTCGCCGTAGATCAGTTCAGACAGGATTAGTTAGAATTAGGTACCGTTAAATGTAAATACGGGGTGGTACCAGTTTGAATTAGTTTTGCTGTAATGACTTGACTTGTTTTTATGACATGATGTTTTCTTTTCAGAACCATCATCTTTCTCTTGTATCTTCAATCAGGGTTGCTTTTGTACCACTTACCAAGCTTTGCTTTGCTTTTTCTCATGTATTTAGGACCTGTCGAGAGGTTTAATTTTCATTCAAATTAGGGGTTGTTTTTCTTGTTTTCTTTTATTTAGTTAAGAGATTAGCCGATTTCAAACCCTCCGATAGTAGGATAGGGGTTCAGAATTTTCAATAAAACAATTCCACGAATTTTACGTAAGTCTGGATGTAATTATTTAGTAGTTTGTCTTTTGGGGGTGCATTTCTTCGGGTGTCTATGACAATCACTATGATGGGGACCTGATCCTTTGGGAAGCAGAGTCTTGTGCCGGCTAGTGCCACAAGGAATGCATTCCGATCCTCTCCGGCAATGTGTCTTGAGGATGGGGTCATCTGGGAGGCCACATACGGTTGGTGGTGACCAGATAACCTCCTCTAACGGGCACTATAAGTCAGTAGTGAGATCTACAATGATTTATGGAGTAAAGACATGAGCACCAACTAAGACACTTAAAAATTGGTCTTATCAGAACTATTAAATAATGTTGGCAGCAATGACGTACATTAGTTACTCCAAATTAATTTAGAATATTAGGTACTATACGAATGCAAATTTTAGAGCTGTTGGCTTGTATATATTCTGATTTATAGATATTAGGGTTAAAATATAAAGAGCATTTATTTACTGTTGGCAGCCCTGCTGGCTATTAAGAATATGGATATTCATATGAGTTATAGTACAAAAGTTACATACGAAATTTGGTTGAAATCCATTTGTTTGTATAGTAGTTACATGCATTTAAAATTTGGACTTATCAACAAGCTTAGAATCATGTTTGCAGTACTGACGTATACTAGGTACTCCAAACTAATGTTGAAGGACATGTACTATACGTGTGCAAAGTTTCGAGCTCTTGGTTTGCATACTTTCTGATATATTGGTATTAGGAAAAAATAATAGAAAGAGCATTTATTAACAGTTGGCGGCCCAGGTTGCTCTAAAGAATACGCACAATCATATTTGTTATTGTACACATAGTACATACGAAATTTGGTTGAAATCCCATTGATAGTGTAGAAGTTACATGCATTTAAAAATTAGATTTATCGGCTGGCTTAGAATCATGTTGGTAACACTGTCATGTATGGCCTCCTCGAAGTTAAACTGAAATATTATTATCTATATGTGTGCCAACTTTGGAATAGCTCCCATGCATACCTTCCAGGATATCCAACATTGAGCTCAAATTTCCATTGCGATTTTTCAGCAATTGGTAGCACTGACATCATTTTTAAATATGGCCTTGAGATATTCCGGCATTGATCTTTTCTCATACCAAATTTAGTTTCCATAGCTACAGCCGTTTAGGAGTTGGTAGGGCGGGGGACATACACACAGCCAGCCAGACAGACAGACACACATTTTCCCGGATCGATCTCATAATTCTACTTTTTCCTCATTTTTGCAAAATGAGAAAAGTAGGCTAATGAGAGACTAAGAGGCAGCGTTAAAGTGACGGAGATATCAAAGGAATTTCAAGAGAGAATACTACAGTGGTATGGACATGTCATGAGAAGGGACGACACTTATGTTGGCAAGAGAATGACAGTAATGGTAGTGGAAGGTGACAGAGGAAGGGGAAGTCCAAGAAGAAGATGGAGAGACTGTATACGAGATGACTTGAGGGAGAATCTAAGGGAAGAGGACGTATGGGACCGAGGGAAATGGAGAATATTTGCCAGGAAAGTCGACCCCACTTCAGTGGGAAAAGACGAAGCAAAAGAAGAAGAAGAGATTGTATGTGGGTATCATTGTAGATTTGGTAGTATTTTGTAGAGCTATTTTGCCTTGTAGCCTATATATTGATCTGAAGATGCTCGCTAGATGAACGAAACATGTCATCCATTAATTTTCTCCCTCTTCTATAGCCGATAAAAAAATATTATATCTTAATCATATGTAATATTTTTCAGGTTACTTTAGCTCATATTCCAGTAATTGGAATTACATTCTGTTGACCGACTAAATATTACAATATTAATTGTCAATATGGCAACACTGAAATATGGCCTCAAATCTGTCTATTAATTAATAATTGTAAATATATTTGTACATAAGTGTAAACATATCCACCTTTCCTTGGTCTGTACTAGTTCTGCCCTAAACTGTAATATTTTAGCGGCTTTGGTGGCGTAGTCGGTAGCATGCTTAGCTTCTATGACCAAGATCGCGGGTTCAAATCCGGCCTAAGTCGTCGCGTATTTTAAGAGCGTTAAGATCCCTCAGTTTGCCTTCCTTCGGAGGGGAAGTAAATAAGGCGGTCCCATGTCATAGATTTATGGCATGTTAAAGAACCTTCCACTAATTACACCTGTGTGAAGCTAAATTGTATAGGTTAAGAATGCAAACAACGCTCTTAGGTTCCTACGTTAGTTGCCAAGAGCCGACTGCGGTGGCGTCTGGTAGCTAAGTTCTGAACTAGTACGGTAGTCGTTGACGGTGGCGTTTGGCGGCAAAAGTAGGAACTATTTGAAATATTCGAAAGTGTGCAGTCTTACTTGAATTAAAAGCAGATAACACACACTAATACAGTCATCACAGTTAACACCGGTTATCAAACAGATTCTACACATACACAAAGTACACGGGGCTATATGACCGCGTTGTCGCAGCCCCTAAACTTCAGAACCAACCAACCATACTTATACGGTAGTCCCACAAGTTGCAGATACTATCATTTTAAATCCATTCGTTTATGAAAGTTGGGTCACTCTGACCGGGCAACAGTGTGAGTTCCCTTGTCACCTGTGTTGCGGGCTTGGCAGATAAATCCCTAGACCTGGGGGATTTATTTTTCCAAACTATGAAAAAGTAAAATAAAAATAATGACTACCATGATCAAAATTCTACGTGCATATGTGATCTCTGTGAGTGCTTCTGTGACAGATACCATGTACTTACATGCGAACAAAGGAAGAAATCGCTAACTCAATTTTGCATCGAATGAACGTTAACAACATTATTTCTATGCACATTCGTGCGTAATTCTCTGTTTATTACTTAATATTGAGGTACGTTCATCTATGTGACGCTTAAAAACATGTTAAGTACAAATTCAACATGGCACCCAAGCGAATTAAAATAGTACATTATGCAAAGGGCCTATAATAGCAATAATTAAGACACGAGTATGTTTATAAAACGAGCGTATGCGAGTTTATAATTTCCATACGAGTGTCTTAATTACCATTATAGGCGAGTTGCATACGACTGTTTATGTTCGACGATAATTATTATAACTATTTTATGTTCGAACATAAATATTCATAAATGCCGAGATTTCGCCAGTTTTATGTACCGAGCGCATGGGCGCACAGAATACCTTGTATTTGACCATGGCCTCCTCGATTTCCCCACTATGACACTAGGCCAGGCAGTGAAATTTAAATTAGAAGGCCTTGGAACTCAGTGCAGGTGCATTACTATCCTCTCCTAATTGGTCAAACAACTGTTTCTTGAGCTCTGATTGGTGGGAGAAACTGTTTCATAATGAAAAATAGTGTTATAATGACCATCATAATGACACAGTTTTCTGACATATAATAGTCAAGGTCGAACATAAATACTTAAATAGCATTTTATCGATATTTAATCAACCGAATGCAGAGAGAAACCTGATATACTTCATGTTTATACAGGATTGGCATCTAATTCAATGCCATTGTTCTCATAAAAACATGATGGTGGCTGTGGGGAATTTTATTTTTATTTCCCATATCTTATTCAGGTGATTCAAATGACGATTCGTAGAAAGGGGTATGATATCAATTATTACCTGATGGCACTAAATACTGCAGATTACTTTTCGTAATTCATAGAAGCCTTACGTTTGACTTTTCTCAATATTAACTCCCGTGGATCGTTAAAGAATGACACCACCTCACGGGAGGAGTATTAATCACCGGTATTGAAAGCTATATTTTAGCACATAACTTCTCATTGTAATGGTGTTGGTAAAGACATTGGCCGTGAAACAATAGCTATTTAGTATATCACATGAAAACTCCTTTTATAGGCAGGAGAGTTTTAATGGAAAATACCAGAGGGATATATGAAAGTAGGCTGTTTAGTTCTTCACGGAACTATTTGTAACCCTTTATAGGTCCTTGGGATACTATCTTCCCACCATGTATTTAGAGAACGGTGTTAGGGAGAGAATCTTCCCACCCCTTTCATTTCAAGCAGCTCCACATGCATTCACAAGCTACATGCAGATAAATATTGAAAACCCATTAATTTGATGTTTACTGTCATCAGAAATTAAAGGTGGGAAGCATATATCCCAGTGGTCTCCACAGTGCACGTGCTCGCCAGTTCGGTTGTGTTGAGTGAATACAATGCATTGTTCGACAGAAGAAGGTGTTTTTATTGAAGGTAAGAGATTTGTAAACGATGGTATATAACTGAAATACAATGTTAATAATGGTTTTGGTCACTCGAGTAAATGTATTTCAGCTAGAATGGAAATAATTATCCTGCGCAGAGTGTTTGCCATAGAATAGAAGATTTAAAAAAAAAATCTGTGTTTTGAGTAAATACTATTTTGAAATTATTGAATTATATTCGAATGTACTAACTTTTAACATTCAAAAATCATTTTTATATTTTTTGTGCAGTTTTAGGCAAAGAAGATATAGGTCACTGACCTTGTGTTGCATGGGAGTTGCGTTTTTTAAATTATAAAGCGTGATGGGTGTTTTTATATATTGTATCCTGTTAAATAAACCTCATTATTGAGTATTAAACACAGTATCATCATAATTTGGAGGTGGGAGAATATTACCCCATTGCTCATATAAGAAAACATACCGACAGTAGTGGCTACGCTGGCTAAAGAGCAGCATTAGATCATGGGACCAAGCTCTCTGCTGACTCGGTAGACGCGTGGGTTCGAGCCCCACCGTCGGCCGTCCTTGAAATGGTTTTCCGTGGTTTCCCCATTTTAAACACTAGGCAAATGCTGGGACGGTACCTTCTGACTGGCCACGGCCGCTTCCTTCCATATCCTTGCCTGTTTCATTCACCATCATTCATTTCATCTCTCATTGACTCCTCTCATGAGGTTGGCGTCAGGAAGGGCATCCGGCCGTAAAAACCATCGCCACAATGACATCCATCGCATCTCATACATACAATAGCTCATATAAGAAAACATACTGTCGGGTATGGGCAGTAGGATAATAATTTACTACACCATATTTCATAAAATAGAATCCACACCCGTAAAATTGTTGCATATTCCTACTCATCTATCACCCCCAATTACAAATGTGCAAAAAAAAAAAAATATTTTATACCCCCAGTCTTTTGCCCTATAAAGGGTAGAAGAGTTTAAACGTCAGGGCAGATGACCTCGTAGTTCCGGCCCTTAAAACAACAATAACTAATTAACTAGTTTAAACGTCTTAAAAAGTTTAATTTAAATTGTTTTCTATGAGATGGTTTTAAACGTTAATCCGAAATCGCAGAAACGTTTCCGATCGTAAACCCTAGCTTTAGTGGTGATCGTAAAGCACATATGACGAGTTATATTTTACTTGACATATACTTGTGTTCGGCTAACGTTCAACATTTACATGTATAGTCTTGAATTTAGATTGCGTCATGCATATTGTGAAGGACTCAGTTTGGAGCCCATTGGTTATCATGCTGAGAGGTTGCTGGGGGAGCGAAAATGTAGACTCAAGAATTTTAATGCTTTGAGAAAGGACGTTGGAAGATGACTGGGTGAAATGTTGTCTCTTCGTGTCTTCTGACAGATACAGACTTCGTCCTGTTCTGGTTGGACATGTTGACTGATTGCTGGTGAACATAATGTGCACGCACACTAACCAGCTTGCGTGTCATGGCACGGTAAGACACTGGCTGGGCTGTCACCTTCATTTACTGACTTAATACAGTTCCACCATAAGAGTTTATCATCGCATGAAATATTAACAACCGATGAATGTAAATTGATGCCTTACATTATTGAATAAATCTCAGTTTAACACAACGTTAAGTCTATGGTTATATTTAGAGGACGTAGACACAGTAGTTACGTCTACGGCTTTGGTAGCGTAGCTGGTAGCATGCTGAGCTTCTATGCCAAAGTCACGTGTTCAAACCCGGCCGAAGTCGTGGGATTTTTAAGAGCGTTATAAATCCCTCAGTATGCCTTCCCTCGGAGGGGAAGTAAAGCCGGCGACCCATGTCATAAATGTATGGCATGCAAAATAATCTTCCACTAACTCCACTTGTGTGAAGCAAAAATCTGTAGGTTAGTTTGATAATGCTATATTAGTTTCAACGTTCGTCGCCAGTTGATGGCTGTTATGACATCTAGTAGCCAAGTCCGCAGCTAGGTGTTGGTAGCAAAAGTAGGAACTACTTGAAAAATTGATCGTCTGCAGTCCTCACCAATCACAGATAACACGCACTAATACATTCATCACAATTAACACCGGTTATCAGGCAAATTCTACACACACCCAAAGTACACGAGGTTACATGGCCGCGTTGTCGCTGCCCCTGAACTAAGGAACCAACCAAACAACCATTAATTTGTAATTCAAATCAACTTTGCCATAATAATTTGGCCACCTCTGTACTTACAAAAGAAACCACTTGTGGGGTCCCAGGGACCCATCCGTGTAAGTTGCGAGTTAATGACCTTCAGCGAGTAAGCTGCACTCTATATGGGTAAAGTGGGGGAATCCCGATGACTCATACAACCCAGCTATTGTTATTTTCATGAAATCAAAAGAAAAATGGATAACTGTTTATTGTCTATTGTCTACATGATTACACATTGAAGCAATGAACATATTATAACATTAACATTGAAAATAGAGATATTACAGTAAATACCTATAATCGATTGGAGTCGCCCCAACATAAGGGTATTTCCGATCACCTATTTAGAACAATAGCAACAACTCCAAAACAAATGTCTCTTGGTGTCCGTGCCCTGATCCACTGCTTCCTCCTGCTACCTTCCTGCACTTGGCCGTCACCTAGACAACCACAGCGCTGAACCTCATGGGAGGAACAAATGATGATAATTATGATGATAATTGATTTTTAAGGGGCCTAACATCTGGTTTATCGGCCCCTAATGGTGTGGGTGATCGTGAAAATGAAAATGAAATCGACACTACAACTAAAACTAACTACGCGCATTCAATAGTAGAAGTGGAAATGGAAAAACAAAGAGAAGAATATGGTAAATAAAATACAGAAGGAAAGGAAATGCCCTCAACCCTCGAAGAACGAGAATTAAGGGACTTGGAAGAAGACAGAGCCATGAAAGGCAGATAGGCAAAGAGGAGAGTGTTTGCCCCAAAAGTGATGAGTTCTTGAGGGTGTAGCACTGTTGATCAGTCACTTAGAACAATAATCACACACAAGGTTTGTTGGTGTGCACACTGCATGGACCCAATCTCCAGTGTCAAGGCCGCTTTACAGGAGGCTTCAAACAATTCCCGGCAGAAGTCAGCAAAATACAAAACAATGTTCTCATTGTCGTTCTTGTATAAAAGCCATGATCGGAGTTACCTCCTTGATCGGAATTCCCCCACATTACCCTACATTAAAGATCCCCCATTGTTTTCCAATCGTACGTCCTTGGTGTTACAGGTAACGTTTAACGACTCACATTTTCTCCCCACTTATAAATGGAATATATATATTTAAATCTGTACGCTTGGTTTTCCGCCCTCATTTCTTATGACCTTAATAATCTGAACGAGTAGATTATATCGTGGAGATTATATTTTTTTCCTGGAGGCTAATTCTTTTCCAAGCGATTAATTTTTATCTCTCATTTGTATGTTTTGTGCATGGCAGGATATATTTTTAGAACTTCCTCATCACGGTTCTTCCTCGACCCTAACATATTTCTATACGATAAAGCATTATCCGCTTAGCGAGATTAACTCGTTTCGATTCAACAAACACTTGTAGAAAGATTTAGATAGGCGTAGAAACAATTCTTTACTCATGTTATAAAACCGGTGAACATAGGGTTTCAAGCTAATCCAGTCTTTATCTTTAGAGAATGTTGAAGTGTGTGAGCTTATGTGCTTCTTTTCCAATACAATATAGAGCAAAAACTCTTTGATTATTCCACAAACTAATTATTAAATCATCTAATTTGTGAATAACAACGATTTGAGAGAAGATACAGATACATTCACTTTCTCTACGTAACACAGAGACGAAGCTATTGTAAAAGAAGCTATTCATAAATCATGGTTAGGGGATTGAAATATGTGTGATCTAATCGACTTAATTATGAACACGTATTGCTAGTCGATTGATGCTGGTTGTGATCGTAGTATAAGAGGCGAAACATCTTGGTCTTCTGCCTCGAATGAAATGGCGAGTAAGCAGTATGGTGTCCAGTACTCTACACTGTACGTTGAAGATCCCCCATTGTTTTCACAAATACACACACTACTATAGACACTACAATAACACAGACTATCAGAAAAATCCTACACACACGCTCAAGTACACGGGGTTAAAGCCATGAAGTGGAAACTATTGCTACAAAGCAAAAATATTTGCCATAATAGCAAATGGTTTTGATCCGTATTGACAGAATAACTAAGAAAACACGTAAGTTAATTATACGCCAAATCAATACTAAAATAATAATAATAACACACTTAAATGTCTACAAATTATAGATCATTTGAAGTGTACATGTTTCGAAACAACAATGGTTTCTTCTTCAGCACAACTGAGAGAGAAAAACTTATTCTAAGGAAAAACTTAAATTAAAAATGGATATCCTTACAATACGTCTTAAAAGAATAATTTTGAAAAAAACATTTATAAATCCTTAAAATTATCTATGAAAATGTAGGCAATTATCTGGTCAATCTTCTGAAAAATATATATGAAAAATATTGTAAAAATTCCTCATCTGAAAAATGTAATAGTTATAATATGGTTCTCTGAACATAAACAGTATCTTAAAAAGAAACTAGTAAAGCTTTAAAGTACTGTACCATGACGTTGAAATAACACATGTAGTCATATCTCTGGAACTGAGACAATCTTGGACCCTACTAATAGCATCAAGTCTAAATTTCGATGTTTATTCAGTTCTGTTCCGCATGCCAACTATTTCGATACGTGGTGACATCTCAAGAAGGAAGTTCAAACAAAATTTTAGTTGTATAATAGTGTTGGAGCTTGAAAACAATTTTTAAAACCATTCTAAACCTCACATGTCATCCCCTCTCCCTCCTTGTTGATACATGTTCCGGTTTAATGGTGTTTACTAACCTCGAAAATCTTAATTCAGAGCATCATATTGGCATCTACGTCATTATGCCATCAGTTCCGCGTGCCAACTATTTGGGATATTTAATGTAATAATATTAAATATTAAACTCCAAAATATTTATAGGTCTTTCAATGTTAAACATGTGATCATAAATCCTTAATTAGTTGAAGATGAAAAACATAAGATGAATGGACATTATCCCAGATGCCGTGCTGGCAAAGAAACTTAAAAGAGAATCATTCTTCAAGTCTTCACAATGTCCGTCTTGGCGTTACTACAATAGCATATTTGTCCGTTTTGGCGCTACTATCTTCCAATGGACTACATGTATAATCGCTTCATTTACATTTCTTACGAACAAGCTAAAGATTGTGTTGAATATAGCGTGTTTATTCAATAAACCTTAGAATATTGAATAAACATCGTGAATTAGTATACATTAAAGCATTATACAACATATTATGTTTATGCTTTCAATTACCCGAATGCCAACCAAGTAGTGAGAATATTTAATTTAAACTTTAAGAATTATTAGGTTCTTGTTGCAATGAATCCTAGAACAGAACTCAAAGAAAAATAATAGTGAATAAACAATATTTTGAAAAGAATGTAGCATGGCCTCAAAAGCAGTAGGTCAACTACTGATCTGTTATTATCTTAAAGATTTATTATGGAGATAATAATGAGTAATCAGCATTTTTAACTTTAATAAATAATACACGAGATATAGATCAATCCTCAAGACATTCGCAAATTTGGTTATATACACAGCCAAAGGTAATTTCAATAATTAAGAAAACAAATATGGAATTTTATTATTTTCAGCCAGAGGCTGTAGCTGTTTCAAGCGGACACGCATGAGATGAGCTACAAGTTCCGTTCAATTTCAAATAGTTACAAGTTTCGCTACCAGGTATCACTGATACCTAGTGGTGAACGTTGGCACTTTTATAGAGCGTTCCAACGAAATCTAACCTAGAAATTTAGCTTCATACAAGTTTCAGTGGAAGGACTTTTTACATGCCATAAATCTATGACGAGGGACCGCCGGCTTTACTTCCCCTCCGAAGTAAGGCATACTGAGGGAGTTTAACGGTCATAAATAATCCGACGACTTCGCCGGGTTTGAACCCGCTATCTTGGGCACAGCAGTTGAGCATGCTACCAACTACACCATCGAAGCCGTCGCTAAAATATTAATAGTTAATAATGGCAAAACTGAAAAATGGCTTCAAAGTTATCTTCACAATAGTTACCTACAATAATTAGATTTTAACAACTATCTCTTTGATCAGTTTCATTTCAGTTCATAATCTACCTTTGCCTTTGTATATTCAGTAATGAACTTGAGGACAACATTCGTTATTACAGCGACAGTTAGGAATGCAGGATGATTGAAGACAGAAGTCATTATGTCGTGTGAAGTCGGCCAGGTGTATCGCCATTGGCTAAACAATGATCAATACATACATGCACCAGCGAAGAGGAATGCAAACATGCATTTGAAGGACCAGGCTATCAATTAGAGCACAGCGAGTTACATGCGCGGCAACTAACAGCACCAATCATCATTATTGTCTTCAGCCACTAATCAAGCGTTAGTAGAAATCCCTTGAGTCTCACGCATCCTTCGGCATGTGAATACGTAATTAACCATTACAGTTACCGTATTAGGCCACTTGGCTGTCATTTCTGAGTTCCACGTTTGGTTGGTTCTAGCGGCTTTGGTGGCGCAGTAGGTAGCATGCTGAGCTTCTTTGCCCAAGATCGCGGGTTCAAAACCGACCGAAGTAGTCGGATTTTTATCATTTCAAATGATCTTGTCGACTTCATCGTTGTGCTTTGGTCTACCGTTATGCGTTACGGTTACGGCGTGTATGACGTCATCATGTTGTTCAGAACATATGCACCGAGTCTGAGTTTACTCCTGGGGTCTGGCGTTATGCGATACGGAGACGGCGAATGCGTGACGTCATGCAGCAGAGTGCACCTCCCGCTCTCCGTTCCCCGCGCGGGAAGCCTAAGTTAAAGGGTATTGGAGTCTTTTGAGTCTGAGTTTACTCCTGGGGTCTGGCGTTATGTGATACGGAGAAGGCGAGTGCGTGACGTCATGCAGCAGAGTGCACCTCCCGCTCTCCGTTCCCCGCGCGGGAAGCCTAAGGCAAAGGGTAATGGAGTCTGTTGAGTCTGAGTTTACTCCTAGGGTCTGGCGTTATGCGATACGGAGACGGCGAGTGCGTGACGTCATGCAGCAGAGTGCACCTCCCACTCTCCTTTCCCCGTGCGGGAAGCCTAAGTTAAGGGGTAATGGAGTCTTTTGAGTCTGAGTTTACTCCTGGGGTCTGGCGTTATGTGATACGGAGACGGCGAGTGCGTGACGTCATGCAGCAGAGTACACCTCCCGCTCTCCGTTCCCCGCACTGGAAGCCTAAGTTAAAGGGTGATTGAGTCTGTTGAGTCTGAGTTTACTCCTGGGGTCTGGCGTTATGCGATACGGAGACGGCGAGTGAGTGACGTCATGCAGCAGAGTGCACCTCCCGCTCTCCTTTCCCCGCGGGGAAGCCTAAGTTAAAGGGTAATGGAGTATTTTAAGTCTGAATTTACTCCTGGGGTCTGGCGTTTTGCGATACGGAGAAGGCGAGTGCGTGACGTCATGCAGCAGAGTGCACCTCCCACTCTCCGTTCCCCGCGCGGGAAGCCTAAGTTAAAGGGTGATGGAGTCTGTTGAGTCTGAGTTTACTCCTGGGGTCTGGCGTTATGCGATACGGAGAAGGCGAGTGCGTGACGTCATGCAGCAGAGTGCACCTCCCGCTCTCCTTTCCCCGCGAGGGAAGCCTAAGTTAAAGGGTAATGGAGTCTTTTGAATCTCAATTTACTCCTGGGGTCTGGCGTTATGCGATACGGAGACGGCGAGTGCGTGACGTCCTCCAGCAGAGTGCACCTCCCGCTCTACTTTTCCCGCGAGGGAAGCCTAAGTTAAAGGGTAATGGAGTCTTTTGAGGCTGAGTTTACTCCTGGGGTCTGGCGTTATGCGATATGGAGATGGCGAGTGCGTGACGTCACGCAGCAGAGTGCACCTCCCGCTCTCCGATCCCCGCGCGGGAAGCCTAAGTTAAAGGATAATGGAGTCTTTTGAGTCTAAGTTTACTCCTGGGGTCTGGCGTTATGCGATACGGAGACGGCGAGTGCGTGACGTCAGCAGCAGAGTGCACCTCCCGCTCCCCGTTCCCCGCGCGGGAAGACGAAGTTAATGGGTAATGGAGACTGTTGAAAGAGTCCTGGGGCTTCGAGCGAAACAAGAAGCCCTCCTGAGCCTTTCTAACATGTGTAGTATTTGTAGCATGCGTCATTTGAAATGATACAAAGTCTAGTCTCTAAAAATGACTAACTGTACCTTTTTAAGAGCGTTAAACATCCCTCAGTATGCCTTACTTCGGAGGGGAAGTAAAGCCGGAGGGCCCATGTCATAGATTGGTCTGTCTGTTAGGTAGTCAGCCCGAAGGCTGGTTGGATCCTCAAATAGTACCGCCGTTAGGTTATGTGGGTAGATACTGTTTTAGATCCCTTATTTGGGGGTAGTAGGATCTAAAACGGAAGAGTTGTTGTGTTAATTTATAAGGAAGTGCCTAAAAGGGGGTAGCTTCCCGTAGTCGGGCAAGCTGACCAGTGTAGAGTGTTGTTTAGTGTTAGGGTGCTTTTATAAACGGTGTAAGTGTATTTTAGGGGATGGAACTTAGCGTACAGGTCAACGCGCTGGTCTTCCAGCTGGCTGGCTGGCTGGCAGGTTATGTAACCGATGTGAACGCGTCAGCTTTATGGCGCGCGCCGCTCCTATCAGTCAGGCCTACACGGGAATACAATGATACTTGCGCTAGCAAGTATCTGGCTACTGTACGTCACGTCTAATCGTGACGGAGGATTCAGGATGGACTTTAGGTCGTGAAGAGGCGTGTAAAATAGTAATACAGGTGTAGCGTACTGACCAAGTGTTTATTGGTCAGTAATAATGGAATTATGAGTCCCTTTTAAGGGATGTGGTAAATGTTACAATGTGTACAAACTTGTGTATACAAGTTGGGGGTAGAGGTTACAAAGTACAGGATTCTGAACACTGCTGACTCACTCACCTGATGATACCAGCGATAGCCTCCGGCCGCCGCACTGAAAGACTGGTAATTGAGAGAGAGACTGCCCTAGTTAAGGCCTCCCTTTATAGTCTCCGGCGTTGTGCTGTCAGCATTGTGCTGAATAGATGTCCTAGTTAATTGTGTGTCGCTGTTTGTGGTAGTGATGCAATTATTGGGTAAGCTTTCCAGACTGGCTAGCTGCCCTTGCGTGTTAATAGATGTTGGCCTGGGCTTACAGGATTTGCCAGTTAGGGGTAGTTTGAATAGATGATGGGGGATGGCCTCCAGGGGGTGCAGACCCCTGGGAGTTGTACAAGCCTCTTCCCCTATTTAGTTCGCGTCCCCGCGAACGGGAACGGAACTTGGGGTTGGGGATGTTGATGCAGCAGTTAGTTCTTGATGTTCTTGAAGCCCCCTCGTATCTTCTGTTGGTGTCGTCCTTCGTCGTCGTGTGGATGTGGTGATGGCGTGTAGATGTTTAGGTGTGAGATCAGCTCGTGTTCAGAGGGGTGGGTTATGGGATAGACATACATATATATAACATTTGACATTGCATGAAAAAAAATCGAAATTGACATATTGCATGTTTGCATAAAAAAAATATAGTTCTGACAGTTATTCGGTACATTGTTGTGCAGGGAGGAAAAAAACCCAGGGCTGAACGGATGATTGCATCGTCCGCCCTATCTTAGGGAAAAAGTGCTCCCTGCAATTAGAAAGAGAGAAGAAATAGACAAAAATGGGTGTTCCAGGGTATAATTTAAGGGAAATATTCAAAGTGCATTTATTGATTTGGGATAAAACGGAACACCCTGACAAATGTGGAAGTTAGAAGAAAGAAAAATGAAAGAGACAAAAGCATAGACATTGTATACATTGGTGGTCTTGATAATGATAACAGTTATGACCTGATAATAATAATAATAATCATTACATTTGTAATATTCCTGACGATTTATAAGTAAACATAGTAAACATAGTAATAATGATGAACATAGAAAAAATAATGGTTGCCATGTTGGTACCCTGTATGTATAGATATGTCGGCCACCCCTGTGGAACCTTTCAATTGTATGATATGGCGAGAAAATACAAAATAATTTACAATTTACAATTATCAACTATCATATATACCTTGTAGAGCTCTGTTACATGGCCAGTTATTGTATACCTCTTATTCTTTGTGCGCACCTTACCATCATGCCTTGACTACCGCTCTTTATTCGGCCGTTCCTGGTGCGGTTTAGTGGCTAGTCCACTATTCCCTCCTTGTACTTATTATATAACCTCGTGGTTTTCCGTCGTGGGTCGGAATTCCACCTTAGGGTCGAAGGTTCGGCACTTACAACCTCCGTGTCGCCCTTCGAGCCTGAAGTAACGCTTCATTTGCGTATGCTGAATGTGTTTGCGTTCAGCGATGTTCATCATCCCACGTATGCTGTCCACCGCTGACCGCTGACGTTGTCACCTTTAAGGGTACAACTAAAATCGATGAGTAGTGTATTTGTGTGTGACATAGATGAAGGTATGTGTATTTTGGTGTGGGTAATATATTTACAACAGACATATTCATGCTCCTAGTTATCTGTAAATCAAAAAAATGTATCAATGTAAAAATGTTCATCTCTTCGTTGCTCCGTGGTCTTCCTGTGTGGGTGAAAGTGGATTAATCATTAATAAGACATTACAATACATTGCAATACATGTATATATATAACACTTCATTGGTAGCGCTTAATTTGTAAAACTAAGTGTGGCGCCACTGAAGTCTAACTTAATCTAGGTGGGCCTAGGTGGGCCTATTTTAGCCTAGTGTTGTCGGGCTTACCCTGGTAACGGATTTTTTAGCCACCAGGTGCCGAGCGGCTTAATCTTAATCCTATTTATATTAATATGTTGCCGGGCTTACCCTATACGGTGCCGTAATGTCGTTTCTTAATGTGTTGTCGGTCTTACCCCGGTAGCGGAATTTTGGATACCGGGTGCCGATATACTCCACCTTAATTATACTTATTTTACTGTATTATCGTTAACCTATGTGTTATCGTTAACCTATGTGCTATCGTTAACCTATGTGCTATCGTTAACCTATGTGCTATCGGGCTTACCCTGATGACGGATTTGCGTCGCCATCAGGTGCCGAGCGGCGTTATCTTAACACGATCTATCTTAATCTAAAAAAAAATTGCCTTAATTGTAAAACTATGCTGTATGTACAAGCCGAGTAGACCTTATTCTAAAGCCGAAATGTGCTGTGCTATTATTAGCAACAGCGGTTAGTAAATTTGCTTACATCTAAGTGACCTTAAAAATGGCACTGTACTTAAATACTAAAATTTTGATGGAGGCTGTCCGTTCGATTTCTCTCGCGGTGGTTCCCTTGTAGTACATTGTTGAGACCGGAACCCAACAATGCTTCGTAGTCCCCTCCATTTTAATCCTAATGTCGACGTTTATCAACTAGTATTAACCTAGTCGCAGGCGGCTTACGGTGCCCCTGAGCAAACCGTTTCGCCCGCTGTACTTATCAGTTCTTTACCTTTGCCTTTGCGTATGTAGTCGTAGTTGGGTCGCCCACTTAACCCCTGTGGGTTGCTCGCTATGCTACCCATTTAATGCCCTTAGGCTGCCCGATGCGTCGCCATTTATGTGGGCATTGGACATCGTCCAATGGCATAATGTTATCTTCGCCTTCATTGGCAATCGTAGTCTGCTTTTCGCAGTAATATTTCTCTTCGCCTTTATCGGCCGCAGTAGTATGCTTTTCGCAATAATATTTCTCTTCGCCTTTATCGGCCGCAGTAGTATGCTTTTCGCAATAATATTTCTCTTCGCCTTTATCGGCCGCAGTAGTATGGTTTTCGCAGTAATATTTCACTCCAGCGCACAGGAGTCTTGCTTCCCGCTGTAGAAGCCCTACTTACTTAATTTTAACTATAAGTCTAGTCATAATTTGGGTCGTCTCTAGGGTCAGCCCCTGAGTTCGGCGCGGAGTGAGCTCTTTCTCCCACCATCCTCAGAAAGTCTTCCCTGCAGGTCTTGGCTTCGACGACCGTGGCACATAGTGGGTGTAACTGTCTCCGACAAGGGGGATAGGCTAGATGCACCCCTAGATATTGACGTTTGCCCGTGCCAGATCCCGAATGCTTCAACCTTACGTGGTTCGTCTGTTCGGTCGGGTCAGTGATTTGTTGAGCCAACTGGGGTAAGGGTCATCATCACCTTCCCCAGCTCTGCTCCAGTGTGGTGCCTCTTGCGTTCGGCTTATGCTGTTATCACCAATCAGAGTGTTTCAGATTCCTTTACCTTTAAATAAAAAAAATATGGGCGTAACCTGTGTAAATAATTTAAAAATGTAAAATATTTCAAGTGTTGTGGGGTTGTAGAGCTTCTAAGTGCATAGACTACTTCAGGTCTACTATTGCTACGTCGGCTGTCCAGCGATAATGCTCTGTTAACCCTTTATGGAGGTGTTAGTAGGGTCTATGATGTCAGGTACCCTGTTATTAGGATCTGGGGGTATTTATTTGTAGAGTGGGCTGAATGCATGGTAGGAAGAGGTTGTGCATCTTTGGGCTCAAATAAGTGGTGGCCTTGAGCCGGTAATGCTACTAGGATTGCTCTTACAATGAGTGGACTGGGGAGGTAATTCCCGGGATTGCAAAAATATGAAAATTCCATGCAGGTTTGATAGTAATATCCCTGGTAAATGGATGGGATACCCATGCAGGTATCTGGATATGAGGCATCCGCACTCATGTAAGGATAGGTGTATGGTGAGGCGTAATAATAATATATCCCTGTCATGCGTGAGTATTTAATTGACAAAAAAAATGGTTAATATATAATTGTGGCCTCATCTCTCATTTGGAGATGCGCATTATGCTTATTTGATGTTTGCCGAACCACCCCTAATACTCAGGTGGTAGCATCGAGATCCAAGGCGTAGTAGGCCTTCTCTTTAGACGCATGAAGTCTATCAACCCTATGTATACTTTGTAATGTAGTGTAGCTGTTTTGATCGTGTTCATGTGTCTGCGTTGGTCGTGTTGGACGTGAGAAGGTTATGGAAGGAGAGGAAGGTGGTACGCTGGTAGCCTGTGCTTCTGTCATCCTCCCTTGGTCCATGTCTGCTTTCTATCCGCTCCTTGGGATAGTAAAGCGTCGTGACACTGTGACGTCACGACTTAACCTGGTCTGCCATTTGTAGTGTGAATGTGGCCAGTGGTCGTAGTGCGACTGGCCATGTCCTAATCGCCTGGAATGATTTATTTTAGAAATAAAATCGCGAAAGGAAGTTATTAGGGGGGAGGTCTTGTTTTCCTCAGAGCCCCTGTCTGTGTTCGCTCCTGATTAGTGAGCGCGTGTGTGTGTGACTATGTTCCGTTACACCATGCGGACGGTTGGTCTGTTATAGGGCAAGTCCTAATGTGTATCGCGTGTGTGGGCAGGAGGTGCCCGTTGCCTTTCAACGTCTTTGCGAACGTGCTCCTATGGGCCCAAGATAAGTTCCGGTCTGTTACGTCTGTCCATTGCTAAATGTCACAATTGTTTTTGCAGTGTTAAAAAAATGTGTGGCATCATGATTGTTTTGTGCTTGTAATTTCATGGTCAATGCCGATACAACAATAGTGTCTGTCACCAGCAATATTGCAATGTGATGAAATCTGCAAGTCAGCGGTTTGTATGTGTAATGGCAGGCTCGGATGTTATGTATGTCATCCGCCGGCATGTGCTTTCCGACACGTATGCGAGTGTTGTCATTGTTCTAGATTCCTGGCGGACTAATGTAGCAATTCGTACTATTTGCTAGTACTATTGTGTGGCCACTATTCCATAACACCTTTGTCTTATGAAATTTTTATACCTGTGTTTGGGAAATATATTTTCCATGTCAGGTGCAATTGAAATTTTATGCCTGGCTTTTGGCCGAAGGAAATGTGGTATCATCTGGTTCTGTAATTGTATGGGCCAATTTCGGTGTGATTGAAAGCCTGGATAGTTGTTCTCCCTGGTGTCCAATTTTTGTTGGGATTTGGACCCGTGATCTATGTAATTCTCTGTGTTATATGTCTGCGTTGTGTTTCAGGGATTGAGGTGTCCTCGGTGTGGTTTTTGCTTGTGTCTCTCGTACCAAAAATACCGTTGGTTAGTTAGTTTTTGGTACGAGTGTGGTGTGTGATCATGGGTTCGGACCCGGCTTGCTGTAATGACTTGTTACGGCGCTATCTGTGCCGTATATATTATGGCACATGTACCGTGTATTTGCAATGCGCAAATGAAAGTACGCCTTGCTGTGAAGAGTTTGTGTATTTTTGAATTCTCCTCGTAGTGTAATTTGGGGATTTGTGGGGTTCTAGACCTGGCGTAAATGATGCCGTGTGTTCTGCTCTGAGAGCTGCTAGCATATTGCTGTCTGTAAGCGTGCAGGTTACTCATGAGACTTGTGTTATCGCTGAGTGTGGCGGTATTGAATTACAATGTCGTGCGCGCTCACTTGTTACTTGTTTTGATAATGCTCTGTGTCCGGCACATGTGTGTCTAATCGGCTTGCTCTCTGTGACTGTGAGTAGTGCTTTCCGCACTGTAAAAGAATCTTCAATAACTACATTCGTGTAAAAAGTACATGCAGGTCCCTATCCATTGTGCAAAATGTCGTTATACACGAGTGTCTCCGGGCCGCTAGTCGCGTGTTTGGTGACTATGTGCCGGAGGCGATTTTGTTGTTTTTCATTTACGACCATCCATTGGTGGAACTGTCCCAATCTATTTTAGCTTCCTACTTTTTTTTATCCTGCAAATGGATAGCTACCCGACCTTATATTCCTGGTATTCAGAAGGTTGCGGGTTTTGAGACCGTATTTTACCCAGAGTAATTGTTTCTGGCGCCATTCTAGGCTGTGTCTCCGGGACAGTTCTGTCGAGTGTTAGGATCGTATCCCGGCGCGGTCAGTGAGGTTCGAAGGCTATTTTTGGCCTTCTTTCCACGTCTGCCAGTGGGATTACTTCCCTTTCTTTTGATAGTGTTTTACTGTCATGTGGCAATGTAAATTGATTGTGTGATTTCCAAAAATGTGCAGGGTTTCCCAAAGTCTGGGATTTTCATCCTATGGTGTGTTTGCGCTTAGCCTGCGTGTTATTATGGAGGTGAGAAAAAAGTCATATTATAGGCAGTGTAACGTGTCACGTATGCCTATGGATGCAATATATATAGTTCAACTTGGCCACTTTTTCCTTCATCGGGCCTAATGACTGAGGCAGAGAGAGGGAAAAAAATGAGCTATGCCCCGCTCCGTATTAAGAGAGCACTTTGAGAAAAGATAAGAAAAAGATAAAAGATAAAATCTATATGGTATCTCGCCTGCCCACTGCTTTATGGTTATCAAGGCGGGTTGCCCGACGGCGGTAGCCTGTAAAAGTTGTGTCGTAAACACTATGAAAAATGTTTAAAAATGAGAAGTAGTACCTGAGCGTACTATCCACCTAGTTGGTGACGTTAGTACTATAGTAATCTAGTTACGTCTCAGGGAAATCTACCACGTTTGAAAAATAGTTTGAGATTCTTAATTCTTGCTACAATCAGGGCCCTCGCCCGCCACAAGAGAATCTATCAAACTGTGGGACCGGATCATAGAACATTTAGTCATTTCCACCTAGAAAGACCCGCTTAAGCTCTATGCTGTGATTTGATGCCTAAGCTGTGTTCGGAATATCTCTTTCCGGCCTTAAGCCGCGTGGCTCACCTGATGGGCTTCCACTTGGCTTTGAATATTAGCAACTTTACGTTATCCAAGTTGTAATATGGACCCTATGTTCAGTAACCATTGATGGCCTGAGAAAAAAAATGCTAGGTGCCCAAAATAAAAATCAAGAAGAATTTAGACTTATACACCTTTGGTTTAGCCATGTTGCACTGCATATACATAGAAAAAAAATGTGCCGTTTACGTTAGTGGGTCTTTATGTGTTTATTGCCGTATTTCTCTCGTGTAAACGAGCTTATGTGTGTGTCCCCAATATAGGTGCAAGTGTTATTAGTTTATTTCTGTGTCCCTGGTGGAAGTCGTTATTCTCGTCCGAGCGTCCGTGCTCTGGAAGACTCTGAAGACTTCCGCCCTGTTACGAGATTATAGGCCCCTGAAATCCACTGAGGCGCTTCTTTGCCATTTTTCGGGGGAGTTTGTAGCAAAGTAAGCCTGGGCCTACTTCCACCGTAGCGCGTGTCTGTAGGTTTGAGTGTGACTGTATTCGAGGGCCTAATTGCGCTCTGCGCTACCCTAGTAGAGTTTACGGGGGTGTGTGTATTTTTGACCGAGTGGTTTTGTGGGGTAGGTATTAACACCTTTCCTATACCCCGTGTACCGTGTGTGAGTGCGTGGTCACAATGTGCGTGCGTGTATCGTGCATCCTGAGGGCCTGAATGCAACACCCTCTTATGCATTCGCACCTGGGGTACTAATGCCGGTGTTCGCCTCCGTTCTGGCAAACTTGCCCTTTGAACTGGCGGTAAAGGCCGCTTAATTCACTGTCTCTGGCCTGGCAATGTGGTGGCGTGTAGCCTGACCGCTTTCTGGCCTGTGGCCACGGTAGACTCCTGCCATTGTGTTTGCCTATCTGTGTGGGTGTATGTAGGCTTTATGTACTGTAGGACGGGCTCTACGTCCTCAGCCCATGACGTGGTTACGTCCCGTTGTCTCCCTGTCATGTCATGTGTGTCTGAGGGTCCTGGCTTCAACTCCCTCTCGTTCGTCCGTTGCGAGGGGGTTGGCCTAGGTTCTGCTGCCCGGTTTGGCAAAATTGCCTTCCGAACCGGCGCTAAGGGATGTGTAGTGGTGTAAGCTTGTCCCCGCAGTGTATTGTAGTCTAACCTGGCCGTCTCCTGGACTGTGGCCACGGTGACCTCCTTCCCATGTGTGGCAGTACATGGCGAGAGGGACATCCTCGCAAATTTCCGAGTTAGCGTATCTACGCTTATGTCCTCTCCCGGCTGGGCTTGTGGCCCTACCATGTACTCAGGAATGGCCTAGTTAGTCTGGGTTTTTCCGGTAATCATCCTAAATTTTGAACGTGTTTTCTCGTGGATGGGATAGTGTGCTACCAATTGTGTGTGGTTATGTATGTGCGCCGAGTGTGGATTTCCGTGTGTGTCCACGTCTGCACTCGCACTCGGGGTCCTGGCATTGAATTAGCCATTGCGTGCCTAGTTAGGCCCGTGTGCCCGGTGAACATGTGTGCCCTTTCATCATATCGTTCCGTGGACCTCCAAGTGTCGTGTAAGTGTCGCTCTTGCCCGCCCCCTCGGTCGTTTCGCCACCGATCGCGGGTTTCATCCCTTGCCGTAGCGTGTACTCCTGTTGTCGTTCTAGTTGGGTCCCTATAGTCCCGTGAATGTGTTCGCCTGTAGGCCCTTGCCCGCTCATCCCTTCTGTGTCTTCCTGTGTCCTCCCTGGTTGTTTGATTGTCTGTCCTTCTGCGTAACGTCGGGGTGGGTAGTCCCGTTCCTCCCTGTATTGGTGTTGGGGGGACGTGTCCCCGGCCTCGCCTGTTCTCAGTCTTGTTAGGCTTCCGGGCCGGTTCCGGGAATTGGTGGTGTGTGTGTGTGTGCTCCCGCAACGTGTTGGAGGGTGGTCTGCCCGCTTTCTGGCCTGAGGCCACGGTAGACTCCCGCCCCTGTGTTGCGGTACGGGTCGAGAGGGACGTTCTCGCAAATTGCTGCGTTAATGTGTCTATGGCGGTGTCGTTTGCGTGGTTCGAGAGTTTTTCATTTGCCCGCTCAAAATGAATATTCCTCAGCCTGGCCTGTCGTGCATGTGAGTTCATGCTTGCGTATTATGTTGCGGATGAAAGAAAAAAGAGAAAAAATGACTCTGGTTGGGGGTTGTTAATAATAATACGAGTCCCCGTGTAATAAAGGGGGGAAATAGAAAAATTTCTCTCGTGTAGCTAGGGGAAGGGAAAAATAATGCCTTCTACCAAAAAAAAAAATGTTCAGTCTCGCTTGGCTATGTGCGGTACGGGCCGTTTTGTCCACGAGAACTCGTTGTATGAGTCCTATTTTACTGTGCGTGGTACCCGGCCTCCACCATCTGTTTTAGATCCCTTATTTGGGGGTGGTAGGATCTAAAACGGAAGAGCTGTTGTGTTAATTTATAAGGAAGTGCCTAAAAGGGGGTAGCTTCCCGTAGTCGGGCAAGCTGACCAGTGTAGAGTGTTGTTTAGTGTTAGGGTGCTTTTATAAACGGTGTAAGTGTATTTTAGGGGATGGAACTTAGCGTACAGGTCAACGCGCTGGTCTTCCAGCTGGCTGGCTGGCTGGCAGGTTATGTAACCGATGTGAACGCGTCAGCTTTATGGCGCGCGCCGCTCCTATCAGTCAGGCCTACACGGGAATACAATGATACTTGCGCTAGCAAGTATCTGGCTACTGTACGTCACGTCTAATCGTGACGGAGGATTCAGGATGGACTTTAGGTCGTGAAGAGGCGTGTATAATAGTAATACAGGTGTAGCGTACTGACCAAGTGTTTATTGGTCAGTAATAATGGAATTATGAGTCCCTTTTAAGGGATGTGGAAAATGTTACAATGTGTACAAACTTGTGTATACAAGTTGGGGGTAGAGGTTACAAAGTACAGGATTCTGAACACTGCTGACTCACTCACCTGATGATACCAGCGATAGCCTCCGGCCGCCGCACTGAAAGACTGGTAATTGAGAGAGAGACTGCCCTAGTTAAGGCCTCCCTTTATAGTCTCCGGCGTTGTGCTGTCAGCATTGTGCTGAATAGATGTCCTAGTTAATTGTGTGTCGCTGTTTGTGGTAGTGATGCAATTATTGGGTAAGCTTTCCAGACTGGCTAGCTGCCCTTGCGTGTTAATAGATGTTGGCCTGGGCTTACAGGATTTGCCAGTTAGGGGTAGTTTGAATAGATGATGGGGGGATGGCCTCCAGGGGGTGCAGACCCCTGAGGGTTGTACAATACCCACACAAACCCAAAGCAGCGCTATATTGAGGCGTACAACTAGGCAATATGAAGAGTGAGGTAGTTTGCTTTTGCTTTCCTCTCTGAGATTTATGGCATGTGAAAGAACCTTCCACTTACTACATTTGTGTGAAACTAAATTGGAAGGTTAGATTTCATTAACTCTCTATTAAGTTCCAACGTTCGCCACCTGGTACTGGTTGCGGTAGCATCTAGTAGCCAAGTTTGGAACTAGGTGTCGTTGACGGTAGCACTTGGTAGCAATAGTAGGAACTACTTGAAAATTGATCGTCTGCAGTCCTTAACTGAATTACAGATAACACACACTAATACAGCCATCACAATTAACACCGGTTATCAGACAGATTCTACACACACCCAAAATACACGGGGATATATGACCATGTTGTCGCAGCCCTTAAACTAAGGAACCAACCAACCATTGTTTGGTTTTCTGCTCTGCAAGTAAATTTACCTAGCGGACCCATGCGTGAACTCACGCTTGCGTATAAACCACCCGTCCGACTTAATTGATATCCGGGATCAACGCGACACAGTTCTGGCAGGGGCTATCGTCCCGTTTATTTGTTTAAACGCATTTTTTTAAATGTCGATATTAATGAATTCAGAGTTCAAATCGTCACTGCTGCGGGCAATTCTTTTTCTTTTAAGGGGTTAGAAAATCAATATTTCAAATTTTTATTTTTATTTTGTCCTCCTATCATTGAGGAACATTTTTGAGCATAAATTATGCCATTATGCGCCGTAGTGTTTAAGTTATGATTTAAAAGGCCAAGCCCTGGTTAATGGTACGGTAAGATTTATGCAGAACTGGTTATCGCTCATTTTCTCAGAGTTGTGTTTTTGACACCCGTTTTAATGATAACTCAAAAAATAATTGACGTACACTAATGACACGTTTTGTGTGTATTTCTATTTACTATAACTACACACTGATGTAAATTCATGTCTCTCTCTAAAATAGTTTCTGAAAAAAAAGTAGCAAAAATATTGTAAAATTATGTTGTTGTTTTTTTTTTCAATACAAAAGTAAAAATAATTGTTGTTAAGTTATGTTGCTGAAAGTACTGGCATTTCTAGAGGAATATCTTTGCAATAAAATAATATTAACAGAACATAACAATGTTGAACATTACAGGTGTTATCACTAAAACGCTGCAGCATTGTATGATGAACAACCACCATATTGAATTTTTAAAAAATACCCATATTATTTTTTAACATGAATGTAATACTGTTTCTCATATAGAATAATACCAGTGTTTCATGTGCAAAAAATTTCATTGCTGTAACTGTTGTGGTTTGAAGGAAAAAGAAAGCTAATTGTTAAAATTTTACCATGGTAACCTGTACCTAACCCCTGGGGGGACTTACACCTTCGACACCAACAAAATAGTGAATATTTAACATTTATATTCTTTGCTCTGATAAACTGTTTGGAGTTGTCACTTAACACAGTCTACATACAATACAATTTTAACACAGCCCAACTATTAAATATTTAGAGAATTGCATCATCATGGATATATATGCACACAAAATGGCGGCTGTATATTATGCCCAAGAATGGGGTTTCCTTAGTAACTCTCGGAAATATTGTTACATTTTAATTATTGTTTTTTTTAATGTGGTCCTAGATGTCATGGCAACAAAATGTACTAGAATGATTGAAATATTTCAAGAAGAAATATTATTTTAGATTTTTTTAAATAATGGGTACAAAAATCTATGAAATGTTCATGGTAAATAATTTATCTATATATATAAAAATCAATCTTACGTGATAGTTTGTCTGTGGGTGTGTATGTCTCCTATGCGTTCATATACCATTCGTCCGATTGCGATGAAACTTGGGTGAGATGCTGAGTACACTCCAAGGAAGGTTTCTGACTTAGTAAATCCATTTTACAATAGGTAGCGCACGCGTAGATTCAACAAATGAGCGACGATGCGCGAAGCATTTCAACAAAGTCCCGTATGTGTTCTTATACCATTCGTCCGATTGCGATGAAACTTGGGTGAGATGTTGAGTACACTCCAAGGAAGGTTTCTGACTTAGTAAATCCATTTTACAATAGGTAGCGCAGGCGTAGATTCAACAAATGAGCGACGATGCGCGAAGCATTTCAACAAAGTCCCGTATGTGTTCATATACCATTCGTCCGATTGCGATGAAACTTGGGTGAGATGTTGAGTACACTCCAAGGAAGGTTTCTGACTTAGTAAATCCATTTTACAATAGGTAGCGCACGCGTAGATTCAACAAATGAGCGACGATGCGCGAAGCATTTCAACAAAGTCCCGTATGTGTTCATATACCATTCGTCCGATTGCGATGAAACTTGGGTGAGATGTTGAGTACACTCCAAGGATGGTTTCTGACTTAGTAAATCCATTTTACAATAGGTAGCGCACGCGTAGATTCAACAAATGAGCGACGATGCGCGAAGCATTTCAACAAAGTTCCGTATGTGTTCATATACCATTCGTCCGATAGCGATGAAACTTGGGTGAGATGTTGAGTACACTCCAAGGAAGGTTTCTGACTTAGTAAATCCATTTTACAATAGGTAGCGCACGCGTAGATTCAACAAATGAGCGACGATGCGCGAAGCATTTCAACAAAGTCCCGCATGTGTTCATATACCATTCGTCCGATTGCGATGAAACTTGGGTGAGATGTTGAGTACACTCCAAGGATGGTTTCTGACTTAGTAAATCCATTTTACAGTAGGTAGTGCACGCGTAGATTCAACAAATGAGCGACGATGCGCGAAGCATTTCAACAAAGTCCCGTATGTGTTCATATACCATTCGTCCGATAGCGATGAAACTTGGGTGAGATGTTGAGTACACTCCAAGGAAGGTTTTTGACTTAGTAAATCCATTTTACAATCGGTAGCGCACGCGTAGATTCAACAAATGAGCGACGATGCGCGAAGCATTTCAACAAAGTCCCGTATGTGTTCATATACCATTCGTCCGATTGCGATGAAACTTTGGTGAGATGTTGAGTACACTCCAAGGAAGGTTTATGACTTAGTAAATCCATTTTACAATAGGTAGCGCACGCGTAGATTCAACAAATGAGCGACGATGCGCGAAGCATTTCAACAAAGTCCCGTATGCATTCATATACCATTCGTCCGATAGCGATGAAACTTGGGTGAGATGTTGAGTACACTCCAAGGAAGGTTTCTGACTTAGTAAATCCATTTCACAATAGGTAGCGCACGCGTAGATTCAACAAATGAGCGACGATGCGCGAAGCATTTCAACAAATTCCCGAATGCATTCATATACCATTCGTCCGATAGCTATGAAACTTGCGTAAAATGTTGTGTACACTGCAGGGAAATTTTCTGGCTTAGTACATCCACTTTACAATAGGCAGCGCACGATTAGATTCAACAAATGAGCTATGACGCGCGAAGCATTTCAACAAAGTCACGTTTGCGTTCATATACCATTCGTCCGATAGCGATGAAACTAGGCTGAGATTTTGTGTGCACTCCAGGGAAGGTTTCTAGCTTAGTAAATCCCCTTAAAAATAGGTAGAGCACGAGTAGAATCAACAAATGAGCAACGGCGCGCGAAGCGTTTCAACAAAGTCCCATTTAATTTCATATACCATTCATCCGATAGCGATGAAACTTGGGTGAGATGCTGTGTACACTCCAGGGAAGGTTTCTGGCTTAGTACATACATTTTACAATAGGTAGCGCACCAGTGGATTCAACAAATGAGCGATGACACGCGAAGCGTTTCAACAAAGTCCCGTATAAAGTCATATACCATTCGTCTGATAGTGATAAATGTTTGGTGAATTGTTGTGTACACTCCAGGAAAGGTTTCTGGCTAAGTAAATCCATTTTACAATACGAAGCGCACGTTTATGTTCAACAAATGAGTGACTACGCGCGAAGCGTTTCGACAACGTCCCGTATACGTTCACATACCATTCATCCGATTGCGATGAAACTTGGGTGAGATGTTGTGTACACTCCAGGGAAGGTTTCTGACTGAGTACATCCATATTACAATATGTAGCGCAAGAGTAGAATCAACAAATGAGCGACGACACGCGAAGCGTTTCAACCAAGTCCCGTATGCATACATTTACCATTCGTCCGTACCTATGAAACTTGGGTGAGATGTTGTGTACACGTCATGGAAAATTTCTGGCTTAGTAAATCCCCTATACAATATGCAGCGCACAAGTTGATTCAACAAATGAGGGACGACGCGCGAAGCGTTTCAACAAAGTCCCGTATAAGGTCATATACCATTCTGCCGTTAGCGGTGAAACTTGGGTGAAATATGGTTGACACTCCAAGGAAGGTTTCTGGCTTAGTAAATACATTTCACAGTAGGTAGCACACGAGTAGATTCGACAAATGAACGACGATAGCGATGAAACTTGGGTGAGATGTTGTGGACACTTACGTGACGGTTTCTAACTTAGTAAATACATTTTACAGTAGGTAGCGCACGAGTAGATTCAACAAATGAGTGACGGAGTGCGAATCGTTTAAACAAAATCAGGTATGCGTTCATATACTATTCATCCGATTGCGATGAAACATTGATCAGTTATTTTGTACCCGCCAGGGAAGGGGACTTAGTAAATCCATTTCACAATAAGTAGCGCAAGAGTAGATGCAACAAATGGGTGACGACGCGCGAAGCGTTTCAACAAAATTCCCTATTGCGTTCATATAACATTCTTCGATTGCGATGAAAACTTGATGAGTTATTGTGTACACGCCAGGGAAGGGCTTCGACTTAGTAATACATTTCTCAATAGGTAGCGCACGAGTAGATTCAACAAATGAGTGACAGCGCACGAATCGTTTAAACAAAAACCCCTATACGTGCATATACCATTCATCCGATTGCGATGAATCATTGATGAGTCATTGTGTACACGCCAGGGAAGGGTTTCGACTTAGTAAATCCATTTCACAACAGGTAGCGTACGATTAGATTCAACAAATGAGTGACAGCGATGAAACTTTTTGAAAGTTGTTGTGCACGCTCCCTCGAATGGTTCTAAATTAGAAAATCCATTTTATGATAGCTTAGAGGCAGTTAACATGTTGTGTATCCAAAAGCACTTCAAGAAACAGAATTTCAACGCCAACACTTTCTTTGATTGGCATTGCAACGCATGCCGGGTACAGCTTGTTATTAATAAAATATAATTGTTAGGGCAACCATTCTAGTACATTTTGTTGATAACTATCGTTGAAATGTGACTACAAAACTTCACTGATATATCTTTGTAAGTTCATGAGTTATTAGGGAAACGGAATTAAAAATATGAACTTACGGGAAATGAGCGACTAAAGTTTCACATGGTTGGGATGTTCTAAAATTCCCCTGCCGCATAAACTGGTCCTTCTTCCCCGGATTTCTCAGTGTTTTCCTACAGTCATAGTCTCTTATTTCTTTTAAAACTAGTTTTCTTTGCTAATGCTAACGAAGAGAAGAGATAGGTTGGTAGGACACCCAGGAATAGCAAAGTTCGTTATGGAAGGAAAGGTCGAGGATAAGAACTGTAGGGGTAAACCACGTTAGAATATGTTAAACAGATTGCCTCGGATGTAGGGTGTGACAGCTATGTACAGATGAAACGATTAGCTCAGGACAGGGAAGCATGGAGGGCTGATTCAAACCAGTCAAATGACTGAAGACTCAAACAACAACAACTATTAGACCAAAATATTCCAGCTATATTTTGTGCAAATCTTATAATGCCAGTGCTATCAACATAATTCGATAGATAAAGTGAATATTCTACAAGGGTCAATTTTGAGGAATGGAGATTGCTCATTAAAATGGGCGTTGACAGGAAATTTAATTTTCACTGGTAGATGTCAGTCATATCGTACTTTTACTATAACTTCCGTTCTATTCGAGATATTAAACCCATTCTTTCACTGAATGAAAGAGGAATCGTTGTTCAATTCGAATATGATATTTTTGAAAAATGTCATTTTTTGGAGCTTAAATGTGTTGGTCCCCCTTATGATTTTTTTTAGCATATGGCTTTTGTTTCGGGAGTGTCCGAGGACATGTTCGGCTCGCCAGTTTTTGTAGCTGCTTCGAGACGGACACCCAATGGGTGAGCTACAAGTACCGTTGGGGAGGAAAGTTGGAATGGAAGGTCGAGGAGTTGGAAGTAGCGGCTGTGGCCTGTAGTTAGGGACCAACCCCGGCATTTGCCTGGAAGGAAGATGGGAAACCACAGAAGACCATCTTCAAGGTTGCCAGCGGTGGGATTCGAACCTCCTCGCCTCCCGGATGTGAGCGACTGCCAGCAGTCATGCCGTTACGACCACGGCTAACTCACCCGGCCCCCCCCTTATGATAGTTTGTTACGATTGGTTACTTGCGAACGACTCATGTGTATATACCACCTGCCTGGCTTTACTGTTATGAAGCCACAACGCGACACAGTTCTGGTAGCGGCTATCATATTGTTTGTTTGTTAAAATGCACGTTACAAACTAATCCATATATTTAGCGTTGTAACAAATGGTATGGAGGGAGTGTGGAAAAAGCGGAAAAGAAATACACTCAGAATGGTCACTATCAGCGCCGGGCTTCAAACATTTGTTTTCCGTTCTTACTGTAACTCTTCATCATTGTCTTACTTACTTACTCCTTGGCACCACAGCCCTTGTAGGGCCTTGGCCTCCCGGACAATCTCCACCCATTCTTCCGTGTTGACTACTTTGGTTCTCCATCTTCTGTCTGCGTGGCTCAGCGGTAACGTTCTCACCGGTTATTCCCACGGTTGTAGGGTCGAATCCGGGCGCAGTCACTTAGCATTAGAGGGTGCGGAAATACGAGGGAGCCGTGTCAGTAGATCTACTGGCACGTTAAAAATCGCCTACAGGGCAAAATTCCGGCACCCCGGTGTCTCTAAAATCCTCAGTAGTTAAAAAGGACGTTAAACCAATAACTTTCGCCATCTTCTGACTCCCATCTTTTTCAGATCCTCCTCCACGTTATTCATCCATCTTGTCACAGGTCTTCCCCTCACACGACGTCCTCCTGTCTTCCCCCATTGAAGATCTTCCTTACCATCCTGTTCTCAGTCATTCTTTCTATATATCCTAACCAACCCAGTATTCCTACTATTCTTTATTTTCTTTTATCCATTTCATCCGTCTGGTTTCATTTGTCATTTGGTTCCGTAACAAGTATTTTTACGGGGGTAGGGTTGTTAGCCCCACGCCCAACCCCCAACCTGGAGGACCAGGGTGCTGCCTTTAGTCAGGCCCATCACCTTCATTGTCTAGCATGGGTATATTTAAACCTATGAAAATTAGTTGTGGTGTAGGTATATATGCCTACGTCTAGCAGTGATGATGACGAGGTTGAAGAAATGTATGAGAAGTTGGAAGAATTACTGCGTAAGACAAAGGCTAGCGAGAACATTGTTATAATGGGAGACTGGTATGCAGTGATTGGTGAGGGAAAAGAAGGATTTGCAGTAGGAGAAGAAATTCATGTCTTCTCGAATTCTGTGAACAAGAGAGGTTCGTTATATGTAACAATTGGTTTACCTCACCAAACAGGCGGAGATATACTTGAAGAAAAACAAACAAACAAACAGGTGATGATGAACGTTACCAGATTGACTATATTCTTGTCATGGGAAGATACAGAAATCAAGTGAAGAAATACATGGTATATCCGGGCGCTGACATCTGTTATGATCATTCTCTACTAGTAATGAGTACGACACTGAAATTTAAACGCAGGATTCAGGTAAAACCAACAAAGAAATGTAATCTTGAAGCATTTAAAAGCGAGCGGACTAAAAAGCAATATTAGGAAGCCACTGATGACCACATATCATCATATGCAAGCAACTCACAAACTGTTGATCATTTATGGTCAATAGCCTAATTCTCCATCGAATAGGCTGCTGAAGACTATGTGGGATTTGTGGAAAGAGTGAATCGCAAACCATGGATCACACAGGACATTCTCTTCAAGATGGACGAAAGAAAAAAAATTAAAAACGACTCTTCAGAAGTTGGCAGAAATAACTACCGAATACTAAAGAATCAGATTAATCGACTCTGTCGGGAAAAGAAAATGGAGTGGTGGCAGACAAAATGCGAAGAAATCGAATTTCTGCAAAAACAAGGAAGAACAGATTTAGCCTATCAAAAGATCAGGGAAACAACTAAAAACAAAAAGGATTCCACACTAGACAGTTTCGTGATATACATGGGAATCCTATATCAGACCTGAATTACAAGAAGGAACACTGGAGGATGTATGTTGAAGATCTATACGCAGAACAAATTCCATTCGTACAATACTTGGCGAGGATGACAGGTCAATTGCAGAAGATATAATTATTAGATCAAGTTCTATAGCTCTAAAAGGCCAGGCATTGACAATGTTCCTGCTGAACTAATCAAGAATAGTGGGGATAGTACACTTGAATGGATATTCAAATTGGTAGTAAGAATCTTCGAAGAAGGTAAATGGCCTCAGGAGTTTTATACCAGCGTCATCATTCTAATTCCAAAGGAGACTGTACCAGCTGAATGTAGTGACTATCGGATCATTAGTCTCATCCCTCATGCATCAAAGATACTTATGCTTCACAGAAGACTTACCATGTGAATTTGAAATCAGGAGCCGTATAGCCATGGTCAAGCAGGAATTCCGTGTATAGCATTCTCTAATTTGTCAACGCTCGATGCCCCTCAGCTTTAGAACACAACTGGTTAAGACCTACATATGGCCAGTTGCAATGTACTGCAATGAGACCTGGACAATGAATAGAGGTGACATTAAACGACTAGAAGCGTTTGAGATGTGGTGTTGGCGCTGAATGGAAAAGATCAGGTGGGTAGAGTAAATGACCAACATAACGGTGCTGGAACGGCAAATGATCCGCCAGATATATAGAAGGAGATTCACCGGGCTTGGCCACAGGTTACGACAGGGTGGCCTGATGATCGACATACTAGAAGGCAAAATACCTGGAAAACGCCCTCGCGGGAGGCCACGGAACACTTTCATGAGATCTTTCCTAGATAGCTCTGGCCTACGAAGTTATGAAGTGGTCAAAAGGACAGCACAAGACATAACAACGTGGAAAAGACTCATTGTAGGGGCAGACCAGTCGTTTGACTGAAAAACATGATGATGATGATGATGATGATGAACTACATTGGAATAATTTTAGAATGAATTTAATACGGCCTTAGCCTTCAGATATTAAAGGAAAGATCTAAGTTAAGGGAATGATAGGTCACCCTAGGGCTATGATATTCTAATTTGGTAGGCAACAAATGTTAGCAAAACGAGGACAACAGAAAATATGAAATGATTGAGAGGCTTGGCTCGGGACCTCATAGACGCCACCCCACGCCTATTAGTCGGAGGAGTTTCAGAATAGAATGTGAGGTGAATTTAAAATGTATATATTTATTGATTACATCTTATTTTGTTTAGTTCTTAATTTTAATAGAATACTAGCCGAACCCGGCCACACTTGGATGTCGCTATGTCTGATATGAAATGGGTAAGTAAATGAAAGTATTGAAATTTGAGAAGTTCTGACTCTGACACGTTCATTATCGTCTAAACGTTCTTGATCTGTGCGGTTTGATCTCCTTTGATGTTCTGTGATTGTGCGTCGAGACCAGCGACCTATGTTTGAACGGTGGCGAGACATTTATGCCTTAAAGATATGAAGCTCATTGAGATATTGCAAATGTGTACGTCTTAGATGTTGATGCAATTGTTCATGGCGTTGTTGTTCTTCTCTTCGACTGAACTCATGGAATTTTTTATTGAATGTATTGATCAAAGAGATTATAGTATGGGATGTTTACTTTGCTCATAGAAGATTTTTAAGTGGATGCGCTTTGTCGTCAAAGAGATTCGGTCTTAGTTAATAGGAACAGTTTTAAGTGGATGCACATTACTACCATGGTAACCACGATGAAAATGTTCACGACTCTACTTTCCATTCACGGCGTTGCCTAGGTTAACCATCTTTAAGATGGGCAATGCCTTTTAGCAATTTTTACCGGAATATCATGATACACAGTTGGTTGGTTGGTTAGTTCCTCAGTTTAGGGGCTGCGTTAACGCGGTCATGTAGCTCCGTGTACTTTGTGTGTGTGTGTAGAATCTATCTGATAACCGGTGTTAATTGTGATGACTGTATTAGTGTGTGTTATCTGTTTCTTATTTCATGTAAGGACTGCAGACTTTGAATTTTTCAAGTACTTCCTACTATTCCCGCCAAACGCCACCATCACCGATAACTAGTTCAGAACTTGGCTACTAGACGCCACCTCAGTCCACCCCTGGCGACGAACGAAGGAACCTGACCGTTGTTTACATTTTTAACCTAATTTAGCTTCACACAGGTGTAATTAGTGGAAGGATCATTAACATGCCATAAATCTATGGCATGGGACCACCGGCTTCAATTCCCCTCCGAAGGAAGGCATACTGAGGGATTTTAACGCTATTTAAAAAATCCGACGACTTCGGCCGGGTTTGAACCCGCGATCTTGGGTATAGAAGCTCATTATGCTACCAACTACGCCACCGAAGCCGCTATGATACAGCGTAAGTCGTTGTCTCCTAGCGACAATCTGTCCGTCAAGTTATTAGATGCAACATTGCTGTGGCTTTGTAATTCAAAGCGGCTTCGGTGGCGTAGTCGGTAGCATGCTGAGCTTCTATACCGAAGATCGCTGGTTCAAATCCGGCCGAAGTCGTCGGATTTTTTAAGAGCGTTAAAACTCCCTCAGTATGCCTTCCTTCGGAGGGGAAGTAAAGCAGGTGGTCCCATGTCATAGATTTATGGCATGTTAAAGAACCTTCCACTAATTACACCTGTTTGAAGCTAAATTGTATAGGTTAAGAATGTAAACAACGCTCTTAGGTTCCTACGTTCGTTGCCAAGAGCCGACTGCGGTGGCGTCTTGTATCTAAGTTCTGAACTAGTTGTCGTTGACGGTGGCGTTTGGCAGCAAAAGTAGGAACTATTTGAAAAATTCAAAAGTCTGCTGTCCTTACATGAATTTAAAAAAAAATCCTCTCGGCACGCCGGAAGGCGGAGGTAGATTTCATCGGGCAATCTTGGGGATAGGCGAAAATAGGCAGAATATGCAGGTTTTCGTAGAAGGATCAGACCTAATTTATTGCGAGAAAGTATTTTATAATTGGAGATTAATTAACTTTGTTTTTCGTCATTTTATGCATATTTTAAACATTTATTGTCTTATGGGGACGGTAACCTTCTTGTCATTTGGGGTCCATTTTTATACTTGTGGTCACACTGTCCGAATGCAAGGCTTCGACACTGATGTGTAACTATCTAACGGTCGGTTACGTCTTCAAACAAAATTTTATCTCCCGCAGAGATTTTGGTTGGTTCCTCAGTTTAGGGGCTGCGACAACGCGGTCATGTAACCCCGTGTACTTTGGGTGAGTGTAGAATCTGTCTGATAAACGGTGTGAATTGTGATGGGTGTATTAGTCTGTAATTCAGGTAAGGACAGCAGATGGTCAATTTCAAGCAGTAGTTCCTAATGTTGCTACCAGATACTACCGTCAACGACACCTAGCTCTGAACTTGGCTACGAGATGCCACCGCAACCAGCAACTCGCAACGAACGTTGGATCACCCCTCCAAAGGAAAGCATACTGAGGGATTCATAGCGCTCTTAGAAAATCCGACGACTTCGGCCGGCTTTGAACCCGCGAACTTGGGCATAGAAGTTCAGCATACTACCAGTTACGTCACTGAGGCCGCTTCTCAGTTAGTCAGATGGAAAACTGAATGTGATCGCGTGCAAGTGCGTTGTCATGCCAACGTCTGATGGCTCATCCCTCATCAATTTAGTAGTGTTGTCATGGCAACCTCTCATAGCTCTTGGCATTTTCTTATAATTCCGAAATCATTTGTCTCATCCCTTGGCGTAATGGTGGGTCATATCAAAAATTCTTTCAGACAAACGTTTTAGGTAATTATTAGGGAAATATTGTCCATTTTGTACGGTTTTGATATTGTGCCTATTAAGAGAGATATGATTAATGTTTCCCGAAAAACCCACTTTTTCCAACCCATTTGGTCAATGGTTGGTGCTATCAAAAAACTCTTCAAACATAAATTTTTGGGCCTTATTCTACACATAGTATGAACTTTGAATGGATTCGATATTTCAAATATTAAGAGAGTTATAACGATATTTCACTTTTTCGAAAAAAGACCCCCATCTTTACCCCCGTCGACCGATTGTGCCCATTAACGAACTCGACCGAGATTTTATAGGGATACATATTATGTAAAAAATTCAAATTGATTGGTGTAAAATTGCGGTAGTTATCGTGTCCACATGAAAGTAATATATGTATATATATATATATATATATATATATATATATACATAAATTATATATAAACCTTTTAACTGACGGTGGTTTTGGGGTCTAGGGGATGTGAAACGTGAAGATATGTCGAAATTTTACGGAAGTCGAAACATGGTACCCATTGCAATAGTTAGCTTTCTAATGAAATCTACACAGATAATACACACTTATACAGTCATCACAATTAACACCAGTTATCAGACAGATTCTACACACACCTAAAGCACACGGGGCTACAAGCCCGCATAGTCGCAACCCCTAAACTTAAGAACCAATCAACCAACCTTTGTAATTCAATTTAATTACATAAAATTACTCATAAAAACTACTTATTCGATTTCATTCAAACCACTTTCTAAACACTCATCGCCCTAATGAGAACAAAATGTAAAATTTTCAGCGAAATCGGAGCAGAAGATTTCGAGCGTTGTGGCCACAAACATACGCAGGCCGAGTTATTTATATATTTATAGATTTAGTACAAATTCCTGGAAGCTATAGCGGGGTGAAATTTTTAACGTCGGCAACAGTGATAGGCACTTGTGAAAACATGTTAAATATTGCCAATCCAAAACATATTTCAGGCATTAGGAAGACCCCAGGTGGCTTGGAATATATGCTTAATATGGACCAACCAACTATCCCTTGGGCGTTGGTGTATTCTTTGGAATACACGATAAGACAGAGTAAGCTTTTGCTTCTCTTTGCTTTAGTTCATCCCTTCCTTTTTTTCGCAAACACCAACAGTGATCTCCTGGTTTCTCTTTGTTGGTATATACATACGCAGGCCGAGTTATTTATATATTTATAGATTTAGTACAAATTCCTGGAAGCTATAGCGGGGTGAAATTTTTAACGTCGGCAACAGTGATAGGCACTTGTGAAAACATGTTAAATATTGCCAATCCAAAACATATTTCAGGCATTAGGAAGACCCCAGGTGGCTTGGAATATATGCTTAATATGGACCAACCAACTATCCCTTGGGCGTTGGTGTATTCTTTGGAATACACGATAAGACAGAGTAAGCTTTTGCTTCTCTTTGCTTTAGTTCATCCCTTCCTTTTTTTCGCAAACACCAACAGTGATCTCCTGGTTTCTCTTTGTTGGTATATTTTGCTTACACTACCTGTGAGTCTGTTCTAGATATATATCTTCCATGACCCACCTAGCGTCATCTAGCAGCGAATCTCTGAAGTTCCTCAATTTTTCCCTGTACAAGAGGACTTCTTTACCAATCTGGCCACCAGATCTCGTCGCTATCGCCAGCTATCATCTCCGTGATCAAGAGGACTTCGTCTACTTTTTCATCCACCAGTCTTCGCTAGTGACGCCTGCTATCAACTCTTTGAAGACCATTTCATCAAAATAATTTATTGTTACAATGTTGGTTATTCTTACGTGTATTCCTTTTGTCACCTACCCCCACTATTTTCCCTTCCCTGGTCTCTCCGCGCTTCGTTGAGCTGGCCTCACTTGTGCTACAGTCGTCTGGACTCTCAGTCGGAGCTTACCTAGAGCTCGTCTCCTCACCTCGAGAGACAAACTTTTAAATCTTCGCCATGTTGTGAATTCCTGACTAACGGTCAACTAGGAATCGCCGTTCATCAGAAATGAGCTAAGTACTACTTCAACGTTCTTCAACTAATTTTAATTGCTTTTAAATAGCTTCATGCTTTTATCCATCATTTTACAGACAGTGTGATATATCTAAATGTGGGCAATAGCTATCTTCGCGGGATTGTCGAGGTTGGGCTTTGTCTATCCAAGCTAATCTTAATATGAAGCAGCATTTCTTATGCTTATTAACTGAGATAATTTCTCACAACGTGGGACATCGTTAAATTACCCACTGTCTCTAGAAAACTTAGCTCGTTCCACCGTTGGACTTTTTCTTTCAATTTCAACCGTCATGACTGTTTTGGAATAATCTATGCCAAACAATTCATCTACAAGTTAAACCTTCTAGTATTTTCCACTCACATATGGGAATACTTTTTCAAACTAAGGAATCTTCCTTATGAACTGCTAATCAACACCTAATTTTTCTTCCTCCGTTGGAACTTTTCTGCTGCATTCAACTATAACTTACAAGTTTTTCAACTCAATAGACTCTCGCGAACTTAGTGCAACTAGTTATTTTTCACCATCGCAATAACTTTCCTTGCTATAAACTTTTCTGTGCTACAATAGTGAACTTTTCAGCCACGTCAATAGACTATAGTGAAACAGTGCTCGTTCGATTTCTCATCCGCGTCGCGCTCGTCCGAAATAAATAAAATAGGCCAAAAACTTTCTCTACAATGTTCCTATTTCCTTTTCCTCAACCTCTCTTTACTAACAAACTAGGTGACCCGGCGAACTCTGTTCCGCCTTAGAGGCAATAAATAAGCAGATTTTCGATTTTATTAAGTTAATTTTTTTATTAGGAAATACAAATAAAAAAATTAAGTATTTTAATGATTCTTTATTGTTCATGTATTTTGGTGCAGTTAATTACCTTGTGATACACGCCATTTTTTGTTTTATTATCATGCGCAAGAACAAACAACGCAGACGTTCTTCTGACCGCTGAACATGCCTCATATAATTGACCATGGGAAGAACATGGCTATTCCAGATTCAAACCACAAACCTTCAAGGATTGGCCTTGTGATTTGTTAATGGTCATGGCAAATGCAAGACGGATCGGAAATTGAAGTCTTTTAAACTCAAACGGCATATCGGTTGGGATCATCGGGATCCTCGGAATGAGAACTTCCTCACCTTCGAATTTTCCTTTGAGTATCGTCGCGTAAATCACATTGTTCATCAATTTACTTACCACCAAACGCGCACCGTTGCACAGTTTTGGTTGGTTTATGTTTCGAAGCATGATTACTACGGAGCCAACCTTTAGGCGTAAATTGTGCGGTGGTAAGCCAGGCACATCCAAGGAGTTTAAAAATTCAATTGGATAGTTGGTGGCTTCATCTTCATTTGTTACACAGTCAATAGATTTGAATGAATGCATTGTTCCAATGATCTCATTCTAAATTATGTAGTTTAGGTCATCTACATCTTTATTCTTAGCCACTAAAATTGCTCGCTCACTCAACCATTCATTATTTTTGTAATTAGTAATGATGTTTGGGAATACTTTGTTGATAAGTTCGTCTTTCGATGAGACAAAGTTACAGAAATTATGAGGAAATGAAATCAATCCACTCGATTTGTCGACAGGTACTCGACCATTACCGATAGTCAGCAATGGCTCAGAGAAATCTTCAGCAGATGTATCATTAAGCAATGCAACTCTCATGTTTGTTGTCACCTGAAGTTTCTTCACATAGCGCCATATATTCGATGATTTGAGGCAAGCGTTTATTTCGTCGGCAGCCGTTGATCTTGGAATTACTGGCAGTGTTTGGTGGAAATCGCTAGACAGTAAAATCATTGCTCCTCCAAAACATCTGGAGTCATTGCGTAGTTCTTTCAATGTTCGGTTAAGTGCTTCTAATGCACGTTTATGCGCCATTGTGCATTCGTCCCAGATGATGATTTTCGATGCTGATAAAACATTGGCCATTGCTGTTTTTTTTTTGTGCAATATTTATTACATGTTGGTTCTTCAATAGTTTGAAGATTTAACGGCAATTTTAATGCTGAATGAGCCGTACGACATCCTTCTAACAATGTGGCTGCTATTCCAGAAGATGCAACTGCAACCGCAATGTTAGATTTCGCACGAACAGTGGCTAAAACTACTGACATGAGGAATGTTTTACCAGTTCCACCAGGGGCATCCAGGAAATATAAACCACCATTCCCATCATCAATTGCCTTCATTAATGTATCATAAACTTCCTTTTGTTGGGGATTCAACAGGGGTATATTCGTTTGAACTACTAAATCTAATTCCTGGTGATCATACTGTATTCACGTTCCCGTTCCAATTCTTGATTAAATGCGTCATTCATTTCACGTTTTGGCGCTGGCATTCCTAACGTGACTAATAAACTACCGCACATGAGGTAACACAAGTCTTCGATCAAGAGTAAAGCCCGATTATGTATCTCCTCATTTATCTCAAGATCGTGATTTCTGGAACGGACACGAATTTGATGTAAAATATCTTCTGACATATTATCCTTGTATTTGTGCCACAGGTTAGATGGGTTCGATGGAAAGCATGACCTTGAATGTCGGATTAAATCCTCTTTCTTCGATAATGTCTGCCCCAAATGAGGTCATTTGTAAACAACCATTGTATTTTTGAGTGTTTGCAAGAAAATGACGTGATTCTGCTGTTTCGCCACAAAGCAATGAATACAATGGCTCTGGTGGCGGAGTCAATAACGGCAATTTCACTTTCCCCTAAGGCAGCACAATCCGGGCGTTTCTCCGGAAAACTTCAATGCGCCACAATACTCGCAAACAACGTCCATTGGCCCAATGCAAACGCTAGGATGCAAGCAGTAATCAGTGCTGCAATCGTATCGAAACGCTGCTCGATTCAAATCAGCACTTGATGAATCTCTTCTTGTGCGTCGCAAATTATCTACTTCTTGATCTCTGTTGTTCACTTGACGATTTCGCATAGCCAACCGAGCCGTTTCACGGGCTGTCTCACTTTGCTCTTGTGATTGAGAAGCACGAAGTCGAACCATACTAACGCGGTGCTCTTCACGGGCAATTTCTTGTTCTTCTTCAGTCCTTTCATTCGCAATGTTTCGTATCCTTCTTGCAATATGGCTTTGTCGGGAAAGATTCGATCATTGTTAATGATGATTCAAAGAGAATACAAATTACGTTGAGTAACTAACGGGATTTCATGTTAAGAGCCTCATTTTTTATACCGGTAGTGGAGAGCGCTAATCGCATCCAGTCGGCCGTGTCTCGTCAAGAGCTACTGCTGCCTGGAAACGACTTGCCTTGCCATCCCTTCATGAGTTTATTTTAGCTGTCATTTGCGTTACATTTTATGGTGACTTGTATTCTCTTTGACGTTTTATGTCACGTCACGGGATAAATAAAAGTATCCTATGTCTGTCTCCTGGTTCTAAGCTACCTCCACACCAATTTTCAGCCAAATCGGTTCAGCCGTTCTTGAGTTATACATAGTGTAACTAACACGACTTTCTCTTATATATATATAGATAAGGTTAATCTTTAAATTTATGTATTTTGCAACGAGGCCTCGCCAAACCATAGGCGCCCTCCCAATTTCCTCCACGTATCATTTATTCAATCTGTATCAATATCAGCAATTAGAAACGGCTTATTAATCTATTTCTTTTCTTGCTAGCACAAGAATTGGTTATTGTCTACCGAACCTTTCAATAATCTCTTTAAACCAGGTTTCACGAAAGGGCAACTTGCCCCAATTTTTCCTCGTGATCCTGTTTAAACATAGAAGTTCTAGAAACTTCCTTTTATTTTTCTCTTCAGGTTTCACAATAAGTGACCTGCCCTATTTTGTATAACCTCTAAACGCAATTCTGCATTAACCTAAGAAGTTATAGGAACTTCTATTTCATTTCTCCCTGTTTTTTTGTTGTTACTTTCGAAGTTGTTATTTGTTCATATTTCTAAGATACCCTTCTAGAAATCCTTAACGTACTCTTCTTGTACTTGCTTTATTATTCAACTTTAATTACGTTAATTATCTTTAAATTTCCAATTTGTTAATCTTAACACTATTTCAAAATCTTACGAAGATTTTAGCACATATAAACAGTTTAAAACCAAAAAAAATTGTCAATTGCCTGGTGCAAGCTTTAAATGATTTCGGAGGTCTGCGACCCCAATTGTTCATAAAATTAAATTGTATATTTGTTAAATTAATTACTTCTTTTTGCATGGTTTAATAAAGTAAGATTTATTCCTTTGCTTTATCATTTCTCCAAAATAACTATTAGGCAAGATCCTGTCTTCCCCTACTCTTCCTACGTGCTTAACTTTCAAAAACCTCACAAATAAAATCAATAACGGTTCCGCTTTTTGTTGCATTTGAGCAAGAACTCTTGGTTATAAACTTATTAAAGCCTCTCTTAGCTTTGATAGCTAATTCTAGTTGGCCAGTAAGGCAAGCACAGCTCGCTACGCCAGCTTCCTGCTTATTGAGATTTTCTCTACAACTTATGGTTGGTTTTCAAAATTTAAGTTTTTCTCATTGTCTAAACTTTTAATCGGCTCTTTGCTGGGTAAAAGCTTAGTCATTCTTAAATGCAACTATTGGTGCTCTTACCAAAATTATTCTCAAGGGTATAATTGCTTCATCCCTATCCTTCTTGGAAACATTCGGTCGCTTTTAGAAATTCTACAATTTCAAGAATTAAAACATCACGGCCAATTCACACTATATTTGTTAAAAACAAACTCCTTTGAAAATATACAAAGGAAACTCATTATTTCTTTCTTTGCCAGACTACCACCCTTCCCCATAGTAGCTGAATCTTGGCTTGGAAGGGAAGATACCTCCTCCTCTCGCCTGCAAATAGCCCAAGCTCTAGCTACGTTTCCCGTTAGCTGTGTTCGGGTCCCCACTCACTTTAGTGATCTCACGGGCTTTGCGGTGACACTTTTCTTTAAAATTGTTTGTATTTAGTGTTGGACTTTCTTCCTATTATCCACACTTGTTCCTCTGTCCGAAACCCACTTCCCTTTACTTCTTTATTCATCATCTTCCCTTGTGGGTAAGGTTAATTCTTAGCAAAAACCTACCCAGGCGTATTGTATGTGCACAAATACATCAATATGTTCTGCATTGTTTACATTAATTTGCGTGATATAAATGTATTCAGAGAATTTCCGTTTTAGCACACATGGATTTAAAAATATTTAAGGGTTATTCAGATGAACCAGACCGATGTCTAGCAACGAACACAACATTGTATTGGACACATCACAGAAACAATATGTAGATCTCAGTATGAGAGAGTCTACAGCAGGCTGTTCCAGCCGAGCTGCTCGCTAGTGAGCAGATGAGTACTCGCCGCCTTGCGTGAGTAAACCTGCAAAATGCAATACAGCTCTGGCGTGGTGGTTGCCGTCACTGCGCAGTGGATACATCAAGACTGGAGCATGGACTTGTGTTATGACCTCACCAACCGTACTCCGAGCATTACTGTTGAGTACTCGCGTGTACGCATACTCAAATTCGTGGATTTGGAACAGCCTGGTCTAAAGCTATGAAACTTGACTGTTCTTGCACCTGTTCCAACGCTGAACTAGTTTACCTTTATCCTCCGCGAAGAAAGGACGACTTATCGTCAAATCAATATTTCAAAGCATCACGAATCACTTGGATCTCGAACTGCATGATAGTTACAAGGAGGAGGATCCGGGTTATAAGGTGGTTGTTCATTTAACACTAGCAAAAAAGATGCAGTTTGTCGTGTGTCGCATTGGCAGACTGTTGGCCAAAACATCTTTTTACCCCCCCCCCCCCCATATTACTCGTGGGAATGCATCGGTTACACATCACTTTGCTTCAACCACTATATTTTCCTCTCAACGCTTGCTCCACAAGAACACTTGGAGCAATATAACAACGTAGCTGTCATGACGGTACCCCGGATTCAATTCCCGGCTCTGTCAAGAAATTTAATTCTGGTGTGAGGGCTAGAACGGAGTATATTGATTGGAGCGAGGTTTGGGCTATATAGAGGGTCGTCAATGATGTCCCAGCGAAGCCGCTTCTACAACGTGACGGTTTACTGGTCTATATGAAGTCATGCGTTGTCATAAAAGACGATGACGCCCTCAGTAAATAGTCCTGATCCCGGTTATATGCTTTGCCTACAGAAATCGAACAACTGAGTAGATCACTTCACGAGACCAGTTTTTCCAAACTAGTCGCCATTAGTGTTTACGTACAACTAGGGCGGCTTCGGTGGCGTAGTTGGTAGCATGCTGAACTTCTATGCCCAAAGTCGCGGTTTCAAACCCGGCCGAAGTCGTCGGATTTTTTTAGAGCGTTAAAAATCCCTCAGTTTGCCTTCCTTCGGAAGGGAAGTAAGGCCGGCGGTTGCATGTCATCGTTTTATGGCGTTTGAGCTTGCCACGGTGGGTGAGTGGATATCGTGTTTGTCTACTAACCCCAAGATTGCAGGTTCGCTCCTGGCCGTGGTAAGTGATTTTTTTGAAAGGCGGCAAAAATGCGATACGCATGTCATACGATGTTGGCATGCCAAATAACCCATTTGAATTCAGTAGGCCAGGTTCATAATTGCAAAATTAATCTCGGGAGTTTCCGCCAACACAAAGTTCCTCATTTCTCTACTAGAAAGCGCTATAGTGTTCAAGGAGCTTAGATATCTAACATCTAACCTCTTTGACTTTCATAGTCAAGGAACAAAGAAATTCGACATGCAAGCTACCCTCTGGGCGTCAAATAGTAAAGCTTGCACCAGGCACCGGAGGCCATACGATATTATTATTATTATTATTATTATTATTATTATTATTATTATGGCGTGATAAAGAACGTTCCACTAATTACACTTGTGTGAAGCAAAGTTGTAGGTTGGATTTGATTAACGCTCTTAGATTCTAACGATCGTCGCCAGGAGCAAACTGCGGTGGCATCTAGTAACCAAGTTCAGAACTAGTTGGTCGTTGACGGTGGCGTTCGGTAGCAAAAGTTGGAACTACTTGAAAATCGAATGTCTGCAGTCCTTACTTGAATTCAAAATAAGGTAGATAACACACACTAAGACAGCCATCACAATATTAACATCAGTTATCAGACAGATTCTACACACACCCAAAGTACACGGGGCTACATGACTGCGTTGTCGCAACCCCTAAACTTAAGAACCAAACAACCAACCAACCAACCAACCTAATTCAGTTACTAACCGTATGTAATTATTGAATTACCCCACACTACTAATTTCTCTATAACAAACGAAACTTCTAGAATATCGGCCTTGTAAACTTAGTTTCCGATCACCCCTGGTAGATTCATTTGAAATAACTAAATGTTCCCCCGCTGATATGGAAGAGATAAAGGACGTCAAATAGCATTTCTCAGCTTAATATTATCAGTGTAACGAAGGATCTTCACTAATTTCAGAACTCAAGTTCAGTAGCGATGGGATAATAATAATGATAATAATAATAATAATAATATCGTATGGCCTCGGGTGCCGGGTGCAAGCTTTGTTATTTGACACCCAGAGGGTAGCTTGAATATCGAATTTTGTTGTTCCTTGAAACACTATGAAAGTCGAGGAGGTTAGATATCTAAGCTCCTTGACACTATAGCGCTTTCTAGTAGAGAAATGAGGAACTTGGTGTTGGCGGAAAAATAATAATAATAATGTTATTGGTTTTGCGTCCCTTTTAACTACACTGGCTTTTAGAGACGCCGGGGTGCCGGAATTTTGCCCCGAAGGGGATCTTTAACGTGCCAGTAAATGTACTGACACGGCTCCCTCGCATTTGCGCACCCTCAAATGCCAGCTGACTGCGCCAGGTTTCGAACCTGCAACCTTGGGCTCAGTAAGCGAGAACGTTACCCCTGAGCCACGCAGCCAGACGTTGGCGGAAAAACCCGAGATTAATTTTGCCATTATGAACCCGGCCTACTGTATTCAACTGGGTACTTTGACATGCCAACATCGAATGACATGCGTGTCGTAATTTTAGCCGCCTTTCAAAAATCACTTATCATGGCCAGGCACGGACCTGCATGCTTGGAGGTTAGTAGACCGACATGTTAACCACTCACCTACCGTGGCAAGCAGCGATGGGATGCTAACAATGCTAGTAGGGATATAAATAAATGCCAGTAATATACATGAGCGAGCTTTTAGTGGTATGGCAGTTGCAGCATATAAAACGTGGATTTTATGGCATTTTATAATGCTGGGATGATATGTCCAACTTGATCGTTATTGACGGCATGTTTTATTATTTTACAGACTGAATGTTGGTTTACATTAACAGCAGCTGGGGCATATGTGTAGAGTTAATCTACTGTACGCCCCAGGGTCTCACAACAATTGGGGCTTGGGTTGGGAGCCACGGTACTTCAGCTGAGCACAGCATTGCTTCCACTTAATTTTGCAAGGCTTCTCTCTTTGAATATATTTATCCACCTCCCTTGGTCAACAATTGTTTTCGTCCTACCACGGTGGTATTAGGTTATCTGAGACCAAAGATGTCATTTATTTTCTCTATTTGCCTCTCACCAAGGTGGACTGGGTACGATTTCCTATCAATGGATGTGAGATTTTTGAAGTGAAATGCCATGTCCTGTGGTTCGGATTCCACGTAAAAAGGAGGTTCCGTGGCTCATCATCGCACGATTACCGGTCACATAAAACTACAAGCTCCCGGCCTTTTAATGTGCCACCCTGTGAGAAGTTAACATACTGTCTTGCAAATAAGCATACGATATATTGATTTGTATCAACTGATGTGGTGAAATGAATGTGTGATAATAATAATAATAATAATTCTTCGTTCGTTTTGGTAGTCAGATTACCCACCAAGTAGGCTTTTCCCACGGACTCAGCGAGGGATCCCACCTTTACCGCCTCTACAGGCAGTGTCCTGGGGCTTGACATCGGGTCGCGGGATAGAACTGGGTAGGCGGGACTAGCGTCTCCCCCAGGCGGCCTCATCTGCAAAGCGAACAGGGCCTCATGAGGGATGGGTCGGGATGGGAAGAATGGGAGGGATAGACAAGGAAGAGGGAAGGAGGCGACCGTGAACTGACGGTACATACCATTCCGGCATTATTTTGCACGAAGACGAAGTGGGAAACCACGGAAAATCACTTCGAGGATCGCTGAGGTGGGAAACGAACCCCCTATACTCATTTGGACCACCCGAGGCTGAGTAGACCCCGTTCCAGTCCTCATACCACTTTACAAATTTCGTGGCAGAGCCGGGAATCGAACCTCGGTTCTCCGGTGTGGCAGATAAGCACGCTGACCACTACACCACGGAGGCGACAAAATAATAATTCTAATAATCCACATTTTAATACGGTAGCCACGACTGAAAGTACAGAAAGATGGTAAGAAGTAATGTCTGCCAGGGGAGTCATAGACAGACGGTTTATATTCTATGTAATTGGACATTTCAAACTTTATATTCACTATAATTACTTTGCTGCGGTTTCGAATCGTTAGGTTATTACATTTCAGCTAATTATGCAGCTACATAACCACAGAATGCAATATAATCTGTACTCTCATGCAGTATAATTATTTTAATGTCCGGTATACTAGACATGCTCACGTAAAAAACATATAAATACCCTGTAGCTCTTATTGGAGATTAACCAAGTATTCTACAGAAACAGTGGACATGCATTCAGCATCCATCTATTAAATTAGGGAATCCAAAACAATAACGTGGGCTATACTGAAATTAATTGTCATCTTCTTAGAATGATCGGAATCTCCATTAATTCAGTGAGTCTTTTGATTGATGAACGAAGCTTGTAGTTTTACGTGACCATTAATCTCGTGATCATGATCCACGGGACCTCCAGTTTTCCATGGAATCCGACCCACAGGACGTGACGTTTCACTTCGATAATTTCACATGAATTGATCAACCTTGGTGAGTAGAGCTGGTAATAAGCTATGTTCGGTGAATCGATTAATAATCGGTAAATAGGAAAAAAACGAAAATGATTAATCCATTAATCGACCAACTAAAGAATCGATTAATTGATTAGAACACACAAGATAAGAAAATAAGTCTACAGTAAATGGGAGGTCATTGCTCAAGTTGAGTTATGCGGTATTTTCGGAATCTATATTTATAAAACTCAATGTTGATTTGTTTGTCTGTTTGTTTGTCTGTTATTTATACAAATCTACACCGTTTCACCGATCTGAACCAAAATTTGTATACTTACCCTTTGGAAACCAGCGGGTAACACGGTCTACTTTAATTTTCGGACGGACCACTCCATTCAGGCCCCTTGGAAACATAACTGAAAAGTCTCCAGAAATACTCAACTGGGACAAAATATCAAAGTTGTCGCATAAGGACCGGACATAGCTCATTTTACGCCCCTCGATGCGAGAAACAATACTCGGACACCGAAAACCACATTTTAAGGCCCTAAAACCAACAGTTTCAATGATATTCGCAGAAAACTATCTTCGCTCTGATAAACTGATGAACTAATGGCAAGTCCGTTTCCATGGCAACACTACCTCAAGGTATGACAACCGATTTTCTATATATCCCTGTAGCAGGCAATGCCAATCCATTTATTACCTTTTTCAAGGTATCCATAAACACAATAATAACAGGATAGCGTGCCTGCCTCTTATCCGGAGGCCCCGGGTTCGATTCCCGGCTCCGTCAGAGATTTTAGACACTGACATGAGGGCTGCAACGGGATGCACTCAGTTTCGTGAGGACAATTGAGTAGCTGTCGGATAGTGAGGCAGCGTCCCGGTCACGAAGAACAAGATTAACGGCCGAAGGGACACTATGCACTGACCACGCGTCACCACAATATCTGCAGGCCAAATGGCTGGGAAGCGGTCGCATGATAGGCCTATGCCATTCATGGGCTGTAGTGCCAGGGGTAAAAAAAATAGGGAAAGCGCCTTCTAAACCACCTTTAATTTTCAAACACTTCAGTAGCGGCTACTAAATAAAGGTAGCGATATAGCTACGTTCAATTTCATAAACACTGGGCACACAAATCCCGTATAGTTAAGTACAAATATCATCTGGTAGTTATTTCAGTAGTAACGAAGCTCTATGGCGGCTATTGCCGTTTCCGCAATACTTAAGGATTACAGCCGTCACATACCTCAATGTGAACCAGTCTATTTTACTGAAAAGAAATCTACTAGCGAGTATTCACTCCGGCAAAAACCACACTCACTACCTTTTCCAAAATTTACACAAGGCATGATTTTTAAAGTACTCATCTGTATGTTGAGGTACAGAGATATACCACATGGAAAGATACAATAAAATGTTGGCAAGTCAGAGTTCAAGGAACTGCTGTTCAGAATAGGCCTTCTGTTAAATCTGCAGAAGCTTTCGGTACAGGTTATGTGGCCCATGTTCGTAACATGGAATGTTTTCCTTTGACAATGCATCTACACCATGTGCGAGGGCAACGCATTTCAAAGATCTATAAAACACAATAATCAGGAAATTGGAGAAAAATTTTAAATGGGAGCAAAGATTTAAGTAGAAATAATTTCATCTCTGAGATTTGCTGATGACATCTTCATCTTGGCCGATACGCCAGAGGATTTGAATGAGTTTTTGAATGGTATGGACTCCGTCTTGTGGAAAGTATTCATGATGAAAATCAATAAATGTAAAACAAAATTATTGGAATGCAGTCGAAATAAATCAGAAAGCTCTATGGGCATCAAATTGGCAGATGAAACGCTACGGGAAGTAGGAGACTTCTGTTACTTAGGAAGCAAAATATACAGTGTTGGGCGAAGAAAAGAGGATATAAAAAGTAGGTTGGCTCAGGCAAGGAAAGAATTTCTTCAGAAAAGGAATCTGTTGACATCGTATATACATTTAGGTATTAGTAAATGATTTTTGAAAGCTTTTGTCTGGATCGTGACACTATAAGGAAGTGAAATTTGGGCTAATGGTACAGCAGAAAAGAGGAGAATTGAAGCGTTTGAAATGTGGTGTTACAGGAGAATGATGAAGATCAGATGGGTAGATAGGGTAACAAATGAAGAAGTATTAAGACGAGTGGGAGAGGAGAGATGTTTCTGGCGACTGCTAATGAGGAGAAGTGATAGGTTGGTAGGACAAATATTAAGGCACCCAGGAATAGCAAGTTTAGTTATGGATGGAAGGGTCGAGGACAAGAACTGTGGGGGTAGACCAGGGGTAAACAGATTGCCTCGGATGTAGGGTGTGGTAGCTATGTAGAGATGAAACGATTAGCTCAGGAGAGGGAGGCATGGAGCGCAGCATCAAACCAGTCATAAAACTGAAGACTCAAACATCAACAATTAGGAATTTTAATTACTTAGGGAGGCATGTGAGGGAAAAGGGTTGTTGGTGATTTCAATCCCTGTTATGTAACCCTGGAAGAGACTGCATAAAGTACATCAGCGGTCAAGGTGAGAGATATTTTACTATAGGTCTATTAACAGCGACATGTTGACGTTCAAATCATTAATAAGTGTGGAAAAATTACACCCAGAATAGCTTAAGGAAAAATACTTTTAATTCCCCATATTCCGATATATTTGCCATTCCAGTATGTAAGAGTGCAGTTCCCTCCTCAAACAATATTCGCAATTTCTATTAACAAAGCGCAATGACACACACTTTACAGCAGTTGGTGTACATTTAGACAAAACTATTTTTTCCTACTCGCAACTGTATGTGGCGTGCTCGCGATTATCCCGTCAACAAAATCGTTATGACTCAGCAGAAGATGGCAAAACCAAAAACGTAATTTTCAAATGTGTTCACATAATGTAACAACGTGCTCTGCAGACATTCACAACTCTATAAAATTCCCACTTTGCTGCTCATATCAATATACTGTATGTATCAGAATTTTCAGAATTAGAATGGACACACCTGTAGCCGCGATTGCTGTAAGAGAATAGACCAATTATCAGCAATAATGCACCCTCCCCTTTGTCTTGATCGCGAGCGAAACTGCGGGTACCTGCATGTGATGATATAAATCTATAAAAGTAACATTTTGCCTGAAAATACAGTGTCCTTCTCTGTTTATGTTAACAATAACCAAATAAGACCAAGAAGAAAAACAAACATCAAATACATTATTATTATTATTGTTATTACTATTATTATATACAATATTTGCAAATAAGGGTGATTCCCCTGGTGGCAAATTGTACAAAGAGGGAAAATTACCAACAATAACTTCAAAGACAATATACACAATTCGCAATTTAGGAACTAATTACATCGTAGTATTAACACAAAATTTCAATCTTTTCTTAAACACGTCAATATATATTTGGAAAAGCTCCAAGACTGTGGCAGGTAATGAGTTCCATTTTCAATACCACGATTAATGAAATAATATTTCCCATAATTTGTACGCTGTGGTCGGTCCTTAACTTTATGTGGATGATCTGCCCTTCTCAGGTAGGTGGGATTTCCCAGACGTTTGCTTAGTTCTCCCTATGCTGGCCGATTAGTGTAAGTGTTAAACGTAGCGGATAGTCTGGATTTCGTCCTTATATCTTGCAGAGATTCACATCCTAGTTTTTCTGTCATTCGAGTTACACTACTTCTAGGATTAAAATCGTAATTGGAAAGGGTTTTGAAATAAATAAACGAAGAATTCGAAGCAAAGATTTTGAATTCTTCTTCAATGTTTACAATCTAGAGCAGGGACATTTTTTCGTAACTTTGTTTTAGCCTAGTTTTACGTAAAACGTACTTTATTATTTTGAAAATATATGATACCCTACAAATATTTTTATTTATTTAATGTCTGTTTTGCTTCTGCGAGAGAGTAGAGAAATGATACTTATACTTCAAGGGTTGAGGGCATTTCTATTTCTCTGTCCTTTATTTCGCTTTTTCTTCATTATTCCTCATTTCATCTTCTAGTATGTAAGTTAGTGATAATAATTTAGTTAGTAATAGCAGTTGTCGCAGTACTTTCTATTTGATCATTTTCAGATGAAATAAATCAGAAACCGCTATGGATATCAAATTGGCAGGTGAAGAGCTAAAGGAGACTTCTGTTACTAAGGAAGCAAAATAACCAGTGATGGACGAAGCAAATAGGATATAATAAGTAGATTGTCTCAGGCAAGGAAAGCATATCTACAGAAAAGGAATCTGTTGATATTGTACAGCCCAGGGGCAGTACCCCTAAAGACCTACCCCTCCATCTTTCATCAAAACCACCCTCATAGGCATACCATAAGCCTCATATGCTTCTTCAAACACAAGCGGGCCCGGCAATACTGCTGACGGCCACGCTTACATAATACACATACAAACACAGTACCTGGAGCGGCAGCAGTGAGGAAACGCTGACCAAGCAGTTGGGGAAGGCCTTAAAGGCTAGGCCCAGAAGAGCCCCATTATCTGTTCGTGGCCAGCGGCCATGCTCCTACGAGGTCCATTCCAGCTCTTCGCCAGGTGAGAACTAGCCGTGTGCTCAGATTCCTTATATTTGTAAACACCTACCCTGAACATTTGTGCACTTTACAACTTATACTTCATTTTATATCTGTCTAACTCCCAAAAGGGACATCACATCACAGCTACTGGCCAATAAATACTTGGTCAGTATACACACACGTTTATTACTAATTACACCCCATTTTACATCCTTACACCCAACCTGACCTTGGTCATAATTGCCCCTGACTGTGGAGACCTGGAACTGCATCGTCAGGAATTCTATTGTACTCGAGCAAGCGGCCCGACTGCAGAGTGTCAAGTCGCCGACTCTGCACGGGAACTCGCTCGCTGAATCGCTCGCTCTACTTAATTGGCAGGCTAAGTCATTAACTCACTTTAGACATTCATACCCTAGCAGGTAAACGCATCCTGTAGGGACGCCCCCAATAGATTAAGTACTCACACCAACACACTACACTGGTAGTCTTCCCCAATTACGGGAAACTACCCTTATTCGGAAACAGCCCTTAAATTAACACATCCACACTACCCTGTTTTTCCCACCCTCCAACAGAGGGATAAAACATATTGGTGGAGACGCCAATACCACGCAAAATAAGGATAAGGGACTCAAACAACGAGCCCTCGTGGTAGAGCGATCCATACTGGAAATAACCAAGCGAGACTATTTTTTTTCTCCCAGAATACGCTCCACATTTTTCTCTTTTTCTCTTCCCCCCTTTACTACACGGGGATTTGTATTATTACACCCCCCCCCCTACACCATAGTGCAAGGTCGGTGGAAACTAAATGACCTCGTTTAAAACCACACTAAGGGACTTTGCGCACCATTTGTCGGCTAGCCCAACTCCACTACTACCGAAGATGAAAATTAAAACGGCGACTTAATAACTGAACACACTGCACCACGCTTCCTTAAGGAACTCGAATGAAAGGCATTAGAAATCCGCGCTCAATACACTGCAGCGGCAGCACAAGTCACACATTTTACACGATCCCAGGCCCAGACCAGTGCGCAGGGACAAGAGTCACCAGTATCTAGTGCTAGTGAGGCAGATTGCTTACCAACATTCCACCCCCTATTGTTACAGCAACTGCAAATCACAGAGCAAAAGACTGATAATCTGCTCCTGCGCATCACTCAGTTATTGAATACAGACGCTGTTAAGGCAGACAACCACACGACAGAGGCGGTCCTAGATATACATACTATTCTAGAGACAGTAAAACAGGATTTAGACAGGACAGTGGAAGTAGAGAAGTCCACACAATACGACATTACACCATCGATCAGTGACGACATATCAGGCGACGAGCCCCCTGGCAACGTAACACACGTGTCATACACAGGAAGTGAGAATAATTCCCCTCAAAACAGCACAAACCCAAACACCTCATCACACGACAGAAGTGCGGACAGCGTAAACGGACTAGAATCCTTACACAGCCAAGGAGAGGTAAACGAGCAGGATATGAATAGGCACACAGAATATCCAATGATCCACCCCACAAAGTTCACGGGGGAGGGCCAGGATCCGGAGGAATACCTCAAGGCCTTCAATAGAATGGCTTGGATCAATGGCTGGAGCGACGAAGTCAGGAAACGGCTCCTACCTGCATACCTAACAAAATCGGCCATGACATGGTACGAGCTCCATGAGGACAATCTAGAAAACGCCACATGGGAAGAAATCACTTCCTTGATGAAAAGGGAATTTCAGCTCACACCAGACGATGATGACCTGTATGACCAAATTAGACAGAGGTCACAGGGGCCTACAGAAAGCGCACAGACGTATGTAAATGCGAAACTGCTGATGTGCGATAAATACAACGCAGCCATGCCTCATAAGCAAAAAGTTAAGCTGCTAATGCAGGGCCTCAGGCCGTCCATCGTGGACAAATTATGTATCATGAACAATCCCACGGTCCAGCATATGCTTAACAACATAAAGACAATAGAGGCCGGGAGAAAGATCACGGAAAAAGCTACGGAGAAAGCCGTGAATCAGCATTTTCATCCAAAAAAGGACGACACCAGTCAAAAGATGGATGAGTTAGTGGACAGGATGGAGAAGCAAACAATAGCTGACATCCAGGCAGACGGGGGACCAATCAGGGTGAACACACTGATACAGATGAATTATACTATCCCGAGAGGGAGAGGGAAAGGGGATACACGGAGAGGAGACACTACGAGCGGGAGAAAACATACTACCCTCCACAGCGGCTGACAACACCATATACGCAGGACAGGCCACATTACCCTCCACGATATTCACCGGTCTCATACACACATGTAGAGCCAACCTACCCCCCACGGCGACCGTCATCCCCATACACACCGGACTACCACCCTTCAGAGTACGACCACAGTATTCCCCGGCGAAGCAGCCCGCCACCGGGTAGACAGGGCTATGCTTCCCCACAATCAAATGGGGACTATCGGGAAAACCCGCCCCCAAACAGGCAAGGCTATGCATCCCCACATTATAGGGGAAATGGGAACTATCGGGAAAACCCACCCCCAAGCAGGCAAGGCTATGCATCCCCACATTACAGGGGAAACGGGGAATACCGGGAGAACCCACCCCCAGGCAGACAGGGATATGCATCCCCGCAGTACAGGGGAAAGGGGACTCGCCAGGAAAACCCGCCCCCGCAGCAACTGACGTACACCCCACCCTGTCGGAGACAAGAACACAGACCACAGGTCAGAAACCGCGGAACACCAATCCCACAGAAAGGACGGGAGGCCCGTGACACGTACACGAAGGGACCGGAACACTATCCGCTCCCCGACGAACACCCGAGGGAGTTTAGGGACGAGGCACCCCACCGGACAGACAGGAGGGCAATGCTTCCCACACCCGGTTACCCACCGCAAGCGGGGAATTGGCGCAGCCACCCCGAGGGGGGACAGACATACAGCAGGGGGAGACGCACCGTAACACAGTAACTGGAGCGGCAGCGGTGAGGAAACGCTGACCAAGCAGTGGAGGAAGGCCTTAAAGGCTAGGCCCAGAAGAGCCCCATTATCTGTTCGTGGCCAGCGGCCCTGCTCCTACGAGGTCCGTTCCAGCTCTTAACCAGGTGAGAACTAGCCGTGTGCTCAGATTCCTTATATTTGTAAACACCTAACCTGAACATTTGTGCACTTTACAACTTGTACTTCATTTTATATCTGTCTAACTCCCAAAAGGGACATCACATCACAGCTACTGGCCAATAAATACTTGGTCAGTATACACACACGTTTATTACTAATTACACCCCATTTTATATCCTTACACCCAACCTGACCTTAGTCATAATTGCCCCTGACCGTGGAGACCAGGAACTGCATCGTCAGGAATTCTATTGTACTCGAGCAAGCGGCCCGACTGCAGAGTGTCAAGTCACCGACTCTGCACGGGAGCTCGCTCGCTGAATCGCTCGCTCTACTTAATTGGCAGGCTAAGTCATTAGCTCACTTTAGACATTCATACCCTAGCAGGTAAACGCATCCTGTAGGGACGCCCCCAGTACATTAAGTACTCACACCAACACACAACACTGGTAGTCTTCCCTAATTAGGGGAAACTACCCTTATTCGGAAACAGCCCTTAAATTAACACATCTACACTACCCTGTTTATCCCACCCCCAAAAGAGGGATAAAACATTATAGAATACAGAATTAGGTGTTAGGAAGTCATTTTTGAAAGCCTTTGTCTGGAGCGTGGCACTCTATGGAAGTGAGACTTGGACTATTGGTGCAGCAGGAAAGAGGAGAATTGAAGCACTTGAAATGCGGTGTTACAGGAGAATGATGAATATCAGATGGGGAGATAGGGTTACAAATGAAGAGGTATTAAGCCGAGTGGGAGAGGAGAGATGTTTCTGGCGACTGCTGTTCGCATTTGCGAATAATTAATTTGTCAATTTTGTAAGTTTTGATAATGTCAAAAGTCAGACCAGAATTGGATTTTCTAACCTCATTTTCGTCACCATGTGCTCTTGACAGTTCATTTTGTATTTCGCTTTATTGTTTAAACTAAACATATTTAAAAGGATATAATTACTTACTTGTTAGTTTATAAGTCATATTTCGCCTCTAAGACATTTTTCTAAGTGTTATAAGGTCATTCTTCACGTCTTGATTCATGTGGGATACTGGTCTTAGTAAGCTACGCGCTTATTGGTCGTCACCCTGACGTGGCCTCGTTCCAGCCAATCGTTGCGCTTCTTCTTCCCAACGTGGTCTGGGCTTTCCAATCCTTGGCCATCGATGTTTAGAGAACCTTGGCCTGTTTACTATTTAAGAGGCTGGTCTACCCTTCCTCTTCGTACTTTCTCGTCGTCACCGTACTTGATCGTCACCATTGGCTAACCTAGCCACACCTGTGATATGTCGTCCAGAACTTAACCTCTCTTCAAGTGACAACTCGTCGCTCTACAAGAAAACATGTCTAATACGTTCTGATTTCTCCGTTAGCGATCTTGCTAACCACCCGTCTTGCATACCGGACGAAAAACTTCAAACCAGTACAACATAACATTTTTAATTTCTGCGTCAAGAAGTGTTCTTACAAACCCTCGCCAAGTCTTCTAGACATTTTCAAAGTGATCTAACCTAGGTCATCTTCAGCGTTTTCCTGCGACATCGCTCTCTAATGAACATTAAACTGTCTACTATACATCTTCAAGTGCTACGGAAAACTATTCCTACGCAAATTATTGCCAAGTGAATGTATTATCACTTCGTCTTCATACTACAAGTCTTTAACTTTCGTGATAGCTAAGGACTCAACAAGTGTTCCACGTGACTTTAGTTAAGTACTTTTGTGAAAGCAACCACAACTTGACATAACCTGTGTCATCTTATTCGAACTCAAGTGTTCTACGCACATGTGGGTTATCACCCACACTTCGTCCTAAAGCTAAGTATTTTCTTACATAAACTGTTTGATGTATTATGTATCATGTTAGTTTCATACAAGTCTACAGAAGTTTCCTCAATTTAATATCTGCTGGTCTTTGCTATTTTCCTAACGGATTACGTATCGACTGGCTTTTGTCATTTTCTGTTTTGAAAATTATTTCATGTCCATATGGCATGCGAGATCATTCTCATTAATACTAGTGCATACTTGCATTTACCAATTGCACTTTTCTGGTGTACTTTTTCCTTTAACCGTTCATGGTTCACTTTCAAGTAATAGGCTTCCTTGCCTACCTGCTTCTGCTATCTTCATTTCTTAGGAAATCTTTAATTATTAACTTACATGCAGCTCACGCTTCCTGTGTCTGCTATTGCATTTACTTTGCAAACATTTCTGTTGCATCTTGGCAACTACCCAAGCATTTCTATTTCATAGGGAACTGCAGGATTAGGCCCCTGTCAGCTACTAGCTCCCTTTATAAGCTAAGTCTTTCTTGGTAACTTCTTCAGTTTCCCCTACTTCCTTTTCCTATGCATGGTGGGATTTGCTCCCTGCCAACCATCAGCTTTATTTATAAGCTGCGTCACTAATTTTCCTTTTGCGCCAAGCAATTTAATTAATTTGTGTTTACCTTGTCTTAATGTTCAAAGATCTCCAAACTTATTTTTGTTGTAAAGAGAACTATGCTATGTGTTAACCTGTACGACATGAAAATTTATGTTCTGATTTATACATGTTAAAGCTACCTGCTCCCTCTGTTCTTTTTCCTTGTATCATATTGTCTAGCCCATGTTCCTTGACGCTCAAACTTTATTCCATTTTGAATTCACTCAAAATGCGCCTGATACGGAGACCTTTAATTGGTCGATCTGATGGTTATTGATCACTCATTACACCAACTGCTAATGAAGAGAAGAGATAGGTTGGTAGGACACATACTAAGACACCCAAGAATAGAACGCTTAGTTATGGAAGGAAGGGTCGAGGACAAGAACTGTAGGGATAGAATATGTTAAACAGATTGCCTCGGATGAAGGGTGTGGTAGGTATGTAGGTTGATACTTCTGGACAAGGAGGAATGGAGTGCTGAATCAAACTAGTCACAAAACTGAAGACTCAAACAACAAAAAACTACTATCTCAACAATTAGGGGCCGATAACCTCGATGTTTGGTCCCTTAAAACAACAATTAACATCATCATAAATCTCCTGTTCTGAAACGTACTACCCGGATCACAGTAAACACTACGTTTGACCACGTATCCTTGTCACCGTCTCGTGGTGTACCAGCTAGCACTCTTGGCTGGCACCCCGGAGGTCTGGGTTCGATTGTAGGTTCTCCCAAGAAATTTAATTCTGGCCTAAAAGCTGGAACGGTGTACATTCAGCCTCGTGAGGCAAAACTAAGAAGAAGTGGATTAGATTCCCACCTCGGCCATCCTGGTACTGGTTTTCTGTGTTTTCCCATTTCTTCTCCAGGGAAATACCGAGTTGACTCGTAACCTAAGGCCACAGCTGCCTCCACCCCATATACATAGCGGGTTTACTAATAATACGCATGGTTGTGTAGTCATAAAAATGAGTTATGAAGAATATACATGTACTGTTTGAAAGCTAAGTGTCAGTAGTTTAATATGAAGTAAAAACTGAAATTTTATAATCTTGAATATTTTCACCATTTTGAAGCCCCTTAGACAATGATAACAACAAGAAGAGGTGATTGGAAGACTCATCCACGGATATAACAAATTTCTCAATCTTTAACGGTGATTATGTCGCAAATTAAACTTTTTTAATACTCAGCAATTTTACTAGGTTTATGGCGTGTCTTGAGTAGGGATTTATTAGGATCACCAAGCTGGCTCAATTCACTGGCCGTGAAAGCCAATATACCATCTTAAACTTTTTTTGTACATAACTTTTGGTAGTAAATTCATTTTGTTATTTATATAACAGTTTAGACATTCACTGCCAGCGATCATAACTATGTACAAGTTGTCCCGGCTGGATTTATATATTTTTTAATGTACCATCGGAGGTTGAAAACTAACCACCCTTGTACTTCATGGAAGTGTTGAAGGATACGGAGTTGGCAACAGTGGCTTAAAGGATAAAGAAATAACCAAGTTGAATATTTATTGAATGTTAAATTTTTTGATGAACTCCTAAATTTCCGCATCCTGGCCTGTGTTTAAACTGGTTGACAGCCTTCTCCCAGAGAGGTAGGCTACAAATGTGCGATGAATGGCGGCTACCAGCTCCTGCGGGACCAGGATACAAGCCCGCTAAGCCACTTAGACAACACGGCCTGAATTATACAGCTGTTGCTTCAGCTCCTTGGCCAGCAGATAATCACTGTTTACTGCGCCATTGTTCTCCGTAATCAGCCACGTATATTTTCATTGCTTCCCTCATATTGCGTTATGATCAATACTTTCATTTAACACAGCAAATAAAATCCAAATTTGCGCGTAATCCATTCTTATTCAGCAGCGAATACTCACTTGCTTTGTTTGTCGCCTATAATCATCATCTATACTAATATAATAAAGCTGAAGAGTTTTGTTTTTGTTTGTTTGTGCGATTAAATGCGCTAATCTCTGTAACACCAGTCGGATTCGAAAACTTATTTTTGTATATGATATCCTAATAATAATAATAATATTGTATGGCCTCGGTGCCGGGTGCAAGCTTTGTAATTTGATACCCAGAGGGTAGCTTGCATGTCGAATTTCGTTGTTCCTTGAATCACTATGAAAGTCAAGGAGGTTAGATATCTAAGCTCCTTGAACACTATAGCGCTTTCTAGTAGAGAAATGAGGAACTTTGTGTTGGCGGAAACTCCCGAGATTAATTTTTTCATTATGAACACGGCCTACTGAATTCAAATGGGTTCTTTGACATGCCAACATCGTATGACATGCGTGTCGAATTTTTGCCGCCTTTCAAGTATCACTTACCAGGGCCAGAAGCGAACCTGCAATCTTGGGGTTAGTAGACCGACACGCTATCCACTCACCCACCGTGGCAAGCTATATGATAGCCTGATTTAAAAGGGATAGGTTAGGCTATGTAGCACTGGGCTACACCTCTCAGGTAACCTTAAAGATTGATTTTTGTTCAGTAAGTCGGAAAAACAAGAGCTCCCGAACAGTTTCAATAATACCTAAGTCTATTGTTGCCTGGCAATGTGGGCTGCATCACGTCGCCCCTGGCGCAGGATTGTGAGCTGCTTATAAATTGCAGTCACGGGGAGTAATTAGTGCAAAAAGGATTTCTTAGGCCCCTTAAAAGAGTTATTATCATGGACAATAGTATGCCTCTGTATAAGGGCGATGGTGTTGGTGCAGTATAGTGAGGTTATCAGCTGCAATAAGCGTTGGTGCTTTCAAATTTACTTTCATTTATTCCGATCCTTATCCTTATACGCTCCAGTTCTGTAGTAGTATTCATTATCATCCATAAAACAAATGAATCCACCGGGCGAAGCCGGCCATTACTGATAGTATAATATAAAACCCTGAAGTAGGGCCATAGAGTAATTGCGCTCCAGGAGCGTGGTCGCACTCGGGGAGCACTGGGCAGACAGATTAGCGCTCCTTCCCCTACCACCACTACACTGTGGTAGCGAGGAGACGGACGATGTTCGGACCACGCTGACTAGATACGTACGTACAGTCGTGTGGCCGATGGCTCTTGTGGGATTGTTGACATATTAATAGGGCTGTTTTGCCATAACAAATATACCGCATATAAAATATCAAATGGTAATCCGATGTATGGAATGTGCAGGAAACGAACACAAGTGTTAAGTAAAGAATATTGTGATTTATTCCAAACTGAAATGAGAACGTATTAGAGAGGAAAATTCAACAAAATATTGAGTTCGTTCTAACACATTACATCTCTGTTGCACAATAAACATTTGGCATGCCCTTTATAAGCTGTACAGAAAAATTACATTTCCCATTGTGCTTTAAAGACTGCTGCTTCACCACTTCTTTCTTTGTATGCTCTTCAGCCATGACCACTGCGAAACTAATTTACTTACAAGCTGTCAGAAAAGCGCATTGGACTTGACTAGCAACTGATGGATCAGCTGCACACTTCAGCATGCTCAGCCAGCCAAGCTCCTCCCACCAGTTCTGAAACTACCTTCCAACAAAGCGCTCGGAGCACTAGCTTAGAGCGCGGCTGGAGCACTAGCTCCCGGGGAACGCTGTCTAGATGGCCCTGCCCTAAATTGTATGTTTCAAAAAAGTTAAGCTTTTAAAACAGAGAGAGTTAGAAGGTGTGGTTTGCACAAATATCTTCTAAATCGTCTCATTAGTACAGGAAAATCGGGTGAGTTAGCCGTGGTCGTTACGGCGTGGCTGCTGGCAATCGCTCACATCCGGGAGGCGAGCAGGTTCGAATCCCCCAGCCGGCAACCTTGAAGATGGTTTTCTGTGGTTTCCCATCTTCCTTCCAGGGAAATGCAGGGGTTGGTCCCTAACTATAGGCCACAGCCGCTACCTACCAATTCCTTGTCCTTACATTAACACTTTCCTCCCCAGACAACACTCTACACGCGACGGTACTTGTAGCTCACCCAATGGGTGTCCGTATAGAAGAAGCTACAAAACTCTGGCGAGCCGAACATATCCTCGGACACTCCCGGCACAAAAAGCCATACGCAAAAAAAAAATGCTAGGCTATAGAAAGCCAGGAATATGAAATAATGCAAAAACTTGCTAATAAATCTTTGAGATAGCCAGAGTAGATAGTCCAGTTTGAAGTGGGAGGCAGTGAAACACGCCTCAAGCAACTCCATCTGTTAGGATTTTCCCAATTAACCGTCGTTGAGTGTATCCATCAGCGCAGCTTTGTATCACCCAGCCCCTGTCGGAACTTTCCCGCATAACACTAAAGCCGAATGGGTGGTATATAGTACACATGGGGCGCTCGCAATAAACTACTGTACAGTATAATAATGTTATTGGTTTTACGTTGCTTTTAACTACTGAGGCTTTTAGAGACGCCGGGTTGCCTGAATTTTGCCGTGCTAGTGAATCTACTGACGTGGCTCCCTCACCATATGTCATCTGACTGCGCCTGGATTCGATCCTGCAACCTTATACATAGCTGGCCAGAACGATACCGCTGCATCCCGCAGCCAGTCTCACAAATAACCGATCGTAACAATTAAGTTTTTTTTTTAGAAAGAAAAGTGAATTACACGCAGCAGTGATGATTTGCACTCTGATTTAATAAATATCGAGACAATTTTCCAAAATGTGCGTCTAACTCTAAACAATTAAACAAGACGATAGCCCCTGCCAGAACTGTGTCGCGTCAAGCCCTCATAGCAATAAAATCTGGCGGGTGGTTTATACATATTTGAGATTTCTCGCATGGAACCACTAGTTCAAAATAATTACCTAAAACCTGGTGCAATGAACCAATGCTATGACCAAACTACCAATGCATATATCGGGCGCGTTCAAAAAATAACGAGCCAGATGCATTATTACAGAAACCAGTACCTGCATGTTAGAAGTATTGGCCCTGGCAGTTGAGGCACTTGTCCCACTGTGACACGAGGCGGTGAATGGTTGTCTCATAAAATTGCCTGGGCTGCGATGTGAACCAGTTTCACACGTACAGCTGGACGTCGGCGTCCGAGGTGAATCGTTGGCCCCGCAGAGCCATTTTCAGGGGACCAAACATGGCGTAATCACATGGAGAGAGGTCTGGACTGTATGGAGGGTGGCCGAGAACCTCCTATTTGAATTTCTGCAGGAGTGCCGCGACTGTGTTGGCAGTAAGAGGTCGTGCATTGTTGTGGAGCGACCACGGCGGCTATGGCGTTCACTGTCACTCGGTGGTCCTGGGTAATGAGTGCATCAACCAGCTGAACGTTGTCATCGGTGATGCAGGGGGGGGGGGGGGGGGTGGAGTGGATGCCCCAGACCGGGCATCACCGGCTAACGACACCCGTCCTTCCCTGAAGCACTTGTGCCACGCCTTGACCTTTGCAAGGGACATGCAGTGTTCGCCGTACACTTGTGATATTCGGCGATGAATGTCCGTTCCTCCTACTCCTTCCGCTGTCAGAAACCGAACAACACCTCTTAGCTCTTCGGTTGACGCCTCCATGTCACTGTTTGAAATGTGACTGGCAGCGTTGGACTCTTGATGCATGCTGCTGCTCGCTTTGTATCGTCACGTGACGTGCACGCGTGCCCTCTAGCGACGGGCTGTGACCTTCCACGCTCTGGTTGGAACCACGCCTCGTTACACACGCCACGATTAGCCGATGTCGTCACCAGTTTGTGCATTCCAGCCTCCGGCTCGTTACTTTTTGAACGCAGCTTGTATTTTGCTAGAAGCGGGCCGCGGTGGCCGAGATTGCTAATGCGCTACTTCGTGCCTCGCTGGCATCGGGATAGCGTGGGTTCGAATCTCTCCTCAACCATCCTGAAAGTGGTTTTCGTGGTTTCCCCAAATTCACCCCCAGGCAAATGCTGGGACGGTTCCTTTCAATATATTGACGGCCGATTTCCTTACATAATCCCTTCCCTGACTCGTCCTGAAAAGAAAAAAGCAAGGTAATTGGCTGCATTAATAAAATTATTATAATTTTCTAGAATAGTTCTCCTAAATTACAGATGGTATTCGTGTCAACTACTGACAATGAATGGCTGTTTCTGGGTGTCTCACGATCCGAACGCAACAAAAATAAATAAAATCCATCATACTATACCAAATATTCTAGTACATGATACCTTAATTTTTCGATCATAAACGAATGTTTGTTGTTGATTCTCTAGTGGCTTTAAGACATCGTGGATATGTAGCCTCGTGTACTTGGCTGTGTGTAGAGTTTGTCTGATAACCTGTGCCACTGAGATGTCTGTACTAGTGTGTACATTTCTAATTGAGGTAGGATTTTGTGTACGAAGTGGCCGTGACCTTATGTTAGGTACAATCCGGGCACATTCCTGGGGTAGAATTGGGAATTGGAGGATTTTAAACATTTTAAATATTTAGGGTCAATGATTGCTGAAAACAATGTTTGTTGGTTCTTGAGTTTAGGGGCTGCGACAACGCGGTCATCTAGCCCCGTATACTTTGGGTGTGTGTAGATACTCTCTGATAACCGGTGTTAATAATTGTGATGACTGTATTAGTGTGTGTATATGTTTCTTAATTCAAGTACAGACTGCAACATAGAATTTTCCAAATAGTTCCTACTTATGCCGCCAAATGCCACCGTCAACGACTACTTGGCCTAGTTCAGAACTTAGCTACTAGACGCCACCGCAGTCGGCTCTTGGCAACGAACGCAGACACCTAGGAGCGTTGTTTACGTTCTTAACCTATTCAATTTAGCTTCACACAGGTGTAATTAGTGGACGGTTCTTTAGCATGCCATAAATCTATGACATGGGACCGCCGGCTTTACTTCCCCTCCGAAGGAAGGCATACTGAGGTATTTTTAACGCTCTTAAAAAATCCGACGGCTTCGGACGGGTTTGAATCCACTATCTTGGGCATAGAAGCTCAGCATGCTACCAACTACGTCACCGAAGCCGCACTGAAAACAATGATACGAGAGAAGAAATACATCAAGCATAACAGCTGGAGATAGGAGTTACGGTGCAATAAGCAACGTATTTAAAGCAAGATGCCTTAGTAGAAACCTGAAGTACGGTAGTGAGACCTGTGGTGATGTATGGTTCAATCTCTTGGACCAGGACGCAGGGTGATGATGAATTGATAACGAGATCTGAAAGGAAGATAGTCAGGAATGTATATGGACCAGTAAAAGAGGGTAAATTCTTGCGAATCAGAAATAATATGGAGATAAGAGAGTTGTACGGTAAGCCAGATATAGTAGTGGAAATAAAAGAGTAGTAGAGTACGTTGGTTGGGACGTGTAGAAATAATGACAGAGAACAGGATGGTAAGGAATGTCTTCAATGGGAAGCCAGGAGGACGTCGTGTGAGGGGAAGACCTAGGATAAGGTGGCTGGATAACGTGGAGGAGGATCTAAGGAAGATGGGAATCGGAAGAAGCAGAACCAAAGCAGTCAACTGGGGACAATGGGTGGAGATTGTCCGGGAGGCCAAGGCGTTACAAGGGCTGTAGTGCCAAGTAGTAATGTAAAGTAAAGTAGAAGTGGGAATCCATGGAAACCCACTTCCAGGATAGCTGAGGTAGGAATCGAGCCCACCTTTTCTCAGTTTTGCCTCACGAGGCTGAGTGTACACCGTTCCAGCCCTCAGACCAGAATAAAATTTCTTAGCAGAGCTGGGAATGGAATCCAGGCCTCCGTTCTGACAGCCAGGAATGCTAGCCACTAACAAAATAGGCAGATAAATTAAGTTAAACGAAATGTTTACGAGGGACCAAAAGAGATTTTGTGCTTATAGGCCTAATCAACATGGACAAGATATTCCTTGAAGGATACATAGCCTATTTTCATTGAAATTTATGACTTAATTAGCCTATTTTGAATTTTGAAAAAATAGGCTTATGAGATCACCTTTTGTCCGTGTGTGTGTGCGCGCGCGTGTGTGTGTTTGTGTGTGTGTGTGTGTGTGAGGTGTGTGTGTGTGTGTCCCTAATAAAATCTAAACGGCTGGAGCGATTTCAATGAAACTCGGTAAGTTCATAGCACTATTCCCGGCGACCTCGACCGTGCCCTTCAAATTTTGTTACGTCTCACCAATCCAACATGGCGGCTGTGCGAAATATTTCACTAGCATTCAATATCTCCGAAACTATTAGCGATATCGCCCTGAAATTGTGTACGGTGATAAAGGGCACTACTAGAAGTTCACCTATGAGACTTTCAAAAACCTGGTGACTACAAAACCAACATGGCGGTCAAGCGAAGTTGAGACTTTTAAATAGACTTTTCTCGCGATTTAACTATCCAAACGTAATGAAACTTGGTACAGCAAATGTTTATACACATTATGCACTGGAGTCTAATTTAGTTCAATTGTTTACATAACTTCAAAATGGCGGCTGTGCGAAATATTTCACTGACATTCTATATCTCCGAAACTATTACAGATATCACCCTGCAATTGTGTACGGTGATAAAGGGTACTGATACAACTTTACCTATGTATATTTCATAAACCTGTAAAGTACAAAACGAACATGGCGACCAAGCGAATTTGAAATGTTTTAATAGACTGTTCTCGTGATTTAACTCTCTGAGCGCAGTGAAATGAGGTACAGTAAATGATTTTGCAGATTGTAATGCACTGCCATCTAATTTAATTCAATTGTTTACATAACCTCAAGATGGCGGCTGTGCGAATTTTTAAAATTAAGTTTTTATTTCATGTGTCGTAATCATGCGATCGAAGTGAAAGTTTGAATAATGAACCTAGGCAATAATTGTCCTTGAATGGTACATAACTCTATGGCCTATACATATAACAATCCTAAATGGCGAGCTTCCGAAATATTTAGACGGTTCTCAATATCTGTGAATCTTTTACAGCAACCAAACTGATTTTTTGTTGTTCATAGAGACTATGAACATATGTTCACCTAAAGGACTTTCACTAACCTGGTGAGCACAAATCCAACATGGCGGCGACGCTAAGTACAAATATTTAATTGGGCGAATCTCGCGAATTAACTATCCGAGTGCCGTGAAACGTTGCACGTTAAATGCTTATACAAATGTTGATCCACTGGCATCTAATTTATTTCAATTGTTTGCATAATCGCAAGATGGCTGCTGTGCGTAATTTTAAAATCTCGTTTTTACTTCTTGTGTTCTAATCATGCGATTGAAGTTTGAATACCACACGTACACAATAATCTTAATGTAATAGTACAAAAATAAAAATCCAACCTGGCGACCATCTGAAATATGGTTCTCAATATCTACGAATCTGTTACAGCAATTAAACTGAAATTTGGTATGTTGATAGAGGCAATTAACATTAGCAGGATATATGAAAATAGGCTGTATAGTTCTTCACGGAACTACTTGTTTTTCACATTCTATAACTTTCAGTTCAAATTGGGCGATCAAATTTCTGGGTCGAATACCAAAATCGAGCTAGGAAACGTCATTCTATATCGGCACAAGTTTTTTTTTTCAAGTCTCTTATTCCAACCTACAGTACAGTACTGTATGTACCTTCTACTATCGGAAGGAAATGTACAACTGTTTCAAGTAAAAGAGAAAACTAATTTTCTAATCTGACACGTTAAAAATACTTTGAATAATCCTGTTAAATACCAAATCCTACTCTATAGTACAAAAGAGAAGTGGCAATTTGATGCAATGTTTTCCAAGGAAGGGATATTGATTTCCACGAGTGATTATGGTGATTCGTGGTGAAAGTTTGCTGTAGGTAATAATCTACTGAATAATTCAACTCCACTGCTTGCGTTGCGAGTGGTGGTTTCTAATGGGCTGTAATTCTGGGCGAGAAATCTCCAGCCTGTTATTAGCTATTAGGCACACATTTTGTCTTACTTCTCTTTCCATAAATAGTATCAACGGTGTAGGGGTATGGTATCGTATCGACCCAAAATCAAGAGATGAAATGTTAAAGGGGATGATATGCGAGAGCGGAACACATTACATTCCTGCCAGGGCCGCCTGCATGAACTAACGTGGATGTTAGTGGTGATAATTGAGGGGTCGACCAGCGAGACACTCCCTACTGTACAAATCATCAGTGATACCAACAGATATCATAAGAGGCTATTGGCATCAAAAAGGGACAATCTCCACTTTCCTGCATTTTACAGCAGGGGTAGATTTCTAGCCGACTTTTCTTATTTTGCAATAATGAGGAAAAAGTAGACTTATGAGATCGATCCGGGAAAATGTCAGTCTGTTAGTCCTTCTGTCTGTCTGTCTATCCTTCTATCTGTCTGTCTGTCTGTCTGTCTGTCTGTGTGTATGTGTTCCATATCAACTCCTAAACGGCTGTAGCTATTGAAACCAAATTTGGTAAGAGTAAAGATCTATTATTTTAGGTATATATATTTAATTTATTCCAATTTTATTAGCCTATATTCATTTTATGAAAATATAGGCTTGTGAGATCACCTTTTGTCTGTGTGTGTGTGTGTGGGTGTGGGTGTGCGTATGTGTCCCCCTAATAACTTCTAAACGGATAGAGCGATTTCATTGAAACTCGGTAGACAACAAGAGTTTAGTGCTTTTCAGTCGGTCAACACGAATGTACCCAAAAGAGATGGGTTATGCCCTAATCCTGAAATAAATTACATGAGATTAATAAAACACTAGTGTTTTATTAATCTCATGTAATTTATTTCAGGATTAGGGCATAACCCATCTCTTTTGGGTACATTCGTGTTGACCGACTGAAAAGCACTAAACTCTTGTTTACTAAGGCAACACTGAAAATATGGCTTCAAACACCACAAGAAACTCGGTAGGTAAGGTCGACCCGACTGTGCCCTTCAAATTTTATTACATCTTAACAATCCAAGATGGTGGCAGTGCGAAATATTTCACCGGCGTTCTATATCTCCGGAACTATCACTCATATCACCCTGACATTTTGTACGGTGATAAAAGGCCCTACTAGACGTTCACCTATGTGACTTTCAAAAACTTGTTAACTACAAAACGAACATGGTGGCCAAGCGAAGTAGAAATATATTAATAGACTTCTCTCAGGATTTTACCATCCGAACGGAGTGAAACTTGGTACAGCTAATGTGTATATACATTGTGATGCACTGGCATGTAATTTTGGTCAATTATTTACATAACCTTAAGATGGCGGCTGTGCGAAATATTTTACCGGCGTTCTATATCTCCGAAACTATTACTGACATCACCCTGAAATTTTGTACGGTGATATAGGGCACCATTCGAAGTTTTTCTACGAGACTTTCAAAAACCTGTTAACTACAAAATGAGCATGGCGGCCAAGCGAAGTTGAAATATATAAATAGACTTTTCTCGGGATTTTACCATCCAAACGCAATGAAACTTGGTACAGCAAATGTATAAACACATTGTAATGCACTGGCATCTAATTTAGTTCAATTGTCTACATAACCTCAAGATGGCGGCTGTGCGAAATATTTCTCCGACATTGTATACCTCCGAAACTGTTACTGATATCACCCTGAAATTTTGTACGGTGATAAAGGGTACTACTAGAAGTTCAGCTGTGAGACTTCCAAAAACCTGTAAAATACAAAACGAACATGGTGACTAAGCGAATGTGAATGATTTTCATATACATTTTTCGCGATTTAACTATGTGAGCGAAGTGAAATTTTGTACAGTAAATTTTTCTACACATTTCAATGCAATGGCATCTAATTTAGTTCAATTGTTTTCATAACCTCAAGATGGCAGCTGTGCGCAATTTTAAAATTACGATTTTATTTCTTGTGTATTAATCCTGCGATCGGAGTGAACGTTTGTATATTGACCCTTCGCAAAAATCGCCATGTAATAGTGCGTAACTCTATGGCCTACATGTATAAAAATCCAACATGGCAATCAGCCGAAATACTTAGACGGTTCTTAATATCTACGAATCTATTACAGAAATCAAACTGAAATTTTATATGTTGATAGAGGCAATTAACATAAGTAGGATTTATGAAAATAGGCGATAGTTGTTTACGGAACTCCTTGTTTATTTAATGTGATGTATTGCCATGTTGTTTATGTTTGACGATGTCGTAATATAAATACTATATGTCAGAAAACTGTATCATAATGGGAGTAATAATAATGATCGTGTGGCCTCCTGAGAGGCCGAGTGCAGGTCTTTCTAGTTGACGTCCGTGGGCGACCTGCGCGTCGTAATGATGATGAAGTGATGATGAAGACGGCACATACACCCAGTCCCCGAGGAGCCACGGAAATTAACCCCAGGAGATTAAAATCCCTGCTGGCTCGGCCGAGAATCGAACCCGGGGCACTTTGGGCCAAAGCCTGCGCGCTAACCATTTAGCCACAGAGCCGGACATATTGGGAGTTATTGAAGTACTACTTTTCATTATGATACAGTTTTTCCAACCAGTCAGAGCTCAAGATTTTCATTCAATGACCAATTAGGTTAGGATAACTTCACGCATGCGCTCAAAATGCAACTTATCGGACATGAATTACATGATTTGAGAGTTGACAATGTAAAGTATATTGGATCAACTATTGTAGTTACAATCCCAAACACATAGACAAATTCAGCACAAACCTTTACGGTAACAAGAAAATACTATGAAATATGCAAGAAATTTAGGAATCTACATATAGAAGTTTGCAACAGACCATCCTTCTACCCTAGCCTATATTAAATACCGACATGGAAAGTGTGTACCGTCCGTAATGTTTGCACAAACAAACTGCAGAATATTGCAAAATAAATAGCACTGTACCTTAATATCCGCAACACCGATTTCTACACAGGGCATTGCATTTGTACGATTTCGCCAACAGTTTTAGTAAATGCTGTTGTTGACATAAACACACCAGAACGTCATGGAGGAAGCAGGCGTATGATATAAGATCCACGGAAGTCAATAACCCAGATCTATTCAGTAAAGGGATTTATGCGAATCTTTTTCGCCAGATGGCATGACTGTTCTATTTGGGACTCCAATGATCTGCCTTCCGTTGACATTCTATACGCATCGAATTTTAAGAATAACTAGTTGATAATACGATGCATTTTAATTTTGAAGCGTTTGTGACAGCCTAATGTGTGTTATTTGACCAAAATAACAAAATGATTCAACATAGTACCCGTAGTCTATCTGTTAGTGGTAGTTCAGCGTAAACAATGTTTTAAAGCTTTCGAATGTGTTATTGGGTAGAGAGCAAACGCTGAGCCCATACAATTCCCAAGGAAAGGAGACCAAAGCTTCGGAAGGACTTTATTCCTCAGTGGGAATCCGGCGCAAGCGCTCTTCACTTAAGTCAGCTGACGGAATCTCGACTGATATTTATGAATTTTTATGTTAGAACATAATTATAATAAAATTATAATATTATCGTCGAACATGGAGCCTCCGTGGCAGCACGCCGGCCTCTCACCGCTGGGTCCGTGGTTCAAATCCCGGTCACTCCATGTGAGATCTGTGCTGGACAAAACGGAGGTAGACAGGTTTTTCTCCGGGTACTCCGGTTTTCCCTGTCACAAATTTCATTCCAGCAACACTTTCCACTATCATTTCATTTCATCTGTCATTCATTTAATCATTGCTCCAGAGGAGTGCGTCAGGCCTCGGCAGCCGGCACAGTTCGTATCCTCGGCGCTAGATAGGGGCTTCATTCATTCCATTCCTGACCCGGTCGGAGACTGGAAGCAGGCTGTAGGTTTTCATTTCATCGTCGAATCTAAACAGTCGTATGCAACTCGCCTATGAAGGTAATGAGGACACTCGTATGGAAATTACATAACTCGCTACGCTCGTTTTATAAACATACTTGTCATAATTATTGTCATTATAGGCGTTGCATAATGTACTATTAATGTATTCTGATGCTATTTAATGTAATGTATTGTAGTCTTCTTGCTGTCGTTTCGGCCATCTACGCTATTTCAACTGCCCTTTTCCATGTCTTTGCGCCTGGGCTTTAACATTCGCCCAGCATTCCCGCATTTTTACTATATTGTTCCTTCCTCGCTTCAGTCCATATCTAGCCAGTTTTTAGTTTTGGCTTTTCTTGGAATCCATGATATTCTTGGAGTTTCGGCTTTAGTGGAACACGTTTCTGGAAAACCTCCTGAGTTATTCCCACTTCACGCAGGTCTTTTTATAGCTCGGAGAACCACGCCACCTTGGTTTTCTTGTTAAGAATAAAACTGAAGATCCTATTGCCGAATAATGAAATATTATTTTATTCAATTTTTATTTAATGTAATTAATTCTAATGCTATTTTATGTAGGCTAAGGTATTGTAATAGTATGTAATTAGATTAGCAGTTTTCCATTTCTACCACTAGATGCGCTAGGTGAGTCAATTAAATTTAACCATATCCGGTCGATTAGATGAGCAGTATTCTTTTTCTACCACTATGAGCACTAAGTTGATTCAGTGCACAGTTTTACTTAAGCCCTTAAAACTACTTCTGTTGTGAAGACTTTTCAAAAAAATCAAAAAATGCCTCAGGGTATTGAATCAATTAAAGAAATAATTTAGTATAAAAGTTAATTTGTCTAAGATTTTAATCAAAAAGAAAACAAGTAAAAAACAAGCAATTTTAGGTTGTTTGTCAGGAAATGCAGTTAGGCCGAAAGTGATTTTCAAAATTTGGATATTTGTCTGATAGATCTCTCCAGGAGAAAATTTTTAAGTGGGAGTGAAGATTCAAGGAGAAATAATTTCAACTCTGAGATTTGCCGAAGACATCGTCATCTTGGCCGACACGCCTGAAGATCTGAATGAGTTTTTGAATGGTATGGTCTCCGTCTTAAGGAAATAATTCATGATGAAAATTAATAAATGTAAAACAAAAATACTGAAATGCAGCCGAAATAAATCAGAAACCTCTATGGACATCAAATTGGCAGCTGAAAATCTGAAGGAAGTAGGAGACTTCTGTTACTTAGGAAGCAAAATAACCAGCGATGGACAAAGCAAAGAGGATATAAAAAGTAGGTTGGCTCAGGCAAGGAAAGCATTTCTACAAAAAAGAAATCTATTGACATCGAATATAGATTTAGGTATTAGGAAGTCAGTTTTGAAAGGTATTGTCTGGAGCGTGGCACTCTATGGAAGTGAAACTTGGACAATTGGTGCAGCAGAAAAGAGGAGAATTTAAGCGTTTGAAATGTGGTGTTACAGGAGAATGATGTAGATCAGATGGGTAGATAGGGTTACAAACGAAGAAGTTTTTAAGACGAGTGGGAGAGGAGCTATGTTTCTGGCGACTGCTAATGAAGGGAAGAGATAGGTTGGTTGGTCACATACTAAGACACCCAAGAATAGCAAGCTTAGTTATGGAACGAAGGGTAGAGGACAAGAGGTGTAGGGGTAGACCAAGGTTAGAATATGTTAAACAGATTGACACGGATGTAGGGCGTGGCAGCTATGTAGAGATGAAACGATTGGCTCAGGACAGGGAGGTATGGAGGGCTGCATCAAACCAGTCAAAAGACTAAAGACTCAAACAAGAATAGAGCTCTCCAGGACAGATGATTTGAATGCTTTTCGGGCCCTTCAGCCCTTCAACTTTTGATTAATTTTACGTTTATTCAGGATGTAAACCCCTTCTTTGTCCGCTAAGATATATCTTCGAAAATAAAACGCATTGTTATTTGATTGGGACGCTCAGGGTGGATCATAAGTGGACGCTTCAGTGGCTGTGATATCCAATTCCTATAAGGGAGCCATTTCAATACATACACTTGTCTGGAATCGAGGTCAAATGTATTATTCCAGATCCATTAGCTACTTTATGAAATTGGATACACATTTCATATGTCGAACGTCTGTATGCTATAAAGGTTATAGCTTATTGGAAATGGGAGTTGTATTTTACTGCAATCGCTCTAGAGTACAGAGGAGTGAACTTAATGGACAGAAGTCAGGTTTGGCAAACGGCTTTAACGGTCACTCAAATGAATTACGACTTAACGTTATATTCCAAGAAAACTTCAAGGCTTCTCGCAATATACTGTACGGGGAAACAGATTATGATGAGGAGAATTTGTGTTTGAGCGTTCTTATGTAATGTCCTGTGTTGTAACATTATTTAATTAAATTAGCAGTTTGCCATTTCTACCACTACAAGCGCTAGTGTGAGTCAATGAAATTTAAACATATCCGGTCGATTAGAATAGCAGTTTGCCTTTTCTACCACTATGAGTGCTATCGTGATTTAGTGCACAGTTTTACTCAAGCCCTTATAACTACTTCCGGTGGGATGAATCAAAAAAATGCATCAGGGTATTGAATCATATTAAAGAAATAGGGAAGTAAATACATTATTTAGTCTAAGATTTGAATCAAAAATAAAACAAGTAAAGGTCACAGTTGCTGACATCCCTTCTCGTCAATTAGGGCACATGCCGGATTATTTATCAAGACCCCGGTCCCTGAATGTCTGTGGTCAATTTCCAGCTCTACCGTGAAATTTAAATCGGATATGGGGTTTGGAACGGGGGTATGTTCAGTCGCATGAGACAAAACAATATTATCCATCCCAGGAGTTCTTGCCCGTGGCTTTCCTACTCTATCCTAGGCAAATCCAGGGATATTTCCTAGCTTAAGGCAAGAAAGTAGAAATGGGTGGGACATACACAGCGCAAAAACCAGACGGCAATAGAGAGGCAAAGCCCGCTATATGAAAAGAGTCTTGGGTATCGGGAAGACAGCGCTGTCCAGACTGACTTACGTCTTCACAAAAGAAATGTTCTTCATAGAAGACATTAGACTGCAGATGCTACTGCCGCGCACCGAGTCCTATGAGAGTACCCCTCAAATCCTCAAAGAAAAGCAAAACGCTATCTGGGATGATTTCTACTCAACTGTCGCCATAATGACTGACGAATGGAAACAGAAAAACTATGAACTCCGACACATAATGACTCGATATGCTACACATGGCTTTCACTACAAGTTCTGCCAAAACAAGCGGTTCCACGAACCAACTGAAGAATGTGTGTGTGATCTATGCAGTGAATGTTGTTCTCGATATCATGCACAACATTGCCGACAAAGACATATAGCAATAACCCAATTGGGATTGGAATATTGTACAGTGTGTTACTCACTTTTGTATTTGGCACATTGTGCGCTGTTTTAATGATAATAATAGTGAGGCAAGTCCTGAGTTGGAATCCTCAGGGACATCGCAGAAGAGGAAGACCGAGAGAAGCTGCAGAAGCGGGGAGAACGTGGGGAGAAGTGAAGGCAATGGAACGAAACCGAGTCCGATGGCGATACTTCGTTGAAGCCCTATGTTCCAGCGATGCGAACAACAGGACTTAAGTCAAGTCAAGGCCACTCCCACTTTTCTCTCAATCCTAGCTCCAATTATAAATACGCAGACTAATAATGACACCACAATACCACAGGTTATCAGATGAATTCTCCAAGCAACCGAGTGCTTGTGAATTACTAATTAAATTTTCTTCTCAAGAACACTTGAAGGTTCTTCAAAATGTACCAGAGGCTTGGAAAGTAGCCTACACAAAAAGTTCTTGTTTCATTTGAGGTGCTTGGAATTTGTGGTCATTTGGCCCCGTGTACTTGGGTGTATATAAATAAATAATTTGTCTGATAACCTGTGCTCTTGTGGCATCTGTACTCTTGTGTGTATTTGTAATTAGGTAGGAATTGGGAAGTAGGTAGCCGTGGCCTAAGTTAGGAACCATCCCGGCAGTTACCTGGAGTAGAAGTGGGAAACCACGGAAAACCACTCCCAGGATGAATGAGGTAGGAATCTAACCCACCTCTTCTCAGTTTTACCTCATGAGGCTCAGTGTACTCCGTTCCAGCCCTCAGAGCCGAGAATGCTAGATACTATGCCACGAGGCGAACACAATATTATAATGTAGATTTTGAATGACATCTGACAGATTAGTTGCGTCCGATGGTTGTAGTGTTTAGGTTGCGCCTGATGGAAGGTTAAGGCGACTGCTGCCTCCTTCCAAATCTTCACCTGCATTGCAAATACACACACTAATATAGTCATCACAATAACACAGGTTATGACACAAAATTTCACAATCATGCAAGTACACGGGCCATTGAGGCCCGATGTCACAAAGCTCCTAAATAATCAACAATTCTAGCCTGTGCCAACAGACTAATACACAAATTCCTAACATCAAGGGGTTGCATATGCCCAAGGAAATGCTACAGAAGAAAAAAAAAAATATAAAGCAGTCACAAAACATTGCATTAAAACAGTTGAAGATGCACGGCACAAAGTACACTGTCATTTTCTTACATTAAAGCAAGTAGTTCCGTGAAGAACTATATAGCCTATTTTCATATATCCTACTTATGTTAATTGCCACTATCAACATCAAAAATATCAGTTTTATTGCTGTAATAGATTCGTAGATATTGAGATCCGTCTAAATATCGCGGATGATTGCCATGTTGGATTTTTATATATGTAGTTATGTACTGTTACATGAAGATTATTGTGTATTTATAGTATTCAAACTTCAATCGCATGATTAGAAAACAAGAAGTAAAAACGAGATTTTAAAATTTCGCACAGCTGCCATCTTGTGGTTATGGAAACAATTGAAATAAATTAGATGTGAGTGGATTAACATTTGTATAAGGATTTACTGTACCAAGTTGCACTGGACTCGGATGGTTAAATTGCGAGAAACGTCCATGTGAATATTTATACTTAGCGTCGCCGCCATGTTTGAATTTGTGATCACCGGGTTATTTAAGGTTCTATAGGTGAACTTATGTTCTTAGCCCCTATGAACATAAAAAAATCAGTTTGATTGCTGTAATAGATTCGTAGATATTGAGATCCGTCTAAATATTTCGGATGGTCGCCATGTTGGATTGTTGTATATATAGGCCATAGAGTCATCTACCATTAAAGACAAATTATTGCTTAGGTCCATTATTCAAACATTCACTTCGATCGCATGATTACGACACAAGATATAAAAACTTAATTTTAAAATTCGCAGTCACCATCCTTGAGGTTATGTAAACAATTGAACTAAATTAAATACCAGTGCGTTATAATGTGTATAAACATTTGCTGTACCAAGTTTCATTGCGTTTGGATAATTAAATCGCGAGAAAGGTCTATTTAAAACTTTCAAATTCGCTTGGCCGCCATGTTCGTTTTGTAGTTAACAAGTTTTTGAAAGTCTCATAGATGAACTTTTGCTAGTACCCTTTATCTCCGTACAAAATTTCAGGGTGATACCGCTAATAGTTTCAGATATATATAGGATGCCGGTGAAATATTTCACACAGCCGCCATCTTGAGGTTATGTAAACAATTGAACGAAGTTAGATGTCAGTACATTACAATGTGTATAAACATTGAATGTTCCAAGTTCCATTGCGTTTGGTTGGTTAAATCGCGAGAAACGTCTTTTTTAAATCACAAATTTGCTTGGCCGATATGTTGGTTTTGTAGTTACCAAGTTTTCAAATGTCACATAGGTGAAATTCTAGTAGTTCCCTTTATCACCTTAAGAAATTCCAGGGTGACATCGGTAATAGTTTTGGAGATATTGAATGCTGGTGACATATTTCGCACAGCAGCCATATTGGTTTGGTGAGACGTAACAAAATATTTGAAGGGCACGGTCTGGGTCATCCCAAATAGTGCTATGAACTTACCGACTTTCATTGAAATCGCTCCAGCCGTTTAAAAGTTATTAGGGGGGACACACAAAAGTCCATCACCCACACGCACACACAGACAGACAGACATACGGAAAAAAGGTGATCTCGAAAGCCTATTTTTAGCCTATTATCATTTTATGAAAAAAAAACCTCTCGGAAGGCGGAGGTAGATTTCACCGGGCAAACTAGGGGATAGGCTATAATAGGCAAAATATGCAGGTTTTCGTAGGAGGATCAGGCCTCATTGATTGCAAGAAAGTATTTTACATTAATTAACTTTTTTTTTCGTTTTTGTATGCATATTTTTATCATTTTATTTTCTTATGGTGATGGTAACCTTCTTGTCATTTGGGGTTCATTTTTTATACTTGTGATCACAGGTTTGGGACTGATGTGTAACTATCTGACAGTCTGTTACTTCTTCACGCAAAATTTTATCTCCCGCAGAGATTTGTGTTGGTTCCTCAGTTTAGGGGCTGCGACAACGTGGTCATGTAACCCCTTGTACAATGGGTGTGTGTAGAATCTGATAAACGGTGTTAATTGTGAAGACGGTATTAGTCTGTAATTCAGGTAAGGTCTGCAGACGGTCAATTTTAAGAATTAGTTCCTAATTTTGTGCCATATACTAACGTCAACGACACATAGCTGTGAACTTGGCTACCAGATGCCACCGCAACCAGCAACTTGCAACGAACGTTGGAACTTGCCCTCCAAAGGAAAGCATGCTGAGGGACTTTTAGCGCTCTTAGAAAATCCGACGACTTTGGCCGACTTTGAACCAGCGACCTTGGGCTTATAAGTTCAGTATGCTATCATTTAGCCGCTTCCCACAGAGTTAGATGGAAAAATGTATGTGATCTCGTGCGATGGCGTTGTCTTGGCAACCTCTGATAGCTCATCCCTCATCAATTAAGAAGCGTTGTCATGGTAACATCTGACGGCACTTGGCATTTTCTTTAATTCCGAAATCATTTTTCTCATCCCTTGGCGTAATGGTAGGTCAGATCAAAAATTCTTTCAAAGTTTTAGGTAATTATTAGGGGAATATTTACCATTTTGTACGGTTTTGATATTGTGCCTATTAAGAGAGATACGATTAATGTTTCCCGAAAAACCCACATTTTTCCACGCCTTTGGTCAATGTTAGGTGCTATCAAAAACTTTTCAAACATACATTTTTTGGCACTTATCCGACACATATTATGAACTTTGAATGGATTCGATATTTCACGTATTAAGAGAGTTATAGCGATATTTCATTTTTTCGAAAAAAAAAGCCTCCCCCCCCATCCCCCCCCCCCCTTTAACCGATTTTGCCCATTAACGAACTCGACCGAGACTTTAAGGGGATACATATTATGTAAAACATTCAAAGTGATTGGTGCAAAATTACGGCAGTTATCGTGTCCACAAGAAACTGATATATATGCATATACTAGCAGAAGTACCCTTTCTTCGAACGGTCTTCGGTATTAATAACCAGATGTTATCAATTGAACTACTGTTGCAATGTTTAGGGGCTTGGAACCTGTTTGTTGGCAACGAAAGATGATTAGTTAAAATGTGCTCTCAAACTACATTTACCTAACGTGTTCTTCCTGGCGTGAAAATAAAATTGAAAACCACGTAGACGAATCGCAATACACGTCACATACGAACTGACCCTAACCGTTTTGTCAAGTGCCCAACTACAGGAAGACCCCTTTTATAAATTATAAAGGCTTTTGGTGCATGACAATTCAGTTTTTTTTAGCCTCAAATGGCCCAAATTCCTAAAATCAGCAAAAAACAGTCCACTATTTCAAATCAGGAATTTTTGAAAATAATGTTGCTGTTTGGAGATATAATAGACCTTCTGTACGACATATCGCACGTGTAAGTCGTGTGAAAACATCTAGGGTAGGCCTACTCCTTGAACCCCTTAAGCGCATTGATGAATTTTACAGTTTTAGTTGGTTCCGTGATAACCTTATAGCCATTTGCAACCTTTCACAGAAATGTAATAAATGGAGTGGCATTACTTATTCCAGAAATAGATGGAAAGTTGGATGCCTCCTCTTGAGATATTGTTGTCATGGTTAGTGGCTTGCATTCCTTCTTTAGTTTATTTAATGAAATTAGTTTTCTGGGAATATCTAAGAAACTGTTGGGTTTAGAGCCTTAACATATAGTTTTCGGGGACCCTTTACGGCTCTTGAGGAGCCCCGAGTTTTGTTTCTGACACCAAGGTTTTGAAAATGAGCTTTGTCTCGTCGTTGTACGCCATAATAATGATAATAATTAAAAGAATTATACTAATAACATAACAATATAGGGATAGGAATATAATAGACCTTCCGTACCATACCCGCACGTGTAAATCGCGTTAAAAAAATCTAGAGTACTCCTTGACCCCTTAAGCGCATTATATGTATTGATGAATATTTCAGCTTAATTTGGATCTGTTATAACCTTATTGCCGTTTGCAAACCTTCACAGTAATGTAATAAATGGAATTGCATTGCGTCTTACAGAAATAGATGGACCTCTGAGATTCTGTTGCCATTGTTACCGGCATGCATTCCTTCATTAATTTATCAAGTGAAATTATTTTTTTGGGAATATCTCAAAAACTGTTGGTTTTAGGGCCTTAAAATGTGGTTTTCGGGGTCCTTTTATGGCCCCCGAGTTTCGTTTCCCACAATGCGGGGCTGAAAATGAGCTTTGTCTCACCCTTCTACGCTTATTTAAGCATGTATTTTAAGGGGATAAGCCCCGTGTTATGATAGGTACGGAGAAGAGTTACATCAATGATTAGTGTCGTGCCTCTGATGGATACCTGTATCAAATTTTACGTTAATCCACCCAGCCGTTCTCGAGTCATAAGGACACAAAAAATTGTCCACAGACAAACAGACAGGCAGACAGACAAAAAAATTTTTTTTTGCGTGCATCAGTCACAAAACAGTCTGAAACACGCAAATATATCAAATTTCCATGGAAATGCAGAAAAGACAAACATTCATTTTCATATAATAGAGAAGGGATCTAATAGACCTTCCGTACCACACCCGCACGTGTAAATCACGTTAAAAAAATCTACAGTACCCCTTGACCCCTTAAGCGCATTGTATGTATTGATGAATATTTCAGCTTAATTTGGATCCGTTATAACCTTATAGCCGTTTGCAAACCTTCACAGTAATGTAATAAATGGAATTGCATTGCGATTTACAGAAATAGATGGACCTCTGAGATTCAGTTGCCATGGTTACCGGCATGCCTTCTTTCATTAATTTATTAAGTGAAATTAGTTTTCTGGGAATATCTCAAAAACTGTTGGATTTAGGGCCTTAAAATGTGGTTTTCGTTCGTTTCTCACATTGAGGTGCTGAATATGAGCTCTGTCTTGCCCTTCTACGCCTATTTCAGCATGCATTTTAAGGGGGTTGGCCCCCTTTCATGAGAGGTATGGAGAGGAGTTACATCAATGCTTAGTGTTGTGCCTCTGAAGGATATCTGTATCAAATTTTACGTTGATCCACTCAGCCGTTCTCGAGTTATAAGGACACAAAATATTGTCCACAGACAAACAAACAAACAAACAGACAGACAGACAAAAATTTTATTTTTGCGCGCATCCATCATAAAACAGTCTGAAACGCGCAAATATCGCAAATTTCCGTGGAAATACGGAAAAAAACAGACAAACTTTCATTGAGGTTATGTAAACAATTGAACTAAATAGATGGCAGTGCATTACAATATGTAAAGTAATTTACTGTAACACATTTCTCTGTGCTCTGAGAGTTAAATAAAAAAAAGGCTATTAAAATGTTTCAACTTCGCTTGGCCGTCATGTTCGTTTTGTACTTTACAGGATTATGAAAGTTACAACGATGAACTTGTATTAGTACCCTTTATCACCGTACAAAATTTCAGGGTGATATCTGTAATAGTTTCGGAGATATAGAATGTCAGTGAAATATTTCACACAGCTGCCATTTTGAGGTTATGTAAACAATTGAACTAAATTAGACTCCGGTCCATTACAATTGGTATAAACATTTGCTGTATCAAGTTTTATTGCGTTTGGTTCGTTAATTCGCGAGAAACGTCTATTTAAAAGTCGCAAATTCGCTTGGCCACCATGTTGGTTTTGTAGTTACCAGGTTTTCAAAGGTCCCATAAGTGAACTTATAGTAGGTCCCTCTGTCACCATACAAAATTCCAGGGTGATATCGGTAATAGTTTCGGAGATATTGAATGCTGGTGAAATATTTCGCACAGCCGCCATGTTGAATTGGTGAGGCGTATAAAAATTTGAAGGGCACGGTTGGGGTCGCTCAGAATAGTGCTATGAACTTACCGAGTTTCATTGAGATTGCTCCAGTCGTTTAGATTTTATTAGGGGGACACCCACACACACACACACAATCACACGCACACACACACTGTAATGTATTATGGGACTTATACTTGCCTCACTGTTAATAAGAATAAAGTTAAATGTAAAGCTAATTATTTAAATAGTCGCCCACTTTTGGGTGATCAAAATGAAACATTTAATTGTGTATTAATCTAATAGTGTATCTGTATTGTTGTCAGCTTCACTAAAAAAAAGTACATAATGTGTAGTATCATATGTATTGCCAGGGCGCCAGATCATTTATATATCATGATCAAAATAATATATTAAACCTCGGTTAAACAGAGGTAGAGCATCGAAATTCCTATCTCCAGCCGTAGTGAAACTTACGTAATCTAACCTTACGATAATTAGTTCAGGAGTATGGTGTTGCCTTATAGTAATTTCTAGCTACTAAAGGAAACCAGTCAAACATTTGAATTTAAAATGAATTTAATATATAAAAACAACAAGTGCAAAAAGAATAAAATACTAAAGATAATAATAATAATAAATTAAATTAAAGAATCTACTGAATTTACTTGTATAATGGGTCTTGATTGGAAATTGGAGTATACTCAGTTAATTGAATAAAATATAGATTGAATTTAATATGGATGAGAGCCTTCTGATTTGACTGGAGTATAACTGTTTACATCGCTCACCACATTGAAGATCTTTGTAGTTGGATTGTTGCATAGAGAGTTCCAGATGGCCCTGATCTTCCTCAAAGTAATTAATTTATATGTGGATGACGAAATAAATTCCAAAAATCATCCCTGTGACAATAGCCTCGTACACAACCATGTCACAGTTTGATGAGACAGAATGTCTTATCAAATTCACTTACTTAATAATCAACTGTCTAGTTTAGAACTGCGTTACAGACTCCATCTCGCTACAAGTTCGATTCCTCTGCTCCACTCAGCATCATTCTCTCTTCTCCAGCAATTCAATAATAATAATCACCTTTCAGTTGGGCGGCCGTCATATATATAACGTTCCCAGGTAAGGCACGTGCCCACCCCCACTGAAGTCACTAGGAAATTTGCACGCCTTTCACATATCAACAATGACAATACTTCATTGTAGCATTTCTCGGGAGGTCCTGCCCACCTTTTGTATAAAGTTGCAAAGGACTCATTCATCGGCCCAGCATTAGTGGCAAGTCTTCTTAGAATCTCTTCTTAGTATGATTCGTATACTGGTAGAATACTTGATGTGAAATACATAAGTGTCTATTTATGTCATTTCCAAGCAGCCGTGGATAAGCCGCCCTTCTGTGAACAACCCTCTTCTTCTCTTGTTCGAATTTTCTTCAGAAATAATATTCAGTCAAGCGTCTAACTTATTTCAAATATAATGTGTATCGCTCCAAGTCCTTTCAATTGCCATAATATTCTACATTACCGCATAATAATAGATATAAACATATTAGTTAACATAATAACTAATAAAAGGTAAAATGTAAACTTAAAAAATATTGATAATAATAATAATAATAATAAATAATAATAATAATAATAAAATATATACAATTATTTCATTCTGGTCACAAATTGGGACCATCACAACACGGACAAAAGGTGATCTCACAAGCCTATTTTTTCAAAATTGAAAATAGGCTAAAATGAATGAAACGGAATCAAATTTGGATTCGACAGTGCTAAGCGGCACAACGTCAAAACAGCCAGAAGAAACAAACAGTTCTAATATAGATGACCCTCCAGCAGGAAGCTCGTCAAATGGAAAGGAGACAGATCAAACTTTTTAAGGCCCTCATTCTCATAAGGTCACTTCATAAAAAAGACGCCTTCAAGATAGTGTATCCATCTGATATTATGTGGAGAACGTGTGTTCGTATCCCGACTGCTCACGGTCTTTCGAGGCATGGTACGTTCCCCCACTGTACGAACACACATTCAGGATTTGAGGTCTACCAGGTAACTACTCTACATGGGAAAACAACAATATCCTAAATACTGAATTTAATATTACTCAATCATGGCAAGAACACAACAAAAACACAAATTTCATGTACATTAAACTTCCAACAACACAAATAAAATATGTGGAGCGCACAGATGATGAGCACATACAGTCACACAAACCCTAATCTGATTCATCTGCAATCCGCAGCTCTGTTTCACTAATCCAAAGATCAGATCAACTTTAATGCACTGAGCTCATCAGGCATGCAGCAACATCTCTTGTGAGTCTTTAATATGTGTGGCACTTCACTGCACCCAAATCTATTCTACATTTCCTACATCATACTCTTGACATTGACGAAATGTTCGTAGTGTCTTTCACATAGCTTAATTAACATCAATTAATGCATCAGAATACAACAATCACTAAATAAACAAGTTATTTAAATCACTGAACTACCTTTAAATGCAATCATTGTTGGTCTAAACATACTGTCCGTTATGCATCGGAACATTTATTTTTATAATATGATTCAACAATATCATCCTGATTGCTTTACCTTTGCGTTAGCTTTGCTTAGTTTGTGTAACAATCGTTTTCCTTTCCCATATGTTTCAAACGCAACATGAGTGCTATCTCTCTCCACAACAACAAAGTTTAATGATTTAGCTTCACCGTACGACATTCATAAGGTTAAGTCGTTACTAACGTTACAATTGTGCCAAGTCGTGCTTTAGTGCTACCCGTCCGAATAAAATAACATTACAGGGCAATTACTTATAACAAGTGCCTCAACAAGATTTAGCGAAGTTAAAGATGTCACAAGACACTAACTTGGCCAATTATTATGCGATTTTTACGATCCTTCAAAATTTCTTCATGTTCAGAAAGCGTACAATTCATTTATACAATAATATCAAACATTATTTGATTAGTTCAGAATATCAGTTTATGCATTTCAATAGCACAGTACCAATTATTAAGGGTCGCCGTCACTTTTGCTACCCTGACTCGTGGACAATAGGTTCACTAGGCCACGCCTCTAAACAAGACGGATGCCTTCCCACTCCACTCTGTCTGGTTCCACTGAACTAGACTTCATATTTTGTAAATAAAGCCTTCAAGGTTGCATACCTTTTACTTGGAGGGGCAATGGTTGGATGTGTCATTCTATGAGCAGAATCGATCTAAATATTTACCTCCTACACTTAGGATAATTATAATTGGCTCAAGATGGCCCTCAATTAATATTCTTAGCAAGGGATGGATTTCCAATAGCTCTGCCGTCCTGGGGAAACAATCTGTGGCTCTTAATGCGTGCAAGTCGGATATCCATCGTTGTCCCGCTCCACGATACAAATATGTGGTAGAGAATTGCCGTGATTCCTCCACGATGCATTGTCTCACCTATACGGGCGGATCAATCATTTAATTAGCTGGCACAGGGTGGCATAGTTAATCCCTGGACGCTACGAGGACGCTGAATATGGGCAAATAGACACCTACCTGTTCCCATACATACATATATTGGTACGCTCACAGGCCGTACATAATTCATTGTAGATTCTTAGAATGGCTCACAAGATTCTCCTGACGTAAATGCTAGTTGAATGATCCCTGCAATTATTTACGCAAATCTCTGGATTCTACGTTACACTTGCTCGCTTATTGCGGCTTCAACAACATATCTGTTAGATGATCCGGCTCATAAGGCACTCCTATAACTTCCCTGATTCAATATTTATACCATGGCTCTACATAGGCTCTCATTACAGGTATTATTTTACTGGCAATAACATTTTGGCATAATTACTGGCATTTATTATTAGCAATTATTAGCAATTATTATTAACAGCATATCTATTACACTGAAACATGTTTATATACATTCTGACACATATCTCTTACTCTCCCACTTATAATACTACGGTATTCTCTTATCTGACATGGCACAATTTAACGCTTATGGCATCAACATGCCGAATTTACATGTTATCTCAACTTCGACCTTTTTATTCTTATTATTATCAATTAACTTTATCGTTATATTGACCATTATCTTACGCAATTGTAAGTAAATCGTTCTCAATTCAAGTTATTTACTGCAACATGAGGAATGTAAACTCATGCAATTCTTACTGCAAATTCCTTATGGTAATTTATAGAGTGACATGTTCGTATGGTGAGCTATAAAATCATATTACAGCATAGTACAGCAACTCACCCACCATATTGGCTTGCCTAGCACATTGCAATTTCTTGTACAATTAACACTTTTGTTGGTTTAAACTCTTTGATTATCACTTGAAATGGATACATTTCGCACTTTAAACTATAACACATTTTTATCACACAATTAAATATTTTATAATACAACACTTGATCACAAAACTTTGTACTCATTGATTTTTACACACTGCCTCTCTGGGCTCTCCGTTACTGCACGATTTCAGAGTTGCGGGCTCTTCAATGTCCCTGACATCTCCTCGTTTCCAGTGAAAGTTTATCGCTAGTAGATGCGTACAACTCCTGTCTTCTAAGAACGTGTCCTCTACAGTGTGTGTTCCTATCTTCTTCTCCAGATCACCTAGTATGTCAATCTAGTGTCTGTTCTCTAAGCATTTATCACAAATACCTGTGATACAGTCCTTGCTCTCGTGATCTATCGTGTACTTTAATACTGTACTGTACGATATTTTACAGATCATTAGTGTCCTAGCGGATAAGTCCATTGTCTACGACAACACTTCGCAACTTTCCTACGCTATAATGTTTTACACTTGTGTATAATAAACTGATTATATGCAAGTCGTTTACTGTGTGTGATTTTACGATATCAACACTTGGAATAGGCTGAATGATGCACCTTCCATTGTCTTTTGTTCAGTGCTGACTTTGACGAACTTGTGTGCTGCGCGCACAATTAGTCTCCAACGGACTACATATCCCCCGCATGGGTGTCTTCAACGAACTGACGCTGCCCAGCCTCTCCGACCTTATAAAGGATTCTAGTGAAACATAGTTCCTTTCCGAAGCTGGAGCTACTCTTTTCTCTCATATCGCATTTACCGACATAGTAATGCGTAATTCTGGAGCGTATTTTCCTGGAGGTTCCAATTCTTCTTGCGTGCAGGCAATTCGCTCGCTCAATTAATTAATATTAATTGTTTTTCACAACGGCGTCCTGACACTTCTCTGCGGTTATTCCCCTGTGACCCTCCGCTAATAGCCCTAAGAATGCTTTGGTTTCGACCTTCCGCATCTTATTCTCTCTAGGCTTCAATTTAGGTATCTCATCTTCCCTAAATTAGCTTCCTTTGATTTCATGCACGTGGATGTATCTCTAATCCCATATGGATGTCTCGTTTGCCTGGAATTATTTAATTTATTTTGGCTTTCTCCCCAACCCTCATACTCTCCTTTGTCTGAGGGTGATTTTGGGCTGTATTTGGAGCTCCCCTTTCCACTGGGCGCGTGAAAATAGGTTGACATTGATGTAGCTGGCGACCGTCTGCCCCGCCTTTTAGGTAGATTTCATTAGAAAGCTAACTAATGCAATGGGTCCCATGTTTCGACTTCCGGAAAATTTCGACATATCTTCGCGTTTCATACCCCCCACACCCCAAAACCACCGTCAGTTCAAAAGTTTATGTATAATTTATGTATATATGTATATATGTATCTATATATATATCAGTTTCTTGTGGACACGATAACTGCCGTAATTTTGCACCAATCACTTTGAATGTTTTACATAATATGTATCTCTATAAAATCTCGGTCGAGTTCGTTAATGGGCAAAATCGGTCGAAGGGGGTAAAAATGGGGGGCTTTTTTTCGAAAACGTGTAATATCACTATAACTCTCTTAATATGTGAAATATCGAATCCCTTCAAAGTTCATATTATGTGTCGGATACGTGCCAAAAATTTATGTTTGAAAAGTTTTTTGATAGCACCAACCATTGGCCAATGGGGTGGAAAAAAGTGGGTTTTTCGGGAAACAATAATCATATCTCTCTTAATAGGCACAATATCAAAACCGTACAAAATGGACGATATTCCCATAATAATTACCTAAAACTTTTGTCTGAAATAATTTTTGATACAACCCACCATTACGCCAAGGGATGAGAAAAATGATTTCGGAATTAGAAGAAAATGCCAAGAGGTATCAGAGGTTACCATGACAACGCCTCTAAATTGATGAGGGATGAGCTATCAGATGTTGCCATGACAACGAGGTCACATTCAGTTTTCTATCTGACTATGTGGGAAGCGGCTTCGGTGACGTAGCCTAGCTGGTAGCATGCTGAACTATGCCCAAGGTCGCGGGTTCAAAGCCGGCCGATGTCGTCGGATTTTCAAAGAGCGCTGAAAATCCCTCAGTATGCTTTCCTTCAGAGGGGAAGTCCAACGTACGTTGCAAGTTACTGGTTGCGGTGGTATCTAGTAGCCAAGTTCACAGCTAGGTGTCGTTGATGGTATATTTGGTACCAACATTAGGAACTACTACTTGAAATTGACCGTCTGCAGTCCTTACCTGAATTACAGATTAATACAGCCATCACAATTAACACCTTTTTTCAGACAGATTCTACACACACCCAAAGTACACGGGGTTACATGACCGCGTTGTCGCAGCCCTAAACTGAGGAATCAACCAACATCTCTGCGGGAGATAAAATTTGACGTGAAGAAGTAACAGACTGTTACATAGTTACACATCAGTTCCAAACCTTGCATAAGGACAGTGTGACCACAAGTATAAAAATGGACCCCAAATGACAGGAAGGTTACCGTCCCCTAAGACAAAAGAATGTTAAAAATATCCATAGTAAGACGAAAGAAAAGTTAATTGAGCTCCTATTACATTGTAAAATACTTTCTCGCAAGAAATGAGGTCTGATCCTTCTACGAAAACCTGCCTATGTTGCCTATTATAGCCTATCCCTTAGTTTGCCCGGTGAAATCTACCTCCGCCTTCCGTCGTGCCGAGAGGATTTTTTTCCATTGGCATATGTCAACTGTCAAGTCGCTCCAAGTTTGTGAACTTTTGCTAGATATTCTGTATGCTAGCTCCTTACTCATACAATATCCTTCCTTAAAATTGCTTATAATTCCTTCCCCAAACGTGGAATTAAGCTTTAATTACCACAGTAATTGTTATTTCAACTGTGTCTTGGGTTCTATGCGGCTGTTCCTCCTCAGAGATCTAGGGTTCGGTTCTCTGGAAAATCATAGACATGATTCTTCCTCCTCCGAGTCCCGGGTTCAGTGCCAGTCAGCATCCATTCCCTCGGGTACAGTAGATATATGCCTCCTTCACACATTTCTGAAGCAATTGAAAAGCTGGAATCCATACAATCAAAACTTGCAACGAAGACAGGGTTTGATGTTTGGACAACGAGCGAGAAACTTACGACCAGTAAGACCACTTCGTCCGTGTGAACGGAACAAGGTCGTGGGTTCTTGAGTTGAATAAGCAAGTCGTGACGCATGCTCAAATCTAGTAGTGTTCTCGACCGTTTCACTACTCCTTGTGAACCCGCCTTTTTTAATGTAAATGAAGTTACACATTTGTGATACGACGAAATACACTAACTTAGATATATTAAAAACGGTAATTCTTCGGGAGGGATGAACCTGGATGCTACAATAGCACTTAGCTAATGTATGTCAGTTTCATGATTTTCAAAACTTAATTGATATTCCGGAATATTTAGATGCAAGTAAACCACGTCCCCCTAGACATGTGCACACGAGTCCCCTTAAAAAGGTCGAATATCGACATTAAATTACCTTAATTTGATGCCGACAAGAGTTCCATTTACAATGAAGAAATGAAAATAGATTTTTTGTCAAAACTGCCATTCCCAACGTATTTAGCTTGCATAACTTAATTCAAGATTTTTATTGATGATGCCATATCCAAATTCAAACAAAAGACCAAGGACATCAAAGTGAACGGGCAAAAAATCCATTGTATAAGATTTGCAGATGATATCGCATTAACCGCAGACCCGGAGAGGGAACTAAGTAATATGCTGCGAGTCTTTTCATCAATGCTACATGAAGCAAATTTGAAACTGAATATCTCCAAAACCAAGGCATTAGTTGTCAACAAATCCAATTAAAATATCCAAACAAACATTAAGATCAATGGTGAAACCATTCAACAGGGCAGTCAGTTCTGCTGCTTAGGAAGCATTGTCACTGACGATAATAGCTGCACCACGGAAATCAAAAGGAGAATTCAAATAAATAAATTTAATTGCAGCCGAATGGCCAAAATATAATTCATGTTGGTTCTTTAGTCTATAGATCTTTGCTATACTCTAAAACTGATTTTGTCCTATTTTTGCATCGGTTGATGTGATAGCGTTCACATCCTTCAGCACACAAAGTACACACACACGCACACTCCTTTCCTACTTAATGGAAATGTGTCGTCGCGCATAGTTTGTGGTGATATCCATGAACCGCTAAAGTTGTTATCACATGCCTTAATTCTTGATTTGCCTCCGTCCAGTGTCGGTCCCACATGGCGTCCGTACAATAAAATTCAAGCCAAATATCCTCCCCTTTTTTCTTCACCCTTCAAGTACCTTGGCACTATCTTGAGTGGATGGTAGTAAGAACCTTGAATTTATGTCATCGATATAGAAAGTCTCTTTGGCCATTTTATATACCAGTCTCGACTTTGTGTTTATTCCAACACAGAGAGCTCTTTTAAGAAACCTTGCCTTCACTGTTTCTATGGATTGGAGGTCTGCGAGTGTTTGGTGATCCCGTATAATCTGTATCCCATAAGTTGCTACTGGGCTCACTAGTGCATGAAACAACTTCATTGCTGATTTTATTGATACATTCTGTAGATCTTTTATTGTATATATTGCTCTATTATTGCAACTGTGACTCTTTCTTTTACGCGAAGTCTGTAGCAGTGCCCTGTTGTTTGTAAAGTAATCCAGAGATATGTGAATGCCCGAACGATTGGAACATTTTCCCCTCTTATCTTTATGTGGTCGTCTTCTGCAGGCCTTCCTCCTTTTCTAAAAGTCATTTGCATGGTCTTGTCTGTGTTAATTTGAAGACAATTTTTATCTGCCCATACCTTCAGCTTGTTTACTGCTTCCTGCAGGTGTATTAGATTGGCTGAGTTCAGCACCATGTCATCTGCATATACGTGTAATGATGTTGTCTCATTCTCATTAGGTATTTCGGCTGTGGCATTATTAAACAGAATTGGGCTAATCGGATCTCCTTGCATCACCCTATTTGTCTGGTATATTTCTTCGGAAATAGTGATTCCATCACTGATGTTGACTCTATTATATGATAAAATGTTTCTAAGTAATATTGTAATACTATGGGTTTCTCCTATCATTGTTGCCAATTTTTCTAAGAGAAATGCTCTGTCTAGAAGATCAAAAGCCTTAGTGTAATCTATAAATATTGTCTAATATTTTCCTCTTGGAAAACGCAATGTCTGTTCTATTTCACTCACAAGGTTGCTAACTGCTTGTATGGTGCCTTGTTGTTTCCTGAATCCGTATTGCTGATCAGGAAGAAGGTGATCTATTTCCTTAACTAGATGGTACGTAATCACTCTAATAAATATTTTGAAATCATTGTTTTCAAGTGCAATACCTCTGTAGGAGTGTGGGTTGGATGCGTCCCCTTCCCCTTTATTGGCCTCGCTAAACACGCATTCAGCAATAAGAGACAGCTTCTGACAAGCAGGCACATTAGCATTAAACTAGAAAGTCATAGCCTCCGTGGCTTAGGCGGCAGCACGCTGGCCTCTCACCGCTGGGTCCGTGGTTCAAATCCCGGTCACTCCAAGTGAGATTTGCGCTGGACAAAGCGGAGGCAGACAGGCTTTTCTCCGGGTACTCTGGTTTTCCTTGTCACAATTTCGTTCCAGCAACACTCTCCACCATCATTTCATCTGTCATTCATTTAACCATTGCCCCAGGGGAGTGCGACAGGCTTCGGCAGCCGGCACAGTTCATATCCTCGCCGCTAGATGGGGGCTTCATTCAATCCATTCCCTGACCCGGTCGGTCGATTGGAAGCAGGCTGTGGATTTTTATTTTCATTTTCACTAGAAAATCGTTTATCAAAACATATGTCTGGAGTGTTTTGTTATATGGATGCGAAACTTGCGTTCTAATGAAACAGGACGTAGCGCAACATGGCGGCTGAGTGAACAACACAGCAGTGAGTAGCTCCGAAAACATTGTGTATTTAAGAGTGTATTCGAGGAAGAAACTAAACCATATTTGTCACCCAACAATATAAGTGTATACGTTGACCAGTTATTAATAACATCATCAATTACAATTATTAACTTCCTCGTTAATTGGTTAAATAGGAGTTTTCGCTTGCATCGGCAACATGGGCGACTGTGGAGAGTGTGGTGGTAGCTTGGGGAAGGCTGGAAAGGTACAGCGTGGTTCATGTAAAAAGTGGTTCCACAAGAAGTGTGTGAATACATTGAACAGATTCACCGAGTGGCTGTGTGTGCAATGTGTGGACTATAGTGCCACAATAAGTGATAGTGTAAGTAACGAAGACGCTCCATCAATGGAGAATATTTATGGAATGCTGAAAGATTTAAAATAACAACTTAAAATCATAAAAGACGAACAAAGGGCGAGAGAGACTGATCTAGGTAATTCAATGGAATTGTGCCATAAAAAACTAGACGATTGTGTAACATTAATTTCAAACCAGCAGATAGAAATTAAGGAATGTAAAGGACACATTGAATCATTAACTCATCAGAATGTCAATCTTAAGGCGAAGCTAAAATCCCTTGAAAACCGCCTAGGAGAATCTGAGCAGTACACACGTAGGAATACGGTGGAAATACACGGTGTCCCGGAGGTTCCTAACGAAAACATTGAAACAGTGAAGAAAGTAGGTCAAGGTCTGGATGTGGTCATCACTGAAACAATGGTGGATGCCTGTCATCGACTGTCTAAGTCACCTAATCATCAACACAGTGCCATCATCTTAAAATTCGTTCGGCGGGACGACAAGGAGCATCTTTTGGAGTGACGCCGGGTGAAACGGAATCTCTCCACTCGTCACGTTGGTCTTCCTGGCGATAATGTAATTTATGTGAACGAGAGTTTATCCCAGGAAAAGTGGAAGTTTCTGGCACAAGCTAGGAGCATCAGAAGAGAGAAAGAGTATGCTTTATTGTGGGTAAGAAATGGACATATTATAATACGCAAATCTGAAGGTTCTTGGGTCATCGTAATTCGAAATGAGGATGACCTGAACACTCTCTAATGGTATCAAAACCTAGATTATCCATTTATTATCAAAATGTAGGAGGAATGAATACAAAATTAGATTTATTCAATGAAAACCTGATCACCAAACAGCATGACTTAATTATAATTACAGAAACTTGGTTATCTAGTAAAATCGCTGACAGTGAGGTCTGTTCTGATATATACAGAGTGTACAGGGCTGAGAGGCTTGCCAGAGCAGGGGGTGGGGTGGCTGTCTTGGTCAGGAGCGGATTAACGGTACTCAAGGTCGACAGAATGACTGGCACATTGGAATGTCTATTAGTGAAACTGGTCATTAGGGGAAATATTTGGTACGTCTGTAATATGTACATTCCACCAGCTTCAAACGTAGAAACATACAGGGAACTACACCGGTGGTTGGAATCCAGAACATAAATATATGATCAAAATTTAATAATCTTCGGCGATTTCAACATCCCAACAATACAAAGTACACTAGTTAAAGACAACAACATTCAAACACGAGAACTCGTAAATTTTATTAATTATCTTCAGCTAAAGTCTTATAATTCAGTACTAAACCGTAACGGGAGGACGCTGGACTTAGTTTTATCCAACAAAACCAACATAAATGTAACTGAAAACACTGATCCACTCTTACCGCTGGATTGCCACCACCCTGCCCTGGATGTGGAAATATCTCTAATAATATGTTGACACCAAGTACATATCCAGCCTAATGATACCTTTAACTTCCGGGAAGCCAATTTTGAGCAGCTGTACACTCGGTTGAGGAATGGCGCTTGGGGTCAAATATACGAGTGCACTGATGTAAATACTGCAGTAGACCTGTTTTATCAAATTTTTAACGCAGTACTTGGCGAAACCGTTCCTATATGTAAACGACAAACGGGCAGAAAATATCCTGTCTGGTTTTCTAAGGAAACAAAATGTAAATTGAAGGAGAAGGAATACAATAGGAAGAGAAAAAAATACTCAAATCATCATAGACTACGTTTTGAAGAATTAAGATCAGAAATTAAAAAGGACATTCAATTATCTTATAAGAAATATATCCGTAATATTGAACGAAACATTAGCCGTGACTCAAAGAAATTTTGGATGTTTGTTAAAAACAAGAAAAAAATAGGAACACATGCGACACCTTTAAATATAATAATGAAGAATTGAACAGGGGTGATTCCATTGTTGAAGGTTTTGCGACATATTTCAAATCAGTTTATGACTCTCAGTCAGCCCAATACAAAGTCCCAGCCTGCAATTCGAATATTCCCAACACCCTTTACATAAAACTTGTCTCAAAAGAAGAGGTTGGAAATGCATTTAAAAAAATTCAAACCTAAGTCGTCGGCTGGTCCTGATAATATTCCACCGTATGTAGTGAAAGGATGTGCTGAAAGTCTCAGGGACCCGTTGCACTTTATATTTAACTTAGCCATACAAACTTCTACGTTCCCTGACGCCTGGAAAATCACTCGCGTCTGCCCTATACTAAAATCGGGAGATCCATCACTAATTAATAACTACTGTCCTATATCTATTTTATCTGCAGTAGCCAAGGTATTTGAATTCATATTGCACGGAAGAATATCAGTATTTCTCAGACCGCTCGTAACAGATAACCAACATGGTTTCCTATCCAGAAAATCTACGGTGACGAATGCAATTAATTTTACTCAAATTATATCTAAAGAGTTAGATAAAGGAGGACAAATAGATGTCATATTTACAGATTTTGAGAAAGCGTTCGACACAATAAATCATGATATCCTTCTTAACAAATTGTGTATTTTGGGATTCTCCCACCCATTACTCAAATTATTCAGCTTCTACCTCAGAGACAGGAAACAATTTGTTTTGTTCCAGAAAATTGTCTCAAAGGAATACATAGTTCATTCCGGAATACCCCCAAGGCTCGAACCTTGGACCTCTGATTTTTCTAACAATGATAAACGATTTGCCACGTTGTATAGTACACTCAAATAATCTTTTATATGCAGATGACTTCAACATTTTTAAATCAATTTCTTCCGCTAATGACTGCACTCTACTACAAAATGACCTAAATAATATACACAATTGGAGTATAGAAATCAAATTATACTTAAATGTACCAAAGTGTGTTGTTATGACCTTTACACGTAAGAAGAACCCAATCACATTTGTTTATGGAATTGGGCCTCAGTCATTGCAAACAGTAAGCGAGAAGAAAGATCTAGGAATCTTGTTTGACCGAGAGCTTGCTTTCACTTGTCATGTGCAAAAGACAGTCGGGAATGCTTACCGCATGTTAGGGTTTATAATAAGAAACACTAAGCCATTCATTAGGACCAGTAACTGCATGCACCTTTATATTGCCATGGTGAGATCCAAGCTCGAGTACGCCAGCCAAGTATGGAGTCCCTGGCAGAAAACATGCATTAAATCCATTGAGCAAGTTCAAAAGAAATTCCTCAGATATTTACACCTCAAAATAACGGGCAATTACCCACACATGGTACCCTACGGTGAACTTTTGTTGAATTTCGGCATGACTAGTTGGGAGTCTCGAAGGCAAGTGAATGATATGAAATTCCTTTATAAAGTTAATAACGGTCAAATTGATAACTCATTTTTCCTATCGCTCCTAAATTTCAACATCCCTCGCTTTAATACAAGATCAACTATAACATTCAAAAAATGATATAACCAATACTACTTCACATAATAATTCACCTGTATGGAGGCTTTGCAGTATTTACAACGATGCGGTTCGTGTAAACTGGAAACTAGATTTCTGTCTCTCAATTAGACCGTTCTTGGAAATTATAACCCAGTCACCTCTAATTCATACTTGAAATAAAATTATCACACAAAACAGAATCAACAATGTATATATGTGGATAGGCCTGTACCCTAGTTATCAATGTTACCTTTTAGTTTACGATGTAATAATTTCAAAACCTGCTTTTTATATATTTGACATTAGGTAACATTTAGATTTAGTTTTTATATTACCTTTAGATTAAGCTATTTACTACTATGCATTTCAATCTGTGTTAACTTCCTAGTTTTAATAATTACATTTAGATTTTAATACTCAATGTAGAAATATCAGAAAGTGTAGTTTACTGTGTATGTGCACTGTTATTGGGGCGCACACTGAGCGCTGTTGTGTACCATCAAGAAATAAATAAATAAATAAATAAATAACGCCTGGAAGCAGCGGAAATGTGGATGTGGAGAAGGATGCTGAAAATAAGCTGGACGGAGAAAAAGACTATCGAATGGGTCCACAAGGAAGTAGACAAAACAAGGAAATTGATCACTACTATAGAAGAGAGGAAAGTAAAATGCGTTGGTCGCACCCTACATCATAATGAGTTCCTGACCACCATACTGGAAGGAAAAGTTTGGGGGAAGAAAGAACGAGGAAGACCGCGTAAGGCTCATCTGGAATCTGTGATGCATGGACTTCAATTTAAACAGTATGCTGTCTTAAAACGTTCAGCAAATGCGAGACCAATGTGGGTGCAGCGACAAGGACTGGCCTTTAGAAGATGATAAACTTAATTCAAAGAAATTAAGTTCAATTTATATTTTGTATTGAAATTATTAAGGAAATTATAAAACTCGCTTACGCCCGTTTTATAAACATACCCGTGTCTTAATTATAGCCATTATAGGCTCATTGCATACGACTGCTTATGTTCGTCGATAATTATAACTTTATTATATGTTTTAACATAAATATTCATAAATATCTGTTCAGTAACTAGAATTTTGTTATCGGGTTCTGCGGTGGGTAGGATATCTTTGTGTTCCAAGCTCTCGGGCCGACCGACGCATGCGCTCTGTGTGCTTCATTGCTTCAACGTGACTGGCGCCGAGCACTCTTACTGTATATAGTCATGCTAGGCGCTAAACCATTAATTCCTTCCTGCAGATTGTGAACCAGTATTCAGTAAAACTGTCACAGTAGTCGTTTGAAAGCATCGCGCTCTGTAGAAATTGGATTTGGGGATATTAAGGTACAGTGCTATTTCTTGTCTCATATTCAGTTTATTTACACGAACATATGGACGGTGCACTTTCGGTAATTTATATAGACATGTAGGATTTTGAGCGCATGCGCGAAGGTATCATTATCTAATTGGTCAAATAACTGTTTCTAGAGCTGTGATTGGTGGGAGAAACTGTTTCATAATGAAAAATAGTGTTATAATGACCATCATTATGATACAGTTTTCAGACATATAATAGTCATGGTCGAACATAAAATAAATTATGACACATAAACGTATAATACTACTGCACTGAAGCATTGCATATAATGTTGCGACATAATTTGTTTAAATTGACAGAATTTCATCTATCGCAGGGCTCAGAAGGTAATTTCGCTCCATCATTCACTAAACTTTCCCTACTTTAACTGTGTCGTTTGTCAACAGATCGGTCGAGATAAATGAGGCCTGTTTGTAAGCTCTGATTAATTGGACTCTGTAGCGCATTACTCAATCGTCGATTACACGCCCTGTCATTGAATATTCGTTATCAGCCACAACGAAGTTGTTCTGCATGATAGCAGTCAGTGCACAACAATAAATTATATATCATGTCGAACACTGTTTATCGAACTGTTTTGCCTTTGGTAACTGTTTGATAACCACAACTGTATTGGTCCTTTTTTTCATGAATTTTCATATTTGATTGAGGATCTTGCAAACTTGAGGAGTTAATCCTTTCCATTAGTACTCTAGTACTGGCTGCTGTATTACGTAGAATAAGCTATTCGGCCGATGATTGCTAATATTTTTTTATTAGTTTTAGAGTAACTGACATCATTAGAAATTTAGGCATTTAGAAAGAAAGGTATATTGGCTTTCACGGCCAGTGAATTAAAACTCAGCAATTTTTCTAGTTTTGTGCCGTGTCTTGTGTGGAGTTTCGCTTTGGAGCACCAAGCTGGCTCATCGGCGGGCTCTTGGTGTCCATGCCTTGTCCTCCACAGGAGTGGCGAACTGCGCGGTACCTCACTTCTTATGAAGCGTACCTGCGCTTCTCTACTGCGGCGAGAGCTAAAATTCAACCAACCTTTCATCCTGCGAATAAAGGCTTCCAGAATGATGGTATATTGGCTTGATGGTTGTTATGTCTCGATATTAATAAGCAGAGTTTGTCCGGGCAAGGGCACCAAGAGCCCGCTGTTGAGTCAGCTTGGCGTTCCTAGGCGAAACCCCACACATGACACCTAGAAAACTTATTGAGTTATAATTTTAAAAGTATGTTCAGTGAATTTTAAAATTCAATAATTCAACAAGAGGGTGCGATATGGCAAGGAAGTTTTGTCTATAAACAAGAGGCTTAAAATGTATGTCTTATAAGGTAGTGATAAATGCAGTACACCCAGATAGTAATGAAACTCAGAAGAGGAGTAGCAGAGAGAATGTACGATTGTGATAACACAATTGACCAAAATTAATATTACATTTATTACATTAAACGTAAAACAAGTAGTTCCGTGACGAACTAAAGAGCCTACTTTTCTTAAAATTTCAGAATGATGCCAAACTATATAGATCTATCTAGAATAATAACGAAATCAAGTAAAAGAGTAATAGAGTAAATTACTACAGTAGGCAGCCCTGGTGACTCTGAATAGTCTGACTTAGTTCTATCTCTTAAGGTATAGAATGCACATACAAAATTTGGCTGAAGTCTAATGGATAGTATGGGCGTTATATGCTTTTTGATATTGGATTTATCAGTGCGCGTAAAATCATGTTGGTAACCATGGCATGTATGTGATGCTCAGAATTAATCTGAAATATTACGATCTATTATAGTGCCAATTTTGGATAAAATCCATTTGTTAATATAGAAGTTACATGTAAATAAAAATTGAAACTATCAGAAAGCTTAGAATCATGTTGGCAGCAATGAGGTATATTATTTACTCCAAATTTATATTGAATGTCAGGTACTATACGTGTGCAAAGTTTAGAGATGATGACTTGTATACTTTCTGATATATTGATATTAGGATTAAACAAATAGAGAGAGTATTTATTAATAGTTGGCAGCCTTGCTTGTTCTTACGAATACACATTATCATAACTGTTATGGTACACAAAGCAAATACGAACTTTGGTTGAAATGCATTTACTAGTATAGAAGTTATTTGCATTTAAAAACTGGACCTATCAACAGGCTTAGAATCATGTTGGCAGCACTGATGTATATAAGTTACACCGAACTAAGGTAGAATATTAAGTACTATACGTGTGCAAAGTTTAGAGCTGTTGGCTTTCATAATTTCTGATATATTGACATTACGGTAAAATCATAGTAAGAGTATTTATTAACAGTTGGCAGCCCTGGTGGCTCATTAGAATAAGCACAGTCATATCTGCTGTAGTAAACATAGTACATATGAAATCTGGTTGAAATACAATCGATAGTATAGAAGTTACATGCATTTAGAAATTGGACCTATCGGCAGGCTTAAAATCATGTTGGCAATACTGGCACGCATGGTCTTGTGAAAATTAATCTGGAATGCTATTGTCTATGTGTGTGCCAATTTTGGAATAGTTCGCTTGTATAACTTGTGAGATATCCAACATAGAGCTCAAATTACAATTGCGATTTTTCAGCAGTTGGTAGCACTCACGTCAATTTAAAATATGGCCGTGAGATATTCAGGTATAGATCTTTGCTCTTACCAAATTTGGTGCCGATAGCTGCAGCTGTTTAGGAGTTGATAGGGGGGGGACACACACACAGCCAGACAGACACACATTTTCCCGGATCGATCTCATAAGTCTACTTTTTCCTCATTTTTGCAAAATGTGAAAATTAGGCTAAAAATCCGGTGAATGCTAGTGAGTACGGTGCAGAAAATCAGCAAGAAACGAACACAAGCTGCCAGTTACCCCTATGAAAATCAGTCGTTAGACAACCCATTCAACATCAGTGCACGCGGAGCTCTTAAAAAGTAGAAAGTACAGAGCATAAGGGCCACAAATTCATCACTGCCGCTTGAATGATGCACGAATTATGTCTATCAAATAAAACAGAGCCACACATCTTCCACGTAAGCAGAATGATAGATAAATTTTCATGTGGATTTAGCAATTCGTACAAGGATATTACAAGTGTGACGCTGTAATAAGATATTGTTGCAAACTCTACGTATTTATATCAAGACATAACAACCATCAAGCTTTGGAACATTGGTCTGTTCTGATCTCAAAACTGTTTTCCAGACTGCAAGAAAATTACCACTATGGTCACGATGTTGGATCTGAGAGCAAGTAAAGCGTGTGAAAGACAGAGAACCAGCCATCTAGCTGACATACTCCTTATGAAAGTGTCGTTTGAGGAAATGGAAGTGAAGTAGTTGAACGGGAAATTCACGTTACCGCTCAGTCATAAACGTGGCACACGTAGTAACATACGGTCACTTATTCGGAGGACCACATCATCACAGGAGATCAGATACAGGTGTCTCCTTAGTTTGATCAAATGTCAATAGAGTGGCGACACACGCCAATTCCGTCTAAGAGAATTTCAAAAACACACTCTCAACTCTTAAAAGGTTATATGCCCAAGATCGCGGGTTCAAACCCGACCGAAGTCGTCGGATCTTCTAAGAGCATTAAACATCTCTCAGTATGCCTTGCTTCGGAGGGGAAGTAAAGCCGGCGGTCCTATGTTATAGATTTATGGCTTGATAAAGGACCTTCCGTTAATCACACCTGTGTGAAGCTAAATTATAGGTTATATTTGACTAACGCTCATAGGTTCCAACCCTCGTCACCAGGAGGATCTAGTAACAAAGTTCAGAACTACTGTAGTTGGTCGTTGACGGTATCGTTTGGTAGAAAATGTTGGAACTATTTGAAAATCGATTGCTTGCAGTTCTTACTTGAATTAAAAACATATAACACACACTAACACAGCCATCACAATTAATACTGGTAATCAGACAGATTCTACACACACGGAAAGTACACTGGGCTATATGACCGTGTTGTTGGAGCCCCTAAACTGAGGAACCAACCAACTCTTAAAATTATGGTAATTATGTTTATGCACCTAGCTCCTCCTGCACACCAAGAAGTTCCTCAGTGACAAGAGTTTCAACACTGCTGTGCTCAAGGTTTCAGGATCGAACCCTGTCACAGTCAGTTGGCATTTGAGGGTGCGCAAATGTGATGGTGCCGTGTGAGTAGATCTATTGGCACGTCATAAAACGCCTTCAGGCCAAAATTCCAGTACCCCTGCGTTTCTAAAAGTATTTGAAAGGGGCATAAAACCAATCACATTATTATTATTATTATTATTATTATTATTATTATTATTATTCACAAAGCTGTAGTTTGTACTTTGATTAATACATTTTTAATAAATTTAAACAAAATTGCACACACACCCATGTATACGGTACTGAAATGATCACAATGTTCAAGCATCAAACAGCAACAACAACAAATAATAAGTAAGTATTTGGCAGTTCAATTTCTAAAATATTTCTTAAAATTAAACCTTCTATAAATTTTCACGTCTATCGGATCTTTCTGGTAAAGAAATCCATGAGTTGCAAACCGTATAGAAATTCTCTTCGTAGACGCAAGTTCGGACATTCTGCACAGCATTCTTGCTATCCGAGACCTCATTCTTTATGCGTCCGGCCGTGTAAATAACGCGGCTGCCTTGATCAATATTGACCTGAACAAAGCCTTTGATAGGGTTGCACACGCATATCTTTGGCAAACTTTGCGTCAATTTAACATTCCTCTGGGCGTCATCTACTGCCTCCAACGACACTACGCCTCCGCTTCATCCAGAGTTTGATAAATGGATTTTTATCCCGTCCAATTCCCGTCCATAAATCCATCAGGCAGGGCTGCCCATTGTCGATGGTGCTCTTTGTTTTGGCTATTGAACCCCTGATCCGCAGTCTGGACAAGAAACTACTCGGTATCGATATGCATGGTACCCATATCACCCTGAGGGCATATGCCGATGACGAGACTGTGGAATCTCCTCTCGATTGATTATTTTGTGGAAGAATGAGCGAGATTCAAAGTTCAGCAAATTTTAGATTGACAATACGTGCATTGTAATAACGCTGCTTAATTTATTTATAGGGTTGTTTACTGAAGGTTATTCATATCCGCTTCCAGTCTGGGTACAGCTGCCAGACGAGAGGATACAATATTCATAACCACTTGTATACAAGGCTAATTAAAGTGCAGTCAGAGTGACTGATAGTATAATAATTAAGCTTAATTTATTCGTGGTGTACCACAACTTCATTTCCGTTAAACTTGGGATAGGCACAGGGTGTAACTGGATGAAGTGCTCAAACTAGCAGTGGACGCAGAGAGAGTAGGAATTCTGTGGCATTGGTGGACTGAGGAAAGAATTCATGATGAAAATTAATAAATGTAAAACAAAAATATTGGAATGCAGCCGAAATAAATCAGAAACTTCTATGGACAGAAAATTGGCAGGTGAAAAAGTGTAAAACTAAAGGAAGTAGGAGACTTCTGTTACTTAGGAAGCAAAATAACCACTGATGAACGAATCAAAGAGGATATAAAAAGTAGGTTGGCTCAGGCAAGGAAATTATTTTTACAGAAAAGGAATCTGTTGACATCGAATATAGATTTAGGTATTAGGAAGTCATTTTTGAAGGCCTTTGTCTGGAGCGTGGCACTCTATGGAAATGAAACATGGACTGTTGGTGCAGAAGAAAAGAGGAGAATTGAAGGGTTTGAAATGTGGTGTTACAGGAGAATGATGAAGATCAGATGGGTAGAAAGGGTTACAAACGAAGAGGTATTAAGACTAGTGGGAGAGGTGAGATGTGTGTGTGTGCCCCCCCCCCCCCTATCAAGTCCTAAACGGCTGCAGCTATCAAAACCAAATTTGGTTAGAGTAAAGATCTATATCTGAATATCTCACGACCATATTTGAAATTGACGTCTCTGCTACCAACTGCTGAAAAATCGCAATTGAAATTTGAGCTCCATGTTGGATATGTCGGAATGTATGCATGGGAGTTATTCCAAAATTGGCACACATGTAGGTAGTAATATTACAGATTAATTTCCAGGAGGCCATACATGCTAGTGTAGCCAAAATGATTCTAAGCCTGCCGATAGGTCCAATTTTTAAATACATATAACTTCTATACTAACAGATGGGTGTCATCAAAAATTGGCAATACAATAAATCATAATATTTCAGATAATTTCTGAGCAACACATGCATGACATTGTTGCCAACATGATTTTACGAGCGCTCATAGATTCAATGTGTAACTGCATTTAACGTCCATTCTATCCATTTGACTTCAACCAAATTTTGCATGGGCATTCTATACCTTAAGGGATGGAATTAAGAATAGATTCTGTCACCAGGGCTGCCAACTGTAGTGCTCTATTAGGCTAGACTATGGCAGGTATATTTCGAATTAATTAAAATTTTCGGTAATACCAACTTAATCTCGTCATTATTCTAGATTTATTTAATTCTAGATTAATCATTGGCATGAATCATCATTTTTAAGAAAAGTAGGCTCTTTAGTTCGTCACGGAACTTCTTGTTCTAAATAAGGTGTTTGGTAAAAGGGTATTGTTGTATAAGGCGTGATCAAAAATTTCCGCTTGACGGCCGTACAACGCCGAATCGGTATGCCATCAGGTAAAATCGTCGTGGGCATTGAGGCACTCATCCTACCGATGATACAGGTTGAAGATCCCCGTGTGGTAAAACACTGTGTCCTGCTACGTGAAGAAGTCCGTAACCGCCTGCTGCGCATCCTCGTCCAACAGGAATAGTTGACGTTCAATGCCTTATCTAGGAGACCGAAGGCGTGATAATCGCATGGGGAGAGTTCAGAGACTAAAGGCTGGATGATCGAGAGACTCCCACTTGAGGTGGCGTACCTTTTGCAGTACGACCTTTGCGGTATGGAGACGTGCGTTATCATGAAGCAGCACCCCCCGTCGCAGTTTTCCCGAATGTTTCGCTTTAATTGCACGTCGTAATCATTCATGTCTTGCGCAGTACCATTCACCAGTGATAGAGACACCAGGTTCCATTAAATCGATTTATTAATAATTTATTTATCGAATGGCTTTTAGTGCCGGGAGTGTCCAAGGGCATGTTCGGCTCGCCAGAGGCTGTAGCTGTTTCAAGCGGCAACCACTAGGGTGAGCTACAAGTTCCGTTCAATTTCAAGTTGTTCCAACTTTCGCTATCAGATATCAATGATACCTAGTGGTGAACGTAGGAACTTTGATAGAGCGTTACGACGAAATCTAACCTAGAAATTTAGCTCCACACAAGTTTAGTCTGTGGAAGATTATTTTACATGCCATAAATCTACTGTATGACATGGGACCGCCAGCTTTACTTACCCTCCGAAGGAAGGCATACTGAAGGATTTTAACACTCTAAAAAATCCGACGACTTTGGCCGGATTTGAACCCACTATCATGGCCACAGCAGTTCAGCAAGCTACCGACTACGCCACCGAAGCCGCTATTAGATCAATAAGCAATGGGCACCGGTAATCAAGGAAAAAGGTGAGCTTCACCATTTCAGCCGATCGTTGGCTCTTGAACTTCTTTAGTCGAGAGGAAGATTAATGACCTACTGCATCGTCGACGCTTTCGATTCTGATTCCCAGTGGTAGCACCAGCTTTCGTCACCTGCAGCAATGTGCTCCAGAAACGCGTTGCCTTCAACATTGAAACGCATCAGATGCTTTAGGCGAACAGCCATACGATGTGCTTTTTGTTCGGCATTCAACGCCCGGAGTATCGCTGCAGCAAAGCCCTCAAACGGAAACATTTTGATCATCCCTTATATCGCCTTTTCTAATCATGCAGTATAATTTTGTACAATTAGGTTGGTCAACAATTAACGTCATGCATATACAGTGAGTGCACTGAGTCAATTAATACGCTTTATTGGGAAAAGAGTGAGGATTGAAAATCAGCCTTGTCATGCAACACACACTTGTATAGCGATATGTAAATTCACTGATGTTGTATCTAATGGAAAGTAAGCATCTTAAAAGAGTCTACAACCGTGGTAATTGTCGTCATTGTAGCTCTAATAGTTGATTATCAATTTTAATACCGTATGTGGTACGTAACCAAATCATACATATAAATATTTCCAAAATGGCGCTATACAAATTTAATAAAGTTATTCAAAATATTCTTCTGGGCTTATGCCGTGTGAAACTGATTAAAATAGTCTAAACTAGCCTAGAGGTTTCGCGTCTTCAATAGAAATATGTGACATTGAAAATGGTTCCTTGCGAAACGTTTACGTTAATTTAGATCAATTTCACACAACATTAGCCCAAAAGGAGATAATGAATAATATTCCGAGCCGTAAGTCTAAGAACATGTTTGATAATCTTGTGAGTTGCATCTTATATAGGACTTTTAAAAAGTATTTTCTTTTCTTCTTTTACTTTTTCATTTCCTGTTCACTTTATTTTCGGTATTCTTTTCGTGAAGACGTGACCAACACACAGACCCCGTGTTAAGGAAATTAACCGCTGGACATTAAAACCCCATGAATCGGATGAGAATTAACGCTGGAAATTTAAAGACACCATGAGTCTCTGATACCTTTTACCGTCGGAGTCGGAAAGGAACAGATTTTAACCAATGGAAGTTGATAATAAAAATGAGAAAGAGAAGGCCGCCATAATTACGTGGAAATAATTCCGGCAATAAGTGGAGTACTATGGTTGCAAACCAATGTTGCACTGGTTTTTTAACCCCTAAGGGGATAATAATAATAATAATAATAATAATAATAATAATAATAATAATAATAATAGTTGTCGCCTCCGTAGCGTAGCGGTCAGCATGGTTAGCTGCCGCCCCGGAGGTCCTGGGTTCGATTCCCGGCTCTGCCACGAAATTTGAAAAGTGGTACGAGGACTGGAACGGGGTCTACTCAGCCTCGGGTGGCCCAAATGAGTAGAAGGGGTTCGATTCCCCCTCAGCCATCCTCGAAGTGGTTTTCCGTGGTTTCCCACTTCGTCTTCGGGCAAATGCCGGGATGGTACCTTCTTCAAGGCCACGGCCGCCTCCTTCTCTCTTCCTTGTCTATCCATCCTAACCATCGCTTACCTTCCTTCATGAGGCCCCTGTTCGCTTTGCAGGTGAGACCGCCTGGGCGAGGTGCCAATCCCACCTTACCAGTTGTATCCCTTCCGATTCGATGTTCCCAGCTCTAGGACACTGCCCGTAGAGGCGGTAGTGGTGAGTTCCCTCGCTGAGTCCGTGGGTTCCACCAACCTGGAGGGTAAACGACTAAAAAAAAAAAAATTTAATAATGATACTAATAATAATACGAGAAATTACGATGTTAAGTAAGAACACAAAGAACCTGTCTAGTTACGTGTCAAGGAAGATAAAGGCCCAGATTACCCCCAGTAATGAGAAACGTGTCAGATTGCGGGGTCTCTCACACGCTTACAAGGTGATAGATAAAAAAAAATGATCGATTGTAGGGCAACGAAGGGATGCGGTTGATATAGAGGTACAGGGAAAGGCTATCAAGTCTTCCTCTTTATTGAGCAAACTTCCCACATGACCTCTTTACATGCTATAGGGTAGATGTTTCACGTTCCTATCCGCAGCAAGCCACTGTCTTTCATCGTGCTTGCTACATGAAGGAAACCGAGTGAACGTGGTTATTTTCGTGAGATATGGGGATTAAGTGCTTAGAGGGAAGTAGAGTCTTGGAATTGCATTTCTTCATTACCCGTATATTACACTTTTATAATAAGGTAAGGTTATTTTGCATGGCAGGTAAGTTTGCAGTGTTTTGTTATAAGCATTCTGCCAAGATACTTGTTGCTCTCGGGGATTTTGTAATTTATTCAACAGATATCGTGACATGTTCTCTTTAATCTGCGCAGCAGCAGAGGCCTCTCTCGGATGTCATTATTCAATAAAAGAAAAAAATGAGTTTTTTGATTTTTAATTTAAAATTTTAAATTTTTAACTTAATTTTTTAAATTTTGAATAATTAATTAATAATTATTAGAACCACACCAACCAGGGCCCAATGTTTGGGAAGGCAGGCTCTGCATGTCACAAGTCAGGACTAAGGGCGAGGAAGGAAGCTTGTAGTTTAACGTGACCGTTAATCTGTACATCATGAGCCACGGGACCTCCTTTTTACGTGGAATCCGAACCACAGGACATGGCATTTCACTTCGAAAATCTCACATGCAGTGACTGGGAATTGAACCCGGACCGCCTTGGTGAAAGGCATACAGCTAGACCGCTGAGCCACCACGCCCCCTAAGGGCGAGTGACAGAGGAGTAACACCTTTGTAAAAAAATTCCTCTCGGCACGCCGGAAGGCGGAGGTAGATTTCACCGGGCAAACTAGGGGAAAGGCTATAATAGGCAAAATATGCAGGTTTTCGTAGGAGGATCAGACCTCATTTATTGCGAGAAAGTATTTTACAATTGGAGGTTAATTAACATTTTTTCGTCTTTCTAAGCATATTTTTAACATTTTACTGTCTTATGGGGATGGTAACCTTCTTGTCATTTGGGGTTCATTTTTATACTTGTGATCACACTGTCTTTATGCAAGGTTTGGAACTAATGTGTAACTATCTAACAGTCTGTTACTTCTTCACGCAAAATTTTATCTCCCGCAGAGATGTTGGTTGGTTCCTCAGTTTAGGGCCTGCGACAAGGTGGTCATGTAACCCCGTGTACATTGTGTGTGTGTAGAATCTGTCTGATAAACGGTGTTATTTGTGATTACTGTATTAGTCTATAATCCAGGTAAGGTGTGCAGACGGTCAATTTTAAGTAGTAGTACCTAATTTTGTACCAAATACTAACGTCAACGACACCCAGCTGTGAACTTGGCTGCTAGATGCCACCGCAACCAGCAACTTGCAACGAACGTTGTAACTTCCCCTCCGAAGGAATGCATGCTGACAGATTTTTAGCGCTCTTAGAAAATCCGGCGACTTTGGCCGGCTTTGAACCAGCGACCTTGGGCATAGAAGTTCAGCATGCTACCAGTTAGCCGCTTCCCTCATAGTCAGATGGAACAAGAAGTTCCGTGACGAACTAAAGAGCCAACTTTTCTTAAAATTAAGATTCATGCCATAGATTAATCTACAGTATATGAACCCATCTAGAATAATGACGAAATTAAGTGGGTAATATCGAAATGTCTTAATTAGTTCGAAATAAGGTATACTAGCCATAATGTAGCCTAATAGAGCAATACAGTTGGCAGCTCTGGTGACTGAATATATTCTTACTTCCATCTCCTAAGGTACAGAATACAAAATGTGGTTGAAGTCCAAAGGACGTTACATGGATTTAGACATTGGATCTATTAGTACACGTAAAAGCATGTTGGCAACAATGTCATGCGAGTGCTGGTCAGAAATAATCTGAAATATTATATCTTTTTGTGCCAATTTTGGATGAAATCCATTTGTTGGTATAGAAGTTACATGTATTTAAAAATTGGTCCTATCAGCAGGCTTAGAATCATGTTGGTAGAACTGACGTATATAAGTTACTCCAAATTAATGTAAAATGTCAGGTAATTTACGTGTGCATAGTTTAAAGCTGTCGGCTTGCATACTTTCTGATAAATTTGGATACAAAATAGATAGCAATTATTAACAGTTGGCAGCCCTATTGGCTCTTAAGAATACACTCAGGCATATCTCTTTATGTACACATATTACATACAAAATTTGGTTGAAATCCAATTGATAGTGTAGAAGTTATATGCCTTTCAAAATTAGACTTATCAGAAGGCTTAAAATTATTTTGGCAACGCTGTCATGTATGGCCACCTGGAAATTAAACTGAAATAGTATTATCTACATGTGTACCAATTTTAGAATAGCTCCCATGTATACCTTCCAAGATATCCAACATGGAGCTCAAATTTCTAGTGCTTTTTTTAGCAGTTGGTAGCACTGGCATCTTTTTCAAATATGGGCCTGTGATATTCCGGTGTACATCTTTACTCATACTAAATTTGGTTTCGATTGCTGCAGCCGTTTATGAGTTGATAGGGGGGGGGGGGGGGGCACACACACAGCCAGACAGACAGAAGGACAGACACATTTTCCCGGATATATCTCATAAGTCTACTTTTTCCTCATTTTTTAAAAGTGTGAAAAGTAGGCTAAAAATGAATGTGATCTCGTCAATGGCGTTGTCTTGGCAACCTCTGAAAGATCATCCCTCATCAATTTAAAAGCGTTGTTATGGTAACCTCTGATGGTACTTGGCATTTTTTAAAATTCCGAAATCATTTTTCTCATCCCTTGGCGTAATGGTGGGTCATATCAAAAAAAAATTCAGACAAAAGTTTTAGGTAATTATTAGGGGAATATTTTCCATTTCGTACGGTTTTGATATTGTGCCTATTAAGAGAGATATGATTAATGTTTCCCGAAAAACCCACTTTCCTCCACCCCTTTGGTCAATGGTTGGTGCTATCAAAAAACTTATTTGACATAAATTTTTGGCACTTATCCGACACATATTATGAACTTTAAATGGATTCGATATTTCACGTATTAAGAGAGTTATAGCGAAATGTCACTTTTTCGAAAAAAAAGCCCCCCATTTTCACCCACTTCGACCGATTTTGCCCATTAACGAACTCAGCCGAGATTTTATAGGGATACATGTTATGTAAAAAATTCAAAGTGATTGGTGAAAAATTACGGCAGTTATCGTGTCCACAATAAACTGATATATATATATATATATATATAGATAGATAGATAGATACATATATACATATTGTACCCAATCGGTCACGGCAGACTGGCATCGAACTCAGGTCTTATCAGAGAAGACCAGGCACATGATTCTGCCTAGAGTCGAACCATTGACCTCTGAGGGGGAACAGCTACAGGGAACCCGAAGAGCAATGAGATGTATAATGACATATGATAATATAGCATGATTTCACGGCCAGAATGTGAATATCATAGCTGTTTAAGGAAATAATTGTCAGTAATTGCAGTCATATGTACGTTTTCAAAGTATGGAAACGTGAAAGCAGGCCAGCTTGACATTTTACTAATTGCAGCAAGCGAATGGGAGGAGATTCAGGGCGCCGGTGGAACTTTTTCCGTCTGGACCGAGGAGACAGCTCGAAATTAATGACCCTGGGAGTCCCCAATGAACAACGCTTGAGACTGTAGTGGGGATGATTGCCCACGGAAATTAATTGATTGCAGCCAATTGGAGCATCGAAATGGAGTGAAATGTACACCCAGGTGAATATATTCTAGGAGAGATAATTTAGGAGTGGTCCTACACCTAAATTAAAGCCTATATCTCTAAATGAGCGTGTTAACACCGAGCTTACGCTCGAGAGGAGTGGTTTGGTGACCAGCCAGAGGGGAATCACCATGGTGGCGTCATGACGCGATGGAATAAGGCAATTAATTGTAATTAATTGGCCGAAGCGATCGCTTGCACGCAAGTGATTATGGGACCTCCACACCTAGATGAACAAGGTGTATACGTCATTTTGAATGGAAATACATTATTTCAAGAAGGGAGTCGCTCTCGTGTGCCCTGTGGACTACATTTTAGGAGAAACCTTTATATAGAGGGAGCAGCACAGACCAAGCCAGTTGTTTTCAGTTATTCTTCGTTCGTCTTAAGATCATCGTCAGTTCATCTGCAGTCTACACGTAAACTAAACGCTGCAATAAGTGCGCGGAATGTTAGAATATATTTGAAGAACAATGGAAGCGTATCATACAGCTTCTAAATATAAATCATGAATATCCATTATTATACGCAAGTGTAATTTGCTACAGCGTAGCAATAATTTAGGATGGTTTTGGACACTGAATACCAGGAGGTATTCTCATACTTATAAATGACGCAGTATCGTCAGGATCATTGCAGTTATGGGAGCCGAGAGGCATCGCAAGTAATCATGACGGTGAAATAAACTGTATTGAAGGGAACGAGAATCGAACGCACGGATACGCAGATAGACTTTCACGGAGACCAGCGGTTGTCATAGTCATCGCATCTCTGGGGTCGGGCGTTAGGAGGAGTCCGATTAAGGATCAACCTGTGAAATAGTGAAAAAGTGTATATAAATCCTATTATAGTGTTTTCAAAAGTGTTTATGTGTATTTTGATTAATATGTATAGTGTAAAAGTGAGAAAAGCCACTGATAAGAGTATGATTATCATGTGGAAAATATGTGAAATTAAGTGTCGTGTGAGATATAGCATGATGGCTTAAATCAAGGGTCATGGTAGGCCCGGAGCTGGCGTGCTGGTATAATCCAGCGAAAATGATAAAGTGAGTACCAATTTACAATGTTATTCTAACTAAATAGTTCACCATACAACGATGCAACACTTTGAGAATAAGATGTAACAGTCACTTATTGTACGAGCTTTCACCACTCGTATTTGGTAGAATATGGCTTGGAAGGTGATTTGTTTATGGCCAGTCAGGCTAAAATTGTGATGAATGTAACGGTAACGTTAAATGATGATAATAATAATAATATCTGGGGTCGGTAATAGTAAAGTGAAGTAATAGGTATTTCTGGCCTAAAGAACGTTCAAAGTGTGTCATGTCTAATATAAAGATACTGTATTTGGTAAACAGTAGGAAAGTAACGTGAAATATAGCGAGATACGAGAGTTTTTCAGTGTCAATAAAGTGTTGAATGAATATTTAGTATGGTCAATTCTTAGGATTGTTTTTGAGAACCATTAAAGTAATGTAAGCCAGTAAATTTATATTTTGTTTTTAGGAGCTATTTGAAGCTTTGGCTTAAGTGTAATTGCAGAGAGGACGCGGGTACCTCAATAATTGAGTCATCTATGAGAAGTATTGTTTGAGCCACATTGAGCGAGCAATGTAACGTAGAATCCAGTGATTTACGTAAATAAAGTTGCGGGGACCAAGCTAGCATAGCTTGCACGTTAGGTGAAAAGTTGGCTAATCTACGAGTTAGTACCGCCGTGGAGCGTACTTATATTAATCGCAGCGAATTGGACAGAGCCTGTCTGTATCCATCGCTTGCAGGAATAATTGCCACAAGGGATGTTCTTCGAGACTCCGTGAGCACATGTATTGGTTGATCTGCCCTGAGAGGTAAGAATCAAAGTTCGTCGTTTAGGAAACGCAGATTTCCTTATATTATTGAGACAGCTGCTGGTGAGAATCTTGTATTCTCATTATGATGCGCGTCCAAATCCACTAGTATTCACCATAGAACGGCAAGGCTATTACAGAATCCATCTCCAGCCATGAATGTTAATTAAGGAGCCGAGTTGTGCCCAATACACTATAATTATAGATGTTAAATAATCAGAATGACTCAATTACTTGAGACAATACTCTGGGTCACTCCACTGTACTGCAATTGTAAACAAAGATGACCTTGCTAGCAGATGAGAAGGGTATGGAAGTAGTCGACTGAGACAGCGGCCATCTTGCGCGGCCAGCTGGAACTAATTTTATTGCCTGCTAGGGGAAGGGGAGGTCGGTCGGCCGGATCCCTTTAAATTAGAGTCATAGTAGGGCACTGAAAAATCTCGATATTTCGAAATGTAGTTAAGATATGATTGTTATGATGATGCCAATTGATTTAAATGATGTGTTTCAACACACATACATTGTCGGATCATTGAAATCGGATATTGTTTGGCCCAGTTATTCTCTGAGGAGGAACGCTGAACCAAATAAATGTATGGATCTTGTTAAAATGCATTTTTGCCCAGTTCACGCTAATTTATGCAGACGGGTAGATGATTTCTAAGAACATGACACGTTTGTAACGATAATAATTTCGACCAGACCCAGAAAATCGTCGTATGGTGAAACTATAAACATTTTTGTCCATGTGTATTTTGGAAGGGAAACGTACCACTTTTTAGCGTTTCATATTGATGGGAAGGAGGAAGATGAGTCACACGACACAACAACATTTGTTAATTAAGGCATAGAATAATGAATTTATGCTAATGAAAGTAAATGCCCGTAAGAAACGGATTAATGGTTTATTATTACAGAATTAATGTCATTATAATGTGATATGTGACTTTTGTGTTGTGATACTCCTGTTATGTAAAATTGTGTCACATAAAGAACACTATGGAGACTCGTAGAGGTCTGAAAGTATCAATGATAGGATGCTAGAAATAGATTTGAGTGCAGTGTAGCACTAATTAAGAAGAGACTCACAAAATAACCCTGATTTGCATTGTGGGAAATGAAATGTAAATTGTCCTATGTTTGTATTTTGTTGTATAGCCATGACTTTAGATCAGTAAATGTTTTATTTAGGAATATGTTGTTTCTTTCATGTAGAGTAGTTACCTGGTAGACTCAAATCCTGAGCATGTGGTCGTATGGTGGGCAGGAACGTCCCATACCTCGAAAGACCGTGAGTTAGCTGGGATACGAACACATGTTCCACATGATGACAGTTGGGTACAATATATACATAAATTATATATAAACTTTTGAACTGACGGTGGTTTTGGGGTCTGGGGGATGTGAAACGCGAAGATATGTCGAAATTTTCCGGAAGTCGAAACATGGTACCCATTGCAATAGTTAGCTTTGTAATGAAATCTACCTAAAACCTTGGACCAGCTGACCTGGCAAGTACCATGTAAGGATCCCTTGCCAGGGTTACGGTGAAGACCTCAATGGCATCCGCGGTGGAGAAGATGGACTTCGGAACTGTGTAGTTGGCAGAAGGGGCACCCAGTGCTCGGGTTCTAAGAGCAAAATGTATATGGTTGCCATATATCATTGGAGCCAATGCTCCGGAGAGAAAACTCCGTTATAAAACCCAGTCAAGGAGTTTATTCGATATAATCGGAGTAGAAGTCCTTGGTTGTGATGAGCTTTTAGGTCTGAGGTCACATTAGAGATGGCGGCGGAAGAACCATTATGGTCAACGGCGGCTCTCGGGTCTTCCAAAAAGATCAAGACCTGGGTATCAGGTGGCAACCGACCGTAAAATTGAAAGCCAATCTTTATATTAATCATGAGGAAAAAAGGAAATGGAAATAGATTCACAGCTAGGGCGTCCCCCTCAAGCGACGGAAATGCTAGGGCGTCCCCCTCAAGCGACAGAAATGCTAGGGCGTTCCCCGTAAGCGACGAAATAATTAAGCGGAAGGACACTGAGCCAGTGTTTGAACTGCGCATAGGTACTTGGAACATTGGTACAATGACTGGACGAAGTGCCGAACTCAGTGCAGTTCTAGACAGAGGCCGCACACACATTTGTTGTGTGCAGGAAACATATTGGAAAGGTGCCAAATCACGTCAAATTGGGAAAGGATTTAAGGTCATTTACAATGGGAAGGAGAGCACCAGAAATGGCATTGGAAAAATATTAGATCATCGCCTTAGTAACAATGTTGTCGAGATAAGTAGAATCAATGATCGCATCATGTCGATAATACTCGCCACAAGTGAATTGCCCAGAAATAGAAAAACAAGAATTTTGGGTGGAATTGAGGACTCATCTTGCCATTATACCCCAAACGGAACAAACAATTATAAGTGGGAACCTAAATGGTCATGTAGCCTACTCGTAGGAGAGGCTAGGGGCGGCTTTGAAGGTTACCATGGTGGCTTTGGATTTGGAGAACAAAATAAAGAAGGGAAAAGATTCTTGAATTTGCAGCCACCCATAACCTTTCAGTAGTGAACACGTTCTTTCAAAAGAAGGATGATCACCTTATCTTATATATAAAAGTGAAAGTCTGTATGTGGGTGGGTGGGTATGTGGGTATGTGGGTCTGTTCCGTATACAAATCTACACCGTTCCACCAATCCCAACCAAATTTTGCATACACATAGTTTAGGACCCAGAAGGAACCGCTAGCTACATGAATTTTCGATAGTCTTTCTCATTCTTCTGATTTCGGCCCTTTTGCACTCAAGCACAGGCTAATCAAATCATAAAATATACTCATGAAGGAATGGCAAGGCAGATAGTTTCTATGGGAACATAGCTCAAGTCGAGACACGGCCGACTGGATGCCAGTTGCGCTCTGCACTACCGGTATAGAAAATGAGGATCTTTACTTAAAATCCCGTTAGTTACTCAACTGTTCACACAGCACTGTCAACCGAGTATAGCATAACAAAGATTTGACACTATCTACTATATATTTGTCAAATACCACTCACTCACTCACTCGTTCATTCATCACGAAATCTCAGAAACCACCGAACGGATTGGAATAAAATTTGGTATGCAGCTTCCTCACGGGCCGTAAACGCCCACTAAGAAAGGATTTTTGGATATGCAGGTTCAAAAGGGGTTTTAAGGGGATAGACCTGCATTTCATTGAATAGCAATATCTCCCGATTGGTTTCATTGGATGATGTGATAGTCGGCATATAAACTCATCATTAAAAATGAGAAGACACTTTTCTGAGGGGTTTTCGATGTGGTGTATATCATGAGGTGAAAGGGGTGAAAAGTGGGGGTTGAAAGATTCCTAACGGAGCGTGTATCTCTTAAACGACATAGGCGAGGAGTTTGAAACTCAGCGAAAAAAAAATCAGCATAAAAATAAGTAAATAGGTGTTTGACAGTTTTTTCATAAATCCAATTTAAGGGGCCCATGGGGTGGGGTGAAATTCTGGAGGGGGGGGGGGAGAAACAGGAAAGAAAGTGTCCTAACTGATTGACTGACTCACTCACTCATCAAACTCAGGGGGAAAAACTGCTTTAAAGTAAGTAGATAGCTGTTCGACAGTTTTTTTTTCATAAATCAAATTTAAGGGGTTCATGGGGAAGGGTGAAATTCTGAAAAAAGGAAATTGAAAGAAAATGTCCTGACTCACTCACTCATCATCGCCAAGCCAAAATTATTGAAGTTAGAAACATGACAGTTTGGGGATATGTTCATTGTATGTCAAAACCGTCTACTCGGGGAGGATTTTCGGATATTCAGGTTCTAAAGGGGTCTTAAGGGGGTTAAGCCTGCATTTCATTGAATAACAGTATCTCTCGATTGGTTTCATTGGGGGATGTGATACTCGGCATATAAACTCATCATTTAACAAGTAGTTCCGTGAAGAACTATACAGCCTATTTTCATATATCCTACTTATGTTAACTGCCACTATCAACATACACAATTTCAGTTTGATTGCTGTAATAGATTCGTAGATATTGAGAACCGACTAAATATTTTGGATGGTCGCCATGTTAGATTTTATATATGTAGGTCTTAGAGTTATGTACTGTAACATGAAGATTATTGTGTACGTGTAGCATTCAAACTTCAATCGCATGATTAGAACACAAGAAGTAACAAGGAGATTTTAAAATTTTGCACAGCTGCCATCTTGAGGTTAAATAAACAATTGAAATAAATTAGATGCTAGTTGATTAATATTCGTAGAAGGATTTACTGTTTCAAGTTTCACTGCACGCGGATGATTAAATTGTGAGAAACGTCCATGTGAATATTTTTACTTCGCGTCGCCGCCACGTTGGATTTGTGATCATCGAGTTATTTGAAGTCCTATAGATGAACTTACGTTCATAGCCCCTATGAATATAAAAATTCAGTTTGATTGCTATAATAGATTCGAAGATATTCAGAGCCGTGTAAATATTTCGGATGGTCGCCATGTTGGATTGTTAAATGTATAGGTCATAGAGTCATGTACCATTAAAGGAAAATTATTGCGAAGGTTCATTATTCAAACTTCCACTTCGATCGCATGATTACGACACAAGAAATAAAAACTTAATTTTAAAATTTGCACAGCCGCCATCTTGAGTTTACGTAAACAATTGAACTAAATTAGATGCCAGTTCATTACAATGTGTATAAACATTTCTTGTACCAGATTTCATTGCGTTAGGAACATTAAATCGGGAGAAAATTCTATTTAAAACTTTCAAATTCGCTTGGCCGCCATGTTCGTTTTGTAGTTAACCGTTTTTTAAAACCTCATAGATGAACTTTCAGTAGTGCCCTTTATCTCCTTGAAAGATTTCAGGGTGATACCGGTAATAATTTCAGAGATATAGAATGCCTGTGAAATATTTCGCACAGCCGCCATTTTGAGGTTATGTAAACAATTGAACGAAGTTAGATGTCGGTGCATTTCAATGTATATAAACATATACTGTACCAAGTTTCATTGCGTTTGGTTGGTTAAATCACGAGAAATGTCTATTTAAAGTCGCAAATTCGCGTGGCCGCCATGTTGGTTTTGTAGTTATCAGTTTTTCAAAAGTCACATAGGTTAACTTCTAGTAGTTCCCTTTATCACCGTAATAAATTCCAGGGTGATATCGGGAATAATTGCGGAGATATTGAATGCTGGTGAAATATTTCACACAGCCGCCATGTTGGATTGGTGACACGTAACAAAATTTGAAGGGCACGGTCAGGGTCGCCCGGAATAGTGCTATAAACTTACCGAGTTTCATTGAAATCGCTCCTGCCGTTTAGAATTTATTAGGACACACACACACACACCACTCACTCACACTCACTCACACACACACACACACACACACACACACACACGCACACACACACGAACAAAAGGTGATCTCACAAGCCTATTTTTTTTTCAAAATTGAAAATAGGCTAAAAATAAGAAGACACCTGTCTGAGGGGTTTTCGATGTGGTGTATATTATGAGGTGAAAGGGGTGAAAGGTGGGGGTTTAAGGATTCCTAACGGAGCGTGTATCTCTTTAACGACATAGGCGAGGAGTTTGAAACTCAGCGGAAAAAAAATCATCTTAAAAATTAAGTAAACAGGTGTTCGACCGTTTTTCCATAAATCCAATTTAAGGGGCCCATGGGGAGGGGTGAAATTCTGGGGAAAGAAGTCCACTAAGGAAGGATTTTTGGATATTCACTCATCATCCCCCAGCAAACCTATTGCAATTAAAAACTTGAAATTTTGGGGATATGTTCGTTGTATGTCGAAAAAGTCCACTGTGGATGGAATTTTGGATATTCATGTTCTGAAGGGGTTCTAAGGGGGTTAAACTTGCATTTCATTGAATAACAATATCTCACGAGTTGTTTCATTTGGGGATGTGATATTCGGCATATATATACTAATCATTCAAAATAAGCAGACATATGTCTAAGGGTTTATCGATACGGTGTATATTATGAGGTGAAAGGGGTGAAAATTGGGGGTTGAACCCTTACTCACTCATCAAACTCAGGGGGAAAATCAGCTTAAAATAAGTAAATAGGTGTTCGACCGTTTTATTCATAAATCCAATTTAAGGGGTTCATGGTGAGGGGTGAAATTCTCAAAAATAAATGAAAGAAAATGTCCCGACTAACTCACTCATCATCGCCCAGCCAAAAGTGTTGAAGTTAGAAACATGAAATTTTGTGGATATGTTCGTTGTATGTCGATAACGTCCACTAAGGAAAGAGATTTGGATATGCAGGTTCTATAGAGGCGTTAAGGGGGGTAAACGTGCATTTCATTGAATAACAATATCTCACGAGTGGTTTCATTTGGGGATGTGATACTTGGCATATATACTAATCATTAAAAATAAGCTGACACATGCCTAATGGTTTTTCGATGTGGTGTATATTATGAGGTGAAAGGGATGAAAAGTGGGGGTTGAAAGATTCCAAACGGAGCGTGTATCTCTTAAACGACATAGGCGAGGAGTTTCAAACTCGGAGGAAATCAATCAGCTTAAAAATAAATAAATAATTAAATAAAATAAATTGGTGTTCGACCGTTTTTTCATAAATGCAATTTAAGGGGCCTATGGGGAGGGGTGAAATTCTGTAAGAAAAACGTCCACTAAGGAAGGATTTTTGGATGTTCACTCTCATCGACCAACCAAAACTATTAAAGTTAGAAAAATGATATTTTGGGGATATGTTTGTTGTGATTCGAAAACGTCTACTAAGGAGGGATTTTTGGATATTCAGGTTCTAAAGGGGTATTAACGGGGTTAAACCTGCATTTCATTGATTAACAATATGACACGACTATGACGCGAGCGAAGCGAGGCTAAAAATAAGATGGTGTGTGTCTGTGTATTACTCAATCACGCATGTACCACTCGTCCGATATACATGAATTTTACATGGAAGTAGCTGATTTACCTGGTTAACATATAGGCTACTTTTGATTTCAATTCTTTGCACTATTTAAAGATGGCGACCATTTTAGTGACGTCACTACACCCTTTGGTTTCAAACTTTCATATTTCCATTTCAAATATAAAGAGAACGCTAAGAAATAGCAAAATTTGATGGCATATACGAGGTTTACAATTAAATTTTCTATCCGAGAAGTATCTTCAACGGTTAGCGAGTAAAACCTAAATTTGTGCTATAAAACACGGTCAATGCCGAGAGGTGTAGTTGGATAAAATCTTCCATCCTTAATCTCCATCTGCGCAGCACCTCGCCTATCCACTGTTTTAACTGTCACCTCCACATTTTAAATTATTGATGACGCGTAGCGAAGCACGGGTATTTCAGCTAGTCAAATCATAAAATATACTCATGAAGGAATGGCAAGGCAGATAGTTTCCATGGCAACATAGCTCAAGTCGAGACACGGCCGACTGGATGCCAGTTGCGCTCTGCACTACCGGTATAGAAAATGAGGATCTTTACTTGAAATCCCGTTAGTTACTCAACTGCTCACACAGCACTGTCAACCGAGTTTAACATAACAAAGACTTGACGCTATCTACTATATATTTGTCAAATACCACTCACTCACTCACTCATTCATTCATCACGAAATCTCAGAAACCACCGAACGGATTGGAATGAAATTTGGTATACAGCTTCCTCAAGGGCCGTAAATGCCCAATAAGAGAGGATTTTTGGATATTCAGGTTCTAAAGGGGTGATAAGGGGGTAGACCTGCATTTCATTGAATAGCATTATCTCCCGATTGGTTTCATTGGGGGATGTGATACTAGGCATATAAGCTCATCATAAAAAATAAGAAGAAATGTGTCTGAGGGTTTTTCGATGTGGTGTATATTATGAGGTGAAAGGGGTGAAAAGTGGGGATTGAAAGATTCCAAACGGAGCGTTAATCTCTTAAACGACATAGGCGAGGAGTTTGAAACTCAGCGAAAAAAAAAATCAAAAATGAAGTAAATATGTGTTTGACCATTTTTTCATAAATCCAATTTAAGGGGCCCATGGGGAGGGGTGAAATTCTGGGGGGGGGGAACAGGAAAGAAAGTGTCCTAACTGATTGTCTGACTGACTCACTCATCAAACTCAGGGGGAATAAACTGCTTTAAAGTAAGTTAATAGCTGTTTGACAGTTTTTTTTTCATAAATCAAATTTTAGGGGGTTCATGGGGAGGGGTGAAATTCTGAAAAAAGAAAATTGAAAGAAAATGTCCTGACTCTCTCACTCACTCATCATCGCCCAGCCAAAATTATTGAAGTTAGAAACATGACAGTTTGGGGATATGTTCATTGTCAAAACCGTCTACTAAGGGAGGATTTTCGGATATTCAGGTTATAAAGGGCTCTTAATGGGGTTAAACCTGCATTTCATTGAATAACAATATCTTCCGATTTGTTTAATTGGTGGATGTGATACACGGCATATAAACTCATCATTAAAAAGTAAGAAGACACGTGTCTGAGGGTTTTTCGATGTGGTGTATATTATGAGGAGAAAGGGGTGAAAAGTGGGGATTGAAAGATTCCTAACGGAGCGTGTATCTCTTAAACGACATAGGCGAGGAGTTTGAAACTCAGCGGAAAAAAATCAGCATGAAAAATAAGTAAATATGTGTTTCACCGTTTTTTCATAAATCCAATTTAAGGGGCCCATGGGGAGGGGTGAAATACTGGGGGGGGGGGGGGGTGGAACAGGAAAGAAAGTGTCCTAACTGATTGACTGACTGACTGACTCATCAAACTCAGGGGGAAAAATTGCTTTAAGGTAAGTAAATAGCTTTTCAACAGGTTTTTTTATCAATCAAATTGAAGGGGTTCATCGGAAGGGGTGAAATTCTGAAGAAAAAAAAATTGAAACAAAATGTCCTGACTCATTCACTCACTCATCATCGCCCAGCCAAAAATATTGAAGTAGGAAACATGGCATTTCGAGGATATGTTCGTTGTATGTCAAAACAGTACACTAGGGGAAGATTTTTGGATATTCAGGTTCTAAAGGGGTCTTAAACCTGCATTTCATTGAATAACTATATCTCAAGAGTGGTTTCATTTGTGGATGTGATACTCGGCATATAAACTATTCATTAAAAATAAGCAGACATATGTCTAATGGTTTTTCGATGTGGTGTATTATTATGAGGTTAAAGGGGTGAAAAGTGGGGGTTGAAGGATTCCTAATGGAGCGTGTAGGCCTATCTCTTAAACGACATAGGCGAGAAATTTGGAACTCAGCGAAAAAAAAAATCAGCTTAAAAGGTAAGTATATCGGTGTTCGACCGTTTTTTCATAAATTAATTTAAGGGGCCAATGGGGTGGGGTGAAATTCTGGGGGAAAAAGGAGAGAAAGTGTCCTAACTGACTGAATAACTCACTCACTCATCAAACTCAGGGGAAAAAGACAGCTTAAAAAATAAGTTTATAGGTGTTCAAGATTTTTTTCATCAATCCAATTTAAGGGGCCCTTGGAGAGGGGTGAAATTCTGGTAAAAATAATTGAAAGAAAATGTCCTGTCTGACTCACTCACTCATCACGCCCAGCGAAAATTATTAAAGTTGGACACATGAAATTTTGGGAATATGTTCGCTATATGTCGAAAACGTCAACTAAGGAATGATTTTTGTTTATTCGGGTTTTAAAGAGATGTTAAGGAGGGTAAACGTGCATTTCATTGAATAACGATATCTCATGAGTTGTTTCTTTGGGGATGTGATATTCGGTATATAAACTAATCATTAAAATGAAACAGACATATGTCTAAACGTTTATCGATATGGTGTATATTATGAGGTGAAAGGGGTGAAAATTGGGGGTTGAGGGATTCTTAACGGAGCGTGTATCTCTTAAACGATATAGGCGAGAAGTTTGAAATTCGGCGGGAAAAAACAGCTTAAAATACAAGTAAATAGGTGTTCGACCGTTTTTTCATTTAAGGGGCCATTGGAGAGGGGTGAAATTCTGGCGGAAAAAACAGGAAAGAAAGTGTCCTAACTGATTGACTCACTTACTCGCTCATCAAACTCAGGGGGAAAACGGCTTTAAGTAAGTAAATAGGTGTTCGACCGTTTGTTTCATAAATCCAATTGAAGGGGTTCATGGGGAGGGGTGAAATTATCAAAAATAAATGAAAGAAAATGTCCTGACTGACTCACTCATCATCGCCCAGCCAAAAGTGCTGAAGTTAGAAACATGAAATTTTGGGGATATGTTCGTTGTATGTCGATAACGTCCACTAAGGAAAGAGTTTTGGATATGCAGGTTCTAAAGAGGCGTTAAGGGGGGTAAACGTGCATTTCATTGAATAACAATATCTCACGAGTGGTTTCATTTGGGGATGTGATACTTGGCATATATACCAATCATTAAAAATAAGCTGACACATGCCTAATGGTTTTTCGATGTGGTGTATATTATGAGGTGAAAGGGATGAAAAGTGGGGTTGAAAGATTCCTAACGGAGCGTGTATCTCTTAAACGACATAGGCCAGGAGTTTGAAACTCGGAGGAAATCAATCAGCTTAAAAATAAATAAATAAATAAATAAATAGGTGTTCGACCGTTTTTTCATAAATGCAATTCAAGGGGCCTATGGGGAGAGGTGAAATTCTGGAAGAAAAACGTCCACTAAGGAAGGATTTTTGGATGTTCACTCTCATCGACCAACCAAAACTACTAAAGTTAGAGGAATAATGTTTTGGGGATATGTTTTTTGTGTGTCGAAAACGTCTACTAAGGAGGGATTTTTGGATATTCAGGTTCTAAAGGGGTCTTAAGGGGGTTAAACCTGCATTTCATTGAATAACAAAATGACATGACTATGACACGAGCGAAGTGAGGCTAAAAATGAGATGGTGTGTGTCTGTGTATTACTCAATCACGCAAGTACCACTGGTCCGATTTACATGAATTTTACAAGGATGTAGCTGATTTACCTGGTTAACATATAGGTTACTTTTGATTTCAATACTTTGCACTATTTAAAGATGGCGACCATTTTAGTGACGTCACTACACCCTTTAGTTTCAAACATTCATATTTCCATTTCAAATAAAAAGAGAACGCTAAGATATAGCAAACTTATGATGGCATATACGAGGTTTAAAATTACATTTTCTATCCGAGATGTATCTCCAACGGTTAGCTAGTAAAACCTAAATTTGTGCTATAAAACACGGTCAACGCCGAGCGGTATAGTTGGACAAAATATTCCATCCTTAATCTCCCTCTGCGCAGCACCTCGCCTATCCCCTGTTTTAACTGTCACCTTCACATTTTAATTTATTTATGACGCGTAGCGAAGCACGGGTACTTCAGCTAGTAACTTATAAGAGTGGTGATTTCAAGACGCTTAAAGACTATATCCTGATAGACCATAGGATTTGGGACAAATTAAGGACTATAAGGTTATTCCGGGAGAACATCTTACTTCCCAACATAGGCTTCTACTAACAGCCCTAAAACTGAGAAAACATATTAAGATAAAAAGACGAAAAATTGAAAAGATTAAATGGTATGAATTGAATAGTGGAAAAGGTAGTGTTGTGAAAAAAAATTATAGTGGATTATTTAGGCAAAACCCCATCTCAGGAAAACACCCCAACAGTACTATGGTCAGGCTTTGAAACAGTTTGTGTTGCTACAGCGAAACGTGAGTTAGGTATTAGCAAAGGTGCCCTACATAATGCAAAGGATTCCATATGGTGGAATAACCACGCCAAGAACAGCGTAGCTGAAAAGAAACGCTTGTTTAGAATTTGGCAGAATACTGGTGCTGAGGAAGTTAAAGAGAATTACAAACAGGCAAAGAAAACTGCAAGGAAACCCGCTGCAATTGAAAGAGAAAAAGCTGATTTGATTTCTAGCGGCGTTTAGAATTAGACAATAGCAACGATATATATAAGGTAGCTAAGCGCAAACATAATGACTGCAAAGACTTTAAGACCCCAAAATACATTGAAAATAAAGAAGGCAATTTATTAACAAACGACAAGGACATTTGTGAAAGATTGCTTGGGTATTAGGGTCTATTACGATTTATTAAATGAAGAATTTCCCAGGCGACAAGAAGTGGAAGAATCATAAAGCAATGGGCCCAGATGAGATACCTGCTGAACTCTGGAAATGTCATGAAGCGGATGAAGCTGAATGGCTTTCAAGGTTATTCAACGATATCTTAGTTCACGAACAGTTGCCAGATGCCTGGTGAAAGAGTACTTTGGTCCCGTTCTACAAAAAACAAAGGAGGTGTTCGATCTTGTGGAAACTTCCGTGGTATAAAACTAACATCACACACACTCAAGGTCTGGGAACGAGTCCTTTGTGAGTGCCTTCAAAATTTGATAAAGTTAACTGATAATCAGTTTGGCTTCACTGCTGGAAAAGGAACCATTGACGCAATCCATGCAATAAGGCTGGTAATTGAAAAAAGCTCGTGAAAACAAGAAGAGTTTATGCATGGTTTTTATAGATCTTGAGAAAGCCTTCGATCGTGTGCCAAGACCGTTAATATGGCAAGTATTAAGGTCGCAAAACGTTCCTGAACAATAGATAAAACTCATAATGGATATATATATATAACACTATAAAGACATGTGTCAGAAGCCCAGCTGGTTTGTCCGAAAGCTTTGATATCAAAGTGGGGGTTCATCAAATAGGTGCTCTAAGTCCACTGTTATTCAATATTACTATAAACTACCTAACAAAACAATTTCAGAAACCCTTACCGTGGAATCTTTTGTACGTGGACGATGTGGCACTAATATCTGACAGTATTTATGACCTACAGGAGAGTTTAGACCAATGGAGGAGAGCTCTCGAGTCTAATGGACTGCGCATTAGAAGAACCAATACTGAATATATGGTATGCGACTTCCACCACAATAAACCCAGTATGACAAATATTGAACTTAAACTAGATGGTGAAACCTTACCAAGAGTAAAACATTCAAATATCTAGGTTCTGTCATTGCTGAAGATGGCACGATAACCACCGATATAATCCATAGGGCCACGTCTGAGTGGAACAAATGGCGCGAGCTAACATAAGTTTTATGTGGTCCGAAAATACCCATAAGAACGAAGGGCAAAGTTTATAAAACTGCCGTAAGACCAATCCTACTCTATGGTAGTGAGACATAGGCTACTACAAAGGCACATGAGCAAAAGATACATACCATTGAAATGCCTATGTTACGTTGGGCAGGTGGAGTTACTCTCCAAGATAAAATCCGTAATGAACATGTGCGGGGCAGTTTCAAAGTAGCGCCTATAACTGAGAAACTTTTAGAAACCAGGCTAAGTTGGTATGGACATGTTATGCGAAGACCAGAGAATCATTTAGCGAAGAATTTCCTTTCCATGGCTACGCAAAAGACAGGGAGTGGCAGACCATAAACAACATGAATGACGAATGTCCAGAGGGACATGAGAGTCTCCTGATGATGCTTTACAACGAAATGAGTGGTTCCTCAGGATTAAGAAAGCCGACCCCACGTAACGGGAAAAGGCGAGGAGGAAGAGGAAGAAGAATTAAAAATTATTAGACTAATGTTTAATTTTTGATTCTTTTAAATTAGAATTTTTAATTTTTAATTTATAATTTTTAATTTATAATTTATAATTTATAATTTATAATTTATAATTTTTAATTTTTAATTTTTAATTTTTAATTTTTAATTTTTAATTTTTAATTTTTAATTTTTAATTTTTAATTTTTAATTTTTAATTTTTAATTTTTAATTTTTAATTTTTAATTTTTAATTTTTTAATTTTTTAATTTTTAATTTTTGATTTTTAATTTTTAATTTTTAATTTTTAATTTTTAATTTTTAATTTTTAATTTTTAATTTTTAATTTTTAATTTTTAATTTTTAATTTTTAATTTTTAATTTTTTATTTTTTATTTTTTATTTTTAAGTTATAAGCATTTTGGTTTTAATTTTTGTTTTTAATTATTTTTCTTATTTAGTTTTTAATTTCTCCATTTACTTTTATTTCTTTGTTGCGATAAATTTATCAATTCGTACAAAGTACTGCAAAATTACCTTACCTTACCCTATAAGGAACTTTTCCCCATCTATTAGAGATATTTTAGTTACATTTATAAGAGTGAATTTATATTCATCCGTCTACAATTCCGTGGAACAATTTTTTCTATTTATATTAAAAGAAATATGTTGGTTACTTTGTATCGGGTACAATATGTATAGCCTTGATGTCTTCTTTTATTTATTTTTTATTTTTAAATTAATGTATTCCTGGAATCTTTCTTTCTTTATTCGTGTCAGAAGTACCAATATGAATATTGAATATTAAATACAGAATATCTACATTTCTACCATACATATATACAGGTCTATTATACAAAACAAATCAAATATTGAAGCAACAAATTTCAGCTAGATGATTTTTGCCCAGTATTGGGCGACGTCAATAGCGCTGGAGGAAGCTGCAATCGAATCTTTCATAGTGCACTTTGACGGACATACGTCACACTGACATAAATGTTGGATTGTCTGCATCTCTCCACAGTCACAAAGTGATGAGTCGCTTGAGAAACCCCACTCTTGTTCTGCCTACTCCTGTACGGAGTCTGTTAAGTGCTTTCCAAGTTGTCCACTTCTCCTGGTGTCCACATGGAAGACTTTCCTTCGGCTCCATCCAGTTGGAAAGGTGGTTGGTTCTTTCTTTCCACATCTTGATCCTAGCATTCTCTGCTTTCCCTTGAAGCTTAACTGTTGTGCGGAGAAAACACTTTCTAGATTTCAGCCTCCGTGTGGCAGGATGGTATCCATAAAGGAGATGTGCTTCTGAAGTAGATGATTGGAGCCTCTCTTTGTTAGCTGCTACCTCCCTACGAATCTCACCAGGAGCAATACCAGCTAGAAGTTGGATCTTCTCAATACAGTAGGTGTTGGTTTTATGCATCCTGTAATGATCCTGCAACTTTCGTTGAGAGCGATATCAATATGCTTCGCATGGGCTGATCTGTACCAAACTGGGGAGGCATATTCGCCTGCAGAGTAGCATAGAGCTAGAGCTGATGTTCTGATTGTTTGTGGTTGTGTTCCCCAACTGGTTCCTGTCAATTTGCGTAGGATGTTGTTTGTAGCAGCTACATTTGTGTAGATGTTAAAAAGAATAGAAGCCAATACACTGCCTCGAGGGAGACCATTCTTTGATTTCTCCATCTACTTCGGCGTCCTTGAAATTCAACAAAAAAGCGACGATTTTCCATGAGAGTAGCTATCATCTTGGTTACCTTCATGTCTTTAATCATTCTATAGAACTTGTGTAATTATGTTCAATGATTAACCGTATCGTAGGCAGCGGATAGATCCACAAATGCCACACCAGTGATCTTTTTCATCTCAAAACCATCCTCAATGTGCTGAGTCAAATGTAGAACCTGTGCCGTGCAGCTCTTACCTGGGCGGAAGCCACACTGCTGAGGGATTAGTACTTGGTCTACTACTCCCATTAAGCGGTTGAGTATCATCCTTTCCATTATTTTGTATAGGTGGCAGAGCAAGGAGGTTGGTCTGAAATTCTTCGGATCCGAAGGTTCCTTTCCAGGTTTCAAACATGCGATCACCCTGGATTTTCTCCACATTTTAGGAATTTTCAGAGAAGAAAAACAATTGTTGAAGAAGTTCAGAAGCCATACCTGTGTAGTTGAGCTAAAGTGTTTTATTTGCTCTATTGTGATATAATTCCTGGAATGATAACTAAGACATTTTAACAATTTCAGTTACATAAAGGTGTTTCTTTAGTCACTGTTAAAGAAATAATGCTTGAAACAATACCGGATTTTGGGAACATATTTCTTATGCCATTACAAAATTTTGAAAATCTGTCTTTGCATCAATCATAAAAATGAGCTAATTTTATACTAAGTTGAATGACATAATTATTCTTCCAGCACAATTTTATTATGGTTGTTGTTTCATTTGTGGGGCTTAGACATTGTGGTCATTTAGTCCCGTGTATTTTGGGTGTCTGATAAACTGTGTTATTGTGATGGCTGTATTACTTCGATATGGACCACACATCGTTCAAACAAGCAGCTAAGTTTAAAATCCACTCTAAACTGACCATTTAATAACAATCAGATAACACATTAACCAAACAAACTTGAAGGTCAATAACCACTTACAATTAGAGCCGGGCAAAAAGCTCTTGAGTTCCGATCGGTCTCGTTGGACGAGAATAAAAAACGGAAATGATGGTTCCGGAACTGGTATTACCGATGTGGGCTCGATAACGATTATTCTCGACATTATCGCTCGTTCTCGCTTGGGCAATATGGCGCTGCCTGAAGGCACTGAGGCTTGTTTATGTAAGGATTCAATGGAAATTGTTCATTTCGTTGACTGGAGTCTGCGAATTGGAAGAATCCACTCACCTTCAACTATATCATATTAACAGACTACCCAAGGTATATTGAGCATATCACCCTGATAACATATAGAAGGAGATTTTGATCGTCAGTCGGTATATTTTGGTCATTAAATTTCAAGTCGCCTCCGTAGCGTAGCGGTCAGCATGGATACCTGCCGCCCCGGAGGTCCTGGGTTCGATTCCCGACTCTGCCACGAAATTTGAAAAGTGGTACGAGGACTGGAACGGGGTCTACTCAGCCTCGGGTGACCCAAATGAGTAGAGGGGGTTCGATTCCCCCTCAGCCATCCTCGAAGTGGTTTTCCGTGGTTTTCCACTTCGTCTTCGGGCAAATGCCGGGATGGTACCTTCTTCAAGGCCACGGCCGCCTCCTTCCATCCTAACCATTCCTTACCTTCCCTCATGAGGCCCCTGTTCGCTTTGCAGGTGAGGCCGCATGAGCGAGGTACCAATCCCACCTCACCAGTTGTATCCACTCCGATTCGATGTTCCCCGCTCTAGGACACTGCCCGTAGAGGCGGTAGTGGTGAGTTCCCTCGCGGAGTCCATGGGTTCCACCAATCTGGAGGGTAAACGACTAAAAAAGAAAGAAAAAATCAGCAAAAGAAAATTGTATTTGACGTGTAGGCTACGTATTAAGATCTTTTCGAGTAGTGCCACATTCAAGCACTACCGTATGAAACTTTCTCGTAATAAAACCTGAAAATTCATGCACTCGCTACTGTGTTCTGTCGTATCATTTTTGTAGTAAGATACTGGTAAAGTGGTCGTCATAATTGACACGTGGACGGCCAGGGTGGATGGGCCAACTTACCGTTTATTCAGAGGTCCGCCTCGCTTCCACAGCAAAATCACCTCCAGAAGACATGCTCCAACAGAAGAGCACCCAAAGGGGTAGAAGGAAGGTGGAGAAGGGGAACGCACAGGTTATTCTACAGACACCTCCCAATAACCAACAGAACTGTTGCCGACGAAATAATGCCACAACAGTTGCTTAAAAATTTAAAATAAAAATTTAATGTTAAAAGTTAAAAGAGCACCTCCACCAGAAAACAGAACATGCATCAGCCAGCATTAAATTACAAAAATAGGCAAGAGACGGCTTAACATGCTTGCTTGCAAAGCAAAAAAGGAAAAGAATTAAATTAAAATTAAAATGTTAAAGCCCAAAGATAAAAATAAAATTACAGGCAAAATTAAATGAGAACGGGCTTGATAATTTAGTAGGACGCAATACCGACCGGACATGCAGACATCTAAGGTCACGATGAAACGAGAAAATTAAAACTAAATTAATAAAATAAAATTGGATCAGAAAATAAATCCATAATTTGCATGACGGAGAAAAACACAGGAACATTCACCAAAAACACAAAGTTAAACCAACAAGATTAATAAAAAACATATTAAGTTAACACCACAACACGTTTGAGTTTCGCGGTCGGCGCCAAGAGACTGCACTCAAGACCAGAATGCATTTCGGCAAAACAATAACAAACATGGCCACTAAAAACAGGAGACCGCATGTCAAATCGAAATTACGGCAAATAATTAGCATTAAAAATTGAAGCTCCGCCAGAGAGAAATGACAATAAAAGAGAAAAAAACTTTTATCAATAATACCCACACACAAGGAAACAGAAAAAGGTAGCCACGGATCAAACACCAGAAAAAACGAAAGACCAAAATATAGGCCAACCTCTGACCTACGAGAAGAAAGTGAATTACGCAATTAAAGGAAAATACCCCTAGAGAGCATTAAATAAATAAATAAATAAATAAATAAGTTAAAAAAACTAGAAACGTGTCCCCAGAATTACAAACAAATTTTCACCTAATTAGTTAATACAATAAGGCCATGACGCCAGATAAAAAAAAAGAATAATAAAACATACTCGTGAATGCACACAAATAAAATTTAAAAAAACCTTTTAACATACCTTAAATAATCCTTTTTCCAGAGACACTAAAGATAAAACAAACATAACACTAATAAATAATTTTAAATAATGAAAACTGCCCACATGGCTCCGGCTGGCACATGCAACCACGGACACCAAACATCTACCAGTTTTCTCCATTCCGGCGAAAATAAATTGCAGACCTTGCTTCAGGGGTGACGATTTCACTTCCTACCCACTGCGGTTCACATATTTTGTAATTTAATTCCATTTCTTTGTGAGGCGAGGGCCACTGGCCCCCGCCTCAATCGACAATCAAATTCACGACCACTCAGTCCAATACAGTATATCAAGTCACAGATGACAACAACATGGCGCCGACAAGGAAACCAGGCGCGCTGCATGCTAGATATTTGGAAATAGCCCAATCACAGATTGACACATCAAGCAACAATGTTATTATTGAGTAATTAATTTGGCGGTGTCAAGAATACACAGTCCTTTGTTTCATGACGTAGAATATAATAAATAGCCTTCAAATATGACACGAATAGGATGAGTTTATAAGGCACCAACACACTAGCGGAGAAGAAGGAACCACGTGAAGAAGCGCCAAAGTCCGACAGCAGCTGCCATCTCGTGTTCACAAACGGAACCAATTCACCAGGCGGTCGATTCAAAGGTCGTGAATTCACATCCAGGGAAGATACATGTTTGAAAACGTTGGGACGGGCTCTTGCACGTAACAGTCTCCCTCCCTTAAGCGTGAACACCGTTCACGAATATGCCTAGGCATAGGCAGTACTCCAAAACCGTTCTATTCACCAAGCATGTTTCCAGAAGATAATGTTCACCAGTTAACTCCAATTGATGGACGAAACCGCATCGTTTTGGTTAGGAAGAGTGCAGGGTCAGATTATCAGTGAAGGGATAATTGATCACCTCGCAAACCACTTAGTTAACAGCTTCACTGTGTCCATAAGTCTTCAGAAACGCAGAACACCAGCACCAGCAGTGCTTTCAGAGTCCGAGACACGTTAGGTAAATTTTTCAATAAGTCCAATGTAGTTCGCTTTAAACGAAGTAGGTGGAAGCAATGTGCCAGATATCATTCGACGCGTGGGCAGCCATTTACAAAACAGAAGATAATCTTATTTCAAAAAAGTTTACAGAAATTACAATTTCTTACTACATTTTACAAAAGAGAAACAAAGATGAATTTATATGAAGAAAATATTTCTGACCATGCCCTAGATCCGTGCTTACAAAATTTCATTAACAAGTTTACCTTTTTACTGACTAGAAGTACCTTTCAAGATTACATGGGTTAGGTCTCCCACCGAGTCCAACTTACATGTTACCATCTTCAATTAAAAAAAATAGTTTCAATTTTACAATATACCATAAAAATGGGAATTACCCAACAGTTACAGTTTGTATCCCAGCAGAGTTTTTAAATCCAATTAAATTCGAAATTCCAGAAGGAACAGATGCCTGAAGGCCTCAATGAAGGTTAGGGATACTCTACATTATACAAAATCAGTTTACAAAATTTATGGTAGCATTTCCTCATTAGAAACCTCTCCACCTCGCTTTATGTGCGACAGATGCACTCTGGAAATTTTGTTGGCCTTAGGGTTTCTAATAAGCAGAGTAACGGGAGTCAGGAATGCCTCCACATTACACGGGCCTTTAAAACGAGGGGTCAACTTGCTTGAAACTAGATTACTGACGCCCTTGGGCTCGAAATTGCGAACGTACACAACATCTCCAATTTCCAAATCAGTTGGCTTGCGACAGGCATTGTGTTGGTCATGTGATACCTTAATATTCTCTCTAGCCTTGTCGAATTTCGCCCTCATATCCTCGGACGTGAAACTGTCTGGAAGGAGATCGTGCAGGTTCCACAGATTGGACAACGGAGAATTAGACATAAAGGAAAACATTAACGAAAAAGGGGTGGCTTGCGTGCTCTCATGCACGGCCGTGTTGAAAGCAAAATTGAGCCAATGCAAATTAGAATCCCACTTGGAATGGTCGTCGTGGTGGAAAGCAATCAGAGCAGAACGGAGATTACGATTGACTCGCTCAGCGAGAGAGGGGTTAGGAAAATAGGGAGTGGTGGTTACATGCGAAATAGCATAATCAAACAAGAATTGACGGAACTGATGAGATACAAAGCACTTGGCATTATCTGATACCAGGTACTGACATGGCCCAAAGGATGAAAAGATGGAATTAAGACACTTTATGACGGAACTGGTCGTAGCCTGTCTGGTGGGAAAATCCAACTAAACCGGGTGAAACCGTCAGTGCAAACAAGCGCAAATTGGTTTCCCCGACCAGAGCGAGGGAACGGCCCAACATGGTCGATAAAAAGCCTCTCCATAGGTCTAGATGCCGGTTCGGATGACAACAGGCCAACCTTAGTAGAAACCGGAGGTTTGCTAATACTACATGCAGCACAATTTCTAATGAGCCTCCTGATGTCACCATCCATACTTTGCCAAATGAAAAACTGTCTGATTTTAGCTCGGGTCTTGAATACTCCTAGGTGGCCACCAATAGGAGATTCGTGATAGTAACGAAAGATTCCCGGGATGAGGACCGACGGGAGCACAATTTTAGGTAGACGGTCATGACGAGACGAACAGCACAATACACCATCCTTCAGAGAGTAGGGCTTGATCACTTCACCAGAATTGATTCGGTCAATTAGGCTAGAGAAGGAGGGATCTTCTTTCTGGAATCGCCTCACATCTTCAAAAAGCACAGGGGAATTGCTGAGAACGACATTGACATAATTTACAGGTGATACAAGGTTTACGGGTTCACATCCTTGGATATCCCCTTCGGCTGTTTCCTCATACATGCGGCTTAATGAATCAGCTACCGCATTTTAGGACCCACGAATATGGTGGACAGTGAACTGGAATGACAGAATCCTAGTTGCCCATCTGGCAATCCTACCAGTTTTACGGGGTTTCCCTAACACCCACCTCAAGGCTTGGTTATCGGTCTCAAGGAGAAACTTAGTGTGCTCATGATACATACGGAATTTTTCTAGAGCGAACAACACAGCTAAACCCTCAAGTTCGTATATGGAATACTTCCTCTCTGCGTCCGTTAAGGTACGAGAAGCGTATGCAATAGGTTGCCTACCCAGATCAGACTCTTGCAGTAGGACACAAACAACACCACGACCAAACGCATCAGTCTTCACAATGAACTGCTTCCCAAAATCCGGAATGGCTAATACAGGGGCGTTAGAGAGCGCAAGCTTAAGATCTTCGAAGGCTGCCTGCTGAGAGGGACCCCACTCAAACTTCACAGCGTTTTTGCGTAATTGATTTAGAGGAGCAGCACGGTCGGCAAAGTTACTGATGAACTTACGGAAGAAGTTCACCATACCAATGTAACGAGCAACACCCTTGGCGTTCTTGGGTGGTTTAAAATCTCTGATGGCCTGAGTACGAGATTGGTCCACGGAGATACCAGACGCGGAAACAATGTGACCCATGAAGGAAATTTTGGGCTTGGCAAAGGAAACCTTGGACAATTTGACGGTAAGGCCAGTGTCACGCAATCGATCAAGTACAACCTTCAGATGATCAACGTGTTACTCGAAGGACTCAGAATAGATCACCACATCGTCAAGGTAGTGGTACACAAACTTGAATTTAATTTCTGAAAACACCTTGTCCAGAAGTCTGCTCAACACAGCGGCTCCGGTGGATAGGCCAAACGGGACACGGGCATACTCAAACAGGTTCCAGTCAGTGGAAAATGCAGTAACATGCCTGGATTCCGGGGAGAGGGGAATTTGGAAGTAAGAAGATTTTAAATCGAGGATCGTGAACACCTTCGCGTTGCGAAACCAACTAAAAACATGTGTGAAGGTCCGGCAAAGGGATGGACTGCAAAACAACCTTTTGATTAAGAGCCCTATAGTCGACCACCGGCCGAAAACCACCGTTAGATTTTGGCACAAGGAATACAGGGGATGAGTAGGCAGAGATAGAGGGTTGAATTACACCTTCTTCCAACATCTTGTCGATGATCTTACGAAGTTCAGCCATCTTGGGCGGGGCAAGACGATACGGGCTGGAACGCACCGGCATAGAATCGGTTAGCTCAATCTTGTACTCCATCAAATGGGTTACACCCAACTTGTCAGTAAATACATCACTATACTCCTGACATAACCTCTTTATGGCATCCTTTTGAAGACTCGTTAAATTTTCCAGATCGAGATCCTCAATAGTCATAGGTTCACTAACTGAATTGACAGCAGGAGAAGATAAAACCGGGTTAAATGATAACTTACTTTGCGGATTAAACTTAAACCATAAGTTGCGAGCACCAAAATCAAGAAGCATACCAACGTGTGACATGAAATTAGCTCCAATGACCACAGAACAAGAAAGATTTCTGGCAACAAAAAATTTAAACTTCCAAGAAAAATTTAGAATATGGATTTTGACTGTCACACTACCCAAAATATTTAAGTTTGAACAATTTTCCGAAATAAAAGATTCATTGTTAGGCTCTAACTCAGGTAATTTGCAAACACTCTTCATAGATAAAAACCAGTCCTCGCTTATAAAGGATGCGACACTACCAGAATCAAGCAAAGCAGAAACGGGCTCGTCATTAACACAAATTTCAATAATCGGGGATATTCCTTTAGCCACAGGAGAAATTCCAAAATCAATACTCACTCTAAAACGATTACAATTAGATGACGAGGACACCCGCACCACAGGTTTCACATTATGTTTAGAATTAGGCTGACTTGCCACGACATTGCTCACCGACAGGTTAGGTAGGTTAGAGACATAAGCAGAATTAGCACGTGAAGATTTAGTTTTCAACGAGTTGTCAAGATTTTCATTAGAAGGGCGACCAGAAACTTCACAGGGTTTTCCCAAACTCTCATGCACAGAAATATCCTTAGAAGTAACATCCGAATTGGTCTCCACAACATTTCGTCATTGGCGATACACAACCTGGTTACTCGGACACACCTTCTTAACATGTCCCACGCCACCGCACGTGTGGCACTTAATATTGGGTCTTGGATGAAACATAACCTTAGGCGGGGGACGAGACATCAAGGAAGGAGGGGGACGAGACATCAAAGAAGGAGGAGGAACATTAGCTACACGAAGGGAATCTGCATGTTTCACAGCCATAGCCTCTATAACGACCTGTTTCAGCTCGACAAATGACGAAGGCCTGGTACACATAGTCATGTATGACCTATATTGAGGCAAACAACCCATTTACAATCGATGACACCAACTGTCGCTCAGTTAAAGGGGATGCAAATACCTGGGCATACACCTTAATGTCACTGACATAGTCGCTAAGTGACTCGTCCAACCTTTGGACACGATATAAAAACCTTTGCTCGAGAGCACTAAGGGCAGTCGCAGGGACAAATAAAAACACAACACTTCCCTAATAAACATGGCTAAGGACATGCGGAGGTGGATAGCTTCAATTAGCTTATCGCGCAGCATACCGGATGCAACAGGATACAAAAGTTGAAAAATCTGAATTTCCGACATCCCAAATATCGAGGCATGGTTACCCAATTCGACCACTTGTTTTAAAAATAGGACCACTTGGGTAACGTCATCTAGGTTGAAACTCTTTAACTTAGTTTAGAAACCAGAAATAGGATGGGGAATCGACCCATAATTAACGGTAGGCGAGAATGTAGCATTTGGAAAAGAGACATTGTTACCAGGGTAGCCCGCTCGCACACCCTCTACAGGAGACAAAACATTTACATTGCTAGAGAAAGAACTGGGATGCAATGGGTCGGCAGGACCCAGGAAATCATTAGGTGACCTAACATGAGAAGAATGACCGTATGCAGGGTTAAGTGGTATGGACGAGCCAGAGCCAGACAATAGAGGGGCCGGCAAACCACTACTAGTAATCGATCCCAAAACCTCAGACCTAGTATGCAGAGGTGATTCACGTTCAACCCCAGAAGAACTCTCCAAATTCACTAGGTTATCTCTTAAGTCAATTAAATCGAAAACACTATTATTTTCGGCCATTTAAAAAAACACAGAATTCAGACAGACAATACAGAAGGAAACAAATTTTAGGAATTACGAGGACAGTTTACACTTTCACAACACTACCATAACTACCAATTACCAACACCATAGATTAGGCTGACACTCGAATACCGCCATCATACTATACAAGATCATGCACAATGCTGCCCAGAACTGCATACGTCACCGCCTGCTTGGCTCGAGAACAGGAAGCTAAATTACAAAAAATTCCACAAAGCACATGGCGAACAGCTACAGACAGGGCTCCAGGATGTCTTCACTCGTAGCATGTAGGCTATCAGAATATTACCAATTCCACATTTCCCATGCCAAGAACACATGCCAGCCACTTACCGAGCATCTTTTTCAGTGGGAATGTTGTATTACAAACTGGATAAAATACAGCAGCAAACACCTCGCTTTGACCCGGTCACTTACATAACAGCACATGGATATTCAGAGGCAAACATGAAATTAAACAAACGACAAGGATTAGCAAAACATAACACCAAGTGCACTGGCATGACAGATCCCACCAACAACCGCTCCATCAGCACTAGAAGGGTCCATAAAACGAGCCTGCGGGTATTGAGGAGGGGATAGTTACGGAAGCGAACTCGAGCTCGGTCTGCTACCAGAATGACACGTGGACGGCCAGGGTGGATAGGCCAACTTACCGTTTATTCAGAGGTCCGCCTCTCTTCCACAGCAAAATCACCTCCAGAAGACATGCTCCAACAGAAGAGCACCCAAAGGGGTAGAAAGAAGGTGGAGAAGGGGAACGCACAGGTTATTCTACAGACACCTCCCAATAACCAACAGAACTGTTGCCGACGAAATAATGCCACAACAGTTGCTTAAAAATTTAAAATAAAAATTTAATGTTAAAAGTTAAAAAGCACCTCCTCCAGAAAACAGAACATGCATCAGCCAGCATTAAATTACAAAAATAGGCAAGAGACGGCTTAACATGCTTGCTTGCAAAGCAAAAAAAGAAAAGAATTAAATTAAAATTAAAATGTTAAAGCCCAAAGATAAAAATAAAATTACAGGCAAAATTAAATGAGAACGGGCTTGATAATTTAGTAGGACGCAATACCGACCGGACATGCAGACATCTAAGGTCACGATGAAACGAGAAATGTAAAATTAAATTAATAAAATAAAATTGGATCAGGAAATAAATCCATAATTTTGCATGACGGAGAAAAACACAGGAACATTCACCAAAAACACAAAGTTAAACCAACAAGATTAATAAAAAACATATTAAGTTAACACCACAACACGTTTGAGTTTCGCGGTCGGCGCCAAGAGACTGCACTCAAGACCAGAATGCATTTCGGCAAAACAAAAACAAACATGGCCACTAAAAACAGGAGACCGCATGTCAAATCGAAATTACGGCAAATAATTAGCATTAAAAACTGAAGCTCCGCCGGAGAGAAATGACAATAAAAGAGAAAAAAAAACCTTTTATCAATAATACGCACACACAAGGAAACAGAAAAAGGAAGCCACGGATCAAACACCAAAAAAAAAAAACTAAAGACCAAAATATAGGCCAACCTCTGACCTACGAGAAGAAAGTGAATTACGCAATTAAAGGAAAATACCCCTAGAGAGCATTAAATAAATAAATAAATAAATAAATAAGTTAAAAAAACTAGAAACGTGTCCCCAGAATTACAAACAAATTTTCACCTAATTAGTTAATACAATAAGGCCATGACGTCAGATAAAAAAAAGAATAATAAAACATACTCGTGAATGCACACAAATAAAATTTTAAAAAACCTTTTAACATACCTTAAATAATCCTTTTTCCAGAGACACTAAAGATAAAAGAAACATAATACTAATAAATAATTTTAAATAATGAAAACTGCCCACATGGCTCCAGCTGGCACATGCAACCACGGACACCAAACATCTACCAGTTTTCTCCATTCCGGCGAAAATAAATTGCAGACCTTGCTTCATGGGTGACGATTTCACTTCCTACCCACTGCGGTTCACATATTTTGTAATTTAATTCCATTTCTTGGTGAGGCGAGGGCCACTGGCCCCCGCCTCAATCGACAATCAAATTCACGACCACTCAGTCCAATACAGTATATCAAGTCACAGATGACAACAACATGGCGCCGACAAGGAAGCCAGGCGCGCTGCATGCTAGATATTTGGAAATAGTCCAATCACAGATTGACACATCAAGCAACAATGTTATTATTAAGTAATTAATTTGGCGGTATCAAGAATACACAGTCCTTTGTTTCATGACGTAGAATATAATAAATAGCCTTCAAATATGACACGAATAGGATGAGTTTATAAGGCACCAACACACTCTATTGGAGAAGAAGGAACCACGTGAAGAAGCGCCAAAGTCCGACAGCAGCTGCCATCTCGTGTTCACAAACGGAACCAATTCACCAGGCGGTCGATTCAAAGGTCGTGAATTCACATCCAGGGAAGATACATGTTTGAAAACGTTGGGACGGGCTCTTGCACGTAACAATAATCAATAAAACGTAACAAAACAAAAATTAAAATTACTTCCCCTACCGAGTATCGAGCCCAGGCCCTTCCTCTAATGAGTCCAGCGCGTAACCAATTCAGCCATTGAGACTCTTATACAAAAAAATCCACAGCCTGCTTCCAGTCTCCGACCGGGTCAGGAATGGAATGAATGGAGCCCCCATCTAGCGGCGAGGATATGAACTGTGCCGGCTGCCGAGGCCTGACGCACTCCTCTGGGGCAATGATTAAATGAATAGCTTGCCACGGTGGGTGAGTGGTTATAGTGTCGGACTATCAACCCCAAGATTGCAGGTTCGCCCCTGGCCATGGTAAGTGATTTTTGAAGGCAACAAAAATCACGATACTCATGTCATACGTTGTTGGCATGTTAAAGAACCCATTTGTATTCAGTAGGCCGTGTTCAATGGTAAAATTAATCTCGGGATTTTCCGCCAACACCAAGTTCCTCCATTCTCTACTTGAAAGCGCTGTAGTGTCAAGGAGCTTAGATATCTAACCTCCTTGACTTTCATAGCGTTCAAAGGAACGACGAAATTCGACATGCAAGCTACCCTCTGGGTGTCAATTAACTAAGCTTGCACCAGGCACCCGAGGCCATACGATATTATTATTATTATTGTTATTATTAAATGAATGACAGATGAAATGAAATGATAGTGGAGAGTGTTGCTGGAATGAAATTTTGACAGGGAAAACCGGAGTACCCGGAGAAAAACCTGTCTGCCTCCGTTCTGTCCAGCACATGTCACTTCGTCCGATACTCCAAAGTCTCGTTCGATCACAAGGTAATAGCGTTGCTCTCTCTACCCATGATGCTATATTACTAAAGCCCCTGTGATGCAACTGTGTTCTGTCGTAACATTTTTGTAGTAAGATACTGGTAAAGTGGTCGTCATAAACAATAAAACGTAACGAAACCAAAATTAAAATTACTTCCCCTACCGAGTATCGAGCCCCGGCCCTTCCATTCAGTAGTCCAGCGCGTAACCAATTCAGCCACTGAGGCTCTTATACACTGAGGAAAAATGTTACAAACATACATAGTGAAAACTTTTGCGTTGGATACCTGACTCTCTTTATCTCAAATGCTCCTATCAGTTTGAATAATATTCTCTAGTCGTCGGGCATACGAAAAAATAATGTTCACTTTCAAGAATAAGATTGATTTTATCTTTCGTCATAATGGCTTTGCCATATGCTTAAACCACCGCCATTACAATCGCGTCCCTACACACGTGCTCGCACGTTGCATCATGGGTAGAGAGAGCAACGCTATTACCTTGTGATCGAACGAGACTTTGGAGTATCGGACGAAGTGACATTCCCGCGGTAATGAGTTGTGCTCAGTGCAACTCCCGTCGCACTATTCTCACTCAAACTGTCATATCATTGGCATTTATGGACAAATCAGTGAGGTGTTTGCACTGACATGATTAATACACCGCATGCCACAATCTGGTATTGTTTTCAAGCACAAAATCAGAGTTTTTAGTAGATGAAATTAGTTGAAACTTTTCAGCGTAATATTTTCCAAGTGTATTTTCAGCATCGCAGCCAATTTTTGCACTATAGTTGCCTCTAATAACAACCAGTTACAAGGTAGAGAAGAAGATTGAAAGTATTCTTTAAAGCAAATTGCTTTTCAGTAGGGCTAAAAATTCATGAGTCATGCACGAGAGACTTTCTTTTAGCTCTTCTCTATTACGCCAATTATTTGAGTTTATTTTGATTTAGGAGCTAAAACATCGTGATCATTTTTGTGTTCTTGTGTGTCAACTTTGTCTAATAACCTGTGTTATTATGGTGTCTGTAGTAGTGTGTGTATATTTGTAACTGAGGGTAGGAGTGGTAGGGAGGTGGCAGATGCGAACTCAATTCAATGTGATCTTCCTGAGGTGTATCACTTCATACCGCTTTAAATTTGTCAAATGTAAGAACGAGGAATGGTTTACATTCCGGAGTTATTACAGAAGGCTTTGACTTTACACGTGCAGCGGCTTGAGTGACACGTGCAGCGGCGTGAGTGAGTCTGCTTTTTCCTTTAAATAGATACTGTCGATAACGCCGAGAAAAAAGGAGTTCCGGTATTATCGAGACTCCCACTCAGTACCGGTATTATCGAAACTGAAGTTTCTCGTTCAGCGGAGAGACCTGGCCTTGAGTGCGCTTGGTGGGGGACGATAGTAGCCATGCGGTAACTTACGATCCCGATCGGAACTAGAGCAAATTTGCCCGGCTCTACATACAATATCATAACAAAACAATATCACATATAACTAGCAAATCTTGAAAAGTTGCGCAAGTTTATAATAACTACTGCAACTAGATAAGTGTATAGGTATATTGCAAATACCATTACCCACATACAGTACTTGTATACATAGATTTAATAGCCTAAGTTAAAGGATCTGATGATGATCGTTTGACGATCGAAACTGGTCCAACAAGTGTATTTACTAATGTCATGTGATCTTTTGAGGATTATGGAAACACCCATTAAAATTGGGTTCAATCGTGTTGACCGACTGAAAAGCATTACATTTCGATGACTAAGGCAAGACTGAAAATGGCCTCCAACACGGTGACGAGAAAAATAGAAAATCAAGAGAAATAAACATAGCGAAATTTAGAGAGAAAAAATAAAATCTATGTACATTACTTGGCTTACTAATAGTGAAAGTACAGTGTGCCCGGGAATATTCTCCGCAGTGCCTACAAGTTGCTGCGAGAGATTACGTCACCAGTAACGTTGGCAGCACGGCTGTCGCTTGTATCATAACAAACAATCGGTAAACTTTATACTCACCACAGCCATTCTTAACTGACGCTAGAAGTGCTGATGACAAACATGCCTGCTTATACGCTGCTGAAGTGACTCACCTAGCAACCGCATGGGCGCAGCCACATTGGACCCAAACAACTGGTTGCTAGTTTTTTTTACACATAGGAAGCTGCATTAACGCTGCGCACTGTCTTGAATTTTGTGGATAAAAAGGTGTAAATTGCGTGAAATAAGGCAAACGACTCCCGTGAAGATCATCTACAGTGTTGGAGCTACAAAATAGAAGTGAAATTTTATGGATAAAGTACGAGAATTTGGCGAGATAGTATGAATAAAGTTGACCTCACTCCTGAGGCAAGAATTGCATGGCGGGTACTACAAATTATAACTACTTATTTATAACATCATTTAGTGGATACAGTATATCTAATATAGAGAGATAATTAGGACATGTGTGTCACATAAAGGGGTTTTTGGTTCATGTGGGGAGTGTAGTTGTAATTAAATATGGTCTGTACTATTATAAACGACAACCTACATAACCTTACATCTGATTCACTAACAGCAATACATTTTCTCCTACAACTTTTCTGAGTGTTGATTTTTCACTTAATTTATTTAAGCAGTGAATTGTGTTTTCAAATAACAATTAAGCCTATCCCAGACTGAAAATTTCTACCCAAATATTTTATTTTTTGCACTTTCAGAAAACAACTAGGCCTATCATGTACCAGTAGCCTAGGCCTACACCCTGCAACGAAGATACAGTATGTACTGTATCGTACAGTGACATTATTCAACCCAATGAATACTGCTTATTTCTGAAGTGATGGAGTGGCAAGTCTTGTTGTGATTGTCAGGGAAGTTTTGGTGAAAAAGTCAGTGGTGTCACGAAATGAGGTGATGAGGATAGTGGCAAACCAGGCTATCATGGCATTATGTCAAGATTGTTAGAAAATGTTTTAATCATTTCAGCATGAAGTATTAGTGAAAAAGTCAGTGGTGTTGTAAAGTTATCAATAAAAGTGGAAATATAATAACCTATGTGTGTACTTAGTCAGTTTCTTTTGCATTACTTATTTGGACAATTTTTCAAACATTGGACATAAAACTAGGTTAGTTCAATGAGGTTATGGAATGGTACAGTTTTATACATTTATTATGAGTTATAATAAAACTATATTGCTATTCAAAATATCAAGGCTTAATACTCAACTGCCATGTTTATACCAAACATCTTTAATGTATATCAGAAAGTACTGGTATATTATTGGGAAGTAGGCTACTCCCCTGCAATTCAACTTACAAGCTCCTGCAGAAGTGTGGATGTGTTTTTCGTCCCTCACAATAGGCCTTTTTGTTATTGAGCAACTGAGTTTAATTGGAGTTGTAAGAGGTCGTTTTATCACAGGTTGTGGTGAATTATGTACCGTAATACGGTACCTAATGGTTGGTAGGTGGTGTTGGGTGTTGGTGGTTATTGAGGCCATTAGCCCCTAACAGGAATGTAGGCTGTTTTTATTTAGTTCTCTTGGTAAAGTAATGAATTGTAATCATGAAGGGGTGGGTAGCATAAAGATTTTCTAGATAATGTTTTTGTTAGTATAGGCCTACCTCATTAAATTCATTGCTTAACTCAAACCATTGGTATAATCTGGTTACCTCTGCATTAGTAAGGCTGTCAGAGAGATCATCCCAATCATACTGTACCGGATCCTTTACAGTGAGTTACCTAGCTAGTTAAATTGGAGGCTTGTGGTAAGTAATTCATATTTTACACTAAGAATGGTGTAAATTTCTATATCATTGCCCAATAATTTTTATTTCCTTACTCCATGGGCTAATAACCTAATTATCTTTTACCCACTCTTCAGTACCATAAGAACCATCACCCTCATTCCCATTGTTTGGATTGGAACATAGTTATACAGACCAATTTCCAGCCTTGGAGATTATTCTTTGTGGAATAGTGGAATAATATTCACCCTTCTCCCCTCCGAATGGCAAATCACTGATCAAACTGTACTAATGTGAGTGTACCATACAAGTACCTGTATCAATTACTTTATGTGATGCATTTTACTAATGCATAATAAAGTGTTGTAGAGTGTAAAATCTAACACCAGAATACAGCCGATTACTGTTGAAAGAGGCAGTTTTATGCTGCCTTTGATATTTTCATGTCAGTTTTAGAGGCTGAATATTTCAGCTAGGATAGGGAAAAAGCCCCATTATTTAGAATGAGGTAGGACGATATGCCTTCACTGTATACTTCTCTAACCTGTTAGTGAGCACACAGGTTAGGCTTTGTTAATTTGATTCATTTTCAAACAACCGCGGCGTTGTGGTAAACACACAAATTGTATTGAAACGCAGTCTTTGATTCTTTTAAAGCCGTTGATGCGATTTGGCCTAAACTCTCATGGAAAATATTTTAAACTGTTCCCTTATTCATTGATAGACTTTAAGTTCATTTTATTCGTCACTTACTGGTAGGGCCTAGGGTACTTCATTTTCCTTAGTATTGATCATTCATACGGGACGTGATTCACAATATCCAGAGATGTTATATTTTCATGTTTTCGCTTAATTTAAGTTAAATATCTTAGGCCACATCTCTAAGACGTAATGTGCCTCTCGAACGCAATATTTTACAACTTTATTGGAAAACTGTTAAATTACTGTGGAAAATAACACTTTTCTATGCTTTATTGCCTCTGGACATCCATGCATGTACAGTTTTATACGATACAAATAGGAAATAATGACGGCTCAACGACGAAGCAAGCTACAAGGGAGCCATGTTGTATTGCTCCAGTTGCTTGGCAACGGAGTGGAAGTGACGTCGACTTGGGCAGCGTATTGCAATACACACTGATGAATTCGACACTTGTGGCCTTCACCTTATCAAGGACACCGTGCTGCCAACCAAACTGATGACGCAACCACACGCAGCTGCACGTAGCCGCTGGGGAGAACATTCCCGGTAGTCTTAGGAATGGATTGTGAAGAAAAGAAATGTACCATTGGAAAGCTAAGGGTCCATAGCTTAATACGACCAGAACAAGATAAATTTAGGGAATTTTGAAGATATTCAGCATTGCGTAGTTCCTTAACTCACGAGGACTGGCGCTTGGCTATTTTTGACCCGACACTTAAATAATGTTCCATATTTTCATTTTGGTCAACCGTTATTTACTGTCGCTTACTGTACCTACCTTCCTAGCATTGAATTTCACCCTGCAAAAGAAACATATCCATTGCTTTTGGAACACTCAAGTTATTTCTATATTATTTACGGTTGGGTCAGATTTACCCATGGCGCCAGTCCTCGCGTGACAATTTTCATCTTACAATCTGTAAACAAGAAGTTCCGTGAAGAACTATACAGCCTACTTTTCATGCCAATGATTATTCTACAGTATATGAACCTATCTAGAATAATGACGAAATTAAGTTGGTAATATCGAAATACATTATGGTGTTTGAAGCCATATTTTCAGTGTTGCCTTAGTAAACAAGAGTTTAGTGCTTTTCAGTCGGTCAACACGAATGTACCCAAAAGAGATGGGTTATGCCCTAATCCTGAAATAAATTACATGAGATTAATAAAACACTAGGATGACCAGTTTCGATCGTCAAGCGATCATCATCAGATCCAATACACTTAGGCTATAAAATCTATGTTTGAAATACAGGTGAAAATATTTACAATATGTACAATTATTTAGTTGCAGTATTGGTACTGCAACTGTCAGTGTATGCTAAATGCAGTATATATGTTAGGTGAAATGCTAAATGGTGATGGCTATCCGGAGATTGTACTTTAGAGAGATTATATGGTTGTAAACTATGGTTAAACTATAAAATTTTAGGCTAACTACTTATCTGATTGTCTTCCGTACTACAGCTATTCGCAGTTTCCGTGCTCACTTGAACTCGCTGTGTGGTCGACTGCGGTGGTTATCTTAACGACTGGTTTTTCCCTGCCTTCCCCCCTGTCCCTACGTGCTGTGGGGAGTGATCGCGATGTGTTTATGTGAGGTGTTGCCAACCTAGATAAGATGTATGTTATTGAATGAGGTGGATCTACAACTATTAAAGACCGTGGATTAGTCCTCGCCACGCGTGGAGCATAACCCATTCGAACTAAGCGTTGACGGTCTTATGAGGACGTCCCGGCACCTTTAATACTGCCTCTAATATGGGCCTTGGTTTATTGCAGAAGAAAAGTACATCGTACACCTGATCCAGATAACATTTACCTATTAAAAACCCCCTAATTTCCCCCCTTTTTGTTATCTAGCTTGGCTGTGTCGCTAAATTGTGTTTTGTTTCCGACAGGGTGTGTTTTTTAGTAGCGTGAAGAGGGGTGAGCTCTCTTTTGGGTACATTCGTGTTGACCGACTGAAAAGCACTAAACTCTTAATATCGAAATATTTAATTAGTTCAAAATATACCTGGTATAATGTAGCCTAATAGAGCACTACAGTTGGCAGCCCTGGTGACTGGATATATTCTTAGTTCCACCTCTTAAGGTACAGAATACAAAATTTGGTTGAAGTCCAATGGACGTTACCTGCAGTTAGACACTGGATCTATCAGCACGCGTAAAAGCATGTTGCCAACAATACCATGCGTGTGCTGGTCAGAAATAATCTGAATTGTTATGATATCTTGTTGTGCCAATTTTGGATGAAATCCATTTGTTAGTATAGAAGTTACATGTATTTAAAAATTGGTACTATCAGCAGGCTTATAATCATGTTGGTAGAACTGACGTATATAAGTTACTCCAAATTAATCTAAAATGTCAGAATATACGTGTGCATAGTTTAAAGCTGTTGGCTTGCATACTTTCTGATATATTGGTATTTGGATAAAAAATAGAGAGAGCAATTATTAACAGTTGGCAGCCCTGGTGGGTCTTGAGAATACGCTCAGTCATATCTGTTTATGTACAGATATTACATACAAAATTTGGTTGATATCCAATTGATAGTGTAGAAGTTATATGCATTTAAACATTGGACTTATCAGAAGGCTTAAACTTATTTTGGCAACACTGTCATGGTTGGCCTCCTGGGAATTAAACTGAAATAGTATTATCTACACGTGTGCCAATTTTGGAATAGCTCCCATGCATACCTTGCAAGATATCCAACATGGAGCTCAAATTTCTAGTGCGTTTTTTCAGCAGTTGGTAGCACTGACATCATTTTCAAATATGGACGTGAGCTATTCCGGTGCACATCTTTACTCATACTAAATTTGGTTTTGATTGCTGCAGCCGTTTAGGAGTTGATAGGGGGGACACACACACAGCCAGACAGACAGACAGAAGGACAGACAGACAGACAGACACACATTTTCCCGGATCGATCTCATAAGTCTACTTTTTCCTCATTTTTGCAAAATGTGAAAAGTAGGCTAAAAATAAGGGGGAAAATCCACCTATTTTTGGTGCAGCACAATCACATAGCTCACGTTTTTGTTCATCCATATTTAGGGTCTAGGGACACCTCGGTCATGAGCTCCTTTTCCACCACTAACAAGACCAATGATACTGTTACGAACATTGTCATTTTTCTGCATGTTAAATCTGAAAAATATAAATAAACCTTATTTCATATTGGGAATAGTTTATAGGAAGACACCAGGTGTAAAATTACTTCATTAAGATAGGTAAGACTACGACAAACACTATGGGTCAAAATGACCCGACGCCAGTCCTCGTGATATATCTTTTGACGCCATTTATCAAGGGTTAATAAAATAATATAGGCCTACTCTTTAATCGGGACCTTCATTTTTTTATCATTTCAAATTATCTTGTCGACTTTATCGTTATGCTTGAGTCTAACGTTATGCGTTACGGAGACGGCGACTGCGTGACGTCATGCAGCCGCACGGGAAGCCTAAGTTAACGGTAATGGACGGCGAGTTCGTGACGTCAAGCAGCCACGCGGGAAGCTTGAAACTAACGTTATGCCTTACGGAGGCCACGACCACGTGACGTCATGCAGTCGCGCGGGAAGCCTAAGTTAATGGGTAATGGAGTCTGTTCCTTCTTCACACCTACGGCTTAGATCTTAAGAAACTTAACTTCCAGATTAAAACTACACGTTAACAGTCCAGGAATGCATTCGTTTGATGATTTAGAAGAGCAAGCTAGGGCTATCAGCAACAGACAAGAGCTTAATGAGGCGCAACTAAGGGTTGTAGATTCGATTTTTAATGCCTTATATGGAAACCCAGAAGAAAGTTGTAGCATGAGTCATTTGAAATGATATAATGTCTAGTCTTTCAGACTAACTGTAACTTTTTTTTAGCGTATGTCTTTTAGTGCCGGGAGTGTCCGAGAACATGTTCGGCTCTCCAGTTAAGTAGCTGCTTCGATGCGGACACCCAATGGGTGAGCTACACGTATCGTCGCGTGTGGAGTGTTGTCTGGGGAGGAAAGTTTGAATGTAAGGGCGAGGAGTTGGAAGGTAGCGGCTGTGGCCTATAGTTAGGGACCAACTCCGGCATTTGCCTGGAAGGAAGATGGGAAACCACAGAAGACCACCTTCAAGGTTGCCGGCGAGGGATTCGAACCTCCTCGCCTGCCGGATGTGAGCGACTGCCAGCAGTCATGCCGTAACGACCACGGCTAACTCACCCGGCGTGACCTTCAATATCGGAGTGAAACAGATAATGTCTGATCAGCTAAATAGATTGGTATATAATCGATTTAATATATAGCGGCTTCGGTGGCGTAGTCGGTAGCATGCTGACCTTCTATGCCCAAGCCGTCGGATTTTTAAGAGCGTTAAAATCCCTCAGTATGCCTTCCTTCGGAGGGGAAGTAAAGCCGACGTGGCGGTCCCATGTCATAGATTTATGGCATGTTAAAGAACCTTCCACTAATTACACCTGTGTGAAGCTAAATTAGATAGGTTAAAATGTAAACAACGCTCTTAGGTTTCTACGTTCGTTGCCAAGAGCCGACTGCGGTCACGTCTAGTAGCTAAGTACTGAACTTAGCCTAGTAGTCGTTGACGGAGGCGCTTGGCGGCAAAAGTAGGAACTATTTGAAAAATTCTAACAAAAGTTTGGTGTTTTCAGTCGGTCAACACGAATTTACCCAAATAGTGCTGGGTTATGCCCTAATCCTGAAATAAATTACATGCGATTCCGGCTCTATTTGGGTACATTCGTGTTGACCGACTGAAAACACCAAACTTTTGTTTACTTAGGCAACACTGAAAAATGGCTTCAAACCTCACAAAAATTCTAAGTTGTAGTCTATACTTAAATTAAAAAAAACAGATACCCACACTAATACAGCCATCACAATTAACACCGGTTATCAGACAGATTCTACACACACCCAAAGTATACGGGGCTACATGACCGCGTTGTCGCAGCCCCTAAACCGAGGAACCAACCAACCAACTGAATTAATATAGAGGATGATGAAGGTGTGTTCGCATACCAAACCAAATATTAATTTTGTACGGGTTTCTTGTTAACAAATTGTGTTGATTAAGGTGGACCCCTTTCTTTTTGAGATGTTTCAAGTTTGATATTGCATTTACGTCTTGGCTGTCCTACCGAATGTCCGGGTTCGATTCCTGGCTCTGACAAGACATTTTAATTTTTCGTGTAAGGGCTACGTGAGATAAAACTGAGTAGAGGAGGGTTCGATTTCCATCCCAGCCATCCTGGAAGTGGTTTACTGTGGTTTCCCTCCACGTATACTCCAGGCTATGGCCACCGCCTTCCCAGTCCTCATCTGAATTACAGATACACACACTAGTACATCCATCACAATTACACAGGTTAGCACACAAATTGAACCACAAACACCCAAAACACACGGGGCTATATGACCGCGTTGTCGCAGACCCTAAAATAAGTAACAACAACATCAATAATTAATTGCTAACTCACCTAACCCCGTGGCACTACAGCCCATGAAGGGCCTAGGACTACAAAGCGACCGCTGCCCAGCCTTTTGGCCTGCAGATATTGGGGTGACGCGTGGTCATCCCATCGGGTCCCCTCGGTCGTTAATCTTGGTTTTCGTGACCGGGGTGCTGCCTCACTATCAGACAGCTACTCAATTGTCCTCACGAGTCTGAATGCACCCCGTTCCAGCCCTCGCGTCAGTTTCTAAAATCCCTGACGGAGCCGGGAATCGAACCCGTGGCCTCCGGGCGAGAGGAAGGCACGCTACCCCAACACCACGGGACCTGCGTCTGGAGTGCCTTGACCCATGCACACGCTCTGTACAGTCAGCAAAGCCAGCACGCCCTGTTCACTAACTGAATCTCACATATATTTATGAATATTTATGTTAAAACATACAATAAAGTTATAATTATCGTCGAACATAAACAGTCGTATGCAACTCGCCTCTAATGGTAATTAAGACACTCGTATGGAAATTATAAATACTCGTGTCTTAATTATTGCCATTATAGGCTCGTTGCATAATGTACTATTATAAAACGACCGTTGCGAGTTTTATAATTGCCATAGGCAGTTGCATTCGACTGTTTATGTTCGACGATAATTATAACTTTATTATAGCCTATGTTTTAACATAAATATTCATAAATATCTGTGGGATTCAGTTACTTCAGAGACCATTTACTTTGCTTGGCCATGCTATTGTTTACAGCCTGCATGATGACTAGTGCCGTCCAGCTCTGGCATTCACTAATATTGTCACCGAAGTCGTTTGAAAGCAAAGCGCTGTGTAGAAATTTGTGTTGGGGATATTAAGATACAGTACTATTTATTGTCTCATATTCGCCAGTTTATTTACTCGATCATATGAACCGTGCACTTTCCATGCCGGTAATTTATATAGAAGGATGCTATGTTGCTAACTTCTGGACATGGATTCATACATTTCTTGCATATGTCATAGTATTTTCTTGTTACCGTAAAGGTTCGTGCTGATTTTGTCTTTGTGTTTGGGATTGTAGCTACAATGGTTGATCCGATATCCAATTTGAACTTTCAAATCATGTAATTCATGTCCGACATGTTGGATTTTGAGCGCATTATTTTCCCTGACCTAATTGGTCAATGAATGAGCTCTGATTGGCTGGAGAAACTGTCTCATATTGAATAACAGTACTATAATGACCATCATTATGATACAGTTTTCTGACGTATAATATTTACATTTGGACATCGTCGAATATAAACATAATTATGATGGTTTTATTTCCGGCCCGCCTAGAATATTTTGTATTGAAATAGCCCTGCTCCTAAAATGCTTGCCCATATCTGCCCTAGATGTTCCTCCTCTTAAAAAACAATCACCATCACCTTCTTTATAATACTTCTCGCCTCCATTTCCGTGTATTCAAGTTAAGACCGACAATATGTCTGGAGATGATAAGTTATTATTTCCCCAGCGCCGCTCTTGGGTTTCTTATCTCGTTATTTCAAGTAACGCACGGGACTAGAAATTGATTTCCGTATTTACTTGGTCCGTCTGTCTTGTGTTATTCTGAAGTCAGCCTAGATGCGCATTCACATCTCTTAACATTATTCCATGTGGTAGAAAGATTCTTTTCTGATGGAAATATGCTTCATTCTGCTCTTCATCGTTCGAGTATATTTTTTTCTGTAAATATTCTTTGAATTACTTTGTGTAGACGCAATGTAGATTTAGAATTCCACTGCAATAAGGACGGTGAATATGAAGTAGGAGATGCGACGTCGAGCCCGAAGCTGAATTAAACTTCCATACCATTCACAATATTTTCTTTAGGTATTTCATTTCAGAATTCCAACCACTGCGCCCAGATAACTTGGCATTTTGTTAGAAAAGCAACGTCCTTACCAACTGAGAAAACGAAAGTGAGCCAAGGAGATAAACAGTAAATTATTTTCCATTATCAATTTTAATAAGATTCATTTCTGCTGTTTGGCTATGACTTAATATATATATATTGGCGGCTTCGGTGGCGTAGTTGGTAGCATGCTGAGCTTCTATGCCCAAGATCGCGGGTTCAAACTCGGCCAAATTCGTCGGATTTTGAAGAGCATTAAAATCCCTCAGCATGCCTTACTTCGGAGGGAAAGTAAAGCCAGCGGTCCCATGTCATAGATTTGTGGCTTTTACAAGAACCTTCCACTAATTACACTTGTATGAAGCTTAATTATAGGTTAGATTTGACTAACGCTCTTAGGTTCCAACATTCGTTGTCAGGAGCCGACTGCGGTGGCATCTAGTAACCAAGTTCAGAACTAGTAGTCGTTGACGGTGGCGTTTGGTAACAAAAGAAGGAACTACTTGGAAATTGAATGTCTGCAGTCCTTATTTGAATTAAAAGCAGATAACACACATTAATAAAGCCATATTCTACACACATCCAAAGTAAACGGAGCTACATGGCCCCGTTGTCGCAGCCCCTAGACTGAGGAACCAACCAATATTATTTTTTCGTACCAATGTAGTATTTCTACCGCTCTTTAATCTTTTTCCAACGGTGTCGTGGTCGAGATGCGATGAAAGTACAATATATGTGGTGGGTGGTTATTACGGCCCGGTGCCCTTCCTGACGCCAACCTTATGAGAGGAAAGATAACTGAAAACGTTTCAAGAGATAACTGCGTTTATAAAATCTACTCTAATTCAAATATTCAATCTTCAAATAATTAATTAAAATGCTCCGACAATCAATGCAAGTTCCATTCAAATTAGTCGGGGAGACTCGGAAAAATCCGTAATATTAAGCGGGTGATGGTAAATATGATAAATTATGGGTACGAGTATCAAAACTCATCATAGAATAGTACATTATGCAACGAGCCTATAATGGCAATAATTAAGACACGAATATGTGTATGAAACGAGCGTAGGCGATGATTTTATTTTATTTAATTTTATGTTCGAACAGAAATAATCATAAATATCAGTCGTGATTCAGTCACTTGAATTTAGTGATCGGAGTACAAGCACCGAGCTTGCTCTCTTTGCTTCCCAAGCTCGCTGACCCACGCACCACGCATGCGCTCTGTCTGCTTGGCAAGGCCATATTTATGTTTCTTTACAGCTTGCCGTTTTAAAGAATGCCCTGTGTAGAAATTGGTGTTGGGGATATTAAGGTAAAGTGCTATTTCTATTCTCATATTCGCCAGTTTATTTACGCGAAAATATGGGACGGTACACTTTCCATGTCGGTGATTTGTCTTTGTGTTTGCCATTATAACTACAATGGTTGATCGGATATCTTTTATTTTGTCACCTTTCAAATCATGTAATCCGACATGTTGGATTCTGTGTTGCGAAGCTATCAAGTACCTAATTGCTCACACACCATACATCTTGAGCTATGATTGGTGGGAGAAACTGTACCTTAATGAAAACTTGTACTATAATGAGCCTCATTATAGTACAGTTTTCTGACATATAACTTAACAGGGTCGAACATAATAGTACATTATGCAACGAGCCTATAATGGCTATAATTAAGACACGAGTATTTTTTATAAAACGAGCGTATGCGAGTTTTATAATTTCCATACGAGTGTCTTAATTACCATTATAGACGAGTTGCATACGACTGTTTATGTTCGACAATAATTATAACTTTATTATATGTTTTAACTTAAATATTCATAAATATCTGTTCAGTCACTAGAATGTTGTGATCGGGGGCTGCGGTGAGTAGTATATCTCTCTTTTCCAAGCTCTCTGGACAACCGACGCATGCGCTCTGTGTGCTTCAATGCCATATGTTCCGATTGCGCACCATTATTCAGTAAATCTGTCACCGAAGTCGTTTCAAAACCACGCGCTGTGTAGAAATTTGTTTTGGGGACATTAAGGTACAGTGCTATTTCTTGTCTCATATTCACCAGTTTATTTACGTGAACATATGGACGGTGCACTTTCGGTAATTTATAGAGACATGTTGGATTTTGAGCGCATGCGCGAAGGTATCCTTCTCTAATTGGTCACACAACTGTTTCTTGAGCTCTGATTGGAGGGAGAAACTGTTTCATAATGAAAAATAGTGTTATAATGAGCCTTATTATGATACAGCTTTCTGACACATAATAGTAAGGGTCGAACATAAATTAAATTACTACATATATGTGACACATTCATGTCTTAAAATTTAATCCGACATGTGTTGTATAATTTTTTATTGAGCGTATGGCAACTATACACAGACAAGAAACATATTTCCCTGGAGCAAGATTTAATTATATTGCAATGTCCAGTTGGGTGATCCACGGTATGGCTACCTCCGTTGGTTCCAGAACGTCACTTGGGCTACCTGTATAGGAACGTCGCACACATTCACTTACATTATGGGGGATTGTTTGTTGAGATGCACCACAGTCGCACTCCGGTGATGTAATATACTGTATATCCACTTTTAAAGAGCGTCCCTACATCGTCCATGATTTGTTCTCACCCAATTCAGTGTGGTCCAGTGATTACGCGGTAGATGATGTCCACTAGGAAGATGTTCACCAGAAAAGATGTGCAAATATTCTTTCCAGCGACTTCTCCATTCTTCTAAAGGGTAGAAATTCCCATCGGCCAAAGCGACAGCATCACACAAAGATGGATGACGTGACTTAAGCCTCGGTATCTTGAGAGCGGAAATATCTAAATCTATTAATGACACTTTCGAAGATATTTGAACTTAGTAACATTTTAGTTTTTATTATTTTGGTTGTTACTAGTGGTACTTGTTTTAAATCTGCGATACCTTAACTAAATCCGCAAAATGATGTCTAATAATAATATGCTTCACTACCACTACAAGCTTGCCACGGTTGGTGAGTGGTTAACGTGTCGGTCTACTAACCCCAAGCTTGCATGTTCGCTCGTGGCCGTGGTAAGTGATTTTTGAAAGGCGGCAAAAACTACGACACGCATGTCATACGATGCTGGCATATCAAAAAACCCATTTGAATTCAGTAGGCCGTGTTCATAATGGCAAAATTAATCTCAAGAGATTCCGCCAGCACGAAGTTCCTCATTTCTCTACTAGAAAGCGCTATAGTGTTCAAGGAGCTTAGATATCTATCTTTCTTGACTTTCATATTTTTTTTTTTAGCGTATGGCTCTCAGTGCTGGGAGTGTCCGAGGACATGTTCGGCTCGCCAGTTTCGTAGCTGCTTCGAGACGGACACCCAATGGGTGAGCTACAAGTACCGTTGGGGAGGAATGTTGGATGGAAGGGTCGAGGAGTTGGAAGGTAGCGGCTGTGGCCTATAGTTAGGGACCAACCCCGGCATTTGCCTGGAAGGAAGATGGGAAACCACAGAAGACCATCTTCAAGGTTGCCGGCGGGGGGATTCGAACCTCCTCGCCTCCCGGATGTGAGCGACTGCCAACAGTCATGCCGCAACGACCTCGGCTAACTCACCCGGTACTTTCATAGTGCTTCAAAGGAACAACGAAATTCGACATGCAAGCTACCCTATGGGTGTCGAAGAACATAGCTTGCACCCGAGGCCATACGATATTATTATTACTACCACTACGGCGTGAATGCATCACAGAAATATGAGACTTTATAAATGCTTAACAAACAAAACACAACACAGGTTTTCGGGTTTTTACCACCAGGTAGTAGCACTTGTCGTTTTGAAATCCATAGCCAACTGGTGAGATGAACTCGTCTTTTGTACTGGAGTATCTCTGAAGGAAAAGAATATTTCAATCACAGCGAATTTAGCAAAGTCTCCTCTACATGTTTAGATCCAACAATGGGACATTTTTTTTAGCAAAATATGAATCAAACCTTACATCTTACACGAACACTTATTCATTAGATTTTAAATATTAACTGTTGTAAGACAGTTTTACTTTATAAAAAGATGGTAATAACTTTCACCGATTCACGGCAGACTTTTATTTTATAATTTCATCGTTCATAATCATTGTATACCAAATTTTTCATTTCATCCTATACTAGCTGAAGTACCCGTGCTTCGCTACGCGTCACAAATAAATTAAAATGTGAAGGTGACAGTTAAAACAGGGGATAGGAGAGGTGCTGCGCAGAGGGAGATTAAGGTTGGAACATTTTGTCCAACTACACCGCTCGGCGATAACCGTGCTTTATAGCACAAATTTAGGTTTTACTCGCTAACCGTTGGAGATACCTTTCGGATAGAAAATGTAATTTTAAACCTTGTATATGCCATCAAAAGTTTGCTATTTCTTAGTGTTCTCTTTATATTTGAAATGGAAATATGAAAGTTTGAAACCAAAGGGTGTAGTGACGTCACTAAAATGGTCGCCATCTTTAAATAGTGCAAAGTATTGAAATAAAAAGTAGTCTATATGTTAACCAGGTAAATCAGCTACTTCCATGTAAAATTCATGTAAATCGAACCAGTGGTACTTGCGTGATTGAGTAATACACAGACACACACCATCTCATTTTTTAGTCTCGCCTCGCTCGCGTCATAGTCGTGTCATATTGTTATTCAATGAAATGCAGGTTTAACCCCGTTAACACCCCTTTAGAACCTGAATATCCAAAAATCCCTCCTTAGTAGACGTTTTCGACAAACAACAAACATATCCCCAAAATATCATTCTTCTAACTTTTAATAGTTTTGGTTGGTCGATGAGAGTGAACATCCAAAAATCCTTCCTTAGTGGACTTTTTTCTTCCAGAATTTCACACCTCCCCATAGGCCCCTTAAATTGGATTTATGAAAAAAACTGTCGGAACACCTATTTATTTATTTATATATTTATTTATTTATTTTTAAGCTGATTGATTTCCTCCGAGTTTCAAACTCCTCGCCTATGTCGTTTAAGAGATACACGCTCCTTTAGGAATCTTTCAACCCCCACTTTTTACCCCTTTCACCTCATAATATACAGTACACCATATCGATAAACCCTTAGACATATGTCTGCTTATTCTTAATGATGAGTTTATATGCCAAGTATCCCATCCCCAAGGAAACCAATCGGGAGATATTGTTATTCAATTAAATGCAAGTCTACCCACTTAATACCCCTTTCGAATCTGAATATCCAAAAATCCTTCCTTAGTGGACGTTTTCGACATACAACGAACATAGCCCCAAAATGTCATGTTTCAAACTTCAATAATGTTGGCTGGGCGATGATGAGTAAGTGAGTATGTCAGGACATTTTCTTTCATTTACTGTATTTTTCAGAATTTCACCCCTCTCAAGATCCCCTTAAATTGGATTTTTGAAAATAAAACGGCCGAACACCTATTTACTTATATTTTAAGCTGCGTTTTCCCGCCGAATTTCAATATTCTCTCCTATGTCATTTAAGAGATACACGCTCCGTTAAGAATCCCTCAACCCCCAATTTTCACCCCTTTCACCTCATAATATACACCACATCGATAAACCCTTAGACATATCTGATTATTTTTAATGATTAGTGTTTATACCGAATATCACATCCCCAAAGAAACAACTCATGAGATATCGTTATTCAATGAAATGCACCTTTACCCCCTTAACACCTCTTTAAAATCCGAATAAACAAAAATCATTCCTTAGTTGACGTTTTCGACATACAGCGAACATATTCCCAAAATTTCATGTTTCCAACTTTAATAGTTTTCGCTGGGCGTGATGAGTGATTGAGTCAGACAGGAAATTTTCTTGCATTTATTTTTACCAGAATTTCACCCCTCCCCATGGGCCTCTTAAATTGGTTTGATGAAGAAACGCTTGAACCCCTATTAACTTATTTTTATGCTGTCTTTTTTCCCCGAGTTTGATGAGTGAGTGAGTAAGTCAGTCAGTTAGGACATTTTCTCTCCTTTTTCCCCCCAGAATTTCACCACACCCCATTGGCCCCTTAAATTTAACAAAAAACGGTTCAACACCGATTTACTTATTTTTAAGCTGATTTTTTTTTCTCTGAGTTTCAAATTTCTAGCCTATGTCGTTTAAGAGATAGGCCTACACGCTCCGTTTGGAATCCTTCAACCCCCCACTTTTCACCCCTTTCACCTCATAATAATACACCACATCGAAAACCCTTAGATACATGTCTGCTTATTTCTAATGATTAGTTTATATGCCGAGTATCACATCCACAAATGAAACCACTCCTGAGATATTGTTATTCAATGAAATGCAGGTTTAACCCCCTTAAGACCCCTTTAGAACCTGAATATCCAAAAATCCTCCCTTATTGTACGGTTATGACATACAACGAACATATCCCCAAAATGCCATGTTCCAACTTCAATATTTTTGGCTGGGCGATGATGAGTGCGTGTGAGAGTCAGGACATATTCTTTCATTTTTCTTCTTCAGGGTTTCACCTCTCCCGATGAACCCCTTAAATATTATTTATCAAAGAAAACCATCGAACACATATTTACTTATTTTTAAGCATTTTCCCCCCCTGAGTTTGAAGAGTGAGTGAGTCAATCGGTTAGGTCACTTTCTTTCCTGTTTTTTCCCCCCAGAATTTCACCCCTCCCCATGGGCCCCTTAAATTGGATTTATGAAAAAAAAAACGTCGAGCACCTATTTACTTATTTTTAAGCTGATTTTTTTTCCACTGAGTTTCAAACTCATCGCCTATGTCGTTAAAGAGATACACGCTCCGTTAGGAATCCTTAAACCCCCACTTTTCACCACTTTCACCTCATAATAATACACCACATCGAAAACCCTCAGACACATGTCTGCTTATTTCTAATGATTAGTTTATATGCCGACTATCACATCCACAAATGAAACCGCTCCTGAGATATTGTTATTCAATGAAATGCAGGTTTAACCCTCTTAAGACCCCTATAGAACCTTAATATCCAAAAATCCTTTCTTAGTGGACGTTTGCGGCCCTTGAGGAAGCTGCATACCAAATTTCATTGCAATCCGTTCCGTGGTTTCTGAGATTTCATGATGAATGAGTGAGTGAGTGAGTGAGTGAGTGGCATTTGACAAATATATAGTAGATAGTGTCAAGTCTTTGTTATGGTATACTTGGTTGACAGTGCTGTGTGAGCAGTTGAGTAACTAACGGGATTTCGAGTAAAGATTCTCATTTTCTATACCGGTAGTGCAGAGCGCAATTCGCATCCATTCGGCCGTGTCTCGACTTGAGCTATGTTGCCATGGAAACTATCTGCCTTGCCATTCCTTCATGAGTATATTTTATGAATTTATATTAGCCTTTGCTCGAGTACAAAAGGACCTTAATCAGAAGAATGAGATAGACTATCAAAAATTCATGTAGCCAGCGGTTCCTTCTGGGTCCTAAACTATGTGTATGCAAAATATGGTTGCGATTGGTAGAGTTGTATACGGAACCAACCCATTACATACCTACATACATACATACATACATACATACATACATACATACAGACTTTCACTTTTATATATTGGATATGGAAATCCTCAGCCTGCTTCTAGTCTCCGACCGGGTCAGGAATGGAATGAATGAAGCGCCCAACTAGTGGCGAGGATATGAACTGTGCCGGCTGTCGAAGCCTGTCGCACTCCTCTGGGGCAATGATTAAATGAATGACAAATGAAATGATAGTGGTGAGTGTTGCTGGAATGAAATTTTGATAGGGAAACCGGAGTACCCGGAGAAAACCTGTCTGCCTCCGTTTTGTCCAGCACAGATCTCACAGGGCGTGACCGGGATTTGAACCACGGACCCAGCGGTGAGAGGCCGGCGTACTGCCGCCTAAGCCACGGAGGTTCTATTATATATAATCCAAAATTGACTCATCACCGCAGGGCTCAAACCACGAACCCTAGAAAGCTAAAATTTTGCATGTTGGTTGATCTGAGTATGTAGAGGCTCACTAAGAAACGGATTTTGAAAATTCAATTTGTAAGTGACTTTTTTCGGCCCTTTGGCATTGACCATCCAAAATTGACTAATCGACGCAGGGCTCAAACCACTAGACCTAGAAAGCTGAAATTTTGCATGTTGGTTGATCCGAGTATGTAGAGGCCCACTAAGAAACGGTTTTTGAAAATTCAATTTGTAAGTGACTTCTTTCGGCCCTTTGGCACTGAGCATCCAAAATTTACTCATAAACGCAGGGCTCCAGCCACTAGACCTAGAAAGCTGAAATTTTTCATGATGGTTGATGCGAGTATGTAGAGGCTCACTAAGAAACGGTTTTTTTTAATTCAATTTTTAAGTGACCTGTTCCGTCCCTTTGGCACTGAGCAAGGACAGTCGGTACAAAGATCGGATTTAGCTCATTTTTAGCCGCCAGATACGAGAAAAATTACTCGGAGGTCCTGTAGGGATCCAGAAACACACTTTTTAAGTTCCTAAAATGAACGGTTTCGGAGATATTCCATATTAACTGTGTTTCCTCGAAGAAACAGATCAACGTTACTATGACCACCACTGAAATGTCGCAGACCGGGGATAGTTTTCTGGCAATATCACGAAAACCGTTCGTTTTAGGGCCTTAAAACGCAGGGTTCGGTTCCCACCTCCTAAAAGTGGAAACTACGAACATTGCTCCTCGCATTGATACGCGGAGAATGAGCTATACTCCATATTTCTACGAGCAAATCGACTTGGATAGTCTCATCTATTATATATAATCCAAAATTGACTCATCAACGCAGGGCTCAAATCACTATTCCTAGAAATCTGAAATGTTGCATGTTGGTTGATCCGAATATGTAGAGGCTACTAAGAAACGGTTTTTGAAAATTCAATTTTTAAGTGACTTTTTTCGTCTCTTTGGAACTGAGCATCCAAAATTTACTCATCAACGCAGGGCTCAAACTACTAGACCTAGAAAGCTGAAATTTTGCATGTTGGTTGATCCGAGTATGCAGAGGCTTACTAAGAAACGGTTTTTGAAAATTCAATTTGTAAGTAACCTTTTTCGGCCATCTGGCACTGAGCAAGGACAGTCCGTACAAATATCAGATTTACCTCATTTTAAGCCGCCAGATACGAGAAACAATACTCGGAGGTCCTGTAGGGACCCCGAAACACACTTTTTTAGTTCCTAAAATGAACGGTTTCGGAGAGATACCCTAATAACTGTGTTTCCTCGAAGAAACAGATCAACGTTACTATGACAACCACTGAAATTTCGCAGACCGGGGATAGTTTTCTGACAATATCATGAAAACCGTTCGTTTTAGGGCCTTAAAACGCGGGGTTCGGTTCCCACTTCCTAGAAGTGGAAACTACGACTTTGTTCCTCGCATTGATACGCGCAGAATGAGCTATATTCCATATTTCTACGAGCAAATCGACTTGGAAAGTCTCTTCTATTATATATAATCCAAAATTGACTCGTCAACGCAGGGCTCAAACCACTATACCTAGAAAGCTGAAATTTTGCTTGTTGGTTGATCCGTGTATGTAGAGGTTCACTAAGAAACGGTTTTTCAAAATTCAATTTCTAAGTGACTTTTTTCGGCCCTTTGGCTCTGAGCTTCCAAAATTTACTCATCAGGGCAGGGCTCAAATTACTAGACCTAGAAAGCTGAAATTTTTCATGTTGGTTGATCCGAGTATGTAAAGGCTTATTAAGAAGCGGTTTTTTAAAATTCAATTTCTAAGTGACCTTTTTCGGCCCTCTGGCACTGAGCAAGGACAGTCCGTACAAATATCAGATTATGCTTATTTTAAGCCGCCAGATACGAGAAACAATACTCGGAGGTCCTGTAGGGACACCGAAACACAGTCTTTAAGTTCCTAAAGTGATCGGTTTCGGAGATATTCCCAAATACCTGTGTTCCATCGAGGAAACAGATCAACGTTACTATGGCAACCGCTGAAATTTCGCAGACCGGGGATAGTTTTCTGACAATATCTCGTAAACCGTTCGTTTTAGGGCCATAAAACGCGGGGTTCTCTTTCCAAAACTACGAACTTTGCTCCTCGCATTGATACGCACAGAAAGCTGAAATTTTTCATGTTGGTTGATCCGAGTATGTAAAGGCTTACTAAGAAACGTTTTTTTAAAATTCAATTTGTAAGTGACCTTTTTCGGCCCTCTGGCACTGAGCAAGGACAGTCCGTACAAATATCAGATTATGCTCATTTTAAGCCGCCAGATTCGAGAAACAATACTCGGAGGTCCTGTAATGAACCTAACGGGGTTAGTCTGACTGGTGTGGAACGTGGATCTCAGAGATAGTTGAGCTCAGAATTGGGAGTCCAGCAAGGAACGAACACGAGATCTTTTGAGGGAGTTTAAGTTATAAAAACCCCTAGAGAAAATACATATTAAATCACTGTTGTGATATGAACTAATGCTGACATTATTTATTAATATAATGCAGGGAATATTAGTAGAATACTGCATTATTGGGCTGTATGAGGCATACAATTCTGGACTTGAGCACAGAAGTTGGAGCGCTTGACATTTGTCTAATGACTCTGTAAAAGGGGCGTAGTTTCTTGGAGCCGTGTCACTCTATGTGACCTACTTAAGTTGTCTGGAGCCGGTCAGGAGGCTAATTTATTGTCAAGTTATTCCCCGTTTCAGAATGGAGAGGCTGGTGGTGTGAGGAGATACCAGCGTAATTTAATGATTACTCGTGATTGGAGCAACGCAGTGACATGAGGTTTACACCTATGTGAATGTTTAGCCGGGAGGCTAATTATCAACCCATTAAACATTGAAATCGAAGGCAGATTTAATGGAACGCGCAGTAACACAGTAATTGGAGGTTAGCGGAGAGATATAACCATGCTTTCGGGGGTTTTTAGATGACGCCGCTTGGGCACGCCATGGCAAAGGCAATTAATATTAATTAATTGGCTGATCGATCCTCGAGCACGCATACAGATCTGTGATCAGCGAGGAAAAAGGAACCATATAAACGTTAATTCAAGACCAGAATCATACTGTGGGAGAAGATGACACTACAGGGAAATTCTCGGTCTACTTTTTCGCTCCAAACGAATATAAGGGCTGAACGAATGACAGAGGCAGTCAGTGGAACCATACTTGAGCGCAGGGAGCACGTCACCCGAAGCCCAGAGAAGGGACGCACAGACTTTAACATTCTAAGTGCAGCAACATATAATCATGCATTAAGTCATAAATTAATAACGATTAATGTAGTCAGTTGAATCGCAGTATAGTGCGAAGTGCACGTTACCGAATTCAGAGAAGGGACGCGCGGACTTTAACATGAAGAGCCATTCAGTAAGGCATTTATTAATCACAATTATTAAGGACAGTCGTGCCATATTTGTATAGTCGGCATTACGAGCGATTGTTAGTGTGCACGTAGGAAATGTACCGTGTGATATACAAGGTAGGACAATTGAGAGTGATAATTTGTACAAGTACAATGTACAATGGTTGAGCGCAGTATGTAAACTATTGGTTAGACATATCATAGGATGTCGGACTGCGCAGATATAAACTTTGTTATGCGATTGGTGAAATTGCATAGGAATACTAATATAATTAATGCTCAGGACGATATGCAAGCATATTTATGCGATATCAGGAAATTTATCGAAGGATAGAGATAGATAGACAGTTTGGGGAATCGATAGGAATCCTTAGGCAGAGAATCGAGACTTTCAATCAGGATGCGGATAGCAGTGAGGAGGAGATCTTCAACGTCTGCATTTCTGATATCTTGCCAGGAAAAGTCAACCAGTAAGAAATGTAAATAGTGAGCGTGTGATTGTAGTGACGATCTGTTAAGTATATGTAAAATTAATATTGTAACAAGTGCTATAACGTGTTGTGTGAATAAGGAAGCAATAGCTTCAATATGGAAAGGAAAAGTGCCGTGTGTTTTGGAAGGCAAAAGTTATGTAAAATGTGTGTTAGAAGTATAAGAATGCCTTGATAATTTTGCAAATGATGGTAGGCATTACTGGAAGAAATGCGTGGTTGGAGCCACCAGATTAACTAATGTAAGTACGGTACCCAAAAACCATGATTTTGTAGCAATTATAGTCCACTGTATGTTGAGTGATTTCAAAATTTATAGAATATGCCAATAAGAGTCAATTTTAAGAGGTAGAGCCTCATAATAGTATTGTTGTGTTGATTTTAGTCAATTTGAGATGTCTTGTGCATCATTGCGTGGATAAAGCGTTACCACTATTGTAAAATGGCAATTCAGTTATATAGAAAAGTAACGTAACGAACACGGATGTTCGGTTATTAAAATGGTTACGTTGTATCGGTTATTGTAATTCATGTCAGTAATAATAATAATAATAATAAAAAGAATAAACGAACACACATCAGGGAAAAATGGTTGTAAGAAAATATATATACTAATTGGAATGTTTATCTATCCACGCAGTAATATTATACATGAAGGGCTAAGCAAAAGCAATTTAATATCAGAGTATATTATGATAATGGAAAGAAATATGCAAGAATTTAGGAAATGGAAGAGTTTAATAGAGAATTGAATTTGCAGCTTGTGAATAAGCTTGTAAGATTAATTGATAGATTTATCTTACTAATTAAAGGACGAGATCATAGCACAATAGTCACGGAAGCCAGGTAATCTATTCGACGTGTGAAATCTCGTATAGCCTAGGGCATACAGAGATATTTATTATGGCCAGAGCGTACATAGTGGCTGACCCTAGCTCTGTGGATTGCCATGAAATGTTCCGGGTTCGAATCCAGTGGTGTATGGGAGGACAACAAGGGAAACCTCAACATGACACCTGATCTCGACCGAGAACTAGCTATTAAAATAATTCAGCTCCTGGGAAGTGAATTTAATTGGCGGCAGGATGTGCCTGACCGTAGCATTTAATAAGATACCGGCTAGCCTGTTCGACCAGTGATTGATGAATCTCGTTCCTTCATATAATGAAATGGACCTGTTGAGGCCAGTTATTAATATCCTAAGGTTAGGAATAAATGATTAAATACGTCCATCACCTATCTTGCATACAGTTTAAGTTAAATCATATGGGATGTGTAGATCCAGGAGACTGCACTATTGTATTTAAAATCTTGTTACTGCTTGGAGATAAAGCAAGAGGGAGTCAGGAAGGGACAGAGCACTTGTTTGTGACCGCCCGACTCATCCCCATTGTATACAAGTAGCTCCGAGGGGGAGATTTTTAAACGACCCTTGAAGGTTGACATTCAGAGTGGAGAGACTTTAAAACCTTGGTTGTAAGAAAAGAAGCATTGTTGTATTGTATAATGAATTTGTGTCGTTTGAAACACATTGATAATTAAGGATTATCTTGATGACTTTATATTCAGAAAAATAAGGAGTTGTTGGAAGTTGCATTTTTATACTGACATTGTCGCTTAGTTCTAAAGGTCGACACTAGATACCATAGGCTATGCCCACGCAAGGGTAGCATAATATACCATCCAACACAGTGGTAACGGAATTTTTGAAATTGAAATCACAACGGCATACAGTGGAACTTTAGAAAAGGGGACTGGAGAAGGGAACTGCAGAACGGGGTAGGATTACAAATAATTGTGGAGTTGCAAGTAAATTTGATGGGCAACCCATGAATTGGTTAATGCATGGTAATGCATTTTGGTGGGAAGAGAGATACAAAACACAAATGTCCGCATAATGTAAATTAAGAGGTGTTGAGAGTAAACAATTAAGATTGTGAAATTAAAGAGGTCACAACAGGTGACATAAGAATATAAGTACAGTTTATGTGTAATTTACCTGTGCATCAGCGCACTTGTGAATGGATTTTGATGTCAATCTCATGGTAAATGAATGAATAATCATTTGGATTTGCTGGGATAAAGTGTGAATATTAGTGGATTGTAGGAGTAAAATTTGCATTGCTTTGTGTTATATTGTTGGGATTGTGTTTTTGTGTGTTTGAAGCCATGATTTAGAGCTGAATTAAAGTCTTTAGAATAGAGTTGTGCTTTATTATTGTAGAGTTGATACCTTTTAGTCTCAGATCAAAAATATGCAACTGCTCAGTGGGTGGACGGTACACGTCTGAGGACTGATGCTGGCTGGAGGCAGAAGCATGTTTTCCATGGAAATTACTCACATGGGTACAGTAGGGACGCCGAAACACAGTTTTTAATTTCCTAAAATGAACGGTTTCGGAGATATTCCCAAATACCTGTGTTCCCTCGAGGAAACAGATCAACGTTACTATGGCAACCGCTGAAATTTCGCAGACCGGGGATATTTCTCTGACAATATCTCGAAAACCGTTCGTTTTAGGGCCTTAAATCGCGGGGTTCTGTTCCCACTTCATAGAAGTGGAAACTGCGAACTTTGCTCCTCGCATTGATACGCACAGAATGAGCTATATTCCATATTTCTGCGAGCAAATCGACTTGGAATGTCTCATCTATTATATAAAATCCAAAATTTACTCATAAACGCAGGGCTCAAGCCACTAGACCTAGAAAGCTGAAATTTTGCATGTTGGTTGATGCGAGTATGTAGAGGCTCACTAAGAAACGGTTTTTTAAAATTCAATTTTTAAGTGACCTTTTCCGTCCCTTTAGCACTGAGCAAGGACTGTCGGTATAAAGATCGGAATTAGCTAATTTTTAGCCGCCCGATACGAGAAAAAATACTCGGAGTTCCTGTAGGGACCCCGAAACGCAATTTTTAAATTCCTAAAATGAACGGTTTCGGAGATTTTCCCTAATAACTGTGTTTCCTCGAAGAAACAGATCAATGTTGCTATGGCAACCACTCTAATTTCGCAGACCGGGGAAAGTTTTTTGGAAATATCATGAAAACCATTCGTTTTAGGGCTTTGAAACGCGGGGTTCGGTTCCCACTTCCTAGAAGTGGAAACTACGACATTGTTCCTCGCATTCATACGCGCAGAATGAGCTATATTCCATATTTCTACGAGCAAATCGACTTGGAAAGTCTCATCTATTATATATAATCAAAAATTGACTCATCAACCCAGGGCTCAAACCACTATACCTAGAAAGCTGAAATTTTGCTTGTTGGTTGATCCGAGTATGTAGAGGCTCACTAAGAAACGGTTTTTCAAAATTCAATTTCTAAGTGACTTTTTTCAGCCCTTTGGCACTGAGCATCCAAAATTTACTCATCAACGCATCAACTACTAGACCTAGAAATCTGAATTTTTTCATGTTTATTGATCCGAGTAAATAAAGGCTTACTAAGAAACGGTTTTTAAAATTCGATTTGTAAGTGACCTTTTTCGGCCCTCTGGCACTGAGCAAGGGCAGTCCGTACAAATATAAGATTTAGCTCATTTTAAGCCGCCAGATACGAGAAACAATACTCGGAGGTCCTGTAGGGACGCCGAAACACAGTTTTTAAGTTCCTAAAATGAACGGTTTCGGAGATATTCCCTAATACCTGTGTTCCCTCGAGGAAACAGATCAACGTTACTATGGCAACCGCTGAAATTTCGCAGACCGGGGATAGTTTTCTCACAATATCTCGAAAACCGTTCGTTTTAGGGCCTTAAAACGCGGGGTTTGGTTCCCACTTCCTAGAAGTGGAAACTACGCCATTGTTCCTCGCATTGATACGCGCAGAATGAGCTATATTCCATATTTCTACGAGCAAATCGACTTGGAATGTCTCATCTATTATATTGCACCCTTCAATAAAGCATGGTGGAAAGATTATTGGCTGAGGAATAACCTAACCACCAAGGGAAGTTGATAAAGAGAAGGAGATGGGTTTCGGACCAAAGAAAAAGGATGGAGAAATAGGAGGAGAGTTTGACATCAGTTATGCCTAAGAGTTCTTATTCAAATGCAACAAGTGGTGAAAACCCTATTAAGAGATTTATTTGCATTAAGTAGGGCATGAACCTAGGAAGAGTTAGGAAAGCCAGGATCTTGCCTAACTGTAGTATTAGAGAAATGATGAGTCAAAAAAGGAACTTGAATTTATTTAACAATGAAAAAGAGCCTAATAAATTTAACAAGCATATAGTTTCAATTTTTGTTAACAATTTGGGGTCGCCGACCTGCTAACATTTAAAGTTTGCTCCAGGCAATTAACAATTCTTTAGGTTTCAAACCTTTATATGTACTAAAATCTTTGTGAGATTTAAAAAAGACAAACGAAGTGATTAAGGTTAGACATTAAATCGAGTACAAGGTGTGTACTTTAAGAAATTTCAAAAAAAGTTACAACTTCGAAAATAACAAAAAAGAAAGTATTTAGAATGAAAGTGAAGTTCCTATAACTTCTTATATTTACGCTGAATTACTTTTATAATAGTTATACAAAATAGGACAGGTCACTTACTGTGAAACCTGAAGAGAAAGTCAAAAGGAGGGTTCTAGACTTCCTATGTTAAAGTAGGAATCACGAGACAAATGGGACAAGTTTCCCTTTCGTGAGACCAAGAAATAACTCACTCATGAGTTGAAAGGATTGTATTCCCTAATTAGAAGGGGGAAACAATGTAAGTTTGAAACGTGTACTCGACACGTATTTATGCAGAAGTTAATTAATGTTATATAAGAAAAAGGGGAGGTCACTTCTATAGAGTGACACCTCGTTGAAAAAAGATTTAAAGTAACAACTTTATTATTATGGTTTGTACCGACAGTAGTGGCTACGCGCGCTAAAGCGCAGCGTTAGGTCATGGGGCCAAGCTCTCTGCTGACTCGGTAGACGCGTGGGTTCGAGCCCCACCGTCGGCCGTCCTTGAAATGGTTTTCCGTGGTTTCCCATTTTCAACACCAGGCAAATGCTGGGACGGTACCTATTGACAGGCCACGGCCGCTTCCTTCCACATCCTTGCCCAGTTTCATTCGCCTTCATCAATTCCATCTCTCATCCCGACGCGCAGGTCGCCCACGGGCGTCACTTAGAAAGACCTGCACTCGGCCTCTCAGGAGGCCACACGAAAAAAAAATATGGTTTGTTAGTAAAAGGTTTAGGAAAGATCAATTGGGAATGAGGATAAATGTTCATGGCCTTATTTATGGTAATCGGACGATCGCGACGCGGTAGAAATGTTGAACAAACACTAGTTTTCACTATAGTCTGTTAAATGGATGAAAAGTTCACTGTAGTAACACAAAAGTTTATGGCAAAAAAAAAGTTATTGCAATTGTGGAAAAAAAACTGGTTGCACTAGGTAGGCGAGAGTCTATTGCTTGAGAAAGTTATAGATTTTCGTTAAGTACGCCAGAGAAAATCCCAACGGAGGAAGACAAGTTAGCTATTGAGCATTAAATAATAAGGAAGATCCTTTAGTTTGAGAAAGTATTCACACATGTGAGTGGAAAATACATGACGGCGTGACTGGTAGATTCTGCAAGGTTCCAGAGCAATTTTGACTGAAGAATAGGGCCAAAGTTATTCCAGCGGTGGAGCGAGCAAAATATTTTTATAGACAGTGGGTATTCATTGGTATCCCACGTTGTAAGAAGATTTCTCATTTAATTAGCTGAAGAAAAGCTACTTTCTATTAAGGTTGGCTTAGACAGACAAAAGCCCAACATGGTAAATCCCGCGAAGGATGATTATTGCCCCAAAATATAGTAATCTCACACTGCCTATAAAATTATCCTTAAAAGCATGTGGAAATTAAAACGATGAGAATGAGGTTAAAACCTGAAGTCTGTACTTATCTTTGCTGCATAGCGATGGTGAAGTTCCCTTTGAAGGTTTACATTAGAGTTCCAACATGGAGTGGAATGAAGAAAATGCCTCTTGAGCACAGGAGGCTGGCTCTAGTTGAGCCTTGACTGAGTCGACGGTCGACGTACAAGTGAGACCCACTCAGCGAAGCGCAGAGGGACCAGGAAAGGGGAAAAGAGTGGGGGTAGGAGACAAGACATATAAGCATCACCAACATACAAAAGTTAAATTCTCTTGAGGAAATGGTCTTCAAAGAGTTGATAGTAGGCGACGCTATCGCAGCCTGGTGGGTGAAAAAGTAGACGAAGTTCTCTTGATCACGGAGATGATAACTGGCGATGGTGACGAGATCTGGTGGCCAGATGGATAAGGACGTCCTCTTGTACAGGGAAGAATTGAGGAACTTCAGAGATTCGCTGCTAGATGACGCTAGGTGGGTCATGGAAGATATATATCTAGAACAGACTCACAAATGACATAAGAGACATGACCACAAAAGAGAAACTAGAAGATCACTGTTGGTGTTTGATAAAAAGGAAGGAATGAGCAAGAAAAGAGCATTAAAAATATACTCTATCATACCGTGTATTCCAAGAATACACCAAGCTGGGAAGGGAAAACGCCAACAGAGAACAAAGTAAACAGTTAAACATTTAAAGGTAATGGAGCAATTAAAGACAGTGGTCTTGTGATCTGACCATTAGTGGTCAAGATTTTGGCCACCCTGACTCTCCCATCCCTCCAAGGATTACACTCGGTCACTCTACCAGAAATCCAGACCAGGGGAGGAGAAACATCCCTGATCAAGACCAAGTCCCCCACTTTAATGTCGGAACTGGAAAGAAACCACTTCTGTCTCCGTTGCAAGGAAGTTAAATATTCCAAGTTCCACCGCTTCCAGAAAGAATTGCGAAGGGCTTCAAGTTTACGCCAAACAATAGGTAAATTAGAATCCCTGTAAGAATTGGAAAGGGGAGGAGGGGCAGAAAGAGAAGTGCCTATAAGGGAGTGACCAGGTGTGAGTGGAAGAAGGTCATCAGGGTCATTGGAAAGCGGTGTTAAAGAGCGAGAATTAACAACACCATCAATCACAAAGTAGCTAGAAGCTTTGGGAAATATAGCTCTAGTAAAGATTGCGATAGGATGCGAAAGGAGGATTAACAAGTTTAAACAAAGCGTATAGAAACAAGTACATCGATTAAGGATAAGAATATACCAAATAAACAAAGGAACTATGCGAGTAGGAGGCAAGAACGCCATAGGTAACAATCTAGTAGCCATAAACAATGACCTTAAGTTATAATAAGCATCAAAGGGGTTAATCAGAAAAATACTTAAGTCAGCGAGAAACGTGACGTGACAAGCATAAATACAATAACACATCGAATGTAACGACGAGAAAAAACAAGTTTGTTCATCAATGAACAATAAAGGTGCAAAATATGTAAGCAGAGTGCAATACATGAGCACGTAAAAAATATGCAACGATGTTATGAAACAGGAATCGAAGCAGCTATAGGATACGAGCGGGAGTAAGTGGGAGACATAGGCATGAACGACCTTGACCCACATAGTACAGCGAGATAAGGCATATAAATAGCTGCAAGAGTCCTTGACCGGAACAAGTTTATTTTGGTAATGAGGTGAGCAGCTTCTGAACTTACGGAAGCAACTCGCAAGACAATGGTTGGCAGTCAGCCAGAGTTGAGATAAGGAAAACTTGCTCTGACCTTTGGCAAGCATAAAGGAAATAAACGGCAGCTTGGCCTTACCCGACCTTGTATACAAACAAGATTGACAAACAAGCAGTTCGAAATAAACAAACAAAACTAGTTCAATCAGCTGTGACTTAAAGCGGAACCAGTAACACGTCATGCAGTCATCCGTAGCTTGGACGTGAAAAACCAATTTAGAGACATATGAAATAAAGTAAGAAATCAATTTCGCATAATTTGAGGATCACGGAATCCGACAATTTTCAACAGAAAAAGGCTTAATTCTTTCGAACAAAGAAGAGAAGCTGGGACATTGAGAAGGAGTTTATGCGTAAGAATAGTTATTCTAGATGCTAGGGAATTCAGATTTTCAAGCGGTTTCAAAAGCGGCTTCCGATTGTGAGGAAGGGGGAAGGAGCCGGTCGTGGCCATCCTACTAAATAGCGAAAGAAGTGAAACATAGCTTACAGCGAAATGATAGTGACTGATAGCCATGGTTTTACACAAGGGGAAGATAGTTTTCGATAGAAAGTTTAAGCAATTACCTGCTATAAAAATGACATGAGAAGGTAAACGAAGTAACCCAAGGCGAGGTGAACTTGAATTGCCATTTTGTGCAGAAATAAGGCAAAACCATTTAAACAACTTACAAAGGTGGCGTAGTTGTTTACAATAAGACATCGTTTCGGCAAGTGTTTTTCAAATGTATCGAGATCAGAAACATAAGCGTTCTCTTTTTCAGAAAAGGGATTTATATCAGCAGTAACAAAATGACATTGCGATTTAGCTTGAAGACTGTGATGTAGGATTTCACCAGTAATAACCCAACCAAAATCGGTGTCTCTGGCGGCCACGTTTGAAGATAACTTGCGAACCTGTTTACGAAGGCAATTCCAGAAAACATTGGCACTGAAAAGTGCATCAATGGGACCTTGAGCATTAAACTGAGGATCAGCTAACCTTAAGTGCGAAGGAATCTTTAAACCGTAAGTATTAATAGAGCTGCTAGGAGTGTCCTTGCCAATAATGGTAAGAATGAGACAGTTTAAGTTAAGATTGGTGTTTCTTTGACAAATGTCTCTGATTTTCAATTTTGAAGACTGCAAGGCTTGAGTTTTCAAATTGTCAATGCCGGATACATTGATAGAAGTAGGCGATGACGAAAGACCTAGTTTTTTAATTAACGATCGCGAAACAAAGTTGTGAGTTGAAGCGGAATCGAGAAGACCGCGGGTTCGAAACCAATTTCCAAATTTATCTTGGATTTCGAATTGTACAGTGGTCAAAAGGACTTGCGCACTGTGAGAAGTTTCGGCGTTAGAAATGCAGGAAGAAGCATTAGTTTGTTCGGAGCTGCTCTGCATGGAGTTTGAAGAAGCGGGTACTGGTGACCTCGATTGATCATGAACGTGCAATAAGGAATGATGCGGTTTTTTGCAATGAAAACAGAGGTTGGAAGACGTACAGTTAGAAGAAGAATGCTTAGGTGACAAGCAGTTGAAGCAATGTTTACTATTGAAGACAAACTTACTTCGGTCTTCGACAGACAATTCTTTAAAAGATTTTCAGGAGTACAAAGTATGAAACTTTTTACAGAGCGTGCATTTTAAAGGTTTGTTGAGCGGCCTCATATGTTCTCTTGGATGGTTGAAAGAAGCAGAACGGGGTTGCTTGTTCTCGACAGATGGGGGCTGATGACCATTTGAAGAGACGAGTTTTTTCTCAAGAGTGTGACACTGATGACTCGTTTCGACATTTTCGCACTAAAATGAGAGTGCTGTAAAGACTTGGCACCGGCTGTTGAGAAACGAGATGAGGTGTTCGAACGAGTATTCCTCCTTGCGAGTGAGTTCGATCTCCCAAGCCTTTAATGTCGAAAAATCGAATCTGGATGTAGCTAGATGAATAAGGATGGTGTCCCAAGTTTGGACTGGCTGCTTAAGTTGATATAACGCTCTAACATTTAATTGCATGGAGTCTAACGGGTCTCTTAAAGAGGTGACGTCATTAGGTTTGACGGCTGGCAGGTTGAACAGACAGCGGATGTGGCGAGCGACACACAAACGTAAATTACCATATCTCTCTTTAAGGAGATTAAAGGCGATGTGGTAGTTATCTGCGCTTAAAGGCAGTGACTCAACCAAGGCCAAGGCCTGTCCTTCCAAGGACGTACGCAAGAAGTAGAATTTATGAATGTCGAGAATATCATTATTTTCATGAATGAGGGAGCAGTAAAGTTCATAAAAGGAATACCATTCACCTTCCTGGCCTGAGAAGTGAGGTAGGCTTATCTTTGGAAGTAACGGTTTCGGTTTATCCTTGTGAACTGAAGCGGGTGCGAACTGGGCCGGATTGATGACCCTAGTGTCCGGTTCTGAGATACTGCGGATCAGTTGGTGGGCCTTGGTAATCCCTTCAAAATACAAGGGTTCAACCTCGTCCCGATCCGATTGAAGTTCTGGGCAAGCGGATTCAATCTCGGTTTGAATTTGATCGTAATAATCATAGAACCGTTCGTACAACTTTAGGCGTTGTGTCAAGATGTCTAGATCACACTCAGCGGGATTTATTTTGTTGAAGAAATTTCTAAATCTGGTGAGTTGCCCTTTATAGGAAGAACGTCTGGCAATGAGAGTTTCATCCTTTTCAGTAGGAGCAATGACGAAGCAAATAGATTAAAGTATAACTCACGCAACTGTGGAACCTTGGAAATGCTGTCAGGCTGGCAGCAGCAAATAAGTTTAAAGAAGGGGACACCCCAAAGGAGACAGGAAAGGCCTCTTTCCACTTCACAGGCTTTGCACGATGCAGTTATAGCTGAAAGATTCAAAGCAGATATTAATAATTTGTAAGGTATTGTCAAATAACCTTTTAAAACGAATAACAAATGACAAATGGACTCTCCCGGGTTTCTGGGACCAATTTTTTATTTTTTTTTGTTATGCAAATTGGGCAGGTCACTTACTGTGAAACCTGAAGAGAAAGTCAAAAGGAGTGTTCTAGACTTCCTATGTTAAAGTAGGAATCACGAGACAAATGGGGCAAGTTTCCCTTTCGTGAGACCAAGAAATAACTCACTCATGAGTTGAAAGAATTGTATTCCCTAATTAGAAGGGAGAAACAATGTAAGTTTGAAACGTGTACTCGACACGTATTTATGCAGAAGTTAGTTAATGTTATATAAGAAAAAGGGGAGGGCACTTCTATAGAGTGACACCTCGTTGAAAAAAGACTTAAAGTAACAACTTTATTATTATGGTTTGTTAGTAAAAGGTTTAGGAAAGATCAATTGGGATTGAGGATAAATGTTCATGGCCTTATTTATGGTAATCGGACGATCGCGACGCGGTAGAAATGTTGAACAAGCACTAGTTTTCACTATAGTCTGTTAATTGGATGAAAAATTCACTGTAGTAACACAGAAGTTTATGGCAAAAAAAGTTATTGCAATTGTGGAAAAAAACTGGTTGCACTAGGTAGGCGAGAGTCTATTGCTTGAGAAAGTTATAGATTGTCATTTCGTACGCCAGAGAAAATCCCAACGGAGGAAGAAAAGTTAGCTATTGAGCATTAAATAATAAGGAAGATCCTTAAGTTTGTGAAAGTATTCACACATGTGAGTGGAAAATACATGACGGCGTGACTGGTAGATTCTGCAAGGTTCCAGAGCAATTTTGACTGAAGAAAAGGCCAAAGTTATTCCAACGGTGGAACGAGCAAAATATTTTTATAGACAGTGGGTATTCATTGGTATCCCACGTTGTGAGAAGATTTCTCATTTAATTAGCTTAAGAAAAGCTACTTTCTATTAAGGTTGGCTTAGACAGACAAAAGCCCAACATGGTAAATCCCGCGAAGGATGATTATTGCCCCAAAATATAGTGATCTCACATTGCCTATAAAATTATCCTTAAAAGCATGTGGAAATTAAAACGATGAGAATGAGGTTAAAACCTGAAGTCTGTACTTATCTTTGCTGCATAGCGATGGTGAAGTTCCCTTTGAAGGTTTACATTAGAGTTCCAACATGGAGTGGAATGAAGAAAATGCCTCTTGAGCACAGGAGGCTGGCTCTAGTTGAGCCTTGACTGAGTCGACGGTCGACGTACAAGTGAGGCCCACTCAGCGAAGCGCAGAGGGACCAGGAAAGGGGAAAAGAGTGGGGGTAGGAGACAATAGGAAGACATATAAGCATCACCAACATACAAAAGTTAAATTCTCTTGAGGAAATGGTCTTCAAAGAGTTGATAGTAGGCGACGCTATCGCAGCCTGGTGGGTGAAAAAGTAGACGAAGTTCTCTTGATCACGGAGATGATAACTGGCGATGGTGACGAGATCTGGTGGCCAGATGGATAAGGACGTCCTCTTGTACAGGGAAGAATTGAGGAACTTCAGAGATTCGCTGCTAGATGACGCTAGGTGGGTCATGGAAGATATATATCTAGAACAGACTCACAAATGACATAAAAGACATGACCACCAAAGAGAAACTAGAAGATCACTGTTGGTGTTTGATAAAAAGGAAGGAATGAACAAGAAAAGAGCAATAAAAATATACTCTATCATACCGTGTATTCCTAGAATACACCACAGAGTTTTCTCAAGATTCATGTACGGGGTCGTGTTCAGTCCTGACTGCGTTACACAGCAAAGTTCGCTTAAAACAACATGCTCTAATGAATAGAAATGTTCATGACAGAGGCTATACGAGAAATAAAATGAATAACAAGTAGAATAAAAGAAATTTAATGACTGAAAAGGTATGTGCATAATAATAATAATAATAATAATAATAATAATAATAAATAAAAAGAAATCCTCCCTGACTTTCACCCCCTTAATAAATAATAATAACACTGAGCGGTAGGAACTCGCTCGTCACAAGAAGACAATGTGAATGCAGCTTCACATAAATGATAAAATCATAACATAAGCATTTGAGCAGTAAGAACTCACTCGTCACAACATATGGATACAAGTCCATTTTTCTCTGGTCAAGAAGTTATATAATGTGTGGTGTACTGCTCGTTAATAAGAAACTGAGTACTGATGCGAGTCCGTTTACAACTGAAACAGTCATGTTGCTTGCGGAGTTGCATCTTTTAAATCACACTACGGCTATGGGACCCACCCTTAACTAATACACTATAATTACTACTGACACAAGCAACATCTAATAATATAAACAGAATGAAGAATCTCCCTGAGATCCTAACTGTTGCCGGAGCACATAATGAACACAAAAAGAGCATGCCAGAAATCGGCCAAAACGCTCTCATCATAACTTGGGAACATAGCTTCGCGCACCCTAACTTGACACGGGTCATGAACGCGTAAAAATACACACACCAAAAATTGAACCAACAACAACAAAATACAAGCCTAACGGATGAAAAGCTATGTTTACATTTATATAAAACGCCAGACAAACACGAATTTCGGAAGCTCCCTTACAACTATGGACAGCACCCATTTAATCAATCAATACTCATTATAACCGATCAGGTTTTGTGAATTTTAAATAACATCTTAAATTGCAGTACAGGAAGCAAGCCTGTTACTAATGAAAAGTCACGTTATCTGATTTGAGCGCGCCCTTCTTGTATGAGTCAACACTGCCTCAATTATCTCTCTCAGACCCGCAAACTCGGTGCAGTTTCCCTCTGGAAACGTCAACATATCTCACCCATCCCCTGGATGGCAAGAAACACAAATATATACCACAAATTCAGTCTCGCGAGGTCATGAACTGGGCTAATGTGGAGCAAGACAGAATAATCACCATGATATATTCTCGCTAGCACATTATAAAAATCACACAGCGAACCAAAAGCTTGGACTGACTCTCATACGCACACACTGGGTCGGCTCAAAACAGATCAACACTACTGCGTCCATTGACACATTAACAAAAATACACAACAAAAACTCGGGTGCAAAGTGCCATCCCGTTCAAATCTGCTGGAAAGCAACTATAAAAATAATCCTGATCCGTCATAAAATTCTACTCACAAATAATCTTACCCTCCAAATTCTATTTTAATCTCAAAATTAATTCAGTTTCATTTTTGTTGTATGGCATACCTCCGAATAATAATGCTTGACCGCGATTTACGCAAGCGAACGCGAGCATGGGCTGCGCGACGCCCCGTAAAGTTGAACCAAATACAATCACAATATTTAAAAATTACGCAACGCTCGGCTAGTCCCATATCTAATGTGTCAGTAAAACAAAAACTAATAATCTACATTACCAAACAAGCAAACAAATATCTACAAAAATATGTCCCATAATACCATAGTTGATTTAATAAATAAATAAATTCATTTGTACTCAATCCTTTAAAACAGCGCCAGGAAAAACGTCTGCAGCCATCTCCTTTAAGATGTTTATCTGGTCATCGACATCTTCTGGCAAATGTCCTGCTGGTTCCCAGATCCGTTCTCGTTCTTAGACGTCATCTCGTGCTGAATTAAATAAAGTTTTGTCAGATACACACACGATATAATTCCTACTATATTCACCTATCAAGTACTATATTCCTTGACAGTCTATTTGGTGAATTATTTCGATGAACTGGTCCTACTGATAGTGCTGGGACTACAAATAAATCACTGAAGTTACAATTATAACTTGACGACACTGTTCCATGTTCAATAACATGAAAATATGCAGAGTATGAACCTTAAGTTCTCAGACGCACAAAAATAAGTCAGAGTGTTCCGTCCTCAGACGTACAAAAATGAGTGATTGAACGTTACGCCCTCAGACGCACGAAATAAGTGATGATCCTCGAAGCATCTTGGATCCTTATAAATGAAACTGACTAGGGTAGGTGTGGAAGGGGATTTATTAAAAAAATATTCCATAATAATTATCAGACTAGCATGCGATCGGTATCATTGAGTTCGTAGCAGTGTGGAGTTTACGATTATGCTGTAGCCGGCTCGAATCGATCGTGGAATTAATCTGTAGATAACTCCCGCGTTAATTTACCAGTGTGCGTAACCAAGCCGAGTTGCCGCTAAAACATGGCGTCTTGATATTATTGGCCCAGACTCTTGTATGTCTTTGCGCGCTTTTATATATTTTTCTGTAGTAGGGAGTGGTTAACAAGATGATAGACCAATTGCCTCGTAGCATTCGATTTCCTTCTTGGCGCCCACCTTACTAGCAACAGGCCATAATGTGCGTGCCCAAGCCGTCTTCCGCGCTAATAGTTGCACCTGTCCTATGTCTCAAGAATATATATACTTCTTCCTAAAATACCACAGGAGCTTAAACCATTGTGTCCTCTTGGCCACTGATTTCTCAATACTTCCCAACACCGCCTGGCTCTCATATCTGTTGTCTGTAGAAATGTATCAAAAGATGATGAATAATTATTAGAAACCTTTATACAGCCTGTGGATAAAGGGATCACAATCCCCCTGCATGGAAAAAATCGAACATAACAAATAGTCGATTTTTTTTACAAACACATAACATCTGTAATCCATTTCTGCCAATCCTAGAGAAATCTCCCTCTCATCAGTTTAGTCGAGGCCGCCACTGTCGTTGGAGTGTCAACACGCGCTCGTGTTTACTTCCAGCTTCCTCATTCATTCAGACATTCCCCAAGCCTGCCTGCTTGTCTGATCACCTGAGGCTAGTACCTCCCCTTTCCAGTGTCCTTATCTCTCTCGCTCGCTCTCTCACTGTGTCGTCATGTCAGAGCTCATTAGTGTTTGACAACAGCAGGCTGCTCCCTACTTTCTCGTTCAACTGACGTACTCACTGACCCACGTATAGTTGGATGTGCAAAAAGGAAGTCCATATATTTAATTTGCAGCATTATTTCTGCGTTCCCAAGGTTCACTAGTAAAATACAATTTTAAATTCGCCGCGTTGTAGACATACATTGTACCTGTACTCAATTCTTTCACTCTGTATGCGTTGTTACCAAGATTAAGTACAATACAGAAGGGGCCAATAAATTTTGGACTGAACTTGTTAAATACCTTCTTCTCTGGATCAGATGTCGCTGGCTTCCGTACTAATACAAGCTCGTTGACTAATAGTTCTCTGTGATACCTCTTATTTCTGACACGACGTAATCTGCGATCCGCCTGGTTTCTCATATGGACTCTCGTACTCTCAATTCTCAACTCATGACCAACCATGGGATCTTGTGGGCAATTGATGATGTTGCTCCACGATCTTACTGGATGTTCGTTCATGTGCAAGACCATGGGAATCTGGCCTGTCTATTCATGTCTAGTTGTATTCATACAGGTCTCTACATCTTTGATCCTGTCTACCCACTTGTGATGTTCATTGGGAATGAAGATCCTTAAGTATTTAGTAACACATTTTATAGCGCGTTCGCTTGGATTAGCTTGAGGGTGGCGAATGCTACTAAACATGTGTTTTACATCCAAGTCCTCCATACCTTTCTTGAATTCGGCGCTCGTAAAATAGCTTCCATGGTCCGACAATATTAACTCTGGTTTTCCAAGGATTGGAATAACTCTATTTCGAATACGATTGAGTACTTGTTTTGATGTAGTTTTCTGAATGGGGCAAGATACGACAAACTTAGAAAATACATCAATACACACTAGCAAGTGACGGCAACCTCGCCTACCTTTCGGGATTGGACCGAAACAGTCCAGGGCCACGAGCTCGCAGGGTTTCTGAGGTAGCAATGGTCTAGGATACTGCCTCATTAAGTAATTATTTGGCTTCGTCCTCTGACAAGGATCTCAAGTCTTTATTACGTCACAAATGGTAGTCCTCATTCGCGGCCATGTAAACGTTTCTCCTATGGTCGCCTGTGCCTTGTCTAATCCCACGTGACCGAAGCTTTCATGTATGTGCCAAGTAATTCCTCTTTGTAATGATGCAGGTACCATAATACGTAATTCGGTGTGTTCTTCATCTATCCATTTTTGCAGTAAATTGTTAAGGTAGACATATCTTCCTTCTCTGGCTTTTGCTTCTCTGTAGGCTGGGGTTGTTGCTGGTAATTCCTTCTTAAAGTACTGGATCATTTGGTACATCCACGGTTTTGCTTCCTGCTCTCGTCTTATCTCCCGTAATTCCTCCAAGAATGCATGGTGCTTTGCTGTTATCTCAATATGCTGTACTATCACTATTTCTTCGGTATCAGGCTCGGGGTTCCTGCTTAATACATCCGGAATTACATTCATTTTTCCTGGTCAATGTTCAATTTCGATGTTAAATTGTTGTATGTAGATGGACCAACGTGTCACACGCTCGCTAGCCATAGATGTCTTGAACAAGAACGTTAGTGCTTTGTGGTCTGTTCTAATAACAATGGGGTAACCATACACAATTCGTTTCCATTGTTTTAAAGCATGAAGTATTGCCAACAATTCGAGTTTCGTGACCGTATAGTTACGCTCGTGTTTACGCAATCTGCGGCTCACAAATGCTTAATAATCACGACGTTGAAGTTTAGCTGGATCTTCTTGGTATAACATTGCTCCTATACCAACCATGGAAGCATCCGCTTGGATAATAAATTTCCGTTGAAAGTCTGGATAACCTAGTTTGATACAATTTTCCAGTAATAATTTTGTCTCTTGAAATGATTTCTCACACTCAGCGTTCCAAAGCCATTTGTTGTTCTTCTTCAGCATTTCCTGTATAGGTGCTACGGTTTCAGTATACCCTGGGCAGTTTTCCTTAAAGAAGCCCGTCACACCAAGGAAAGCTCTGATATGTTTCACTCTCGTTGGTGTAGGGAAATTCTTTATTGCCTCTATCTTCGCAGGGTTTGGTCTCACTCCCTCCTGGTCAATGATGTGCCCCAAGTATAAAATCTCCTAGAAGAAATGGGATTTCTTCAAGTTTCTTCCCATGTTCAACCCCTAGTTGGATGTCACTGAGCCGCTCCTGAAATAGTTCTTCAAACTGACTATCGTTGTCCTCTCCTTTTGCTAGTAAGGCCCATATCTCCTGAGAGGCACTCTCTTCATTTAATTCCACAACAGCCACATCTATAAGGTCATCTTCCGCCTTTCGTGTCTCCTCTTCTGTCTCCTCTGCTATTGCCTCCAATGCCCATGAACTCACGTCTTTCCCGGTAGTGATTTCATCCATGTGTAAGCCCACATCCTTCAGTTTATCAAACTCCTTAAAACTGACTGTATTATTATGCAAATCTATGACTGCCTGGTAGTCACAAATGAAATTTGCACCCAGAATAATGTTAAAATTCATTTTAGCCATTATGATGAAAGTCTGTCCAAATATATGGTCTAATATATACAATTCTATAAATGCCTGACGTTTGCAAGTGACGGTGCGTACGGGAATAACGCCCCTCACCTTGAGTTGCGGTACTGGAATCACAGTGACCCCGTGGACGGCCAGCGTGGATGGACCAACTTACCGTTTATTCAGAGGTCCGCATCGCTTCCACAGCAAAATCACCTCCAGAAGACATGCCCCAACAGAAGAGCTCCAAAGGGGTAGAAGGAAGGTGGAGAAGGGGACAACGCACAGGCTATTCCACATACACCCCCCAATAACCAACAGAACTGCTGCCGACGAAAAAATACCACAACAGTTGTTTAAAAATTTAAAATAAAAATTTAATGTTAAAAGTTAAAAGAGCACCTCCACCAGAAACAGCACATGCATCAGCCAGCATTAAATTACAAAAATAGGCAAGAGACGGCTTAACATGCTTGCTTGCAAAGCAAAAAAAGGAAAAGAATTAAATTAAAATTAAAATGTTAAAGCCCAAAGATAAAAATAAAATTACAGGCATAATTAAATGAAAACGGCCTTGATAATTTAGTAGGACGCAATACCGACCGGACATGCAGAGACCAGGGCCATGATGCAAAACAAGAAATTTAAAATTAAATTAATAAAATAAAATTGGATCAGAAAATAAATCCATAATTTGCATGACGGAGAAAAACACACGAACATTCACCAAAACACAAAGTTAAACCAACAAGGATAATAAAAAAACATATTAAGTTAACACCACAACACGTTTGAGTTTCGCGGACGGCGCCAAGAGACTGCACTCGAGACCAGAATGCATTTCGGCAAAACAAAAACAAACATGGCCACAAAAACAGGAGACCGCATGTCAAATCGAAATTACGGCAAAGAATTTGCATTAAATTAATTTTAAAATCACCGGAAAGAAATGAAATGAGGAAAACAATTACATCTAAATACTATTAACATGAGTGTGGAGCATCGGATCGTAAAACAGATTAATAATATGCCAATCCCAAGATTGCCAAAAGAAAATAAATAATAATTTAAAACGTAAAATAAACTTAGAAATGTGTCTCCAGAAGGTACGACGAAAAAAAAAATTAATATATATATGGAAACATTATTAAAACATAACAAAATTTTAGGCCTACCAGGCGAAACAAAACACAAGATCAAACATTCATACAAGGCCCATATTGGAGCTCCCAAAATAAAATAAATAAAAAAACGTACCTTAAAACTTCACAGTGGAGACACAATAAAAATAAAATAATTCACACACAAACCAAATAACGTAATACGGCACTATATTGCCTGAAAATGGCCCACCCAGCACATGCTTCGTTTTGGTATCACAAGCACTGGTCTGTATCGAGATGCGTTTTTCATTTCGTACTTCTTCACTGCGAAACGATAAAATAATAGCCTGAAGAGCACAGGCAATTTGTTAGTAGAATTGGTATTTATATTTTGTATAAGCTGGGGGCCAAGGCCCCCCCCCCCCAGCCCACGAAGAGATACACTGTCACACCAGCTGGCCAGTTGCTTCTTAGACGACAGACAATGAACTCCACAAGATGGCGGAGAATCGCGTGTCAAAAACAGCATTGCATACATGTTAATTTAATTGTCCAATCACAGCTTGACACATCAAGCAACAATGTCATTATTAAGTAATTAATTTGGCGGTATCATGAATACACAGGCCTTTGTTTCATGACGTAGAATTTAATAAATAGCCTTCAAACATGACTGGAATAGGATGAGTTAATAAGGCACCCCAACACACTCTATCGGAGAAGAAGGAACCACGTGAAGAAACCCCGAAGTCCGACAGCAGCTGCCATTTCGTGTTCACAAACGGAACCAAGCGACCAGGCGGTCGTTTCAAAATGTCATGAGGTCACATCCAAGGGTAGATACATGTTTGAAAACGTTGGGACGGGCTCTTGCACGTAACAGTCTCCCTCCCTTAAGCGTGAACACCGTTCACGAATATGCCTAGGCATAGGCAGTACTCCTTAACTAGTCGATTCACCAAGCATGTTTCCAGAAGATAATGTTCACCAGTTAACTCCAATTGATGGACGAAACCGCATCGTTTTGGTTAGGAAGAGTGCAGGGTCAGATTATCAGTGAACGGATAATTGATCACCTCGCAAACCACTTAGTTAACAGCTTCACTGTGTTCATAAGTCTTCAGAAACTCAGAATACCAGCACCAGCAGTGCTTTCATAGTCCGAGACACGTTAGCTAAATTTTCAATAAGTCCAAAGTAGTTCGCTTTAAACGAAGTAGGTGGAAGCAATGTGCCAGATATCATTCGACGCGTGGGCAGCCATTTACAAAACAGAAGTTAATCTTATTTCAAAAAAAAGTTTACAGAAATTACAATTTCTTACTACATTTTACAAAAGAGAAACAAAGTTGAATTTAAATGAAGAAAATATTTCTGACCATGCCCTAGATCCGTGCTTACAAAATTTCATTAACATGTTTACCTTTTTACAGACGAGAAGTACCTTTCAAGATTACATGAGTTAAACGACTATACATTTAGAAGGAACTACGGTAGAGGAATGACCACTTAAATTCCCAAGGAATCATGTATATAAATTTTACCATGAGTTATGTCTCCCACCGAGTCCAACTTATCATGCTAGCATCTTTTATGGAAACATCAAAATTAGTTTCAAATTTACAATTTATCATTAAAAAACATGGGAATTACCCAACCGTTACAGTTTGTATCCCAGCAGAGTTTTCATATCCAGTTCAAAATTCCAGAAGGAACAGATGCCTGAAGGCCTCAATGAAGGTTAGGGATACTCTATATTATACAAAATCAGTTTACAAAATTTATGGTAGCATTTCCTCATTAGAAACCTCTCCACCTCGTTTAATGTGCGATAGATGCTCTCTGGAAATTTTGTTTGCCTTGGGGTTTCTAATAAGCAGAGTAACGGGAAACAGGAATGCCTCAACATAACACGGGCCTTTAAAACGAGGGGTCAACTTGCTTGAAACTAGATTACTGACGCCCTTGGGCTCGAAATTTCGGACGTACACAACATCTCCAATTTCCAAATCAGTTGGCTTGCGACAGGCATTGTGTCGCTTGGCAAGTTGGTCATGTGATACCTTAATATTCTCTCTAGCCTTGTCGAATTTCGCCCTCATATCCTCGGGAGTAAAACTGTCTGGAAGGAGATCGTGCAGGTTCCACAGATTAGACAATGGAGAATTAGCCATAAAGGAAAACATTAACGAAAAAGGGGTGGCTTGCGTGCTTTCATGCACGGCGGTGTTGAAAGCAAAATTGAGCCAATGCAAATTAGAATCCCACTTGGAATGGTCGTCGTGGTGGAAAGCAATCAGAGCAGAACGGAGATTACGATTGACTAGGTCAGCGAGAGGCGGGTTAGGAAAATAGGGAGTGGTGGTTACATGAGAAATAGCATAATCAAACAAGAATTGACGGAACTGATGAGATACAAAGCACTTGGCATTATCAGATACGGGGTACTGACATGGCCCAAAAGATGAAAAGATTGAATTAAGACACTTTATGACGGAACTGGTCGTAGCCTGTCTGGTGGGGAAAATCCAACTAAACCGGGTGAAACCGTCAGTGCAAACAAGCGCAAATTGGTTTCCCCGACCAGAGCGAGGGAACGGCCCAGCATGGTCGATAAAAAGCCTCTCCATGGGTCTAGATGCCGGTTCGGATGACAACAGGCCAATCTTAGTAGAAACCGGAGGTTTGCTAATACTACATGCAGCACAAATTCTAATGAGCCTCCTGATGTCGCCATCCATACTTTGCCAAATGAAAAACTGTCTGATTTTAGCTCGGGTCTTGAATACTCCTAGGTGGCCACCAATAGGAGATTCGTGATAGTAACGAAAGATTTCCGGAATGAGGACCGACGGGAGCAAAATTTTAGGTAGACGGTCATGACGAGAAGAACAACACAATACACCATCCTTTAGAGAGTAGGGCTTGATTACTTCACCAGAATTGATTCGGTCAATTAGGCTAGATAAGGAGGGATCTTCTTTCTGGAATCGTCTCACATATTCAAAAAGCACAGGGGAATTGCTGAGAACGACATTGACATAATTTACAGGTGATACAAGGTTTACGGGTTCACATCCCTGAATATCTTCTTCGGCTGTTCCCTCATACATGCGGCTTAATGAATCAGCTACCGCATTTTCGGACCCACGAATATGGTGGACAGTGAACTGGAATGACAGAATCCTAGTTGCCCATCGGGCAATCCTACCAGTTTTACGGGGTTTCCCTAAGACCCAGCTCAAGGCTTGGTTATCGGTCTCAAGGAGAAACTTAGTGTGCTCAAGATACATACGGAATTTTTCTAGAGCGAACAATACAGCTAAACCCTCAAGTACGTATATGGAATACTGCCTCTCTGCGTCCGTTAAGGTACGAGAAGCATATGCAATGGGTTGCCTACCCAGATCAGACTCTTGCAGTAGGACACAACCAACACCACGACCAGACGCATCAGTCTGCACAATGAACTGCTTCCCAAAATCCGGAATGGCTAACACAGGGGTGTTAGAGAGCGCAAGCTTAAGATCTTCAAAGGCTGCCTGCTGAGAGGGACCCCACTCAAACTTCACAGCCTTATTGCGTAATTGATTTAAAGGAGCAGCACGGTCGGCAAAGTTACTGATGAACTTACGGAAGAAGTTCACCATACCAATGTAACGAGCAACACCCTTGGCGTTCTTGGGCGGTTTAAAATCTCTGATGGCCTGAGTACGAGATTGGTCCACGGAGATACCAGATTCGGAAACAATATGACCCAAGAAGGAAATTTTGGGTTTGGCAAAGGAAACCTTGGACAATTCGACGGTAAGGCCAGCGTCACGCAACCGATCAAGTACAACCTTCAGATGATCAACGTGTTCCTCGAAGGACTCAGAATAGATCACCACATCGTCAAGGTAGTGGTACACAAACTTGAATTTAATTTCTGAAAACACCTTGTCCAGAAGTCTGCTCAACACAGCGGCTCCGGTGGATAGGCCAAACGGGACGCGGGCATACTCAAAGAGGTTCCAGTCAGTGGAAAAAGCAGTAACATGCCTGGATTCCGGGGAGAGGGGAATTTGGAAGTAAGAAGAATTTAAATCGAGGATCGTGAACACCTTCGCGTTGCGAAACCAACTAAAGCAAGTATGAAGGTCCGGCAAAGGGATGGATTGCAAAACAACTTTTTGATTAAGAGCCCTATAGTCGACCACCGGCCGAAAACCACCGTTAGGTTTTGGCACAAGGAATACAGGGGAGGAGTAGGCAGAGATAGAAGGTTGGATAACACCTTCCAACATCTTATCGATGATCTTACGAAGTTCAGCCATCTTGGGCGGGGCAAGACGATACGGGCTGGAACGCACCGGCACAGAATCGGTTAGCTCAATCTTGTATTCCATCAAATGGGTTACACCCAACTTGTCAGTAAATACATCACTATACCCCTGACATAACCTCTTAATGGCATCCTTTTGAAGACTCGTTAAATTTTCCAGATCGAGATCCTCAATAGTCACAGGTTCACTAACAGAATTGACAGCAGGAGAAGATAAAACCGGGTTAAATGATAATTTACTCTGCGGATTAAACTTAAACCATAAGTTGCGAGCACCAAAATCAAGAAGCATACCAACGTGTGACATGAAATTAGCTCCAATGACCACAGAACATGAAGATTTCTGGCAACAAAATATTTAAACTTCCAAGAAAAATTTAGAATATGAATTTTGACTGTCATACTACCCAAAATATTTAAGTTTGAACAATTTGCCGAAATAAAAGATTCATTGTTAGGCTCTAATTCAGGAAATTTGCAAACACTCTTCATAGATAAAAACCAGTCCTCGCTTATAAAGGATGCGACACTACCAGAATCAAGCAATGCAGAAACGGGCTCGTCATTAACACAAATTTCAATAAACAGGGATATTCCTTTAGCCACAGGAGAAATTCCAAAATCATTACTCACTCTAAAACGATTACAATTAGATGACGAGGACACCCGCACTACAGGTTTCACATTATGTTTAGAATTAGGCTGACTTGCCACGACATTGCTCACCGACAGGTTAGGTAGGTCAGCGACATAAGCAGAATTAGCACGTGAAGATTTAGTTTTCAACGAGTTATCAAGACTTTCATTGGTAGGGCGACCAGAAACTTCACAGGGTTTTCCCAAATTCACATGCACAGAAATATCCTTAGAAGTAACACCCGAGTTGGTCTCCACAACATCCCGTCATTGGCGATACACAACCAGGTTACTCGGACACACCTTCTTGACATGTCACACGCCACCGCACGTGTGGCACTTAATATTGGGTCTTAAGTGGAACATAACCTTAGGCGGGGGACGAGACATCAAGGAAGGAGGGGGACGAGACATCAAGGAAGGAGGAGGAACATTAGCTACACGAAGGCAATCTGCATGTTTCACAGCCATAGCCTCTATACGACCTGTTTCAGCTCGACAAATGACGAAGGCCTGGTACACATAGTCATGTATGACCTATATTGAGGCGAAAACCCATTTGCAATCGATGACACCAACTGTCGTTCAGTTAAAGGGGATGCAAATACCTGGGCATATACCTTGATGTCACTGACATAGTCGCTAAGGGACTCGTCCAACCTTTGGACACGATATAAAAACCTTTGCTCGAGAGCACTAAGGGCACTCGCAGGGACAAAAAAAAACACAACACTTCCCTAATAAACATGGCTAAGGACATGCGGAGGTGGATAGCTTCAATTAGCTTATCGCGCAGCATACCGGATGCAACAGGATACAAAAGTTGAAAAATCTGAATTTCCGACATCCCAAATATCGAGGCATGGTTACCCAATTCGACCACTTGTTTTAAAAATAGGACCACTTGGGTAACGTCATCTAGGTTGAAACTCTTTAACTTAGTTAAGAAACCAGAAATAGGATGAGGAATCGACCCATAATTAACGGTAGGCGAGAATGTAGCATTTGGAAAAGAGACATTGTTACCAGGGTAGCCCGCTCACACACCCTCTACAGGAGACAAAACATTTACATTACTAGAGAAGGAACTGGGATGCAACAGGTCGGCAGTACCCAGGAAATCATTAGGTGACTTAACATGAGAAGAATGACCGTATGCAGGGTTAAGTGGTATGGACGAGCCAGAGCCAGACAATAGAGGGGCAGGCAAACCACTACTAGAAATCGATCCCAAAACCTCAGACCTAGTAAACAGAGGTGATTCACGTTCAACCCCAGAAGAACTCTCCAAATTCACAAGGTTATCTCTTAAGTCAATTAAATCGAAAACACTATTATTGTCGGCCATTTAAAAAAAACACAGAATGCAGACAGACAATACAGAAGGAAATAAATTTTAGGAATTACGAGGACAGTTTACACTTTCACAACAATACCATAACTACCAATTACCAACACCATATTATACAAGATCATGCACAATGCTGCCCAGAACTGCATACGTCACCGCCTGCTTGGCTCGAGAACAGGAAGCTAAATTACGAAAATTTGCACAAAACACATGGCGAACAGCTTCAGACAGGGCTCCAGGATGCCTTCACTCGTAGCATGTAGGCTATCAGAATATTAACAAATCCACATTTCCCATGCCAAGAACACATGCCAGCCACTTACCGAGCTTCTTCTTCAGTGAGGATGTTGTATACAAACAGGATATCATACAGCAGCAAACACCTCGCTTTAAACAGAACATTTACATCTCATCACATGGATATTCACAGGCAAACATGAAATTAAACAAACGACAAGGTTTAGCTTTACATAACATCAAGTGCACTGCTATGACAGATCCCATCAACAACCGCTCCATCAGCATCAGAAGGGTCCATAAAACGAGCCTGCGGGTATTGAGGAGGGGATAGTTACGGAAGCGAACTCGAGCTCGGTCTGCTACCAAATTGACCCCGTGGACGGCCAGTGTGGATGGGCCAACTTACCGTTTATTCAGAGGTCCGCATCGCTTCCACAGCAAAATCACCTCCAGAAGACATGCCCCAACAGAAGAGCTCCAAAGGGGTAGAAGGAAGGTGGAGAAGGGGACAACGCACAGGCTATTCTACAGACAACCCCCAATAACCAACAGAACTGCTGCCGAAGAAAAAATGCCACAACAGCTGTTTAAAAATTTAAAATAAAAATTTAATGTTAAAAGTTAAAAGAGCACCTCCACCAGAAACAGCACATGCATCAGCCAGCATTAAATTACAAAAATAGGCAAGAGACGGCTTAACATGCTTGCTTGCAAAGCAAAAAAAGGAAAAGAATAAAATTAAAATTAAAATGTTAAAGCCCAAAGATAAAAATAAAATTACAGGCATAATTAAATGAAAACGGGCTTGATAATTTAGTAGGACGCAATACCGTCCGGACATGCAGAGACCAGGGCCATGATGCAAAACAAGAAATTTAAAATTAAATTAATAAAATAAAATTGGATCAGAAAATAAATCCATAATTTGCATGACGGTGAAAAACACAGGAACATTCACCAAAAACACAAAGTTAAACCAGCAAGGATAATAAAAGAAACATATTAAGTTAACACCACAACACGTTTGAGTTTCGCGGACGGCGCCAAGAGACTGCACTCGAGACCAGAATGCATTTCGGCAAAACAAAAACAAACATGGCCCCAAAATCAGGAGACCGCATGTCAAATCGAAATTACGGCAAAGAATTAGCATTAAATTAATTTTAAAATCACCGGAAAGAAATGAAATGAGGAAAACAATTACATCTAAATACTATTAACATGAGTGTGGAGCATCGGATCGTAAAACAGATTAATAATATGCCAATCCCAAGATTGCCAAAAGAAAATAAATAATAATTTAAAACGTAAAATAAACTTAGAAATGTGTCTCCAGAAGGTACGAAGAAAAAAAAATTAATATATATATGGAAACATTATTAAAACATAACAAAATTTTAGGCCTACCAGGCGAAACAAAACACAAGATCAAACATTCATACAAGGTCCACATTGGAGCTCCCAAAATAAAATAAATAAAAAAACGTATCTTAAAACTTCACAGTGGAGCCACAATAAAAATAAAATAATTCACACACAAATCAAATAACGTAATACGGCACTATATTGCCTGAAAATGGCCCACCCAGCACATGCTTCGTTTTGGTATCACAAGCACTGGTCTGTATCGAGACGCGTTTTACATTTCGTACTTCTTCACTGCGAAACGATGAAATAATAGCCTGAAGAGTACAGGCAATTTCTTAGTAGAATTGGTATTCATATTTTGTATAAGCTGGGGGCCAAGGCCCCCCCAGCCCACGAAGAGATACACTGTCACACCAGCTGGCCAGTTGCTTCTTAGACGACAGACAATGAACTCCACAAGATAGCGGAGAATCGCGCGTCAAAAACAGCATTGCATACATGTTAATTTAATTGTCCAATCACAGCTTGACACATCAAGCAACAATGTCATTATTAAGTAATTAATTTGGCGGTATCATGAATACACAGGCCTTTGTTTCATGACGTAGAATATAATAAATAGCCTTCAAACATGACTGGATTAGGATGAGTTAATAAGGCACCCCAACACACTCGATCGGAGAAGAAGGAACCACGTGAAGAAACCCCGAAGTCCGACAGCAGCTGCCATCTCGTGTTCACAAACGGAACCAAGCGACCAGGCGGTCGTTTCAGAATGTCATGAAGTCACATCCAAGGGTAGATACATGTTTGAAAACTTTGGGACGGGCTCTTGCACGTAGCAACAGGACTATTCTGACTCCGTCCCAACGCTCGAACCAAAGCCTCCGATACAAGACTGATTTGTGACCCCGTGTCAACTAAGCATCTCACGTTAATTCCACCAATCTTGGCATAAATAATAGGTAATTGTTTGATATCATCGTTCCGTGGCTTTACAATCTCCTCCAGGCAATCTTCCGGCAAAGCTATCCATTCTTGTATGTGTGCCACGACCCATCCTTCTTCACGATCCGGCTGTTGCTGTCTCAGGGTGAGTCCTTTTTCAATTATTGGGATTCTTTTACAACCCCCGTGACTACCATCATCCTTCTGTCGCTTATTTCCCTGGCGTTCTTCCTGCTTCAATAAACTCTCGGCCCCCTCAATGTGAGTGTCTGGATTTGACCTCCTATTAATTGCATGTTCCCAATGTTTTTGTTCGTCCCCTCCATTAGCGTGTAATTCTTCCAGGTAGCGCTGCGATTAGGCGTGCCTGTCATTCCAATCATTTCTATAATTCTGATAGTCCCCCTGGTTCTGATATCTTCTTTCACGCCACTGTCGATTATCATTACTGTTATTTTCGTAACGTCTGTAGGGTCCCTCATTTCTCCTATTATTTCTCCATTGTTGATATCCTCGCTGCTGATACCTATTGTTGCCCAGGGTCTGTCTATCATTATTATTTTCATGACGCTGGTCTGACCTATTTTCGTCACCCTCCTGACCTCGTCTTGGTGTTGTTGACACACATGTATTTGTGGCCTGCGACCTGGTGTGTATTTGAGCAGGTTTAACCACCTCCGTTGTGTTTACAAGTTCCAGCTGTCGCCCCCCTCTTTGCTGAAAGTGAGATGTTGTCTCGTCAATCTGACTTAAGATTTGTTCGGCTCGAACCGCTGTGTCCACGTTTGTTGCTACTAACACCTTCTGAACATTTACTGGCAACTGCCGTGCAATCGTCATAACCAGCTCCGATTCTTCTAAAGGGTGATCAAGATCCCGAAATTTCAACAATTGTAGCAAAAAGAAATCTGAATATTTCGTCTGCTGAGTCGACTGATATTTTCTCGAATAAAGTTCCATCCTGAGACTTTGTTGTAGAGAAGCCGACCAATATTTTTTAAGGAACGCATTCTTGAAATCGTCCATCCCTCCGAAAGTATACTTGAAGCTCAAGAACCACGTAAGTACATTTCTCGAAAGAAATCGTTCCATCAGTCTTCAACGACGCGCGGGCGGTATATTATTATCATTAAAATATTCATCCATCTCTTTCAGATACGCCTTCGGTGTGACACCAGAATTTTCTGTGAATTTATTAGGTTTAAATTCATTTGATCGAATTACTTGTACTACTTGAGGGTGCTGATAGCCATGTTGAGGAGTAGAGGTTCCTCCAACGTTGTTGTAAAATCCCTCTGTGTTAGTCATTAATGTGCTACCCGTCAGTCCGTGGCAACTCTCCGCACTAATTGCCCCCTGGCTCGTTGAGCCAACTTCCGTATCTTTAGCGTGCGCTGTCTGAAATAACATGTTCTGTCCTAATGAACGTAACTCTGGTTTTATGATTCGGTCCGACTGTTCTTTCATTTTACTCTTGATTTCTTCCTTAAGTGCTTTAATGCGCGTATGATTATCATCGACGGTCTTTATGATTGTTAACCGTTCTTCTTTAGATTCGCTGCTCATCTTACGCCAATCCTTTCTGATGCTATCTTTAATCGCTCCCAGTTTTTCTTCAATCTGCTGTTTTGTGTCCTCCTGATTCGATTCTATCTTCTCAAGCCTGTCTTCTAGACGTATATTATTCTCATCTATCGTACTCTTTAAATTATCCTGGTCCGATTCTAGGTTTTGCCATCGCTCTGCTGATTGTATTTCTAATTTATCCATGTCCTTTATTAGGCCCGTAATGCTTTCATTTACTGCTGACAATTGTCCCTGGATAAACGTAGAAACCTCCTCCATTTTATCAAATCGCTTTTCAAGACCATCCTGTGCCGTTTTAATCTCACTGTTATTTACCGTGCATGCTAATTCTATCTGAGCTAGTTTTGCTAATACAGTTTCGTCCAGATCATTTAATTTACGGTTGAAGGTGTCCTCTAATTTTTGTATCTGACCTAGCTGTTTGTCATTATTCTTACTTATATCAAGCGCGAATTGAATCATCTGCTGTGTAGTGTATTCTTTCATTTCTGCAGATAATGTGGCTAACTGACTCGTATTTCTACTTTCTTGCGCTTCTAATTGTTTGTTTATATTTTAATTTACTTGCGCTTGTAATGAGTTACCCTGTTCAATTAATTTAATTTCTAATGACTCACTCTTTTCGGCTAATTGTGAATTCTGTTCAGATATCTTAATGTCTAATTTTTCACTCTGTTCGGCTAATTGTGCATTCAGTTCAGATATCTTAATGTCTAATTTTTCACTTTGTTCCTTTAATAGTTTCAGGGTTCATGCCGTAGCACTTTCAATGATCGCCTGGATCTCTGCGACTGCTGCCATTATCACACACAAAAATATATATCACTGAGAAAACAGGAGGATGGCATGCAAACGTCCCCCTGACACACACATATATAATTCTTGACATACATTTACTTCATTTGACCATATTCAGTTCATTTACACTTATTCCCCTTAATCCCGCAAATCAATCATCACTGAATGGTTCTAATTTTACTTAATAAATTTTTAACCCCGCACATGGAATACTATCCAGATCTGATGTTAACACTGACTAATTAACAAAGTATTAATTGTCATTTAAGGCTACCAGCCTCCTAACATATTCATGAGTTTGACTTTCTAAACAAGTCTAATTATATATTTAACCAATGGGCGCCCGATTTCACGTACATTACTTTACTAATTATATCAATAAACAAAACGTGAATCGTATTTTAACTTGCAAACTCGTGATTCTACTGCATATTCCATTTTCTTGGCGGTATTTCTCTTCACCGTATTTACGTTAACAAAATATCACTTCCGGTGATCTCAAACAGTCAAAAACAGCGAAAGACCAAATGTAGGGTAACAGCTTGTTTATGATCCGCTAGAAAAGCCCAAAACAACGAAACGCTCCACGGTATGACACCAGATTATCTATGCTGTATATCCTCCGTGTTCTAGCAGTGAACTAGCAACGAACTAGCCCCACTTGGCGCGCCAGCTTGTCTGTGCACCCTTCAATAAAGCATGGTTTTCTCAAGATTCATCTACGGGGTCGTGTTCAGTCCTGTCTGCGTTACACAGCAAAGTTCGCTTAAAACAACATGCTCTAATGAATAGAAAGGTTCATGACAGAGGCTATACTAGAAATAAAATGAATAACAAGTAGAATAAAAGAAATTTAATGACTGAAAAGGTATGTGCATAATAAAAATAATAAATAAAAAGAAATCCTCCCTGACTTTCACCCCCTTAATAAATAATAATAACACTGAGCGGTAGGAACTCGCTCGTCACAACAAGACAATATGAATGCAGCTTCACATAAATGATAAAATCATAACAAAAGCATTTGAGTGGTAAGAACTCACTCGTCACAACATATGGATACGAGTCCATTTTTTTTCTGGTCAAGAAGTTATATAATGTGTGGTGTACTGCTCGTTAATAAGAAACTGAGTACTGATGCGAGTCCGTTTACAACTGAAACAGTCATGTTGCTTACGGAGTTGCATCTTTTAAATCACACTACGGCTATGGGACCCACCCTTAACTAATACACTATAATTACTATTGACACATGCAAGATCTAATAATATAAACAGAGATCCTAACTGGTGCCGGAGCACATAATGAACACAAAAAGAGCATGCCAGAAATCGGCCAAAACGCTCTCATCATAACTTGGGAACATAGCTTCGCGCACCCTAACTTGACACGGGTCATGAACACGTAAAAATACACACACCAAAAATTGAACCAACAACAACAAAATACAAGCCTAACGGCTGAAAAGCTATGTTTACATTTATATAAAACGCCAAACACGAATTTCGGAAGCTCCCTTACAACTATGGACAGCACCCATTTAATCAATCAATACTCATTATAACCGATCAGGTTTTGTGAATTTTAAATAACATCTTAAATTGCAGTACAGGAAGCAAGCCTGTTACTAATGAAAAGTCACGTTATCTGATTTGAGCGCACCCTTCTTGTATGAGTCAACACTGCCTCAATTATCTCTCTCAGCCCCGCAAGCTCGGTGCAGTTTCCCTCTGGAAACGTCAACATATCTCACCCATCCCCTGGATGTGAAGAAAACACAAATATATACCACAAATTCAGCCTCGCGAGGTCATGAACTGGGCTAATGTGGAGCAAGACAGAATAATCACCATGATATATTCTCGCTAGCACATTATAAAAATCACACAGCGAACCAAAAGCTTGGACTGACTCTCATACGCACACACTGGGTCGGCTCAAAACAGATCAACACTACTGCGTCCATTGACACATTAACAAAAATACACAACAAAGACTCGGGTGCAAAGTGCCATCCCGTTCAAATCTGCTGAAAAGCAACTATAAAAATAATCCTGATCCGTCATAAAATTCTACTCACTAATAATCTTACCCTCCAAATTCTATTTTAATCTCAAAATTAATTCAGTTCCATTTTTGTTGTAAGGCATACCTCCGAATAATAATGCTTGACCGCGATTTACGCAAGCGAACGCGAGCATGGGCTGCGCGTCGCCCCGTAAAGTTGAACCAAATACAATCACAATATTTAAAAATTACGCAACGCTCGGCTAGTCCCATATTTAATGTGTCAGTAAAACACAACTAATAATCTACATTACCAAACAAGCAAACAAATATCTACAAAAATATGTCCCATAATACCATAGCTGATTTAATAAATAAATAAATTCATTTGTACTCAATCCTTTAAAACAGCGTCTGCAGCCATCCCCTTTAAGATATTTATCTGGTCATCGACATCTTCTGGCAAATGTCCAGCTGGTTCCCAGATCCGTTCTCGTTCTTAGACGTCATCTCGTGCTGAATTAAATAAAGTTTTGTCAGATAGACATACGATATAATTCCTACTATATTCACCTATCAAGTACTATATTCCTTGACAGTCTATTTGGTGAATTATTTCGATGAACTGGTCCTACTGATAGTGCTGGGACTACAAATAAATCACTGAAGTTGCACTTATAACTTGACGACACTGTTCCATGTTCAATAACATGAAAATATGCAGAGTATGAACCTTAAGTTCTCAGACGCACAAAAATAAGTCAGGGTGTACAAAAGTGAGTGAATGAACGTTACGCCCTCAGACGCACGAAATAAGTGATGATCCTCGAAGCATCTTGGATCCTTATAAATGAAACTGACTAGGGTAGGTGTGGAAGGGGATTTATTAAAAAAATATTCCATAATAATTATCAGACTAGCATGCGATCGGTATCATTGAGTTCGTAGCAGTGTGGAGTTTACGATTATGCTGTAGCCGGCTCGAATCGATCGTGGAATTAATCTGTAGATAACTCCCGCGTTAATTTACCAGTGTGGGTAACCAAGCCGAGTTGTCGCTAAAACAAGGCGTCTTGATATTATTGGCCCAGACTCTTGTATGTCTTTGCGCGCTTTTACATATTTTTCTGCAGTAGGGAGTGGTTAACATGATGATAGACCAATTGCCTCGTAGCATTCGATTTCCTTCTTGGCGCCCACCTTCCTAACAACAGGCCATAATGTGCGTGCCCAAGCCGTCTTCCGCGCTAAAAGTTGCACCTGTCCTATGTCTCAAGAATATATATACTTCTTCCTAAAATACCACAGGAGCTTACACCATTGTGTCCTCTTGGCCACTGATTTCTCAATACATCCCAACACCGTCTGGCTCTCATATCTGTTGTCTGTAGAAATGTATCAAAAGATGATGAATAATTATTAGAATCCTTTATACAGCCTGTGGATAAAGGGTTCAATATATAATCCAAAATTGACTCATCAACCCAGGGCTCAAACCACTATACCTAGAAAGCTGAAATTTTTCATGTTGATTTATCCGAGTATGTAGAGGCTCACTAAGAAACGGTTTTTCAAAATTCAATTTCTAAGTGACCTTTTTCGGCCCTCTGGCACTGAGCAAGGACAGTCCGTACAAATATCAGATTTAGCTCATTTTAAGCCGCCAGATACGAGACACAATACTCGGAGGTCCTGTAGGGACACCGAAACACAGTCTTTAAATTCCTAAAATGAACGGATTCGGAGATATTCCCAAATACCTGTGTTCCCTCGAGGAAACAGATCAACGTTACTATGGCAACCGCTGAAATTTCGCAGACCGGGGATAGTTTACTGGCAATATCTCGAAAACCGTTCGTTTTAGGGCCTTAAAACGCGGAGATCTCTTCCCACTTCTTAGAAGTGGAAACTACGAACTTTGCTCCTCGCATTGATACGCACAGAATGAGCTATATTACATATTTCTACGAGCAAATCGGCTTGGAATGTCTCATCTATTATATATAATCCAAAATTTACTCATTAACACAGGGCTCAAACCACTAGACCTAGAAAGCTGACATTTTGCATGTCGGTTGATCCGAGTATGTAGAAGCTCACTAAGAAACGGTCTTTGAAAATTCAATTTGTAAGTGTCTTTTTTCGGCCCTTTGGCTCTGAGCAACCAAAATTTACTCATAATCGCAGGGCTCAAGCCACTAGACCTGGAAACTACGAACATTGCTCCTCCCATTGATACGCGGAGAATGAGCTATATTCCATATTTCTACGAGCAAATCGACTTGGAAAATCTCATCTATTATATATAATCCAAAATTGACTCATCAACGCAGGGCTCAAATCACTATACCTAGAAAGCTGAAATTTTTCATGTTGGTTGATCCGAGTATGTAGAGGCTACTAAGAAACGGTTTTTGAAAATTCAATTTCTAAGTGACCTTTTTCGGACCTCTGGCACTGAGCGAGGACTGTCCGTACAAATATCAGATTTACCTCGTATTAAGCCGCCAGATACGAGAAACAATACTCGGAGGTCCTGTAGCGACCCCAAAACACAGTTTTTAAGTTCCTAAAATGAACGGTTTCGGAGATATTTCCAAATACCTGTGTTCCCTCGAAGGAACAGATCAACGTTACTATGGCAACCGCTGAAATTTCGCAGACCGGGGATAGTTTTCTGAAAATATCTCGAAAACCGTTCGTTCTAGGGCCTTAAAACGCGGGGTTCGATTCCCATTTTCTAGAAGTGGAAACTACGACATTGTTCCTCCCATTGATACGCACAGAATGAGCTATATTCTTTATTTCTGCGAGCAAATCGACTTGGAATGTCTCATCTATTATATATAATCCAAAATTTACTCATAAACTCAGGGCTCAAGCCACGAGACCTAGAAAGCTGAAATTTTGCATGTTGGTTGATCCGAGTATGTAGAGGCTCACTAAGAAACGTTTTTTTTAATTCAATTTTTAAGTGACCTTTTCCGTCCCTTTGGCACTGAGCAAGGACTGTCGGTACAAATATCGGATTTAGCTCATTTTTTGCCGCCAGATACGAGAAAAAATGCTGGGAGGTCCTGTAGGGACCCCGAAACGCAATTTTTAAGTTCCTAAAATGAACGGTTTCGGAGATATTCCCTAATAATTGTGTTTCCTCGAAGAAACAGAACAATGTTACTATGGCAAGCACTGAAATTTCGCAGACCGGGGATAGTCTTCTGGAAATATCACGAAAACTGTTCGTTTTAGGGCCTTAAAACGCGGGGTTCGGTTCCCACGTCCTAGAAGTGGAAACTACGACATTGTTCCTCCCATTGATACGCGCAGAATGAGCTATATTCCATATTCCTACGAGCAAATCGACTTGGAAAGTCTCATCTATTATATATAATCCAAAATTGACTCATCAACCCAGGGCTCAAACCACTATACCTAGATAGCTGAAATTTTGCTTGTTGGTTGATCCGAGTATGTAGAGGCTCACTAAGAAGCGGTTTTTCAAAATTCAATTTCTAAGTGACTTTTTTCGGCCCTTTGGCACTGAGCATCCAAAGTTTTCTCATCAACGCAGGGCTCAAACTACTAGACCTAGAAAGCTGAAATTTTTCATGTGGATTGATCCGAGTATGTAAAGGCTTACTAAGAAACGGTTTTTAAAATTCAATTTGTAAGTGACCTTTTTCGACCCTCTGGCTCTGAGCAAGGGCAGTCCGTACAAATATCAGATTTAGCTCATTTTAAGCCGCCAGATACGACAAACAATACTCGGAGGTCCTGTAGGGACGCTGAAACACAGTTTTTAAGTTTCTAAAATGAACGGTTTCGGAGATATTCGCAAATACCTGTGTTCCCTCGAGGAAACAGTTCAACGTTACTGTGGCAACCGCTGAAATTTCGCAGACCGGGGATAGTTTTCTGACAATATCTCGAAAACCGTTCGTTTTAGGGCCTTAAAACGCGGGGTTCGTTGCCCACTTCCTAGAAGTGGAAACTACGACATTGTTCCTCGCATTGATACGCGCAGAATGAGCTTTATTCCATATTTCTACGAGCAAATCGACTTGGAAAGTCTCATCTCTATATATATAAAAATGAAAGTTTGTCTGTTTTTCTGAATTTCCACGGAAATTTGCGATATTTGCGCGTTTCAGACTGCTTTATGATGGTTGCGCGCAAAAATAAAATTTTTGTCTGTCTGTCTGTTTGTTTGTTTGTTTGTTTGTCTGTGGACAATTTTTGTGTCCTTATAACTCGAGAACGGCTGAGTGGATCAACGTAAAATTAGATACAGATATCCTTCAGAGGCACAACACCATTCATTGATGTAACTCTTCTCCATACCTCTCATAAAAGGGGCCTTACCCCCTTAAAATACATGCTGATTTAGGCGTAGAAGGGTGAAACAAAGCTCATTTTCAGCCCCTCAATGAGAGAAACGAAACTCGGGGGAAAACAACATTTTAAGGCCCTAAAACCAACAGTTTTTGAGATATTCCCAGAAGACTAATTTCACTTAATAAATTAATGAAAGAATGCATGCCGGTAACCATGGCAACTGAATCTAAGAGGTCCGTCTATTTCTGTATGACGCGATGCAATTCCATTTATTACATTACTGTGAAGGTTTGCAAACGGCTATAAGGTTATAACGGATCCAAATTAAGCTGAAATATTCATCAATACCTACAATGCGCTTAAGGGGCCAAGGGGTACTCTAGAATTTTTTCACGCGATTTACACGTGCGGGTATGGTACGGAAGGTCAATTATATCCCTTCTCTATTATATAAAAATGAATGTTCGTCTGTCTTTTTCTGCATTTCCACGGAAATTTGACATATTTGCCCGTTTCAGACTGTTTTGTGAGGGATGCACGCAAAAATATTTTTTTTGTCTGTCTGTCTGTTTGTGGACAATATTTTGTGTCCTTATAACTCGAGAACGGCTGGGTGGATTAACGTAAAATATGATGCAGATATCCATCAGAGGTACGACACTAATAATTGATGTAACTCTTCTCTGTACCTCTCATAACAGGGGGTCTACCCCCCTTAAAATACAAGCTGAAATAAGCGTAGAAAGGTGAGACAAAGCTCATTTTCAGCCCCTCAATGTGAGAAACGAAACTCGGGGGCCCTAAAAGAACCCCGAAAACCACATTTTAAGGCCCTAAAACTAACATTTTTCGAGATATTTCCAAAAAACTAATTTCACTTAAAAATTAATGAAGGAATGCTTGCCGGTAACAATGGCAACAGAATCTCAGGGGTCCATCTATTTCTGTTAAACGCAATGCAATTCCATTTATTATATTACTGTGGAGGTTTTCAAACGACAATAAGGTTATAACGGATCCAAATTAAGCTGAAATATTCATCAATACATGTAATGCGCTTAAGGGGTCAAGGGGTACTCTAGAATTTTTTACGCGATTTACACGCGCGGGTATCGTACGGAAGGTCTATTATATCCCTATCCCTATATTGTTATATTATTATTATTACTATTATTTTAATTATCATTATTATGGCGTACAACGACGAGACAAACTCATTTTCAAAACCTTGGTGTCAGAAACAAAACTCGGGGCCCCTCAAGAGCCGTAAAGGGTCCCCGAAAATTATATTTTAAGGCTATAAACCCTACAGTTTATTAGATATTCCCAGAAAACTAATTCCATTTAATAAACTAAAGAAGGAATGCAAGCCACTAACCATGACAAAAGTATCTCAAGAGGTGGCATCCAACTTTCCATCTATTTCTGGAATAAGTAATGCCACTCCATTTATTACATTTCTGTGAAAGGTTGCAAATGGCTATAAGGTTATCACGGAACCAACTAAAACTGTAAAATTCATCAATGCGCTTAAGGGGTTCAAGGAGTAGCCTAGATTTTTTCACACGATTTACACGTGTGATATGTCGTACAGAAGGTCTATTATATCTCCAAACAGCAACATTATTTTCAAAAATTCCTGATTTGAAATAGTAGACAGTTTTTTGCTGATTTTAGGAATTTGGGCCATTGGAGGCTAATGAAAACTCATGCACCACAAGCCTTTATAATTTATAAAAGTTGGGCACTTGACACAACGGTTAAGGTCAGTTCGTATGTGACGTGTATTGCGATTCGTCTACGAGGTTTTCAATTTTATTTTCACGCCAGGAAGAACACGTTAGGTAAATTTAGTTTGAGAGCACATTTTAGCAAATCATTTTTCTTTGCCAACAAACAGGTTCCAAGCCTCTAAACATTGCAACAGTAGATCAATTGGTAACATCTGGTTATTAATACCGAAGACCGTTCGAAGAATGTGTACTTCAGCTAGTCTATTATATATAATCCAAAATTGACTCATCAACCCAGGGCTCAAACCACTATACCTAGAAAGCTGAATTTTTGCTTGTTGGTTGATCCGAGTATGTAGAGGCTCACTAAGAAACGGTTTTTCGAAATTCAATTTGTAAGTGACTTTTTTCGGCCCTTTGGCACTGAGCCACCAAAATTTACTCATCAAGGCAGGGCTCAAACTACTAGACCTAGAAAGCTGAAATTTTTCATGTTGATTGATCCTAGTATGTAGAGGCTACTAAGAAACGGTTTTTGAAAATTCAATTTGTAAGTGACCTTTTTCGGCCCTCTGGCACTGAGCAAGGACAGTCCGTACAAATATCAGATTTAGCTCATTTTAAGCCGCCAGATACGAGGAACAATACTCGGATGTCCTGTAGGGACGCCAAAACACAGTTTTTAAGTTCCTAAATGAACGGTTTCGGAGATATCCTCAAATACCTGTGTTCCCTTGAGGTAACAGATCAACGTTACTATGGCAACCGCTGAAATTTCGCAGACCGGGGATAGTTTTCGGGCAATATCTCGAAATCCGTTCGTTTTATGGCCCTAAAACGCGGGGTTCGGTTCACGAACTTTGCCCCTCGCATTGATACGCGTAAAATGAGATATATTTTGTTTATACAGGTGGTTTTTGCTTCGGATACGATCGTGATTTTGAGTCTAATTTTATACTCTCTGAGCTGGTTATTGTAAGCGAGCTTTTAGATCTTTATGCTAATTTACAATGCCAAGATGCTTTCTATTTTGCACGGTATGCTATCATTTTCTTTATAAATTTGTTTTTTGTTAACTGTATATTTCTGTTTGCCAATATTGATCTGCTCTTTTTCGTTTTTTACCATGATCTGCAACCCATAATCACAGACGGATGTGTCGTATTCTACCGGCTGTCACATTTTTTTTTAAAAATTATTCTTACTGAGGAATTGGGCAAACTTATTTCAATAAAGTTGGTATTTTGTCTTTTACGGTCATTGAATCCCCGCAAAAGGCACGGTTTAAACCTAGAAAAGATGCCGAGTTGGACTAATGGACTAATGGTGCAGCAGAAAAGAAGAGAATTGAAGCGTTTGAAATGTGGTGATACAGGAGAATGATGATCAAATGGCTAGATAGGGTAACAAAAGAAGAGGTATTAAGACGAGTGGGAGAGGAGAGATGTTTCTGGCGACTGCAAATGAAGAAAAGAGATAGGAGGGAAGAACACATATTAAGACACCCAGGAATAGCAAGCTTAGTTATGGAAGGGAGGGTCGAGGACAAGAACTGTAGGGGTAAACGAATGTTAAACAGATTGCCTCGGATGTAGGGTGTGGTAGCTATGTAGAGATGAAACGATTAGCTCAGGAGAGGGAGACATGGAGGGCTGCATCAAACTTGTTAAAAAAACTGAAGACTCAAAGAACAACAATCGGCAATTTTAATTACTTAGAGAGGCATGTGAGGCAAAACTGTTTTTGGAGAATTTCAATCCCTGGGATGTATCACTGAAAGAGACTGCATAATGTACTGTACATCAGCGGCCAAGGTGAGAGATATTTAACTATAGGTCTATTAATTGCGATATGTTGTCGTTGAAATCATCATAAAGTATGGCAAAATTACATCCAGAATAGTTTAAGGAAGAATACGTTTAATTCCCCATATTCCGATAGATTTGCCATTCCTGTGTGCAAGAGTGCAGTTCCCTCTTCAAACAATATTCGCAATTTCTTTAACAAAGCGCAATGACACACACATAACAGCAGCACGTGTACATTTAGACAAAACCATTTCTTCCCATGGGCAACGGTAAGTGGCGTGCTCGCGAGCATCCGGACAACAAAATCGTTATGTCTCAGCAGAAGACGTAATTTTAAATTGTGTTAGCATAATGTAACATCGAGCCCTGCAGACTTTCACAACTCTATAAAATTCCCACTTGCTGCCCATATCAAGTATCAAACCAATTTAGCTTAGTTTTGATATCCCCACAAAAATCATCAGTTTTAAACTCATAAATAAAAGAATCTGTGTCTGTGTAGAGTAATTTAGCATTATCGAGATAGTTTTTCTTTACATAATCATAGTGAAATTCATACATAAGTGTTTTTGACAATTCCAGAATGGTGTAACCCACATATATGGGTTTGTTGTAAGTTACTTTAAGACGATTCATTTGTATTACAACTAAATCCTCATGAATAATTGAACAGCTATGAAAGATGGGCTTGCTTATTAAGTTGCTCGCACCATACCTTTTACCATCACTCTCCCACCTTGTTATCAGCTTTACATCAACTCGTTTATCAACATTCCCCATAGTCTTTCCAAAAACACTATTATTCATGAGTTTATAAAAATCTTCTTCAAACGCGTTTGTTGACAGTGTTCTTAAATTATTGTTCAGATCAATATACGGTTTGAGCCATGCTGACTGATGAAATAGCAATACGCGATGAATTTTAGTTAATTTCAATCCATGCTGTAGACACTGTTTCAAGTTTTGATAATGTATTACTTATTTACATTTATCATTCACATTAGCAATTAACATTTTTGTTCGTGATGTGATGTATGGAGATTTCATATTCTCAGGACAAAATGGTAAATCATTATGATCATCATGTAACTCTTAAGGTACTCAAGATTTACCTCTAAAATATATCCTTTATCATCGTTATCAATAAGAGTGTCAACATGTAAGACATCAATTTCAGGTTGTGTCAGCCAGCGAAAATCTTTCAGTGGTAGATATTGACTTATAGCCCAACCATATTGGTTATTTGCATCGAGGTAGACAATATACTTTGACACTTCACAAGGGTTGTAGCTAGGCATGTATTTATTATTCGCTTTAGAGTACCGTCCACTACATTGGCTTAATCCACCTCGAATTGATGATTTTATAAAATTGATCATGTCTATATCAGTCATTAATTCTAAATTTACTTTCGTTTTTTTCAACATTGAACTGAAACTTAACCCAGGAGCAGTGAAATACTGACAAGGATCAAGGTCATAAGTTTGCATACAAACATTCCGAAAATTTTCAAAAACATCTGCTAATAATAACACATTTGTCTTCAAATATATGTCTGAAAATTCTCCTAAAGTTTGAATGTCAAACTGTGTCCATACACGTTGTGCATGTAAATATTCCTGATCACTGATATCACTTATGTTTAAGGAACTGTAAAATACATCTTTCGACGGTAAAGAACACTCCTCAAGACGTTCCACACAGTTAATATATTCATAAGGGAATATACCCTTTTGACGAATCAAATTAAAATCATCTTCTTTAGGAAAGACACGTTGAATTTCATGAAACTGATCTGATTTTAAATTACTAGCCAGCATATCAAGACTACTCGGCATAAAGCGGAATTAATCTAAAAATCGCAGTTTAATGTTTTTTTTATTGGTAATTTTGATGTATTTTGTGAACGATATGTATTGTTCCTTATTATTTGCAATAACATCAATTTTCACATCTAAAGCTCCAAATTCTTTAACGATAAAGTGGTTATCGTATTTGCTACCGTTGTGTAGAATGACCGGAATGAATTTACTTACTCTATAATTTAAATTACATTCTTGGTGAGCAGCACCACGATATTTTCCTGTTAAATGGTCATGATCGCGAACCCTGTCTGTATATAAACATTCACCGCATATAAAACAATTAGTTTCAGTTTCAAAATTCATTTGCTCTGATGAAGTTAGTGGCTCCATTGGAATGATCGTATTTAAAATAGAGGATATACGGATGGCATCTTTCTCAAGCCTTTCCATAAAAACTTTAGGTGCATCAGGTCCTCTATAGAGCTCAAACTTATATAAAGAGTCATCATAACTACATTTAATATAATATGCAAAGCTAAAAGGTTCATGAATGTGAGTAGTGTTGGTAAAAGGTTGGGCTGGATTCGATGAACATGTATTAAATGGTTTTAGCAGAGCTTCAAAGTCAGCATATATAACAAATGGTACTCGAAGCAGTTTCTCATAATCCTTAAATTTTGGTATGTTATTTTTAGGAGTCGGTAATACCGTACACACATGATTACACCCCCATTTTTAGCCTATTTTCAATTTTGAAAAAATAGGCTTATGAGATCACCTTTTGTCCGTGTGTGTGTGCGTGTGTGTGTGATTCGTGTGTGTGTCCCCCCCCTAATAAAATCTAAACGGCTCGAGCGATTTCAATGAAACTCGGTAAGAGCATAGTGCTATTCCCGGCGACCTCGACCGTGCCCTTCAAATTTTGTTACGTCTCACCAATCCAACATGGCGGCTGTGCGAAATATTTCACTTGCTTTCAATATCTCCTAAACTGTTGCCGATATCGCCTGAAATTGTGTACTGTGATAAAGGGCACTACTAGATGTTCACCTATGAGACTTTCAAAATCCTGGTGACTACAGAACCAACATGGCGGCCAAGCGAAGTTGAGACTTTTAAATAGACTTTTCTCGCGACGTAACTATCCAAACGTAATGGAACTTGGTACAGCAATTGTTTATACACATTGTAATGCACTGGAGTCTAATTTAGTTCAATTGTTTGCATAACCTCAAAATGACGGCTGTGCGAAATAATTCACTGACATTCTATATCTCCGAAACTAATACAGATATCACCCTACAATTTTGTACGGTGATAAAGGGTACTAATACAAGTTTACCTATGCATATTTCATAAACCTGTAAAATACAAAACGAACATGGTGACCAAGCGAATTTGAAATATTTTAATAGACTTTTCTCGTGATTTTACTCTCTGAGCGCTGTGAAATGTGGTACAATAAATGATTTTGCAGTTTATAATGCACTGCCATCTAATTTAATTCAATTGTTTACATAACCTCAAGATGGCGGCTGTGCGAAATTTTAAAATTAAGTTTTTATTTCTTGTGTCGTAATCATGCGATCGAAGTGAAGGTTTGAATAATGAACCTAGGCAATAATTGTCCTTGAATGGTACATAACTCTTTGGCCTATACATATAACAATCCTAGATTGCGAGCTTCCGATATATTTAGACGGTTCTCAATATCTATGAATCTTTTACAGCATCCAAACTGAATTTTTTAATGTTCATGGAGACTATGAACATATGTTCACCTATAGGACTTTCAGTAACCTGGTGAGAACAAATCCAACATGGCGGCGACGCGAAGTATAAAAATTTAAATGGACGTTTCTCGCGAATTAACTATCCGAGTGCCGTGAAGCGTTGCACGTTAAATGCTTATACAAATGTTGATCCACTGGCATCTCATTTATTTCAATTGTTTGCTTAATCACAAGATGGCTGCTGTGCGTAATTTTAAAATCTCGTTTTTACTTCTTGTGTTCTAATCATGCGATTGAAGTTAGTATACCACACGTACACAATAATCTTAATGTAATAGTACAAAAATAATAACCCAACCTGGCGACCATCTGAAATATTTAGACGGTTCTCAATATCTACGAATCTGTTACAGCAATTAAACTGATATTTTGTATGTAGATAGAGGCAGGATGAGTAGGATATATGAAAATAGGCTGTATAGTTCTTCATGGAACTACTTGTTGATGTTGAGTTAGTTGGTCCTCTTTTCTGAAATATAGCAAACAGCCATCACACAACCACTTCTTAGATTCACCTTTTGATAGCTGACTACCAACAAGTCTACTGAAATGTTTTATGCAGCAATAGTGAGCATTTTCACCTTCGGTTATGTATAGTAAATTTACATGAGCATCATTTTTTTCCTGAGTATAATATAGAGGACCTACTATTCTCTTATTTTCAATTCCATAAACATTAATACTTACATTGTTCGGCTCTTCAAAACGTTGAATGTCTTTTATCGTCATAGGAAATTCCATTTCTGTTAAATCTAACACTGAAGAATAGTGAGGATATTATGATGTTCTCTTCGTGTCCCTCACTGCTGGATGGAGAGCTGAGGTTACAGCCCATGCAAAGCATGCGTCATCATTATTCATAACGTTTACACAAGCATGCTTACATTTGATCCATCCTGGCAAATCAATGTATGATGATGCTCGAAGGGGATTATATTTATTCATGTTGGTTTCTAAATAAAGTACTTCAACCAACGCCCAGCCTGACTCCCTTTCCTGGAACTCTTCACTCTTCACAATGATAGCACTTGAAATATTTGGGTATGTATCACTAATATTAGTTGATTCGCTAACAATTATATTTTTTGTATTAAAAGATTTGATATCTGTAATTTCACCTTCGCTCCCAGTTTTTACATAGAGTCCAAAAAGTTCAAAATTCATTTTAATTGTTTTATGCTCTTATAAAACATTTTCTACCAAGTCAAACACAGTAGGTTGAACATTTTTAAAAAATGATTCAATACTTGGAGTTTTTTCTTTACTATAAAGTCTATAACTAGCAATTCGACTTTTAATGCACTGCCAATTTTCTGAATATTTTCAGAATTTCTTTCATGGCAAGCGTTATTTTTATGATGAATACTGCGTAAATGTCCATGAATGATTGAAGAAGGTATATCAATATTACATACATTACAATGTGTCATCGAAGGTTCACCATTCTTCTTTCTTTTTGTTGCACAACTATTTTCACAATCTTGAGAACGTTTACGCTTTTGAGCATTACATTCGTTTAAAGGTTCCGTGCTAGTTGATGGTTTTACAGTTTTTAATTCTTGTTGTTCTCCATGCACTTCAACCATGTGGGATTTATATCGCTTTACAGCAGAAAATCCAAGATCACAAACTGAACACGAAAATGGTGCTGAACTGACATGTTTTAGATTTACATGCCATCCAAGACTATCCTGTCTGATAAATGTGGTAGCACAATGACTGCACACAAACATTTTATTGTCATGTTTAACATTTGCGTGCCGTTGAAGGCTGTCAGGTCTTGAGAACTGTTTCTTACAGTCATCACACTTGAACATGATGATCACTTTCGAAATTACCTATAAAAGAAAGAAATCATAAATGTTAATAAATTATAAACAAAAGTACAATTTAAATAGTTTAATTATATTCCAGTCAATGGTTATAGCAGGGTATTTAAATCGATCATCTGTGAACTCCTAGCAAGTCTAACTTCATGTAGTTCTAACTGAGGGTTACTACATACCACTGTCACTGACACTGAATATTGAATATTGGAACTTGATAGAGTGGTAGCAACCAGCGGTCACTTGTAAAGTGAGCTAAGTGTGACGTTATAGCTAGTCTTAAAGCAAGTCTAAACTTTTAGAACATGTCACGTGATAGAAACTAGTGATCGTCAGTTAAGTGAGCTAAGTGTGACGTCATAGCCAGTCTTAAAACAAGTCTAAACTTGTAGAACATGTCACGTGATAGAAACCAGCAGCCACCAGTTAAGTGAGCTAAGTGTGACGCCATAGTCATTTATAAAGCAAGTCTAAACTTGTAAAACATGTCATGTGATAGAAACTAGTGGCCGTCAGTTAAGTGACATAAGTATGACGTCATAGCCAGTCCTAAAGCAAGTCTAAACTTGTAGAACATGTTACGTGATAGAAACCAGCAGCCACCCATTATGTGAGCTAAGTGTGACGCCATAGTCAGTCATAAAGCATGTCTAAACTTGTAAAACATGTTACGTGATAGAAACCAGCGATCGTCAGTTAAGTGAGCTATGTGTAACGTCATGGCCAGTCTTAAAACAAGTCTAAACTTGTAGAATATGTCACGTAATAGAAACCAGCAGCCACCAGTTAAGTGAGCTAAGTGTGACGTCATAATCAATCATAAAGCAAGTCTAAACTTGTAAAACATGTCACGTGACAATGTTAAGTTAGGTAAAGTTAGGTCATGTTAGGTGAACTGAAGTTAAGTCTTTAAATATTCCTTCTGTCACTTACACCTAGCAATGAACATTCAGACTTAATAGAGCGGTAATCAAAATCTAACCTACAAAATTAGCTTTACACACCATGGTCAAGTAGTTCCAACTTTTGACTGCCAAATATACCATTTTCACTGACATGTAGTGGTGAACATTGGAAAATATCACTCTAACTGTTTAAAAGTTATTAGAGGGGCACTTACCTTTTTATAATTTATCAACTGCTGCCACTGAATGAATAGATTTTAAGAATCTGGTAACCTATAGGTACCCAATTATCTGTAAACAAATCAATCAATCAATAAATACATTCCAATCAATAACTTCAACATTAATTAGTAATAAAAGACTACAATCCATTAATAATAAGTACTTACCTTGCAAAATAATTTAATGATTTTCTACCAGAAAGGCTTTTTTACAACTCTTGAGCAGTAATAGAGCACTGTTCACTCAAAGCGAGTAATAAAGACTGACAGTAAGGTAATATATGACACCTCTCTTATATAAACTCTCATCGCTCATGTCAGCAGTTTTTTGCAGATCATTGCAATTCCTTTCCCAATACAGGTGAGAGTCCAAAGTACACTAGGAACACCTGTGTGGTATCCAATGACTGCTAACTTTGCATGATCATCACCCATTGTCTTAATGAAAACCTGGGGTTTCAAATTACTGCAGCGTCAGTCATAGCAACAGCAGTGTGCGCTCTCTGCCATGTCAGCAACATGACACCGGAAGGAACACCTGTGTAATATCCAATAACTGCTAACTTTGCATGATCAACACCCATGAGCACTTGCGGTTTCAAATTTCTGCGGCGTTAGTCATAGCAACAGATCTGTGGGCTCTCTGCCATGTCTGTAATATGATACAGGAAATAATAAGACGTCTTACGGCATGTACCATTTCCTCAGTTTTAACATCTTAAGAATGTGCATTATTCTCTTTCAACAACAAATGACATATCCATCCACCAAGTTAGGTCTCTTGACCTGTCCACAAATTACATGTGGCCCGTGTACTAGGGTGTGTTCATTAACCCTAGCACTAGAACACATTCATCCAACAAGTTTTACACCTACCTCATGACATGTCCTCTATCTATCAAATTTTACACTTACACGAGCCAAAACAGGATGTGACTTGTTTCGCAAGGAGGACGGTAATAAGGTCATCTCACACGTGTTCACAAGTATTTCGTCACTTTCCTTTCATATCGTTATCCCATTATAGTAGTGGGGGATTAGTGAACAACGTCAGTTCAACACATTGCTTTACACGCAAATGTAGTTAGGCCCTTTGACATAATTTAAAATAAATTCATGGGCTAGTCCATAGGGATCAGTCCAAAGGGGCTCATCCATAAGGACTCGTCCACAAGGACCTGCCCACAAGGACTCGTCAGCAATGACCCGTCCACAGGGACTCGTCAACAAGGACCCGTCAACAATGACCCGTGAACAATGACCCGTCCACAGGGACTCGTCAACATGGACCTGCCAACAATAATCCGTCAACAATGACCCGTCAACAATAACCCATTAGGTTGGGTTAGGTTAGGTTACACTACAGCCGCCATCTTTTAAAAAGCCCGCCCTCTTACAAAACCTATGAGTGGGCATGCGTAAAAACAAAAAACAAGCATGTTAATTCATAGTGGCTACCCACCGAACACATGCACTTTATGTAGAACAACGTTTCATACCATATTGGCATTCAAACTCTCACATGTTGCAATTGGAAAGAGAGATTCTCTAAAAAATACAATTTCACCCCCTAGTAGGGGTAGGTTTTATTTTGGGGTAAAAATATGTTGTCCATTGGAAAGGGGGTATCAGCCCGAATTCAATGACACCTCGTACAAGTCTCTAGCCTAATTGGTTCGCGAGATATTGCCATTTTAGTATTCCAGCGGTGGAGCGGTGGCGGTGGCATCTGAACCGATTCATTTCCACTACTAAGGGGGGGGGGGGTCCCATTGTTTAATCGAAACGTCTACTAATTTCAATAGAACTTGTATTGATTGGCGGAGCATTTTTTGCCTACTTTTCTTATTTTGCAAAAATGAGGAAAAAGTAGACTTATGAGATCGATCCGGGAACATGTCTGTCTGTCTGTGTGTCCCCCCCCCCCCCCCCACCGCTATCAACTCCTAAACGGCTGCTGCTATCAAAACCAAATTTCGTAAGAGTAGAGATCTATACCTGAATACCGCACGGCCATATTTGAAATTGACTTCAGTGCTATCAACTGCTAAAAAAAAACAGAATTGAAATTTGACCTCTATGTTGTATATCTTAGAAGTTATGCATGCGAACTATTCCAAAATTGGCACACATATAGATAATAACATTCCAGATTAATTTTCAGAAGTCCATATATGCCAGTGTTGCCAACATGATTCTATACCTGCCGATAAGTCCAATTTCTAAATGCATGTAACTTCTATACTATCGATTGGATTTCAACCAAATTTCGTATGTACTATGTGTACTACATTAGATATGACTGTGCGTATTCTAAAGAGCTACGAGGGCTACCAACTGTTAATAAATGCTCTCTCTTTGTTTTAACCCAAATATACTGTAAATATATCAGAAAGTATGCAAGCCAACAGCTCTAAACTTTGCACACGTATAGTACCTGACATTCTACATTAGTTTGGTGTAACTTATATACATCATTGCTGACCACACGATTCTAAGCCTGCTGATAGGTCCAGTGTTTAAATGCATATAACTTATATACTAACAAATGGATTTCAACAAAATATCGTATGTGCTTTGTGTACCATAACAGTTATGACTATGCGTATACGTAAGAACAAACCGTGCTGCCAACTGTTAATAAATGCTCCCTCTATTTGTTTAATCCTAATATCAGTATATCAGAAACTATGCAAGCCATCAGCTTTACACTTTGCACACGTATAGTACCTGAAATTCTAGATTAATTTGCAGTAACTAATATACCTCAGTGCTGCCAACATGATTCTAAGCTTTCTTATAGTTTCAATTTTTATTTACATGTAATTTCTATACTAACATATGGATTTTATCCAAAATTGGCAATATAATAGATCGTAATATTCCAGATTAATTCTGAGCAGCACATACACGACATTGTTCCCAACATGATTTTACACGCACTGATAAATACCATATCAAACAGCATGTAACGTCCATATTCTCCTTTAAGCGACTTCAGTGGCGTAGTTGGTAGCATGCTGAACTGCTGTGCCCAAGATAGTGGGTTCAAACCCGGCCGAATTCGTCGGATTTTTAAGAGCGATGGAAATCCTTCAGTATGCCTTTGTTCGGAGGGGAAGTAAAGCCGGCGGTCCCATGTCATAGATTTATGGCATGTAAAAGATCCTTCCACCGACTAAACTTGTGTGAAGCAAAATTTCTAGGTTAGATTTCGTCGGAACGCTCTATTAATGTTCCAACGTTCACCACTAGGTATCATTGATATCCGGTAGCGAAAGTTGGAACTACTTGAAATTGAAAAGAAATTGTAGCTCACCCTAAGGGTGTCCGCTGGGAGCAGCTACAGACTCAGGCGAGTCGAACATGTCCTCGGACACTCTCGGCACCAAAAGCCTTACGATAAATAGATAAATACATATTATCCATTAGATTTCAATCAAATGTTGTATGTGCATTTTATTCCTTAAGAGATGGAACTAATAATATATTCATAGTGACCAGGGCTGCCAACTGTAGTATGTTACTCTATTAGGCTACACTATTTCAGGTGTATTTCACACTGCAGTACTTATAAATGTTAATATTACCAAGTTGATTTCGTCATTATTCTAGATAGGTGTATATAGATTCGGATGAATCTTAACCCGGAAAAGGTGGCGCTCCTGGATACAACGTGAGGGGTGACGCGGGGGACTTTCTGACCCCTATGACGCAATTGTATGATATTTTATTGAAAATAAATGAATATTAACTTCACTGCAAAGGTTACCAAACAATATGCATGAATCCATAGATACAACATTAGCGCAGGTTATGAAACAAATTTTATACACCCTATTAGTTCACGGAGCTAATAATTACTAGGCCTATGTGCCCAGTAGCTAAATGTATCACCAAGGAACAATCCAACCAATATTTACAAAATTCCGAAAAGAGAAAGGCTTTCAATAAATTAGCAATGGGAGCTCTCACACGCACCGCTGGACAATAATCCCTTTTTCTAAGAATGAACACCTTTCACTGCAATGTTACTGACTTCAGACTAACAGCAAGGAATGTGGGGAGAGGTATGTGGTAGCCAAGGTTTTTAAGTTTAGAAACAAGCACACTCTAACAAAATACATTTTCGCCAGGTCACAAAAGACCCCGCGCCACCACTCCCGAGTTAAATTTTAAGAAAAGTAGGCGCTTTAGTTCGTCACGGAACTTGTTATTAATTATCTAGTAATCAATACGGCAATTCTCTTACGTACAGATTTATTTACATCGAATAGTGATTGAGCAGCCTGTAGACATTCTACAATTTCAGATAAGTCTCCATCCAGATCAGATCGTTCAACACATCATTGTAGACAAACACTATGTTGTACTGTAGTTATAGCCAGGGACCCTGATTTATGGTGATATAAGAGGCTCCAAAGCGGTGAAATGAAATTTTCAAAGTGGTGAAGTGAAATATTTCACGGTAAAAAGAAAAGGAAGTTGAGTGTGTACGGTGCGCGGGTTCGGTTTTGGAATAGTACCTCTTGCGTCTAACATTAGCTCTACAACCTCATCCCCCAGGGGCTTACATCTAGAGGGACGAGGGTTGGCGACCACGGAGCCCCAGCTGAGTCCGGCATTGCTTCCACTTACTTGTGCCGGGCTCCTCTCCGTCTTCTTTCCTGTCGACCTCACTTGGTCAACTCTTGTTCTCTTCCGACCCCGACGGTAGTAGGGTATCCGAGGCCTAGGGAGTCTCTTCCTTTCCCGCCTTAATTGGCCCTTGTCTCATCTTTTCTGATACCCTCCTTCTGCAAGGGGTCAGCCTTCTTTTCCTTTTCTTGTTTTCTCTTGCCTTCTGCTCAAGGCCCTCAAGGAGGCGTTATGTAGCTCCCACCACTTCTGGTGCACCCTTGATATCGCTACACCCTCAGGGGCTCACGGCTGGTGAGTTCGCGAGTTGGCGACCTCGAGGGATTCCTGGGCTGGGTACGGTTTCCCCCTTTTATCCATTACCTCTGGGGCGGACCCTCTCCTCTTTCACTTTCCTATCTACCTTCATGGCTCTCTTTCCTTCCAAGTCCCTCAACCTGCATTTTTCGAGGGTTGAGGGCATTTCTTTTCCTCCTGTCCTTTATTTGCCTTATTCTCGTTTTGTTTTCTGTTTCTCCTTGTAGTATGTAAGTTTGTAGTTATAGTTTCCATTCTCATCTTTCACTTTCACCCACACCACTAGGGGCCGATAACCTAGATGTTAGCCCCCTTAAAACAACAATTATCATCATCATCATTTACAACCTCAACTCTTCCACTAATGTTTTGAGGTAAAGAACCTTAAGTTATTAAACTACTACTCATTCTGTATGAAAGTTCATCTTACGGTAACCCTATGAAGGAAATGGAATAATGGAGACATTATTTTAGAAAGAGACTACGTGAAAGAAGATGATATTACGTTTTCTTACAAAACAACGGGGAAGACAGGAATGACAAAAGTTCAAAAGATATAATAACATTTCTATTCTCTGTGCGCAGTAGACATTGTTACATGTATTTCTCGGAGCGTTTAAAATTAATTGAATTGTGCCAGCCCTTTGTTCCACCTATAGAGAGATTATGAGTTGCTGTGAACTTTGAGAGAAGTTATTACTTCCTGAACTCAGACAAAGGAGTAATGAATATTCAATGAAACAGATTAATACTTTTAATGAAAAGATGACATTTAGAATGTACACCCAAGAACCACTTCAAGGAATTGGAGCTGTACTTGGGCTTCATTACGCCTGAAATAGAAGAGTCTGATTCTGGAAACAATGCACCTATTATTAGCGGCTTCGGTGGCGTTGTTGGTAGAATGCTGAACTGTTGTGCCCAAGATAGCGGGTACAAAATCGGCCGAAGTTGTCGGATTTTTTAACCCTCCGTTACACGCGCCCTGGAGTGTGAGTCCGCACTTTACTTTTTATTGCTACCAGAAGGCTAAAAAGGGAGTTGGAAGGGAGTGGCTTCTACTAGCTTCCTTTTACAACAATATAAGCATTCGGCTAATGTGATATTGTGTCAATAATAATCGAGCTGTTGATGGTGCAGACTTGCGGAGTCTCAGTCCGTAGCGTGTATTGGCGACTCATAAATTGTCCTCTCATTGTCCGGTGAGTGTGACTTTACATTTCCCTGCTATTTGTACCCTTCTCATTCTTTCCATATTTGTTTTATGTTGTGCACTCATACTGATGGCTTTCCCTAAGGATGTGCAGGCAAAGGTTCTGGGATGGCATTTTCTCTTGCCTATTTCAAATGCAGTGACCCAGCATTACCCCGATGTTGAAAATGGGAAACCACGGAAAACAATTTTTCAGATCAGCCGAGGCAGGATACAAACCTGCACTCTTCTAAATACATTCAAAATTACCGTCTCTCTCTAATTTTGTAGAATATTTTCACGTCAAGTACTTTTTATTGTATAACGTAAAATCAGTTCTTGTATTGATTTACAATTAGTAATTTGCTAAATTCTGCGATTAAATATCTTGATGAAAATATCATTATGTATCAATTTATGGACATATAGTCATATGCTGGTCATCGTACTGTAAACCAAATTAAGGAACGGAAGAAAAAAGAACGAAAGGAACCACACAAACAGTTGCGGACTGTCAGTCCGCAAGCGTGTAATGGTGTAACGGCTGGGCACGCGTGTAACGGAGAGTTAAGAGCGTTAAAATCCTTCAGTATGCTCTGGGGATTCGATAGAGGACCTGACAACAAGCAAAACATGTCCGGTAAACATATGGTGTATGTGCGTTCGTTGCTGTGTTACAAGCATTGCTTGTGGTGTACATAACACAGACCGCTTCACTTTGCAAGTTGGTCATTTGTGTTGATTAAGTGTACGTTACTACTTTCAGTTCTCTACAGAAGGTGCTCAAAATGGCTACAACGAGCTGTAATGCAGACGCCTATGCACCGCATCATTGACTGTCTCACACGCTCCCATAGTCCCAGCGTCTGTCATAACTGCTGACACCCTTGCTCTATTCGCTGACGCAGCATGTCCTCCTAGTTATGGATAGGTGTGCCACACATAATGGCCTTAAATAACCCCGCAAATAGAAGTCTAATAGGTTGAGATCGGGAGAAAGAGCAGGCCAAGGTGTCAGTCCCTGACACCCTATCCATTTGTTTGGAATTGAATAGCGACGAACCGTACAAGGTGACCTGTATTCCCTCCACAAATGACAACTAGCATCGTGCCGTCGTCTGTGTTATGCACGCCAAAACCATGCGTGTAACACAGCAACGAACGCACATACGCCATATGTTTAAAGGACATGTTTTGCTGGTTGTCAGGTCCCATATCGAATCGCCTGAGCTTTCCCACATATATGTACAATAAGTAAATAACCCTCCTGGAAAAAAATATTAGTTATGATACTAATCATAATTACAATAATGGGGTAATTTTTAGGACCACGCGTTTCAATATTGAAGCTGAGATCATCAGATCCTCATCACTGCGTGTAGGTTTCAATTTATATACAACTAGCTGTACCCGGCATGCGTTGCAATGCCAATCAAAGAAAGTATTGGCATTGTGACTTTGTTGAAGTGCTTTTGAATTCCCAATATTTTTATTCTTTTTCCGTTAACCACCTCTAAACTCGTGTAAAATTGATTTACTATCCCAGAAACATTCATGGGAGCGTGCTCTGTAACCCACCAAAGTTTCATCGCAATGAAATGAATGGTATATGAACGCATACGGGACATTGTTTAAACGATACGCGCACCGTTACCCATTTGCTGAATCCTCACGTGCGCCACCTATTATAAAATGGATTTACCAACCCTGAAACATTCCCTGTAGTGTACGCAATAACTCACGCAAGTTTCATCCCTATCGGACGAATGGTATATGAACGCATACGGGACTATGTTGAAACACTTCGCGCGTCGTCGATCATTTGTTTAATCTACTGTACTTGTGCGATACCTATTGAAAAGTGGATTTAATACACCAGAAATCTTACCTGAAGTGTACACAACATCTCACCCAAGTTTCATCGCTATCTGACGAATATTATATGAACGCATACGGGAATAGGGATGTATAGAACTAGCACCGATAGAGCGCACTGCTGTTGTACTGGGTAAGCGCAAGGCGCTCTTCATTTGTCTCCTGTGTTCTCATGCCGCTAATATCCACGAACTTAAGTTGTTTAAATTTCTATTTTCGTGACTATGCCGAGCTATTGCAGTGTTCCTCTTTGCAAAAATCAGGGAAATCCGATTTCGTGTCACCAATTTTCACAAAATAAAGAAATGAGGAAGAAATGGTTACATGCTATTAGAAGGAAACATTTCGGTGAAGAAAATCTGACCGAACATATTAAAGTGTGTTCCCATCATTTTCAACTCGATGACTTAACGAAAACTGTGTTGGGCAAGCGTGATTTACAAAGGGAAATAATTCCTACCTATAAACTGATTAGACATTTCGATAACAACCACTGAATTTATGCATTTGTATTTGAAGGTGAGAGAGCAAGATTAAAACCGGGCACTGTTCCATCGCTTTTTCCGTGGACCACGAACACAGCCAAAATAAGGAAGAGGCCGCACACAAGAAAATTGCTGGTTTACCACGATAAGCCTACAATATCGGATCTGCATAAATTTCTCCTTTGAAGTACGGTACGGGAAGAAATCGTCAATATACAGGAAGAAGTGAATGTAACATTTGTGACTCCCATTTTCAAAGGCATCAATACTCGGACAAATACTTCAAGAATAAATGTCACAACATTAACAGCCAAAAACGTATTATGGTTGGTTTCTTGAAATCAGAATAGGGATGTAGCCTGAGAAAGTTCGCGCCAGATAGCGCTCGTGTATTACTGGGTAAGCGCAAGGCGATCGTCCTATGTTTCCCCCAGTCAGCTACGAGGAATGTATAGATTGTGACCGAGTTTTCTAAGCTAAAGTAAATTATATCTTCTCTAATTTTACTCCAAGACTATATTAATTAATTCTATAGGTATATCCTCTAATATATTATGAACGATTTTCAGCGTTTAAGCGTTAAACAGCTGTAAAATGAGCTACGGACTAGAGGCGCTAAAACTAGTGGGAGGAGGGAAGAATTAGTAGGCTACAGCGGTAATAACAAAATTCGAACACGTTTTATTATTCAAATTATGAATAGGAGTCAGCATGCTTGAGTATTGTAGGCCTATATTGATAAATAGCCTATATCTCCATAAGACTTAAATCATAAATAGAGATTTCCCGGTCAATGTGAGATTTTCAAAGTGAAATGCCTTGTTCCGTTCGGATTCCACGTAAAGAGGAAGTCCTCTGTGCCTTATGATCTCTAGATTAACGGTCACGTAAAACTATAATCTTCCTTTTTAAATAGAGATTTAAATATTCACTGGCTCCCCTTGCTTATAGACTTCGATTCGTGTATTTTTTTGGTTGATAGCGTACATGAAACGGTCTTGTTTTAAGGTAAACATAATCAAAGAAAGTTGATACCGGTATTGTTTACCTCAAAATGCATCGCAACGTTTGGTTCTTTTGTAATTTGTCAATTTCTTAATACAAATCGTTTCCGTACCCCTTGGAAACGACTTAGGGGTACAGTATTTAAAAAGTTTGAGAATCGTAGTTTTAAGGCCATGAACTGTTTCCATTCATCTGGCTAACTTAGGCCTAAGCCTCAAGAATGTAGAAGTCAGTCACTACCGGTACCACATTCTCCGTCGGGCAGATGTAAGTTGACGATTATTTCTGATTTCAAGAAACCAACCACAATACGTTTTTGACTGTTAATGTTGTGACATTTATTCTTGAAGTATTTGTCCGAGTATTGATGCCTTTGAAAATGGGAGTCACAAATGTTACATTCACTTCTTCCTGTATATTGACGATTTCTTCCCGTACCGTACTTCAATGGAGATAATTTATGCAGATTCCGATATTGTAGGCTTATCGTGGTAAACTGGCAATTTTCTTGTGTATGGCCTCTTCCTTATTTTTGTTGTGTTCGTGGTCCACGGAAAAAGCAATGGAACAGTGCCCGGTTTTAATCTTGCTCTCTCACCTTCAAATACAAACGCATAAATTCAGTGGATGTTATCGATATGTCTATTCAGTTTATAGGTAGGAATTATTTCCCTTCGTGAATCACGCTTGCCCAACACAGTTTTCGTGAAGTCATCGAGTTGAAAACGATGGGAACACACTTTAATATTTTCGGTCAGATTTTCTTCACCGAAACGTTTCCTTCTAATAGCATGTAACCATTTCTTCCTCATTTCTTTATTTTGTGAAAATTGGTGACACGAAATCGGATTTCCCTGATTTTTGCAAAGAGGAACACAGCAATAGCTCGGCATAGTCACGAAAATAGCAATTTAAACAACTTAAATTCGTGGATATTAGCGGCATGAGAACACAGGAGACAAATGAAGAGCGCCTTGCGCTTACCCAGTACAACAGCAGTGCGCTCTATCGGTGCTAGTTCTAAACATCCCTATTAATCGTCAACTTCCATCTGCTCGTCTGAGAATGTAGTACCAGTAGCGACTGACTTCTACATTCTTGAGACATAAGTTAGCCAGATGAATGGAAACAGTTCGTGGCCCTAAAGCAGGGATTCTCAAACTTTTTAAATAAGTCGTTTCCAAGGGGTACGGAAACGATTCGTATTAAGAAATTGACTAAATTACATAAGAACCAAACGTTGCGATGCATTTTGAGGTATATAATACCGGTATCAACTTTCTTTGATTATGTTTACCTTAAAACATGACAGTGAGCTATCAACCAAAAAAAAAGACACGAATCGAAGCAAGGGGAGCAAGTGAATATTTAAATCTCTATTTATAAAAGGAACATTGTAGTTTCACGTGACCGTTAATCTAGAGATCATGAGCCACGGGACCACCTCTTTACGTGGAATCCGAACAACAGGGCATGGCATTTCACTTTGAAAAACTCATATGCATTGAACGGGAAATTTCTATTTATGATTTAAGCCTTATGGAAATAAATTTATCAATATAGGCCTACAATACTCAAGCATTCTGACTCCTATTCATTATTTGAATAATAAAGCGTGTTAGAATTTTGTTATTACCGCTGTAGCCTATTAATACTTCCTTCCTCCCACTAGTTTTAGCACCCTTAGTCCGTAGCTCATTTTGCAGCTGTTTAACGCTTAAACACTGAAAATCGTTCATAATATATTAGAGGATATACCTATAGAATTAATTAATATAGTCTTGGAGTAAAATTAGAGACGATATAATTTACTTTAGCTTAGAAAACTCGGTCACAATCTATACATTCCTCGCAGATGACTGGGGGAAACATAGGACGATCGCTTTGCGCTTACCCAGTACTACACGAGCGCTATCTGGCGCGAACTTCCTCAGGCAACATCCCTATTGGTTGAAACGCTTCGTGCGTAGTCGCTCATTCGTTGACTCTACTCGTGCGCTACGTATTGCAACATGGATTTACTAAGCCAGAATCCTTGCCTGGTGTGTACACAACCTCTCACCTAAGTTTCATCGCTATCGGACGAATGGTATATGAACGCACACGGGACTTTGTTGAAACGCTTCGCGCGTCGTCACTCATTGCTTGCATCTATTCGTACACTACCTATTGTAAAATGGATTTACTAAGTCGAAAACCTTCCCAAGCGTGTACACAACAACTCATCAAAGTTTCATCGCAATCAGAAGAATGGCATATGAACGCATACGGGATTTTGAATAATCGAAACTGTGCCCGTTGGACGACGTCATCTGGGAGGCCACGTTACGGTTAGTGGTAACCAGATAACCTCGTCCAATAGCTCAATACGCATGCCGTCACTGATTTGTTGAATCTACTCGTACGCTACCTATTGTATAATAGATTTACTAAGCCTTAAACTTTTCCTCGAGTGTACTCAACGATTCACCAAAGTCTCCTTGCAATCGTATTATTGGTATATGAAAGCATATGGGACTCTTTTGAAAGGATTCGCGTTCCGTCGCTCATTTATTGAATCTACTCGTGCGCTACCTGTCGTGAAATGCATGTACTAAGCCAGGCACCTTCCCTGGAGTGTACACAACAATTCACCAAAGTTTCATCCCAATCGAATTACTAGTATATGAATGCATACGGGACATTCTTGAGACGATTCACGTGCCGTCGGCTCATTTGTTGAATAAACTCGTGCGCTACATATTGTATAATGCATGTACTAAGTCAGAAACCTTCCCTGGAGTGTACACAGAAACTCACCCAAGTTTAATCACTTCCGCACGATTGGTATATGGACGCATATGGGACTTGGTTGAAACGCTTCGCGCGTTGTCGTTCATTTGTTGAATCTACTCGTGTGCTACCTATTGGAAAATGGATGATCTGAGCCAGAAACCTTCCCTGATGTATACACAACATCTCACCCAAGTTTCATCGCTATCGGACGAAAGGTATATGAAGGCATACGGTACTTTTTTGAATCGCTTCGCACGTCGTCGCACATTTCTTGATTCTACACGTTCGCCATCTAATGTAAAATGGATATACTAAGTCAGGAACCTTCCCTAAAGTGTACATAACATCTCACTCAAGTTTTATCGCTATAGGACGAATGATATATGAACGCATACGGGGCTTTGTTGAAACGTTTCACGCATCGTCGCTCATTTGTTGAATCTACTCGTGCGCTACCTATTGTAATAAGAATTTACTAAGCCAGAAACGTTCCCTGGAGTGTACACAACATCTCACCCAAGTTTAATCGCAATGGGATGAATGGTATATGAACGCATGTGGTCTTTGTTGAAACGAACCGCACGCAATTTTGATGAAGCTACTCACGTGCCATCTATTGTAAATTGGATTTACTATGCCAATAACTTTCCCGGAAGTGTGCACAACAACTCACCAAAATTTGATCACGATCGGGTGAATTGTGTATGAACGCATAGCCAACACTCATTTGTTTAAACTGCTCGCGCGCTATCCATTGCAAATTGGATTAACTATGCCTATAACTATCCCGTAAGCGTGCTAAACAACCTCATCAAAATTTGGTCGTAATCGGATGAATTGCAGGCTATATGAACGCATCGCCAACACTCATTTGTTTAAACTACTCACGCGCTCTCTATTTTAAATTGGTTTATCTATGCCTATAACCATCCCGGAAGTGTTTACAACAACTCACCAAAATTTGATCGCAATCGGATGAATGGTTTATGAACGCATAAAAGACGAACAAACGAACATTCATTTTTAGCCTATTTTCAATTTTGAAAAAATAGGCTTATGAGATCACCTTTTGTCCGTGTGTGTGTGCGTGTGTGTGTGTGTGTGTGTGTGTGTGTGTGTGTGTGATTCGTGTGTGTGTCCCCCCCTAATAAAATCTAAACGGAAGGAGCGATTTCAATGAAACTCGGAAAGTTCATAGCACTATTCCCGGCGACCTCGACCTTGCCCTTCAAATTTTGTTATGACTCACCAATCCAACATGGCGGCTGTGCGAAATATTTCACCAGCATTCAATATCTCCGAAACTATTACCGATATTACCCTGACATTTTCTATGGTGATAGAGGGGACTACTATAAGTTCACTTATGTGACTTTTGAAAACATGGTAACTACAAAACCAACATGGCGGCCAAGCGAATTTGAGACCTTTAAATAGACGTTTCTCGCGATTTGACCAACCAAACGCAATGAAACTTGGTACAGTATATGTTTATATACATTGTAATGCACCGACATCTAACTTCGTTCAATTGTTTACATAATCACAAGATGGCGGATGTGCGAAATATTTCACCGGCATTCTATATCTCTGAAACTATTAGCGGTATCTCCCTAAAATTTTGTACGGAGATAAAGGGCACTACTGGAAGTCCATCTATAAGATTTTCAAAAACCGGTTAACTACAAAACGAACATGGCGGCTAAGCGAATTTGAACATTTTAAATAGACCTTTCTCGCGATTTAATGTTCCGAGCGCACTGAAACCTGGTACAGGAAATATTTATACACATTGTAATCCACTGGTATCTAATTTAGTTCAATTGTTTACATAACCTCAAGATGGCGGCAGTGCGAATTTTAAAATTAAGTTTTTATTTCTTGTGATGTAGTCATGCGATCGAAGTGAAAGTTTGAATAATGAACCTACGCAATAATTTTCCTTTAATGGTACACGACTCTATGGCCTATACATTTAACAATCCAACATGGCGACCATCCGAAATATTTAGACGATACTGAATATCTACGAATCTATTTAACAATCAAACTGCATTTTTTAATGTTCATAGGGGCTATGAACTTAAGTTCACCTATAGGACTTTAAATAACCTGGTGATCACAAATCCAACATGGCGGTGACGCGAATTATAAATATTCACATGGACGTTTCTCGCAATTTAACCATCCGCGTGCAGTGAAACGTGGTACAGTAAATCTTTATCCGAATGTTAATCCACTGGCATCTAATTTATTTCAATTGTTTCCATAACCTCAAGATGGCAGCTGTGAAAATTTTTAAATCTCCTTGTTTTTTCTTGTGTACTAATTATGCGATTGAAGTCTGAATGCTACACGTACACAATAATCTGCATGTAACAGTACATAACTCTAGGACCTACATATATAAAATCCAACATGGCGACCATCCGAAATATTTAGTCGGTTCTCAATATCTACGAATCTATTACAGCAATCAAACTGAAATTATGTATGTTGATAGAGGCAATTAACATAAGTATGATATATGAAAATAGGCTGTATAGTTCTTCACGGAACTACTTGTTGTATATATATCTTATCTTATTATCTTATATATCTTATATATATATATATATATATATATATAAAGGTATGTCTGTGTGTTCGTCTTTTATGCGTTCATAAACCATTCATCCGATTGCGATCAAATTTTGGTGAGTTGTTGTAAACACTTCCGGGATGATCATAGGCATAGTTAATCTATTTCACAATAGATAGCGCGTGAGTAGTTTAAACAAATGCGTAATGGCGATGCGTTCATATACAATTCGTCCAATTGCGATCAAATTTTGGCGAGTTGTTGTGCACAGTCCCGGAAAAGTAATAGGCGTAGTAATTCCAATTTACAATAGATGGCGCGCGAGTAGCTTCAACAAAATGGCGTGCGTTTGTTTCAAGAAAGTCCCACATGTGTTCATATACCATTCATCCCATTGCGTTGAAACTTGGGTGAGAGGTTGTGTACACTACAGGCAAGGTTTTTGACTTAGTAAATCCATGTTATAATAGGTAGCGCAAGAGTGGATTCAACAAATGGGCGACGACAAGCGAAGCGTTTCAACAAGGTCCCGTATGCGTTCATATACCATTCGTCTGATAGCGATGAAACTTGCGTGAGGTGTTGTGTACACTACAGGAAAGATTTGTGGCTTAGTAAATACACTTAACCATAGGTATCGCACAAGTAGATCCAACAGATGAGCGACGACGGGCGAAGCGTTTCAACAAAGACCAGTATGCGTTCACGTACCATTCGTCCGATAGCGATCAAACTTGGGTGAGAGGTTGTGTACACTACAGGCAAGGTTTCTGACTTAGTAAATCCATGTTATAATAGGTAGCGCACGAGTAGATTCAACAAATGAGCGACGACGCACGAAGCATTTCAACAAAGTCCCGTATGCCTTCATACACTGTTTGTCTTATAGTGATGTAACTTGGCTGAGATGTTGTGTACACTTCAGGGAAGGTTTCTGGGTTAGTAAATCCAATTAACAATACGTATCGCACAAGTAGATTAAACAAATGAGCGACGACGCGCGAAGTGTTTCAACATAGTCCCGTATGCGTTCATATACCATTCGTCCGATAGCGACTAAACTTGGGTGAGTTGTTGTGTACACTCCAGGGAAAGTTTTAGGCTTAGTAAATCCATTTTTCAATAGGTAGCGCACAAGTAGATTCAACAAATGAGCGAAGTCGCGCGAAGCATTTCAAGAAAGTCCCGTATGCGTTCATATACCATTCGTCAGATAGCGATGAATCTTGGGTAATATGTTGTGTACTCATCAGGGATGGTTTCTGGATTAGTACATCCACTTTACAATAGGCATCGCACAAGTAGATTCAACAAATGGGTGACGGCACGCGAATCGTTTCAACCAAGTCCCGTATGCGTTCATATACCATTCATCCGATTGCTATGAAACTTTGGTGAGTTATTGTGTACACTTCCGAAATCATTATAGACATAGTCATTCCAATTTACAATGGACAGCGCGCGAGTTTTTTAAACAAATGAGTGTTGGCGATGCGTTCATATAGCCTACAATTCATCCGATTGCGACCAAATTTAGGTGGGTTGTTTGGCACACTTCCGGGATGGTTATAGGCATAGTTAATCCAATTAACAATAGATAGCGCACCAGTAGTTTAAACAAATGAGTGTTGGTGATGCGTTCATATACACTTCATCCGATTGAAATCAAATTTCGGTGAGTTGTTGTGCATACGCCAGGAGAAGTTATAGGCATAGTAGATCCAATTAACAATAGAGTGCGCGCGGGTAACTTCAACAAAATGGCTTGCGTTTGTTTCAACAAAGTCCCACATGCGTTCATATACTGTAACCGATATCGCATGGTTTTGAGAGCTCTGGCAACGTCGTATAGCAGGAGGAAGAAAGCAAGCGGAAGTAACCTGAGGTTGATGTTTTTACGTCATGGACGTAGTCGACAGCATGACTAGGCGAAGGTTCCAGAAGCGTAGAGGGCGCTGATGAGCTCCAGGAAAAGTCAAGGTGGGAAGATCACGCCGGAGAAGCGGGTCACTTTATTTTGCATCGCCGTACAACGAAGTTTTTTTTTCTATCACCGTACAACGAAGTTCACTTTCTTTTGCATCGCCATACACCGCAGTTCACTTTATTTTTGTGTCGCCGCACGCTCAAGTTACAAACAAGTGTGTAGTAGCAGTCGTACCGTGGCAACTTGAAACCAGTGCAGTATTCCCACAGTTTTTGGGACAGAGCTGAAAGACTCAGTATTATTTCTTGCGAGGACAGCTCTGTATTAACGAATACTAAAGCCGAATGTGGCGATGTGATATTATAACGCAGATCATAATGCATTATGTTGTGGGACACTAGTCATTAGTACAACGAAGTGCGAGCAGACACGTGGTGTCTCAAGCTTTTACTAGGTACGGGACTGCATGGGCCGTGCGCGATATAATTGACGCCCAGAACATATTGTCCTGGCCCCAGCCCTTTATAAAAGGACTGTGCCTATAAATACATAAAATATAATCAGAGGTAACTACGTAAAAGACGACATGGCAACGCGACTACGGAGTAAGCCGTAGGTCATAGACCTAGGCTCCAACAGCAAGCACTTGGACAGGACACAGAGGACATTACACTCCCAACATACCGCTGAGTGGACTGACATAGCACATTTTACCTATAAATAGAGGTACGAACACGCGGCGCGCTCTCTTGAAGCTCTCTACTCTAACCTAAGCTACATCTTACTTGGACGCAGTTACAGTAATACACTCTATCGGAGTTGTGCTACGCCGGACCGATATGGGGGCATGGCCCCATATCGAGTCCCAACGCCACCATCATCATAGAAGACCGGTATCATCGGTGGGGTGAGTGATCTCGTGCCTGCTTAATTCCTTTTTCCCCCCTAGATTATTATTTCCATCCTCCCCTATTGCAATTGCCACTATTTCTTAATAAACCCCCTTTTTGAACAGTCTATTAATTACCTTTTTATTTCGTTTAGGTTAAGAAGCCCTTCCCTTTAGATTAGTATCTAGTTTTAAGATCTCCATTGAACGCTGACATGCAGGAGGCGCTGCACAGCAAGTGTGCGACCTAGAGGTAAGCTAGGTGAGTATTCATTCCTCCCGCCAATTCCCCTGTATGTAAATTGCTCTCTAAACGTGTCCGCAGTTCTTCATAAGACATCCTAACAAATCCCCGTAGATGCAAGGATGCCCAACAGCTCTACATAAAAGTAGAACAAAATGGTGGACAGGTGCCGGGTTAAACTCAGTAGACACCGGTAACGCCGTCCAGCCCATTCACAACAACAGCTCTACATAAAAGTAGAACAATATGAACGAAGCGATGTGCTTTTGTTTGACGAGCAGACAAATGAGTATCCAGGGTCAGTGAACTATGAGAGATAAGCTGAGTGTAGTCCAAATATAGAGCGACTCAAGGCCAAGGACGGTCGTAATCTCTTATGAGTGCAGGCTCGTGTATATGCGTACGATATAACCTGTGCCGTTATAGAGTTATTATCACGGCCATAAGTTGATATTACTTGGCATATTCGACATGAAGATTGCAGCGATGTATTGGACGGACATAAAGGCTATCAGTACAGACCAGTGCGAGTTTTGTGACAAGAACTTTACGAGCGAAGAGATGACCAGCTAAATCTAAAAATGTGGAAGCTGTTATGATGACGTGGAAACGAAGGCGAGCCAGGACCATGTACACCCAGAGGGTCACGAGCTGGATCCAGGACGAGAGGGGAGGATGTTCAACGGAAAGAACGTGGACCCAAACCCCCAGGAAACGTGTCAGCGGAACCAAGACTGAGGTGGTCGAAAGGTACTGAAAACCATGTTAATTCTTAAGTAGTGGTTAATGGGTAGTGGTTACTAAGATTTGGACAGATGGGCTTAAATCGAAATAGAAGTTAATCAAAAAGATAAAATGCGATATCATGACAAGATTATTAGGGCAGTAAATTTTATGTTTTCGTTCGAGAGATTATTAGTCATATTTAGGATTTAAAATAAAATATATATGTATGCTTTAAAATATAATCTGAGTACAGGGTTCTTTCAGCGTGTTACGTCGCTGTGTTCTCTGAATTGGTGCAACCTGGATGACAATTTATGGTTTGAACAGGCTTAAATTACAGCGGGAACATTCACACTTAAGGGGCCACTTTTTGTGCGCACATCATGATATTTATACTAAACACTCACACGTCACTGAGGTTTCCCTTTACATGCTAACATGAGGAGATGCGTTTGGTAGGTAACTGATACAAGGTTGTGTAAATAATGAAACTGCATTGATAAAATAGTAGGGTTGCCTAATACGAAGTTATGATGAAACTAAAGGTTCTCGCTATAGCGAGCTGAATAAAATAAATGATTATAATTAATGTTACGTGATAGGTCAAAGTATATGAAAATTTTGAGGCAATTGTCAGTTGAAAAATAATACAGATAGGCAGAGGCCATCTACTTAAATGTTTATGGTGTATTTATAAATATGTGAAGAGCATGCAGTGATTAACAAATAAATAAATAAATATCTGGGATCATAAAGATGTTACAATGTAAAGTAATAAAGGTAAAAGCCAACAAACAGTCATTTTTCTGAGTGAGGCACAGCTGAACGAAAACCAGTGAAAATAATAATGAAAGTATTTAATCCATGAATAAAAGGTCTGAAAATAAATTCTTTAACGCCAGTGACATCCATATATAAAAATATTTTTTTTTCTATTTTGGTGATTACATTTAGTTAGAAGGAGATCGAATGAGGCACCAAATATTTTCTTTGAATATTTTCTCATAGTTATGCACCTGCTCATTTATGGACTATTCAACGGAGAGGTGACATAGCATTTTGAAGTAATGATTGTAATACTAGGGTGATATAGCTCTGATCTCCGTAAGTTATTTTGTATCCAAAGATTAGGATGCCCGGAGATTTTTGTCCTCATTAATTTGAATTTTGCTTCTGTGTCATTTATTTATTTGAACATCAAGAGCAATTTTGAGAAGTCTCCGAGCGAAGGTAGGCTTCTGTGTTTGATTTTATGTATTTAGTGGTGTGGTTCTGTAATAAATGGTGGATGAGTTTTATTTTAACAGCGGAGTTTTTTGTCATTCTTGTTCGTTGTCATACTTGTGTGTCCACTGGATCAATTTTGAGATTTTACCCCAGTTGTACCCATCATTATAAAGACCCCGAGATTGCTTGAAACTCGTTCCCGACATAGTTTTTTTTAAGGCCAAAATTGATTCGGACATTCAAGATTTTTTTTTCTTTTCGAGTTGTACCGAAATTTGGATGAGGATTGACGTGTGTGTCGGGCCACCCAAACCAAAGCCAGATTATCGGGCACAATACCATTCACCCCAATGCGATGAAACTTGGGTGAGATGTTGTATACACTCAGGGAAGGTTTCTGGCTTAGTAAATCCACTTAACAATAGGTAGCGCACGAGTAGATTCAACAAATGAGCGACGACGCGCGAATTGTTTCAACAAAGTCCCGTATGCGTTCATATACCAATTGTCCGATAGCGATGAAACGTGGGTAAGATGTTGTGTACACTTCAGGGTAGATTTCTGGCTTAGTAAATCCACTTAACAATAGGTAGCGCACGAATGGATTCAACAAATGAGCGACGACGTGCCAAGTGTTTCGACAAACACCCGTATGCGTTCATATACAATCGTCCGATAGAGATGAAACTTTGGTGAGTTTTTGTGTACACTCCAGGGAAGGTTTCTGATTTAGTAAATCCATTTTACAATTGGTAGCACACGGGTAGATTTAACTAATAAGCGACAGCGCGTGAATCGTTCCAATGAAGTCCCGCATGCGATCATATACCATTCATCCGAGTGTAATAAAACTTTGGAGAGCTGAGTACAGTCCTGCGAAAGTTCATGAATTAGTAAGTTCGTTTTTCAATGGGTGACGCACAAGAAGATTCAACAAATGAGTGACGGCGCGAATCGTTTCAACAAAATCCCGTATGCGTTCATATGCCATTCATCCGATTGCGATGAAACTTTGATGAATTGTTGTGTACACGCCAGGAAAGGTTTTCGAGTTAGTAAATCCATTTTACAATTGATAGCGTACGAGTATATTCAACAAGATGTTCAGTAAAGAACATATAGCCTACTTTCTCCTAAATGTATTAGTATAGTTATAACTCGTTGTTATTATCAAAGAGTATAATAGAACTATTCTTTGTTGAAGACCTTAGAAACGATTTACCTCTACCAAACGCCACAACCTAGATAAAAACTGCTACCATCATTGAAGAAAGAAAGATAAGAAGTATCTAAAGAATGTTATGGATCTGGAGACATAATCGACCGGACTGGCGGCGTGGCTCAGCGGTAACGTTCTCGCTTGCTGGACCGTATGTTTCAGGTTCGTATCCTGGCGCAGTCATCTGGCATTTGAGGGTGCACAAATGCGAGGGAGCCGTGTTAGTAGATTTACTGGCACGTTAAAGATCCCCTTCGGGACAAAATTCTGGCACCCCGGCGTCTCTAAAAGCAACAGTAGTTAAAAGGGAATAAAACCAATAACATTATTATTATTATTATTATTATTATTATTATTATTATTATTATTACATAATCGGCCTGACGCGGGCAACATCCAACTTTGAGTTGAGGCATGTCTTTACACGTCTGGCTGCGTATGACTTTCACAACCCTAATTGAATTAACAAATCTTTCCATGACCCTACAGAGACGTGTGTATACCAACTATGTGGATATTTTCGATTGCTATTTGGCTGAAATAAAAGTATTAATTAATATCCTGAACTAGCACCAACGGTAGAGTTCAGATACTATGTGAAATCGTTTTGTTCTTTACTTCAATTAACATTTTCAAATAACGCACAATAGGCTGTTACAAACCCTTTAAAATAAAAAGTAAAAATGTATCGTAGTATCATCTTGTCATTCTTCAAATTCGATGCGCATAGAATGCCAATGGTATAGTAATCAATGGAGCCCCACGTAGACTTGTCGTGACATCTAGTGGTGAAATATCGAACAATATAATCCTAACAGAGCGAGTGCATTCTAGCGGCCAGAAGAAGAAACTTTTCAATAAAATCTGGAAGTTAATAAGTAGGTCGGCGTGCAGTTACTTTTTGGCAGCTAGATGTCTCGAGTAAATCTGCTGGCGAATTATGTTTTAATTAAATATATATTTTACACCATAATATGCACAATATAACGCTTAATTTTAAAACATCTGAGTCATTACAAACCAATAAACATATAACATTTCAAGCAAAAAACCTACCTCTGATCGGGTTTGAACCATAGGTATTTGAGCGATAGGCTAACGCTCTACCACTGAGCTAATTGTGTCAACGAATATCGTTCTATATAAAATGACTTACATAGAACTTGTTAGCAAATAATGATTTATACTAAACGATTTCATCACTGGAGTATATTATTTATATATAAAGCATTTCATACAAAGTTTATTTATTTTGTATCAGTACGCTATATTGCATGCAATACTCAAATTAGTGAAATATAAGTCAGGCACAAGATATCCGCTGCCATCTTGTCTTATTACTGAATCGGCTCAGCTTTTTAAAATCACGTCTGCACTATAGTATTACAAAATAAACTTTTAATTTCGAACGTGCCTCTTCCTTTAGAACAGTTAAAACGATTCTCGGCTCGATAATCGGAACTGGTGGGTCCCATGATATGGATTATAAAGTTTGCATAATTCGCACGGCCGCCATCCTGAAATGGTATGGCGGACGACCTTGTAGTTTGGTCACAAGACGCATCCTATACGAAGGTATGTTGTTACCAAATTTGGTAGAGATCGGATGATTTGGTTAGTCGTTATTTAATTTTACGTTTTGAACGTTTGAGTGGCCGCCATTCAGTTTTAGTAAAGATGGTGGCGATATAAAACATGACACTGAGGTGTCCTTTGCTAGTGCTACCTTTGTACCAAATTTCGTTCAATTCGCATTCACCGTGTTCGAATTGATAGGGGGGGACAGACATTCAGAGTACATACACTCACACACACACAGACACACACACACACACAGACTCACACACACACATACACACACACACACACAGACTCACACACACACATACACACAGACAGACACACTTTTTTCGCCCTGTGTTGATCTCATAAGTCTACTTTCATTTTTGCAAAAATCGAAAGTAGGCTAACAAATGGGAGACGGCGCTCTAATCGTTTCAGCAGACCCGTATGTGTTCATATACCATTCATTTCATTGCAATGTAACTTTCGTGAGTTGTTGATCACGCGATGAAACTTTGTTGAGTTGTTGAGCACGCTCCCATGATTTTTTGAGATAGTAAATCAGTTTTACAATACTTTAGGGGTGGTTAACGGAAAAAGAAAAATAATATTGGGAATCCAAAAGCACTTCAACAAACAAAGTTACAACGCCAACACTTTCATTGATTGGCATTGCAACGCATGCTGGGTACAGCTAGTATATATATATATATAACGGAATATCTGTCTGTTCGTCTTTTATGCGTTCATAAACCATTCATTCGATTGCGATCAAAATTTGGTGAGTTGTTGTACACACTTCCGGGAGGTTTATAAGCATAGTTAATCCATTTCAAAATAGATAGCGCGCGAGTAGTTTAAACAAATGCGTAATGGCGATGCGTTCATATACAATTCATCCGTTTGCGATCAAATTTTGGTGAGTTGTTGTACACAGTCCCGGAAAAGTTATAGGCGTAATAAATCCAATGTACAATACATGGCGCGCGAGTAGCTTCAACAAAATGGCGTGCGTTTGTTTCAAGAAAGTCGCACATGCGTTCTTATACCATTCATCCCATTGCGATGAAACATTGGTGAGATGTTCAGTACACTTCAGGTAAGGTTTCTGGCTTAGTAAATCCACTTAACAATAGGTAGCGCACGAGTAGATTCAACAAATGAGCGACGACGGGCGAAGTGTTTGAACAAAGTCCTGTATGCGTTCATATACCACTCGTCCGATAGCGTTGAAACTTGGGTGAGAGGATGTTTACACTACAGGCAAGGTTTCTGGCTTAGTAAATCCATGTTATAATAGGTAGCGAACGAGTATCTTCTACAAATGAGCACCGACGCGCGAAGCGTTTCAGCACAGTCCCGTATGCGTTCATATACTATTCGTCTGATAGCGATGAAACTTGGGTGAGATCTTGTGTACACTTCAGGGAAGGTTTCTTGCTTAGTAAATCCACTTTACAATAGGTATCGCACAAGTAGATTAAACAAATGAGCGACGACGCGCGAAGTGTTTCAACATAGTCCCGTACGCGGTCATATACCATTCGTCCGATAGCGACTAAACTTGGGTGAGTTGTTGTGTACCCTTCAGGGAAGGTTTCTAGCTTAGTAAATCCACTTAACAATGGGTAGCGCACGAGTAGATTCAACAAATGTGCGACGGTGGGCGAAGCGTTTCAACCAAGTCCTGTGTGCGTTCACATACCATTCGTCCGATAGCGATGGAACTTGGGTGAGAGGTTGTGTACACTTCAGGCAAGATATCTGGCTTAGCAAATCCACTTTACGATAGGTAGGGCACGAGTAGATTCAACAAATGAGCGACGACGCGTGAAGCGTTTCAACAAAGTCCCGTATGCGTTCATATACTATTCGTCTGATAGCGATGAAACTTGAGTGAGATGTTGTGTACACTTCAGGGAAGGTTTCTGGGTTAGTAAGTGCACCTTACAATAGGTATCGCACAAGTAGATTAAACAAATGAACGACGACGCGCGATGTGTTTCAACATAGTCCCGTTTGCGGTCATATACCATTCGTCCGGTAGCGACTAAACTTGGGTGAGTTGTTGTGTACACACCAGGAAAAGTTTCAGGCTTAGTAAGTCCATTTTACAATAGGTAGCGCACTAGTAGATTCAACAAATGAGCGAAGACGCGCGAAGCGTTTCAACAAAGTCCCGTATGCGTTCATATACCATTCGTCCGATAGCTATGAAACTTGGGTGCGATGTTGTGTACACTTCAGGGACGGTTTCTGGCTTAGTACATCCACATTACAAAAGGTATCGCACAAGTAGTATTCAACAAATGATCGACAGCACGCGAATCGCTTAAACGAAGTCCCGTAGCGTTCAAATACCATTCATGCGATTGCTATGAATCTTTGGTTAAATGGTTGTGCACACTCCAGGAAAGGTTTCTGACTTAGTAAATCCTTTTTACAATAGGTAGCGCACGAGTAGATTCAACAAATGAGTAACGGCAGGCGTATCGTTAAAAAAATCGTATGCGTTCGTATACAATTCATGCGATTGGAATGAAATTTAGAGAAATGTTGTTTCCACTCCCGCAAAGATTTCTGATTTAGTAAATCCATTTTACAATTGGTAGCGCACGAGTAGATTCAACTAATGAGCGACAGCGCGTGAATCGTTTCAATTAAGTCCCGTATGCATTCATATACCATTCATCCGACTTTGATAGATAGTTGGTGAGTTGAGTACAGTCCTGCGATGGCGTATGAATTTGTGAATCCGTTTTTCAATGGATGGCGCACTAGAATATTCAACAAATGAGTGAAGGCGCGTGAATCATTTAAACAAAATCCTGTATGCGTTCATATGCCATTCATCCAATTGCGATGAAACGTTCATGAGTTGTTGTGTACATGCCAGGGAAGGTTTTCGACTTAGTAAATCCATTTTACAATAGGTAGCGTACGAGTATATTCAACTAATGGGTGACGGCGCTCGAATCGTTTCAACAAAGTCCCATATGCGTTCAAATACCATTCATTTCATTGCGATGAAATTTTGGTGAGTTGTTGAGCACGCTCCCATGATTTATTTTGAGATAGTAAATCAATTTTACAATAGTTTAGAGGTGGTTAACGGAAAATAAATAAATATTGGGAATCCAAAAGCACTTCAACACTCAAAGTTACAACGCCAACACTTTCTTTGATTGGCATTGCAACGCATGCCGGGTACAGCTAGTAAGAATATAAGATGTTATCTAAGTACATAAATGTTGTAGTGGGTACAATTTGTGTTTATATTTTGAATCGCAGTTTGAAACCCCTATGGACGTTAGTTTTATTTATTGTATTGTATTGTTCTAATTTGTATACACGTCCATAGTATTAATACGTAATTTACGAACCCGTATTAATAAAACTAACTAACCTGACATAACGAGATTCCGAAAAAATTGTGGTAAATAACATAAGAATTTGTATGGTAATAGAAATCACTCAAGTTTGTTCATGTTCATGACTTTCAAATTCCCCAGAAGCACAAAACCAACATGGCGGCCACGCAAATTTCAAATATTTAAATGGGTTTCAGATGGAAAAGGCCAGTAGAATTTAGGATAATAAGCTACTACCGGTATAGTTATACATAGAACAGTTTGTTATATTTTCTACTGGCCATTTCCATCTGACGTTTCAAAGCCAGGTAAGAATTTTCGGTTACATCCCCCCTTGTCTCTAAAGGGTAACCGATGAGGGGTCAAAATATCAAAATTTTGAAATATGTGTTTTTTGTATGTATGGCCTCTTTTATACTTTGTGTAAAAATTTCAAGCTCATTACTCAACTGGAAGTATTTTTAAATAAATTTATATCTGATGCTGAATGCCTAGAGACAAAGTTACCTAAATGTGAGTAAAAGAACACATCCAACTTTCAAATGTTGTTTTATCAATATCAATTTGTCCATCACTTAGGTTACTTTTCTCTGAAAACCTAAATGCTACATAACTGAAATTTTCAGGGATTGTGTATTGAGTGATTAGTAGAGACGGGAATTTGCCTATTTGCCTATTTTATTCCTGTGTTCAGAAATGTAGGCTTTCGAGATATAAATCCGTTTTAGGTTCTTTTAGGCTAATTTCGTTGGTTTTATTGTGCCTATAAATGCCTATTTCAAGGGTTTGTGCCTATTTGGAGTATAATTGCCTATTTGATGCCTTTTGACTGTATTTTAAAGTGCATTATATTGCAGCTGGTGTGCTCGACAGAATTATATTCTCATTTCTCAATATGTGTTTACCCCACGAACAAGAATGGGAATTCTCAGAATTCACCAGAAATAGCGCCTGGGATCTCGATATTAAGCCTCCAAACTTAACAACCCTTCGTTTTCTATTTCGCTTTTCTTTTTATTGAAAATTTACCCGTTAGTATGTGTGTGAATCAATATCATAAACTTTATGCTGATTGAATTACAAAAGAACTAACTTAGTGCCATGTTTCCGCGTTTTTTCAATCTCGATATTAAGCCTCCAAAGTTAAAAACTCTTCGTTTCAGCTATCGTCTCCTTCAAAAGCCGCGTTAGGTTGGCGCTGCAATCTAACTGTGAATTAATATACAGTATATCCTGTACGCGCCTGAGTGTTGAATGGGCAGGCAGTTAAACGCAGCCAGGAGGGATGCGATCCAGCTGGCAGTTAAAATACCGCGGCGATCACAGTGGGTTGGTGCTGTAACCTATCTTGTGATGAATGGACAGGCAGTTTAAAGCAGCTTGGCGGGATGCGATCTAACTGGCAGCGGGTGTAGCATGGCCTCTTACCGAGATAGACGGAAACTTGGTGGTCCCGTCTTGAACTACTGTTGCCATGCAGCCAGGAGGGATGCGATCCGGCTGGCAGTGAAAATGCCGCGGCGATCACAGTGCGTTAGTGCTGTAACCCATCTTGTGTTGAATGGACAGGCAGTTTAAAGCAGCCAGGAGAGATGCGATCCAGCTGGCAGTGAAAATGCCGCGGCGATCACAGTGCGTTGGTGCTGTAACCTATCTTGTGTTGAATGGACAGGCAGTTTAAAGCAGCCAGGAGGGATGCGATCCAGCTGGGAGTGAAAATGCAGCCGCGATCAGTGCGTTGGTGCTGTAACCTATCTTGTGTTGAATGGACAGGCAGTTTAAAGCAGCCAGGAGGGATGCGATCCAGCTGGGAGTGAAAATGCAGCGGCGATCAGTGCGTTGGTGCCGTAACCTATCTTGTGTTGAATGGACAGACAGTTTAAAGCAGCCAGGAGGGATGCGATCCAGCTGGGAGTGAAAATGCAGGGGCGATCAGTGCGTTGGTGCTGTAACCTATCTTGTGTTGAATGGACAGGCAGTGCTGTAACCTATCTTGTGTTGAATGGACAGGCAGTTTAAAGAAGCTTGGAGGGATGCGATCTAGCTGGCAGTGGGTGTAGCATGGCCCCTTACCAAGATAGATGTAAACTTGGTGGTCCCGTCTTGAGCTACTGTTGCTATGGAGATGGCCGACCTTGCTATTACTTCATCAGTTTTTTTTTCTGCTTTTATTAGCCTTTGCTTGAGTGCAAAAATGCCGAAATCAGAAGAATGAGAAAGACTATCGAAAATTCATTCTGGGACCTAAACTATGTGTATGTAAATTTGGTTGGGATTGGTGGAACGGTGTAGATTTGTATACGGAAAAAATCCACCCACCCACCCACATACATACAGACTTTCACTTTTATATATAAGATAAGTTTTTTTTTTTTTTTTTTTTTTTTTTTTAGTCGTTTACCCTCCAGGTTGGTGGAACCCACGGACTCAGCGAGGGAACTCACCACTACCGCCTCTACGGGCAGTGTCCTAGAGCAGGGAACATCGAATCGGAAGGGATACAACTGGTGAGGTGGGATTGGCACCTCGCCCAAGCGGCCTCACCTGCAAAGCGAACAGGGGCCTCATGAGGGAAGGAAAGGGATGGTTAGGATGGATAGGCAAGGAAGAGGTAAGGAGGCGGCCGTGGCCTTGAAGAAGGGACCATCCCAGCATTTGCCCGAAGACGAAGTGGGAAACCACGGAAAACCACTTCGAGGATGGCTGAGGAGGAATCGAACCCCCTCTACTCATTTGGGCCACCCGAGGCTGAGTAGACCCCGTTCCAGTCCTCGTACCACTTTTCAAATATCGTGGCAGAGCCGGGAATCGAACCCAGGACCTCCGGGGCGGCAGCTAAGCATGCTGACCGCTACGCTATGGAGGCGACTAAGATAAGTATGTTATTAAATTATAAGTTGCTTATTGTTAATTCTTTTTATAGTAATTTAATATGTTATTAAATTAAAAGAAATTTTTCATGCCTATTTTGTTGCCTATTTTACACGTTAGTGCCTATTTACATGCCTATTTTGGCTATTTTAAGAGCCTATATGCCTGCCTATTTTAGCTGTTTTTAGTGCCTATAATTCTCGTCTCTAGTGATTAGACACATATGTATGTAGAATTATGCTTCTATTTAAACATTTGTAGAGTTTGCATGCATTTACATTCATATTTGCACTGAGGTTTATAGAATCAAAGATTCAAATGACCATAAATAAAACATTTTCCATGGTATTTGGATAATCATACTAATATATAACAAGATGTTCAGTAAAGAACATATAGCCTACTTTCTACTAAATGCATGGGTATTGTTATAACTCTTTGTCCTTTTCAAGGAGTATGATTGAATGTTGGTTGTAGTAGCTTGTTGAAATACAACGTGCTATAGGGATATTAAACATGAATATGAGGTGCCCTTTGCTAGTGCTACCTCTGTACCACATTTCGTTCCATTCGGTTTCACCGTGTTCGAATTGATAAGGGGAATCGATTTTCACACAAAGATGGCCGCCATCCGCAAAATATTAGGCTGATGACCTATTAGTTTGGTCAAAGGATGCTCCCTCCATAAAGGTATGTTGTTGCTAAATTTGCTAGAGATCGGATGATTAGGCTAATCGTAATTTGATTTAAGCTTTGAACATTTGTGTGGCCGCCATTATGTTTCTGTCAATATGGCGGCGATATAAATCATGACACTGAGATGCCCTTTGCTAGTGCTATCTCTGTACCAAATTTCATTCCATTCGGTTTCACCGTGTTTGAATTAATAGGGAGAATCGATTTTGACACAAAGATAGCCGCCATCCGCAAACTATTAGGTGAATGACCTATTAGATTGGTCAAAGGATTCTCCCTCCATAAAGGTATGTAGTTGCAAAATTTGGTAGAGATCGGATGATTAGGTTAATCGTAATTTGATTTAAGCTTTGAACATTCGTGTGGCCGCCATTACGTTTCAGTCAAGATGGTGGCGATATAAAACATGACACTGAGGTGCCCTTTGCTAGTGCTACCTCTGTACCAAATTTCGTTCCATTCGGTTCCACCGTGTTCGAATTAATAGGGGGAATCAATGTTGACATAAAGATGGCCGCCACCCGCAAACTATTAGGCTAATAACCTATTAGATTGGTCAAAGGATGCTCCCTCCAGAAAGGTATGTAGTTGCAAAATTTGGTAGAGATCGGATGATTAGGTTAATCGTAATTTGATTTAAGCTTTGAACATTCGTGTGGCCGCCATTACGTTTCTGTCAAGATGGCGGCGATATAAAACATGACACTGAGGTTTCCTTTGCTAGTGCTACCTCTGTACCAAATTTCGTTCCATTTGGTTTCACCGTGTTTGAATTAATAGGGGGAATTGATTTTCACACAAAGATGGCCGCCATCCGCAAACTATTAGGCTAATGACCTAGTTATTTGGTCAAAGGATGCTTCCTCTATAAAGGTATGTTGTTGCAAAATTTGGTAGAGATCGGATGATTAGGTTAGTCGTAATTTGATTTAAGCTTTGAACATTCGTGTGGCCGCCATTACGTTTCTGTCAAGATGGCGGCGATATAAAACATGACACTGAGGTGCCTTTTGTTAGTACTACCTCTGTACCAAATTTCGTTCCATTCGGTTGCACCGTGTTCGAATTAATAGGGGGAATCGATTTTCACACAAAGATGGCCGCCATCCGCAAACTATTACGCTGATGACTTATTAGTGTGGTCAAAGGATGCTCCCCCCATAAAGGTATGTTGTTGCAAAATTTGGTAGAGATCGGATGATTAGGTTAGTCGTAATTTGATTTAAGCTTTGAACATTTGTGTGGCCGCCATTACGTTTCCGTCAAGATGGCGGCGATATAAAACATGACACTGAGGTGTCCTTTGCTAGTGCTACCTTTGTACCAAATTTCGTTCAATTCGCATTCACCGTGTTCGAATTGATAGGGGGGGACAGACATTCAGAGTACACACACTCACACACACACACACACACACACACACACAGACACACACACAAACAGACTCACACACACACATACACACACACAGACAGACACACTTTTTTCGCCCTGTGTTGATCTCATAATTCTACTTTCATTTTTTGCAAAAATCGAAAGTAGGCTAAAAATGAGATGGTGTGTGTCTGTCTTTCTATCTGTCTGTCTGCCTGTGTGTTACTCAATAACGCAAGAACCACAGGTCCGATTTAAATAAAATGTTGCATGGATGTAGCTGATTTACCATGTTTACATATAGGATACTTTTAATTTCGATATTTTGCACTATTAAAAAATGGCGACCATTTTAGTGACGTCACTACACCCTTTAGTTTCAAAATTTCATATTTCCATATCAAATAAAAAGAGAACGCTAAGAAATAGCAAACTTTTGATGCATACACAAGATTTAACATTTAATGTGCTATCCAAAATGTCCTTATTACTTTTCATGTATCTCCAACGGTTAGCGAGTAAAACCTAAATTTGTGCAATAAAACACGGTCAACACCGAGCGGTGCAGTAAATCTCTACATACATAAAAATTAAAGTTTGTATGTTTTTTTCACAATTTATACGGAAATTTGAGTTATTTACGCGTTTCAGACTGTTTTATTATGGATGCGCGCGAAAATAATTATTTGGTCTGTCTGTCTGTCTGTTTGTTTGTCTGTGGACAACTTTGTTCCCTTATAACTCGAGAACGGCTGGGCGTATCAACGTAAAATTTGGTACAGATATCCATCAGAGGCACGACACTAATCATTGATGTAACCCTTTTCCGTACCTCTCATAAAAGAGGGCCTACCCCCTTAAAATACATGCTGAAATAGGAGTAGAAGGACGAGAAAAAGTTCATTTTCAGCCCCTCAATGTGAGAGACAAAACTCGGGGGCCCCAAAGGGTCCCCGAAATCCACATTTTAAGGCCCTAAAACCAACCGTTTTTGAGATATTCCCAGAAAACTAATTTCATTTCATTAACTAATGAACGAATTCAAGCAGGTAAGCATGGGAACAGATTATCAGAGGTCCATCTATTGCTGTAAGACGCAATGCAATTCCATTAATTACATTGGTGTGAAAGTTTGCAAACGGCTAGAAGGTTATCACGGAAACAAATTAAGCTGTAAAATTCATCAATACGTATCATGCGCTTAAGGGGGTCAAGGGGTACACTAGATTTTTTTCACGCGATTTACACCTGCGAGTGTGGTACGGCAGGTCTATTATATTCCTATCCCTATATTATATTATTATTATTAGTATTATATTATGGCGTACAACGAGGAGACAAAGCCCCTCGGTGCCAGAAACAAAACTTGGGGGCCTCGAAAACTACATTATAAGGCTCTAAAACCAACAGTATCTGAAATATTCCCAGAAAACTAATTTAATTTAATTTAACAAACTAATGAAGGAATGGAAATGGGTAACCATGATAACATTATCTCAAGGGGTGGCATCCAACTTTCCATCTATTTCTGTAAGAAGCAATGTCACTCCATTTATACCTTGCCATGGTGGGTGAGTGGATAGCGTGTCGGTCTACTAACTCCAAGATCGCAGGTTCACTCCTGGCCGTGGTAAGTGATTTTTGAAAGGCGGCAAAAATACGACTCCCATGTCATACGATGTTGGCATGTCAAAGAACCCATTTGAATTCAGTAGGCCGTGTTCATAATGGCAAAATTAATCTCAGCAGTTTCCGCCAACACAAAGTTCCTCATTTCTCTACTAGAAAGTGCTATAGTGTTCAAGGTGCTTAGATATCTACCCTCCTTGACTTTCATAGTGATTCAAGGAACAACGAAATTTCGACATGCAAGCTACCCTCTGGGTGTCAAATTACGAAGCTTGCACCCGGCACCGAGGCAATACGATATTATTATTAGGCTACTCCATTTATTACATTTCTGTGAGAAGTTTGCAAATGGCTATAAGGTTATCACGGAACCAACGTAGACTGTATAATTCGTCAATGCAATTAAGGGGGTCAAGGGGTAACCTAGAATTTTTTCATGCAATTTCACGTGCGACATATAGTACAGAAAGTCTATTATATCTCCAAACAGCAACATTATTTTCAAACAAGATGCTCAGTAAAGAACATATAGCCTACTTTCTCCTAAATGTATGAGTATAGTTATAACTCGTTGTTATTATCAAAGAGTATAATAGAACTATTCTTTGTTGAAGACCTTAGAAACGATTTATCTCTACCAAACGCCACAACCTAGATAAAAACTGCTACCATCATTGAAGAAAGAAAGATAAGAAGTATATCAAGAATGTTATGGATCTGGAGACATAATCGACTGGACTGGCTGCGTGGCTCAGCGGTAACGTTCTCGCTTGCTGGGCCCTAGGTTGCAGGTTCGTATCCTGGCGCAGTCAGCTGGCATTTGAGGGTGCACAAAATTCCGGCACCCCGGTGTCTCTAAAAGCAGCAGTAGTTAAAAGGGATGTAAAACCAATAACATTATTATTATTATTACATATACGACCTGCCGTGGGCAACATCCAACTTTGAGTTGAGGCATGTCTTTATACGTCTGGTTGTGCATGGCTTTCACAACCCTAATAGAATTAACAAATCTTTCCATGACCCTACAGAGACGTGTGTATACAAACTATGTGGGTATTTTCGATTGCTATTTGCCTGAAAGAAAAGTAGTAATTAATAACCTGAACTAAATTCAGTTACTATGAGAAATCGTTTTGTTGTTTACTTCAAATAACATTTTCAAGTAACGCAAAATAGGCTGTTACAAACCCTTTAAAATAAAAAGTAAAAATGTATCGTAGTATCATCTTGTCATTCTTCAAATTCCATGCGCATAGAATGCCAATGGTATAGTAATCAATGGAGCCCCACGTAGACTAGTCGTGACATCTAGTGGTGAAATATCGAACAATATAATCCTAACAGAGCGAGTGCATTCTAGCGGCCAGAAGAAGATACTTTTCAATAAAATCTGGAAGTTAATAAGTTACCTTTTTGGCAGCTAGATGTCTCGAGTAAATCTGCTGGCGAATTATGTTTTAATTAAATATATATTTTACACCATAATATGCACAATATAACGCTTAATTTTAAAACATCTGAGTCATTACAAAACAATAAACATATAACATTTCAAGCAAAAAACCTAGCTCTGATCGGGTTTGAACCATAGGCATTTGAGCGATAGGCTAACGCTCTACCACTGAGCTAATTGTGTCAACGAATATCGTTCTATATAAAATGACTTACATAGAACTTGTTAGCAAATAATGATTTATACTAAACGATTTCATCACTGGAGTATATTATTTATATATAAAGCATTTCATACAAAGTTTATTTATTTTGTATCAGTACGCTATATTGCATGCAATACTCAAATTAGAGAAATATAAGTCAGGCACAAGATATCCGCTGCCATCTTGTCTTATTACTGAATCAGCTCAGCTTTTTAAAATCACGTCTGCACTATAGTATTACAAAATAAACTTTTAATTTCGAACGTGCCTCTTCCTTTAGAACAGTTAAAACGATTCTCGGCTCGATAATCGGAACTGGTGGGTCCCATGATATGGATTATAAAGTTTGCATAATTCGCACGGCCGCCATCCGGAAATGGTATGGCGGACGACCTTATAGTTTGGTCACAAGACGCAGCCTATACGAAGGTATGTTGTTACCAAATTTGGTAGAGATCGGATGATTTGATTAGTCGTTATTTGATTTTACGTTTTGAACGTTTGAGTGGCCGCCATTCAGTTTTAGTAAAGATGGCGGCGATATAAAACATGACACTGAGGTGTCCTTTGCTAGTGCTACCTTTGTACCAAATTTCGTTCAAATCGCATTCACCGTGTTCGAATTGATAGGGGGGGACAGACATTCAGAGTACACACACTCACACACACACACAGACTCACACACACACACACACACAGACTCATACACACACATACACACACACAGACAGACACTCTTTTTTCGCCCTGTGTTGATCCCATAACTCTACTTTCATTTTTTGCAAAAATCGAAAGTAGGCTAAAAATCCTGAATTGAATCAACATTTTTTGCGGGTTTTAGGAATTTGGGCCATTTGAGGCTAAATAACCTGAATTTTCATGCACCACAAGCCTTTATAATTTATGAAAGAGGTCTTCCTGTGTATGGGGACCTTACACAACGTAGAGGGTTATTAGCCTATTTTCAATTTTGAAAAAATAGGCTTATGAGATCACCTTTTGTCCGTGTGTGTGTGCGTGTGTGTGTGTGTGTGTGTGTGTGTGTGATTCGTGTGTGTGTCCCCCCCTAATAAAATCTAAACGACAGGAGCGATTTCAATGAAACTCGGAAAGTTCATAGCACTATTCCCGGCGACCTCGACCGTGCCCTTCAAATTTTGTTACGTCTCACCAATCCAACATGGCGGCTGTGCGAAATATTTCACCAGCATTCAATATCTCCGAAACTCTTACCGATATTACCCTGGCATTTTCAATGGTGATAGAGGGAACTACTATAAGTTCACTTATGTGACTTTTGAGAACCTGGTAACTACAAAACCAACATGGAGGCCAAGCGAATTTGCGACTTTTAAATAGACGTTTCTCGTGATTTGACCAACCAAACGCAATGAAACTTGGTACAGTATATATGTTTATATACATTGTAATGCACCGACATCTAACTTCGTTCAATTGCTTACATAATCAGAAGATGGCGGATGTGCGAAATATTTCACCGGTATTCTATATCTCTGAAACTATTAGCGGTATCTCCCTAAAATTTTGTACGGAGATAAAGGGCACTACTGGAAGTCCATCTATAAGACTTTCAAAAACCGGTTAACTACAAAACGAACATGGCGGCCAAGCGAATTTGAAAATTTTAAATAGACCTTTCTCGCGATTTAATGTTCCAAGCGCACTGAAACCTGGTACAGGATATATTTATACACATTGAAATCCACTGGTATCTAATTTAGTTCAATTGTTTACATAACCTCAAGATGGCGGCAGTGCGAATTTTAAAATTAAGTTTTTATTTCTTGTGATGTAGTCATGCGATCGAAGTGAAAGTTTGAATAATGAACCTACGCAATAATTTTCCTTTACTGCTACATGACTCTATGGCCTATACATTTAACAATCCAACATGGCGACCATCCGAAATATTTAGACGATACTGAATATCTACGAATCTATTTTAGCAATCAAACTGCATTTTTTAATGTTCATAGGGGCTATGAACTTAAGTTCACCTATAGGACTTTAAATAACCTGGTGATCACAAATCCAACATGGCGGTGACGCGAATTATAAATATTCACATGGACGTTTCTCGCAATTTAACCATCCGAGTGCAGTGAAACTTGGTACAGTAAATCCTTATACGAATGTTAATCCACTGGCATCTAATTTATTTCAATTGTTTCCATAACCTCAAGATGGCAGCTGTGAAAAATTTTAAAATCTCCTTGTTTTTTCTTGTGTCCTAATTATGCGATTGAAGTTTGAATACTACACGTTCACAATAATCTGCATGTAACAGTACATAACTCTAGGACCTACATATATAAAATCCAACATGGCGACCATCCGAAATATTTAGTCGGTTCTTAATATCTACGAATCTATTACAGCAATCAAACAGAAATTGTGTATGTTGATAGTGGCAATTAACATAAGTAGGATATATGAAAATAGGCTGTATAATTCTTCACGGAACTACTTGTTTTTTATGTGAGGTGTATTGCGTTTCGTCTACAAGGCTTTCAAATCTATTTCACGTCAGGAAGAACACTTTAGGTGAATTTAGTTTAAGAGCCCATTTTAACTAATCTTTTTTTTTTTTTTGTTTTCGACATACGGGTTCATCGTAAGGATGATTTTGTTTGATACTGTGTGGTAGATATACCCATATTTGTATATCTGGGTGATATGTTGTAGACAATAGAATTGTCTGTCTGTCTTTCTGTGTATCTTTATGTACGCCTATAAATCGTGTTCGGATGCTTGGTGCATCGTAAAATTAGGTATGGTAAACATGAGGCAATACACCAATCATTTATAAAACTCCTCACCGTACTTTTCATACAGTAGAAGGGTGGATATAGGGAAAAACTTCTCAAAATACATGCTAAAATAGGCGAAATATAAAAATTATCCTAGAAGGACGATCAAAGCATATGTTGCGCTTCTCATTGTGAGACACAAAATTCGCGAGTCTATAAGGGGTCTCCGAAAATTACATTTTAAGGCCCTTAAATTAACAGTGTGTGTGATATTCCCAGAAAACTAACTTCGTTCTGATAAACTTATGAAGGAATGACAAACCGCTAACCATTGCAACAGTAGCTCAATTGATAATGTCTGATGTTAATATATAACACCGTTCGAAGAACGGGTACTTCTGCTAGTTCTTCATAAAGTTTGAGATAATAGCATATATTTAAACTAGTTAAAAGTTCAGGCCAGTATCTTTTATAGTTATGTTGTAAAATGTACCTAATTAAGAGGATGTAACAAACATTTGCAGTAACTGTACTGGTGTCATTTTGCCACCCAAGATAACTGTTGCTTGCCACTTTATAGACCAAACACCTTTAGACAACTGTACAAAGTTTCAATACTCTAAGGTTTATATTGTGAAGTCTGTGAATTTTTAAATGCCAGGTATACATTTTCGGTTACATTCCTCCTTAGGAGTCATATGTATACATTTCAATCATTACCATCCTCCTCTTTCACTTACCCAACTACTTGGGACTGATGACCAATAGTTTATACTCCAAGACCCTATATCAAGAAACAATAGCAACAACAAACTTTTTGAATCAATGGGTTCCATCGTATTGTATTTCCGAGATGCATTTCTAACGTACAATAAGAGTATGTGGGACTACGATCGAAACAAGAACGTTACCTTGCGCTGTCTGATGGTGTACGCGTTCAGGCTAAAATCACTTTGTTGATTATTATTGATATTTCAGGAAGTAATTTCCCGATGTTTGAATAAATTATATGTCTGGAGTCTTAGTAATTTGAAATATTCTTCTAGTGGCGGAAAATAGTGTCGTCCCATATAAAAGACCAAAGTTAGTATTGATATCTCCGTTGCTAGTAATTTCAGGTAAAAGCGAAGCACGTTGTTTTAGAGCCTCTCATTAGCATCTAAGAAACTGAAAACAAAATATCGATATCTTTAGCAGATAGATATTATTCGGGTGTAACACTTAAGGTGAATAACCCTGTATCTACTTACTTAATAGTCTTTAACCACCATCCAAAACTTCAGTCTGATTGCTCTCATAGGTTCGGAGATCCAGATCAGGCGAAATATTTAGTGAGGCCACCATGTTTGATTGGTGACATTTACCTAAGTTTGAAAATCATGGTCGTGGTCGGTCAGAATAGCACTAATTCCTTACCGAGACCAAGGTTAGATTATGTTAAACAGACTGCCTCAGATGTAACTTGTGGTAGCTATGTAGAGATGAAACGATTAGCTCAGGACAGAGAGACATGGAAAGCTGTATCAAAGCAATCATAAGACTGAAGACTCAAACACACACGCAATAAAGTCCCAACATTATGGTGTTTGAAGCCAATCAAAATGTATTAAGGACACACACACACACACACACACACACAGACAGACACACTTGGGCGATTCGTGCTCTATTAAGCCTTTATTTCATAATATGAAGATGGCTAAAATGTACCTACATAAAATTGTTAAAATGAATCAGGAAGTACCTGAATGTACCTATATACCTTTCATATACGGAATACACAGGTCTGCAAAAAAAAGAAAATTAAAATAGTTTTATTTTCGAAAACTGATTTTGTGTAGTTTTTGACGCTGATTTCAGAAATGATATTGGTATTTTACTATCACGTAAGGTTTGTCTACAAAATGAGGTAAAACTTTTAGGAAGAATTCTAAAAGGCCATTTTATATGAGTATTATTTGTGTAGAATGTTACTAAACCACATTAAACATAGCTTAACTTTAAACATAGAGTAAGAAAGGCTTTATTATAACACTTTTACAAGTCTTTGTGGTAACGTTTTCTTTTTCCTTCAAAACTTCTTTTTGTACTTTTCCTGCTATGGAGTTGAGGATTTTCTCTTTTTTAACATCCAACAGTAGTCAGCCATCATGTTAACGTCCCAGCGTCCTTGATAACTTCGTTATAATATGTACGTATGTTTAAAAAACTTAAAAGTAAAAAATTCAATGTGTGATTTGTGGGTAAACAAAGGGTGATGGAATTTTTTCACTATTCTTTCTGTATTCAGCACAAAAAATACCATAAGAATCACTCTACAAATTTGAAACAATTTTTTCATTGCAGACCTGTGATATTCTTCATTTTACGTATATCTGTTCATATAAACAGTTTGGAACTCTATACACTATAATATTTTCATATTGTGGTAGAAGTTTGAGCAACACATACATGTATATCAGTATTACCAGAAAAAGTCTACGTAAACTTATGCGTTTCAAGTTAATCGTCATGTAACTTCCATAGCATTCAGTGGATTTGTACCAAATTTTGTGTATGCAGTGTATGCCATAAGAGATACTTGTGCATATTTTCAGTCCTACCAACTACGTAATACCTATCCCTGGATATTGTAGCCGTACACACTCAATATCTCAGAATACATGTAAGGATTCAAATCCGAAAATGCTGCACTGCTCTATTAAGCAAATCTTGTCATGTTCATTTTCAACATATCTTATAATATCAGTACTACCAGCATTTTCAACAGGTCTAATTAGAGGCATACAAATTGAATGAAATTTTAAGAAAAGGAGGCTATAAAGTTCGTAACTTGTTCATTATTTCTTCAGTTATAACTGTACATTATAAGGGAGGCAGTTGAAATTCGTAAAAACCCCAATAACTTTAACGGAGACACTGCCTTTGGCTGCCAGTTATTAAAGATCTCTCAGTATCTCTATTTCTTCACCTGTTTTAAATTGTTCAGTTTCCTCTAGGGCAGAGGTGGCCAAACAACACTCCGAGCGCGCTGGCACACCGGCTGCACTCCGGAGTGCTTCTGGGGCGGACGGCCTTGCAGTGATGGTGGGGAAGACTATATGTCTGTCACTCTATCGCTCGCTTTCTCGTACTGTCTTGGCTGTGTCGAAGGTCAAACGGTCGCGATGTGATGTATTACCCATTTAAGATTTGATTGCCGATGAGCCTGACTGCGCCAGTGTTTGTTGTTGATTGTAGCAGGAGCCCCGCGGGACGAAGCGGGGAACACAGCGATGACAAGAGTTCATTCTGCACATAAGACAAGCAGCATTGCGCGTCACAGGAGCTCATGTCACCACGGACAGTCAAACGATAACTGAGACTATTGGAGCTGAGTCATATCCTACTCGCGCAACTGTACCTGTCAACGAAGCAGACTGACGTGTGACACAAGTAAACAAAGAATAGTTCCCATCTCGACCGCCGGCAATCAATTCGTGAAAGGGTGATACCTTATATTGCTATCTGTAGTCTCACTTGACATTATTTGATCTCAGGGATTAGTAACGTTTGACTATGGCTAGCGCTGAAAATTAAAGGAGAAGTGGAAATGCGACTTATTTTAAGAAATAGTGGGAACGATTGTTTTTCATCTCGCACAAAGGAAACGCGATGTGTGTTGTATGCCAATGTGTTATTGTTTGCTTGCGAAAGTATTCACTGGAGCGGCATTTCAATCGGAGACAACAGCAGGTATTTGGGACTCTTGAGGACGAAGAGCGTCAACATAAATATAATGAGTTGAAATCAATGCTAGAAATATGTACTGCACTCGTAAGTATCTCGTTTTCTTGCAAATGTTTGTTGTTTTAATTACATTGTGATAAAATGGATTTCGAATCTTTAACAGTATGGCTTCTAATTGACAGGAACTTGGAATTTCGAATCCGAACTTACGAGCAAGTTACAAGATTACCTTGCGAATAGCTAAAAACGCCAAGCCTTTTTCAGAAGGGGATTTTGTAAAAGCATGCCTAATTGATGCCGCGAAACAGCTATGCCCGTTGGAAGTTCAGCAGTTCCAGGATATTTCACTGTCGCGTCACACAACAGCGCGTCGCATTGCCAACTTAGCTGAGGATGCCCAAAGACAATTAATGGAAAGATGTGACAAGTTCATTGCATTTTCAATTGCCTTGGATGAATCGACGGACATAACGGACGTAGCGCAACTAGCTGCTTTTGTGCGGGGCGTTGCTAGTGAACTTAAAGTTACGGAGGAGTTGTTGGACATCATACGACTCAAAGACAAAACAACAGGCGATAATGTTTTTCAGGCTGTGGAGGACGCTATTGACTCTGTGGGTTTGCTGCGACAACGCTTGTTTTCTGTAACAACTGATGGTGCGCCGTCCAAGCGGGGGTCGCAAATAGGTTTAATCACTCGACTTCAAGCTAAGTAGGATAGTTTGAACGTTAAGTTGTACTCAGTAAACTGCTTTATTCATCAGGAGACACTTTGCGCTAAAGCAGCAAAGCTCGGTGACGTTATGCATGTGGTAGTTCATATTGTAAATTTAGTTCGGCAGCATGGCCTGAATCATCGCTGATACAAATAATTTCTAGCGTCTGTAGATGCCGAATATTGTGGTGTGCCCTACCATTGTGAAGTGAGATGGTTCAGCAGAGGTGAAGTATTGCTCAGGTTTTTTTTTTGTTTTAAAAGAGGAAATCAGTCTATTCATTGACATGGTTGGTAAGCGAGAGCCGACAATTTCTGATCCTCATTGGATAGCGGACCTAGCGTTTTTTTTACCGATATTACAGAGCACCTCAACGATTTAAATGTGTCAATGCAAGGTAGGTATCACTTGATTACGAACTTCTGTGACTGAATTATACCTTTTAAAATGAAGCTGCAGTTATGGAAAGCCCAATTAGAAATCAGGAGTACAGTGGATTTTCCAAACCTGAAATCTGTCCGCGAAGAAGCCGACTTTGACCAGTACGTGAGTGTTATTGAAGACTTGCCTGAAAGACTTTTCTATCAGATTTCTAGAACATGCAAAACTTCAGCCTGTTTTTTGATTTGTTTGTCAAGCCATTTTCAATCTCTGTAACTGAGGTACCGCATGAGTTTCAAATGGAGCTTATAAATTTGCAATGTAGCACAAGACTTAAGGATATTTTTAGCTCTGTGAAAAATTTGCCCGATTTCTACTAAAAATTACCGCAGCAAGAATATCCAAAATTGCACAAGCAAGCCGCAGAAGTGTTATCAGTGTTGCGAGCAATGTATGTCTGTGAAACATTTTTCTCTGCATTGAAACTAACAAAATCACGGCATCGAGCTCTGATGTCTGACGATAACCTGCGGAACAGCCTCCGGTTGATTGTCTCACAAGCAATCGTACCGAACATTGAACATATTGTAAATACGAAAACAAATTGAAAGCATGGAAAATAAAAATGTGACCAAAATTGCATTGTCATAAAATATGAGTCCCATGACACCTTATCAATATTTCTAATTGTTTTTGTTCTGGCCACCTTGTGGCCACCTTGCCCTGGAGATCCGGGTTTCAATGCCGGGATTGCCAAGAAATTTAATTATGGTCTGAGGGCTGGAACTGGGTATATTCAGCCCCATGAGGCAAAACTGAGAAGAGGTGGGTTTGATTCCCATCCAGCCTCTTGGAAGTAGTTTTCCGTGGTTTCGCACTTCTACTCCAAGCAAATGCCGGGATGGCTCCAAATTTAAGGCCTAGGCTGCCTCCTTCCCAGTCCTCACCTGGATTACAAATACACACACTAATACAGCCACCATAATTGCACAGTTTATAAGTTAAATTCTATACACTCACCCAAGTACACGGGTCCACATGACCACGATATCGCAAAGCCACTACATCAATCAACAACGAGAAATTGTTTTAATACTAAGCACCTAATCTTCAAGTGCCGGTACGCGCAGAAGCACGCGAACAAAATGTAGATGTTTCGGACAACACCTTGGAAGAACAGTTTGTTTGTTTACATTACGTCCGGTGCGAAGGCGATCTCAATTTGACTCGCTGCAACGCACCGGCAGTCAGGACAGGCTGCCTAAGAGAGCCCTGCCAGAGTGCTGCGCTGCGCAGTCGGCACACCGAGGGTGCAAATCCTGGCCGCCCCTGCCCTGGAGGAGTTTCCATCTGTCTTTACGCCGAGGCCTGTCTATATGACGTTGTGTACCGTACAGATACACTTCCCCTTTTGTTTATGTTTCCTTATATCCATTCCCCCACCCCACTCTTCCCCTTTTTTGGACATCCTCATTCACGAGGGGTCTCAATTCTTAACCCCGCCCCCTTTTACTTCTCCTTCCGTACTACTCTTTCTGCGGTTCTACATAGTAGGGGGATGGTAAGGGTTCTAGGCCACTCCAGAACCCTCCTTGCCCCACTACTAAGCCTCAGCCATGTTAAATATCTCTCGAACGCATGGTCCGATTTTGACAAATGAGGTCTCATTAGACTCGAGCTGACGTCCTCTTTCCTACGGACTACTCGTTATATTTTTGATTTTTTTTTTGAAAATTTTTGTTTTCGAAAGTTGGTGATAGTTTGAAAACCAAACATGGTAGAACGTTGTGCCATGGCTCAAACGAATGGCCTTTATGACCTTTATTTTTTGTAATAAAACTTTTTTATTTTTAATGTTTTTTTTAAAACACTCGAATTTTGAAAATCCTATATTTTGGAAACAAGGAAGTTTACAAAAAAGTTTGTTTGATGTAAATCAATGATCCCTACCCCCTCTACCCCCAAAATAAATTTCAAGTCTCTAGGATGAAAACCTGTAGTAGTGTGGTAAGGGGGAGCTATTACACTTCTTTTTGAACCCTCCTCGTATCGGCCCCGAACCTGATATCTCGCTAACCAAACATGGGATTAGAACATACAGGGTGTCCTAGCACTCGTAGTGATGCCCCCTACTTTCCTATAGGCTCTTTATTTAAATAAAGGACCAAAACTTAAAGGTCATCCGCTTTTAATATCTCGCGAACCAATCATGATAGAGGCGTGTACGACGGGTCCAAGGACTCGGGCTGACGTCCTCTTTGCTATGGACCACTCGTTATATTAAAAAAAATGGAAACTCGATTTTGGGGTAAACACGTGTTTTTTGTGATTTTTGCTGATATCTCACGGACCAATAACGCTAGAGACGTGTACGAGGTGTCCTAGGACTCGGGCAAACGCCCCCTTTCAAATGTGGCAGATATTGTTTTCCGAAAAAAAATTCACAAAGGCCTAACGCAATACATGTTGAAAAAAAAAATTTTTCTTTACCTGTTTATAATGTTCATGAAGCGTGGTGGTTGAGAGAGACGATACTGCTGGGTGTGTGTGTGTTTCAACGAACCTGTCGCTAACCACAAGGACCATGCTTAATAGAACAATCGCTATTTCGGCGGGTCGGTGTATGACAGAGCGAGGGTTCGTTTTCTGATATTTTACCTTTAACGTGTAAACGGTGATGAGAACTTGGTTCTATGTTGGTCGAAGCGAGTAGAGAAAACAAACTTGCAGACGAGCAGGAGGTGAATGTCATTTGAGCTTATTGGAAGGCGTTGATCTGACTTGACAACAGGTGCAATGGAAAAATGACCAAGACGCTTGAAGGTGAAATAATCTGACCACCGTGGTGGCAGGGAAGAGCGAAATGCATGCACATACGTGTGAAACCACATGCACGCTAAACAAGTTACATCCTGTCTTGCTTCGTACGTGACAAAATGCAAGTTCATGTGAAATTTGATCTGCCACAGGTGCTCACCTTGGACGTTAGCTGTCCACGTGCACGATAACTGTTAACAAGTTACATCCTGTTTTGCTTCGTACGTGACAAAATGCAAGTTGACGTGAAATTTGATCTGCCACAGGTGTTCACCTTGGGCGTTAGCTGTCCACGTGCCTGATAACAGAATGTTCGAGCGTGAGAAAAAAAATGATTACACACGCAACGTAACATATATAAAGACATGTCGTTATCATTTCCACACTCACTTAAGTGACTACCTTTGAACACACTGTGTTGCGTGAAACACTTGGTCTTGTTTAACAGTTTTGGTGTTGGTGGAAAATACTTAACCTTGTTGTGGGGTAGGTATATATTTATTCATTTATTGATTTATATACATATATATATATATATTTACAAGCAATTATTTATTGATTAGGTAATTAATGATTTTATTTATTTATTTGTTTTTCAGATAACCGGTATACCTTACATGTCTGAGAGAGAAGAAACCATTGCACTTTTGAGCTCACTGGAAGGAAACAGGAACAAGCCACTGCAAGTAAAGGTGAGATGATTTTTTTAAACTAACTTGTTTCATTTTTGTTTTGTTTTATGTTTTATTTTATGAAATGCATGTATTAACCTGAATTTAGGTATTTATAGCGGTTTATTTTATTTATTTTTAGAAACTTGGAAAGAAAAGCCTTACCGCCGTAGCAGTTGCTGAAAAAAAACGAGACGCAGTAGAGCGAAACCACTGCCAAAGAGTGAACTGTTTAAAACTCAGGTAAGTCTAACTTAAAAATGCCATTCCATTTTACCACTACTGAAAACTAGTAGACAAAAAAAAATCATTACGTGTACATGACTGGGACAAAGATTGCTTTCTTGATTAATGGCTATGTTGTTGTTGTTGACTGGGAAAAGTACAAGGCCATGTTGGATTTTCTAAAAATAAAATAAAAATTAATTTATGGGTGGTTCCCTATGGACTCAACGAATATCCACAGGTTTGAACATGATAATGTGAACAAAGTGACATGACATTCATGTTTGTTTATATATTGGTTAAAAGGGGGGGGGGATGTAAATGACTAAAGCTTTATAAAAAGAAAAATAAGTGCATGGGTTACTGTTAGTGCCAACATACAGTTTATTTTTAATGGTGTTTTGATATATTAATGTCAATTAACGTTAAAGTTTAATTACAAGTATTGATTGATTGATTGATTGATTGATTGATTGAGTGAGTAATGGGTTATTTTGTTTGCTTTTAGGTGTCGTCATGCGCCATTAACGTAATGAACAGACAGTGAACAAGCATATATTGTGCTTTAAAGTACTCTGTGCAACGTTAATAACTTACAATAAGAAAAAGTTTTATTATAACACATGGCGTTAGTACCAAATACAACAAGTGAGCAAGTTGGTTTACCACGTGGGTTAAATTTAAAATCAGAACATGACCGTTGGTTAACATTTGAATCCTGGCCTGTAGGCTTTTTGTCGACACATGAACTTGCAAAAGCCGTTTTTTTTTTACTTGAACCGAGAAGATGTGGTGCACTGTGTGTTTTGTTGTATTGAACTTTCACACTGGGAAGAAGGGGATGATCCCTTTAGAGACCATTTGCGATGGTCTCCTTGTTGTCCTTACATGCTTGGAAAACAAGTGGGTAACATACCTGTGTATTCATTTTACCGAACCACAAGACCATTGGCCGCTACTTACGTTGCTGAATCACACATAAATAATAATAATGTATTACCAGCCAACAACGGTAGTGTCGATATATGTGGTCCATATGCCATAGACAGTGTTGAATTGGCGTGTGCTTTTGAAAAATTGGGAGTTTGCAAGACTAAAGCACTAGCACACCCAGAGTACAGCTCTGTTGAAAAACGTTTAGAATCTTATAAAAATGTTTGCCCATTAATATTAAAACACATTACCAAACAGCTAAGTGAAGCTGGATTTTTTATACTGGTGAAGGGGATAAAACAATATGTTTTTATTGTGGATTTGCTTTAAAGGATTGGCAAATGACTGATGACCCTTTAGTGCAATACGCTCGTTGGTTACCAAACTGTAAATACATGGTGTTGCTTAATGGTCGGGAATTTGTGAACACTATTAGTAAAGAAAACATGATTGCAGCACAAGACATAAAAGTGCCTTTAGAGTTAGAACACGCAGAGCAAATACATAAGGCTGAAAGAAAAGACTTGTCTCACGAACAGATACAAAAGTGTAACCAACAATTATGTAAAATTTGTTATCAAGATGAACTAGGTGTTTTATTTTTGCCTTGTGGACACATGATAGCCTGTGTCAAGTGTGCATTAGAACTCAACACTTGTGCTCATCTGTGTTGGTGGAGTCCAATGAGACCCCATTTGTCAAAATCGGACTATGCGTTCGAGAGATATTTAACATGGCTGAGGCTTAGTAGTGGGGCAAGGAGGGTTCTGGAGTGGCCTAGAACCCCTACCATCCCCCTACTCTACATATTATGGCGCGTTTTTCTACCAAGGTCCATACAGTTGCTTCTGGCTGCTATCTGGTGACGAACAGAGGAATTTCTCTATTAGCCTACTTTCGATTTATGCAGAAAATGAAAGTAGACTTATGAGATCACTACAGGGCGTAAAAAGTGTGTCTGTCTGTGTGTGTGTGTGTGTATGTGTGTGTGAGTCTGTGTGTGTGTGTGTGTGTGTGTGTGTGTGTGAGTGTGTGTACTCTGAATGTCTGTCCCCCCTATCAATTTGAACAGGGTGAGCGCAAATTGAACGAAACTTGTTACAAAGGTAGCACTAGCAAAGGACACCTCAGTGTCATGTTTTATATCGCCGCCATCTTGACGGAAACGTAATGGCGGCCACACAAATGTTCAAAGCTTAAATCAAATTACGACTAACCTTATCATCCGATATCTACCAAATTTTGCAACAACATTCCTTTATGGGGGCAGCATCCTTTGACCAAACTAATAGATCATCAGCCTAATAGTTTGCGGATGGCGGCCATCTTTGTGTGAAAATCGATTGCCCCTATTAATTCGAACACAGTGAAACCGAATCGAACGAAATTTGGTACAGAGGTAGTACTAGCAAAGGGCACCCCAGTGTCATGTTTTATATCGCCGCCATCTTGACGGAAACGTAATGGCGGCCACACAAATGTTCAAAGCTTAAATCAAATTACGACTAACCTAATCGTCCGATCTCTACCAAATTTTCCAACAACATACCTTTATGGAGGGAGCATCCTTTGACAAATCTAATAGGTCATTAGCCTAATAGTTTGCGGATGGCGGCCATCTTTGTGTCAAAATCGATTCCCCCTATTAATTCGAACACGGTGAAACTGAATGGAATGAAATTTGGTACAGAGGTAGCACTAGCAAAGGGCACCTCAGTGTCTTGTTTTATATCACCGCCATCTTGACGGAAACGTAATGGCGGCCACACAAATGTTCAAAGCTTGAATCAAATTACGACTAACCTAATCATCCGATCTCTACCAAATTTTGCAACAACATACCTTTATGGAGGAAGCAACCTTTGACAAATCTAATATGTCATTAGCCTAATAGTTTGCGGATGGCGGCCATCTTTGTGTCAAAATCGATTACCCCCATTAATTCGAACACGGTGAAACCGAATGGAATGAAATTTGGTACAGAGGTAGCACTAGCAAAGGGCACCTCAGTGTCATGTTTTATATCGCCACCATCTTGACAGAAACGTAATGGCGGCCACACAAATATTCAAAGCTTAAACCAAATTACGATTAACCTAATCATCCGATCTCTACCAAATTTTGCATCAACATACCATTATGGAGGGAGCATATTTTGACCAAACTAATAGGTCATTAGCCTAATATTTTGCGGATGGCGGCCATCTTTGTGTCAAAATCGATTACCCCTATTAATTCGAACACGGTGAAACCGAATGGAACGAAATTTGGTACAGAGGTAGCACTAGAAAATGCCACCTCGGTGTCATGTTTTATATCACCGCCATCTTGACGGAAACGTAATCGTGGCCACCCAAATGTTAAAGGCTAAAATGTAATTACGACCAACCTAATAATCTAGTCTCTACCAAATTTTTGCAACAGCAAATCTTTATGTGGGAAGCATATTCTGACCAAACTGCTAGATCATCAGCCCAATAGTTTGCAGATGGTGGCCAAGTATGTGTGCAAATCGATTCCCCCTATCAATTCAAACAAGGTGAAACCGAATTGAACGAAATTTGGTACAGAGGGAGCACTAGCAAAAGGCACCTCAGTGTCATGTTTTATATCGCCGCCATCTTGACGGAAACGGAATGACGGCCACCCAAATGTTAAAAGCTTAAATCAAATTTCGACCATCCTAATACTTTGATCTCAACCGGATTTTGCAACAACATGCCTTTTTGTGGAAAGCATCTTATGACTGACAACAAGATCATCAGCCCAATAGTTTGCAAATAGCGGCCATGTATGTGTGCAAATCCATTCCCCAGATCAATTCAAACACGGTGAAACCGAATTGAATGAACTTTTTTACAGAGGTAGCACTAGCAAAGGGCACCTCATATTCATGTTTAATATCCCTATAGCACGTTGTATTTCAACAAGCTACTACAACCAACATTCAATTATACTCCTTGAAAAGGACAAAGAGTTATAACAATACCCATGCATTTAGGAGAAAGTAGGCTATATGTTCTTTACTGAACATCTTGTTTTTTGTAAGCACATTGACACACTTTCTTTGGTCACATTGTTTTAATTCTATTGAAAAAGGAGGCAAGGTTCCTCTCGAAACGTCTAGGAATGTTATTCTTTTTATTTTCACACAGCAATATCCCAAAATGGGATATATGAATACTTTTAATACTGTACATCATTGTTACTGCATTTGTGGACTGTTTAATCATTCTTCCTTTTCTTGATTTTTATCGTCTTAGTTGCCAAAATTACATCCTCCTTAGTTGCCAATAATTTTCACTTTACTATGGAACTGTACTTCTGGTAAACCTTTTATGGGATAGTGGTCTCTATATTAACCACGTGTCATAAGGACAGTTTATGCTTTAAAAGATGGCAATAGTTGAAACTTTAAGGCACATTTTGGAGAATTTTCATGCCGAAGTGCTAGTATTTCTAAAAATCAAATATCATATACGTATCTAGTTGACGTAATGTGTTGAATATAATTTTAAAATATTTAAAACTAACAACATGAACAATTGAAGTGTGAACATAAAATGTAAATATAGAATTAAAATAATAGAAATCAAATTTCATATATAAAATAAATATTTAAATTAACATAAATTTAAAATAATTATGAATTCGAAATTAGTTAATTAATTAATTCAATAAAAATATCAAAATTAAATCTAAAATTACATACATTGAAAATTAAATATATATATATATAAACATTAAAATTAGAGGTCGCCTCCGTAGCGTAGCGGTCAGCATGGTTAGCTGCCGCCCCAGAGGTCCTGGGTTCGATTCCCGGCTCTGCCACGAAATTTGAAAAGTGGTACGAGGACTGGAACGGGGTTTACTCAGCCTCGGGTGGCCCAAATGAGTAGAGGGGGTTCGATTCCCCCTCAGCCATCCTCGAAGTGGTTTTCCGTGGTCTCCCACTTCGTCTTCGGGCAAATGCCGGGATGGTACCTTCTTCAAGGCCACGGCAGCCTCCTTCCCTCTTCCTTGTCTATCCATCCTAACCATCCCTTACCTTCCCTCATGAGGCCCCTGTTCGCTTTGCAGGTGAGGCCGCCTGGGCGAGGTGCCAATCCCACCTAACCAGTTGTATCCCTTCCGATTCGATGTTCCCAGCTCTAGGACACTGCCCGTAGAGGCGGTAGTGGTGAGTTCCCTCGCTGAGTCCGTGGGTTCCACCAACCTGGAGGGTAAACGACTAAAAAAAAAATTAGAGAAGCAAAAATATATATTAATTATTAAAATAACTTAATATGTAAAAACACATAAAAAGAGAAAAATGTTTTGCCCTCTAAAGAGTTAACTTATTTCCTACAAGATGTGTTGAACAGCCAGAAAAAAGGGTTGGTATGACTGCTTCCTCGCCTGTCGGTCTCAACACAAACATATGGTATTCTAATATTAATACCATATCTCACAACATTAATTTTTTATAACTTAAAGTAAAACATGTATTACAGTCAAATTATTATTATTAATTAATCGTATGGCAATTACACATCACTTTTTGGAACACAAAGAAAATATAACCATAATTTACAAATTTACAGACATATTATTTACATAGTTTAACACATTTGCTGTAGAAAACAAAAAGTCAAAGTGGTTTCCAGGATATAAGTCAAAATTGATACATCTATGACGCTCGCCTGTGCCAGTGAATGTTTGCCTTCAATTCCTTTCAAGTTTCAACTGATGAGTAAAGTGCGATTGGTTGGTTGATTCCTTAGTTTAGGGGCTGAGACAACGCGGTCATGTAGCCTCGTGTACTTTGGGAGTGTGTAGAATCTGTCTGATAACTGGTGTTAATTGCGATGACTGTATTAATGTGTGTTATCTGTAATTCAGGTAAGGACTGCAGACGATTAATTTCAAGTAGTTCCTACTTTGCTACCAAATGCTACTGTCAACGACACCTAGCTGCAAACTTTGCTACTAGATGCTACCGCAACAAGCACCTGGCGGTGAACTTTGGAACTTAATAGAGCGCTAATCAAATCTAACCTACAAATTGTGATTCACACAATGACATGGGACTGCCGGCTTTACTTCCCCTCCGTAGGAAGGCATACTGAGGGATTTTTAACGCTCTTAAAAATCCGACGACTTAGGCCGGGTTTGATCCCGCGATCTCGGGCATGGAAGCTCGGCATGCTACCAACCACGCCACCGAAGCCGCCAAAGTTTCATCTGGTGAGAAAAGTGAGATTCATAGATTTATGGCATGTTAAAGAACCTTCCACTAATTGCACCTGTGTGAAGCTAAATTGTATAGGTTAAGAATGTAAACCACGCTCTTGGGTTTCTACGTTCGTTGCCAAGAGCCGACTGCACTGACGTCTGGTAGCTAAGTTCTGAACTAGTAGTCGTCGACGGTGGCGTTTGGCTGCAAAAGTAGGAACTACTTGAAAATTGATCGTCTGAAGTGCTTACTTGAATTAAAACAGATACACACACTAATACAGTCATCACAATTAACACCGGTTATCAGACAGATTCTATACACACACAAAGTACACGGGGCTACATGACCGCGTTGTCGCAGCCCCTAAACTTAAGAGCCAACCAACCAACCATAGATAATGAATACAATCTTCGTCATTATTTTTGTGAGAATAGCGCGACGGTAGAACAGGTGAAGAGAAGAGAATAACATTTCCAATCGCCGTGCTAATAATAGGAAAGTGCGCGGTTTGCGACGAGCGCTGTGGCCGTATCAGCTGACAGGGAAGGCGCCCGGACGCCTTTCGACGCTGCGCTGCGCCAGTGTTCCGCGACGCTCCGAGGCGCGAGCACGCTCCGGTAGCAGCTCCGTCTGTCCTGTGATCAATGTTCCCGGCGCGTAATATCTCGAGCTGCGGACAATTAAATTACAAACAGTCCTACCAGGGAAACTGAAATCTTTAACAAAGAACGACATGATAGGAACCGAAAATTCGTCTATGATTAGTGATCATTTTTTTCTTCACTTCAAAATCGTGTTGCAATTGATTGCGAATCAAGAAACGAGTGTTAAGACATTTACAGTAGATACCACCAGAAGTTTCTCAATGAAGAGGACTGAAGGTTAAAGTATGTCCATTATTATCCCCTTACTCCTTTCAGCATTCCAAAATATCTACACATTTGCGAATGAAAACTAAATTCAAATTTTATTTCAAGTCATACCGGGGTTCTAAAGGGAAAGAGTGAAAAAATACAGACTTTACATGAAAAAGAGATGCATAACGATTTCTTTCAACGAATACATCACTAATTAGAAATCAATAGTTTGAAATTTAGAAGTATTAAATACATGTACGATTTCAAACGGGTTCCCTTTGGTACTACATGCAACTTTAACCTCTTCAGACTCACGGTACACATATACAATGTGCACCTTCAATTTTTAAACATTCTTATCAGCAAAAGTTGGTAGTACAGAAATTCTGATCTCTATTTCTACCCCTGAACATTTTCATTTGTACGGGGTTGGAGATGACATCTGATTTCTATGTGACGTGTTGGAGTTACGACTCTATGCTCTTTCCGACGCCTAGCTCATCATCACAGGTGTCAATTAGAGACAAATTGAACGGTGCCGAATAAAACGCGCAAAGAAGTTGGAATGAGTTGCCATGGCCTATTAGAAAGTATCTTTACGGTTTTGCCTGAAGTTGATACCATTTCAAGGGCATGCGATTGTGAGGTTCAAACTCAGTCGTCTTATCCTATAAACTTACAACTTAGCACATTATCGTAATAGGTAGTAGCTGTGACCTGTAATTTTTATATTTTGTTAAGAATGTGCCTTTTGTCTTCAAATATGCATTATTTGTGCCATTATTCAATTAAAAATACAGGAAAAAGGAAATGTCAGCAACAAATTTTATATTGAGTCTGAAGGGAATAATTATATTTCTGCTTATAATTTGGGCATGAATTTACAACTAAATTACTGTTCTTTTAATGACATCGAGCTGTCCATAAAACGTTTTTGAATTACAGTTAATGTAGTATGATATAGGTGTTAGTTGTTATTGAGTCGTAACTAGAATTGGGATATATTGGTTATCAGTTCCGTGTACTTAAGAGTTTGTTCAATTTGTCAGGTAACCTGTGTTTTAGTGGAAGCTATAATAGTGTGTTCAACTATAATTATAAAGGTCGGGAATGAGTTAGGTGCTTTGGGACTTGAAATGAGTTACTATCGTGACATTTGCCTGGAGGGAGTGTGGAAAAATCCAGGAGAAAATCACACCCAAAATATCAGGTGTATGCGCCAGGATTCGAACATCCAAACTTCGGACTTACCACAGCTCCCCATTCCGGTCATGATGAGTAATTTAACGCGCACGGTTACGTCGAAGGGAGCGATGTGTTGATCTTGATAGGCATACATTAATAAAATAAATATTTCCATCTAATCTACACTCAAATCAATAACTCACTTAATGTCGGGACATGTTCCAGATAGACCACCACGTGGCGTAACGGCTCGCATTCTTAGCTATGGCCTCGTAAATACGAGTTCGATTCTTGGCTCTGCCAAGAAATTTAATTATGGTCTGAGGGATGGATAAGGGTATACTCAGCCTCGTGAGATAAACCTGAGTGGAGGTGGGATCAAATCCTACCTCAGCCATTTTGGAAATGTTTTCCCCAATTTCACTCGGCGCAAATGCTGGGATGGTTCCTGACTTAATGCAACGGCCACCCCATTACAAATCTTGATCAGAATTACAAATACACATACTAATAGGCTACTACACCAGAATAACATAGGTTATTATGCAAATTCTACACGGAGCTTTTCCTTTTTTCTCTAGCATATGGCATTTTAGTGCTGGTAGTGTCCGAGGACATGTTCGGCTCGCCAGAGTTATTAGCTGCTTCTAAGCGGACACCCACAGTGTGAGCTACAAGCACCGTCACGTATGGAGTGTTGTCTGGGGAGGAAGTGTGCGTGTAAGGACGAGGAATTGGAAGGTAGCGGCTGTGGCCTATAGTTAGAGACCAACCCCAGCATTTGCCTGGAAGGAAGATGGGAACCCACAGAACACCATCTTCAAGGTTGCCGGTGGGGGATTCGAACCTCCTCGCCTCCCGGATGTGAGCGACTGCCTTCAGCCACGCCGTAACGACCACGACTAACTCACCGGTTACCCGGAGCTAAATGACCACGATAAACAGACCCCTTAAATGAAACAGCATAAACAATAACAACAACAACATGTTTCAGATATGAATTATGTTATGTTCAACAGCTGATACAGAGTTTGCAATTCGTTGATGTTGTTATTGTTGATTCTTTAGGGGTTTTGCGACATCGTGAACATATAGCCCTGTGTACTTGTGAGTGTGTAGAATATGTCTGATAACCTGTGTCACTGTGATGTCTGTACAAGTGTGTGTATTTGTAATTGAGATAGGATTTGAGCAGGATGAGGCCGTGGCCTTAAGCTAGGTACCATCGGGGTATTTGCCTGGAGTGGAGGTGAGAAACCACGGAAAGCCTCTTCCAGGATGGCCGAGGTATACATCAAACCCGTTTCTTCTCAGTTTTGCCTCTCAAGGCTAAGTGTACCCCGTTGCAGTCTTCAGAACAGAATTAAATGTCTTGGCAGAGACGGGAATCGAACCCAGGCCTCCGCAGTGACAGCCAATAATATTAGCCACTACGAAACGAGGCCACTACGATATTCAAAAACACTTATCAAAATACATTGCTCATATTCAAATCAAAGTTAATATTTTACAACAGCACATCGTTCACATTAAGAACACCACGCACGATCGTTCCATAAATGATGTGGATGACACTTTTGCATTCTATATTTTAAGTAGTGTCTTTTATTGTTCAAAAGTTGTAACAGTTGATGAAGGTTATAATTAATATATGAAACATGTCATGAGAGAGTTAGTGATGTTAGTGTTCATTAGCTGGCAATATTTATATATGATTTTTGATGTCAAGAGAACCTTAGAACGTAACATTGTTTCTGTGAGGTACGTAAATGATCGATTACTGTGGGTAAATGGCGTCTTCGGTGGCGTAGTTGGTAGCATGCTGAGCTTCTATGCCCACAATCGCGGTTTCAAACCCGGCCGAAGTCGTCGGATTTTTTAAGAGCGTTAAAAGTCCCTCAGTATGACTTGCTTTGGAGCGGAAGTAAAGCCGGTGGGCCCATGTCATAGATTTATGGCATGTAAAATAACCTTCCACTAACTACAATTTTGTGAAACTAAATTTGTAGGATAGATTTGATTAAAGCTCTATTAGTTCCAACGTTCGCCACCAGATGCCGGTCTCGGTAGTATGTAGTAGCCAAGTTCGCGGCTAGGTGTCGTTGACGGTAGCATTTGGTAGCAAAAGTAGGAACTACTTGAAATTGATCGTCTGCAGTTCTTAATTGAGTTACAGATAAGACACACTAATACAGCAATCAAAATTAACAGACCGATTGTACACACACCCAAAGTACACAGGGCTACAGGACCGCATTGTCGCAGCCCCTAGACTGAGGAGCCAACCGACCAACTGTGGGTAAATACAGAGATGTTAGGAAATCAGATCATGACTGTTTCAGTGTACGCTTCATGTGAAGGGGCGGATCAGGACGTAGACACATTTTATGTGCTGTAGTAGTGACAGTTAACAATAAAATATAGTACAATGTTAAGGCATTTCAAAAACTAAGGTTTTGTCGGTAGGGAAGAAACACAAGAAAATAGAATATCTGATAGGAGGAACTGATTTGAAGCAGGTGGACCACTCTAAGTACATACGCTGTACATTCTCTCTGGACGGAAGTATGGGAAAAATAAAATAATATAGAGTCTAGGTACAGTGAGTTCTCAGCAGTAATCTACAGTATTCTGCAAGAAGAAGTTTGTGTGGTGATGAAACTCTCCCTACATCGCTCAGTATTCAGACCGACCTTGCTGTTTAGAAGTGAGAGCTGGGTGGATACAGGATATCTGATTCAGAAGCTAGAAGTAACTGATATGAGAATAGCACGAATGATTGCTGGGACAAATAGATGGGAACAATGGCAGGAAGGTACGCGTAATAAAATTATAAATGCTAAGTTAGAAATGAACACGCTGTGTGAAGCTGTTTGTATGAGCCGACTCAGATGGTGGGGTCATGTGAAAAGAATGGCTCCTAGGTGGTTAATGAGTTCGGCTCTAGAGGGTAAGAGAAGCAGAGGTAGATCTAGGAGGCGATGGTCCATTGCGTTACAAACATAGCCACGAGTGGCTGTAAACCAGAGGTTCCTGCTGTGACTTCGCAACTTATTGGACAGTGTTTCAAAAGTCATCTTTCTAATATTTTATTGTAATTTACAGATTTTTAGCCTATTTTCCACATTTTGTAAAAATGAGGAAAAAGTAGACTTATGAGATCGATCCGGGAAAATGTTTGTCTGCCTGTCTGGCTGTGTGTGTGTCCCCCCCTATCAACTCCTAAACGGCTGCAGCAATCAAAACCAAATTTAGTATGAGTAAAGACGTGCACCGGAATATCTCACGTCCATATTTGAAAATGATGTCAGTGCTACCAACTGCTGAAAAAACGCACTAGAAATTTGAGCTCCATGTTGGATATCTTGCAAGGTATACATGGGAGCTATTCCAAAATTGTCACACATATAGATAATACTATTTCAGTTTAATTTCAAGGACGCCAACCATGACAAAATAATTTTAAGCCTTCTGATAGGTCCAATGTTTAAATGCATATAACTTCTACACTATCAATTGGATTTCAACCAAATTTTGTATGTAATATCTGTACATAAACGGATATGATTAGGCGTATTCTTACGAGCCACCACGGCTGCCAACTGTTAATAATTGCTCTCCCTATTTTTTTTTCCAAATACCAAATATCAGAAAGTATGCAAGCCAACAGCTTTAAACTATGCACACGTATATTCTAACATTTTAGATTAATTTGGAGTAACTTATATACGTCAGTCCTACCAACATGATTATAAGCCTGCTGATAGTATCAATTTTTAAATACATGTAACTTCTGTACTATCAGTTGGATTTCAACCAAATTTCGTATGTGCAATGTGTACCATAACAGATATGACTATAAGTATTGTTAAGAGCAATCAGGGCTGCCAACTGTTAATAAATGCTGTCTATATTTTTTTACCCTAATATCAATATATCAGAAAGTATGCAAGCCAACAGCTCTATACTTTGCACACTTATAGCGCCTGACATTCTAGATTAATTTGGAGAAATTAATACAAGGCAGTGCTGCCAACATGATTCTATGCCTGCTGATATGTCAAATTTTAAAATACATGTAACTTCTATACTAACAAATGGATTTCATCCAAAATTGGCACAACAAGATATCATAATATTTCAGATTATTTCTGACCAGCACACGTGTGGTACTGTTGGCAACATGCTTTTACGCGTGCTGATAGATCCAGTGTCTAACTGCATGTAACGTCCATTGGACTTCAACCAAATTTTGTATTCTGTACCTAAAGAGATGGAACAAAGAATATATTCAGTCACCAGGGCTGCCAACTGTAGTGCTCTATTAGGCTACATCATACCAGATATATTTTGAACTAATTAGATATTTCGATATTACCAACTTAATTTCGTCATTATTCTAGATAGGTTCATATACTGTAGAATAATCATTGGCATGAAAAGTGGGCTGTATAGTTCTTCACGGAACTTCTTGTTGATGATGAGAAACTATACTAGACTACATCACCAATACATATTATGCAGAAGTACATCCCTACATTGTATAAAACAAAGTCCCCGATTCTCGGATGTAACCACTAATCTCGAGAACCACTGGATGGATTTTGATGCGGTTTTCACCATTCTGCAAAGGATTTCTCGAGGAAGGATTCTGTTAAAAACATTCATTTACGACCAAATTAAGCCGAACCGTAACGATTTCAGTAAATCAAGAAGAAAAACCTGCCGTTCGTGCGCCTTTTAAGCTTACGCTGGGTAAACCGTTAAAAATACGTGTATACTATGAGTGTAAGATTTGTTCAGCATGAAAAGCTCTACAAAAGAGTCCATGACAGCGTACCTCTATTTTTAATACATCACCCAATACAAGGGTTTTTACGTTTTCATTTCTTCCAACAATCTCCATTCAGTGGAAATTTAAATAACTAGCTTCGGAGCGAGTTTACTAGCCAGCTAGTGATCCTATCATCTAAGCTTTGGCCAGCATCAAACTGTCGAGTCCTGTCGAGTTAAGACTCCAGAGAAGAATATTATGTGTTTGGAGTTTCGCTGTTCACCTCGGCTTTTCTGAATTGCGTCTGGGGCCTGACATCTGAGCTCCTTTTAAGATTACGTTGGGTAAACCGATAACGATACCGGTTGCTATTTGATAATAATACACTTTGGTTGATGACTCAGTCAAGAAATTTATATAATTCTAGTGGTGAGTACTAGGACGGTGTCGTTGAAATGTAAATCACCTAAGAGCTGCAAACTTCACAATAAATTTTATCATGGATAAAGTAAAAATAATAAAAAAAATTATACGAGCCTTACAGTAGTCGCATATGTTGTGTAACATGTGACATGTTATCCTGCTATGTGTGTCCCGGGAGTGCAAATCCCTTGTTAACCGTGAACTCTGTTGGTCATTGAAATAACTACTTGTAAAACTCCAGTGCCAAATCCTGACCGTAATGAATCATACATAATTGTTATTTGCCGTGGCGGAAGCAATCCACTGCCTACTTGATGCGAGCTGCGATCTATACCGGCCAGTTAGTGAACCCATGCCAGCGATGTTATTGAAAATGGCCTCGTTTTGCCGATCAGCACACTGACAAGTATAGACGCGATTAAAAATTAGGTGTGCGGAAGGTATATTAAATGTGTTTCTCCCAGTGATATGTTTAGACCAACGATGTTTCAATTATTGTTAGTAGTCGGCGTTAATATACTGAATTCCTACGTTGGTTGGAGTGTTTGTTGATGGGATATAGATTCCACATAGCCACATGACAGACAGTACATCGAGTGCTTACATTAAATAAGAATACAGGAAAAGTATGCACATTTAATAAATCGTAATTGTTTTCAGCAAATATGATAAAATGAATATTTTTACACCAAGGAACGACAACTTGAAGATGATTTATTGTAGGAATATCTTAAATTGGGTCTCCAAACTTTGAACTAAACTGTATGCGATATACATTCCCCATAGCTACATGGCCTACAGTACGTCGTTGTACCGATCTCCGCCATCACGCACGCTCATTGTTTCCGTCCCATGCACTTCCGTCCCATCCATTTCCGTCCCTTTTCCAAAATCACTCCCACAAAAATGTCCAGCTACCGAGTGGAAAGATGTTACACATCCAAAATAGAAATAAAATCCAAGTTTCCTTTATGTATTATCTTCATATTTGTTTATACCGGCATGTGCGTCAAATGAAACATTTCCAAACCAAAATATAATTGATAATGCAGTTTTAGAGAAGAATGTACAGTTGAGTTTTGGGATCCAAAACAGTGTCCATCCACTTATGACAACTCGTTCTAACAGTGACAGGTTTCCTGCTCGTAGTTGTGTGCGTTACAACTCAGTTATCTACGTCTAAGCGTAAATAACGTAGACTATGTAGAGATGCGTGGTCCATGCCGTAAAGGGTTGCACCTACGACATTCGTCTTCTCGTCTAGCAAACAATGTTTGTTTCATTCTTCTTGCGATCAATGCAAAGTGTAATTTGGTTAATGTAAGTCAGAGTAAAGAGTTGGTCAAACTGAGGACCATAAATAATTGATAAACAAACCATTTGAAACCATCATCGTTATCATCACCATCACCATCATCGAGAAATAGATGTGCAACATGTGCACTGTACACATAGGCCTAATAATAATAGTAATAATAATAATAATAATAATAATAATAATAATAATAATAATGTATGTCTACCCCTTATTTATTCCCGTTTTCCAACGGGGTCAGGGATGAGATGCGATGGAAGTCTTTCTGGCGATGGTTTTTACGGCCGGATGCCCTTCCTGACGCCAACCACATCAGAGGAGTTATTGAGAGATGAAATGAATGATGGTGAATGAAACTGGGCAAGGATGTGGAAGGAAGCGGCCGTGGCCTGTCAGAAGGTACCGTCCCAGCATTTGCCTGGTGTTGAAAATGGGAAACCACGGAAAACAATTTCAAGGACGGCCAACGATGGGGCTCGAACCCACGCGTCTACCGAGTCAGCAGAGAGCTTGGCCCCATGACCTAACGCTGCGCTTTAGCCAGCGTAGCCACTACTGTCGGTTAAAATAATAATAATAATAATAATGTGTATGTCTACCCCTTATTATTTCCGTTTTTCCAACGGGGTCGGGGATGAGATCCGATGGAAGCCTTTGTGGCGATGTTTTTACGGCCGGATGCCCTTCCTGACACCAACCTCATGAGAGGAGTTAATGAGATATGAAATGAATGATGGTGAATGAAACTGGGCAAGGATGTGGAAGGAAGCGGCCGTGGCCTGTCAGAAGGTACCGTCCCAGCATTTGCCTGGTGTTGAAAATGGGAAACCACGGAAAACCATTTCAAGGACGGCCGACGGTGGGGCTCGAACCCACGCGTCTACCGAGTCAGCAGAGAGCTTGGCCCCATGACCTAACGCTGCGCTTTAGCCAGCGTAGCCACTACTGTCGGTTAAAATAATAATAATAATAATAATGTGTCTGTCTACCCCTTATTATTTCCGTTTTTCCAACGGGGTCGGGGATGAGATCCGATGGAAGCCTTTGTGGCGATGTTTTTACGGCCGGATGCCCTTCCTGACACCAACCTCATGAGAGGAGTTAATGAGAGATGAAATGAATGATGGTGAATGAAACTGGGCAAGGATGTGGAAGGAAGCGGCCGTGGCCTGTCAGAAGGTACCGTCCCAGCATTTCCCTGGTGTTGAAAATGGGAAACCACGGAAAACCATTTCAAGGACGGCCGACGGTGGGGCTCGAACCCACGCGTCTACCGAGTCAGCAGAGAGCTTGGCCCCATGACCTAACGCTGCGCTTTAGCCAGCGTAGCCACTACTGTCGGTTAAAATAATAATAATAATAATAATGTGTCTGTCTACCCCTTATTATTTCCGTTTTTCCAACGGGGTCGGGGATGAGATCCGATGGAAGCCTTTGTGGCGATGTTTTTACGGCCGGATGCCCTTCCTGACACCAACCTCATGAGAGGAGTTAATGAGAGATGAAATGAATGATGGTGAATGAAACTGGGCAAGGATGTGGAAGGAAGCGGCCGTGGCCTGTCAGAAGGTACCGTCCCAGCATTTGCCTGGTGTTGAAAATGGGAATCCACGGAAAACCATTTCAAGGACGGCCGACGGTGGGGTTCGAACCCACGCGTCTACCGAGTCAGCCGAGAGCTTGGCCCCATGGCCTAATGCTGAGCATTAGCCAGCGTTGCCACTACTGTCGGTAATAATAATAATAATAATAATAATAATAAAAATAATAATAATAATGAGAAATCAAGAAATCATCGTAACAGACGAATTTTTATAGGGCAGGAAAGTGATATTTGTTCACCAACGTTTGAAATGTGGTGTTACAGGAGAGTGGTGAAGATCAGATTGGTGGATATAGTAACAAATGAAGAGGTATTCAGACAAGTAGCACAGAATAGATGTTTTTGGCGACTGTGCTAATGAAGAACAGAGATAGGTTGGTAGGACACATACTAAGGCATCAAGGAATAGGAAAATTAGTTATGGAAGGAAGGATTGTGGACAAGAACTGTAGGGGTATACCAAGATTAGAATATATTAAACAGATTGCCTCGGATGTACTGTAATGTGTGGCAGCTATGTAGAGATGAAACGATTCGTTCAGGACCGAGATTCATGGAGAGCTGCATCGAGCAAATCGAAAGACTGAAGACTCAATCAACAACATCAATAACGTTTAACTACTAGGTTATCCCGAAGGAGGACTTTATCGTATCAGAACCTTACCGCTGCATCACTCAGTCAGCTCATTTGGTAGGACAGTGGTTAATTGTCTGCCTCATGACCGAACGATTGCGGGTTCGATTTCGAGACGAGGAATGCGAATTTTTGAGGCACTGCTAAAATACTTGGCACTTCGAGATGTACAATAGAGGCTCGTGAAAGGTCTCTCTTTTAACATTTGGTGGGTAGAGGACACAATTAAGTCAGCCACCGGTCATCCAGTCTTAAACAGCACGTTGAAATTGGTGAGTAGATCGCCTCAATGGCTCCAATAGTATTATGCCATAAGATCATATTATTATTACTTATTTGATTTGTAGACATATTGTTGTTGTTGATTCATTTAGAGGCTTTGTCATATCATGGTAATGTAGCCCCATGTATCTGAATGTGAGTGAAATTTGTCTGATAACCTGTATTATTGTGATGGATGAATTAGTGGGGATGGGATTGGGTAGGAGGCGGCCAAGGTACTATCCCAGCTTTTACCTGGAATAGAATTGGTGGAAGCCACGAAATCTGCTGAACATTGACCTTTTGAAGTAGCATTTGTTTACGTTCTGGCTCGGCACTAATTAAGATATGTCTATCTCTTTGAAGGAAGAGGAAGTATATGTTTTTAACTCTTTGTGAAGTGTATGAGAGTACATTTTCAAGTAATGACAGTGACTTAGAAAATTGTTCCATTTAAATTTGAAAAGAAAAATACGTTTTAATTAATTTTTATGAATACAAATAAAATTTAACAACTAATACGTTAAAAATATACTTACCTGCTTCAAGAAAGACTTGCAATTTCACTAAATTTGTCGTTTTTTAGCCTCTTTTCAAACAGGCTCATGGCACTCATTTTGTCCGTCCGTGTGTGTGTGTGAGCGGGTGTGTGTGTGTGTGTGTCCCCTAATAAAATCTAAACAGCTGGAGCTATTTCAATGAAACTCGGTAAGGTTATAATACTAATTTGACTGACCCCTACCGTGCCCTTCAAATTTTATTACGTCTTATCAATCCAACATGGTGGCTGTGCGAAATATTTCATCGGCATTCTATATCTCCGAAACTATTACCAATATCAACCTTAAATTTCTTACGATAATAAAGGGCACTACTAGACGTTCACCTGTGAGACTTTCAAAAACCTGTTATCTACAAAACGAACATGGCGGCCAAGCGAATTTGAAACTTTTAAATAGACTTTTCTCACGATTTAACCATTCGAACACAGTTAAACTTGATACAGCAAATGTTGTAGACATTTTAATGCACCAACGTCTAATTTAGTTCATATGTGTATATAACCTCAAGATGGCGGTTGTGCGAAATTTTAAAATCTCGTCTTTATTTCTTACGTCCTAATCATGCGATTGAAGTTTGAATAATCCAATAGATAGTATGGAAGTTACATGCATTTAAAGATTGGACCTATGAGCAGGCATAGAATCATGTAGGCAACAATCTCATGTATGGGCTCCTGGAAATTAGTCTGATGTATTATTATCTATATGTGTGTCAATTTTGGAACACTTTCCATGCATATCTTCCGAGATATCCAACATAGACCTCAATTTTCAATTGTGACTTTTCAGCAGTTGGTAGCAGTGACGTCATTTTCAAATATGGCCGTGAGATATTCAGACATAGGTCTTTACTCATACCGGATTTGGTTTCGATAGCTGCAGCCGTATATGAGTTGACAGGTGGGGGGGTCGGGACACACACACACAGACAGACAGACGGAAGGACATACAGACAAACAGTCACACATTTGCCCGGATCGATCTCATAAGTCTACTTTTGCATCATAAAAAAAAGTGAACTAAACATTTTATAAAAACAGGGCCGATAGATTAGCCCGTAGCATTTTTAGCAAAACCTCCGTGCCGATATATCGGCCCTCTGGCACTAAAAGGGTTAATATGAATTTGTATCAGAATTTGATACAATGAGAGAGATCACAGGAAAGGAATACATTAATCTGTTTGCATAAAAAATGAACTGAAATCATCAAATCGTTTCTCAAAAGTGTATAGAATTCCTAGGTAATGAATGAACTGTTAGCAAAAGCGTGTGGCACTATTGCAAGAATGAACAAAACCCTGGTTAGAATACTTATACAAATTTGATAATATTCCTACTGGGTATGTTAATAAGCATTCAATGAATGTTAGAAACAAATAGAATTAATGGTAATATCTAAATGGAGGATTTATCTTAACATTAACCTTCGAACTACTGCATTAAATTAGCTGTGTTATTGTTATCATTGAAGTTCATGATGATAGGAAATATTCTCACGTAAATGCTGCATGTCGTAGAAGGATCGATGCCTTCAAGATTTCGTGTTATCGAAGAATGCTACGAATATCGTGGGTAGCAAGAAGAACAAATGAATATATTCGGAAGGAGCTAAGGATTGCTCCTAAAGCACGCTTACTCCCAAACATACAAACGCTAATGTTGAAATTTTTCGGCCATGCCATCCGGCGAGACGGCATTTAGAAGTGGATCATCCAGGGTAAAGTTGACGGTAAACGGCTGAGGGGACGCGCCCCTAACCGGTACCTTGACCAGATAAAGAGTCTGACTAATCTGCCACTTCAAAAATTAATGCACACAGCAGAAGACCGCCGTGTATGGCCGGATATTGTAAAGAGAATTGCGTTAAGGGTCACGACGTTTGAAATCGAACTACGACTACGAAATAGAAGAAGATACGAGTATATAAGGTGCGTTCAAAAAGTAACGAGCCGCAGGCATAATTACAGAATCCAGTACCTGTATGATAGAAGTATTGGCCCTGGCTGTTGAGACACTTGTCCCACTGAGACAAGAGGCGGTGATTGGCTGTCTCAAAAAATTCCCGGGGCTGCGATGTGAACCAGTTCCGCACGTACAGCTGGACGTCGGCGTCCGAGGTGAATCGTTGGCCCCGCTGAGCCCTTTTCAGGGGACCAAACATGGCGTAATCATAGGGAGAGAGGTCTGAAATGTATGTAGGGTGGCCGAGAACTTCCCATTTGAATTTCTGCAGGGGTGCCGCGTCTGTGTTGGCCCTATGAGGTCGTGCATTGTCGGCAATGCTTGGCGTTCACTGTCACTCGGCGGTCCTGGGTAATGATTACATCAACCAGCTGGACGTTGTCATCGGTAATGCAGGGGGTGCCCCAGACCGGACATCATCGGCTAACGACATCCGTCCTTCCCTGAAGCGCTTGTGCCACGCCTTGACCCTTGCAAGGGACATGCAGTGTTCGCCGTACACTTGTGACATTCGGCGATGAATGTCCGTTCCCCCTACTCCTTCCGCTGTCAGAAACCGAACAACACCTCTTTACTCTTCGGTTGACGCCTTATTGTCACTGTTTGCAATGCGACTGGCAGCGTTGGACGATCGATGCATGCTGCTGATCGCTTTATATTGTCACGTGACGTGCACGCGTGCCCTCTAGCGACGGGCTGTGACCTTCCTCGCTCTGGTCGGAACCACACCTCGTTACACATGCCACGATTAGCCGATGTAGTCACCGGTCTGCGCATTCCAGCCTCCGGTCCTTACTTTTTGAACCCACCTTATAATAAAGATATCCGACGCTTCATAATGCTGCCACAATGTCACCCTTCAATCCTAGTCGTTGTTAGCAGCAATGTCAAATTGCTGTGCAAATAACGCTTTACACTGGACACGTTCACTGGCACTATTCGCCTGCTAGGAGAACTCCAGATTTCTTAGATCTATTCTGATGATTACAGCATGACCTATGAGAAATTTCTTCTAAGTTTCCAACCCGAAGACGATAGGTAACGCTTCCAACCTGGTGGAATGTCGCAGCTTCCTACGTATAAAGGCTAGATAGTGGTGAGTCTTGTCATCATCCTCTTCTAGTAAAACTGCCCCAATAGCCTCTATGGTCTAAAGGGCACAATTCTAGTAGCCTCATAACTTCTCCAACACCTTGAGCGGACCAGCCCTATTCCACTTTAGCCGGATCGAATGTATTGGAGGTAGCTTTCAGCTGCCTGGCTGACTTACGCACATGTGCAACGTTCTTAGTCGTAGTTCTAGACACAATCACAAACACAATGAGAAAATCAGCACGTACCTTTACGGCAACAAGAAAATACTATGAAATATTCAAGAAATTTAGAGATATACGTCCAGAAGTGTGCAACACACCATCCTTCTACCCTAGCCTATATAAATTAACGACATGGAAAGTGTCCACCGTCCGTAATGTTTGCATAACCAAACTCCGGAATATTGCAAAATAAATAGCACTGTACCGTAATATCCGCAACTCCAATTTATACACAGCACATTGCATTCGTACAATTTTGCCGACAATTTTAGTGAATGCTACTGTTGACATAAATACACTAGAACGTCATGGACGCAGCAAGCATATGCCATTTGATCCACGGAAATTATAACCCAGCTCTCTTTTCAGTAAAATAATTTCTTATGCAAAACTTTTCCGCCAGATGTCATGACTGTTCTATTTGGGAATCCATTGATTTTCCTTCCGTTGACATTATATACGCATTGAATTTGAAGAATAACTAGGTGATATTACAGTACAACACATTTTAATTTTAAAGCGTATGTAACAGCCTATTTTGGTTATTTGACCAACATAACAAAATGATCCCACATAGTACCTGTGCTCTATCTGCTGGTGCTACTTCAGGATAAACAATGTGCCAAAGCTGTAGAATTCGTTATTGGGTAGAGAGCAAATACTGAGCCCACACAGTTCCCAAGAAGAAGAAGTCAACTGACAGAATCTCGACAGATATTATGAATATGTTTGTTGAAACATAAAGTTATAATTATCGTCGAACATAAGCAGTCGTATGCAACTCGCCTATGATGGTAATTAGGACACTCGTTTTATAAACATACTCGTGTCTTAATTATTGTCATTTAAGGCTCGTTGCATAATGTACTACTCGGGTCTAAGCTGCGTGAACCTGAGAGAAATGTGCATCTCGGACTATGGGAAGTGGTGTTGACGAGTGATGAAGTTTCTCGGTCCATGCATAGTACAGAACCAAACACATTAGTTGGTGACTCACTTACTCATTCGTAACACCACAGTGGTTTGTGCAACGGCCCTATGTTAGCAGTATTGGAATAGAAAGGAATACCAGATATCTCGGCGGGCTGTTGACAGGCCCTTCTCTTCTCGCCTGACCCATCCCTGCTCTTTCCCCTCACCCCGCAAGTTCACAGAGCTTGGACCCGAGCAGTACTACAGTATCATCGTACGATGACGTCTCATTCGGCGTTACATTGTATTTTACTTATAGATATTAGGACCTAGTGTGATTTACGATCTTTTGCCAGAGCATAGACAACATCTATGTACTTACAATGCCCTCAAAACCTCAGTTCTTTAATTTTGTCAAATCACCCTTCGATATAATTAATAATTATGACAATAATGAAGACATTTTGCCTAACCAGCAGGCTCTAATTACATGTAGCTAGTTACCGAAATGCAGTTCCCGTGTAGCAGGTTAATTCACGGTGAGCGCGTGCGGTTCTCACGGTCTCCAGCCGTGTGGTAGACTGGATTGTGTGCTCACCAGGTGCTTAAGTCTATTGTCACTAGCATAACACTGAGACTACATTGGCAGCCAACATGATTACAAGCCAACTACTGGCGACTATATACTGATTGCCTTGGAATTATATCTGCGCTGCCACCACGAGGAAATCCTGGTCTGGGTGTTTAGCAGTTGTAATTTACTGTGGCTAGCAGACAGAGTCATGTATGTTAATAATAATAATACTACTACTATCAAGGAATGGGAGAAAGAGCTGAGATTTCAAGGTTACTGGAGGCCAGTGCGACTAGGACGACCAAAGGAAGAACTGGAGGTTGGCTGTCTAGCCTTCGCGGATGATCTGGCACTACTCTCAGATAACGAAACCACATCAATCAGACAGATAGAAGTACTCCAAGAGTGCGCCGAAAAAGTAGGACTACAGATCTCATTCCAAAATACAGAGTTTTTCTGTACGAAATTCAACATACAGAATTTAAACACGAAATATGGCAAGATCAATAGAGTCGCCCACTTGAAATACCTAGGTGAAGTGCTTAAACCGACGGGAAAAGAGAAAATCGCGCAGAACACTAGGTTGATGAAAATGAAGAGAGCCTTATACAAGACACAGGGTGTCTAAAAAAAATGTCTGTCCACATTCACTAAACTTCGTCATTGCAACACGGTTATTAAACCTGAGGTGCTTTATGCTAGTGAGACGTTGACGTTACACACTAAGGGCGACTTGGAAAAAATCCTCACGAGGAAAGAAAAATAATAAGGAAAATAATTGGACCAAAGCACACAGATGAAGGATACAGGCTTCACTTCAGAGACACCACATAGAAATTGTCCAACCTCGCAGCAGACATCAGAAAGAGGCGACTACAATTTTACGGCCACATCAGCAGACTCCCACAAACCAGACTCACCAACAAAATTCTTAGATAAATACAGCGGCTCAAGATTACTACACCCTGGATGATGCAAGTCAAAATTGATCTAGTAAAGGGGCGTGGTGGCTCAGCGGTCTAGCTGTATGCCTCTCACCAAGGCGGTCCGGGTTCGATTCCCGGTCAATGCATGTGAGATTTTCGAAGTGAAATGCCATGTCCTGTGGTTCGGATTCCACGTAAAAAGGAGGTCCCGTGGCTCATGATCTCAAGATTAACGGTCACGTTAAACTACAAGCTTCCTTTTTGATCTAGTAAAAGCACAGGTCGACCCCGATGACGTCATAGACAAAAGCGTATTTCGACACAAAGTATGCAAGTGGGAAGTGTCGTCAGAGAGAGCTGCACCTACAGCCCAGAAACCAAAGTGGACAGAAGAAAGGAAGAGGGCATTTAGTGCACGAATGAAAGAGTACTGGAAAGACAGGAAGAAAAAGTAGTCGCGTGGTCTGATAGGCCTGTAACGTGTAAAATAATGAATAAATACTACTACTACTACTACTAATAATAATATTAAGATATAATAATAATGTTTTTTTACGAGGGAAGTGGAAATTCTTACATAGGACACTTGAGAAGGGTCCGCACTCCTCAAGCGTTCTTCTTCTTCTTTGTTCGATTTTGGCCTACTTTGGACCACGGGAAACAATTGACTTGCTGATTAGTCCTTTTTTCTGCTCCCAGAAACTCTTCATCCTTTCACTGTGGATTCTCTTCCTTTCTTCCGACCAGATGTTCTTGGCTCTTCTCCTTTGCTTTTCCTGGAACCCCTTGAATGCATCAATCCTACCTCGAAACACCTCTCTATTCCAGATCTCATTTGGACTGACTCCAACTTCCTCCATATCCTTTCTTATTTCATCTACCCATTTTGTAGTCGCTTTTATCTTGGTGATGTAATTAAAGATCTTCTTCGTTTGTCGACTATCGCTCATTCTCGTAAGGTGTCCATAGAACTTCAATCTTCTCTTCCGTATGGTATCTGTGATTTTTTCTGCTTGCCCGTAAAGATCTTTGTTTCGTCTCTTCCGCCATGCACCATCATTTCTATTTTCGGGTCCTAAGATCTTCCTATAGGATTTTTCTTTCTTTCTTCTCCAGTTCCTCTAATTCACCTTTCTTGTTCAGTATCAAACATTTGTTATTATTATTAACAGTATTATTATCATTACTAGCAGAGACTCCTGATGTCCACCGCACAGCCAATTCTCCTGTAGGGTGCGGAGATTTGGTCTGCTTCACTGAGGAAGCAGAAATATCGAAACCGCTTGGCTGCAATTCAGTGGAGAGAAGCTCTGAGGGTGGCGTGCGCATATCGTACTGTTTCGGAGCTTGCAGTACTGGTTTGTGCCAGTGGACTGGTTAACGCAAGAACGTCAGGACGTATACTACAGACAAGAATATCTGGGCAAGGTATAAGCCCGGAAGGAAGCCTTGGCTCCCAGCAGAGGTGGATTGCTGATTTCAGAGGAAGATGGACGGCTCGGCTGATACCGAGTTTGTTTGAGTGGACAACCAGAAGATATGGTGAGATCAATTACTATCTGACTCGGATATTGACTGGCCATGACTACTATCGGAGTTACCTCCGCCGTATGCATTTACTGCGAAAATAATCGATGTATATCATAAGTTCTTCGTCTGCGTTCGATGGACGGCGGAAAGACAACTTCAAACCGACGTTGGTTCAATAACTCCAGACAACATTCTTCAAAATGATTCTAAGGAACCAGTACAGCTGGGACAAGGTCTCTTTCTTTGTCGAAACGGTTCTCCGTCATAAGAAGATAATGATTTAAGGGAGGAAGGCTGCTATTTACGGATTGCGTATGAATAGAGAAGAAAGAAGGTGTTGGAGAAGCATAGAAATAATACGTAAGTGGTCCCGTGATGGATTTCGTCATGAGGATAATGCCAATAATAATAATAATAATAATAATAATAATAATAATAATAATAATAATAATAATAATGACAACAACAAGAAGTTCCGTGACGAACTAAAGAGCCTACTTTTCTTAAAATTAAAGATTCATGCCAATGATTAACCTATATGGATCTATGTAGAATAATGACGAAATTAAGTTGGTAATATCGAAATGTCTGATTAGTTCGAAATACTGTATACCTGGCATAATGTAGCCTAATAGAGAACTACAGTTGGCAGCCCTGGTGACTGAATGTATTCTTAGTTCCATCTCTTAAGGTACAGAATACAAAATTTGGTTGAAGTCCAATGGATACCATGGACGTTACATACAGTTAAACAATGGATCTAACAGCGCGCGTAAAATCATGTTGGCAACAATGATATACATGTATTGGTCAGAAGTAATCTGAAATAATATGATCTATTGTTGTGTCAATTTTGAATGAAATCCATTAGTTAGTTAAGAAGTTACATGCATTTTAAAATTGGACCTACCAGCAGGCATAGAATCATGTTGGTTGCACTGACGTATATAACTTACTCCAAATTAATACAGAATGTTAGGTACTATACGTGTGCATAGTTTAAAGCTATCGGCTTGCATACTTTCTGATATATGGGTATTTGGATTTAAAAAATTGTGAGCATTTATTAACAGTTGGCTGCCCTGGTGGCTCATAAGAATACGCTCAGTCATATCTGTTTATTTACACATAGCACATGCAAAATTTGGTTGAAATCCAATTGATAGTGTAGAAGTTATATGCATTTAAATTTTTGACTTATCAACAGGCTTATAATCATTTTGGCAACACTGCCATGTATGGCCTCCTGGAAATTAAACTGTATTGTTATTATCTATATGTGTGCCAATTTTGAAATAGCTCCCGTTCATACCTTCCAAGATATCCAACTTGGAGCTCAAACTTCAATTGCGATTTTTTAGCAGTTGGTAGCACTGATATCATTTTCAAATATGGCCGTGAGATATTCAGGTATAGGTCTTTACTCCTACCAAATTTTGTTTCGATTGCTGCAGCCGTTTAGGAGTTGATAGGGGGACACACACACACAGCCAGCCAGACAGACAGACAGACAGACAGACAGACAGACCGACACACATTTACCCGATCTCATAAGTCTACTTTTTCCTCATTTTTGTAAAATGTGAAAAGGAGGCTAAAAGTTCGTCACTACAACACTATCATGAAACCAGTACCGCTATATGCATCTGAAAGCCTTATCCTATCCGAGAAATGAATGCTCGCGAATTTAGAGAGAAAAGAAAGAAAGATCCTACACATCACACTTGGCCCGGACTTTGTTACAAAAATGGCATCTACCGTACATCAGAAAATCCAGCCAAGAAATATAATCCGAGATAGAGAAGATCACAGACACAATGTGAAAACGCAGAGTTTGCTTCTATGGTCATATACGAGGATGATCGACTGCCGATGGACGAAACGTATCTTCAGTATCTTTGAATTAAAACCAAAACGAAAATGCCATGGTACGCCAACGTCCAGTAAGATCTTAAAGAAATGGGGATACGAGCAGAAGATGCACAAGACCGAAATCTTTATAGAGCAGCCATCAAGACGTTTGGGAATTACCGGGACGAAAAGTGGACACCTGGTGCGAAATGGACAGAAGAACGTCGTGCTAAACACAGTGAGCTCATGAAAACAATGTGGCTCAAGCGAAAAATGAACAAATGCCAGAATGTAAAATGAGGCTTATCGTGGTCCCTAGTTGGCCGATTAGCGAAATTGAATGAATAACAATGGTTCTAAGAATATTCTAAAGACCTGATACAAATTGGTATCCCAGAAGACAAAATCCATGACAGATGTGAATTTAGAGGAACAAGGGTACAGTTTACACCGTAGTACATGTGTCCGTGGATTCGAAAACGGTTATGTCCTACTTCAGGAGGTACTTTGATTTCGGCTCCCATTGAATCAAAACCTAAACCAGAGTTATATTTCTGAACATGCTCTCTATATTTCTTTGCTTCACGGGAGTTTGTTGCAAATAACTGTTTTATTAAAACAGGGACTTCGGGTGTGTTCATCATGACAACATTTTGTGTACTTCCGGGAAGATCTGAGCTCATTCGGCCAGTAAAACGCACCACATTACTTGCAACTCTGCGTCATACTTCCGCAAGTATGTTCTTCAATAGTAATTTTATAGCCTACTGTGAATTATTTGTTTCCTCTTCCTGGTCTGCCGGTTTTCCAAAATCTCGTCTAATGAGTTTCACCTTTTCCCGTTTGACAGGTGATTTCCTTTTCGTAATATCATTCCTCTTCCTCATACCATGTAATCTTATCACCCTGTCTAAAGGTGCTTCATGTTCTCACCACAACGCAGCCCTGTTTGTTACATCATCCAGTCTCTCCGCTCGTTATTCTCCTAAATCCTCGTCCGTTAAAACAATATTCCCGTGGTAATAAAGAGCCTCCGTGAGGTGAAATTCAACCTGGGAAGGAAGATACGAGTAGGAAGGTAGGTATGAATGAATGAAGAATAGGAAGGAAGTAAGATAGGTAGGAAGGAATGAAGGAAAGAATGAAAGAAGAAAGGTAGGAAGGAAATAAGGTAAATATGAAGGAAGATAAGTAGGAAGGAAGATCGGTAGGAAGTAAAGATGGAATAAAGGTAGAAAGTAAGGAAGAAAGGTAGGAAGGAAATAAGGAAGGAAGATAGGTAGGTTGGAAGGAAGGCAGAAAGGAAGGAAGGAAGGAAGGAAGGAAGGAAGAAAGGTAGGAAGGAAAGAAGGAAGGAAAGAATTAAGGTAGGAAGGAAGGAAGAAAGGTAGGAAGGAATGCAAAAAGGTAGGAAGGCAGAAAGGAAGGAAGGAAGGAAGGAAGGAAGGAAGAAAGGTAGGAAGGAAGGAAGGAAGGTAGGAAGGTAGGAAGATAGGTAGGTAGGAAGGAATGAAGGTAGGAAGGAAAGAGGGAAGGAAAGAATTAAGGTAGGAAGGAAGGAAGAAAGGTAGGTAGGAAGGAATGAAGGTAGGAAGGTACGAATGAGACATTTTACCTCAAATATATGACATGAATTAACTGATTATCGAAGCCGGTCTCCCTTGTTAAGACACAAGCAGCATGTCCGTATCAAAACTGTCTTTATATTGTTTAACTCCATCTTTAAATGAGCAACACTGTGACGTCATTGTTTATTTTATTACGTTGCCTGTGGTGCAGAATCATATTATGCACATTAATCACATCCGTGAGCTACTGTTGTGATACAAAAGCTGGAAAATACCGCATGATATTGAATATTTCAAACACTCTATCTGTCTGTATGCTGAATAACAGAGCGATCGTATTCATTCCCAAACAATGGGATATGCCTTTTGAATTAAATTAGCTGTACTTCAGTTCTATCGAAATCCGCATACAATATCTCTCTTCTATCAACCACTCTTCTTTTATTTACAGTTGCGAAAACGTAATTATTGTGTGTTGTGTATAAATACATAGACTATCATTTCAATTCAGCTTCATAATCAATTTACTGTTATTTCTGAGCATAATCTAATTAAATATTTTTCGAAAATATAGTGTACCCAGAAATAAATTAATAATAATAATAATGATCAGATTAACAAAGACGATATTCATGTAGGCTACCTTTCGGAGAAAAGGTCAACGACTAGCTGGATTCAAGAGGTAAAGAAAGATTTAGAAAGAAATAATACGGGGTCTTTATATTTGCGTGGCAAGGACATACTCGCTCACGCGCTCCACCAGTGACGGCTCAGTTACCGGCGACCGCGCCCGCATGCATATGTATGGCAGAATACGGTACTTATAATCAGTATCATGCATTTTTACTAACCATGTTTACAGTAGATGCTGAAAATGTTCCCCATCCGCTGACAAATATAATCGGCATCTCCTTATGAAGTTTCCGGTTACTCCGATTGATTTAGCTTCAGTAATGAAATTTATTGTTACTGAACCTGTACATTTGAATCTCTTATCAAGTTGTTTTATTGTCCGATTTATAGGAATGGGTCTCCATGGAAATTTCACTCGAAACTTTTGTCTTGTTCTAGCGCAAGATTTCCTGCATTTTATGTACGTATTGTGCAGATGTAGCCTACACGTTCACGAAACGAATATTTCACATAAGGCATTACAGCACTATACACAATAAAACACTATGAAATACGATATACAGTACACAGTAACTTTATAAAACGCCCAATTAGCTCAAACGTCTACCGCAGCAAGAGCGTGGGAATACGGCCGGAGACAGCGCGCGCCAACCTGTAACAGCCGGCTAAGGTCGAGCGGAATCACCATGGCAAGCAAAAATAAAGACCCTGTATAAGAGAAGAAGACAATGTGGACAAAGAGTTAAGTATGGAAGGATTCCAGGTGGGAGTGGAAACGAAACCTGGGGCGAAGTGGTCTGAGGACAGACAGAAGCAGCATAGCCAAAGAATGAAGAAACATTGGGAAAAACGGAAGAGAAAACAACAAGGATTGTAGAATTGAAATTGGCGCGTGATCCATAGCAAGCCTTATCGGAAAGAAGAAGAAGACTAAACGACTTGCTGATATGTTGAAGATATTGAGAGATTAACTGTATTCAACCTCAGTGTTAGACTAAGGTTAGTGGTTATCTCAAGATGTTTTCGTGCTGTCTTTTTACGGCTTTAAGCCCACTCTCCTCTTTTCTGCGGGCTTGGGAGCAACAGCAACTACTGAGCTACTCAATCCAGGTACTGCACTCAAACATCAAGTAAATTCATTCAAGTATTTAGGAGAAGTAATTCAGCCATCAGGATTTTCATAATTACAGAAGGCCTATAGAATCACCCGGGGTGGCTTCGGTGGCGTAGTTGGTAGCATGCTGAGCTTCTATGTTCAAGATCATGGGTTCAAGTTCGGCCGGAGTAGTCATATTTCCTAAGAGCGTTAATAAACCCTCAGTATGCCTTCCTTCGGAGGGGAAGTAAAGCCGGCGGTCCCATGTCATAGATTTATGGCATGTTAAAGAACCTTCCACTAATTACACCTGCGTGAAGCTAAATTATCTACTGTAGGTTATACATTTGACAAACGCTCTTAGGTTCCGACGTTCGTCGCCAGGAGCCGACTGCGGTGGCATCTGGTAATCAAGTTCTGAACTATTAGTCATTGACGGTGGCGTTCGGCGGCAAAGGTAGGAACTACTTGAAAAGATTCAATGTCTGCAGTCCTTACTTGAATTGAAAACAGATAACACACACTAATACAGCCATCACAATTAACACCGGTTATCAGACAGATTCTACACACACCCAAAGTACACGGGGCTATGTGACCGCGTAGTCACAGTCCCTAAATTGAGGAACCAACCATCCAGAATCACCTGAATCAGATATAACAAAAAAAATATCTTCGAACGCAGAATTAAGACATTACACCACAGTAATCAAACCTGAAGCACTATATTCCTCGAAAACCTTGCTCATTGGACAGACATAGAGAAACAAGAAGGAGAATATTTAGGATTGGTCCAAACTGCTCAAAAGGGATATGGATGAAACAGAAGGCTGGTTGGTTGGTTGGTTGCTTGGTTCCTTAGTTTAGAAACTGTGACAACGCGGTCATGTAGCCCCGTGTACTTTGGGTGTGTGTAGAATTTGTCTGATAACTGGTGTTAATTGTGACGACTGTATTAGTGTGTGTTATCTGTGATTCAGTTAGAAGGACTGCTGAGATTAATTTTTTCAAGTATTTCCTACTTTTACTATTAAATGGTACCGTCCACGACACCTAGCTGCGGACGTGGCTACTAAATGCCATCTCAGTCAGCACCTGGCAGCGAACGTTGGAACAAATATAGCATTATCAAACTAACCTACAAATTTTGTCTTCCTCAAGTGTAGTTAGCGGAAGGTTCTTTTTAATGCCATAAATCTATGACATTGGCTATCCTTGGTGTGATTTTCCACCTGGTTTTCCACACTATCTACAGGCAAATACCGGGATAGTATACCCCATCCCTGTCCTCTACAGTCATCACATAAATACAGGTTTTCAGACAAATGAAACACACACCCAACAACACGGGGCCGATGAACAAGATGTCGCAAGCCCCTAAAATGAATTAACAAAAACAAATTATAGACGACTAATAATTCTGGACAAAGGTTTTTGTAGGTTACATCTTTAGTTTTCTTGTTGTATTGGTCAAGTTATATTTGGAAAAACATTCTTCTTCTTCTTCCTCTTCTCCTTCTAATCCTCCTCCTCATTCCTCTTATTCGTTTAAACCATGTTAATTCAACTGTTTGCATCCTGGAGCTTTAATTCTTCCCCAGCACTCCCGTGTTTGTTTTCTGTAAGCCTCACTTCTTTCATGAGTTCACGCCTTGCTTGTATTCAGCTTGACCTTTTCTTAGAATCTCTGGTATGGTCGAAACTTCTTGTTAAGTATATAATACAGCCATTTATGAGCTACAAGTTATAAACTTTTCCTCGATCTTAGCCTTAAACCCATTATCTTTACAGATGTATTTTTAGTCTTTGGCTCTTCCACTGGCAAGAGAACTCGGGTAGCGTCTGTCACTCGATCGGATTGTAATTGGCAGAGGATACTCTTGGAAGGTCACTCTTTACGATGGTAGTAAAAAAGTCGGCCTTCCATTTGGCTGCCTTCCATTTCCACGCACTGACTTCCTGTACACCGTCTTTTCAATCGCCTTAAATACAGGCTTAACACTTTATAGGATAGTGGTCTATATATTAACCAACTACTTTAGAAGGAGTTTGTAGGCTATTATCAAAGGTGCTAATAGTTGAAATTTCAGTCTAATTACAACAACATTTCTTGTAGATGTAATATTTCTGATAAGAAAATATTATATCTGTCTGGCTTTATGGTGCTGGATAAGATTTCAAGTAGTAAATATAATTAAAAATATTAAAATTAAACAATAAAATGAAACATAAATATACAAAATAAAATAAAATACATAAATATTCCAATAAAATGAAGGTCTAAAATAAAAAGTTAAACTTATAAAATTTAAAATAATAAATAAATAGATAATTTTTAAATATTATTAAAAAAATATAGGCTAATAATGAATATTTAAAATCAAAATAAACAAGAAGTTCCGTGACGAAATAAAGAGCCTACTTATCTTAAAATTTAAGATTCATGCCAATCATTAATCTGTATGGATCTATCTAGAATAATGACGAAATTAAGTTGGTAATATCTAAATTTCTAATTAGTTCGAAATACTGTATACCTGGCATAATGTAGCCTATTAGAGCACTAGAGTTGGCAGCCCTGGAAACTGAATATATTCAAAGTTCTATCTCTTAAGGTACAGAATACAACATTTGGTTGAACTCCAATGGATAGTATGGACGTTACATGCAGTAAAACATTGGATCTAACAGCGTACGTAAAATCATGTTGGCAACAATGTCATGCATTTATTGGTCAGAAATAATCTGAAATAATATGATCTATTGTTGTGCCAATTTTGAATGAAATTCATTAGTTAGTATAGAAGTTACATGCATTTTAAAAATTGGACCTATCAGCAGGCTTAGAATCATGTTGGCAGCACTGACGTATATTAGTTACTCCAAATTCATCTAGAATGCCAGGTGCTATACGTGTGCAAAGTTTAGAGCTATTGGCTTGCATACTTTCTGATATATTGATATTAGGGTAACAAAAATAGAGACAGCACATATTAACAGTTGGCAGCCCTAGTTGCTCTTAAGAATATGCATAGTCATATCTGTCATGGTACACATAGCACATACGGAATTTGGTTGAAATCCAAATGATAGTATGGAAGTTACATGTATTTAAAGTTGAATCTCTCAGCAGGCTTAGAATCATATTGGTAGCACTGACGTATATAAGTTACTCCAAATTAATATAGAATGTCAGGTACTATACGTGTGCATAGTTTAAAGCTGTCGGCATGCATACTTTCTGATATATTGGTATTTGGATAAAATAAATTAAGAGCATTTATTAACAGTTGGCAGCCCTGGTGGGTCTTAAGAATAAGCTCGGTCATATCTGGTTATGTACACATACAACATACGAAATTTGGTTGAATTCCAATCGATAGTGTAGAAGTTATATGCATTTAAAAATTGGACCTATCAGCAGGCTTATAATCATTTTGGCAACACTGCCATATATGGCCTCCTGAAAATTAAACTGAAATATTATCATCTATACGTGTGCCAATTTTGAAAATGCTCCCATTCATACCTTCCAAGATATCCAACATGGTGCTCAAATTTCAATTGGGATTTTTTAGCAGTTGGTAGCACTGACATCATTTTCAAATATGGCCGTGAGATATTCAGATATAGATCTTTACTCCTACCAAATTTTGTTTCGATTGCTCCAGCTGTTTAGGAGTTGATAGGGGGGGGGGGCACACACACACACACACAGCCAGACAGACTGACAGAAGGACAGACAGACAGACAGACAGACAGACAGAAAGAAGGACAGACAGACAGACAGATACACATTTGCCCGATCTCATAAGTCTACTTTTTCCTCATTTTTGCAAAATGTGAAAAGTAGGGTAAAAATTAAAGTAAAAATTAGAGAAAAAAAATAGTCTGCCCTATAAAGGGTTAATGTTACTGTTTAGAGTAAATATAGCTTAGTAGCCAATTTTCAGTGTTGCCTTATTAACAATAATTAATATTGTAGCTTTCATTCGGTCAACATAAAAATCCCTGTAATATGTGAAAAATAACCAGCATTTCTTCTTCTTCTTCTGCTTCTCTTTCAATAGACCGTAACAATATATATGCAAATCTTAATCACATGTAATATATTTCAGGTTATTTTTCACAGGGATTTTTGTGTTGACCGACTGAAAACTACAATATTAATTGAATCGATCGGAGCTGAAAAGCATTAAGTTAGTTTTCACTACTTTTCCGGAGACGGATAAAACACCATTGACAGAACAGAACTTAACAAACACAGTATATTAATCATCTATGTTGTGAAGCAACTATCCAAGTTATTTTTGTTGGCTAAATATTCATTTTAATTTCATAGACATTCTTTTCAAATCAAATGTGAGTTAATGCCTTTCAGCTCCATAGTCAGTTTAGTATGGCATAATATAAATGAATGTTTCACATGATATATTATTTTAAAATGGATTTGTAACATATAAACCACCCAAACCATGTACAAATGTAATTTACAATAGCACTGTAACACACGGGAATATTGCAGTTTGCCAACATTAAGTACGGAATACGGCTTAATGCTTTTCTCCTCCGATCGCACTACATCTATAGAGCATCCAGCGTTTAGAAAAGACTGTGGGTCTTATGGGCTTTTACTTTTAACGGACCCCCCCCCGCCTACACTGGTTTTGTTACCTTACGTTTTATCATGAAGGAACTCTGAACATATATATTTTTCGTCATAATATCTTGCTACAATTATCTTCCAATTGATTACCTTTGTTATTGCATACAAGTATCGTTAATATTACGTCTCAGTAATTTAAAAATTTTCGAGGTTAGCACGCTGGAAAGAAGAGCCTTGTCCTGTGCTGCATGCTCGCCCGGAGAGGAGCACGTGCTCAGTTCCGTCGGCAACATAAGTTCTGAAGCACTATCCGCCATTGGTTTAATTATTGTGTGTCTGTTTTATTTTCTGTTCGATCGAATCAGGGCTGCCGCCAGTTGGGTTTGAACCCACTATCCCCATAATGCAAGCTCACAGCTGCACGGCTAACTCATACAATAGTACAAATAATATTAATCTAAACAAAACAAGAATAAAATTGAAAGAAACTAATAACAAAAGAGGTGATGATCAACACTATTGCTGACGTAAAATTGTTAACATCGTCAGCATACAGTACATCCAAGAAGGAAGGAAGGGTTGTGCTCTCGCCATCTTTCAATCTGTAATGCGTCATATCACTACGAAACGAATGCTGTTATTGGTTCTCTTCGCGTACGGTATCCTTAATACTGGTCCAATCCGTTAACACCTGCAAAACTGCTCCTTCCTGGGCATGTTCTATTTCAGATAGTTGTTGGGGTTGTGTTGTCTCGCTAACTTTAAAGTTATTGAAGCTAGCGTTAGAAAACATGAAAGCGCAGTATTCGAAGCGGGTGACCATAACGTATGACGTCAGCGCTACCTCTGCCTAGAGTTAGCAACACTGTCGCCATAAGGCTCCACAGTCTTTTCTAAACACTGGATGCTCTATAGCAGTAGTTTCTGTCTTAAACCCACAAAACAAATTGCTTTGTGATGGATTTTGCCTTACCAGTGAGCTTCCGTGTTTTTTTCACCTGCTGGTAGGATGAAAATCTTTTGTGTGTACCTTAAACAGAAGGCTGACTTAATTCTTACCTCTGCCGTTCCAAGGCCCTTGGGTCAATACTTCAGAATACTAATGCTTTAAAAATGACCTTTTTTGACTTAATGCTTCTCAGCTCCGATCGATCCAATTGCTTCCAAGTGTACCCCTGCCAATAACAATCGGATCGTGAGGTAGACACTACCAGAAGAGTTCCTTTGTGAGACGCTCCGTAGATCAGCAGATTTTTTTTAGACTATTGCTCAAGTCTGCAACTTTCTTTTTAAAAAGTGTCTTGTGAGTTTTATCATTTCAAATGATCTTGTCGACTTCATCGTTATGCTTGAGTCAAAAGTTATGCGTTACGGAGACGGAGACGGTTACGTCATGCAGCCGCGCGGGAAGCCTAAGTTAATGGGTAATGGACGGCGAGTGCGTGACGTCATGAAGCCACGCGGGAAGCCTAAGTTAATGGTTAATGGAGTCTGTTAAAAGAGTCCTGGGGCGTCGAGCAAACCTGGGGCTTCGAGCGAAGCGAAAATAATACTGGGTGACTCCTAAAGAGGTGTACAAGATGCCAGATAAGAATACAGGGTGACTCCTAAAGAGATATACAAGATGCTAGATAAGAATACAAGGTGACTCTTAAAGAGGTGTACCAAGGCGGTCCGGGTTCGATTCCCGGTCAATGCATGTGAGATTTTCGATGTGAAATGCCATGTCCTGTGGTTCGGATTCCACGTAAAAAGGAGGTCCCGTGGCTCATGATCTCAAGATTAACGGTCACGTTAAACTACAAGCTTCCTTCCTTCCTTCTTAAAGAGGTGTACAAGATGGCAGAGAAGAATACAGGGTGACTCCTAAAGAGGTGCACAAGATGTCAGACAAAATACAGGGTGACTTCTAAAGAGATATACAAGATGCCAGATACGAATACAGGATGCCTCCTAAAGAGGTATGCAGGATGTCAGAGCAAAATACAGGGTGTCACTTAACGAGGTGTACAGTATGTTAGATTCAATTCAAATACAGGGTGAGGTTTGCATGATATCAGATTCAAATAATGTGTGACCCTTAAAGAGTTGTAAAAGATGACACACTCAAATACAGGGTGACCCTTAAAGAGGTGCCCGCGCGCGAAGTCTAAGTTAATGGGTAATGGAGTCTGTTGAAAGAGTCCTGGGCCTTCGAGCGAAGCGAGAAGCCCTCCTGAACCTTTCTAACATGTGTAGCATGCGTCATTTGAAATAATATAACGTCTAGTCTTTCAGACTGATTGTAATTTTTTTGGTGTTGTTATGCTTCTTAACTATAGGTCTTTTGATACATCTAACATAGCTATTAATTACCAGAGTCGAATCCCATAAGATCCTTCCTTTCCCATTGCCTAAATCTGATCTTGTCTTATTTGAGATTGCACATTTTCCTCCTAGTAAAGCCACATGTATGGGCAAGGACTAGTATAACTTTTGGCAGCCATGTTGCACTATTTAGTAGCATGTATTAGACAGTAACCAGCATCCAAAGCACACGTTGAATGTTATATCACTCTGGCTCCGAGTCTGCGTGTGCGACTCGGGTGCGTGGGGTTCGAGGTTCAAATCCGTGGCCTATCGATCAGCTTTCTTTGTTCTCTCTCTTCTCCTTTCAAGTGGAAGCAGATTGTTTGTTGTATTAAGACACGGAACCAGAGTGATATGATATTCAACGTTTGCTTTGGTGTGCGCAAGGGAGCACGGGCCAGACCGCTCGAGCTGAGCCGTCACCTGATGACCTCATATGTTTAACAGTTGTGGTTCACTTTTAAGGTATTTCCGGACACTTGCGACCTTAAGTGTCCTATATCAAATTACTTGTCTCAATGTCATCTACGTCACTATAGAGAGTTTTAAACGTTAATAAGTAATAATAATGTTATTGGTTTTACGTCCCTTTTAACTACACTGGCTTTTAGAGACGCCGGGGTGCCGGAATTTTGCCCCGAAGTGAATCTTTAACGTGCCAGTAAATCTACTGACACGGCTTCCTCGCATTTGCGCACCCTCAAATGCCAGCTGACTGCGCCAGGTTTCGAACCTGCAACCTTGGGCTCAGCAAGCGAGAACGTTACCCCTGAGCCACGCAGCCAGACAAAAACGTTAATAAGACACCGTGTATACTGTTATGGACTATTGAAGAGGAAGAGGAAGTGGAAGAAGAAAAGAAGAAGAAGAAGAAGAAGAAGAAGAATGAGAAGAAGAATGAGAAGGAGATGAAGGAGAGGGAGAAGAAGAAGAAGAAGAAGAAGAAGGAGATGATGATGATGATGATGATGATGATGATGATGATGATGAAAACTTAGGGTTGGTTTGGTAGTGTTTTGTAAAGGTACGTCTTGCATATTTGGATTCGATGATATTTGACTGGCGAAACATGTCATCCCTTAGTTTTCTTCTACTTCTTCTTCCTCTTCAATAGTCCGTAACAATATATTGTGCCGGTTAGACAAGAATTTTGAGGGACCGTTGGTCATAAATAGCCCTCTTGAGGTTCTCCTCAATACGACACACACACTGAGTGGATGGATGTGTTCCTAGACCAGCTCCACACGAGAAAATTAACCCACGGCGTATCTGGAATAAAGAGAGGTGTGTTTAAGAAACAAGCCCAAAGAACACACCCTAAACAAAAGAAAATGTACAAAAATTAGGCCATCCTTATATAAAAGATCCACTAAAGTTATTCGGGAAGTGAAACAGATCCCTAGCGTACTTCGGTGGTTAAAAAACATCTAATCCGAACAAATCTACCATGAAAAAAAATAAATCGTCCTATCAAAAATCTCCCGAAGCCCTAATGGCATACAAATTTAATAGCAAACTAACTACGAGCGTGACACGTAAATTAAATCCCTACGCAGTAGAATGAAGAGTAAAAACAGGTAGTTCCGTGAAGAACTATACAGCCTATTTTCATATAACCTACTTATGTTAATTGCCACTATCAACATACAAAATTTCAGTTTGATTGCTGTAATAGATTCGTAGATATTGAGAACCGATGTTTACGACACAAGAAATAAAAACTTAATTTTAAAATTTGCACAATTTGTAAACAATTGAACTAAATTAGATACCTGTGCATTACAATGTGTATAAACATTTGCTGTACCAAGTTTCATTGGGTTTGGATCATTAAATCGCGAGATAGGTCTATTTAAAATTTTCAAATTCGATTGGCCGCCATGTTCGTTTTGTAGTTAAACGGTTTTTGAAAGTCTTATAGATGAACTTCCAGTAGCGCCTTTTCTCTCCGTACAAAACTTCAGGGTGATACCGCTAATAGTTTCAGAGATATAGAATGCCGGTGAAATATTTCGCACAGCCGCCATCTTGAGGTTATGTAAACAATTGAACGAAGTTAGATGTCTGTGCATTACAATGTGTATAAACATAAACTGTACCAAGTTTTATTGCGGTAGGATGGTTAAATCCCGAGAAACGTCTATTTAAATGTCACAACTTCGCTTGGCCGCCATGTTGGTTTTGTAGTTACCAGGTTTTCAAACGTAACATAGGTGAACATCTAGTAGTTCCTCTTATCACCGTAAAACATTCCAGGGTGATATCGGTAATAGTTTTGGAGATATTGAATGCTGGTTAAATATTTCGCACAGGCGCCTTGTTGGATTGGTCAGACGTAACAAAATTTGAAGAGCACGGTCGGGGTCGTCCGGAATAGTGCTATGACCTTACCGAGTTTCATTGAAATAGCTCCAGCCGTTTAGAAATTATTAAGGGGACACACATACACACCATCACACACACACACACACGAACACGCAGACACACGGACCAAAGGTGATCTCATAAGCCTATGTTTTTCATAAATTAAAATTAGGCTAAAAATAATACTAACAACAAGAAGCTACTGCAAGCAATTCATTTAATCGTTGATGAAATCAAAGGGTCATTTACATTTACGAATGACAATAAAATATCTAAACTATGATGGTGTCACCTCCAACATTTATCTTTACGTTAATCATCTAGCTAGTCCAAATTTACATTAAATAAAATAGACGAGAAGCGTCTATACATCATTTTCACCTTTCTGTAGAGGATTTAACGAAGAAGGTTTCTGTAGAAAAGCATTAATTTATGACCAATAACGAGTTCAGTAAATTGAGTCAAAAGAAAAACCTGCCGTCCGTGTGCCATTTAAGCCTACGCTGGGTGAACCGTTAAAAATAACTATCTAATATATAAAAGTGAAAGTCTGTATGTATGTATGTGGGTGGGTGGGTGGGTTGGTTCCGTATACAAATCTACACCGTTCCACCAATCTCAACCATATTTTGCATACACATAGTTTAGGACCCAGAAGGAACCGCTGGCTACATGGATTTTCGATAGTCTTTCTCATTCTTCTGATTTCGGCCCTTTTGCACTCAATCACAGGCTAATCAAATCATAAAATATACTCATGAAGGAATGGCAAGGCAGATAGTTTCCATGGCAACATAGCTCAAGTCGAGACACGGCCGACTAGATGCCAATTGCGCTCTGCACTACCGGTAAGAAAATTAGGATCTTTACTTGAAATCCCGTTAGTTACTCAACTGCTCACACAGCACTGTCAACCGAGTTTAGCATAACAAAGACTTGACACTATCTTCTTTCTACTACACACATCAAAAAAAGTTTTGCATCACCTCGGTTCCAAGAGTTCCGGAACCGTTAAATACAAAGGGAATAGAGATCAACACAAACAACATTTCAGCTCGTTTTATTGCTCATGAGACCCACACATTGCATGTTGTACCAGCATACAGCTAGACTTGCAGCATTTGTGGTCCAGATTGCAGTACACACCACTACCTCTAATACCCAGTAGCACGTCCTCTTGCATTGATGCATGCCTGTATTCGTCGTGGCATACTATCCACAAGTTCATCAAGACACTGTTGGTCCAAATTGTCCCACTCCTCAACGACAATTCGGCGTAAATCTCTCAGAGTGGTTGGTGGGTCAAGACGTCCATAAACAGCCCTTTTCAACATATCCCAGGCATGTTCGATAGGGTTCATGTCTGGCGAACATGCTGGCCACTGTAGTCGAGCGATGTCGTTATCTTGAAGGAACGCATTCACAAGATGTGCACGATGAGGTCGAGAATTGTCGTCCATGAAGACAAATGCCTCTCCAATATTCTGCCGATATGGGTGCACTATGCGTCGGAGGATGTCATTCAGGTATCGTAAAGCCGTTTCGTAGCCTTCCATGACCACCAGTGGCGTACGTCGGCCCCACATAATGCCACCCCAAAACATCAGGGAACCACCATCTTGCTGCACTCGCTGGACAGTGTGTCTAAGACGTTCAGCCTGACCAGGGTGCCTCCAAACACGTCTCCGACGATTGTCTGGTTGAAGGCATATGCGACACTCATCGGTGAAGAGAACGTGATGCCAATTCTGTGGGGTCCATTCAGCATGTTGTTGGGCCCATCTGTACCGCGCTGCATGGTGTCGGGGTTGCAAAGCTGGACCTCGCCATGGACGTCGGGAGTGAAGTTGCGCATCATGCAGCCTATTGCGCACAGTTTGAGTTGAAACACGACGTCCTGTGGCTGAACGAAACGCATTATTCAACATGGTGGCATTGCTGTCAGGGTTCCTCCGAGCGGCAATCCGTAAGTAGCGGTCATCCACTACAGTAGTAGCCCTTGGGCGGCCTGAGCGAGGCCTGTCATCGACAGTTCCTGTATCTCTGTACCTCCTCCATGTCCGAACAACATCGCTTTGGTTCACTCTGAGACGCCTGGAAACTTCCCTTGTTGAGAGCCCTTCTTGACACAAAGTAACAATGCGGACGCGATCGAACTGCGGTATTGACCTTCTAGGCATGGTAGAACTACAGACAACATGAGCAGCGTACCTTCGTCCTGGTGGAATGACTGGAACTGATCGGCTGTCGTACCCCCTCCGTCTAATAGGCCCTGCTCATGCATGGTTGTTTACATCTTTGAGCAGTTTTAGTGACATCTATGAACAGTCAAAGGGACTGTATCTTTGATACAATATACACAGTCAACGTCTATATGCCGGAGATCTGGGAACCGAGGTGATGCAAAACTTTTTTTGACGTGTGTATATATTTGTCAAATACGACTCACTCACTCACTCACTCATTCATTTATTCATCACGAAATCTCAGAAACCACCGAACGGATTGGAATGAAATCTGGTATGCAGCTTCCTCAAGGGCCGCAAATGCCCACTAAGAGAGGATTTTTGGATATTCAGGTTCTAAACGGGTGTTAAGGGGGTAGACCTGCATTTCATTGAATAACAATATCTCCCGATTTGTTTCATTGGGGGATGTGATACTCGGCATATAAACTCACCATTAAAAATAAGAAGACACGTGTCTGTGGGTTTTTCGATGTGGTGTTTATTATGAGGTGAAAGGGGTGAAAAGTGGGGATTGGAAGATTCCTAACGGAGCGTGTATCTCTTAAACGACATAGGCAAGGAGTTTGAAACTCAGCGAAAAAAAAATCAACATAAAAAAGAAGTAAATATGTGTTGACCGTATTTTCATAAATCCAATTTAAGGGGCCCATGGGGAGAAATGAAATTCTGGGGGGGGGGGGGAACGCAAAGAAAGTGTCCTAACTGATTGACTGACTGACTCACTCATCAAACTCAGGGGGGAAAAACTGCGTTAACGTAAGTAAATAGCTGTTCGACAGTTTTTTTTTTCTTAAATACAAATTTAAGGGGTTCATGGGGAGGGGTGAAATTCTGAAAATAGAAAATTGAAAGAAAATGTCCTAACTCACTCACTCACTCACTCATCATCGCCCAGCCAAAATTATTGAAGTTAGAAACATGACAGTTTGGGGATATGTTCATTGTATGTCAAAACCGTCTACCGAGGGAGGATTTTCGGATATTCAGGTTCTAAAGGGGTCTTAAGGGGGTTAAACCTGCATTTCATTGAATAACAATATCTCCCGATTGGTTTCATTGGGGGATGTGATACACGGCATATAAACTCATCATTAAAAAGTAACAAGACACGTGTCTGAGGGTCTTTCGATGTGTTAATGATGTGAAAGGGGTGAAAAGTGGAGATTGAAAGATTCCTAACGGAGCGTGTATCTCTTAAACGACATAGGCAAGGAGCTTGAAACTCAGCGGAAAAAAAATCAGCATAAAAAATAAGTAAATATGTGTTTGACCGTTTTTTCAAAAATCCAATTTAAGGGGCCCATGGGGAGGGGTGGAATTCTGGGGGGGGGGGGAACAGGAAAGAAAGTGTCCTAACAGATTGACTGACTGACTTACTCATCAAACTCAGGGGGGGAAAACTGCTTTAAAGTAAGTAAATAGCTTTCCGATAGGTTTCTTTCTTTCAATCAAATTGAAGGGGTTCATCGGAAGGGGTGAAATTCTGAAGAAGAAAAATTGAAAGAAAATGTCCTGACTCATTCACTCACTCATCATCGCCCAGCCAAAAATATTGAAGTTGGAAACATGACATTTCGGGGATATGTTCGATGTCTGTCAAAACCGTACACTAAGGGAGGTTTTTTGGATATTCAGGTTCTAAAGAGGTCTTAAGGGGTTTAAACCTGCATTTCATTGAATAACAATATCTCACGAGTGCTTTCATTTGTGAATGTGATACTCGGCATAAAAACTAATCATTAAAAATAAGCAGACATTTGTCTAAGGGTTTTTCGATGTGGTGTATTATTATGAGGTGAAAGGGGTGAAAAGTGGGGGTTGAAGGATTCCTAACGGAGCGTGTAGGCCTATCTTTTAAACGACATAGGCGAGAAATTTGTAACTCAGCGAAGAAAAAATCAGCTTAAAAGTAAGTAAATCGGTATTCGACTGTTTTTTCATAAATTAATTTAAGGGGCCAGTGGGGTGAGGTGAAATTCTGGGGGAAAAAAGGAGAGAAAGTGTCCTAACTGACTGACTAACTCACTCACTCATCAAACTCAGGGGAAAAAGACAGCTTAAAAATAAGTTAATAGGTGTTCAAGCGTTTTTTCATCAATCCAATTTAAGGGGCCCATGGGGAGGGGTGAAATTCGGGGGGGGGGGGGTGGGGGGGGAACAGGAAAGAAAGTGTCTTAACTGATTGACTGACTGACTCACTCATCAAACTCAGGGGGGAAAACTGCTTTAAAGTAAGTAAATAGCTTTCCGACAGGTTTTTTTTTTCAATCAAATTGAAGGGGTTTATCGGGAGGGGTGAAATTCTGAAGAAAAAAAATTGAAAGAAAATGTCCTGACTCATTCACTCACTCATCATCGCCCAGCCAAAAATATTGAAGTTGGAAACATGACATTTCGGGGATATGTTCGTTCGCTGTCTAAACCGTACACTAAGGGAGGTTTTTTGGATATTCAGGTTCTAAAGAGGTCTTAAGGGGTTTAAACCTGCATTTCATTGAATAACAATATCTCACGAGTGCTTTCATTTGTGGATGTGATACTCGGCATAAAAACTAATCATAAAAAATAAGCAGACATGTGTCTAAGGGTTTTTCGATGTGGTGTATTATTATGAGGTTAAAGGGGTAAAAAGTGGGGGGTTGAAGGATTCCTAACGGAGCGTGTAGGCCTATCTTTTAAACGACATAGGCGAGAAATTTGAAACTCAGCGAAAAAAAAATCAGCTTAAAAGTAAGTAAATCGGTATTCGACTTTTTTTCATAAATTAATTTAAGGGGCAAATGGGGTGGGGTGAAATTCTGGGGGGGGGGGAAGAGAGAAAGTGTCCTAACTGACTAACTCACTCACTCATCAAACTCAGGGGGAAAAGACAGCTTAAAAATAAGTTAATTGGTGTTCAAGCGTTTTTTCATCAATCCAATTTAAGGGGCCCATGGGGGGGGAGTGAAATTCTGGTAAAAATAATTGAAAGAAAATGTCCTGTATCTCACTCTCATCACGCCCAGCGAAAACTATTAAAGTTGGAAACTTGAAAATTTGGGAATATGTTCGCTGTATGTCGAAAACGTCAACTAAGGAATGATTTTTGTTTATTCGGGTTTTAAAGAGGTGTTAAGGGGGTAAACGTGCATTTCATTGAATGACGATATCTCATGAGTTGTTTCTTTGGGATGTGATATTCGGTATATAAACTAATCATTAAAAATAATCAGACATACGTCTAAGGGTTTATCGATGTGGTGTATATTGTGAGGTGAAAGGGGTGATAATTGGGGGTTGAGGGATTCTTAACGGAGCGTGTATCACTGAAACGACATAGGCGAGAAGTTTGAAATTCGGCGGGAAAAAACAGCTTAAAATATAAGTAAATAGGTGTTCGACCGTTTTTTCATAAACCCAATTTAAGGGGCCCTTGGAGAGGGGTGAAATTCTGTGGAAAAAACAAAACAGGAATGAAAGTGTCCTAACTGATTGATTCACTTACTCACTCATCAAACTCAGGGGGGAAACAGCTTTAAATAAGTAAATAGGTGTTTGACCGTTTGTTTCATAAATCCAATTTAAGCGGTTCATGGGGAGGGGTGAAATTATCAAAAATAAATGAAATAAAATGTCCTGACATACTCACTCACTCATCATCGTCGAGCCAAAATTATTGAAGTTAGAAACATGAAGTTTTGGGGATATGTTCGTTGTATGTCGAAAACGTCCACTAAGGAAAGAGTTTTGGATATTCAGGTTCTAAAGGGGTGTTAAGGGGGTAAACGTGCATTTCATTGAATAACAATATCTCACGAGTGATTTCATTTGGGGATGTTATACTTGGCACATATACTAATCATTAAAAATAAGCTGACACATGTCTAATGGTTTTTCGATGTAGTGCATATTATGAGGTGAAAGGGATGAAAATTTGGGGTTGAAAGATTCCTAACGGAGCGTGTATCTCTTAAACGACATAGGCGAGGAGTTTGAAACTCGGAGGAAATCAATCAGCTTAAAAATAAATAAATAAATAAATAAAATAAATAGGTGTTCGACCGTTTTTTCATAAATGCAATTTAAGGGGCCTTTGGGGAGGGGTGAAATACTGGAAGAAAAACGTCCACTAAGGAAGGATTTTTATGATGTTCACTCTCATCGACTAACCAAAACTATTAAAGTTAGAAGAATTATATTTTGGGGATATGTTAGTTGTGTGCCGAAAACGTCTACTGGGGAGGGACTTTTGGGCATTCAGGTTCTAAAGGGGTGTTAACGGGGTTAAACATGCATTTCATTGAATAACAATATGACACGACTATGACGCGAGCGAAGCGTGGCTATAAATGAGATGGTGTGTGTCTGTGTATTACTCAATCACGCAAGTACCACTGGTCCGATTTACATGAATTTTACATGGAAGTAGCTGATTTACCTGGTTAACATATAGGTTACTTTTGATTTCAATACTTTGCACTATTTAAAGATGGCGACCATTTTAGTGACGTCACTACACCCTTTGGTTTCAAACTTTCATATTTTCATTTCCAAAAAAAAAAAGAAAAAAAAAAGGGAACGCTAAGAAATAGCAAACTTTTGATGGTATATACGAGGTTTAAAATTACATTTTCTATCCGAAAGGTATCACCAACGGTTAGCGAGTAGAACCAAAATTTGTGCTATAAAACACGGTCAACGCCGAGCGGTGTAGTTGGACAAAATGTTCCATCCTTAATCTCCCTCTGCGCAGCACCTCGCCTATCCCCTGTTTTAACTGTCACCTTCACATTTTAATTTATTTATGACGCGTAGCGAAGCACGGGCACTTCAGCTAGTCTTATATATAAAAGTGAAAGTCTGTATGTATATATGTTTGTATGTGGATCTGTTCCGTATACAAATCTACACCGTTCCACCAATCTCAACCAAATTTTGCATACACATAGTTTAGGACCCAGAAGGAACCGCTGGCTACATGAATTTTCGATAGTCTTTCTCATTCTTCTGATTTCGGCCCTCTTGCACTCAAGCACAGGCTAATCTAATCATAAAATATACTCATGAAGGAATGTCAAGGCAGAAAGTTTCCATGGCAACATAGCTCAAGTCGAGACACGGCCGACTGGATGCCATTTGCGCTCTGTACTACCGGTATAGAAAATGAGGATCTTTACTTGAAATCCCGTTAGTTACTCAACTACTCACACAGCACTGTCAACCGAGTTTAGCATAACAAAGACTTGACACCATCTTCTACTATATATTTGTCAAATACCACTCGCTCATTCATTCATCACGAAATCTCAGAAACCACCGAACGGATTGGAATGAAATTTGGTATGCAGCTTCCTCAAGGGACGCAAATGCCCATTAAGAGAGGATCTTTGCATATTCAGGTTCTAAAGGGGTGTTAAGGTGGTAGACCTGCATTTCATTGAATAGCAATATCTCCCGATTGGTTTCATTGGGGGATGTGATACTCGGCATATAAACTCATCATTAAAGATAAGAAGACACGGGTCTGAGGGTTTTTCGATGTGGAGTATATTATGAGGTGAAAGGGGTGAAGAGTGGGGATTGAAAGATTCCTAACGGAGCGTGTATCTCTTAAACGACATAGACGAGGAGTTTGAAACTCAGCGAAAAAAATCAACATAAAAAAGAAGTAAATATGTGTTTGACCGTTTCTTCATAAATCCAATTTAAGGGGCCCATGGGGAGGGGTGAAATTCTGGGGGGAAATAGGAAAGAAAATATCCTAATTGATTGACTGACTGACTCACTCATCAAACTCAGGGGGAAAAATGCTTTAAAGTAAGTAAATAGCTGTTCGACAGGTTTTTTTGATCGATCAAATTGAAGGGATTTATCGGGAGGGGTGAAATTCTGAAGAAAAAAAATGAAAGAAAATGATCAGACTCATTCACTCACTCATCATCGCCCAACCAAAAACATTGAAGTTGGAAACATGGCATTTTGGGGATATGTTCGTTGTATGTCAAAACCGTACACTAAGAGAGGATTTTTGGATATTCAGTTTCTAAAGGGGTCTTAAGGGGGTTATACCTGCATTTCATTGAATAACAATATCTCACGAGTGCTTTCATTTGTGGATGTGATACTCGGCATATAAACTAATCATAAAAATCAGCAGACATGTGTCTAAGGTTTTTTCGATGTGGTGTATTATTATGAGATGAAAGGGGTTAAAAGTGGGGGTTGAAGGATTCCTAACGGAGCGTGTTGGCCTATCTATTAAACGACATAGGCGAGAAATTTAAAACTCAGCGGGAAAAAAATCAGCTAAAAAAATTAGTAAATCGGTGTTCGACCGTTTTTTCATAAATTAATTTAAGGGGCCCATGGGATGGGGTGAAATTCTAGGGGAAGAAAGGAGTGCAAATGTCCTAACTTTCTGTCTAACTCACGCACTCTTCAAACTCAGGAGAAAAAGACAGCTTAAAAATAATTTAATAGGTGTTCAAGCGTTTTATCATCAATCCAATTTAAGGGGCCCATGGGGAGGGGTGAATTTGTGGTAAAAATAATTGAAAGAAAATGTCCTGTCTGACTCACTCACTCATCACGCCCAGCTAAAACTATTAAAGTTGGAAACATGAAATTTTGGGAATATGTTCGCTTTATGTCGAAAACGTCAACTAAGGAATGATTTTTGTTTATTCGGGTTTTAAAGAGATGTTAAGGGGGTAAACGTGCATTTCATTGAATAACGATATCTCATGATTTGTTTCTTTGGGGATGTAATATTCGGTATATAAACTAATCATTAAAAATAATCAGACATATGTCTAAGGGTTTATCGATGTGGTGTATATTATGAGGTGAAAGGGGTGAAAATTGGGGGTTGAGGGATTCTTAACGGAGCGTGTATCTCTTAAACGACATAGGCGAGAAGTTTAAAATTTGGCGGGTAAAGCAGCTTAAAATACAAGTAAATAGGTGTTCGACCGTTTTTTCATAAATCCAATTTTGGAGGCCCTTGGAGAGGGGTGAAATTCTGGGGGAAAAACAGGAAAGAAAGTGTCCTAACTGATTGACTCACTTACTCACTCATCAAACTCAGGGGGAAAAAGTTTTAAATAAGTAAGTAGATGTTCGAACATTTGTTTCATAAATCCAATTTAAGGGGTTCATGGGGAGGGGTGAAATTATCAAAAATAAATGAAAGAAAATGTCCTGACTGACTCACTCACTCATCGCCCAGCCAAATTTATTGAAGTTAGAAACATGAAATTTTGGGGATATGTTCGTTATATTAGAAAACGTCCACTAAGGAAAGAGTTTTGAATATTCAGGTTCTAAATAGGTGTTAAGGGGGTAAACGTGCATTTCATTGAATAACAATATCTCACGTGTGGTTTCATTTGGGGATGTGATACTTGGCATATATACTAATCATTAAAAATAAGCTGACACATGTCTAATGGTTTTTCGATGTAGTGTATATTATGAGGTGAAAGGGATGAAAAGTGGGGGGTTGAAAGATTCTTAACGGAGCGTGTATCTCTTAAACGACGTAGGCGAGGAGTTTGAAACTCGGAGGAAAATAATCAGATTAAAAATAAATAAATAAATAAATAAAATTAAATAGGTGTTCGACCGTTTTTTCATACATCCAATCTAAGGGGCCTATGGGGAGTGGTGAAATTCTGGAAGAAAAACGTCCACTAAGGAAGAATTTTTGGATGTTCACTCTCATCGACTAACCCAAACTATTAAAGTTAGGAGAATGATATTTTGGGGATATGTTTGTTGTGTGTCGAAAAAGTCTACGAAGGAGGGATTTTTGGTTATTCAGGTTCTAAAGTGGTGGTAACGGGGTTAAACCTGCATTTCAGTGAATAACAATATGACACGACTATGACGCGAGCGAAGCGAGGCAAGAAATGAGATGGTGTGTGTCTGTGTATTACTCAATCACGCAAGTACCACTGGTCCGATTAACATGAATTTTTACATGGAAGTAGCTGATTTAGCTGGTTAACATATAGGTTTCTTTTGATTTCAATACTTTGCCCTATTTAAAGATGGTGACCATTTTAGTGACGTCTCTACACCCTTTGGTTTAAAACTTTCATATTTCCATTTCAAATAAAAAGAGAACGTTAAGAAATAGCAAACTTTTGATGGGATATACGAGGTTTAAAATTACATTTTCTATCCGAAAGGTATCTCCAACGGTTAGCGAGTAAAACCTAAATTTGTGCCATAAAACACGGTCAACGCCGAGCGGTGTAGTTGGACAAAATGTTCCATCCTTAATATCCCTCTGCGCAGCACCTCGCCTATACCCTGTTTTAACACTGTCACCTTCACATTTTAATTTAATTATGACGCGTAGCGAAGCACGGGTACTTCAGCTAGTATTCTATGAGTGTAAGAATATTCAGCATGAAAAGTCATACAAAAAGTCCTTGATACATATCTTTTATATCGCCCACTGTAAGTGTTTTTATCTTTTCATTTCTTCCAACAATCTCCATTCAGTGGAAATTTAAATTACTACTGTAGCTTGGGAGCGAGTTTACGAGCTAGCAAGCGAGCGAGTTAAGACTTCGGAGAAGAGTATATGTTTTCGGAGTTTCGCTCTGCACCTCGGATTTTCAGAATTGCGTCTGGAACCTGCTATTCGTGCGCCTTTTAAGTTTACTCTGGGTAAACCGTTGAAGATACCGGGCGAAGCCGGGGTGGGTTTCTAGTAGTTAATAAGACAACGCTTAAAAGTCGCTCAAAGCTATCTTTTAGCAAGTAGTTCCGTGAAGAACTATATAGCCTATTTTCTTATATCCTACTTTTGTTAATCGCCACTATCTACATACAAAATTTCAGTTTGATTGCTGTAATTGTATAAACATTTCCTGTACCAGATTTCATTGCGGTTGGAACATTAAATCGCGAGAATAGTCTATTTAAAATTTTCAAATTTGCTTGGCTGCCATGTTTGTTTTGTAGTTAACCGGTCTTTGAAAGTCTTACAGATGAACTTCCAGTAGTGCCCTTTATCTCCGTACAAAATTTCAGGGCGATACCGCTAATAGTTTCAGAGATAAAGAACGCCGGTGAAATATTTCGCAAATCCGCCATCTTGTGGTTATGTAAACAATTGAACCAAGTTAGATGTCGGTGCATTACAATGTGTATAATCATATACTGTACCAAGTTTTATTGCGTTTGGTTGGTTAAATCGCGAGAAACGTCTATTTAAAAGTCGCAAATTCGCGTGGCCGCCATGTTAGTTTTGTAGTTACCAGTTTTCCAAAACTCACATAGGTGAACTTCTAGTAGTGCCCTTTATCACCGTAAAAAATTCCAGGGTGGTAACGGCAATAGTTTCGGAGATTTTGAATGCTGGTGAAATACTTCGCACAGCCGCCATGTTCGATTGGTGAGACGTAACAAAATTTGAATGGCACGGTCGGGGTCGTCCGGAATAATGCTATGAACTTACCGATTTCATTGAAATCACTCCAGCCGTTTATAAGTTATTAGGGACAGACACACACTCCTCACACACACACACACACATGCACACACACACGGACAAAAGGTGATCTCATAAGCCTATTTTTTCAAAATTGAAAATAGGCTAAAAAAAACATTACAGAGACTGCTGATGGTAGGGTTTGAATTATCTTGTCATCAACTTGCAGAGCCATTCTGGCTCATGACCTTGCACTTAACACACAGACTCGCTTTATGTGTTTTTTTTTTTTTTTTTAGTCGTTTACCCTCCAGGTTGGTGGAACCCACGGACTCAGCGAGGGAACTCACCACTACCGCCTCTACGGGCAGTGTCATAGAGCTGGGAACATCGAATCGGAAGGGATACAACTGGTGAGGTGGGATTGGCACCTCGCCCAGGCGGCCTCACCTGCAAAGCGAACAGGGGCCTCATGAGGGAAGGTAAGGGATGGTTAGGATGGATATACAAGGAAGAGGGAAGGAGGCGGCCGTGGCCTTGAAGAAGGTACCATCCTGGCATTTGCCCGAAGACGAAGTGGGAAACCACGGAAAACCACTTCGAGGATGGTTGAGGGGGAATCGAACCCCCTCTACTCATTTGGGCCACCCGAGGCCGAGTAGACCCCATTCCAGTCCTCGTACTGTACCCGTTTAAACCATCTGAGCTGCTTGTCGTATCCGAAGATCAGCTGGATCGCAGAATCTCGAGGTCCCCGGCTCATAAACCTGGAAATCCTACCAAAAATAGCTAAATGGGGGGTGCGCACTTTCTAAGATCATGTTTTGGTAAAGCAAAATGGGTGGATCAACTAAATAAACGAAGAGCTCGAGAAACTTGCTATTCTCGGTTAAGTGGGCGAGATTAGTGGTTCAATAAAACCTCAAATGCACCAAAACCTAATCCTTCCTCATAACTTAAATAAATCATCAAAACGCGGTTACAAAACTAACAAATACATTTATTAATGAAGTGATAATAAATAAAATTAAATCAACAATATCCCTATAATAATTACATATGATCCGCAAAATGATTCTGCGAAAATCCAATAATAAAATTATGAAATTAAATCATCCCATGGACGTTAGAAGTACTCCACTTCTTATAAAAAAAAATATCAAACAGCTGTTAGCACAACAGCACTTAAATTTACTCTTGTTCTCTAAGTAATATATGAACAAATATCGGTTTTAATACAGCCAATGTCTTCCCATGACATTTCTACTTACTATTTCAAAACCATCCATTGGTAAAATAATGGAAATTAATTTTATATTGATCTTCCATAAGATCACTTCTGCACAACAATAAACAACCTTACTGTATTTAAAGAACGTCGTCACGTTCTTCAAACGTTACTCCTATTTATGGTTTAAACGTTTAAAAGCTTTAAAAATAAATTAAACGAAAGTTTAATTGTCAACTAAAGTTCCCAAAATTATTTTATGATTAACAATAGAAATTATTGTTAAATAATTTTATTAAAGGCTATTAATATTTCCAAAATATTAATTAAGTTTGTAAAATGTTCGCTATTTAGATGTTTATTAATTATTAGAAATAATTATTAATCGTGTTAATTCAAATAATAAACCATATTATTATTATTGTTTTAGGATCAGTTGTTTATCAAGAAAGTTATTCAGTTAACTTTATTATATCGTTAAATTCTCGTAGTTATTAATAATATTATATTTAAATATTGTTAACAAAACGTCTTATGTTATTTACATCATTCGTGATGATTCTCAATCATCCAACCTTCCTTCTCTTGTCAACTACCGACAATCCAAAATTTTAATGCTCTTAAATAAAGTGTCACTGTTACAAAATCATATCGCTATCATCATAATTAAGTTGTTTCGTTTCATAATTGGGCATACATACATAGCCGAACGGTTAAGTTAAGCTTATATAATTGATGTCTTATCCTTGATAATATCTTAATAATAATTAACAACATTGTTACTTTCAATCCGTCTCCCAAATATTTTCCGCCAATAAAACTAATCAATTCAACTGAGAGTCGTTTCACAATAATGCTGGACAACAAAGGGCTTACTTAATTCTTTACTGTAATATATTTACTTATAATTTCCAAATAAACGCTCACAACGCGTATAATGAATGACCTTCCCTTCTCTGATATACTGAACAAATATCCACAGAATACGTAAACAACAACTTCTCTCAATTACATTGGTAAATTCCGTATAACATTTTCCTCAGCTTATTATCAAACAAATATAGCTGCTATAATCCTTCACTTCGATCTCTTAATACAGTATTCTGCCATAACATCTAATTTAAATTGCATATAATGCCTTGTTTTCATGATATATTTATATATAATTATTACAGCGTATAACTCTTTCAGATGTTGTGATAATACATAATAGTCGACTCTAATAAACAGTGATGACGTAATGGTTTACTAGTATAAGTTACTCTAGATTTCAAATAATTGTTGTTAACATTTAATAAATATAAACATTCGTTACTTCTCTCTGGTCTTTCCAAAATATTGCGTTAATGCAATCAAAAGTCAATAACAATCTCTAAGAGTGTTGCAAAAATTTCGTAGAATACTCAAATGTGTTGATTTGTCTGAGCAGATAAGATCTCTCAAAATAAAATAATTTGTCCACTAATAAATTATTATTAATAATGACTGGCTAAAGTGGAATGTCCAAATAATATTTCATCCTTCCACCAATTCAAAATGTTTGATTAAATAATTACTTGAGCAGTTTCAGACTCGAAGATAACTATAACACCATAACTATATTTCCAAAATGAAGGATAACTGTTCCTAAGATTAGCAATACAATCTTGGAAATGTCCAAATAATAATTCATTTCCAAATAAATATCCTTTTCATAGTCTAAATTGCTTGGGTATATTAATATCACATTCTAAAATGCTGAATAAAATTCAATAAAATTCGATAAAATACAATAAAATTCCAATAAAATTCAATAAAATTCCCAAAGATACGTGGATCGAAATAAATTCGAAAAACGAAATTTTTCATACTAATATATAAAAAATGAGATGGTGTATGTCTGTCTGTCTGTCTGTCTGTCTGTTACTCAATAACTCAAGAACCACTGGTCCGATTTAAATGAAATTTCGCATGGATGTAGCTAATTTACCAGGTTTACATATAGGGTACTTTTGATTTCGAAATTTTACACTATTAAAAAATGGCGACAATTTTAGTGACGTCATTAGACCCTTTGGTTTCAAAATTTCATACTTCCATATCAAATAAAAAGAGAACGGTAGGAAATAGCAAACTTTTGATGGAACCTCTGAGCTTTTAAATTTAATATCCTATCCGAAAGGTCCTTATCACTTTTCGTGTATCTCCAACAGTTAGCGAGTAAAACCGACATTTGTGACGTCACTACACCCTTTGGTTTCAATATTTCATATTTCCTTTTCAAATAAAAAGAGAACGCTAAGAAATAGCAAAATTTTGATGGTATACATGAGCTTTAACATTTAATTTTCTATCCGAAAGGTCCTTATCACTTTTCGTATATCTCCAACGGTTAGCGAGTAAAACCAGAATCTGTGCAATAAAACACGGTCAACACCGAGCGGTGCAGTATATATCTTTTTATATAAAAATGAGTATTTGTGTGTTTTTCTCTGAATTTCTACGGAAATTTGAGTTGTTTACACGTTTCAGACTGTTTTATGATGGATGCGCGCGAAAATATTTTTTTATCTGTCTGTCTGTCTGTTTGTTTGTTTGTTTGTTTGTTTGTTTGTCTGTGGACAAATTTGTTCCCTTATAACTCGAGAACGGCTGGGTGTATCAACGTAAAATTTGGTACATATATCCATCAGAGGCACGACACTAATCATTGAGTGGGGCGTGGTGGCTCAGCGGTCTAGCTGTGTGCCTCTCACCAAGGCGGTCCGGGTTCGATTCCCGGTCAATGCATGTGAGATTTTCGAAGGGAAATGCCATGTCCTGTGGTTCGGATTCCACGTAAAAAGGAGGTCCCGTGGCTCATAATCACAAGATTCACGGTCACGTAAAACTACAATCTTCCTTTACTAATCATTGATGTAACTCTTCTCCGTACCTCTCATAAAAAGGGGCCTACCCCCTTAAAATACATGCTGAAATAGGCGTAGAAGGACGAGACAAAACTCATTTCAGCCCCTCAATGTGAGAGACAAAACTCGGGTCCCCGAAAACCACATTTCAAGGACCGAAGACCAACCGTTTTTGAGATATTCCCAGAAAACTAATTTAATTTAATAAACTAATGAACGAATGCAAGTCAGTAACCATGCCAACGGATTCTCAGAGGTCCATCTATTGCTGTAAGATGCAATGCAATTCCATTAATTACATTAGTGTGAAAGTTTGCAAACGGCTAGAAGGTTATCACGGAACCAAATTAAGCCGTAAAATTCATCAATACGTATAATGCGCTTAAGGGGATCAAGGAGTAGTCTAGAATATTTTCACGCGATTTACACCTGCGGGAGTGGTACGGCAGGTCTATTATATTCCTATGCCCATATTATTCATTCATTCATTCATTTCGTATAGGCCATCTATGGACCGCGTCATTCCAACCGTCTCCTACTGGTTTTGATGTTTGCCCTGTACGCCCGCATTCGTTCTCGGTGGACTTCCTTCCGTTCCTGGGTCCAAATCTTTCCCGTTTTCAGCTTCGGTTTTTCTTGGAAACCTTTACAAGCTTGAAGTTTCCCTTTGAGTGGGGCGCGCTCCTGAATGTCTGTTGGTGTAATCCCCACTTCTTTCAGATCTTTATCCAGTTCAATGCACCAGGCCCATTTTGTTTTCCTCTCCTGAAAGTAATTTATGTTGCGGTTGGTCAGTCTCGCTGGGCTCATTCGTTTCACATGCCCAAAAATGGTAACCTTCTCTTCCGGATGACGTTGCTTATCTTCTCCACATGAGTTTATAGGTCATGGCTATGTCGTCTTCTGTATTCCCCATTGTCTTTGATGGAACCCAATATCTTTCTCAAAATTTTCCTTTCTTTGGCCTCCGGTTTCTCGACCAAGCCTTTTTTGTTCATCGTGAGGCATTCAGAAGCATGCAAGACCTCCGGACGGATGACACTGCAGTAATGTTTTAGTTTTGCGTTGAAGGATATTGACCTTTTCTTATAGATGCCCTTAGTTAAATGGTAGGCCATTTCCATTTTGCTCATGCGTGATGTGAATGTTTCTTTCTCTGATAATATCCCTTCCCTGACCCGTCCTGAAAAGAAAAGTACATGGCCATTGGCTGAATTAAAAATAAAATAAAAATAGGTGTTATAATTTCTCCCTATATTATATTATTATTAGTATTATATTATGGCGTACAACGACGAGACAAATCCCCTCGGTGCCAGCAACAAAACTCGGGGGCCCTAAAGGATCCTCGAAAATTACATTATAAGGCTCTAAATCCAACAGTTTCTAAAATATTCGCAGAAAACTAATTTACTTTAATTTAACAAACTAATGAAGGAATGCAAATCGGTAACCATGAGAACATTATCTCAAGGGGTGGCATACAACTTTCCATCTATTTCTGAAAGAAGCAATGACACTCCATTTATTACATTTCTGTGAACGTTTGCAAATGGCTATAAGGTTATCACGGATCTAACGTAGACCGTATAATTCATCAATGCAATTAAGTGGATGAAGGAGTAACCTAGAATTTTTTCATGCAATTTTCACGTTCGACATATAGTACAGAAGGTCTATTATATCTCCAAACAGCAACATTATTTTCAAAAATTCCCGAATTGAACCAGCATTTTTTGCGGCTTTTAGGAATTTGGGCAGTTTGAGGCTAAAGAACCTGAATTTTCATGCACCACAAGCCTTTATAATTTATGAAAGGGGTCTTCCTGTGTATGGGCACCTAGCACAACGTAGAGGGTCGGATTTTATGTGACTTGTTGTGCCCGTTTAGACCGGAGTCCGCACGACCACATATGCATTTTACCAATAATCAGTCAGCACGAGAGTCAAAATATCCCGGAGCGCCAGATGGGTTAAAGCAAATCGCAAAAACGACATCAAATGAAAAAAATGCTTTACTGTTTTTTGGCTCAATGCAACAATAAGGATAGAAGGAGATTCAATTGGGAGTAACACATCATGTAAAATTATCTCAGTTTATTTTGAATTTAAACTTGACTGCAAAAATGCTCAAAGCAGCATCACTCACGTGTGGCGACCCACACTCCTATTTACACAATATACAGAATTTTTCCAAACACATTTGACAATTATTTTTTTGGAAACACAAGTCTGATTGTTAGTCCTGTAGGCTGTGTTCCAAAATTATTTATGATTAAATCCAGTTCAAATTTAATTGTCTCTACTGGAAATATCGTAGATCACTGTTTGAAATTTTTACATAATATTAACACTCGTAGAATAAATGTTCATAGAATTTTTAACTTTCACTTGTTTTTCCAGTTTCAAAAATATTGTCGAAAAATATTGTTATCATTGAAGCAACACAAATTATTTACACATATTAATAACATCTGAAAAGTATTTGACCTTGAGCATAGCATGGAAGAACTTGTGCGAAGCACAACAAAAATTAATTGTTCTTCTGACATTAAACATTCGAGAAGTGACTCGATTATCAACTTCAAGTTCCTCACAAAATATATGATTTCTGAATCATCAACTTGATCAATAAATGGTTGAACCATTCAACTATTTGATTTTCCACTTGGAATCATTATTATAAAAAATATTTATATTCATGGCCATTTTTAGCAATTTTCACAACTTGCAATTCTTCGACAGAATGCGGAAATAAGAATTATAGCTTCATAATAAATTCATTTAGTTCATGGCACTAGGATTGAAAATATCCTTCAAATTATTCGTGGTTATAGAATTATTTTTTAATTGGCAGTGGCCCATTCTATTATTTGTGTAAGAACACAATATTACAACAACAACGGCAAAGGTCTTCCTCTGAAGAAGAATAAACTACTATCATGACAAATCCGGGTTCTAGCAAAATCAAAGTCTAAATGGAATTCGTAAACAAGGTTGAAATAAGAACTGATGGTTTCAAAGAAATAACCTTCGGGTCATTCATACGACGAAATGTGTAGTTCCTATACTCCTTCTATAAACCTGAGCCATCGAACCTGCTATTTGATTGATGCTCGAAAAATCTCCTCATTCCTGCGACTTAAACATGCGCACCTGGGAATGGCATTTCAACTATTCCACACATATACATTTTCTTCCCAAAATTTATACAATAAATCAAGCCTCTGCTTGTTATCAACACTGGAAGATTAATAAACTTACAAGTTTATTTTATTTTACCATTCAGTTCAACCCGTGAATTTACCATACTTATGAAAATCTTTATTTCACTTTCGAGTGTATTTACGTCATGATTTTATATAAATACAAAAATATCCTATTTGATACAAATATCATTTGCTTCCCGTTTCATGCCTCTCCGTGTTATCTGAAAAATATACTTTGCTCATTGCAAATATCAACTGTTCAACCAGAACTGACATGTTGGTTGAATGCGGGCTTGCGCTAACCACTCTCCTTCGGAAAATCTCCTGTTCCAAACTAGAAATGATTAAACTACTTTATAGGCTCTCTCTCAATACATATGATTATTAGAAAATATAATATCCAAGAATTATTTAGAAAAATTATGAAAATTATTATTATTATTATTATCAGTGGATTATTATTATTATTATTAGTTATATTATTTTAAATGTGTTTAATTATCATGTCATTATGTGAGAATCCACATGTTCGAACCTTCGAATATGGAAAAAATATCCATTCCTCAACAAAAATAATTATTAACTTTTACAGTTACATCGGCTGATTACCGTGATTTCCCAAAAATATGAAATATTCAAATAAATGCTCGAAATGCTCGGTCATCGATCCTAAACTGTTCTGAGTGCTGAAAATACTCAGAATAACTCTAATATGTCTTGCGTAAATCATTGCAAGATTTAAATACGAAGAAAAATAAATGTGTTGGTCATCTGCAGAAAAATAGTTTGTTCCAATTAGCTAGGCATAATATAATTCAAATGTGGCTTACATTTCTTGATGGTCTTGAAGCGTAGCGAACCTGGTCTGTACCATATTTATCCATAGACATGCCCTATCGGACAAGCATGTATAATCCTTGTATCGGCCGCCATTATATACCCACAATCCGTCTAGTCAGACATAGTGGTAGTATCTCTTGACGTTTGAATTAACTGTTGTTCCATTTTAATATGGGCTTCTATCAAAGCCATAACAGTTTGTTTAAATGGGGTCAGATCTAAGTGATCTATTCTTAGATATGTCAGTTGTAACATAACTCACGGTAATCTTTTCAATACAAGAAGACACTGAGAGTCTAACCAATCAACGGCTGTTCTGAAGATCGTTCCCTGGGCATGGCTTCTCGCCATCTACCATGCGCTAAGCAACCTGTAGTTTCCCTTGCGTAGACTAATGAACACCACCGTGATAGACTGGTCTTCAGTGTACTGATAGATCGAAGTGGTTAACCAGTTACCAATATGAAAACTGACTGAAATGGACTTAAACATCCAAGTATTAGGTTATTACTGGACTGTGAAAAAGTACTAATTCTAGACAAAGTCTAGCATATGTCCATGTAGAAACATAAATAATTCCACTAATGTCTGTAGAAAAAAAAAATTCAATCACCTCAGTGATTCTCCTCGCCGGAAACTTACTAAGTTCCACTTCGTAGCGCAGCACTTTTTGTGACTATCACAACTTTGAAAATTACTTCTGCGTAGATCCGGCAACCATGTGCCTTGGCTCAGCGTAGCAGCAACTTGCTCTGCAAGTGCTTGTGTTGAAGTGAGCTATCGATATCTCGGCCGGCCGGCTTTTATTCAAAACTGCCAGGGTCACGCGTCATCAGCTGATATCTGGAAATCCTCATATCTCTGGTATCCCTGGTCCGATTTACTTGATACTAATTGCATTCTCTTTCATTTGGCCGTGCCAGTAATCTGATCCCAGTCTCAAGTCTCTACTCCATGGTTAACTATTTAATCAATAAATAGCCTCGACCTCTGCTATTACTCGCTACGTCACTTGACATGCAAGTATCGGTAAATTCTTTCCAATTGCTTCGAGAAGCAATGTAGCGCGATATTCAAATATCTCAACTTTCAAAAGCGGCTGTAGCCTTTCCCTTGATATCTAGGTGTCTGAATCTTGGAATACCCATTCCTAGAGTTGGGCACATCCACCCCACACCTAGCAAAAAATAAAAATTGGAAAATTTTTATTTTTCCTATATACACATTAAATCATCTGGTTCTTGAATAATAAATCTTCAAATTCGATGCATTATAAGTCCCCACGATGTTACCAGTTCGTGTATTGGCGACTTCATAGCTTCCATTGTTGTTTACTTCCACAATACTGAAAATATTTAATTCCACCAGGTTTAATATCGAAAATATCGTCATACTCTTCCAAAATTTTCCCTAGCTCTGGGGACTCCTTCTCAGTGTAGACTTCTCTTCCTTCAGCTTCATGAAAAATCAGAGACCATTGAGCATCTCCCTCGATGTCTTCCTCTTCTTTTCCCTCGAAGTTAATCTCTTCGGTATTCTTGAATTTGATCGTCTCTGTCTTCATGTCTATCACTGCTTGATATTTCTGAATGAAATCTGCTCCCAATATCATGTCAAAAGCCATGTCCTTCATTACTACAAACACATGTCGGAAATCATGTCCTCCAATCGTAATACATAAATATAATTGGGTTTTACACAGAGATATTTTGTTGGGTATTATTCCTTGGATCTTAATTCCTGATACTGGAATTTCCTCTAAATTCTCTTTGAGCTTCCACAGAATATAAAGCTTCTCATTCACAAGACAAAGCATAGCCCCAGTATCAATCAAAGTATCGACAGGCATACCGAATACTTCGCATGATATGATTGGCATTCTAATTCTTGTACCCATTTCTTTCCGTTCGTCATTCTGTTGAATTAAGTCATCATCCTCTGCTTGCCATTTAATAATTCTGGAAGTGAAAGTGTTCAAAATTCTATCTTCTACTGTGAATTCGAAGGTTTTTTTTCGTTACCATTCCCCCGGGATTGTTGTGTTCCCGATGGACCTGGTTCATTGGGCCTCTGCTTCAAAAACTGCAAGTTATCTTGGTGTCTTCCTTCCAAGTTTTTCCTCGTCTCCTTGTTGAACTCTTCATTGGACTGACGAGTATCCACATTCCCTCTGTTATTGTAGTTGTTTCTACCATAGTATCTTCCTTCCTGGTACCTTCCTTGATTATCCCGTGGTCTTCTCCATCGAGTATCATATCGATTTCCACCATCCGGTCTCGCATAAGGCTTGTAACTGTATCTGTTACTGTACTGATTCCATCCTCTCTTATTTGAATCTTCCCTCGGCGTTTTCTCTTCTCGCCCCTCTCGAATCTCTCGAGGTGTTTGAGAATAACTATCGGCCATAACAGCGTACACAGCGTTGTTATTCTTTCCTCCCTTCTGATGGAAGAATTGAGCGTTCGTATGATCCAGCTTCTGTAATACTTCGTCAAATTGCTCCATATTATAGATATCAGCAGCGATCAAAGTCCTTTGGACGTCTGCTGGAAACTGACGTATCAATGCAGTAATCAATTCGTTATCTGGCATCGGCGGATCTAAATGTTGAAGTTTAGAAAGCTGTCCAGAAAAGTACGTTGAGTATCGAGTAGGTTGTGACGTCGAGAATCTCTTCGAATATAAGTCTGCTCTGACTTGCTGTTGGGTTTCCGGGGACCAAAACTTTTTCAATAGCCCACGAGAAAACTCCTCAAAAGTGGTTAGAGTGGATCTAAAGGCTCTAAACCAAAGAAGTGCAGGACCTTCCAAAAACTTCCCTATTACTCGGATCTGTCTTTCTTTAGGGATCTTGGAATCTTTCAGGTAATCCCCTGCTTCTCTCAAAAATTCCACGGGTGTCACAGAATCTCGCCCTGAAAATTTAGAAGGCTTATCTTCTACATTCTTAAATACAGTTATGGGGTTGGATTGAAATACTGTCCTGACCTCATCCTGTCTTTGACTGTCAGTTTCTCTAGCTGCTCCTAGATTTATCTGTATCTGTTCCTTTCCCCTTACCCTTGGCATTTTCAACAAATGGTCAGACTGTTTCTCGTCCTTGATTTGGGTTTTCATAGCCTCAAGTTCCTTCTGGTTTTCTTCCGCCATTTTCTTAATAGCTTCAGTTTCTTTACAATTCTCCTTAACATCAATGGATATCTGGTTCATAACAGCCTCATGACTTTTCAATGACCCTGTCATATCTGAGATGTCCTTCTGAGTTGCTTGGATATCTTTGGAAATTACTTGAATATGGGATGACAAAGATTCCCTAATCTCCTTGATTCCCTCTTGATTCTCCAGCTTGAGTGTGTCTTTAATTTCATTGACAACTGTGGTTTTAATTTCAGTTTGCAATTCATTAATCACACCTTCTCTTTGAATTGTTCTGTCAACCGTTGAACAACTAGAATTCCCATCTCATTACTCTCCTTCTTCACTCTGACTTCTAGGTTGATCATGTCTTCACCAACTTTCCTAAGACCATGTTCTATCCTATCAGCTAAGCTTTGAGATCTATGATCGGCATCGCGAAATTTATCGTCCATTAAACTTGCGTTAGTAGCTAATGAAGTTTCGAAGTCATGTGTTTTTTCGCATAATATATTCATTTTACTCTCAAGTGTCATTTTCAAAATTTCGGAATTCCCTTTAAATTTACTTTCCATTGAATTAAATTTACTATTTAAATTTTCTTTCAAATTATCTTTTAAAGAATCAGAACTTTCTTTAAGTTTATCTTCCAAAGAATCAGAATTTTCTTTAAGTTTATCGTTTAAACTTTCTTTAAGTTTATTTTCTAAAGAATCAGAATTTTCTTTAAGTTTATTTTCTAAAGAATCAGAATTTTCTTTAAGTTTCTTTTCTAAAGCCTCTGTATTTTCTTTCATAATGGCAGCTACACGCCGTCCTGCCTCTTTTGAACTCTCCTCCAAACTCCTCACCATCCTCATCATTTCTTCCATAATTTCAATTATTATTCAAAGCTTAGGGGTATACAATATCGGCAAACACAAGCTTATAACTAGAACAAGAAATATGAATAGCTAATTGGAACACTGTAATAAAATGAGATGTGTCCTAATGTCGACGTGATGGAAAAACAAAATTCTCTACTTTTACGAATTACATTTACCACAATATCACAAGAAAAAATATGCAAGTTCTCAAATATCCTACACCTGGATTCTAATAATGTGTATGTCCAGTCATCGAACGTTTACTACTGAATTTACTTGACGCCCTAATGGTTAAGCCATTATCAAAAATAATCAAACCCATTCTAATTATTAATCCAGTTAAATTTGTAATTTTCCCCACTAATTGGGTTTCCTACTAATTTATTCATCCAAACCAGACATCTCTCAACTCCCAAAATATTTCTATAAAAATTATCACAATTTAAATCGGCATGCGATTGACCATGTCTAAATCGAGACCCACGTTCGAAGCCATTTCTCTCTCTATCTTATTTTATGTGCCCGTTTAGACCGGAGTCCTTACGACCACATATGCATTTTACCAATAATCAGTCAGCACGAGAGTCAAAATATCCCGGAGCGCCAGATGGGTTAAAGCAAATCGCAAAAACGACATCAAATGAAAAAAATGCTTTACTGTTTTTTGGCTCAATGCAACAATAAGGATAGAAGGAGATTCAATTGGGAGTAACACATCATGTAAAATTATCTCAGTTTATTTTGAATTTAAACTTGACTGCAAAAATGCTCAAAGCAGCATCACTCACGTGTGGCGACCCACACTCCTATTTACACAATATACAGAATTTTTCCAAACACATTTGACAATTATTTTTTTGGAAACACAAGTCTGATTGTTAGTCCTGTAGGCTGTGTTCCAAAATTATTTATGATTAAATCCAGTTCAAATTTAATTGTCTCTACTGGAAATATCGTAGATCACTGTTTGAAATTTTTACATAATATTAACACTCGTAGAATAAATGTTCATAGAATTTTTAACTTTCACTTATTTTTCCAGTTTCAAAAATATTGTCGAAAATATTGTTATCATTGAAGCAACACAAATTATTTACACATATTAATAACATCTGAAAAGTATTTGACCTTGAGCATAGCATGGAAGAACTTGTGCGAAGCACAACAAAAATTAATTGTTCTTCTGACATTAAACATACGAGAAGTGACTCGATTATGAACTTCAAGTTCCTCACAAAATATATGATTTCTGAATCATCAACTTGATCAATAAATGGTTGAACCATTCAACTATTTGATTTTCCACTTGGAATCATTATTATAAAAAATATTTATATTCATGGCCATTTTTAGCAATTTTCACAACTTGCAATTCTTCGACAGAATGCGGAAATAAGAATTATAGCTTCATAATAAATTCATTTAGTTCATGGCACTAGGATTGAAAATATCCTTCAAATTATTCGTGGTTATAGAATTATTTTTTAATTGGCAGTGGCCCATTCTATTATTTGTGTAAGAACACAATATTACAACAACAACGGCAAAGGTCTTCCTCTGAAGAAGAATAAACTACTATCATGACAAATCCGGGTTCTAGCAAAATCAAAGTCTAAATGGAATTCGTAAACAAGGTTGAAATAAGAACTGATGGTTTCAAAGAAATAACCTTCGGGTCATTCATACGACGAAATGTGTAGTTCCAATACTCCTTCTATAAACCTGAGCCATCGAACCTGCTATTTGATTGATGCTCGAAAAATCTCCTCATTCCTGCGACTTAAACATGCGCACCTGGGAATGGCATTTCAACTATTCCACACATATAAATTTTCTTCCCAAAATTTATACAATAAATCAAGCCTCTGCTTGTTATCAACACTGGAAGATTAATAAATTTACAAGTTTATTTTATTTTACCATTCAGTTCAACCCGTGAATTTACCATACTTATGAAAATCTTTATTTCACTTTCGAGTGTATTTACGTCATGATTTTATATAAATACAAAAATATCCTATTTGATACAAATATCATTTGCTTCCCGTTTCATGCCTCTCCGTGTTATCTGAAAAATATACTTTGCTCATTGCAAATATCAACTGTTCAACCAGAACTGACATGTTAGTTGAATGCGGGCTTGCGCTAACCACTCTCCTTCGGAAAATCTCCTGTTCCAAACTAGAAATGATTAAACTACTTTATAGGCTCTCTCTCAATACATATGATTATTAGAAAATATAATATCCAAGAATTATTTAGAAAAATTATGAAAATTATTATTATTATTATTATCAGTGGATTATTATTATTATTATTAGTTATATTATTTTAAATGTGTTTAATTATCATGTCATTATGTGAGAATCCACATGTTCGAACCTTCGAATATGGAAAAAATATCCATTCCTCAACAAAAATAATTATTAACTTTTACAGTTACATCGGCTGATTACCGTGATTTCCCAAAAATATGAAATATTCAAATAAATGCTCGAAATGCTCGGTCATCGATCCTAAACTGTTCTGAGTGCTGAAAATACTCAGAATAACTCTAATATGTCTTGCGTAAATCATTGCAAGATTTAAACACGAAGAAAAATAAATGTGTTGGTCATCTGCAGAAAAATAGTTTGTTCCAATTAGCTAGGCATAATATAATTCAAATGTGGCTTACATTTCTTGATGGTCTTGAAGCGTAGCGAACCTGATCTGTACCATATTTATCCATAGACATGCCCTATCGGACAAGCATGTATAATCCTTGTATCGGCCGCCATTATATACCCACAATCCGTCTAGTCAGACATAGTGGTAGTATCTCTTGACGTTTGAATTAACTGTTGTTCCATTTTAATATGGGATTCTATCAAAGCCATAACAGTTTGTTTAAATGGGGTCAGATCTAAGTGATCTATTCTTAGATATGTCAGTTGTAACATAAATCACGGTAATCTTTTCAATACAAGAAGACACTGACAGTCTAACCAATCAACGGCTGTTCTGAAGATCGTTCCCTGGGCATGGCTTCTCGCCATCTACCATGCGCTAAGCAACCTGTAGTTTCCCTTGCGTAGACTAATGAACACCACCGTGATAGACTGGTCTTCAGTGTACTGATAGATCGAAGTGGTTAACCAGTTACCAATATGAAAACTGACTGAAATGGACTTAAACATCCAAGTATTAGGTTATTACTGGACTGTGAAAAAGTACTAATTCTAGACAAAGTCTAGCATATGTCCATGTAGAAACATAAATAATTCCACTAATGTCTGTAGAAAAAAAAAATTCAATCACCTCAGTGATTCTCCTCGCCGGAAACTTACTAAGTTCCACTTCGTAGCGCAGCACTTTTTGTGACTATCACAACTTTGAAAATTACTTCTGCGTAGATCCGGCAACCATGTGCCTTGGCTCAGCGTAGCAGCAACTTGCTCTGCAAGTGCTTGTGTTGAAGTGAGCTATCGATATCTCGGCCGGCCGGCTTTTATTCAAAACTGCCAGGGTCACGCGTCATCAGCTGATATCTGGAAATCCTCATATCTCTGGTATCCCTGGTCCGATTTACTTGATACTAATTGCATTCTCTTTCATTTGGCCGTGCCAGTAATCTGATCCCAGTCTCAAGTCTCTACTCCATGGTTAACTATTTAATCAATAAATAGCCTCGACCTCTGCTATTACTCGCTACGTCACTTGACATGCAAGTATCGGTAAATTCTTTCCAATTGCTTCGAGAAGCAATGTAGCGCGATATTCAAATATCTCAACTTTCAAAAGCGGCTGTAGCCTTTCCCTTGATATCTAGGTGTCTGAATCTTGGAATACCCATTCCTAGAGTTGGGCACATCCACCCCACACCTAGCAAAAAATAAAAATTGGAAAATTTTTATTTTTCCTATATACACATTAAATCATCTGGTTCTTGAATAATAAATCTTCAAATTCGATGCATTATAAGTCCCCACGATGTTACCAGTTCGTGTATTGGCGACTTCATAGCTTCCATTGTTGTTTACTTCCACAATACTGAAAATATTTAATTCCACCAGGTTTAATATCGAAAATATCGTCATACTCTTCCAAAATTTTCCCTAGCTCTGGGGACTCCTTCTCAGTGTAGACTTCTCTTCCTTCAGCTTCATGAAAAATCAGAGACCATTGAGCATCTCCCTCGATGTCTTCCTCTTCTTTTCCCTCGAAGTTAATCTCTTCGGTATTCTTGAATTTGATCGTCTCTGTCTTCATGTCTATCACTGCTTGATATTTCTGAATGAAATCTGCTCCCAATATCATGTCAAAAGCCATGTCCTTCATTACTACAAACACATGTCGGAAATCATGTCCTCCAATCGTAATACATAAATATAATTGGGTTTTACACAGAGATATTTTGTTGGGTATTATTCCTTGGATCTTAATTCCTGATACTGGAATTTCCTCTAAATTCTCTTTGAGCTTCCACAGAATATAAAGCTTCTCATTCACAAGACAAAGCATAGCCCCAGTATCAATCAAAGTATCGACAGGCATACCGAATACTTCGCATGATATGATTGGCATTCTAATTCTTGTACCCATTTCTTTCCGTTCGTCATTCTGTTGAATTAAGTCATCATCCTCTGCTTGCCATTTAATAATTCTGGAAGTGAAAGTGTTCAAAATTCTATCTTCTACTGTGAATTCGAAGGTTTTTTTTCGTTACCATTCCCCCGGGATTGTTGTGTTCCCGATGGACCTGGTTCATTGGGCCTCTGCTTCAAAAACTGCAAGTTATCTTGGTGTCTTCCTTCCAAGTTTTTCCTCGTCTCCTTGTTGAACTCTTCATTGGACTGACGAGTATCCACATTCCCTCTGTTATTGTAGTTGTTTCTACCATAGTATCTTCCTTCCTGGTACCTTCCTTGATTATCCCGTGGTCTTCTCCATCGAGTATCATATCGATTTCCACCATCCGGTCTCGCATAAGGCTTGTAACTGTATCTGTTACTGTACTGATTCCATCCTCTCTTATTTGAATCTTCCCTCGGCGTTTTCTCTTCTCGCCCCTCTCGAATCTCTCGAGGTGTTTGAGAATAACTATCGGCCATAACAGCGTACACAGCGTTGTTATTCTTTCCTCCCTTCTGATGGAAGAATTGAGCGTTCGTATGATCCAGCTTCTGTAATACTTCGTCAAATTGCTCCATATTATAGATATCAGCAGCGATCAAAGTCCTTTGGACGTCTGCTGGAAACTGACGTATCAATGCAGTAATCAATTCGTTATCTGGCATCGGCGGATCTAAATGTTGAAGTTTAGAAAGCTGTCCAGAAAAGTACGTTGAGTATCGAGTAGGTTGTGACGTCGAGAATCTCTTCGAATATAAGTCTGCTCTGACTTGCTGTTGGGTTTCCGGGGACCAAAACTTTTTCAATAGCCCACGAGAAAACTCCTCAAAAGTGGTTAGAGTGGATCTAAAGGCTCTAAACCAAAGAAGTGCAGGACCTTCCAAAAACTTCCCTATTACTCGGATCTGTCTTTCTTTAGGGATCTTGGAATCTTTCAGGTAATCCCCTGCTTCTCTCAAAAATTCCACGGGTGTCACAGAATCTCGCCCTGAAAATTTAGAAGGCTTATCTTCTACATTCTTAAATACAGTTATGGGGTTGGATTGAAATACTGTCCTGACCTCATCCTGTCTTTGACTGTCAGTTTCTCTAGCTGCTCCTAGATTTATCTGTATCTGTTCCTTTCCCCTTACCCTTGGCATTTTCAACAAATGGTCAGACTGTTTCTCGTCCTTGATTTGGGTTTTCATAGCCTCAAGTTCCTTCTGGTTTTCTTCCGCCATTTTCTTAATAGCTTCAGTTTCTTTACAATTCTCCTTAACATCAATGGATATCTGGTTCATAACAGCCTCATGACTTTTCAATGACCCTGTCATATCTGAGATGTCCTTCTGAGTTGCTTGGATATCTTTGGAAATTACTTGAATATGGGATGACAAAGATTCCCTAATCTCCTTGATTCCCTCTTGATTCTCCAGCTTGAGTGTGTCTTTAATTTCATTGACAACTGTGGTTTTAATTTCAGTTTGCAATTCATTAATCACACCTTCTCTTTGAATTGTTCTGTCAACCGTTGAACAACTAGAATTCCCATCTCATTACTCTCCTTCTTCACTCTGACTTCTAGGTTGATCATGTCTTCACCAACTTTCCTAAGACCATGTTCTATCCTATCAGCTAAGCTTTGAGATCTATGATCGGCATCGCGAAATTTATCGTCCATTAAACTTGCGTTAGTAGCTAATGAAGTTTCGAAGTCATGTGTTTTTTCGCATAATATATTCATTTTACTCTCAAGTGTCATTTTCAAAATTTCGGAATTCCCTTTAAATTTACTTTCCATTGAATTAAATTTACTATTTAAATTTTCTTTCAAATTATCTTTTAAAGAATCAGAACTTTCTTTAAGTTTATCTTCCAAAGAATCAGAATTTTCTTTAAGTTTATCGTTTAAACTTTCTTTAAGTTTATTTTCTAAAGAATCAGAATTTTCTTTAAGTTTATTTTCTAAAGAATCAGAATTTTCTTTAAGTTTCTTTTCTAAAGCCTCTGTATTTTCTTTCATAATGGCAGCTACACGCCGTCCTGCCTCTTTTGAACTCTCCTCCAAACTCCTCACCATCCTCATCATTTCTTCCATAATTTCAATTATTATTCAAAGCTTAGGGGTATACAATATCGGCAAACACAAGCTTATAACTAGAACAAGAAATATGAATAGCTAATTGGAACACTGTAATAAAATGAGATGTGTCCTAATGTCGACGTGATGGAAAAACAAAATTCTCTACTTTTACGAATTACATTTACCACAATATCACAAGAAAAAATATGCAAGTTCTCAAATATCCTACACCTGGATTCTAATAATGTGTATGTCCAGTCATCGAACGTTTACTACTGAATTTACTTGACGCCCTAATGGTTAAGCCATTATCAAAAATAATCAAACCCATTCTAATTATTAATCCAGTTAAATTTGTAATTTTCCCCACTAATTGGGTTTCCTACTAATTTATTCATCCAAACCAGACATCTCTCAACTCCCAAAATATTTCTATAAAAATTATCACAATTTAAATCGGCATGCGATTGACCATGTCTAAATCGAGACCCACGTTCGAAGCCATTTCTCTCTCTATCTTATTTTATGTGCCCGTTTAGACCGGAGTCCTTACGACCACATATGCATTTTACCAATAATCAGTCAGCACGAGAGTCAAAATATCCCGGAGCGCCAGATGGGTTAAAGCAAATCGCAAAAACGACATCAAATGAAAAAAATGCTTTACTGTTTTTTGGCTCAATGCAACAATAAGGATAGAAGGAGATTCAATTGGGAGTAACACATCATGTAAAATTATCTCAGTTTATTTTGAATTTAAACTTGACTGCAAAAATGCTCAAAGCAGCATCACTCACGTGTGGCGACCCACACTCCTATTTACACAATATACAGAATTTTTCCAAACACATTTGACAATTATTTTTTTGGAAACACAAGTCTGATTGTTAGTCCTGTAGGCTGTGTTCCAAAATTATTTATGATTAAATCCAGTTCAAATTTAATTGTCTCTACTGGAAATATCGTAGATCACTGTTTGAAATTTTTACATAATATTAACACTCGTAGAATAAATGTTCATAGAATTTTTAACTTTCACTTATTTTTCCAGTTTCAAAAATATTGTCGAAAATATTGTTATCATTGAAGCAACACAAATTATTTACACATATTAATAACATCTGAAAAGTATTTGACCTTGAGCATAGCATGGAAGAACTTGTGCGAAGCACAACAAAAATTAATTGTTCTTCTGACATTAAACATACGAGAAGTGACTCGATTATGAACTTCAAGTTCCTCACAAAATATATGATTTCTGAATCATCAACTTGATCAATAAATGGTTGAACCATTCAACTATTTGATTTTCCACTTGGAATCATTATTATAAAAAATATTTATATTCATGGCCATTTTTAGCAATTTTCACAACTTGCAATTCTTCGACAGAATGCGGAAATAAGAATTATAGCTTCATAATAAATTCATTTAGTTCATGGCACTAGGATTGAAAATATCCTTCAAATTATTCGTGGTTATAGAATTATTTTTTAATTGGCAGTGGCCCATTCTATTATTTGTGTAAGAACACAATATTACAACAACAACGGCAAAGGTCTTCCTCTGAAGAAGAATAAACTACTATCATGACAAATCCGGGTTCTAGCAAAATCAAAGTCTAAATGGAATTCGTAAACAAGGTTGAAATAAGAACTGATGGTTTCAAAGAAATAACCTTCGGGTCATTCATACGACGAAATGTGTAGTTCCAATACTCCTTCTATAAACCTGAGCCATCGAACCTGCTATTTGATTGATGCTCGAAAAATCTCCTCATTCCTGCGACTTAAACATGCGCACCTGGGAATGGCATTTCAACTATTCCACACATATAAATTTTCTTCCCAAAATTTATACAATAAATCAAGCCTCTGCTTGTTATCAACACTGGAAGATTAATAAATTTACAAGTTTATTTTATTTTACCATTCAGTTCAACCCGTGAATTTACCATACTTATGAAAATCTTTATTTCACTTTCGAGTGTATTTACGTCATGATTTTATATAAATACAAAAATATCCTATTTGATACAAATATCATTTGCTTCCCGTTTCATGCCTCTCCGTGTTATCTGAAAAATATACTTTGCTCATTGCAAATATCAACTGTTCAACCAGAACTGACATGTTAGTTGAATGCGGGCTTGCGCTAACCACTCTCCTTCGGAAAATCTCCTGTTCCAAACTAGAAATGATTAAACTACTTTATAGGCTCTCTCTCAATACATATGATTATTAGAAAATATAATATCCAAGAATTATTTAGAAAAATTATGAAAATTATTATTATTATTATTATCAGTGGATTATTATTATTATTATTAGTTATATTATTTTAAATGTGTTTAATTATCATGTCATTATGTGAGAATCCACATGTTCGAACCTTCGAATATGGAAAAAATATCCATTCCTCAACAAAAATAATTATTAACTTTTACAGTTACATCGGCTGATTACCGTGATTTCCCAAAAATATGAAATATTCAAATAAATGCTCGAAATGCTCGGTCATCGATCCTAAACTGTTCTGAGTGCTGAAAATACTCAGAATAACTCTAATATGTCTTGCGTAAATCATTGCAAGATTTAAACACGAAGAAAAATAAATGTGTTGGTCATCTGCAGAAAAATAGTTTGTTCCAATTAGCTAGGCATAATATAATTCAAATGTGGCTTACATTTCTTGATGGTCTTGAAGCGTAGCGAACCTGATCTGTACCATATTTATCCATAGACATGCCCTATCGGACAAGCATGTATAATCCTTGTATCGGCCGCCATTATATACCCACAATCCGTCTAGTCAGACATAGTGGTAGTATCTCTTGACGTTTGAATTAACTGTTGTTCCATTTTAATATGGGATTCTATCAAAGCCATAACAGTTTGTTTAAATGGGGTCAGATCTAAGTGATCTATTCTTAGATATGTCAGTTGTAACATAAATCACGGTAATCTTTTCAATACAAGAAGACACTGACAGTCTAACCAATCAACGGCTGTTCTGAAGATCGTTCCCTGGGCATGGCTTCTCGCCATCTACCATGCGCTAAGCAACCTGTAGTTTCCCTTGCGTAGACTAATGAACACCACCGTGATAGACTGGTCTTCAGTGTACTGATAGATCGAAGTGGTTAACCAGTTACCAATATGAAAACTGACTGAAATGGACTTAAACATCCAAGTATTAGGTTATTACTGGACTGTGACAAAGTACTAATTCTAGACAAAGTCTAGCATATGTCCATGTAGAAACATAAATATTTCCACTAATGTCTGTAGAAAAAAAAATTCAATCACCTCAGTGATTCTCCTCGCCGGAAACTTACTAAGTTCCACTTCGTAGCGCAGCACTTTTTGTGACTATCACAACTTTGAAAATTACTTCTGCGTAGATCCGGCAACCATGTGCCTTGGCTCAGCGTAGCAGCAACTTGCTCTGCAAGTGCTTGTGTTGAAGTGAGCTATCGATATCTCGGCCGGCCGGCTTTTATTCAAAACTGCCAGGGTCACGCGTCATCAGCTGATATCTGGAAATCCTCATATCTCTGGTATCCCTGGTCCGATTTACTTGATACTAATTGCATTCTCTTTCATTTGGCCGTGCCAGTAATCTGATCCCAGTCTCAAGTCTCTACTCCATGGTTAACTATTTAATCAATAAATAGCCTCGACCTCTGCTATTACTCGCTACGTCACTTGACATGCAAGTATCGGTAAATTCTTTCCAATTGCTTCGAGAAGCAATGTAGCGCGATATTCAAATATCTCAACTTTCAAAAGCGGCTGTAGCCTTTCCCTTGATATCTAGGTGTCTGAATCTTGGAATACCCATTCCTAGAGTTGGGCACATCCACCCCACACCTAGCAAAAAATAAAAATTGGAAAATTTTTATTTTTCCTATATACACATTAAATCATCTGGTTCTTGAATAATAAATCTTCAAATTCGATGCATTATAAGTCCCCACGATGTTACCAGTTCGTGTATTGGCGACTTCATAGCTTCCATTGTTGTTTACTTCCACAATACTGAAAATATTTAATTCCACCAGGTTTAATATCGAAAATATCGTCATACTCTTCCAAAATTTTCCCTAGCTCTGGGGACTCCTTCTCAGTGTAGACTTCTCTTCCTTCAGCTTCATGAAAAATCAGAGACCATTGAGCATCTCCCTCGATGTCTTCCTCTTCTTTTCCCTCGAAGTTAATCTCTTCGGTATTCTTGAATTTGATCGTCTCTGTCTTCATGTCTATCACTGCTTGATATTTCTGAATGAAATCTGCTCCCAATATCATGTCAAAAGCCATGTCCTTCATTACTACAAACACATGTCGGAAATCATGTCCTCCAATCGTAATACATAAATATAATGGGGTTTTACACAGAGATATTTTGTTGGGTATTATTCCTTGGATCTTAATTCCTGATACTGGAATTTCCTCTAAATTCTCTTTGAGCTTCCACAGAATATAAAGCTTCTCACTCACAAGACAAAGCATAGCCCCAGTATCAATCAAAGTATCGACAGGCATACCGAATACTTCGCATGATATGATTGGCATTCTAATTCTTGTACCCATTTCTTTCCGTTCGTCATTCTGTTGAATTAAGTCATCATCCTCTGCTTGCCATTTAATAATTCTGGAAGTGAAAGTGTTCAAAATTCTATCTTCTACTGTGAATTCGAAGGTTTTTTTTCGTTACCATTCCCCCGGGATTGTTGTGTTCCCGATGGACCTGGTCCATTGGGCCTCTGCTCCAAAAACTGCAAGTTATCTTGGTGTCTTCCTTCCAAGTTTTTCCTCGTCTCCTTGTTGAACTCTTCATTGGACTGACGAGTATCCACATTCCCTCTGTTATTGTAGTTGTTTCTACCATAGTATCTTCCTTCCTGGTACCTTCCTTGATTATCCCGTGGTCTTCTCCATCGAGTATCATATCGATTTCCACCATCCGGTCTCGCATAAGGCTTGTAACTGTATCTGTTACTGTACTGATTCCATCCTCTCTTATTTGAATCTTCCCTCGGCGTTTTCTCTTCTCGCCCCTCTCGAATCTCTCGAGGTGTTTGAGAATAACTATCGGCCATAACAGCGTACACAGCGTTGTTATTCTTTCCTCCCTTCTGATGGAAGAATTGAGCGTTCGTATGATCCAGCTTCTGTAATACTTCGTCAAATTGCTCCATATTATAGATATCAGCAGCGATCAAAGTCCTTTGGACGTCTGCTGGAAACTGACGTATCAATGCAGTAATCAATTCGTTATCTGGCATCGGCGGATCTAAATGTTGAAGTTTAGAAAGCTGTCCAGAAAAGTACGTTGAGTATCGAGTAGGTTGTGACGTCGAGAATCTCTTCGAATATAACTCTGCTCTGACTTGCTGTTGGGTTTCCGGGGACCAAAACTTTTTCAATAGCCCACGAGAAAACTCCTCAAAAGTGGTTAGAGTGGATCTAAAGGCTCTAAACCAAAGAAGTGCAGGACCTTCCAAAAACCTCCCTATTACTCGGATCTGTCTTTCTTTAGGGATCTTGGAATCTTTCAGGTAATCCCCTGCTTCTCTCAAAAATTCCACGGGTGTCACAGAATCTCGCCTTGAAAATTTAGAAGGCTTATCTTCTACATTCTTAAATACAGTTATGGGGTTGGATTGAAATACTGTCCTGACCTCATCCTGTCTTGGACTGTCAGTTTCTCTAGCTGCTCCTAGATTTATCTGTATCTGTTCCTTTCCCCTTACCCTTGGCATTTTCAACAAATGGTCAGACTGTTTCTCGTCCTTGATTTGGGTTTTCATAGCCTCAAGTTCCTTCTGGTTTTCTTCCGCCATTTTCTTAATAGCTTCAGTTTCTTTACAATTCTCCTTAACATCAATGGATATCTGGTTCATAACAGCCTCATGACTTTTCAATGACCCTGTCATATCTGAGATGTCCTTCTGAGTTGCTTGGATATCTTTGGAAATTACTTGAATATGGGATGACAAAGATTCCCTAATCTCCTTGATTCCCTCTTGATTCTCCAGCTTGAGTGTGTCTTTAATTTCATTGACAACTGTGGTTTTAATTTCAGTTTGCAATTCATTAATCAAACCTTCTCTTTGAATTGTTCTGTCAACCGTTGAACAACTAGAATTCCCATCTCATTACTCTCCTTCTTCACTCTGACTTCTAGGTTGATCATGTCTTCACCAACTTTCCTAAGACCATGTTCTATCCTATCAGCTAAGCTTTGAGATCTAAGATCGGCATAGCGAAATTTATCGTCCATTAAACTTGCGTTAGTAGCTAATGAAGTTTCGAGCTCATGTGTTTTTTCGCATAATATATTCATTTTACTCTCAAGTGTCATTTTCAAAATTTCGGAATTCTCTTTAAATTTACTTTCCATTGAATTAAATTTACTATTTAAATTTTCTTTCAAATTATCTTTTAAAGAATCAGAACTTTCTTTAAGTTTATCTTCCAAAGAATCAGAATTTTCTTTAAGTTTATCGTTTAAACTTTCTTTAAGTTTATTTTCTAAAGAATCAGAATTTTCTTTAAGTTTATTTTCTAAAGAACCAGAATTTTCTTTAAGTTTCTTTTCTAAAGCCTCTGTATTTTCTTTCATAATGGCGGCTACACGCCGTCCAGCCTCTTTTGAACTCTCCTCCAAACTCCTCACCATCCTCATCATTTCTTCCATAATTTCAATTATTATTCAAAGCTTAGGGGTATACAATATCGGCAAACACAAGCTTATAACTAGAACAAGAAATATGAATAGCTAATTGGAACACTGTAATAAAATGAGATTTGTCCTAATGTCGACGTGATGGAAAAACAAAATTCTCTACTTTTACGAATTACATTTACCACAATATCACAAGAAAAAATATGCAAGTTCTCAAATATCCTACACCTGGATTCTAATAATGTGTATGTCCAGTCATCGAACGTTTACTACTGAATTTACTTGACGCCCTAATGGTTAAGCCATTATCAAAAATAATCAAACCCATTCTAATTATTAATCCAGTTAAATTTGTAATTTTCCCCACTAATTGGGTTTCCTACTAATTTATTCATCCAAACCAGACATCTCTCAACTCCCAAAATATTTCTATAAAAAATTATCACAATTTAAATCGGCATGCGATTGACCATGTCTAAATCGAGACCCACGTTCGAAGCCATTTCTCTCTCTATCTTATTTTATGTGCCCGTTTAGACCGGAGTCCTTACGACCACATATGCATTTTACCAATAATCAGTCAGCACGAGAGTCAAAATATCCCGGAGCGCCAAATGGGTTAAAGCAAATCGCAAAAACGACATCAAATGAAAAAAATGCTTTACTGTTTTTTGGCTCAATGCAACAATAAGGATAGAAGGAGATTCAATTGGGAGTAACACATCATGTAAAATTATCTCAGTTTATTTTGAATTTAAACTTGACTGCAAAAATGCTCAAAGCAGCATCACTCACGTGTGGCGACCCACACTCCTATTTACACAATATACAGAATTTTTCCAAACACATTTGACAATTATTTTTTTGGAAACACAAGTCTGATTGTTAGTCCTGTAGGCTGTGTTCCAAAATTATTTATGATTAAATCCAGTTCAAATTTAATTGTCTCTACTGGAAATATCGTAGATCACTGTTTGAAATTTTTACATAATATTAACACTCGTAGAATAAATGTTCATAGAATTTTTAACTTTCACTTGTTTTTCCAGTTTCAAAAATATTGTCGAAAAATATTGTTATCATTGAAGCAACACAAATTATTTACACATATTAATAACATCTGAAAAGTATTTGACCTTGAGCATAGCATGGAAGAACTTGTGCGAAGCACAACAAAAATTAATTGTTCTTCTGACATTAAACATTCGAGAAGTGACTCGATTATGAACTTCAAGTTCCTCACAAAATATATGATTTCTGAATCATCAACTTGATCAATAAATGGTTGAACCATTCAACTATTTGATTTTCCACTTGGAATCATTATTATAAAAAATATTTATATTCATGGCCATTTTTTGCAATTTTCACAACTTGCAATTCTTCGACAGAATGCGGAAATAAGAATTATAGCTTCATAATAAATTCATTTAGTTCATGGCACTAGGATTGAAAATATCCTTCAAATTATTCGTGGTTATAGAATTATTTTTTAATTGGCAGTGGCCCATTCTATTATTTGTGTATGAACACAATATTACAACAACAACGGCAAAGGTCTTCCTCTGAAGAAGAATAAACTACTATCATGACAAATCCGGGATCTAGCAAAATCAAAGTCTAAATGGAATTCGTAAACAAGGTTGAAATAAGAACTGATGGTTTCAAAGAAATAACCTTCGGGTCATTCATACGACGAAATGTGTAGTTCCAATACTCCTTCTATAAACCTGAGCCATCGAACCTGCTATTTGATTGATGCTCGAAAAATCTCCTCATTCCTGCGACTTAAACATGCGCACCTGGGAATGGCATTTCAACTATTCCACACATATAAATTTTCTTCCCAAAATTTATACAATAAATCAAGCCTCTGCTTGTTATCAACACTGGAAGATTAATAAACTTACAAGTTTATTTTATTTTACCATTCAGTTCAACCCGTGAATTTACCATACTTATGAAAATCTTTATTTCACTTTCGAGTGTATTTACGTCATGATTTTATATAAATACAAAAATATCCTATTTGATACAAATATCATTTGCTTCCCGTTTCATGCCTCTCCGTGTTATCTGAAAAATTTACTTTGCTCATTGCAAATATCAACTGTTCAACCAGAACTGACATGTTGGTTGAATGCGGGCTTGCGCTAACCACTCTCCTTCGGAAAATCTCCTGTTCCAAACTAGAAATGATTAAACTACTTTATAGGCTCTCTCTCAATACATATGATTATTAGAAAATATAATATCCAAGAATTATTTAGAAAAATTATGAAAATTATTATTATTATTATTATCAGTGGATTATTATTATTATTATTAGTTATATTATTTTAAATGTGTTTAATTATCATGTCATTATGTGGGAATCCACATGTTCGAACCTTCGAATATGGAAAAAATATCCATTCCTTAACAAAAATAATTATTAACTTTTACAGTTACATCGGCTGATTACCGTGATTTCCCAAAAATATGAAATATTCAAATAAATGCTCGAAATGCTCGGTCATCGATCCTAAACTGTTCTGAGTGCTGAAAATACTCAGAATAACTCTAATATGTCTTGCGTAAATCATTGCAAGATTTAAATACGAAGAAAAATAAATGTGTTGGTCATCTGCAGAAAAATAGTTTGTTCCAATTAGCTAGGCATAATATAATTCAAATGTGGCTTACATTTCTTGATGGCCTTGAAGCGTAGCGAACCTGGTCTGTACCAGATGTATCCATAGACATGCCCTATCGGACAAGCATGTATAATCCTTGTATCGGCCGCCATTATATACCCACAATCCGTCTAGTCAGACATAGTGGTAGTATCTCTTGACGTTTGAATTAACTGTTGTTCCATTTTAATATGGGCTTCTATCAAAGCCATAACAGTTTGTTTAAATGGGGTCAGATCTAAGTGATCTATTCTTAGATATGTCAGTTGTAACATAACTCACGGTAATCTTATCAATACAAGAAGACACTGACAGTCTAACCAATCAACGGCTGTTCTGAAGATCGTTCCCTGGGCATGGCTTCTCGCCATCTACCATGCGCTAAGCAACCTGTAGTTTCCCTTGCGTAGACAAATGAACACCACCGTGATAGACTGGTCTTCAGTGTACTGATAGATCGAAGTGGTTAACCAGTTACCAATATGAAAACTGACTGAAATGGACTTAAACATCCAAGTATTAGGTTATTACTGGACTGTGACAAAGTACTAATTCTAGACAATGTCTAGCATATGTCCATGTAGAAACATAAATATTTCCACTAATGTATGTAGAAAAAAAAAATCAATCACCTCAGTGATTCTCCTCGCCGGAAACTTACTAAGTTCCACTTCGTAGCGCAGCACTTTTTGTGACTATCACAACTTTGAAAATTACTTCTGCGTAGATCCGGCAACCATGTGCCTTGGCTCAGCGTAGCAGCAACTTGCTCTGCAAGTGCTTGTGTTGAAGTGAGCTATCGATATCTCGGCCGGCCGGCTTTTATTCAAAACTGCCAGGATCACGCGTCATCAGCTGATATCTGGAAATCCTCATATCTCTGGTAGCCCTGGTCCGATTTACTTGATACTAATTGCATTCTCTTTCATTTGGCCGTGCCAGTAATCTGATCCCAGTCTCAAGTCTCTACTCCATGGTTAACTATTTAATCAATAAATAGCCTCGACCTCTGCTATTACTCGCTACGTCACTTGACATGCAAGTATCGGTAAATTATTTCCAATTGCTTCGAGAAGCAATGTAGCGCGATATTCAATTATCTCAACTTTCAAAAGCGGCTGTAGCCTTTCCCTTGATATCTAGGTGTCTGAAACTTAGATTACCCATTCCTAGAGTTGGGCACAGTGTATTGCGTTTCGTCTACAAGGCTTTCAATTGTATTTCACGTCAGGAAGTACACGTTAGGTGAATTTAGTCTGAGAGCACATTTTAACTTTTTTTTTGTCGACATACGGGTTCATCGTAAGGATGATTTTATTTGATACTGTGTGGTAGATATACCCATATTTGGATATCTGGGTAATATGTTGTAGACAATAGAATTGTCTGTCTGTCTTTCTGTGTATCTTTATGTAAGCCTATACCTCGTGTTCGGATGCTTGGTGCATCGTAAAATTAGGTATGGTAACCATGAGAGTCAATACACCAATCATTTTTAAAACTCTTCACCGTAATTTTCATACAGTAGAAGGGTGGATATAGAGAAAAACTTCTCAATATATGCTAAAATAGGCGAAATATAAAAATTATCCTAGAAGGACGACTAAAGCATATGTTGCGCTTCTCAATGTGAGACACAAAATTCGGGAATCTATAAAGGGTCTCCGAAAACTACATTTTAAGGGCCTTAAATTAACCGTGTGTATTATATTCCCAGTAAACTAACTTCGTTTGATAAACTTGAAGGAATGACAAACCGCTAACCATTGCAACAGTAGCTCAATTTATAATGTCTGGTGTTAACAACGAACACCGTTCGAAGAACGGGTACTTCTGCTAGTTATTTATAAAATGAGCTTAAATCTCGAAACCTGTAAGTCAAAAATCCAAATGTTAATATCCAAAAGTCTCACTAAAAGAAAGTTAATATTTAAATATCCAACGTTGAAAAATAATTTCTGGGCTTAAACTAGATCACACACAACAAAGATAGTTTAGCGTTGAAATGGTGCCATGCTCTCTGATATTCTACTCTACAACTAACTACAAAAAGAACCAACAACTACGAATGAGGATTTCTGTCTCTACCTTGCGATGACATCTTGTAGAAGTAGTGTGGAGAGAATTACTGACGACACCAGTGATTCCACACTTAATAATCTTCATCCTCTTTCTTCGGAAAATTGCCTTGTCACGACTCGAACCCTGATCTCCGATCGTTAATCTCCCTGGCTGGCTTCGAACACGGACCTCGCCTCGATCAGCAAGACCGCACGAACCTCCCAGTCTGGAAGTACGATGAACTGCTTCATTTCGGGTTTGATAGTATCTAGCCATGACGCGATAATCAAGTTCCATCTCGTAATGTTGGATTGTAGCTACGCGATCGTTACACCACATCTTATAATTTTAAGATTAATGTCGGTTGCCTGATATTCTAGACTGACAATGTAACATCACGCTCCCTGCGCATAACTTGGCTTAGTTAATGATCACAAATGCGTTAAACACAATGTTAACTATTCCCCTTAACGCTTGCATGTCGAACATTTCGATAAAAAGCTTGTCACTAAACAGAGACTTGCTATACGTGAGTGCTGCTGTCCTTCAAATGTATTGGAACGGACATCTAATGGGCCATCCTCTTCACGCTTGTAAAGCTGGCACGCACTGAGTGAAACGTGCTTATATAATGTGAATGCTTTCAACAAAGAAAACTTTCTTATTCTTTCAAATGTCGTCTTGAAACTTTCGCGAAATGTACACACGATGTTTCTCTTAAGTTTAGTCAAACTCTCGATACTAGTTTCACACGAGAACTGATATTATGACGATATTCTGTTTCCCACATCTTCAGCGGACTTCTCGTGTTAAGTTTTGACCGACGGGACTGCCCTCCTCGCCGACAAACTATGTTCGCGTGAGACCCCTATCTTACACACGCTAGTTTCAGGAACTCAAGTCTCGCAGGTCCGTTCCTCTTGTCGCTTCAACACAAAAGACCTCGATCTGATGCGCGTCACCACGCTCCTCAAAACCAATCGACTGGCGCGTCATGAGAAAGAGCGGTAAACCATTCATTACTTATATATTTTTACAGGATTATCAAACTTCCTTCTCAGGGAGACTATCATAAATCCTTTTAATTTAGATCCTTTCTCAATAGTTTTAAATGTGCAGATTCTCTCTTCTTTAATAAATGGCAGTTTATAAATCGACGAAGCTTCTCATCAAGCGCGCTCATTTTCTCTTTCCTCCTTGTTTCTAGAAATTGGATTAGCCAATCAACGCATTTCTCTTCGAACTTTGCAAGTTGCTATGAGCGGCCTAGCGAAAATACAACGCAGCATTGCCCAACGGCGGCTTCCTTCGCCATTTTGTTGTCGTCAAACACAATCTGAAGCTTCCTCTCATAATAAAATTTTAAAAATATCGTAATTCCTCCAAAAATACTGCAATCTTCTCCAAATTTCACCAAAACGTCCTAAATAGCATCCTGTCTATCCTGAATCATTTAGAATTCGAGTTCAGTACCACTTTTCAAATTTGGTGGCAGAGCCGGGAATCGAACCCAGGACCTCCCGGGCGGCAGCTAACCATGCTGACCGCTACGCTACGGAGGCGAGCTTTATGTGTATGATAGTAAATACATTACGAACAAATATTACAATATTCTACTCACTTAATTACTGCTGGTGTGTACTGACTGGGTGTATTTGAAATTTTAATTTCTTGTGTGTTAAAAATAAATTACTCCTATATTTACCACTTTAATAAATATAAAATGTTTTACCAACCGAACTGTTTACACTGTGGCAAAGTTAAAACCATATTAGTAATTAGCGGGCGAAAAATAAACATGGCAGGAACTTGATTAAGTTGATGATTAAAACAGCAGCGTTGTTGAGCAACTAAATAAAATAAATATTATTAATAAACATGAGGGGAAAATCGTCAGAGAATTCTCAGAACCAAAAATACGAAAACGGTATTTACCTTAAAACGCACATGAAGTCTTACGTCCTGTGCAATTTAAATGGGCACATTAACGACCGACCGACAAAAAATCAATTTTATTAGAATGAATTTCGTATCGAATGGTAGGTTCTTAAGTTTAGGGGCTGTGACAACGCGGTCATGTAGCCCCGTGTACTTTAGGTGTATGTAGAATCTGTCTGATAACCGGTGTTAATTGTAATGACAGTATTAGTGTGGGTTATCTGTTTTTTAATTTAAGTACTGACTGCAACTTATAATTTTTCAAATAGTTCCTACTTTTACCTCCAAGCGCCACCGTCAACGACTACTAGGCCAAGGTCAGAACCACAGTCGACTCTTGGCAACGAACGTAGAAACCTAAAAGCGTTGTTTACATTCTTAATCTATCTAATTTACCTTCACACATGTGTAATTAGTGGAAGGTTATTTAACATGCCATAAATCTATGACATGGGACCGCCGGCTTTACTTCTCCTCCGAAGGAAGGCATACTGAGGGATTTTTAACGCTCTTAAAAAATCCGACGACTTCGGCCGGGTTTGAACCCGCAATCTTGGGCATAGAAGCTCAGCATGCTACCGACTACGCCACCGAAGCCGCTTCGTATTGAATGCGAAGTGAATTTATAGCATATAAGTTAAACCAAGTCATTACGTGGCCAAATCTTTCAGATGCCAGATATCCACAGCTGCAACACAAGTTTAACTATCGATTCGATCGTTTGATGCGATACGAGTATTTACGCTGGTGATATAACAAGTGAGACTGTTGTGACAGGTATTTTTTTTCAGAATGGCTCGTAATTATTCAGAGCCTAGTAGACTGTAGGCTATAATCAGATATTGACTTGTCTGGTTCGTCCTGACAATCTTACTGACAGTGTCATCATGTTGTTTACATCGACGAGAGAATCCATAACGCTAATGATGATGGTGCTGCCGATTGTTGCTGTAAGGGGCGTAACATCTAGGTTATTTAACCCTAGTGATAAGCCTTTAAGGCTCGGTCAAAAAGGAGCGCGGACTGTCCGCGCGAACGGAACGACCGCTGTCCGCCGCGGACTAGGGTGGTCAAATTGAATGCGGACAAGTCAAGGCGAAGCAGTGTGAAAGCACTCGCGATCAAGTGTGCATTACAATGTTTTCTGCTCGTGGTATTTTTTTAGCCTACTTTCGATTTTTGCAAAAAATGAAAGTAGACTTATGAGATCAACACAGGGCAAAAAAAGTGTGTCTGTCTGTGTGTGTGTATGTGTGTGTGTGAGTCTGTGTGTGTGTGTGTGTGTATGTGTGTGTGTGAGTCTGTGTGTGTGTGTGTGTGTGTGTCTGTGTGTGTGTGTGAGTGTGTGTACTCTGAATGTATGTCCCCCCCTATCAATTCGAACACGGTGAATGCGAATTGAACGAAATTTGGTACAATGGTTGCACTAGCAAAGGACACCTCAGTGTCATGTTTTATATCGCCGCCATCTTGACGGAAACGTAATGGCGGCCACACAAATGTTCAAAGCTTAAATCAAATTACGACTAACCTAATCATCCGATCTCTACCAAATTTTGCAACAACATACATCTATGGGGGGAGCATCCTTAGACCAAACTAGTAGGTCATCAGCGTAATAGTTTGCGGATGGCGGCCATCTTTGTGTGAAAATCGATTCCCCCTATTAATTCGAACACGGTGCAACCGAATGGAACGAAATTTGGTACAGAGGTAGTACTAACAAAAGGCACCTCAGTGCCATGTTTTATATCGCCGCCATCTTGACGGAAACGTAATGGCGGCCACACAAATTTTCAAAGCTTAAATCAAATTGCGATTAACCTAATCATCCGATCTCTACCAAATTTTGCAACAACATACCATTATAGAGGAAGCATCTTTTGACCAAGTGACTAGGTCATTAGCCTAATAGTTTGCGGATGGCGGCCATCTTTGTGTGAAAATAAATTCCCCCTATTAATTCAAACACGGTGAAACCGAATGGAACGAAATTTGGTACAGAGGTAGCACTAGCAAAGGGCATCTCAGTGTCATGTTTTATATCGCCGCCATATTGACAGAAACGTAATGGCGATCACACAAATGTTCAACGCTTAAGTTAAATTACGACTAACATAACCATCCGATCTCTACCAAACTTTGCAACAACATTCCTTTATGGACGGAGCATCCTTTGATCAATCTAATAGGTTATTAGCCTAATAGTTTGCGGATGGCGGCCATCTTTATGTCAAAATTGATTCCCCTTATTAATTCGAACACGGTGGAACCGAATGAACGAAATTTGGTGCAGATGTAGCACTAGCAAAGGGCACATCAGTGTCATGTTTTATATCACCGCCATCTTGACTGAAACGTAATGGCGGCCACACGAATGTTCAAAGCTTAAATCAAATTACGATTAACCTAATCATCCGATCTCTACCAAATTTTGCAACTACATACCATTATGAAGGGAGCATCCTTTGACCAATCTAATAGGTCATTCGCCTAATAGTTTGCGGATGGCGGCCATCTTTGTGTCAAAATCGATTCCCCCTATTAATTCAAACACGGTGAAACCGAATGGAACGAAATTTGGTACAGAGATAGCACTAGCAAAGGGCATCTCAGTGCCATGATTTATATCGCCGCCATATTGAAAGAAACGTAATGGCGGCCACACAAATGTTCAAAGCATAAATCAAATTACGATTAGCCTAATCATCCGATCTCTAGCAAATTTAGCAACAGCATACCTTTATAGAGGGAGCATCCTTTGACCAAACTAATAGGTCATCAGCCTAATATTTTGCGGATGGCGGCCATCTTTGTGTGAAAATCGATTCCCCTTATCAATTCGAACACGGTGAAACAGAATGGAACGAAATTTGGTACAGAGGTAGCACTAGCAAAGGGCAATTCAGTGTCGTGTTTTATATTGCCGCCATATTGACAGAAACGTAATGGCGGACACACAAATGTTCAAAGCTTAAGTTAAATTACGATTAACATAACCATCCGATCTCTTCCAAATTTTGCAACAACATACCTTTACGGGGATAGCATCCTTTGACCAAACTAATAGGTCATCAGCATAATAGTTTGCGGATGGCGGCCTTATTTGTGTGAAAATCGATTCCCCCTATTAATTCAAACACGGTAAAACCGAATGGAACGAAATTTGGTACAGAGGTAGCACTAGCAAAGGGCAATTCAGTGTCGTGTTTTATATTGCCGCCATATTGACAGAAACGTAATGGCGGACACACAAATGTTCAAAGCTTAAGTTAAATTACGATTAACATAACCATCCGATCTCTTCCAAATTTTGCAACAACATACCTTTACGGGGATAGCATCCTTTGACCAAACTAATAGGTCATCAGCATAATAGTTTGCGGATGGCGGCCATATTTGTGTGAAAATCGATTCCCCCTATTAATTCAAACACGGTGAAACCGAATGGAACGAAATTTGGTACAGAGGTAGCACTAGCAAAGGGCAATTCAGTGTCATTTTTTATATCGCCACCATCTTGACTGAAACGTAATGGCGGTCACACGAATATTCAAGGCTTAAATCAAATTACGATTAACCTAATCTTCCGATCTCTACCAAATTTTGCAACTACTTACCTTTATGGAGGGAGCATCCTTTGACCAAACTAATAGGTCATTCGCCTAATAGTTTGCGGATGGCGGCCATCTTTATGTAAAAATTGATTCCCCCCATTAATTCGAACACGGGGTAACCAAATGGAACGAAATTTGGTACAGAATTAGCACTAGCAAAGGGCACCTCAGTGTCATGTTTTATATCGCCACCATCTTGACTGAAACGTAATGGCGGCCACACGAATATTCAAGGCTTAAATCAAATTACGATTAACCTAATCATCCGATCTCTACCAAATTTTGCAACTACATACCTTTATGGAGGGAGCATCCTTTGACCAATCTAATAGGTCATTCGCCTAATAGTTTGCGGATGGCGGCCATCTTTGTGTCAGAATCGATTCCCCTATTAATTCGAACACGGTGAAACCGAATGGAACGAAATTTGGTACAGAGATAGCACTAGCAAAGGGCATCTCAGTGTCATGATTAATATCGCCGCCATATTGACAGAAACGTAATGGCGGCCACACAAATGTTTAAAGCTTAAATCAAATTACGACTAACATAACCATCCGATCTCTACCAATCTTTGCAACAAGATACCTTTATGGAGGGAGCATCCTTTGACCAATCTAATAGGTCATTAGCCTAATAGTTTGCGGATGGCGGCCATCTTTATGTCAAAATTGATTCCCCCTATTAATTCTAACACAGTGGAACCGAATGAACGAAATTTGGTACAGAGGTAGCACTAGCAAAGGCACCTCAGTGTCATGTTTTATATCACCGCTATCTTGACGGAAACGTAATCGCGGCCACCCAAATGTTAAAAGCTAAAATGTAATTACGACCAACCTAATAATCTAGTCTCTACCAAATTTTGCAACACCATATCTTTATGTGGGAAACATATTCTGACCAAACTGCAAGAACATCAGCCCAATAGTTTGCAGATGGTGGCCAAGTATGTGTGCAAATCGATTCCCCTATCAATTCAAACACGGTGAAACCGAATTGAACGAAATTTGGTTCAGAGGTAGCACTAGCAAAAGGCACCTCATATTCATGTTTAATATCCCTATAGCACGTTGTATTTCAACAAGCTACTACAACCAACATTCAATCATACTCCTTGAAAAGGACAAAGAGTTATAACAATACCCATGCATTTAGGAGAAAGTAGGCTATATGTTCTTTACTGAACATCTTGTTTTATTAACATTTTAATTCAGCATGTCCAGCAGTTCCTCTGACGAAGAAGAATTGCTGCTTCTGTTGGTATTGAGACGAAAGAGAGTAGGCCTATGGGTACACGAAATTAAAGAGATAAGAGAGGAATATGGGGAGTTTCACAGATTGTGCCGGGAACTGTTCTCGTTTGAAGACAGGTTCTCCATGTATTTTCGAATGTCTCGAGAACAATTTGAGACATTACGTATGCTCCTAGAACCAACCATTTCCAAGAAAACCACTAACTGGAGGAAACCCATTTGTGCGAAGGAAATGCTAGCCATCTGTTTAAAAAAAAAAAGAAAAAAAAGCATAATAATTATTTTTCGTACGTATTTATTTTTCAAGATAAAAATTATACTTATAATTTTTCGGTTTCTTCTGCCATATTTTCTGTTTTGTCCCCTACAGGCCGCCGCGAACTTTGTAAGAAAACACAACTGTTTCGCCGATCGCCGCGGACAACGTTGAGCCGCGTCGGTAGGCCGCGTTCGGTTTGGCCAGGGTGATGCAATATTTAACAATACAGGGTTCGCGGCGGTAGACCGCTCCGCGTGCGCGGACAGTCCGCGCACCTGTGTGACCGATGATGATGATGATAGGCTATCACTCGCTAAAGAGTATGATGTCTTCATTGGGTCTATAAGACCTGAATGTCTGTGGGTCCTCTGATGACTGTGTAGACCAATTCTGGAGCCGCAAACTTTTCCACAATGTTCACAAACATATATTTCACCCATAACCCGCAGAGGACTGTATCACTGAGTGGCCATTTGTTCTTTCCTTACTTGGAGGGGGCGTGGGGGCTCAGCGGTCTAGCTGTATGCCTCTCACCAAGGCGGTCCGGGTTCGATTCCCGGTCAATGCATGTGAGATCTTCGAAGTGAGATGCCATGTCCTGTGGTTCGGATTCCACGTAAAAATGAGGTCCCATGACTCATGATCTCAAGATTAACGGTCACGTTAAACTACAAGCTTCCTTCTTTCCTTCCTTTTTCCTTACTTGTCGCATATTCACTGCATGTCTTCGACGTTCGTGTCCGAAGTGTTGTGGACCTCCGTGAACAAGCCGATGCCATGTTTGTCGGTTAAAAGCTGTGGTCTCCAGTTCTCGGTGTTGATCATACATTTTTGCATGTTAGATTTTAGGGCATCTTTGTACCTTTTGAGCTGTCCTCCCTGCGTTCGGTGTCCATTCGTAAATTGAGCACAGAAGATTTGCTTAGGGAGTCGATAATCAGGCATACGGGCATGGCCAGTCCACTGTAGTCGATATTTGATTATTGTGGCCTCGATGTTTGTAGCATTGGTTCTTCAAGTGTGCTGATGTTGGTACACCGGGCTTGCCATGTTATTCTCAAAATTATTCTGAAACAACGTTGATGATATTTCTCCAAGCAGATTATGTGTCTCCTGTACGTGGTCCAAGTTTCTCAGCAGTATTCATACATGTTTGAAACGGCGTATTGGGATGGAATGTTTACATTTCTTTAAATTCCAGACGAAATCTTAACCTTCGGATACTCGCGTGGGCTACAGATGTAGCCCAGTGATATATTTTGTTATAGCGCAGAGTAGATTCTTTGCTAGGAATAGTGAGAATCTCTGTAGCTGCCTGCTGATGCTGTATTTAACAGACGGGTGTGTTTCCGACTGAACTAGTTGCACCAAACTGACATATGATGCATTCGAAGTCGTATGGGCTACAATTGTACCCCGCGCGAGCATCGCTGTTTTAGAATTGAGCGGACAAAGGAAACGTTGCTCAGTCAGTGTTTAGAGGAAAGAAGTGATAGGTTGAGTGTAGTGGAAATAAAGTAGACTTTTGCTTCTTATGTGGGCGATGAAGGGATAAATCAATAAGGAAGAGATGCGCAAAGTGTAATAAAAATATTTGCACACAATGCATGAGTAACAAATTTGTGTGAGCATGCTTATAGATTTCCTGGGCTATAGATTGTAGCCAAAAGGGTAAAAATAAAATTCAAAAATTTGAGAAAATATGAAGTGAGATTACTGAAATTGCTCTTAATAAGTGCTGATTTCTAAGGTAATTATCTAACCTAGGTTAATTCCAATCCAAGTATGCATTAATGTAAGTATTTATGTTTACATAAAAATTATTTTAACAGTTCTAGTTCCATTAATTTTATTTCTGTTGCAGTTTTACCAAAGATGTACAATAAAATATAATTTTCTTCCTAGGTTTGTAGTTTCTCTCCATATGAACATAAAAGCCTACATAAAATCTTCAGACTTATCCTAGAACATGTATACTGTATATATAAGGTGCGTTCAAAAAGTAACGAACTGGAGGCTGTAATGCGCAAACCGGTGACAACATGGGCTAATCGTGGCGTGTGTAACGAGGTGCGGTTTCGACCAGAGTGTGGAAGGTCACAGCCCGCCGCTAGAGGGCATGCGTGCACGTCACGTGACGATACAAAGCGAGCAGCAGCATGCATCAATTGTCAAACGCTGCCAGTCGCATTGCAAACAGTGACATGGAGGCGTCAAACGAAGAGCAAAGATGTGTTGTTCGGTTTCTGACAGCGAAAGGAGTAGGGGGAACGGACATTCATCGCCGAATGTCACAAGTGTACGACGAACACTGCATGTCCCTTGTAAGGGTCAAGGCGTGGCACAAGCGCTTCAGGAAAAGACGGGTGTCGTTAGCCGATGATGCCCGGTCTGGGGCACCCCCCTGCATTACCGATGACAACGTCCAGTTGGTTGATGCACTCATTACCCAGGACCGCCGAGTGACAGTGAACGCCATAGCCGCCGTGGTCGGATTGAACGTCGGAAGTGTGCACACCATCATGAAGGAACGACTGCACTTGTGGAAAGTGTGTGCCCAATGGGTGGCCCACAGTCTTCAACCACACCAGGAAGCATGTCGAATGGCCCACTGTCTTGGTCTTGGTTGGATGATTGATGAATGCTGCTGCTCGCTTTGTATCGTCACGTGACATGCACGCGTGCCCTCTAGCGACGGGCTGTGACCTTCCACGCTCTGGTCGGAACCACACACGCCACGATTAGCCCATGTCGTCACCAGCTTGCGCATTACAGCCTCCGGCTCGTTACTTTTTGAACGCACCTTATACTACTATTTATCATATTAATACAACTTAACACCAAAAATAACGTGTGCGAGCCCATCAGATCGAATTACTCTTTCGGCTACAAATGTAGCCCGCGTGAGTAACGCTTATCTATTACTAGCGCGAGTGTCTACTTTAAGAATATGTGTGGTTTTTACATGTCTCATGCATAACTATGCTCAGAGTATTGTTTTAGATTGACCAGGGCGCACGTGTCTAATCTTAACGCAAAACTTGAAACTTAACCTTCCATCGGGCGCACCTGATCAGATTGATACAAGTTGATATTCTCTGTCGATTGTTTGTCGACAGTCGAGAGTAAAAGTCTCTTCTCGATAACAGCGTCGTGTCTTTCATACACTGTCATGAACTGCATGATGTGGCTAACTGCTGTGTTGACAAGATATCAGCTAACTGATAAATTTGATACACTGCGCCTCTTCCTGTTTCATTGCAAAAATTCCTCTCGGCACGCCGGAAGGCGGAGGTAGATTTCACCGGGCAAACTAGGAGATAGGCTATAATAGGCAAAATATGCAGGTTTTCGTAGGAGGATCAGACCTCATTTATTGCGAGAAAGTATTTTACAATTGGAGGTTAGTTAACATTTTTTAGTCTTTCTATGCATACTTTTAACATTTTACTGTCTTATGGGGATGGTAACCTTCTTGTCATTTGGGGTTAATTTTTATGCTTGTGATCACACTGTCCTTATGCAAGGATTGGAACTAATGCGTAACTATCTAACAGTCTGTTACTTCTTCACGCAAAATTTCATCTCCCGCAGAGATGTTGGTTGGTTCCTCAGTTTAGGGGCTGCGACAAGGTGGTCATGTAACCCCGTGTACATTGGGTGTGTGTAGAATCTGTCTGATAAACGGTGTTATTTGTGATGACTGTATTAGTCTGTAATTCAGGTAAGGTCTGCAGACGGTCAATTTTAAGTGGTAGTACCTAATTTTGTACCAAATACTAACGTCAACGACACCTAGCTGTGAACTTGGCTGCTAGATGCCACCGCAACCAGAAACTTGCAACGAACGTTGTAACTTCCCCTCCGAAGGAAAGCATGCTGACGGATTTTTAGCGCTCTTAGAAATTCCAGCGACTTTGGCCGGCTTTGAACCAGCACCTTGGGCATAGAAGTTCAGCATGCTACCAGTTAGCCGCTTTCCTCATAGTCAGATGGAACAAGAAGTTCCGTACGAACTAAAGAGCCTACTTTTCTTAAAATTAAGATTCATGCCATAGATTAATCTACAGTATATGAACCTATCTAGAATAATGACGAAATTAAGTGGGTAATATCGAAATGTCTTAATTAGTTCGAAATAAGATATACTAGGCATAATGTAGCCTAATAGAGCAATACAGTTGGCAGCTCTGGTGACTGAATATATTCTTACTTCCATCTCCTAAGGTACAGAATACAAAATGTGTTTAAGTCCAAAGGACGTTACATGGATTTAGACATTGGATCTATTAGTACACGTAAAAGCATGTTGGCAACAATGTCATGCGAGTGCTGGTCAGAAATAATCTGAAATATTATATATTTTTGTGCCAATTTTGGATGAAATCCATTTGTTGGTATAGAAGTTACATGTATTTAAAAATTGGTCCTATCAGCAGGCTTAGAATCATGTTGGTAGAACTGACGTATATAAGTTAATCCAAATTAATGTAAAATGTCGGGTAATTTACGTGTGCATAGTTTAAAGCTGTCGGCTTGCATACTTTCTGATATATTTGGATACAAAATAGAGAGCAATTATTAACAGTTGGAAGCCCTGGTGGCTCTTAAGAATACACTCAGTCATATATGTTTATGTACGCATATTACATACAAAATTTGGTTGAAATCCAATTGATAGTGAAGAAGTTATATGCATTTAAAAATTGGACTTATCAGAAGGCTTAAAATTATTTTGGCAACGCTGTCATGTATGGCCACCTGGAAATTAAACTGAAATAGTATTATCTACATGTGTGCCAATTTTAGAATAGCTCCCATGTATACCTTCCAAGATATCCAACATGGAGCTCAAATTTCTAGTGCGTTTTTTAGCAGTTGGTAGCACTGGCATCTTTTTCATATATGGGCCTGAGATATTCCGGTATACATCTTTACTCATACTAAATTTGGTTTCGATTGCTGCAGCCGTTTAGGAGTTGATAGGACACACACACACACACACACACACACACACACACACACACACACACACAGCCAGACAGACAGGACAGACAGACAGACAGGACAGACAGACAGACAGATGGACAGACACATTTCCCCGGATATATCTTATAAGTCTACTTTTTCCTCATTTTTGAAAAGTGTGAAAAGTAGGCTAACAAGAAGTTCCGTGAAGAACTATACAGCCTACTTTTCATGCCAATGATTATTCTACAGTATATGAACCTATCTAGAATAATGACGAAATTAAGTTGGTAATATCGAAATATCTAATTAGTTCAAAATATACCTGGTATAATGTAGCCTAATAGAGCACTACAGTTGGCAGCCCTGGTGACTGAATATATTCTTAGTTCCACCTCTTAAGGTACAGAATACAAAATTTGGTTGAAGTCCAATGGACGATACATGCAGTTAGACACTGGATCTATCAGCACGCGTAAAAACATGTTGCCAACAATACCATGCGTGTGCTGGTCAGAAATAATCTGAATTATTATATCTTGTTGTGCCTATTTTGGATGAAATCCATTTGTTAGTATAGAAGTTACATGTATTTTAAAATTGGACATATCAGCAGGCATAGAATCATGTTGGCAGCACTGCCTTGTATTAATTACTCCAAATTAATCTAGAATGTCAGGTGCTATACGTGTGCAAAGTATAGAGCTGTTGGCTTGCATACTTTCTGATATATTGATATTAGGGTAAAAAGAATATAGACAGCATTTATTAACAGTTGGCAGCCCTGATTGCTCTTAACAATACTTATAGTCATATCTGTTATGGTACACATATCACATACGAAATTTGGTTGAAATCCAACTGATAGTATAGAAGTTACATGTATTTAAAAATTGGTCCTATCAGCAGGCTTATAATCATGTTGGTAGAACTGACGTATATAATTTACTCCAAATTAATCTAAAATGTCAGAATATACGTGTGCATAGTTTAAAGCTGTTGGCTTGCATACTTTCTGATATATTGGTATTTGGATTTAAAAAAAATAGAGAGAGCAATTATTAACAGTTGGCAGCCATGGTGGCTCTTAAGAATACGCTCAGTCATATCTGTTTATGTACAGATATTACATACAAAATTTGGTTGAAATCCAATTGATAGCGAAGAAGTTATATGCATTTAAACATTGGACCTATCAGAAGACTTAAAATTATTTTGGCAACACTGTCATGGTTGGCCTCCTGGAAATTAAACTGAAATAGTATTATCTACATGTGTTCCAATTTTGGAATAGCTCCCATGCATACCTTGCAAGATATCCAACATGGAGCTCAAATTTCTAGTGCGTTTTTCAGCAGTTGGTAGCACTGACATCATTTTCACATATGGACGTGAGCTATTCCGGTGCACATCTTTACTCATACTAAATTTGGTTTTGATTGCTGCAGCCGTTTAGGAGTTGATAGGGGGACTTCACACACACATCCAGACAGACAGAAGGACAGACAGACACACATTTTCCCGGATCGATCTCATAAGTCTACTTTTTCCTCATTTTTTGCAAAATGTGAAAAGTAGGCTAAAAATGAATGTGATCTCGTCAATGGCGTTGTCTTGGCAACCTCTGATAGATCATCCCGTATCAATTTAAAAGCGTTGTTATGGTAACCTCTGATGGCACTTGGCATTTTTTAAAATTCCGAAATCATTTTTCTCATCCCTTGGCGTAATGGTGGGTCATATCAAAAATTCTTTCAGACAAAAGTTTTAGGTAATTATTAGGGGAATATTTTCCATTTTGTACGGTTTAGATATTGTGCCTATTAAGAGAGATATGATTAATGTTTCCCGAAAAACCCACTTATTTCCACCCCTTTGGTCAATGGTTGGTGCTATCAAAAAACTTATTTGACATAAATTTTTGGCACTTATCCGACACATATTATGAACTTTGAAGGGATTCGATATTTCACGTATTAAGAGAGTTATAGCGAAATTTCACTTTTTCGAAAAAAGCCCCCCATTTTCTCCCCCTTCGACCGATTTTGCCCATTAACAAACTCGACCGAGATTTCATAGTGATACATATTATGTAAAAAATTCAAAGTGATTGGTGCAAAATTACGGCAGTTATCGTGTCCACAAGAAAGTGATATATATATATATATATATATATATATATATATAGATAGATACATATATACATAAATTATATATAAACTTTTGAACTAACGGTTGTTTTGGGGTCTGGGGGATGTGAAACGCGAAGATATGTCGAAATTTTCCGGAAGTCGAAACATGGTACCCATTGCAATAGTTAGCTTTCTAATGAAATCTACCTAAAATACGTGTATTTGGTTTTCTACACCACACGGTGGGTAATACAACAATACTTTAGAATGTGGAATGCGTTTATTTTATTTTGGGGTCATTTCAACATTCTATTACATTGAAATATAACACCGATGTATTGTTACTGTAAGTGACATATTCTTGTGATGAAAATACATGAATATAAACAAGTCTGACCAATTTCTTATTGAAAAAGTTAAATAAATTATGAAAATTATTACTTTAAATCAATAAAATATACTTTTAGTTATAGTTTACCGGATTCGATCTCATTGTGGCCTTCCGCAGTAGAAACATGTCATGCTCGAACATTACCTTATGAATACTTAATTTTCCTGGATTATTCTTTCACAGTAAGTATTTTCTAGTTTTAATGATTTAAAATTCACAAACATTTAATTTATTACATACAAATTTATATTTCTTGTTTTCTTCTCTTCAGACAGGCAACATCATCATAAAGACATTTTTGTTCGACGACGTCGAAATGTAAATATTATGTGTCAGGAAACTGTATCATATTATTTATAGTACGGTTCTTCATTATGAAACAGTTTCTCCAGCCAATCAGAGCTCATTCATTGACCAATTAAGTAAGGATAGCTTCGCGCATGCGCTCAAAATCCAATATGTCGGTCATGAATTACATGATTTTAAAGTCCAAATTTGATATCGAATAAACCATTGTAGTTAAAATCCCAAACACAATGACAAAATCAGAACGAACCTTTACGGTAACAAGAAAATACCATGGAATATATGCAAGAAATGTATGAATCTACGTCCAGAAGTTAGCAACACAGCATCCTTCTACATAAATTACCGACATGGAAAGTGCACCGTCCCATATATTCACGTAAATAAACTGGCGAATATGAGACAAGAAATAGCACTGTACCTTAATATCCCCAACCCAAATTTCTACACAACGCATTGCTTTCAAACGACTTCGGTGACAATATTAGTGAACGCTAGTTCTGGTCGCCACTAGACATCATGCAGGCTGTAAACAATCCAAGCAAAGTAAATGGTCTCTGCTCTCGAAATTCTTTGACCCACGCATGCGCTCTGTTCAGTCAGCAAATCACCCAGCGCGCTCTGTTTACTAACTGAAGTTACTGAATCCCACAGATATTTATGAATATTTATGTTAAAACAATAATAAAGTTATAATTATCGTCGAACATAAACAGTCGTATGCAACTCGCGTATAAGGGTAATTAAGACACTCGTAAGCAAAATTATAAAACTCGCTACGCTCGTTTTAAAAACATACTCTTGTCTTAATTATTGCCATTATAGGCTCGTTGCATAATGTATTATTATTCTCACTTAAACACATGATCATATTAATCCTAACCTCGAAATATCTATGCATGAATATATAACATTCACGTAAGCGTTATAACGTTAATATTTTCCCTCTTCTTTCTGATGTAACGTGCCAGCCCCAGTTGGGCGACCAATTGTAAAAACCGGGGTGCGTGGGCGTTAAACACCTGTACGATTATAACAACAGCAATAGACATTCACACCTAATTATACCTAAGTGACCTAATAAATAAAACCCTTCAGCTTCTGGTAAAATTGATAATATATTGTCATAACAGACATAAGACACACATGTCGCTGGATCCTCCTCGTACAGTAATAACACTCCCTATCGTATTTCCACAGATACACATATGCCATGATATAGATGACCCTCAGGAATAAAGTTGATCGGTACTTACAGATGTTGGCTCCAGCAGTGGTGACCTAGCTCTACTAATTCTGGGGTTATTTGCTCCCAAAAGAATTAGGCCTCTACTCGCAGCACAATTGATTTGATTCACACGCCATTCCTACTTTTATGATAACTTATTACGTTTGTTACTTTTGTACCCAGCATCCAACGATTTACTTTGCGTCGTGGATCTAGTATCAGACCAATGTTTGGAATCCGTTCGTGAATTTACTAATGCGGAGCATATTTGACTCGCATCCTTGGACGAATAAATTACCGCTATAGTTGCAATATAGGTGTACAGATAACAGACTACAAAACTTCGTGCTGTTCGAAATAAGTAACCTTGGCGATATACTTAAGACTAGGCTCATCATTCAATTAAGAACTTATAGACAGCAACTCCGTTATTGTATCCAAAAACACAATTAGTGTAATAATGTAATGTCTTATCCTCCGCACACAAAACCAAAAAGACAAGTCCCCTCCCGCCCGGAGTTCTAAATAGAGACCCGCTCCACACGCAGTCCAAAATAGGAGTCTACACCGCCCCGCGGTATGAATAAGAGTGTACACTGCCCCGCCGTCTGAATAAGAGTGTCTCCCAATGCCTTCCACAAAATCCCAAGTACCGTCATCACCCCCCCCCCCCCCTCTACAATCACAGGTTACCTGGGTTGATCCACGGATCCATCCAATTCCAACGCTTGATTCTCAACATGACCATATATGGAACACAGCCCATCGTCACCGCTCGTACATGGATGCCAAGTCTCACCTCTGACTCACGCTTACTGGCGCTCGGGTTTTACCCCGTGTCTGAACACCAACTAGTATTTCATCGCCTGTGTGCACTTTTCTGTTACAAAACTTTCAGATTACTCCAATGTTAAATATTTCAACTTCCCTTGATTTGGATCCTGCTCAAATTATAATACTTATACGCTAAACAAATTACTTATACATTAAGCACGTCATAATATACACTCTAATAAATAATTATAAAACATAAAAAGACCTAAAATAAAAATATACACACGATTAATAAAAGCCGTAACTCCCCGGAACCCGGGTTCAGTTCCTTTGTAACTTGGAAGGTTACAAATTCCCCTCCATGGAGTTCCCTTGAAGATATGAATGGGGACTCCATCACAAAACACAAAAATACACAAATGACCCTAAAAATATGCAATGAACAACATACACAAATGACCCTTCAAATATAAAAAAATAACCTTCAATACAATCATTTTCTTGACGTCTGAATCTACACAATCTTTCTTCCAAAAGTCTTTGTATTGTTCTAAAACTAACTCACACCGATCTCTCAAGTGTCCTAAAAACTAACCCACACGGAATTTCCTCACGTGTCCTTAACTTTGCCATGTCAAACATGAACGATATGGCACAGAACCATGTTGCACACGCTGAAATACATGCTACAATGCATATACTTAATTTGCTCTGCTTTGTTTCACTTGGCTAATGGTGGCCTCTTCGTCATTACTTGCAGTGTACCTGTGTAATACACCACAATGTCAGCCAAATCTGCCTCAGAGGATCTGCCCTACCATTACATACTAATATACTTCTTAAGGTTATAGACATTGTATGACCCTACAATGGTACCTTGGTGGTCTGTTAAGCTATACGCACACTCGACAATACACTTAGTAACTACGAAGGGTCCCTGATACAATTCAAAAAACTTGGACATTTCCTTGTCAACAGCGGAAGACGGACATGGCACTCTGAGCAAGACCTGGTCACCAACATTAAAAAAATCAAACTCCACTCTCTTTTGCTGGCGCCTACGTTTATTTCCTGCTTTCTCTAAATTAAACCTAGCCAGCCGGATGCTGATATCCCTGTCCATCTCCTCTCCCGTTGCCAATCCTAACATTCTTGCGATTACATTGGTAGGCTTCCTACCAATTTGCAGCTCATTAGGGGTGCATTTCGTGCTCTCATGCAGCGTATTATTGAACCAATTTTCAATATCTCCTAGTTTGGAGAACCATGCATTATGGCGATCGCTTACATAAGTACGGAGCACTCTCCCAAGACCTTTCATAATTCTTTCGGACATATTTCCTTGCGGGTCTCTTATAGAAGAGAAAATATGCTTGACACCCACTTCACCTAACTTGGTCTTCCAGATTTTCGAGGTGAACTGGCTGCCGTGGTCAGTCAATACTCTGATGGGCTTCCCGAACTCAGGTATGTATTTGTCGACCTTTTGTAGGGCGCAACCCTTCCCAGTCGCTTTCCTCAGGGGATACAGTTTGACAAACTTACTAAAAGAGTCAACAATCACGAAGATATACTGATATCCGTACCGAGATTTGACTAATGGCCCATACAAATCACAACATAGTAAAACCCGCGGTTTTTCAGTGATTACCGCCTGACGAAGTCCCTGCAAATATCTCGTCGGGGCTTTCCAACGTTGACAAGAATCACAACTCGCAAGAACTTTCCTGATATTCCTTCCCATGTTACGCCAAATAAAATGCTGCTGAACAGCGAAAAGAACTTTAGCTGCTCCAAAGTGACCCAAAGCTTTTTGGTGATACCAGATCGTAGCCTCCTGCAAAGACTTAGGTACGCATACCTTCCACTCACCTAGGTAACATAACCTCGCCAATAAGCCGCACTCCAGCTTATATGTGAATTTACCTACCTGAAGTCTAGCTCCAGCCTCCTTCTCTCTCAACTCCCCCAAGATCTGAGCCATGCTCTCGTCTTTTTCTTGCTCTTCCAACATATTCCGGAGCTTACCAATGTCCTCCACACAATCTGCTGACTTTTTGACACATAAAACAACACCCTGTTGAATGTTCACCACCCGGTGATCATCATCACCTATGTTCTAGCTTAGGAAGTCAGCCACGATATTTTCCTTACCCTTGATGTGTGTAACCTCTAGATCGTACTCACTGATCGCCAAGATCCATCTCGACATCCTGTTTGAGGTCAACTTACACGATCCCATAAATACCAAAGCATTATGGTCCGTGAGCACCTTCAGCTTTCTCCCCAAGACATAGCTTCGAAACTTACCAAGCGAGTACACAATAGCTAACAACTCTATCTCCGTGATAGTATAACGCTTCTCAGCCGTACTCAAACCCCTACAAGCTAATGAGACTATTCCTAGATTTCCTTCTTCATCATACTGGCACAGCACCCCTGAAATCCCTAACATACTGGCATCAGTCATAAGGACGTAAGGACAATCTAATCTAGGGTATTTCAGTATAACTGAATCCACGAAACCTCTCTTCAACTCAGCGAAAGCTGCCTCGTGCTCATGGTTCCACTCCCATCTTGCACCCTGCTTCAACAGTTCCCTAAAAGGTTCAACCAGATTGGAATACCTAACGACAAATCTCATAAAATAGTTGAAAACCCCCAATATGCTTTCAAGTTGCTTGGCGTTACGTGGTGTAGCGGTGTTGTTTATTTTCTCTAAACGCGATTGTTCCGGAAAAATCCCTTGAGTAGTGATTTTGTGCCCCAGAAAAGTAATCTGTTGTGTTGCAAACGAAGACTTACTAAGTTTCACTGTAAAGCCCCCTCCCTTAACTTTCTCAAAACTATGTCCACGTGTCTCATGTGATCCTCTTTAGTGTGAGATGCAATAATAAGATGGTCAATGTACACTGTAACAAAATCATGTGTGTCCAACCCTAATACGAAATTTAAAGCCCTGATCAACGCTGAACCACTAGTTTTGCATCCAAATGGCACCACACAATGCAGAAAAAGACCACTCTTATAGCTGAAAGCCGTTAACTTCCTATCTTCCATTCTTAATGGGACCTGCCAAAAGCTGGCGCTCAAATCCATGGTTGAAAACCTCTTCCTACCAGTAAATTTCTGAACTAGGTCTTCAATGCACTCAGGCCTCTGGGTGTCTCCTGCCAATTTCAAATTTAATTGACGAGCGTCGATACATAATCTAACTGACCCATCGCTCTTACCAACAACAACAAGGGGGTTAGAATACATACTAGTGGAAGGCTCTATAATACCCTGGTATAACATACGGTTAATCTCGTCCTCCACCGCGGAAGCATACCTGAAAGGAATGGCATATCTGGGTCCTGAAAAAGGTGAACTATCCACTAGTTCGAATTGATGGGTGTACACGTGCGTTAATCCAGGCTTATCACTAAATACCTCTTTGTTGCCCCGCAACACTTCCAATAAATCTTCTTTACTCTCATCATACAACTTACTTTTGTCCACCGCTTCCCAAAGTGGATCACCTCTATGTTCCTCTACCGAAATATGGCACACAGCCTCCAGCTGCACCTCCTCATCAGATACTCCTACTGACATCCCCTCCAACCCCTTAGTGATACCCGCACCATCCATCTCCTCAACTAACTCACACCTCATCTTAATTCCCTGACCACTAATGCCTTTCTCCAGACATAAAACTCCGCTATCGAAATCCATAACAACCTTATGCTTATTTAACCAGTCATTACCAAGCACCACTTCATAAATTAAATTTGGTATGACCAAACAACACTGATGACTGACTTTACCTTCTAACTTCATAGGCAACAATATCTGCTTACTGACCTTCTGGCTTTTGCTTCCTACAGCAGTGTATCTCTTCCAACTCATGACAATCTCTAATAATTTCCTCATAAGCCACCTTGCCTATGCATGACCTTTCACTTCCAGAGTCTACCAGAGCCCTCATTTCTCTCCCTAAAATATCTACTTCAATGACCGATGAAAATCCCTCGCTCTTACCTTCTATTTTTAACTCCTCTTGTTCAGATAATAAATCCTCCTTCGTCATAGGCGTAAAACTCATCTTCTCCTCCTGAATCACACACTGCCTAACATATCTACCTTCGGGATGTCTACCTGACCTACTTACACAACCTGCTACTAGTTTAAATTACTTGTGCCCGCTACCTGAGATGGTTCCTGTCCCCTCCTAGATTCATTCACTCCCTGAACTTCCCCCTCCTGATGGCCCCTCTGAACATTTTCCCGCCTTTGGAAATTATCTCTACTTTGATAATTATCCCCTTGTCTATTATTTTCTGCCCTCCAGTTATTGTTCTCCTCCCTCCTTCTATTTAAATTTTCACCTCTGCCAGCCTGATTGAACCTATTCCTATTCTGATTAGGTTGATGCTCATTCTGCCTATTCTCAGTCTTCACTTCCGTCCTGTTCATTTGCTGAAGGCCTAAATTGTCGAAACTAGTTAATAGATCTTCAAACTCCTCGATACTTTTCACCTTCTGCATGCAGCTAGCCTGCTGTATTCTAATGGGTAAATGTTTCAGCATCAACCTAACAATATCTATGTCTGAGGTGACCCCATCTAAGTTTTTCCATACCAATACATGAGCTAGAAAATACTCTGTGAGGGATACCCCGTCGCGCTCCCTAAATTTTCCAAACATGAGGTTTTCCCTTTCCCTGGCTTGAATTGCTTCTCCCCAAAATTTGGCCTTAAATTTCCCTTTAAAATCTTCTATATTCCTCATATTTGGCCTATAGATCTCGAACCAAGATCTTACATCCCCCTTGAACGAGTGTGACAGGATTTCCATTACCGTTTCCCAATCTATTAATTCATCATCTAAATCTTTTTTAAACTTCTTTTCTATGGACTTTAAATATTCCATTTGATTAAATTGCCACGAATTAAATTGTGGCAGACCCAGATCCCTATTGGAACAACCAAGTGACATTGCTCCTCTGTGACTCATAGGTCGGTCTCTCACCTCTCTTCTCACTTTTATTAACTCTTCCTTAAGTTTTTCATTATTTTCCACCAATGTCACCTGTTCTCCCGTGAGTCTCTCGAACTCCCCCAACTTACTTTCTACGGCTCCTACTCTATGTAAATATTCCTTAGATTCATCCCTTACGGTATTTCAAACCTCTGTACACGCTCCGCCCACTCGCTTTTCTATAAGTTCCCAGTTAACAATAATTTCCTTCCTGACTTCCCCCAGTTCCCGCTTTTGCTTTTCCTGATGGCCTTCCATCCCTGCTAATCTACTCTCCACGCTATCCTGTTTTCTGTCTATTTCCTTCCTAAGAACATCTTCTCTCTCCCCTATTTTACTACTAATATCCTTCTCTAAGTTCACTAATCTACTGCTCATGACTGATTTATGCTCCTGTACTTCCTTACTTAATTCTTCTATCTTAGTATTAGTTGCCACTGCCTGTTTCTTCACTGCCTCATCTACATACACTTTCACCGATTCCACCTGTTTACCTACAGACTCTTTCACATCTCCTATTTCCTTACTTAAAGATTCCCCTTGCGTCTTAATAGACTCACTCATGGATTCTTTTACTGACTCTATTTTCCGGTCCATAGACTCTCTGGCTTCACCCATTTCCTTACTCATAGACTCTTTTATCGACTCTTCCTGCTGTTTTATAGACTCACTCATAGATTTACTTCCACTTTCATTTTCTGATTTACTGACTCTTTTACACCTCCTACTTCCTTCTTAATAGTCTCATTCATAGCAGCAAGCATTTGGAGCATCCTATCGTTCACATCCCTTCCATTATCATTACTTTTAGTACCCTCCTGCATAGCGACCTGGCTTTGCTCGGAATAATTAGATTCCCCGGATAGTGTATCTATTAAGCCTTCACCCTCCCCGCTCTTGTCCACGTCCATACCCAAGTTCTTTCCTGCCATCTTAACGTTAACTTTACTAATAGCTATATTTCTTAATTCCAAACTCTCCTCTGATGACATCTAATCTGTATGAAGATTTCTCTAAGTTTATTGGCGTATACGTACACGTGAATGTTATTGTTGTTGCTATATCGTACTTCGAGCTCCACAGTTGGGCGTCAATTGTAATTGCCGGCACCACTTGGGCGACCAATTGTAATAACCGGGGTGCGTGGGGGTTAAACACCTGTACGATTATAACAACAGCAATAGACATTCACACCTAATTATACCTAAGTGACCTTATAAATAAAACCATTCAGCTTCTGGTAAAATTGATAATATATTGTCATACCCGACATAAGACACACATTTCGCAGGATCCTCCTCGTACAGAATAATAACACTCCCTATCGTATTTCCACAGATACACATATGACATGATATAGATGACCCTCAGGAATAAAGTTGATCGGTACTTACAGATGTTGGCTCCAGCAGTGGTGACCTAGCTCTACAAGTTCTGGGGTTATTTGCTCCCAAAAGAATTAGGCCTATACTCGCAGCGCAATTGATTTGATTCACACGCCATTCCTACTTTTATGATAACTTATTACGTTTGTTACTTTTGTACCCAGCATCCAACGATTTACTTTGCGTCGTGGATCTAGTATCAGACCAATGTTTGGAATCCGTTCGTGAATTTACTAATGCGGAGCATATTTGACTCGCATCCCTGGACGAATAAATTGCCGCAATAGTTGCAATATAGGTGTACAGATAACAGACTACAATACTTCGTGCTGTTCGAAATAAGTAACCTTGGCGATATACTTAAGACTAGGCTCATCATTCAATTAAGAACTTATAGACAGCAACTCCGTTATTGTATCCAAAAACACAATTAGTGTAATAATGTAATGTCTTATCCTCCACACACAAAACCAAAAAGACATGTCCCCTCCCGCCCGGAGTTCTAAATAGAGACCCGCTCCACACGCAGTCCAAAATAGGAGTCTACACCGCCCCGCGGTATGAATAAGAGTGTACACTGCCCCGCCGTCTGAATAAGAGTGTCTCCCAATGCCTTCCACAAAATCCCAAGTACCGTCATCACCCCTCCCCCCCCTCTACAATCACAGGTTACCTGGGTTGATCCACGGATCCATCCAATTCCAACGCTTGATTCTCAACATGACCATATATGGAACACAGCCCATCGTCACCGCTCGTACATGGATGCCAAGTCTCACCTCTGACTCACGCTTACTGGCGCTCGGGTTTTACCCCGTGTCTGAACACCAACTAGTATTTCATCGCCTGTGTGCACTTTTCTGTTACAAAACTTTCAGATTACTCCAATGTTAAATATTTCAACTTCCCTTGATTTGGATCCTGCTCAAATTATAATACTTATACGCTAAACAAATTACTTATAAATTAAGCACGTCATAATATACACTCTAATAAATAATTATAAAACATAAAAAGACCTAAAATAAAAATATACACACGATTAATGAAAGCCGTAACTCCCCGTAACCCGGGTTCAGTTCCTTTGTAACTTGGAAGGTTACAAATTCCCCTCCATGGAGTTCCCTTGAAGATATGAATGGGGACTCCATCACAAAACACAAAAATACACAAATGACCCTAAAAATATGCAATGAACAACATACACAAATGACCCTTCAAATATAAAAAATAACCTTCAATACAATCATTTTCTTGACGTCTGAATCTACACAATCTTTCTTCCAAAAGTCTTTGTATTGTTCTAAAACTAACTCACACCGATCTCTCAAGTGCCCTAAAAACTAACCCACACGGAATTTCCTCACGTGTCCTTAACTTTGCCATGTCAAACATGAACGATATGGCACAGAACCATGTTGCACACGCTGAAATACATGCTACAATGCATATACTTAATTTGCTCTGCTTTGTTTCACTTGGCTAATGGTGGCCTCTTCGTCATTACTTGCAGTGTACCTGTGTAATACACCACAATGTCAGCCAAATCTGCCTCAGAGGATCTGCCCTACCATTACATACTAATATACTTCTTAAGGTTATAGACATTGTATGACCCTACAATGGTACCTTGGTGGCCTGTTAAGCTATACGCACACTCGACAATACACTTAGTAACTACGAAGGGTCCCTGATACAATTCAAAAAACTTGGACATTCCCTTGTCAACAGCGGAAGACGGACATGGCACTCTGAGCAAGACCTGGTCACCAACATTAAAAAAAATCAAACTCCACTCTCTTTTGCTGGCGCCTACGTTTATTTCCTGCTTTCTCTAAATTAAACCTAGCCAGCCGGATGCTGATATCCCTGTCCATCTCCTCTCCCGTTGCCAATCCTAACATTCTTGCGATTACATTGGTAGGCTTCCTACCAATTTGCAGCTCATTAGGGGTGCATTTCGTGCTCTCATGCAGCGTATTATTGAACCAATTTTCAATATCTCCTAGTTTGGAGAACCATGCATTATGGCGATCGCTTACATAAGTACGGAACACTCTCCCAAGACCTTTCATAATTCTTTCGGACATATTTCCTTGCGGGTCTCTTATAGAAGAGAAAATATGCTTGACACCCACTTCACCTAACTTGGTCTTCCAGATTTTCGAGGTGAACTGGCTGCCGTGGTCAGTCAATACTCTGATGGGCTTCCCGAACTCAGGTATGTATTTGTCGACCATTTGTAGGGCGCAACCCTTCCCAGTCGCTTTCCTCAGGGGATACAGTTTGACAAACTTACTAAAAGAGTCAACAATCACGAAGATATACTGATATCCGTACCGAGATTTGACTAATGGCCCATACAAATCACAACATAGTAAATCCCTCGGTTTTTCAGTGATTACCGCCTGACGAAGTCCCTGCAAAAATCTCGTCGGGGCTTTCCAACGTTGACAAGAATCACAACTCGCAAGAACTTTCCTGATATTCCTTCCCATGTTACGCCAAATAAAATGCTGCTGAACAGCGAAAAGAACTTTAGCTGCTCCGAAGTGACCCAAAGCTTTTTGGTGATACCAGATCGTAGCCTCCTGCAAAGACTTAGGTACGCATACCTTCCACTCACCTAGGTAACATAACCTCGCCAATAAGCCGCACTCCAGCTTATATGTGAATTTACCCACCTGAAGTCTAGCTCCAGCCTCCTTCTCTCTCAACTCCTCCAAGATCTGAGCCATGCTCTCGTCTTTTTCTTGCTCTTCCAACATATTCCGGAGCTTACCAATGTCCTCCACACAATCTGCTGACTTTTTGACACATAAAACAACACCCTGTTGAATGTTCACCACCCAGTGATCATCATCACCTATGTTCTTGCTTAGGAAGTCAGCCACGATATTTTCCTTACCCTTGATGTGTGTAACCTCTAGATCGTACTCACTGATCGCCAAGATCCATCTCGACATCCTGTTTGAGGTCAACTTACACGATCCCATAAATACCAAAGCATTATGGTCCGTGAGCACCTTCAGCTTGCTCCCCAAGACATAGCTTCGAAACTTACCAAGCGAGTACACAATAGCTAACAACTCTATCTCCGTGATAGTATAACGCTTCTCAGCCGTACTCAAACCCCTACAAGCTAATGAGACTATTCCTAGATTTCCTTCTTCATCATACTGGCACAGCACCCCTGAAATCCCTAACATACTGGCATCAGTCATAAGGACGTAAGGACAATCTAATCTAGGGTATTTCAGTATAACTGAATCCACGAAACCTCTCTTCAACTCAGCGAAAGCTGCCTCGTGCTCATGGTTCCACTCCCATCTTGCACCCTGCTTCAACAGTTCCCTAAAAGGTTCAACCAGATTGGAATACCTAACGACAAATCTCATAAAATAGTTGAAAACCCCCAATATGCTTTCAAGTTGCTTGGCGTTACGTGGTGTAGCGGTGTTGTTTATTTTCTCTAAACGCGATTGTTCCGGAAAAATCCCTTGAGTAGTGATTTTGTGCCCCAGAAAAGTAATCTGTTGTGTTGCAAACGAAGACTTACTAAGTTTCACTGTAAAACCCCCCTCCCTTAACTTTCTCAAAACTATGTCCACGTGTCTTATGAGATCCTCTTTAGTGTGAGATGCAATAATAAGATGGTCAATGTACACTGTAACAAAATCATGTGTGTCCCACCCTAATACGAAATTTAAAGCCCTGATCAACGCTGAACCACTAGTTTTGCATCCAAATGGCACCACACAATGCAGAAAAAGACCACTCTTATAGCTGAAAGCCGTTAACTTCCTATCTTCCATTCTTAATGGGACCTGCCAAAAGCTGGCGATCAAATCCATGGTTGAAAACCTCTTCCTACCAGTAAATTTCTGACCTAGGTCTTCAATGCACTCAGGCCTCTGGGTGTCTCCTGCCAATTTCAAATTTAATTGACGAGCGTCGATACATAATCTAACTGACCCATCGCTCTTACCAACAACAACAAGGGGGTTAGAATACATACTAGTGGAAGGCTCTATAATACCCTGGTATAACATACGGTTAATCTCGTCCTCCACCGCGGAAGCATACCTGAAAGGAATGGCATATCTGGGTCCTGAAAAAGGTGAACTATCCACTAGTTCGAATTGATGGGTGTACACGTGCGTTAATCCAGGCTTATCACTAAATACCTCTTTGTTGCCCCGCAACACTTCCAATAAATCTTCTTTACTCTCATCATACAACTTACTTTTGTCCACCGCTTCCCAAAGTGGATCACCTCTATGTTCCTCTACCGAAATATGGCACACAGCCTCCAGTTGCACCTCCTCATCAGATACTCCTACTGACATCCCCTCCAACCCCTTAGTGATACCCGCACCATCCATCTCCTCAACTAACTCACACCTCATCTTAATTCCCTGACCACTAATGCCTTTCTCCAGACATAAAACTCCGCTATCGAAATCCATAACAACCTTATGCTTATTTAACCAGTCATTACCAAGCACCACTTCATAAATTAAATTCGGTATGACCAAACAACACTGATGACTGATTTTACCTTCTAACTTCATAGGCAACAATATCTGCTTACTGACCTTCTGGCTTTTGCTTCCTACAGCAGTGTATCTCTTCCAACTCATGACCATCTCTAATAATTTCTTCATAAGCCACCTTGCCTATGCATGACCTTTCACTTCCAGTCTACCAGAGCCCTCATTTCTCTCCCTAAAATATCTACTTCAATGACCGATGAAAATCCCTCGCTCTTACCTTCTACTTATTACTCCTCTTGTTCAGATAATAAATCCTCCTTCGTCATAGGCGTAAAACTCATCTTCTCCTCCTGAATCACACACTGCCTAACATATCTACCTTCGGGATGTCTACCTGACCTACTTACACAACCCGCTACTAGTTTAAATTACTCGTGCCCGCTACCTGAGATGGTTCCTGTCCCCTCCTAGATTCATTCACTCCCTGAACTTCCCCCTCCTGATGGCCCCTCTGAACATTTTCCCGCCTTTGGAAATTATCTCTCCTTTGAAAATTATCCCCTTGTCTATTATTTTCTGCCCTCCAGTTATTGTTCTCCTCCCTCCTTCTATTTAAATTGTCACCTCTGCCAGCCTGATTGAACCTATTCCTATTCTGATTAGGTTGATGCTCATTCTGCCTATTCTCAGTCTTCACTTCCGTCCTGTTCATTTGCTGAAGGCCTAAATTGTCGAAACTAGTTAATAGATCTACAAACTCCTCGATACTTTTCACCTTCTGCATGCAGCTAGCCTGCTGTATTCTAATGGGTAAATGTTTCAGCATCAACCTAACAATATCTATGTCTGAGGTGACCCCATCTAAGTTTTTCCATACCAATACATGAGCTAGAAAATACTCTGTGAGGGATACCCCGTCGCGCTCCCTAAATTTTCCAAACATGAGGTTTTCCCTTTCCCTGGCTTGAATTGCTTCTCCCCAAAATTTGGCCTTAAATTTCCCTTTAAAATCTTCTATATTCCTCATATTTGGCCTATAGATCTCGAACCAAGATCTTACATCCCCCTTGAACGAGTGTGACAGGATTTCCATTACCGTTTCCCAATCTATTAATTCATCATCTAAATCTTTTTTAAACTTCTTTTCTATGGACTTTAAATATTCCATTGGATTAAATTGCCACGAATTAATTTGTGGCAGACCCAGATCCCTATTGGAACAACCAAGTGACATTGCTCCTCTGTGACTCATCGGTCTGTCTCTCACCTCTCTTCTCACTTTTATTAACTCTTCCTTAAGTTTTTCATTATTTTCCACCAATGTCACCTGTTCTCCCGTGAGTCTCTCGATCTCCCCCAACTTACTTTCTACGGCTCCTACTCTATGTAAATATTCCTTAGATTCATCCCTTACGGTATTGCAAACCTCTGTACACGCTCCGCCCACTCGCTTTTCTATAAGTTCCCAGTTAACAATAATTTCCTTCCTGACTTCCCCCAGTTCCCGCTTTTGCTTTTCTTGATGGCCTTCCATCCCTGCTAATCTACTCTCCACGCTATCCTGTTTTCTGTCTATTTCCTTCCTAAGAACATCTTCTCTCTCCCCTATTTTACTACTAAGATCCTTCTCTAAGTTCACTAATCTACTGCTCATGACTGATTTATGCTCCTGTACTTCCTTACTTAATTCTTCTATCTTAGTATTAGTTGCCTCTGCCTGTTTCTTCACTGTCTCATCTACATACACTTTCACCGATTCCACCTGTTTACCTACAGACTCTTTCACATCTCCTATTTCCTTACTTAAAGATTCCCCTTGCGTCTTAATAGACTCACTCATGGATTCTTTTACTGACTCTATTTTCCGGTCCATAGACTCTCTGGCTTCACCCATTTCCTTACTCATAGACTCTTTTATCGACTCTTCCTGCTGTTTTATAGACTCACTCATAGATTTACTTCCACTTTCATTTTCTGATTTACTGACTCTTTACACCTCCTACTTCCTTCTTAATGGTCTCATTCATAGCAGCAAGCATTTGGAGCATCCTATCGTTCAGATCCCTTCCATTATCATTACTTTTAGTACCCTCCTGCATAGCGACCTGGCTTTGCTCGGAATAATTAGATTCCCCGGATAGTGTATCTATTAAGCCTTCACCCTCCCCGCTCTTGTCCACGTCCATACCCAAGTTCTTTCCTGCCATCTTAACGTTAACTTTACTAATAGCTATATTTCTTAATTCCAAACTCTCCTCTGATGACATCTAATCTGTATGAAGATTTCTCTAAGTTTATTGGCGTATACGTACACGTGAATGTTATTGTTGTTGCTATATCGTACTTCGAGCTCCACAGTTGGGCGTCAATTGTAATTGCCGGCACCACTTGGGCGACCAATTGTAATAACCGGGGTGCGTGGGGGTTAAACACCTGTACGATTATAACAACAGCAATAGACATTCACACCTAATTATACCTAAGTGACCTTATAAATAAAACCATTCAGCTTCTGGTAAAATTGATAATATATTGTCATACCCGACATAAGACACACATTTCGCAGGATCCTCCTCGTACAGAATAATAACACTCCCTATCGTATTTCCACAGATACACATATGACATGATATAGATGACCCTCAGGAATAAAGTTGATCGGTACTTACAGATGTTGGCTCCAGCAGTGGTGACCTAGCTCTACAAGTTCTGGGGTTATTTGCTCCCAAAAGAATTAGGCCTATACTCGCAGCGCAATTGATTTGATTCACACGCCATTCCTACTTTTATGATAACTTATTACGTTTGTTACTTTTGTACCCAGCATCCAACGATTTACTTTGTGTCGTTGATCTAGTATCAGACCAATGTTTGGAATCCGTTCGTGAATTTACTAATGCGGAGCATATTTGACTCGCATCCCTGGACGAATAAATTGCCGCTATAGTTGCAATATAGGTGTACAGATAACAGACTACAAAACTTCGTGCTGTTCGAAATAAGTAACCTTGGCGATATACTTAAGACTAGGCTCATCATTCAATTAAGAACTTATAGACAGCAACTCCGTTATTGTATTCAAAAACACAATTAGTGTAATACTGTAATGTCATATCCTCCACACACAAGACCAAGAAGACAAGTCCACTCCCGCTCGGAGTTCTAAATAGAGACCCGCTCCACACGCGGTCCAAAATAAGAGTCTACACCGCCCCGCGGTATGAATAAGAGTGTACACTGCCCCGCCGTCTGAATAAGAGTGTCTCCCAATGCCTTCCACAAAATCCCAAGTACCGTCATCACCCCCCACCCCCCTCTACAATCACAGGTTACCTGGGTTGATCCACGGATCCACCCAATCCCAACGCTTGATTCTCAACATGACCATATATGGAACACAGCCCATCGTCACCGCTCGTACATGGATGCCAAGTCTCACCTCTGGCTCACGCTTACTGGCGCTCGGGTTTTACCCCGTGTCTGAACACCAACTAGTATTTCATCGCCTGTGTGCACTTTTCTGTTACAAAACTTTCAGATTACTCCAATGTTAAATATTTCAACTTCCCTTGATTTGGATCCTGCTCAAATTATAATACTTATACGCTAAACAAATTACTTATAAATTAAGCACGTCATAATATACACTCTAATAAATAATTATAAAACATAAAAAGACCTAAAATAAAAATATACACACGATTAATAAAATCCGTAACTCCCCGGAACCCGGGTTCAGTTCCTTTGTAACTTGGAAGGTTACACTGACTTTCTATAAATTGATTCTCCATTCAATCTTATTCTTCTTTTTAGATCATTGATACTTTCCACTTCAGGCTGGTATTTCAAGAGCTACAGTATATCCTTCACCTTTAATCTAAATTTGTAACAGATCGTTGTTCATGGTCTTTTAATGTATTTTCAGCTGTTTTGTATTTTTATAAATATTTTTGAAAACAACTTTTGATATGAAAATCTTTTAATGCCAGACTTGAAACTCGACTTGTATTATCTATTTCCTGCGGCGAAAGATCACAATGTGAACGAAACCGGTACGCTATAATTAAAAGTACTTTTTACTTAAGGTATTAATATTCATAACATATATTTTAGGTAGATTTCATTAGAAATCTAACTATTGCAACGGGTACGATGTTTCGACTTGCGGAAAATTTCGACATATCTTCGCGTTTCACATCCCCTAGACCCCAAAACCACCGTCAGCTCTAAAGTTTATATATAATTTATGTATATATGTATCTATCTATCTATCTCTCTCTCTATATATATATCACTTTCTTGTGGACACGATAACTACCGCAATTTTACACCAATCACTTTGAAATTTTTACATAATATGTATCCCTATAAAATCTCGGTCGAGTTTTTAAATGGACACAATCGGTCGACGGGGGTGAAAATGTTTTTTTTTTTCGAAAAAGTGAAATATCGGTATAACTCTCTTAATATTTGAAATATCGAATCCATTCAAAGTTCATACTATGTGGCGGATAAGGCCCAAACATTTATGTTTGAAATGTTTTTTCATAGCACCAACCATTGACCAAAGGGGTGAGAAAAAGTGGGTTTTTCGGCAAACATTAATCATATCTCTCTTAATAGGCACAATATCAAAACCGTACAAAATGGACAATATTACCCTAATAATTACCTAAAACTTTAGTCCGAAAGAATTTTTGATATGACCCACCATTACGCCAAGGGATGGGAAAAATAATTTCGGAATTATAAGAAAATGCCAAGAGCCATCAGAGGTTGCCTTGACAACACTACTAAATTGATGAGGGATGAGCCATCAGACGTTGCCATGACAACGCACTCGCACGAGATCACATTCAGTTTTCCATCTGACTAACTGAGAAGTGGCTTCGGTGAATTAACTGGTAGCATGCTGGTCTTCTATGCCCAAGGTCGCGGGCTCAAAGCCGGCCAAAGTCGTCGGATTTTCTAAGAGCGCTAAAAATCCCTCAGTATGCTTTCCTTTGGAGGGGAAGTTCCAAAGTTCGTTGCGAGTTGCTGGTTGCGATTGCATCTAGTAGCCAAGTTCACATCTAGGTGTCGTTGATGGTAGTATTTGGTAGCAACATTAGGAACTACAGCTTTTAATTGACCGTCTGCAGTCCTTACCTGAATTACAGACTAATACAGCCATCACAATTCACACCGTTTATCAGACAGATTCTACACTCACCCAAAGTACACGGGGATACATGACCGCGTTGTCGCAACCCCGAAACTGAGGAACCAACCAAAATCTCTGCGGGAGATATAATTTTGCGTGAAGAAGTGACAGACAGTTAGATAGTTACACATCAGTGTCGAAACCTTGCATAAGGACAGTGTGACCACTAGTATAAAAATGGACCCCAAATGACAAGAAGGTTACCGTCCCCATAAGACAATAAAATGTTTAGAATATGCATAAAATGATGAAAAACAAAGTAAATTAAGCTCCAATTATTAAAAAACTTTCTCGCAATAAATGAGGTCTGATCTTTCTACGAAAACCTGCATATTCTGCCTATTTTCGCCTATCCCAAAGTTTGCCCGGTGAAATCTACCTCCGCCTTCCGGCGTGCCGAGAGGACTTTTTTGTGTTATAAAAAGCATCACTAATTTGAGATATTTTGAGTTCAAAGATCAAATATTAGTTTTTTAAATGTAACTGGTAAATTATTTCAGGTATCTGCACGTAAATGCTTAGTACATATTTCCAAACACAATTTAAGTTGAGTGAATATCTTGTGTGATTATTTTGATGCACCGCACCTGATCTCGCCCCGCGCAATACCGCGCCCGACGGAAGTTTTTACTCAATAACTAAGAATTGTGTCTTTCACAGGTTCAAACATCAATAATCCATCTATCAACCTCATCAAAGTCTCAAATTAATGCTCATTACATTAGCAATTTCTTGTACTAAAGTTGAGGAAAGAATAAGTCCCCATTCAAAAACTGAATTCGAAGAAAATGTTTTCTTTGTAAATTTGCATTTTTTAAAGAATATGTTATTTTTCTTGGTATATTATAAATAATAGGCAAGTGGATAGAACCGAACTTGTCAGAAAATGTAGCGTTCTCCATTAGATTTAATAAGCTGGAATTGGCCCATAGAGTGACTCAGAAAATCTATAACAAAAGTTGCCTACTTTGCAATCTTAAATTGAAGCGCTACACGTCTTATTATTCACATAAATAAGGGCAATTTAGGATTATGGGTATTGACCGTCAGGCAGTCATCATCAGATCCTGGTCACAATGGTTGAAGTTAAGATTTATATACAACTTTAGGATTGTGGCTTTATTACACTTTGTAAAACTTGTCATGTCAATTATAATTTTGAGTGAAATCAGTGAAAAGAGCGGAAGAATGGAGTGAAATATATTTCGTATGGATAGTATATGTCTATAGTCTATTGCATTTCTGGTTATTTATGATTAAACCCTACGGTTATACAATACACTCATCAGTTTTATTCTCTTTTCAGGTAACATTCAGAGGATTCAATTTGGACACAGTGGTGCAGTGCAATGACAATGGACGAAATTCAATTGCATTTGAATTGATGTAACTAATGAAGTCTCGTTTGGAAGTCAGGTTCTGACAGCAGTATAAATGAGATAACAACGGATATTTATTACGCTTGTTTGGTGGAGATTAATATATCTGGAGTGTACCGCTATATCTAGATCGTATTTGAAGAACTATAAAATAAGAACTAAATAAATGAAATTTGATTATTCGCCAGAGAGAAACGTGTGAAATCCTGTTGATTGTTTGAAGTATAGTAGATAAATTTCTGGTATAAATAAATTATAGTCATTAGAACTAGTGATGGATAGCTTCAGTTTCTGACTTAGATTAATTTTCTATAAAGTATTGATTAGACTAGTTCGTGGGAAAAACGACTTTCAAATACAGTATATGATCTTCACCATAGAATTTTAAATTTTTGATAGTAAATTGTGCTAAGGAAAACAACCTAATTTTAATCTTACGGGTAAAAAATAAAGGAATTAAATATATCTCAAATTAATTATTTCGTAACTCAAAAGTTAAATGAAGATTATCCTACGTATCGTCCTTCGTCATAAATCAGCTCATTTAGACATGTGTTAACTTAGTGAGGCGTAGCTTAGCTAGAAGGCTTCCGAAGTACTGTATGAGCGTTGTAATTGTGTAGTGTAACGGAATAGAACTGCACCATGAATGGCACGGAGGTGTTTCCGGGCTCGAACTCCAGCTGTAACGTGTGCATGGACGCCTTGTCTGATGAATCTGGTTTGGTGCAAGACCCCACATACTACTCGTATCGTTATCGCATCGTGGGTACCTTCTTCCAGGGGATCGTGCTCATCGTGGGGGTCCTCGGGAACCTTCTGGTGGTGGTGGTTGTCAAGAGGACTCAGAACATGCACACACCCACTAACTGCTACCTGGTAAGTGTATTTCCATGTATTTCCTAGACGACTAGCTTTCATAATCCGTAACTGGCTGCATTGTTCAGCTGTAACGTACTCGTCTGCTCTAGGCCTACCCTAGTTTGCAGTTTCGAATCCTGGCACTGTCAGTTGACATTCGAAGCTGCGCAAATGCGAGGGAGCCGTGTCAGAACATTTACTGGCACGTTAAAGATCCCCTTCAGGGACAAATTTCCAGCATCCCGGTGTCTCTAATACCTACAGTACAGAGATGGCCAAATTGTTAGGGTAAAGCTCAACCGAATCAAATTCTTTATTGCAAATTTAGATACAATGCGTTAAATACGAGATTTTATTTGAGACCGATCATCCTTTGCAGGACATTTCTTGGTTGTATTTTGTCATGAATTCTACAAATGCGCTACAAGATATCTTTTACGAACCAACATCACATTCATTTAGGCTTTGTTGATACGCATAACTTTAAAGTGCTTTTATATTATTTATATTTTCTATTAAACAATAGACATGAAATTACGAATCTTAAGAAAGGAAAACTGTGTGTTGTCGGAACTAAATTAAATCTGTCGTCGTGTATTATTTTGTAACGAGTAGTGTATGTCGTAGGACTATCCTAAATACAAGAAATTATTTCACAGCAAATCATCGACTGGAAATCATTAATGTAATTAATTTCCAAAAGCGTTAGCTCCATTGGTTGTCTGGTTAGAACGCCACAAAAACATTCTCTTCATCAGGATACAGGAAATCTATACATTCTTGAATATTCTGTGAACCAATTAACAATAATAAATCTGGATCTATTTAGCTTTACCTAAATATTTTGGTGAAGTTAGAAGGGACGTAACACCAATAACGTTATTATTATTATTATTTATTCATAATCCGTCGTTGACGGGATCATATAGTAAAGGAAGATTATTGTTAAAACTCGTCTATTTTTCAAGGTTTATGCCGTGTCATGTGTGGGGTTTCGCCTAGGATCACCAAGTTGGCTCATCAGCGGACTCTTGGTGTCCATGCCCGGACCCCCACAGGAGTAGTGAACTGTGCACTACCTCCTTTCTTATGAAGCGCATCAGCTGATTCAGTGATTCAGTTTACTGCCGTCGCTATATAGCAGAGGGCTAGCGTAACCTAAAAGGGTACCTATGTAACTGTAGCGTTCTGTCCTACAGAGTTGAGTAGTGGGATACAAATTATCTGCAACAGCCCGACGCATAGTTGTAAATATCTTTGAAAAATACGTCTTCTTTTGTTCTTGTAATAATGCTTTTGCAGAACGTTAGGGGACCATTACATGAACAGCTGTTTATGGTAGAGTTCGCGTTTTCCGACAGATCAGTCTAGCGCAATATTTATAGTTACTTCTTTGATTCATTGTATTGTTTCCGCGTTAGTTAATTCAGGTATTAGGTTAGGTTGCATACATACAATATCTTTGACATCAGTGCTTTCGTTTATGGATTGCATTAACGTTTCAACTACGTACGGTAGTTAAGTTTCTTTTTTTAAATAAATTCTCAAATGTTTAATGACCCGCAAACGCGAGTCGAATCATTCGCACGCAACACACGCAGCACCTGTTGAACTTAGATTAGCCGTGCGTAATAGCTTGATTATCCGTCGATGACATAGGCCTATTCCAATCTTGATATTTGTAATTAGCCAACATGCCAATTGTCAGATCAAAGACATTCATTCAATAACATTCACAACTGATGTAATACAGAATACCAATCAATAATGCATCGTCCCCATTGTCTTCGTCGCGAGTGAAGCCGCGGGTACCAGCTAGTATAAAATACACATAAGTTTCCTAAGGTTTAAATTACCCTCTCTTTTCTGACTTTCTTTCAGCAGACCGTGTTCATAATGGCAAAATATTTATCTCGGGATTTTCCGCCAAAACAAAGTTCCTCCATTCTCTACCATACCGTACCTTCAATTCTCGAAAAAGGTGAAAATCATTCGGTGCTTGTTTGGACTAAACAGCAGATGGTCCAAACCATCACACTTGAATTCTTTGAGAAAGTCTATCGTAACTTTGACACAGTGCGGTCGAGAATGATGTTCACCTATTTCGAGAATTGAAGGCATGGTTGGGCGGCAACGCCTCGCCAAAAAGGAAAAACTTCAGGAGACTCTCCAGACGTTCCCACCTCAGTGGCGGCAGGATATTTTGCCGAGGGCATTGGAGAGCTGGTGTAACGATACGACAAATGTTTCAATCGTTTTGGCGATTATCTTGAGACATACGAATAAAACAAGCAAAAATTTAGCAGTAAAATCAGTTTGGTATGTCAATCTGTTATTTTTATGCAGTCCATCGGAACTTGAAAAAGCAAACAGCCCTCGTATTTTGCCGTTCAGGAAGGTCACAATATGGCCGAAGTTACTACTATAATTAAGAATACAATTTATTATTGACTTATGGTATCCCTCCCTATATTATTCTGCTAAGGTCCCATTCCAGTTTTGTACCGAAAATAAGGTGCCATTAACACCAACCTACACATATGGGGTTCCTACATGTTCAGCATAACCCAATGCGTAAGCGAAACGCACTCACTTACTCTTTAAATGCCTCACAATTAAATAAATACCTTAAACATGTATATTTACAATGAAATAATGAAAGAATGCAACACGGTAACCATGGTAAGAGAATCTCACAGGTCCATCAATTTCTGTAAGACGCAATGCAATTCCAACTATTACATTACTGTGAATGTTTCCAGACGGTTATTAGGTTATCACTGAACCAAATTAAGCTGTACAATTCATCAATACATACAGTATAATGCGCTTAAGGGGGTCAAGGGGCACTCTGGAATTTTTTCACGCAATTTTCACGTGTGAGTGTGGTACGAAAGGTCTTTTTCACCCGACTATAAAGGGCCTCCGAAAACCACAATTAAAGGCTCCTAAATTAACAGTGTCTGTGATATTCCCAGAAAACTAACTTTGCTCTGATATACACGTGAAGAAGTGACAAACCCATAACCACTGCACCAGTAGCTGAATTGATAAAGTCTGATTATTCATACCAAGGATAAATCAGTTATAGCATTCAAGATTGAGATTTTGCTAAGTGTAATCTTTACAACTAGAATATTCGCGGGCGACGGGTAATGCTAGTATATATGACAGTGACTGTATGATACAACAAGGCTGCCAAAGTTATCTCTGATCAATAGCTCTGTGACATTTGATAACATATATGCAATTAGATGGCTTCTCGATAACAATGAAAGACGAGCCTTAAAACAATTCCTCGCTGTAGAGGAGTTATTTCATTGTTGATGAGTGTTGTCTGAATCGAACAAAGCTAGTATTAGCGCTGTCCCTTATGTCAGCACCGAACATGTTTACATGGTCTAGCAATCGATCAAGGATTCTCTCTTTGTTTCTTACATCAAAAGGAAATATTCAACTGCAGCAATTAACGAGAATACTTGCGATATTCAATTACCACAGAATTCCACTGTTGACATTATTTCCCCCCGGAGACTTACTCTCACAGACTACTTACACTAGCGTTCAAAATTTAAGCCTACTCACGTTTGAAGGACATGCGGGGATGATTACTGATCAAAGTAAAAGTGAATCGCAAGACATTTAGCATACAACTTTGTGGTTCTAAAATAAATTACAAACAATAATATCTTGTTGTTGATGCTTATTTTAGGACTGCGACTCCATGGTCATTTAGCCCCGTGTATTTCCTGTGTGGAATTTGTGTGATAACCTGTGTTATTGTGATAGCTGTACTAGTGTGTGTATTTGTAAATTGGGGATAGATTTGGGAAGGAGGTGGGAGTGGCCTTAAGTTAGGAACTGTCCCAGCATTTGCCCAGAGTAGAAGTGGAGAAACCACGGAAAACCACTTCCAGGATGGCTGAGGTGGAAATCGAACCCTCCTCACGAGCCTGTGTGAACCCCGTTCTAGCCCTCACACCAGAATAAAAATTTCTGGTAGAAAGGAAGAAAGGAAGCTTGTAGTTTTACGTGACCGTTAATCGTGCAATCGTGAGCCACGGGACCTCCTTTTCAAGTGGAATCCGAACCATAGGACATGGCAATTCACTTCGAAAATCTCACATGTATTGACCGGGAATCAAACCCGGCTCACCTTGGAGAGTGGCAAATAGCTTGACTGCTGCACCACCATGCCCCCATTTCTGGTATAATGATAATAATAATAATAATAATAATAACAATGGAGAGGTATAATGGGATCAAATTACAAGAATGGTATCCCCTATAAAAAATCCAACAAATAAATCTACAGTGAAATAGAGAAAATTTCAGAATCAATCCGTAAAAGGCGGGCACGGTATTACGGTCATCTCAAACGAATGGACGGAAAAAGGCTGACTAAACAGATTTTTCATTTCTTTGACTCCAAACCCAAAACCACAATGCCCTGGTTTATGAATACCAAAGACGACCTCAAAATACAGCATCTAAAACCCGACGACGCCTTCAATAGAGATCTCTTCCGCAAGAAGATACTGACTAATGGGCTAACCCGAGATGAGACATCGAACCCGAAAAGAAGACAAGGTACCACTTGGACAGCGGAGCGAAAGATGGCCCACTCACAGAGAATGAGGGAATTCTGGGCTCAGAGGAAGGCGAAACAAATTGCCAAGTGTAGCAAGACTTAACGTGGTCCTAGATGGCCTCAACGAATTATATATATATAACAATAATAATCTCGTATGGCATCGGATGCCGGGTGCAAGCATTTTTATTTGACACCCAGAGGGCAGCTTTCATGTTGAATTTCGTCGCTCCTTGGAACGCTATGAAAGTCAAGGAGGTTAGATATCTAATCTCCTTGACACTATAGCGCTTTCTAGTAGAGAATGGAGGAACTTTGTAATGGCGGAAAATCCCGAGATAAATTTTGCCATTATAAACACGGCCTACTGAAATCAAATGGGATCTTTAACATGCCAACAACGTATGACATGCATTTCGTGATTTTTCCGCCTTTCAAAAATCACTTACCACGGCCAGGAGCGAACCTGCAAGCTTGAGGTTGGCACTTGTAGTTCTACACGTTAACCACACAACCACCGTGGCAAGCCAGGACACGAACCTCCGGGGTGTGATCCAAGAACGCGAGCCGCAGCACTACAAGGTGGTCAAAGAACAATAATAAGTATTTGTTCGAGATATCCCCACAGTTCAGTACTATTGTTAATATAAGGTGCGTTCAAAAAGTAACGAGCCGGAGGCTGGAATGCGCAAACCGGTGACGATATCGGCTAATCGTGGTGTGTGTAACGAGGTGTGGTTCCGACCAGTGTGTGGAAGGTCACACCCCGTCGCTAGAGGCCACGCGTGCTCGTCATGTGACGATACAAAGCGAGCAGCAGCATGCATCAATCGTCCAACGCTGTCAGTCGCATTGCAAACCGTGACATGGAGGCGTCAAACGAAGAACAAAGGGGTGTTGTTCGGTTTCTGACAGCGAATGGAGTAGGGGTAACGGACATTCATCGCCGAATGTCACAAGTGTACGACGAACACTGCATGTCCCTTGCAAGGGTCAAGGCAAGGCACAAGCGCTTCATGGAAGGACGGGTGTCGTTAGCCGATGATGCCCAGTCTGGGACACCCCTCAGCATTACCGATGACAACGTCCAGCTGGTTGATGCACTCATTACCCAGGACCCCCGAGTACAGTGAACGCCATAGCCGCCGTGGTCAGATTGAGTGTCAGAAGTGTGCACACCATCATGAAGGAACGACTGCACTTGCGGAAAGTGTGTGCCCAATGGGTGCCCAAAAGTCTTCAACCACACCAGGAAGCATGTCGAATGGCCTACTGTCTTGGTCTTGGTTGGACGATTGATGCATGCTGCTGCTCGCTTTGTATCCTCACGTGACGTGCATGCGTGCCCTCTAGCGACGGGCTGTGACCTTGCACGCTCTGGTCGGAACCACACCTCGTTACACACGCCACGATTAGCCGATGCCATCACCGGTTTGCGCATTACAGCTTCCGGCACGTTATTTTATGAACGCACCTTATACAAATATGAGGGCTATTAAATAGTTTTCAACCTTCGATCGCGGCAGTTATCAGCCAATCGAATGGTAGGAAGCAAGTGTGCTCAGAAGGACGACTGCGCATCTCCCGCAATGTAATAACTGCCACTTCTAATGCCATTATGTCATTTTAACTCATTTGTAGGCACGTTAACATGGCCCCTATAATTGATACTTCCGTCGGGTTGCGAAATGTAATTAGGTCTCTTGTAGCAGAAGGGAATAATGTATTATTATTATTATTCCGGGGTATTGTTAAAAGAATTGCGTGAAGAGTCACGATGTTCGAAATCGAACTACGACCAAGAAGAAGAAGAATTGGAATTATGTTGTAATTTTTAGATGCTTTTAAAATATTCTAATACTATCGAAATCAGATCTGTTATAAAATTAGTTAACCCAAAAAAGCTATTCACTAACAGGAAATGATATTGTTTGAAAATTAATTGAAGTATAACCAGAATCCATAGGTATTTAATTTGTTACAACATTTGTTTTCAAAATTTTATTTCCTGTTAGCAAAATAGTTTTTGGTTAAATAACTTTGTAACACATCTAATTTTTAGCCTACTTTCGATTTTTGCAAAAAATGAAAGTAGACTTATGAGATCACTACAGGGCGAAAAAAAGTGTGTCTGTCTGTGTGTGTGTATGTGTGTGAGTCTGTGTGTGTGTGTGTGTGTGTGAGTGTGTACTCTGAATGTCTGTCCCCCCCTATCAATTCGAACACGGTGAGCGCAAATTGAACGAAATTTGGTACAAAGGTAGCACCAGCAAAGGACACCTCAGTGTCATGTTTTATATCGCAGCCATCTTGACGGAAACGTAATGGCGGCCACACAAATGTTCAAAGCTTAAATCAAATTACGACTAACCTAATCATCCGATCTCTACCAAATTTTTCAACAGCATACCTTTATGGGGGCAGCATCCTTTGACCAAACTAATAAGTCATCAGCCTAATAGTTTGCGGATCGTGGCCATCTTTGTGTGAAAATCGATTGCCCCTATTAATTCGAACACGGTGAAACCGAATGGAACGAAATTTGGTACAGAGGTAGTACTAGCAAAGGGCACCCCAGTGTCATGTTTTATATCGCCGCCATCTTGACGGAAACGTAATGGCGGCCACACAAATGTTCAAAGCTTAAATCAAATTATGACTAACCTAATCATTCGATCTCTACCAAATTTTGCAACAACATACCTCTATGGAGGGAGCATCCTTTGACAAATCTAATAGGTCACTAGCCTAATAGTTTGCGGATGGCGGCCATCTTTGTGTCAAAATCGATTACCCCTATTAATTCGAACACGGTGAAACCGAATGGAATGAAATTTGGTACAGAGGTAGCACTAGCAAAGGGTACCTCAGTGTCATGTTTTATATCACCACCATCTTGACGGAAACGTAATGGCGGCCACACAAATGTTCAAAGCTTAAATCAAATTACGACTAACCTAATCATCCGATCTCTACCAAATTTTGCAACAACATACCTTTATGGAGGAAGCATCCTTTGACAAATCTAATAGGTCATTAGCCTAATAGTTTGCGGATGGCGGCCATCTTTGTGTCAAAATCGATTACCCCTATTAATTCGAACACGGTGAAACCGAATGGAATGAAATTTGGTACAGAGGTAGCACTAGCAAAGGGCACCTCAGTGTCATGTTTTATATCGCCGCCATCTTGACGGAAACGTAATCGTGACCACCCAAATGTTAAAGGCTAAAATGTAATTACGACCAACCTAATAATCTAGTCTCTACCAAATTTTGCAACAACAAATCTTTATGAGGGAAGCATATTCTGACCAAACTGCTAGATCTTCAGCCCAATAGTTTGCAGATGGTGGCCAAGTATGTCTGCAAATCGATTCCCCCTATCAATTCAAACACGGTGAAACCGAATTGAACGAAATTTGGTTCAGATGTAGCACTAGCAAAAGGCACCTCAGTGTCATGTTTTATATCGCCGCCATCTTGACGGAAACGGAATGACGGCCACCCAAATGTTAAAAGCTTGAATCAAATTTCGACCATCCTAATAATTTGATCTTTACCGGATTTTGCAACAACATGCCTTTTTGGGGAAAGCATCTTATGACTGACTACAAGGTCATCAGCCCAATAGTTTGCAAATAGCGGCCATGTATGTGTGCAAATCCATTCCCCAGATCAATTCAAACACGGTGAAACCGAATTGAATGTTTTTTTTACAGAGGTAGCACTAGCAAAGGGCACCTCATATTCATGTTTAATATGCCTATAGCACGTTGTATTTCAACAAGCTACTACAACCAACATTCAATTATACTCCTTGAATAGGACAAAGAGTTATAACAATACCCATGCATTTAGGAGAAAGTAGGCTATATGTTCTTTACTGAACATCTTGTTTTATAATAAACTATTTATTTCCTAAAGTCAATATTTAGTGCATTGAAACTGTGCCGGTTTAGGTCACATTCAGCGTGGTGTAGGATAAGTACAGTCCTGTCGCGGAGTGTCCTGCTCTGACGTTTGGCGATGGTGGGAGAAGATGGGGGTAAAGAGAACAATATAGCCAACTTACAGCTGTTAATAGAACCTTCAAACTTGCCATCATTGTAATTCTTCTCTAGCGTCTTCATTATATAACGTGGAAGTACCTCACCCCAGTTGCAATTTTATGCATCATTTTGTTATTCCGACATTTTGTCGTTACAAAACCTAAATGCTAAATCTCAGTGGAATTCAGCCTATGTTGGCGAAGTCGTTTAGTACCATGAAGAATGTTGTCACCTGTACCAATCAGCGGTATTCCTGGTAAGCCGGTCTTTAAATTTAGCTCGATGTTGCCAAGGCTCTCTTCTGTAGTCCAATTGCTCTGTGTGTTATTATTATTATTATTGCCTTTATTGTTGGCGCAGTTAGGGATCTTGGCCCTCTCTTACACTTAACCACATTAATACAATACAGTAAACATATTATGGCGACAAAATTAAAAATAATAATTGACATTGATCATGACTTTCACACTCTCATTCACTCATCCAGTCACACTTGTTGTCGGTCAGCAATGTTCAGCAGGCTGCCCCAGCAGGTGGTCTTGAATTTAGATAGTGAGGTGGTACCCCTGACACTGGCTGGAAGGGTATTCCACAGCCTAGACCCCACCACATGAAAGGAGTTGTTGTATATAGAGGAGCGATGAATAGGAATGGAGAGGGAAGAACCAGAGCGTGTATTATTACCATGGAAAGAAGACAAGTACTTGAATTTATTTGATAAGTATAGTGGTCTATCGTCAGACAATAATCGGAAAATCTGAACAAGAATGTGATACGATCGACGTAGTTCAGGTTTCAGCCAGGAAAGAGCGCAATAATAGGGAGTGAAATGTTTATCATAGCTCAGATCCTAGATAAATCGTATGCAAGAGTTCAGAGCTCGTTGAAGTGTTAGTGCAGGTATGTTGTTTTATTGTGCACACTTACCGGTTAACTGTGTGTAAGTATATTACTTTAGTAATATGGTCAGCAGCGGTTCGTCAGAATTCATTAAAAAACTTGTGAAATATTTTATGTAGTCTACGTTGTTTTATGTTTCGCGGTACAGAACCGGCAACGCTGTCTCCCTCCCTCACGAGAAATGTCAGAGCCGGAAACTCGACATCTGGACTGTAACTGTGTAGTACCGTACCAAAAGTTCACAGAGTAAAATTTCAAAAAACTTATATGTTAAAATAATGTTGTTAATAAAGCATAAAATTGTCTTAAAAAAACAGCGAAGAATTGAAGAGATGTGTATTTGAAAATATGTATGTTGAATAACTCAGGTTATAACAAGAAGTTCCGCGAAGAACTATACAGCCTACTTTTCATGCCAATGATTATTCTACAGTATATGAACCTATCTAGAATAATGACTAAATTAAGTTGGTAATATCGAAATATCTAATTAGTTCAAAATATACCTGGTATAATGTAGCCTAATAGAGCACTACAGTTGGCAGCCCTGGTGACTGAATATATTCTTAGTTCCACCTCTTAAGGTACAGAATGCAAAATTTGGTTGAAGTCCAATGGACGTTACATGCAGTTAGACACTGGATCTATCAGCACGCGTAAAAGCATGTTGCCAACAATACCATGCGTGTGCTGGTCAGAAATAATCTGAATTATTATGATATCTTGTTGTGCCAATTTTGGATGAAATCCATTTGTTAGTACAGAAGTTACATGTATTTTAAAATTGGACATATCAGCAGGCATAGAATCACGTTGGCAGCACCGCCTTGTATTAATTACTCCAAATTAATCTAGAATGTCAGGTGCTATACGTGTGCAAAGTATAGAGCTGTTGGCTTGCATACTTTCTGATATATTGATATTAGGGTAAAAAGAATATAGACAGCATTTATTAACAGTTGGCAGCCCTGATTGCTCTTAACAATACTTATAGTCATATCTGTTATGGTACACATTGCACATACGAAATTTGGTTGAAATCCAACTGATAGTATAGAAGTTACATGTATTTAAAAATTGGTACTATCAGCAGGCTTATAATCATGTTGGTAGAACTGACGTATATAAGTTACTCCAAATTAACCTAAAATGTCAGAATATACGTGTGCATAGTTTAAAGCTGTTGGCTTGCATACTTTCTGATATATTGGTATTTGGATTTAAAAAATAGAGAGAGCAATTATTAACATTTGGCAGCCCTGGTGGCTCTTAAGAATACGCTCAGTCATATCTGTTTATGCAAAGATATTACATACAAAATTTGGTTGAAATCCAGTTGATAGTGTAGAAGTTATATGCATTTAAACATTGGACCTATCAGAAGGCTTAAAATTATTTTGGCAACACTGTCATGGTCGGCCTCCTGGAAATTAAACTGAAATAGTATTATCTACATGTGTGCCAATTTTGGAATAGCTCCCATGCATACCTTGCAAGATATCCAACATGGAGCTCAAATTTCTAGTGCGTTTTTTCAGCAGTTGGTAGCACTGACATCATTTTCAAATATGGACGTGAGCTATTCCGGTGCACATCTTTACTCATACTAAATTTGGTTTTGATTTCTGCAGCCGTTTAGGAGTTGATAGGGGGGGGGGCACACACACACAGCCAGAAAGACAGACAGACAGACACACATTTTCCCGGATCGATCTCATAAGACTACTTTTTCCTCATTTTTGCAAAATGTGAAAAGTAGGCTAAAAATAATCCTTGATGTGTATTTGCAAGGTATTGTAGTGAGAAACATATGTGTGACAAAGTTATTATGAAATGTTGAGGAATGTATCGGCTGTGTAGTTGCCAAGAAACAAAATAATTAATTTTGATAATATTGGAACAGTTTAAGAGCATGTCAAAATACAACATAATTTCAATTAGTCGCAACTTTATTTTCTAATACAGTGAAACCTCTATTTAGAGACCAGTGACGGTTCCAGGGAAAACTAGTCTTTTACAGGGGTGGTCTCTTAATAGAGGTACGCATTAAAAATAATTTCATACTGAATTATTAATAAAGTACATTTGGAACACATACTTGATTACAATTTATCTGCATTGGTTCACATTTAGTACAAATTAATTACAATTAGTTTATTTCTGAGCTCTGTTATTTAAAAATTTCATGAAGTCATATCTGTTTCAGATTAGTACATCTTTTTTCTTTAACAATTTCACCTTTTAGAATATCTCTGAGCGAGTTCGAAAGTCCATTAATTGGTTCTGGTTTCGAACAATCTTCTAGGAGAGCCTTTTTTGTATTTTTATACGCTACGTAACACTTTTTCTAATGACATTGTATGCTGATGCAGTTCTGTGCCAACATATCCATTGTTTACATCATCACCCTCATCACCATCTACAATGGGAAAGCAGACGAGAGGTGGTCTTTTGAAAGAGGTCAGACTGAAAAAATGCCTGGTCTTTGGTCGGGGAGAGGGGTGGACCCTAAATAGAGGGAACAAATGCATTAGCCTTATGAGGTTTTAAATCGGTTCCAAGAAAAAAGGTCTTTAAGAGGGGTGGTCTTTTAATAGGGGTGGTCTTTTAGAGAGGTTTCACTGTATTTTTTCCGACAATTTGTTAAGATTTCTGATGATGACTACGCTGTGGTCAGAACTAGTCCTAGTACATTAAACAACTAATAATAATATATTTATTGATTATTGATGATTTTACTTAATACCATTTACATTTCAATTACTTTAGAATATTAATCCACAAGTGAAAAAGTTTTACAACTTCGGACATGCTTCAATTTGAAATTACACATTTCTGTAATCCTTCGATTTAAAATGCTGTGGTTATCATTGATCTGTTTCAAAATCTTGTAGGAAGACGTTGCCGGTACTGTCTTAATAATGTCTGCACATTCTTCTTCTTTCTTCGTTTAGGCCAGCTATGGACCACGGCATTTCAACTACTTCCGTCTTTGGGCCTTGATCTTAGCCCAGTGTTCACGCATTCACTGCCTGTGAAACTCCTTTCTTTCATCAGACCACTTCTTGCCGGTTTTTAATTTCGCGTTTTCTTGGGATTGGTGGTGTGCTCCTTCAAAAGATCACGTTCCATAATATTTGAGTGGGTTATCCCTAATTCTGGCAAATCTTTTTCTACCTCACAAAACCAGGGGCCCTTGGTTTTCTTCTTAAGAAAATAGGTAAATATCCGATTCGCGATTCTCTCGGGTTTCATATGAGTTAAGTGGCCTTAGAAAGATATTCTTCTCTTCCGAATTACTTGAGATATCCTTTTAACATGATGGTACAGCTCATTGTTATGCCGTCTCCTGTATTCACCATCGTCTCTCAACGGCTCGAAGATCTTCATCAGGATCTTCCTTTCCTTGGCTTCCAATTTCTCAACGAGACCCTTCCTATTCATTGCCAGGTGTACAGTGCATCAGGTCGGATAACTGTACGATAGTGTATTAGTTTGGCATTGCGGGATACTGTTCGCTTGTTGTACACTCCTTCCGTTAGCTGGTAGGCCCCTTCCATCTTGTTCATTCTTCATGTGCAGGCTTCCTCCCTTCTCTAATGTCTGCACATTATTACTATCGATTGGATTTTAATTTTTGATTTTATGTCTGGGTTTGTTCCTTATTGTGTGTGCATCATTTATTAGAAAATTAGCTGTTTTATATCAATTTTATCCATGATAACGCCACAAGGTATGTTTAAGATATTTGTCCACCTCATTACGCAGCGGCTACTTTCTTGGCTTTCACTGTGGAGGCCCGGGTTCCAATAAAGCTCTTTTACGATGTCGTGTGGAATGCTGGTAGCGGGTTATCTTTCCTGACGTTCGTACGATGCCATGTTAAATGAAGAACACAGGTTAGGTTCCTAGCTACCTGTATAATGACGTGTAGAGTGAAGATCACAGGTTATCATGCCCACCACCCGTTCGATGGTTGGTTGACCCTCGGTCCTTCGATCGCTCCAAGAATAATTCCACGGCAGCCTCTACTCAGCAGCCAGACTGTGAACTAGTCAACTGGTAAGTCGCGAGCACTCACAAACAGCACCTTAAAAACTTGATCTGATCACTCACGGAACTACGTTTGCTACCCTTCCGCCTGAACAACAATATTAGTCATGAGGCCCAACAATAGTAGTCATGAGGCCCAACAATATTAGTCATGAGGCCCAACAATAGTAGTCATGAGGCCCAACAATAGTAGTCATGAGGCCCAACAATAGTAGTCATGAGGCCCAACAATAGTAGTCATGAGGCCCAACAATATTAGTCATGAGGCCCAACAATAGTAGTCATGAGGCCCAACAATAGTAGTCATGAGGCCCAACAATAGTAGTGATGAGGCCCAACAATAGTAGTCACAGGTTGGAGTCCACTTCTAAAATTATAACAGTCCCACTCGTTAAATTCCACACAACGGCTGTGAGGACAACTGCAGCAAGTCCGTTGTTCGTACGTTCGAATCCCGGCACTGACAGCGGCTAACTTGAATGTTTTATTTCACCGTTTTTTACCACACTCCCTCCAGGCAAATGCCTTATTTTAAGACCCAGGACCCCTACATCCCTGTACCTAATACAGTTACACACCCTACTACAGACATCACAGCAGTACAGGTTATCAGACAAGACCAACACACACCCAAATACATGGCGCTGATGACCAAGACGTCACAAGCCCCTCAAAAGAATCAAAAACGACAACAAAATCATTGGTCATGTATCATTCGTTCACAGGCAGTTTATATATTTATTTGTTGACGGTACACAACAGCGTTCAGTGTGCGCCCCAATAACAGTGTAGAAGATCGGGCCATTTAGGAAGACGGCTGGTGAGGGGAAATGTGCGAATGAGAAAGCTGAACCGTGGGAGTGAGAACGCTGACTTCCCCTTCTCGCTCGGTGTTGTGGCAACGTACAGTCAACCCGAAATTTTTGTCATAGCGGACGTGTAACTCAGCAGATTTTCAGTTAGTGGAATTCCCTTCCAGCTGTAAATTGCAGACATACCTAGCCGAAATGTATTTATTTAGAAGCGTTACAGATAGTAGATAGATTAATGAGTTAAAACATAATTTAACCACTTATTCTAGTAACTGTCAAAATATTTTTCGTGTATCAATTTGCATAGTCAATGGTTTAAATTATAATTAGATGGAGAATTAACTATACGACGCTGTAGATGTATAGCGTATAATATGGTTTGGCATAATAGCAGGCTTCGGGAGTCAATAATGTTAATAATAATTACTTTTGTTACTAGGCGAGAAAGCATCGTTAGACTATATGAACGTATGCAGGTTACTTTTAACGCCTTCCATACTGTCACAGACAGGCCTAACGTGCACCACAAACCACAGTTACACTACGGGAAATTAGAAAGGCAGCGCGCCAAGGCTTCATAACGTAACAGAATTGTCAGAAATAACGAATTAATTTTTGTTACGTTACTGCTTCCGTACCCAAAACAAATGGTATATGAATAACGTTTTTAGTGCGGCAACGAAATAAGGGGTTATAATTTTCCCTGGTTTGTGCTATTAACGTTATAACCAGCAGAGGAAAAGATTCCGTTATTTTAAGATGCGCTCCCGTTATTAACGTTATAAGTCTAGTAACGGTATGACCGCGATTTTCACCCGCTGCGCGCCATCAATAACGTTATTCAGGCAGAGTGATCGATTCAGTTATTTCAAAATGCAAGCCTACTAATAACGTTATAAGCCCAGTAACGGTATACGAGAGATTTTAACCTGTTATACGCTATCAATAACGTTATTCAGGGCAGAAAAATTAATTCCGTTATTTAGAAATGTGAACCCACCAATAACGTTATAAGCTTTGTAACGGTATACGAGCGATATTTACGGGCTTTGCGCTGTCAATAACGTTATTCATGGCAGAAAAATAATTCCGTGATTTAGAAATGCAAACCCACCAATAACGTTATAAGTCTAGTAACGGTATACAGGCGATTTTTACCAGCTATGCGCTATCAGTAACATTATTCTAAGCGGAGAAATTAATTCCGTTATTTAGAAATGCAAACCCACCAATAACGTTATAAGTATAGTAACGGTATACGAGCGAATTTTACCAGCCATACGCTATCAATAACGTTATTCAGGGCAGAAAAATTAATTCAGTTATTTTGAAATGCGAACCCACCAACAACGTTATAAGTCTAATAACGGTATCCATGCGATTTTTACCAGCTATGCGCTATTAGTAACATTATTCTAAGCGGAGAAATTGATTCCGTTATTTCAGAAAAGAATCTCGTCAATAACGTTATGGAAGTGTCTATTTGCCCGCTTCCCGGACAAGCATGGAAGGTGACCGTGAACTGACGATGCTGGGCCATATGTAATTCCAGGCCAATTATTTATTCAAACATAGTATAATTACTTCTTGAAATATCAATAATAATCAACATAATGATTTCAATCTGAGCGCGTGCCCCATCAGACAGGGCAAGGCACCTGGCTCGTTTCGATCGCGGTCATATTGTAGCCTACGTTAGAAACATGTTTCCTAAAATCAATACGATGGATCCCATTGATTCGAAATATTTCTTGTTGCTTCATATAGGGGTTTGGAACATAGCCTATTGTTCATCAGTCCCATGTAGTTGAAGTCTGATAAACTTTGTTATTTTTGGAGTTGGCAATGGCCTTGACTTAGGAACTATCCACGCATTTTCCTGGAGTGGAAGTGGGAAACCCCAGAAAAACACTCTAAGATAGCTAAGATGGGAATCGAACTCACCTTCTCGCAGTGTTGCCATATAAGGCAGAGTGTAACCTACACACCAAACTTTCACTCCTTTGTGACCAATAAGAGTATTTCTTTCCTAAATGAAACCTCCCGTTCTTGCTTTTCGTTTACTTGGTATCCTATTTTCATTTAGTAGTGATAGAAGCCATTTTTCAGTGATGGTTATTTCTAATGAAGAAAGCTATTCATCGGTCAACACGAAATTCGCGTCCACCGAATGAAATGCTTTCTTTATTATTTTAATTTATGAAAAAATAGGCTTATGACATCACATTTAGTCCGAGTGTGTGCGTATGTGTGTGTGTCCCCTAATAAAATATAAACGGCTGGAGCGATTTCAATGAAACTCGGTAAAGTCATAGTACTATTTTGTCCGACCCCGACCGTGATCTTCAAATTTTATTACAGCTCACCAATCCAACATGGCGACTGTGCGAAATATTTCACTGGCATTCCATATCTCCGAAACTATTACAGATATCACCCTGACATTTTGTACGGTGATAAAATGAACTACTAGATGGGACTCTCAAAATTCCTGTTAAGTAACAAACGAACATGGGGGCCAAGCAAAGTTGATACATTAAAATAGATCTTTTTTTTCGCGATTAAACCATTCGAGCGCCGTCAAATGGTATAGCAAATGTTATACACCTTGTAATGCACTGGTATCTTATTCAACTTAATTGTTTACATAATCGCAAGATGGTGCCTGTGTGAAATTTAAAAATTACGTTTTAATTTCTTGTGTCCTAATCATGCGATCGTAGCCAACGTTTGAAAAATGAACCTACCGTACGCAATAATCGTCATCTAATAGTACATAGCTCAATGGTCTACACATATTTAGAAATATTTAGACGATTCTCAATGTCAACTAATCAATGACAGCAATCAAACTGAATTGTTTTCATAACCACAAGATGGCGCCTGTGCGAAATTTTAAAATCTCATATTAAGCCTATTTCCATTTATGAAAAAATAGGCTTATGAGATCACCTTTTGTCCGTGTGTGTGCACCAGGGCCGTGCAATGGGCAAGGTGAAGCAGTGCTAGCAGGTGAAGCGCAGCCCTATTCTGCCTATTTCTGAGCAGTGCAGCACGACATCACACTAGCACTGCAGCGCTTAGTCGCACAATCACTGTCCATTTGACGGGGTGCTGCAGTACGTTTAGTACTGAACGCAGAGCCTGGACACTAGGCGCACTGGAGCCAACATTTTGTCATATGCTTGTGGTCTGCCGTGCTCATAACGTCTTTTGTGCCTGGGGAGCACAAACATACCATAGTGGGAAAGTCACTCCTTAAAGAAACACACCGAAGACGTATGAAACATGATATTTGGACGTACATGAACCAGATCTGCAACAAGGATACAAGAAGTTGCATACTTTTTAGCCTATTTTCATTTATGAAAAAATAAGCGTGTGAGATCACCTTTTGTCGGTGTGTCTGTCTGTGTGTGCGCGTGTGTGTGATATGGTGTGTGCCCCCCCCCCCTAATAACTTCTAAACCGCTGGAACGATTGCAATGAAACTCGGTAAGTTCATAGCACTATTCCACACCACCCCGACCGTGCCCTTCAAATTTTGTTACATCCCACCAATCGAACATGGCGGCTGTGCGAAATATTTTACCAGCATTCGATATCTACGAAACTATTACCGATATCACCCTGGAATATTTCACGGTGATAAAGGGAACTATTAGAAGTTCACCAATGTGTTTTTGAAAACCTGATAACTACAGAACCAACATGGCGGCCAAGCAAAGTTGCGTCTTTTAAATAGACGTTTCTCACGATTTAACCAACCAAACGCAATGCAACTTGGTACAGTATATGTTTATACACATTGTAATGTACAGACATCTAACTTCATTCAATTGTTTACATAACCTCAAGAAGGCCGCTGTGCGAAATATTTCACCGGCATTCTATATCTCTGAAACTATTAGCGATATCACCCTGAAATATTGTACGGAGATAAAGGGCACTACTGGAATTTAATCTATTAGACTTTAAAAAACCGGTTAACTAAAAAACGAATATGGCAGCCAAGCGAATTTGAAAATTTTAAATAGACCTTTCTCGCGATTTAATTATCCAAGCGCAATGAAACTTGGTACAGGAAATGTTTATACACATTGTAATAAACTGGTATCTATATTAGTTCAATTGTTTACATAACCTCAAGATGGCGAATGTGCGAATTTTAAAATTAAGTTTTTATTTCTTGTGTCGTAATCATGCGATCGAAGTGAGAGTTTGAGTAATGAACCCTTGAAATAATTTTCCTTTAATGGTACGTGACTCTATGGCCTGTCATATAACAATCCAACATGGCGACCATCCGAAATATTTAGATGGATCTCAATATCTACGAATCTATTGCAGCAATCAAACTAAATTTTTTAATCTTCATTGGGGCTGAGAGCATACGTTCACCTAAAGGACTTTCAATAACCTGGTGATCACAAATCCAACATGGCGGCGACGCGAAGTATACATATTCACATGGTCGTTTCTCGCAATTTGACCATCCGAGTGCAGTGACACTTGGTACAGTAAATCCTTCTACAAATGTTGATCCACTGGCATCTAATTTTTTCATTTGTTTCCATAACCACAAGATGGCAGCTGTGCGAAATTTTAAAATCTAGTTTTTACTTCTTGTGTCCTAATCATGCGGTTGAAGTTTGAATACTACACGTACACAATACACATCACGTAACAGTACATAACTCTAAGACCTACAGATAAAAAATCCAACATGGCGAACATGCGCAATATTTAGCCGGTTCTCAATATCTGCGAATCTATTACAGCAATCAAACTGAACTTTTGTATGTTGATAGAGGCAATTAACATAAGTAGGATATATGAAAATAGGCTGTATAATTCTTCGCGGAATTACTTGTTGGGTTATTTATTGTTGTTTTATGGAGCGGAACTACGAGGTCATCTGCCCCTACTTTTTGGGTGATGTAGCAGGTGCAGCGAGATATAATAATCCTTAAAATAGAATCAAGCATATTGGTAATCATGCATGTGACAGTAACAGGGGCCGGTATGGAATCAGGAGTGTTAAAATATATTTTTTAAATTTGTTGACATACTGTCACAAACCAGCCGACGTAGCTACACACGCTAACGTGCATGGTCAGACTACACCGAACTCGAAATACCACACACAAACATTTCATACCTTGCCTCATTAATTTCATTTGTCATTAAATCCTCTCATTAGATTGATGTCATGAAGGGCATCTATCCGTAATATCATTCCCATAAGGAAACTGTCTCACCATATCCCCTTCCTCATAGCAACCTAAATAATTACGGGTAGAACAAAAAACTACATTAGGACTATAAAGCTATGGTCTACAGTATTTCAATAACAAGATTCTGAATTCACCAACTGATTAGATTGGTGCTGTTCAGGGATGTGAATTCGAGAAACGTGCGTTAGTAAATTTATCAGGTTTTTAAACTGAACAATATTCCGTCGCAATCTGAGGTAATTTATGTCTTTTATTCGTATTTTCAACATCGCCTGAAACAATAACTCATGGAATTTACCTACACATAAGGTATACGGCAAAATAAGGAAGTTGACATGAAATCCTTCTAACTTTTGAAGTTTTAGGACAATTTTCATTATTTCAACAGTATGGAGACCAAGAGTGCTCTTCATCGTAAAACAATTTTGCTCTGAAAATTACAAAATCTGTTGTTTGTCTTTCTACCAGCTTGTCGGTATTTCTTTCGGTTGTTTGTTGGTTTTTGGAACTATTCGGCTCTTTGGTTATGGTATGCGAACCATCTCTCTAACTTACCAGGGGCACTGTAATGCCAAAAATACGAAGAAAGGTGTACTATTATAGTTCGTGCTGAAATTACATGGCATCGTGCAATAGATTGCGCTGACAATGAAAGAGATCACCTTGTGGTGTAGCGGCTAACAAAGTCAGGGTTTGATTCCCTGGCCTGCCAAGAAATTTAATTTCGGTTTGAGGTACTGAAATGGTATCGATGATACCTAAGTCATCAAAGGGGTGTTCATTTTGAGGACTTGCACCAGGTCAGTGAGCACAAGTTTTCCTTTTTTTTTTTCTACATTCTTATTCTGCAATTCGATCATTCATATGGGAACACGGAGAGAAACTCACCTCGTAGAGTTGTTACAATAGCTTCTGTAAAATATTCTCAAAGGCCAATGCTACAAGTAGCTGTCGTGAGTTAATCCAATTGCATATTTATATGTAATCCACACATCGTATTTAAGAATATTTGATTTTCAGAGCATTCTATGTTCTGGGCATAGGAAAACCTCGAAGCTAATTTCGCAATTTTCAGTGAATGAACATCCAAAGTATAGTAATCATCATGTAGGGACACCGTGCCACATATATATACAGAGAGTGCAAGGATTGCTTGAAGGCAATGTGACTTGGTGCGTAATTTGTGTTTGTACAACGAATGAGGTTTTCATTACGGTGATGATGATGAAGATGGTGGTAACGATGAAGACGGTGATTTACTAGTTAGGAAACAAAGGAATACTTGAGAATTGAGCCTGAAGCGGATGTATGGAAAAAACAAAATGAACTTGCTGGTTGATTGCGAAAGTGTCTAATCACCATATTTTATGAACAACTTATCCAGAAGTACACATGAAAGGGAGTAGTCAAGCACAAATAGGTGGAGTCAAAGGTTGCTCTTGTGTGAGACTGTATGCTGCAACCACTCTAGAGTGTCTGATAACCTAGCTCCGTTCAAACACCAAAATTAAGAAGGGAATCACCGACATAGATTTAAGATGCATCTGTAACATTTCAGAAATGTTACGCGATCCATGTTTTCGTGTCTTCCTCGTGTTAAAAGCAAAAGTACAATAGAATAATAATTGTTATTGGCCGTAAGAAGGATACAAGATTTATGCTGGACCCCACCATCAGATGTGAAGTAACCATCGGCATAACAAGACAGGTCGTTTAGAGCTAACGATAGGCTTCAAAGAGAATTGAAAGCTTGTGGTACGTTTCGAATAAGGGAAAGAAACAACATCAACATTTTTTAATAACTTATCGTGTTTGGGTATGCCTAACTTAAGTGTAAATGGCATAATTTTGCTATCATATGAATCCATTCAATAATAGAGAATTGATCTACAATGTACTCGGGAACAGTATGAGACGTAGTCTATTGGTATCCAATAACATATTATTGCCAATAAAAATAGTCTAATAATAATAATAATAATAATAATAATAATAATAATATGAAGAGAAGAGAAGAACGACTTCGAGAAATCCAGCCGCGACAGGCCGGCCACGCGCCCCTGAACTGAGAGTTCCAGCGTAGACAGTGTGCGCCTGGGTCATATGGCCCTAAAAGCACTAGCCTGGCTTGCAGGGTACCACGACATACTATACAAAGCTCACTCGCACACGTAGCGAGCGGCAGGCGGGGAGAGTCAAGGACACAGATTACCTACTGACATGACATGACATGACGTCACGCACCTACGCCAGGCCTTGGTGTGCATCCCCACCCCTCCCCCCTCTTCCTCCACACCCCACCTAATAAAATCTAAGCGGCTGGAGCGATTTCAATGAAATTCGGTAAGGTCATAGTAGGCCTACTATTTTGGCCGACCCCGATCGTGCCCTTCAAAGCTTATTATGTTTCACCAATTCAACATGGTGGCTGTGCGAAATATCTCTGGCATTCTATATCTCCGAAACTGTCACCGATATCACCCTGAAATTTTGTACGGTTATAAAAGTCACTTAAGTGACTTTCATAAACCTGTTAACTACAAAACGAACATGGCGGCCAAGTGAATTTGAACATTTAAATAGACTTTTCTGGCGATTTAACCATCCGAACGCAGTGAAATTTGGTACAGCAATTGTTTATATACAGTGTAATGAACTGATATCTAATTTTGTTAAATTGTTTACATACACTCAAGATGGCAGCTGTGCAAAATTTTTAAATTATTTTTTTATTTCTTGTGTCCCAATCATGCGATAGAAGTCAACGTTTGAATAATGAACCTACGCAATAATAGTCATCTAATAGTACATATAGGGTCTTTCATATTAAGTAAGAACGACGAGCGGCGGTTTTGTTATTCACTACCGCAGCGGGCTTGGCCGAGTTTCTGGCGCCCCACTGCCCCCTGCTGTAGTATTGAAAGCGCGCGCATAGTACAAACTTGACCTTGCAATAAGCGTGCAGGTGTTGTCAGTCGCCAGTCTGAACCTCAGATGGTAACATGTTCAGACAGTTATCATTGCAACATCGTATTTTTGCATGTAAAACTTATTTTAAGTACGAGTCGGCCCGGTGGGTAAGTTCAGCAATTTCCTGATGAAGTGTCACCTTCACTAGCACAGATTCACGTAATTGTAAATAAATTTTACACTAGGCCTACTGACTCAGTGCTCATTGAAAAATCCACAGCCTGCTTCCAGTCTCCGACCGGTTCAGGAATGGAATGAATGAAGCCCCCATCTAGCGGCGAGGATATGAACTGTGCCGGCTGCCGAGGCCTGACGCACTCCTCTGGGGCAATGATTAAATGAATGACAGATGAAATGAAATGATAGTGGAGAGTGTTGCTGGAATGAAATTGTGACAGGGAAAACCGGAGTACCCGGAGAAAAACCTGTCTGCCTTCGTTTTGTCCAGCACAGATCTCACATGGATTGACCGGGATTTGAACCACGGACCCAGCGGTGAGAGGCCGGCGTGCTGCCGCCTAAGCCACGGAGGCTTACTCAGTGCTCATTAAAGAACATAAAATACAAAATCAGAAACATTACAGTGGCAGAACTCATTCGCGTGAGCCAAAATGTGGCTACCGGATACAATGCCTGTATAACCCAGGAAGGACGACACCTCCAGCATCTTTTATAAGGTAATATTTCATACAGGATTGTACACACGCTTAAAGCAGGCGGCCACGGCGCGCCACAAGCTCGACCAAGGCCACCGCAGCAGCAGGAAAGGGGAGCGAATGTAAAGTGAGAGAGTGATGACCTTACCCCTTACCTGACGGTATGGGATTCCTGAGCATCTAGTCCGATGTTGCGATTGACTGTGACTGTGATGGCTAGTTCTGAATTATTGTTCAGTTCTGGATATTTCTGAGTGATCCTTTGAAATTTTACCAGTTTGTACTTACGACTTCTAATTTTCCATGTTGTTTTTCCTGTTTTTAGTTCATCGATCCCTTTAATTACTTTTTACTTAGTTTATTTTACCTGAAACACCATTATTTTTAGTGTTCGTTAGGTGTTCTATTTTCGGCAATTTATTTTTGGACAGTATCTCTGGTAGATCATATACATGTACGATGTACATATAGGTACGACTGATGGAGAGCATTACGGTCATCAAGTGCAGTTAGTTTTACATTTTAGGTGAAAAATGGAGCCACCACCAAAACCGATTCAAGGCAGGACTGGCATGCAAAACGAAATGTATCATCAATTTAAATTAGCGTCGCGAAATTAAATTGTTCAATGGAATAAAATTTCACTCCTGGCGCAAAATAAAATTGGTAACAGAATTTTAATTTCGCTGCAGAGGCGAAATAAATTCATTAGTCTTTTAATTTCGCTTCCGGCGCGAAATAAAATGCATTACTGACTTTTAATTTCGCTCCTGGTGCGAAATAAAATTCGTACTAGACTTTAAATTTCGCTCCCAGCGTGAAATAAAATCCGTTACTGACTTTTAATTTCGCTCCCGGCTACAAACAGAATTCTTAACAGACTTTTAACATTGCTCCTGACGAGAAATAAAAATCATTAAAGACTTTTCATTTCGCCCTTGGCGTGAAATAAAAACCGTTAGTCTTTTAAATTCGCTTCCGGCGCGAAATAAAAAAAATACAGACTTTCAATTTCACTCCGGGCACGAAATAAAATTCGTTACAGACTTCCAATTTCGCTCCCGGCTCGAAATAAAATTCATTACAGACTTTTAATTTTGCTCCTGGCCTGAAATAACATTCGATACAAGACTTTTCAATTCGCTCCTGGCACGAAATGAAAACCGCTTCAGTCTCTTAATTTTGCTCAAGGCGCGAAATAATATTTTTAACGACTGTTAATTTTTCTCCTGGTATGACAAAAATTGCTAGCCCCATGGTGTTGGGGATAGCGTGCCTGCTTCTCACCTGGAGGCTCCGGGTTCGATTCCCGGCTCCGTTAGTGATTTTAGAAACGGACGTGTGGGTTGGAACGGGGTGCACTCAGCCTCGAGAGTAGCTGCCTGAAAGTCGCGAAAACCAAGATTAACGGCCGAGGGAACCCGATGCGCTGACCAATATCTGCAGATGCCTGGGCAGCGGTCGCTTGGTAGGCCTAGGCTTTTCATGGGATGTAGTGCCACGGTTTATTTTAATGACACAAAATTCCCAAACAGCATTTAGTTTCGCCCCCGGCATGATTTTAAAATGCATGGAACATATCATTTCATGTCTGAAATTAAATCTGGTCTGGCATGCGAAACAAAATGGTTGTGGACGCGTTAACACTTTAATTTCGCCATGAGCGTGATATTCGGGGGCGAAATGATATTGATTGTAAGCGCGAAAATTAAAATGGAAGCACAATGTAATTCTAAGCACAATAACATAGTGAAAGGCGAAGCACAACTAATTGCATTGCGAAACTAAATCCTGTACGTGGCACAGGGGTTTGACTTTCGTGCCATGGTCAGTATAAATGAGCTGAGGGTAAGAATGAAGTAGTAAGGAATGCCAAGCCCCCCCCCCCCCCCCCCCCCCGAAATTTCCGGAAGTGTAAGAATAAAGAATGTAGAAATGAGAGGAATGACCCCTCAACCCTGTTGTTCGAGTAACCCGCCTCCGAAACAGAACTCCATATACGCTGCGGTACTACCACAGACGATTTTCTGTTATTTGTAAATCTTCAGTCAGTCAACATTAATTTACCCGATAACTGGGTGGGTACAACGTATATAAGATGTAAGTAACACTCCTGAAAAAAAATACATGAATTAGATTTAAGATCACTAAAATTGCTGCATTATAATCGTGACCATAAACTAATACATATAATGTTATTTACATATTACTGTATATACATTGTACCCCTCCCAGTTATTGGGCAAATTAGTGTTGACTGACTGAAGAGTTACAACTGACAATTTGTATTGTAATTGGAGTTCGTCACTTATCTTGAATGTCTGTCCACACAGCACATTCGTCTCCTTGTTCGCTATAGAACAAGTAAAGGTACTTGTTGCCCCATTGCGTTATGAACGTCAGGGAGGGCCAGCCACGAGTCCGAGGTGCAGTCAACGACGATGGTGATGTTGATGCCATAGCACTGACTTTCTCCTCTACTGGAGTGATGACCATTGAATGACTCACGTTGCTGTTGCAGCCCTGCAGATTGGGCAGGCGGTGAACGGTAATAAGACTGCTACTGCTGCCAACGTCAGGACTTTGAACATCGCTCCGAACATAATTTCACTCTCGAAACGAATACATTTTAATTTCAACAACGAAATGAAATGTTCCATTCATTTTAAATTCACATCGGAGGGCGAAACTAAATACCATTTGGGAATTTTATTTCACGCCGGGTGCGAAATTAAAAGTCTGTAACGAATTTTATTTCGCGCAGGGAGCGAAATTAAAAGTCTGTAATCGAGTTTTATTTCGCGCCGGGAGCGAAATTAAAAGTCTGTAACGAATTTCATTTCGCACCGGAAGCGAAATTAAAAGTCTGTATTGAATTTTATTTTGCGCCGCGAGTAAAATTAAAAGTCTGTAATGAATTGTATTTCGTGCCGGGAGTGAAATTAAAAGACTGCAACGAATTTTATTTCGCACCAGAAGCGAAATTATAAGTCTGTATCGAATTTTATTTTGCGTCGCGAGTGAAATTAAAAGTCTGTAATGAATTGTATTTCGCGCCGGGAGCGAAATTAAAAGATTGTAACGATTTTATTTTCGCGCCGTGAGTGAAATTTTATTCAATTGTACAATGTAATATCGCGTTGCTATTAACTTTCGCGTTGATTTCGCTATGTCATTTCGCTTCTAATTAAGTTTCGCTTTGATTTAATTTCCCGCCGACAATCATTGTCATTTCGCTCCCGAGTATCGCGCTCACGTCGAAATTCAAATATATTCGCTCCCACAGCCATACATTTCGTTTCGCATGCCAGCCCTGATTCAAGGGCATACCACTAAATCCCAGGGGGAATTGCGACTACCATTGACCAAAATATTATGTGTACTCGAGTTTGAAGGTTGTTTGTGAAGTAACCAATAGACCTACATAAAATCCAATAACATCATCATTTTCGTCGTTCTGTTTTACGTTAGTTCATGTTGGTTTGGATTTTTTAAAATATATTTTAATAATTCTTATCGCAGTTGGAACACAAAAAGTGCCCGTTTTTAGCGTGTTTCAACCATGCGTCACATTTAAGAATTATTATCTCACAAACCCGTCAACAGATCGAATCCAAATTTTAACACAATATACATTGGAATGTTGTATAACAGGTTCATTAATTTTAAAATTTTGTATGGCCAAGAAACAAAGTTGTTATCATTTTGGTAAGGTAACTTTTTCTCGGCTCGGGTTGGTTTGAAAATGTAGTTCTTGGTCGCGTTGTAATCCTAATACATCAATACATGATTGTGAAATACGTAAATTAATTCACTTATTAATAAAATATTTATTGCGGCCAATGGCCATAGATAGGAACAACATTATAACATTGTGAACAATAATGAATCAATCGTATACCTAGGTAACACCAGAGACTTGTGTTCATCGAGTCCGTTCACCCATTCCACTGCACTACACTTTGATCAAGACAACATAATCAGTCCTCGTCTAAACAAAACTGAATGAGTGATACTAGTCTTCTACTGCATTCCATGGCGTGATATATATATATATCGCACTGATTGTTGCATAATCGGCAAACACACTCCTGGCTGGGCTGATGGAAGGACTTCCTAGTGCAGATGCGATGGTGGAAGCCATGGATCGCAAATCTGGTCACTAGGTGCCTCAGCTCATACTCTGGTCGCATCCATTCTTTATATAACATTGCATCTGTTACGAAGAATCTTTCTGGGATGGAGTCTCTCTTCCTGCAAAGTTCGCTTAACAGGTCTACGCATGCGTGTGTGGATGGTAGGTGCATTAGCAGTCGAAGGTCTTCTACCAGAAATGTTTCTCTGGCTAAAGCATACACATATCGTGAAAGAGCGAATTTTGATACCCCCAATACCCTTTTAAAATACCTTGATTTCAAACTTTCAATGTCTTTTAATTGTCTGATTGATAGATAAGTCCATATGACCTCTAGCCCGTACGTGAGTGATGGGAGTACTTTGACTCTGAAAAGTTCCATAGCTGAATTCACTGACATTCTTTGTAAATGTCTAATGTCGCTTATATTTCTAAGTGCTGCTGCAAGTCTCTCCTTTATATGAACCATAAAGGAAGTCCCTGTGACTTGCATAGTAATTCCAAGGTACTTAAATTGTTTTTTCGGTGTTAGTATGTGTTCCCCGCAAACAATGTAGTCATCCTTCCTCAGCCTTCCTTCGAAATGTGGTGCTTGAAGCCCAGCTCTAGTAAAACGGAAACCTGCTTCTTCCATTTAAACAATCGGCAAGCGAACTCTACCCTGAAAGTGTCTCTTAATGGAGGCCCTCTCCCTCATAATGCCAACCCCAAATATCTTGGAGTTACTCTTGACCGAACGTTATCGTACAGGAAGCATCTCACCAACCTAGCAGCCAAATTAAGGACACGTAACAATATCATCCACAAACTTGCTGGCTCCACATGGGGAGCGTTTGCAACTACATTGCGTACTTCGGCGATGGCACTGGTACTTTCAACAGCTGAGTACTGTTCCTCAGTTTGGGTCAACAGCTCTCATGTTAAAAAGGTGGACACAGTCCTGAATGAGACAATGCGTATTATTAGTGGCACAATAAAATCTACCCCTCTTTTCTGGTTGCCTGTGCTTAGTCACATAGAACCGCCTAGAATTAGAAGACTGAACAACTTGGTCAGGGAATACAACAAGATATTGGCCAATCCTGAAGTCCCCATTCATGAAGATGCTAGCACCAGATATAGCCGTCTCAAGTCAAGATCTCCACTTATTCAAACAGCACAGGAACTGGTTAGGAAGGTTTATGATCCAAAAGCCGATTGACAAAAAGAGTGGAACCGCACAGCTCCAATGCAATGGCAGGCATTGTTCAACATTCAAAATCTGCCAGCTGGATTTGATTTGCCCCGCAAGACATGGGTAACTCTCAACAGAGTCCGCGCTAACCACGGGAGATGCGGATCAATGATGTTAATGCGATCTTCCCCAACCTGTGATAGTGGTGCAGTTAGACAGACTATGAACCATATTGTCACTGAGTGTATTAGTAGGGCATTCACTGGATCAACACAGGACTTTGTAATAGCCTCTACTGAAGCCATAAGATGGCTAGAAAATTTAGACATTAATCTTTGTACACCCTTTCCCTTGCATGATTGTAATAGTTGTAATGTGTTACTTATTGTTTGTATGTATATTGTTTATGTTGTTTGTTTTGTGTTGTACCATACGCTAATAATAATAATAAGCCTTCCTCCATTTCTGAATATCATTAATTCAGTCTTCCGAGCATTCATCCTTAGTTCATTCTCCTCCGCCCATTTCTCAACAAGATCTATTCCCTTCTGTAGTTCCTCTATATTATCGGAGGCCAGGGCCATGTCATCTGCATAAATATATATATTTACTTTCTGTGTTACCTCCTTTAATTTGAAGACAACGTCGTGGGTCATGATATTGAAGAGTAACGGACTTAGCGGGTCTCCTTGCAGTACTCCGATTGTCTGGTCAATCCAGTCCGAGTGTGCGATACCATCATGGATCTGAACTTGATTGTCCGCCAGAATGTTCGATATCAGTCTTGTCATGTCAGAACGTCCTAGTAAGTTTTCTAATTTTATGACAAGTTTCCTTCTATTGACTGTGTCGAAGGCTTTGGTGTAGTCGATAAAAATTACATATTTCTTCCCGTGAGCTTCAAGCGTGTCCTGTATGTCCTTTAAGAGACATTCTGCAGCCAATAGAGTAGATCTGCCCTTCCGAAATCCAAATTGTTCTTCTGGAAGTAGGTGGTCTACACATGCGTCTATTCTCCGAGTCAGAAGCTTGGTAAGCAATTTGCATGCAACCGATTCCAATGCCACACCCCTATATGATTCAGGTTTACTGACATCGCCTTTACCCTTGTATAGCAGTTTGATTATGGACTTACGCCAAGTACTGGGGATGGTTCCAATCTCTAAGCACTTATTCACTAACTCTGCCCATACGTTTTCCACGAAGTGTAGCGAAATCTTCAAATGTTCATTACAGAGTCCATCTACACTTATTTTATATCGGTTTGTATTTGTATGGGAAATTAAGACATGGTTCACCAGTTGGCCGCTCCTGTAAAAGCTGTACAGCGTTGCCAAGATGGGCTCCATCACGCGTCTAGGCACGCTTCGCTCGGAAGTAATGGGCTCCATATCAGCAATGCTGTACAGAATATCCCGGAGCGTCTAGCTGGTGAACCATGTCTTAGTTCCCCGTATAAATACAAACCGATATAAAATAAGTGAATTAATTTACGTATTTCACAGTCATACAACATAACTTTTTGATGTATAAGGATTACAACGCAACCAAGAACTACATTTTACAACGACCCCGAGCCTAGAAATAGTTACCTTACAAAAATGATAACAAAATTCGTTCTTGAACACGCAAAATGTTGAAATTAATAAACCTGTTATACAACATTCCACTGTATATTGTGCTAAAATTTGGATTCGATCTGATGACGGGTTTGTGAGATAATAATTATTAAATGTGAATCATGGTTGAAACACGCTTAAAAACGGTCACCTTTTGTGTTTCAACTGCGATAAAAAATTAAAATATAGGCTAAATAAAAAATTCCAAACCTACATGAACTAACGTAAAATAGAACGACGAAAATGATTATGTTAGTGGATTTTATATAGGTCTATTGGTTACTTCACAAACAACCTTCAAACTCGAGTGCACATAATATTTTGGTCGACAGTAAGTACTGTACCAAGAAAAGGAAGCCAGGCCCTAAGAAAAACCTCTACACATAGGCCTACATAAGATTTTTTCCCTAGTTTATATTTGAAATTACGCTTGCATTAGAGAATGTGAAAAGTACTGAGCAGTTTTGATTTCACTTTAAATTTATTTGTACAAGTTGGATGACTAAACGTCACCCCACAATCTGCAAGCTACATGGCTGAACAGCGGTTGCTTGGTACAACTAGGCCCTTCAACGGCTGTCGCGCCACGGGTTTAGTCTTTTTTTGAACTTCTAATATATAATTGTAAGAGAACATGACCACGAACTATTCAGTGACAACTTTTTTCAGAGAAGAGAGTTCGTATTCAAACGGAAACAATGCGTTGTGTGGAAAAGTAAGACGTAGCCATTGTGAAAATGGAAAATTGGTCTCCATAGATACTGACGACAGTCAAGCGCATGTTCTCTAGGCGCAAGCGTCCTGCATAAATATCCACTTCCTTTGTACGCTCACAGAAAACGAAGAAAAGTCCCAGCAGAGCTTGTGTATTGGCGTATTGAACGAAATAAAAGGTAAGGAACTGAAACAATGTTTCTTTCAGCAGATGTTTATTGCCATTCAGAAATGCCTTCTTATTTTATGATTTTTTCCTAGGAAACTGTCATCAGTCCAACATCTCTCATTGACTAGTTCACCTGTCAATCATCCTACCATTGTGGTTGCACCTGAAGTTCAGTTGTGTCTTGTGTTTCGCAGGGTTTTCCACACTCCCTCCAGGTAAATGCCGAGATAGTACCTTACTTGAAGACTCAGGGCACCTGCCCCATCCCTGGCTCTAATACAGTAACACACATAGTCAACTACATGGGACTGATGACCAAGATGTCCCAAGCCCCTACAATGTATTATTATCAACAAGAACAAGAACAAGAATGTTTGAGGAAGTGAGAAAGTATCTGTATAAGCACATTGTGTCAACGTTACATAAGCGTGACATTACTATAATTGTATTGCTCAGATATTGTTCCACGCCTAGGCACTTGTACATGTAACTCGCCGAACTACAATATTCGTCAACTCGGCGTGTTCATAATTTTCCTTGCGCTAGAGATCTTGTATAGCCGCGCCGCTACTCCTACCACCCTTTTCTAAACAATTCCCAAACTAATGCCGACGATTCCATTCACCCGATTTTATTTATGAAAAATGCATTGGAATCAGGAAATAAATCTCCGTTTCCGTATTACCAGTTTTTTTCATTTTTAAGCAGAAATATAAAAAACTGCTAGTAACGTCTTTGTTTTTCACATTTTGGAAAATGCATTGAATTGATATCAATTCTATGGCACTCTAGTATACATAGTGGTTTTGACATCGCAAATACGAGCTTCCATTCAAGAGAAATTGCCTCACTTTGGTGCTGCTACGTGGTGTCATAATTACAAACTAAAAATCTGGACATTTAGTCTTAATAGTATCTGGCTGCTGCACAGACTTCTGTGTTGCCTGCTAGTGTGACCCTTCCCCGTGCTGTCCGATCGTGACGTCACAGTTCCCTCTTCATTGCTATGTAAAGTAGTCAGGGATGTTTCAGCTACGTTATCTGATGGTTGAGTTACTTCCGCAATGCTATATGTGTTTGTAGAATGGGGCCTGTTATGAAAGGCCTCTGATATGGCTGGATATTCAGGGGAAGGAACTGCAGTTTCCATGTCGGTAGTGTTGCTTAGCTTACTACTCCCATCTGACTCGCCCAGCACCGTGCTGTAGGTTTGTTGTCTGACATGAATACCGGGCGATTCCTTCTGTTCGGACGGTCTATTTGTAAGTGGGAGGTTTCTTTACAATAAAAGCAATACTTAGCTTGTCCTTCATATGTTAACAGAACTTTACAATCATTGACCGTCAAATATGATGGAATGGGGTATTTAAGTTCAATTGTTACAATACGTATGCCATTACTTACAGCATAAAATTCGTATACTTCATTACAGCACTCGTTCCGTATGTCCTTGAGAACTCCATGCGTAGGAAGCACGGGGGAGAGCCTTTCATTGTTGACTTCGGGAGGAGATTAAACAGACACGCACACGTTTTGTTAAAGAGTCTGAAGCAGTGATAGTTATCTTTGTGGTGTTACCGCTAGCTAGCCGGAAGGATTTCACACCTTCATGTCGAGATAATATGTTTTCATATAGTAAGGTGTACACTAATTTAATGTACACTGAATTTTCCCCGTTGTCTAGTTGATTCGCTAGTACTTGATCTCTATTAAGCTTCAGGTCGTTTGCTATCCACCTAGGCCTATGTATTTCAAGTGGTGTCGGTCTGTTGTTCCTTTCTTCAAAAGCGCATTTAAGAGTGTTTTCCGGACATTCGACACTTTCGCAAGTTCAACAAGCAGTTCCGTGACAAACTAAGGAGCCTATTTTTCTTAAACGTAAAGATTCAAGCCAATGTTTAATCTATATGGAACTATCTAAGTTAATGACGAAATTAAGTTGGTAATATCAACATTTCTAATTAATTCGAAATATACCTGCACTACAGTTGGAAGCCCTGGTGACTTAATATATTCTTAGTTCCATCTCTTAAGGTACAGAATACAAAATTTGATTGAAGTTCAATGGATAACGTGGGCGTTACATACAGTTAGATATTGGATCTATCAGTGCGCGTAAAATCATGTTGGCAGCAATGTCATGCATGTCTTGGTCAGAAATAATCTGACATATTATGATCTATTGTTGTGCCAATTTTGGACGAAATCCATTTGTATGTATAGAAGTTACATGCATTTTAGAATTAAACTTATCATCAGGCTTAGAATCATGTTAGCGGCATTGGCATAATATTAGTTACTCCAAATTAATCTAGAATGTCAGGTACTATACGTGTGCAAAGTTTAGAGTTGTTGGCTTGCATGCATTCTGATATATTAATATAAGGGTAAAAAAGTAGAGACAGCAATTATCAACAGTTGTCAGCAGCTGGTTGCTCTTAGGAATACGCATAGTGATATCTGGTTATGTACACATAGTAGACTACATACGAAATTTGGTTGAAATCCAATTGATAGTGTAGAAGTTCTACTAATTTAAAAATTTGACCTATCAGCATGCTTAGAATCATTTTGCCAACACTGTCATGTATGGCCTCCTGGAAATTAAACTGAAATATTATTGTCTATATACACTGACCGGCAAAAAAAAGTGGAACACTTCAATTTTTTATGTATTTTCTTAATTTATTCCACTAAAATGTATCGGTTTTCCAATATTTGCATTATTCATGTAAATGTTCGATGGTTGGCTACAGAAAATACTGAAACATGTTTTACAACACGCTTTAACTCACAAATTTCGTTACATTTCACAAATCTAACAGTTTTCTATTTTTTACTAATGTTCCTTTGGGCTGTTTTTTTATGCCAAACAAAGCAGTGTTAATTTTTGCACTGCACTGTACCGGAACACTGGTCACTAAAAAAGAGTGTTTCCACCCTTAGCGTCCATGACAGCTTGTTAGCCTCATCGAAGTTTGGGGGTAATTGGTGGTAATAAACCACCCTAAGAAATGTCAATTTCTATTCACGGATGTTTCAGATGTGTGTCCTAATGCGTGAAAAGCATTTAAAATGTGATTACATCTTTTTCATGGCTAATTTTATACTTTTTAAATTACTGTTCCACTTTATTTGCCGGTCAGTGTAATTATGTGCCAATTTTGGAATAGCTCCCATGCATACCTTCAAGATATCCAACAAGGAGCTCAAATTTCAATTGCGGTTTTTCAGCAGTTGGTAGCACTGACTTCATTTTCATGGCCTTGAGATATTCAGATATAGATCTTTACTCATACCAAATTTGGTTTTGATTGCTTCAGCCGTTTAGGAGTTGATAAGGGGGGGGGGACATGCACAGACAGACAGACAGACAGACATTTGCCCAGATCGGTCTCATTAGTCTACTTTTTCTTCATTTTTGCAAAATGTGAAAAGTAGGCTAAAAATACAATATCCTCTCACGGTAAGCACTTCTGAGTATTTATTAACCTCGCGGCTAAACTCAGAACCTAACACGACGTAGGTCGCAAAGTGACACTTCCACTCTTTCTACTCTAAGGAGTTCTCCAACGCAAAATGTATCAAAATGGTGCCATTCTCAATCGATGATGCCGTTTGTAATATATAAACGATATGCGAATAACGTTATTAGTCCGAATAACGGTATTGAGGGAATATTTTTCGATAGATATATTCAAATAACGTTATTTCTAGTGAGCACTACCATTTCGTTCCTGCGATAACCGGTATCCGAATAACGTTATTAGTCCGAATAACGGTATTGGGGGAATAATGTTCGAGAGATGTATTCAAATAACGTTATTTATAGTGAGCACTACCATTTCGTTCCCGCGATAACCGATATCCGAATAACGTTATTAGTCCGAATAACGGTATTGGGGGATTTTTTTGGAGAGATCTATTCAAATAACGTTATTTCTAGTGAGCACTACCATTTCGTTCCTGAGATAACCAATATCCGAATAACGTTATTAATCCTAATAACGGTATTGGAGGAATGTTTTTCGAGATATGTATTCCGATAACGTTATTTCAGGCGGGCACTACCATTTCGTTCCTTAGTTAACTGATATTCGAATAACGTTATCAGTCCAAATAACGATATTAGGAGATTTTTTTCGAGTAATGTATTCCGATAACGTTATTTCAGGTGGGCACTAGTATTTCGTTTCTACGATAACCGATATCCGAAGAACGTTATTAGTCCGAATAACGGTATTAGGGGATATTTTTCGAGAGACTTATTCATATAACGTTATTTCTGTCAGACAATACTATTTCGTTTCTACGATAACCAATATCAGAATAACTTTATATGGCCCAATAACGTTACCATGCGATACAAATGACTTCCGGATATGAAACGTAACGACCACAATGTGACCAAGACCCATTTTGTTACATAATCTACCCAAACAACCATTTTCGTTATGTTAAGTTATGAAGCCTTGCAGCGCGCACGTCTAAACAGCTGAGTATAAACTTTTGCACTGAAGTGTCCTTGCAACACGAGCTCTGGAAGGCGGGACTACGCTGCGCTGGATCGGCGTAAGTGCGCATGCGCGGCCAAACTCCTTCCTAGCTGGTCGGAACTCTACCTACACAGTAAAATACATCTCTAGGTATTTCTACATTAACTATGAATATCTAAATGTAATTCCTTAAACTAGGAAGTTCACACAGATCAAAATGCATAGTAGTGAAAAAATGAAAATCCACAGCCTTCTCCAGTCTCCGAACGGGTCAGGAATGGAATGAATGAAGCCCCCATCTAGCGGCGAGGATATGAACTGTGCCGGCTGCCGATGCCTGTCGCACTCCTCTGGGGCAATGATTACATGAATGACAGATGAAATGGAATGATAGTGGAGTGTTGCTGGAATGAAATTTTGACAGGGAAAACTGGAGTACCCGGAGAAAAACCTGTCTGCCTCCGTTTTGTCCAGCACAGATCTCACATGGTGTGACCGGGATTTGAACCACGGACCCAGCGGTGAGAGGCCGGCGTGCTGCCGCCTAAGCCACGGAGGCTTCAAAAATGCATAGTAGTAAAGAGCTTAATATAAAGATAATATAAAACCTACATCTAAATATGATTTGAAATTATTAGATAGAAAACTTAAATGTAACATTAATAACTATGGAACAGGCCTATCCACATATACACATTGTTGATTCTGTTTTGTGTGATCAATAGTATAATTTTATTTCAAGTATGAATTAGAGTGACTGGATTATAATATCCAAGAACGGTCTAATTGAGAGACAGAAATCTAGTTTCCAGTTTACACGAACCGCATCGTTGTAAATACTGCAAAGCCTGCATACAGGTGAATTATTATGTGAAGTAGTATTGGTTATATAATTTTTGATGATCTTGTAGTTAAGCGAGGGATGTTGAATTCTCTTAATTGTGCGGAGTGAATCACTCGAGTTTCATCCATTGTTGGAGAATACATTTAATTGGAGTTCTGTGCTTCCCACCAGTAAAGTGAAAAGACCGCGACACGGCGCAGCGTGAAGATTCTCGGGCGCTTGCGGGTATTAGCAATTGGGTCGTTGACATGTTTATAAAGGAAGGCAGCTTGCTCCGATGGGCGCAGTAATGCCTGACCGAGGAGCTCTACTTAACCTATCAAAGTGGACGCCAGAGTAGGATAACAGTTATACAGTTCGAACCGTGATCTATCGAACCCCTATAACTCGACTTTTTCGATAACTAATAGTAATTATTATTATTATTTCCCGTACAAACTTCCATTAATTTAAATTTATATTTTTCTCTTTAGGTCGAATTTCTATAATTCGACGTTTTCGATATCTCATTAAATATGGATCGCAGCTGAATGGTCGTTAACTGGGTATTTTTGATAGAACGCCTGATGGCTCCGAGCAATTTCAATTTCAAGTAGTTCCAATTTTGGCTACCAGATGCTATTGTCTCTAACACCTAGCGGCGAATGTTGGAACTTGATATAGCGTTTCTAACTAGCCAAATATAACCTACAAGTTTTTTTACACACTACCAATAATTGTAGTGGTAGGTTCTTTTACTTGCTGGTCATTTTCGTGATAACGATTTCTTTAAAGCATTTTCTTTCTTTATTTATTTTTTCTTTCTTTCTTTCTACTGACGGTCCATTTTACCGTCAGGTTTATGTCGCTTCCGTAAAACCTCTCAATGGTAATAATCGTATTATTATTCACTATAATTATATTAAACATATTATGAATGAAAACAAATTGTAAAACAATTCCTTAGTAGTGTTAACGACCTCGGTCTACTCCTGTTGCACGAGTTTTACTGACTGCGTTATAGCCTCCGCCTTCTCGTTACGACAAGCGAGCTATGTCACAGTGACTCCTTGAGCAACCAACGCACAGTGGGTCAAAATCGAAATCTAGGGGGACAAAATTATTTTTACGTTTTAATCATGAATTTAGAGAGAGAAGCAACGTAATAATTTGTTTACTTTAAAATAAACATCAGTTACGACCTTTTTAAGCTACGTCTACACATGCAAGAAATGTTATATGACTAGGAGTAGGGTAGAGCATTCAGTTATCTCTGCAGAACAAATTTCTAGCCCTAATTTACTTTTAAGAAAGTCACAAAGTTCCACTTTTGACATAATCGTCGAACCCAGTGCTTCAAACAGTTGTAAACGTGTGAGAACTGGTAGCGCGGCATCTTCTAAAACGTAAAATAACTAAGTTGCAAAAAGAAGCAAAAATCTTATAACAGGCGTAAACTACAATACTTTATCTACATTTTAACATTAAGTAGAAAGTGACGCAGAGTGACGTGACATAGTAAAAATCAAAGTGAAGATATAATTTTTAAAATAATAGTTAAATATTATATAATGCAAATATAGCTAAAATTACGTAACAGTTACGCCCATTAATAACTGAAACACGTTACAAACATCATATCTTCAGCTGCATGTTCCATCTTAAAGCATCACACTAACCAGAAAGACAACCAAACCACATCCACTTACATTCACCCTCCAATTCAGACTACTCAAACAGTGGTGACAGATTTACACTAAGATGCGTTTATATCGCAGAATAAAGAGCGGCAATTATATGAGAATGCTGTAGCCTAGAAGTAATAAATTTTGATTTTTTAATAATTATTATGAAAATAATTTTGCCCTCCTAGATTTCGATTTTGACCCACTGTCCAATGGCCGGTTTACATTCTGCTACGTGCCTTGGAGTTCTGGAACCTTTCTCAGGCACTATTTAAGGGGTACCACTGCATTCTCTACAAGGAATTCCTGGCACTTCTTCTACAAGCTTCGCTATAGCCTTCCTGGCATTACTCTGCAAGTACCGCCAGAATATGCAACGCCGCAGCAGCCTTCTAGAAATATCGCTGCAGTAACCTTCTGCAATCGCTGATGCTATATACAACATACCGTAGTATATAAGACCATGCTGGTCTATACTTGCTAAAAATCTTTGAATTTCATCTTGGTGCCAGTCTCTTCTGTCTGTTTACATTTCATCTGTGATGCCATCACCTGGACACTAACTTGGTGTCAATTCTCCGAACAAGAAGGAAGAAGAAGAAGCCTGGACTTTCCTCTTACTGTTGGATGTCACCAACACTACAGCACCAGCAAGGCCACGGCCGCCTCCTTTCACTGGATCCCTTTTTGCTGATGGTGTAGCATATTACTGTAACAACACTCGGCCTCGGATTCTTAACTGCCACGCTAGCTTGGTAATTTTTTATAGAGCTGGCTGGCTCTACGAGATCCACGCATCCTTTTAAAAGAAGTTAGTCATTGTTGTTAATCTTCAAACATTATTTTAATTATTCGTTTCTTCAATGAAGCAAATATCAGGGTTCAATCCCTTATCTAGTCAACAAACAATTTCTCTCAATCAAGGCTTCCATAATTGGACACTCTTTAAAGTTGTTAATTTTGATTAACGCACATACTGTGTGTGTTATAGTGTTATATCACTTTATAAATTCATGAAAATCAAATCCCACTTCCGTCCAATCTTAACTTGACTGTGTTTCACAGGCGAAATGAAGAAAACCCGAGTTGCACTTCCAGGGAAACTCCAAACACAACCACCCTTCTCAGATGTCTTAACTCAACACGACTCAACGTTTTTCTGCTGGCTATATCGGGGGTAATAGGTTTGCCCCCTAGCTTGGCTGTAACAGGGATGATAGACTCGCCGTTAGCTAGCTCGTAAACTGTCGCCTCAGTAGTTGAATGGACATGGTTGGAAGAAATTAAAACGATAAAACACTTATAGTGGGCGATGTATTGAAGATAGACATATGCTCTCGCGGACTTTTTTGTAGAACTTTTAATGCTGAACAATTCTTACACTCATAATATTTAGATATTTTTAACGGTTTGCCCAGCATAAGCTTATAAAACGCTCGGACGCCAGTTTTTTGTTTCGACTTTTCCACTGAAATCATTACTGCTCGGCTTCCTTTGATCATAAATAAATTATTTTCTACAGAAATCATCCTCGAGATATCCTTTAGAAAATGGTGAAAACCGCATCAAAATCCATCCAGTGGTTCTCGAGTTTACCCGTAATATCCAAGGATCGGGGACTTTGTTTTATACTAAGTTGAGATTATTACTGCTGAATTGCATAGCAATAAACTAAATCATTCCAATTTTGTTCTCTGTTGCTACATACCGCTAGCCCTATATCCCGCCATTATTTTCAGTCTAATTGTTACTCACAGTTTAGTTATTTTGATCAAGCTTGATGCGATATTCGGTATGAGAAAGTTCAGGGCAAAATTCCTCCACTCGCCATAGATCTATGGCATGGGCCCGCCGGTTTAACTTCCCTCCAAAGGAAGGAATACTGAAGGAATTCAACCCTCTTAAAAAATTGACGTCTTCGACCGGGTAACCCTAACAATACCATGCCATTCTTCAAACTACGGGCTCCCAACGGTGGGGGATATTTGTGACCACCTAATTAATTCCTTTTGTGTGATTTTCATTATTCTTTAATCAGCATATCTTGTATTTTGAGCCTTAAATGAACCGACCTTAAATGGCAAACATATAACTTAATTAACAACAGTTGCAAACAAAATCCAAATATCATGAAGGAAGAAGTTCAGAATGTAAATTATTACTGATCATACTCTTCGCCATCTTTAATACACGTGGAACACACGACTGTTCTTTACTGTGTTTTCCGCATGTGTACCTCTTGCAACCAGAACAAATTATGGTGGTTTTGTTAACTCTGTTGTACTTTTGCCCTTCCCACAGTGCACACTATGACGAGGCACGCGAACTACCGTGGGGTCCGTGCCACCAAAAGAAAATTGTTAATATCTTATACAAGAATTCAATTAAAAGAAAGTAAATGTGTGGTTAGGTAACCGGATCCACAATAGATAATTACTTTCTGTACAGTAAGCGTAGAAAAGGAATACTATGAATAAACCGTAAAAAATGGAACTGGTGGGCAAGAAATACCCCCCACCCCAGAGAATACCTTGTATTTGACCATGGCCTCCTGGAATACCTCACTATGACTCTCGCCACGCAGTGAAATTTAAGTGAGCGCAGGTGCGATGCTATCCTCACCTAATTGGTCACACAACTGTTCCTCGAGCTCTGATTGGTGGGAGAAACTGTATCATAATGAAAACTTGTACTATAATGAGCCTCATTATAGTACAGATTTCTGACATATAATATTTACATTTCGCCAGGGTCGAACATAAAATTGATTTAGGGCTTTAATGTACAATGGGGCTAAGATGTTCGAAAATAACTCAGCACGTTGATTGTTGTTATTCATCTGGAAAGGATATAATACAAAATGAAAGATTTATTTTTATAAGATAAAATTTTAAAAGATTATTTTTTCTTTTCTTAGTCATTTACCCTCCAGGTTGGTGGAACCCACGGACTCAGCGAGGGAACTCACCACTACCACCTCTACGGGCAGTGACCTAGAGCTGGGAACATCTAATCGGAGGGGATACAACTGGTGAGGTGTGATTGGCACCTCGCCCAGGCGGCCTCACCTGCAAAGTGAACAGGGGCCTCATGAGGGAAGGTAATGGAAGGTCAGGATGGATAGGCAAGGAAGAGAAAAGGAGGCGTCCGTGGCCTTGAAGAAGGTACCATCCCGGCATTTGCCCGAAGACGAAGCGGGAAACCACGGAAAACCACTTCGAGGATGGCTGAGGTGGGAATCGAACCCCCTCTACTCATTTGGAACACCCGAGGCCGAGTAGACCCCGTTCCAGTCCTCATACCACTTTTTCAAATTTCTTGGCAGAGCCGGGAATCGAACCCAGGACCTCCGGGGCGGCAGCTAACCATGCTGACCGCTACGCTACGGAGGCGACTTTATAAGATTATAATGAAGAAAATAAGGAAGACACCTCCTATGTTTAAAGGTGTGTACCCCAGCTGTGGAAACACGCCGACAGCGGGGATAGACGGCGGATATTTCTGTCTTGTAGAGTGACAAGAGCGTGCTAAAGCTCCACTTTGATGGGCTAAACTAAGTTTTCATGTTAAAGAGAGTCTGACGTTTTACATATTCCCGTTACGTGCTATGGGGCTGTCAAATCCTTTTCACGTCGCTCAGCGTGAAGCCGGCGTTACACTGGCCGCGATGAAAAGAACAACAAATATGGGCTACTTCAAACGCCATGCGCCTGTTTTGTGATGCAGTCATGGCAGCTTACACTGCAAACTTTGCAGTACTGGGAATAGAATAGAATAGAATAGAAGAGAATAGAATAATAATAATAATAATAATAATAATAATAATAATAAGATTATGCAGAAGACAGTCATACTTCCGACGTGTAACATAATAAGGCTGTTCTTGTCTAATCAAGTTTGAAGGAGTGAGGGAAAAGAGTAACTCTATCAAGTAATACAGCCACCGAGAATTTGCTCCTTATGATGTATTTCTGGGATGGTAAACGTTTTCTTTCAAGCAAATATGCTGACAATGTGTAAGCGCATGCGCTAAATAAACAACAATAATACTAATATAGTGGTTTGCTTTACTTCCCTTTTAACCCGAGGGGATTTTAGTGACGGAGGGGTGCCAGAATTTCGCCCTGAAAGGGCCTTTATCACGACCTTCTCCCACAATTCACTCTATGTCTCGGATACTCTAAATATGTCGGCATCGGAAGAGAACACGAGCGTACACAGGGAGATCAGCAGGAAATATGAGAGGAGCTTGCCACAAGTAGGTTAAGTGGAAGCAATGGCGTGCTCAACTGAGGTCCCATGATCACCTAGTCACGTCCCACAAGTTGTGAACCCCTATTCTATTCTATTCTGGACTGGCTGCGTGGCGCAGCGATAAAGTACTTGTCTGCTGTGTCAAAGATTGCAGGATCGAATCCTGGTGAAGTCAGATGGCATTTGAGGGTGGGCAAATACGAGGCAGCCGGGTTGCATATTTTTTATTTCAGCCCCAGCCTAGCCACAGTAGATATTTGCGAGCTTCTTATTGTCTCTTCTGCCGTGCCATTCTCCTGGTTCGTAATTGAGACGGCAGATGGTGGCAGGGTAAATGGTGGAAGGTTATCGAGTGAGGTGTGGATAATTTTCGATGTTGAATTGCATTACTAACGTAAAACAGACAAGAAAATTGCTTTAGATATAGTTTATAACATTTCACACAGCAAATGAATGCGTTCTAATCAACATTTAAGGTCTAATTGAACTCATTCGACATTCGACAACATGGATTAAGATCTACGATAACTTATGAGTACATATGTGCACGAATGGAAACGTGCTGTCTTCGTAATTTCATGTCCCGGGTTCAATACTGTCCTAAGGCAGAAATTTTTATTCCATTTGAATTATCCTATTATATCCTCCCTACCTCTTACTGCATGTTTACTGCCTTGTTTTATTGAAATTAACTGTTGGGGTGATTGATATAATAAACATAGTTAGGCGGAATTGTTCCATTTTCTCACTTGCATTTATATTTCTCTACTCACTGTTCAACGCGGCTAGCGTTCTTGGCTGTCTCCCCAGAGGTCCAGGTTCGATTCCCAGCTCTGCTGAGAAATTGTAATTCTGGTGTGAGGGATGCAACGGGGTACACTCAGCCTCATGAGTCAAAACTGAGTAGAGGTGGGTTCGATTCCTAACTCAGCCATCTTGGAAGTGCTTTTCCATAGTTTTCCACTTCTACTCCAGGCAAATGCCGAAAATTTTCATAAAAAGGCCACGACACCTCCTTGTGATTCCCCAACTAAATAATAAATACTCATAATACTTCAGACACCACAATAAAACAGGTTATCTGAGAAATTATTTATTTATTTATATACCCAAGTAGGCGGGGCTCAATGAACACGGTGCCCAAGTTAATCAAATGAGCAAGAGCAATATCAGCGTCAACTTCTGCAGTGGTCAAGCTGCTTGCGTCTCCCCAAGATGGACCAGCCTTTAATGAGTCACAATGGCAAATCGTTTCACATCTTTTGGTGAATAAATGTGGAAGCACATTGAGGCGGACGCGGCTTTGTTATGCACTCGCAAGTCATGCTTACTATCATAAATCTTAATCCATGTGGTTAAATGTCGAATGATTTCAGTCAGATCTTAAATGTTGATTAGAACGCATTTATTTGCTGTATGGAATGTTTTAAACTTAGCATAAAGCAAGTTTCTTGCCTCTTTTACATTAATAATTCATCTTTTCTTCTTCTTCCTCTTCTTCTCTTAGTCGTTTACCCTCCAGGTTGGTGGAACCCACGGACTCAGCGAGGGAACTCACCACTACCGCCTCTACGGGCAGTGTCCTAGAGCTGGGAACATCTAATCGGAGTGGATACAACTGGTGAGGTGTGATTGGCACCTCGCCCAGGCGGCCTCACCTGCAAAGCGAACAGGGGCCTCATGAGGGAAGGTAATGGATGGTCAGGATGGGTAGGCAAGGATGAGGGAAGGAGGCGGCCGTGGCCTTGGAAGAAGGTACCATCCCGGCATTTGCCCGAAGACGAAGTGAGAAACCACGGAAAAACACTTCGAGGATGGCTGAGGGGGAATCGAACCCCCTCTACTCATTTGGGCCACCCGAAGCTGAGGCGACTTAATAATTCATCAACATTGAAAATTATCCACACCTCACTCGTTAACTTTCCTCCATCTACCTTGCCACCATCTACCGTCTCAATTAGGAACCAGGAGAATGGCACGGCACAAGAGCCAATAAGAAGCTCGGACATACCTATGTGGCTAGGCTGGGGTTGAAATAAAAAAATATGCAGCCGGGTTAGTAGAATTACTGGCACGTTAATGGTCCCCTTTGAATGTATATGTAGGAAGGAAGAACAAGATTTCCATATAAACCTGCACGAAGAAGAACTACCAGTGGCCAGGAAGTTCAAATACGCTGGGGTCCCACGTGCGAAGACACGGGGGACTGGAGGCTGAAATACTGCACAGGGTAAACAGTGGTTGGATGAACTGGAACAAACTAAGAGGAGTGCAGTGTGATGAGAAGGTCAGATGCAGGCTGAAAGGAGTTTTCACCATTCTGTAAAGGATAACTCAAAGGAGGATTTCTCTGGAAAATAATGTATTTATGATCAAAGGAAGCCGAGCAGTAACGATTTCAGTGAAAAAGTCGGAAAAAAACACATGGCGTCCATGCGCTTTTTATGCATACACTGGGCAAACCGTTAAAAATATCTGTACACTATGAGTGTAAGAATTGCTCAGCATGAAAAGTTCTACAAAAACGTCCACGAGAGCATATCGCTATCTTCAATACATCGCCCACTACTGTATAAGTATTTTTACGTTTACATTTCTTCCAACAATTTCCATTCTCATAGGCTTGAAGCGAAAGTTTACGAGCTGGGTAGGGGCAAGCCTATCACCCCAGTTACAGCCTAGCTAGCGGGAGAACATATTACCCCAGATACAGCCAGCAGCAAACTGTCGAGTCATGTTGTGTTAAATCCTCAGAGAAGAGTGGTTTTGTTTGGAGTTTTCCAGGAAGTGCAACTCGTATGGAAATTATAAAACTCGTTTCACTCGCTTTATAAACATACTCGTGTCTTAATTAGAGCCATTAAAGGTTGTTGTATAATGTACTATTGTGGGTTTTAATGGGACGCCGATTGTGGGAAAGTAAAAGGAAAGTAGCTTCAGAAAAGATATATGACAAACAAGATGTTCAGTAAAGAACATACAGCCTACTTTCTCCTAAATGCATGGGTATTGTTATAACTCTTTGTCCTTTTCAAGGAGTATAATTGAATGTTGGTTGTAGTAGCTTGCTGAAATACAACGTGCTATACGGATATTAAACATGAATATGAGGTGCCCATTGCTAGTGCTACATCTGTAAAATATTTCATTCAATTCGGTTTCACCGTGTTTGAATTGATATGAAGAACCGATTTGCACACATACATGGCCGCTATCTGTAAACTATTTGGTTGATGACCTCGTAGTTTTGTCAAACGATTCTTCATACATAAAGGTATACTGTTACGAAATTTGGTAGAGATCAGATGAATAGGTTGGTCGTAATTTCATTTAAGCTTTGAACATTTGGGTGTCGGCCATTACGTTTTCGTCAAGATAGCGGCGATATAAAACATGAAACTGAGGTGCCCTTTGCTAGTGGTACCTCTGTACTAAATTTCATTCAATTTGGATTCACCGTGTTTGAAAAGATGGGGGGAATCGTTTTGCACACAAACATGGCCTCCATCCACAAATTATTGGGCAGATGACCTCGTAGTTTGGTCAAAAGATTCTTCGTACATAGAAGTATAATGTTACAAAATTTGGTAGAGATCAGATGAATAAGTTGGTCGTAATTTGAATTAAGCTTTGCACATTTGGGTGGCCGCCATTACGTTTACGTCAAGATGGCGGCGATTTAAAACATGACACTGAGGTGCCCTTTGCTAATGCTACCTCTGTACCAAATTTCGATCAATTCCGTTTCACCGTGTTTGAAAAGATAAGGGGAATCGATTTGCACACAAATATGGCCGCTATCCGCAAATTATTGGGCAGATGACCTCGTAGTTTGGTCAAATGATTTTTCATACATAAAGGTATAATGTTACATAATTTGGTAGAAATCAGATGAATAGGTTGGTCGTAATTTGATTTAAACTTTGAACATTTGGGTGGCCGCCATTACGTTTACGTCAAGAAGGCGGCGATATAGAACATGACACTGAGGTGCCCTTTGCTAGTGCTACCTCTGTACTAAATTTCGTTCAATTCGGATTCACCGTGTTTGAAAAGATGGGGGGAATCGATTTGCAGACAAACATGGCCACCATCCGCAAATCATAGGGCAAATTACCTCGTAGTTTGGTCAAATGATTTTCCATATATAAAGGTATAAGGTAACAAAATTTGGTAGAGATCAGGTGAATAGGATGGTCGTAATTTGAATTAAGCTTTGAACATTTGGGTGGCTGCCATTACGTTTACGTCAAGAAGGCGGCGATATAGAACATGACACTGAGGTGCCCTTTGCTAGTGCTACCTCTGTACTAAATTTCGTTTCAATTCCTTTTCACCGTGTTTGAAGAGATAGGGGGAATCAATTTGCACACAAACATGGCCGCCATGCGCAAATTATTGGTCAGATAACCTCGTAGTTATGTCAAAAGTTTCTTCATACATAAAGGTATAACCTTACAAAATTTAGTAGAAATCAGATGAATAGGTTGGTCGTAATTTGATTGAAGCTTTGAACATTTGGGTGGCCGCCATTACGTTTACGTCAAGATGGCGGCGATATAAAACATGACACTGAGGTGCCCTTTGCTAGTGCTATCTCTGTACCAAATTTCGTTCAATTCGGATTCACCGTGTTCGAATTGATAGGGGGGGGGACAGACTTTCAGAGTCCACACACACACTCACACACACACTCACACACACACTCACACACACACAGACACACACACAATTTTTGGCCCTGTGTTGATCTCATAAGTCTACTTTTATTTTTTGCAAAAATCGAAAGTAGGCTAAAAATGTACAATATCGTAAGCTAAAAATCCGTAAATTAATATGGCAAAAATTAAAATATTGAAAATTTGGCATATTGATGTCATACCGAAACCCCTTGAAGCATCAATATCTAACTACTGTATAACTGGCCACGATGTCCTAGCCCCTCAAATGAAACAACAACAATATCAATTGAAGATATCTGGAAAGAAAGGACAAGTTTTTAATTGTGAATCTCGATGAATATGAAGTGGTCTTCAATTGTCTCTACCCAAGCTCAAGGAGCATGCATTCCGCATCCCAGTGGACAACGATGATGCATGGAGCATCATCCGACCTCTGGTGAGAGCTCTGCAAATCAGCTCAGAGCGAAGCAATCACGACCATCAAGCTACCGCAGTGAACATGGTAATCAAGCAATTATTATTATTATTAGATGGATTAGGAAGGTTCATTCTTTGCCTAATGTTAAATTAATTAACATCTTCCAAATGAATGTCGACGAAAAATAATTTTAAAATGGTTTCTTATATGGTGTAAAATAAGCCTCTGTCACAACCCTGTGTCCTTGTAGTAATAAGAAAAACAAGAAGTTCCGTGAAGAACTATACAGCCTACTTTTCATGCCAATGATTATTCTACAGAATATGAACCTATCTAGAATAATGACGAAATTAAGTTGCTAATATCGAAATTTCCAATTAGTTCGAAATACTGTATACCTGGCATAATGTATCCTAATAGAGCACTACAGTTGGCAGCCCTGATGACTGAATATATTCTTAGTTCCGTCTCTTAAGGTACAAAATACAACATTTGGTTGAAGTCCAATGAATAGCATGGACGTTACATGTAGTTAAACATTGGATCTAAATGCGCGCGTAAAATCATGTTGGCAACAATGTCATGCATGTATTGGTCAGAAATAATCTGAAATAATATGATCTATTGTTGTGCCAATTTTGAATGAAATCCATTAGTTAGTATAGAAGTTACATGCATTTTAAAATTGGACCTATCAGCAGGCTTAGAATCATGTTGGCAGCACTGACGTATATTAGTTACTTCAAATTCGTCTAGAATGCCAGGTACTATACGTGTGCAAAGTTTAGAGCTATTGGCTTGCATACTTTCTGTTATATTGATATTAGGGTAACAAAAATAGGGACAGCACATATTAACAGTTGGCAGCACTGGTTGCTCCTTAGAATACGCATAGTCATATATGTTATGGTACACATAGCACATACGAAATTTGGTTGAAATCCAAATGATAGTATGGAAGTTACATGTATTTAAAGTTGGACCTGTCAGCAGGCTTAGAATCATGTTGGTAGCACTGACGTATATAAGTTACTCCAAATTAACATAGAATGTCAGGTACTATACGTGTGCATAGTTTAAAGCTGTCGGCTTGCATACTTTCTGATATATTGGTATTTGGATAAAAAATATTAGGAGCATTTATTAACAGTTGGCAGCCCTGTTAGGTCTTAAGAATACACTCAGTCATATCTGGTTATGTACACATACAACATACGAAATTTGGTTGAATTCCAATTGATAGTATAGAAGTTATATGCATTTAAAAATTGGACCTATCAGGAGGCTTATAATCATTTTGGCAACACTGCCATGTTTAGCCTCCTGGAAATTAAACTGAAATATTATGATCTGTACGCGTGCCAATTTTGAAATCGCTCCCATTCATACTTTCCAAGATATCCAACATGGAGCTCAAATTTCAATTGCGTTTTTTTAGCAGTTGGTAGCACTGACATCATTTTCAAATATGGCCGTGAGATATCCAGGTATAGATCTTTACTCCTACCAAATTTTGTTTCGATTGCTGCAGCCGTTTAGGAGTTGATAGGGAGGGACACACACACAGCCAGACAGACAGACAGACAGACAGACAGAAGGACAGACAGACAGACAGACAGACAGACAGACAGACACACATTTGCCCGATCTCATAAGTCTACTTTTTCCTCATTTTTGCAAAATGTGAAAAGTAGGCTAAAAAATGCAGATCCTTCCAATCATCTGAGTACATATTATTCAACAAACAATTTACCTAAAATGCATAGTAATGATGTTGTTGTTTGAGTCTTCAGTCTTTTGACTGGTTTGATGCCGCACTCCATGCCTCCCTGTCCTGAGCTAATCGTTTCATCTCTACAAAACTACCACACCCTACATCCGAGGCAATCTGTTTAACATATTCTAACCTTGGTCTACCCCTACACCTCTTGTCCTCTACCCTTCGTTCCATAACTAAGCTTGCTATTCTTGGGTGTCTTAGTATGTGACCAACCAACCTATCTCTTCCCTTCATTAGCAGTCGCCAGAAACATCGCTCCTCTCCCACTCGTCTTAATACTTCTTCGTTTGTTACCCTATCTGCCCATCTGATCTACATCATTCTCCTGTAACACCACATTTTAAACGCTTTAATTCTCTTCCTTTGTGCTGCACCAATAGTCCTAGTTTCACTTCCTTAGAGTGCCACGCTCCAGATAAAACCTTTCAAAACTGACTTCCTAATACCTAAATCTATATTCGATGTCAATAGATCCCTTTTTTGTAGAAATGCTTTCCTTGCCTGAGCCAACCTACTTTTTTTTATCAGGGACCCGTAACTTAACGTAACGGGTAACGTAACGAAACTCGAGGTGTAACAGTATCATTCGGTTACATGATTTCGTTCGGTACTGCAGTAACGTTATAGACTCTTCGTTACATGAGCACGGTACAAATTGGAACTGTATTCCCATACGGTACACGGTGGAGTAACGTTACCCATTTCGTTCCATGCACCATTCGGTACAGTTATAACGTTACTGCCTCTTCCGTACATGGGCACGGTGCAGATTGGAACCCTACTGCCATGCGGTATACGGCGGAGTAACGTTACTCATTTCGTTCCGCGCACCATTCGGTACACTTGTAACATTACGACCTCTGCCTTGCATCGATTCGTTACTGAATGGAACTCTAGTTTTGAACCGGAGTAACGCTCCTTTCTGTTACACGCAAGTGTACTTACATGAACGCTGTTGATATTTCGGGATATTATTGAAGTTTGGATGGAAGCCTTGTGTATGCAAATTGATGGGAACGTTACAACCAGGGCTAGATAACTTAACCGTAACCATAACGTAATTAGGCAATGTACCGGAAAACTCCATGATTGCATTTAGGTAAATGCGTTACAGAAAGAAACACTTCGTTTCGACAAGATTACCGTATTTATCATATACTATCACAATAACGTTAGCGGCTTCGGTGGCGTAGTTGGTAGCATGCTGAACTGCTGTGCCCAAGATAGCGGGTTCAAACCCAGCCGAAGTCGTCGGAATTTTAAGAGCGTTAAAAATCCTTCGGAGGGGAAGTAAATGATGATGATTGTTGTTTTAAGGGGCCTAACATCTAGGTTATCGGCCCCTAATGATCTGGGTGATAGCGAAAATGTCCATGAAGGGGAAATCAGAACGAACATTAAGAGAGAAGGAAAAGACGTACAGAAAGGAACTCAGATTGAAACTACTCACAAAATGAAGAGCGATAACACTTACAAAAGGGAATTTAGAACGAAAATACTCACAACAGGAATAGATTGAAAAATACACACAAAATGCAGGTTAAGTTCAAAATACGCACAAAATGCAATGTACAGTCGAAATACCTACAAAATGCAAGTGAAATTCAAAATACTTAGAAAATGAAAATGAGATTGAAAATACGCACAAAATGCAATGTACAGTCGAAATACCTACAAAATGCAAGTGAAATTCAAAATACTTAGAAAATGAAAATGAGATTGAAAATACGTACAAAATGCAATTGAAGTTCAAAATACTTACAAAATGTAATTGAAATTGAAAATAAACAATGCAATTTGGATTGAAAAATGCACATTTCAGATTCGAAATAATCACAAAGTGCAATTGATATTCAATTTTTTTATTTTTTATTTTTTATTTAGTCAATTTACCCTCTAGGTTGGTGGTTCCCACGGACTCAGCGAGGGAACTCACCACTACCGCCTCTATGGGCAGTGTCCTGGAGCTTGGAACATCTGGTCTGGATGGATACAACTAGGGAGGTGTGATCAGCACTTCGCCCAGGCGGCCTCACCGGCAAAGCGAACAGGGGCCTCATGAGGGATGGGAATGGATGGACGATTGGGATGGATAGGCTAGGAATAGGGAAGGAGGTGGCCGTGGCCTGACAGTAGGTACCATCCCAGCATTTGCCCGAAGACGAAGTGGGAAACCACGGAAAACCTCTTCGAGGATTGCTGAGGTGGGAATGAAATACTCTCTACTCATTTGGATCACCCGTGGCTGAGTAGACCCCGTTCCAATCATACCGCTTTTCAAATTGCGTGGCAGACCCAGGAATAGGACTTCGGGCCTCCGGGTTGGCAGCTAAGCACGCTGCCCAATACACAACGGAGACGACCGAATATAAAATTATAATATTATTTATTGTGGAGTGAGAATATCATTGTGCTATCAAATCATATTATGTTACACGAATAGAATTACTATTAAAGCTTTTCGACTTCGAGATTCGACAGCACAAAGTGGGATGGATACAATAAAATTATTTAAAAAGAAATACAAATTTGGTCACTAGCGCGTCTTGAACCAGGGACCCATCTGTTACGAAACTACAGCCTTACCCCTCGTACACTTTTCCAGTATATCTCCTTGCTCACAGGTAGCCTATGTAACTTAATCCGAATGGATGAAGGTCGAATGATTTCAGTTCAATCTTTAAGACCGGCAGGAATGCATTCTTCAATGCCTAGCTTGTTTTCAACTTACAGTGACGTATCCTAATGACTGATTTCCATTAATAATGCCCATTAACAGCAGATATTACCCTCAATTGACAACATTCCACCATCTTTGATTGCTTGGAGCTCGCCCTGCTGAGCCAATCGGAACAGGCGGTACACATGCGAGAAACGTTACTCAAGCCTGTACCGAAACTGCGGCTACATCCAACCTTAACGTTACAGCCTGTACCGTTTCTTCTCTGACGGTCAATGCTGGCGGTACAAAGTTACAACTTCTTCCATCTCTTGTAGAGTTACGTAAAACCCAGCATTGATGACGCTCATTTCGTTGTTATTTGTACAGACAACATTATCATTATAATTATGAGTATTATTATTATTATTATTACCTTAGGTGTGTGTGGAATCAGTGTGTTAACCCGTGACATTGTTTTGGCTGTGGTAATGTGCGTATTTGTAATTGTGGCTAGGTTTGGGAAGGAAATGACCGTGGCCTTCACTTAGCTACCATCCGGGCATTTGCCTGGCTTTGAAGTAGGAAACCACGCCATTCGACCTCCAGGAGAGCTAGGTAGGAATCTAACCTATCTCTTCAAAAATATCCTCACGAAGCTTTGTGTAGTGTTTGGGGCCGATGACCTCGTAGTTTCTCCCCTTTGAACCTCAATAAAGAACTAACTAACCATCTAACTGACTAAGCTTAGTGTACACTTTCTAGCACTGAGGCTAGAAATATCTTTGTTGGAAGAGATAGGGATCAAACCCAGGTCCTTTCATAGAGGAGTAGCATTGCACACTCAGTTCACCGAAGGTGACTTAGTGTAATTTTATTTCTGAAATATTTCCGGTTTTCACAAATCGTAAAAGACACACGTCCACTTCCAAACTGAGCTTACACAACTGTATTGAATTCTTGTTGTGCATAATTTTCTTTCTCTCAACTATTGTGGACATTTTGTGTTACGTAACAGTCTGCAATATAATAAACAGATTGTATCGAACTAAAAATCTGACACACTTGAGTGATGAATTACAATAGGAGTGGTAAAAAATTATTTGTTTCGTTTTTTCTCTTCTTTTTCTTAGTCAGATTACCCTCCTGGTAGGCTTCTCCCACGGACTCATGGGGGATCCAACCTTATCGCCTCTACGGGCAGTGTCCTGGACCTTGACATCCAGTTGGGAGATACAACTGGGGTGAGAAGCTGGACTAGCGCCTCGCCCAGGCGGCCTCACCTACAAAGCGAATAGGGTGTCTCATGCGGGTCGGGACGGGATGTGAAGAATGGCACGGATATACATGGAAGAGGGAAGGAGGCGCCCGTGGCCTGACGGTAGATACCATTCCGGCATTAGCTCGAAGACGAAGTGGGAAACCACGGAAACCTCTTCGAGGATTGCTGAGGTTGGAATCAAATACTATCTACTCATTTGGACCAACCGAGTCTGAGTAGACCCCGTTCCTATCATGCTGCTTTGCAAATTTCGTGGCAGACCCAGGAATCGGACTTCGGGCCTCCGGGTTGGCAGCTAAGCACGCTGGCCACTACACAACGGAAACGACCCAAAATAAAATTATAATATTATTTTTTGTGGAGTGAGAATATCATTGTGCTATCAAATTATAATATTTTACACGAATAGGATGAATAATAATGGTTTTCGACTTAGAGATTAGACAGCACAAAGTAGGATGGATACAATAAAATCATTTAAAAAGAAATAAAATTTTGGTCAATAGGGCGTCTTGAACCAGGCACCCATCTGTTACGAAGCAACAGCCTTACCCCTCGTACACTTCTCCAGTATATCGCAAGGCTCACAGGTAGCCTACGTAACTTAATCCCAATTGCTGAAGGTCGAATGATTTCAGTTCAATCATTAAGACCGGCAGGAATGCATTCATCAGTGCCTGGCATGTTTTCAACTTACAGTTACGCATCTTAATGACAGATTTGCATTAATAATGCCCATCAACAGCAGATATTACCCTCAATTGACAACCTTCCACCATCTTTGATGCCTTAGAGCTAGCCCTGCTGAGCCAATCAAACAGGCGGTACACATGCGAGAAACGTTACTCAAGCCTGTACCGAAACTGCGGCTACATCCAACCTTAACGTTACAGCTTGTACCGTTTCTTCTCTGACGGTCGATGCTGGCGGTACAAAGTTACAACCTCTACCATCTCTTGTAGCGTTACGTAAAACCCAGCATTGATTACGCTCATTTCGTTGTTATTTGTACAGACAACATTATCATAATAATAATAATTATTATTATTATTTTTTTAATTTATTTTTTTTAATTTTTTTTATTTAGTCAATTTACCCTCTAGGTTGGTGGTTCCCACGGACTCAGTGAGGGAACTCACCACTACCGCCTCTATGGGCAGTGTCCTGGAGCTTGGAACATCTGGTCGGGAGGGATACAGCTGGGGAAGTGTGATCAGCACTTCGCCCAGGCGGCCTCACCTGCAAAGCGAACAGGGGCCTCATGAGGGATGGGAAGGGATGGAAGATTGGGATGGATAGGCTAGGAAGAGGGAAGAAGGCGGCCGTGGCCTGACAGTAGGTACCATCCCAGCATTTGCCCGAAGACGAAGTGGGGAAACCACGGAAAACCACGTCGAGGATGGCTGAGGTGGGAATCGAAACCCCTCTACTCATTTGGACAACCCGAGGCTGAGTAAACCCCGTTCTAGTCCTCACACCACTTTCCAAATTTCGTGGCAGACCCGGGAATCGAACCCAGGACCTCCGGGGCGGCAGCTAACCATGCTGACCGCTACGCTACGGAGGCGACATTCATATTTATATTATTAAAAATATTTATTATTATTAGTATTCTCATCTTATATGTGTGTGAGGAATCTCTCTGGTAACCCATACCATTGTGTTGCCTGTGGTAATGTGTGTATTTGTAATTGAAGCTAGGATTTGGTAGGAAATGACCGTCACCTTCAGTTAGGAACAATCCGGGCATTTGCCTGGCGTAGAAGTAGGAAACCACGCCATACCACCTACAGGATAGCTACGGGTGGAATCTAACCTACCTCTTCTCAATTATCCTCACGAGGCCTAGTGTACCCTTCCTAGCACTCAGGCTAGAAATGTATTTCCTAGAAGAGATGGGAATCGAACCCAGGACTATTAAAACACAAGTCTGATTACACACTCTGTTGACGGACGGCGGCTTAGTGAAATTTTATTTCTTAAATCTTTGTGATTAATCAAATCGTAAAATAGCACACTTTACTTCATAACTCTGCTCCGCCATATTTGATTCCTTGCAGCCGGGCCGCGTGCTGTACCGATTGAAACATGCGGTACAGCTTCGATTAACGTTACTCATGGCCGTACCGGAACTGCTACGAGATCCAAACGTAACGTTACAGCTTGTACCATATCTACTCTGTCTTCCTATGCTCGCGGTACAACACATGCGGAATAGCTGTAACGTTACTAATGCCTGATCCAGAACTGACGTTATATGAAATGTAACGTTACAGTCTGTACCGTCTCTACTGTACCGATCAACGCCTACGGTACAACTGTTACCTTACTGCTGTAACGTTACACTTGAATATAACGTTAGTTGCGGTACAGGCAATAGTAACGTTACCAAGCCACATCAGTTCCACGTTACGTAACGTGTAACGTAAAAGTCAGCGTTAATAACGTTCATTTCGTTAAGTTACGGGTCCCTGCTTTTTATATCCTCTTTGCTTTGTCCATCGCTGGTTATTTTGCTTTCTAAGTAACAGAAGTCTCCTACTTCCTTCAGATTTTCAGCTGCCAATTTGATGTCCATAGAGGATCTGATTTATTTCGGCTGCATTTCAGTATTTTTGTTTTACATTTATTAATTTTCATCATGAATTCTTTTCTCAAGACGGAGTTCATACCATTCAAAAACTCATTCAAATCCTCAGGCGTGTCGGCCAAGATGACTATGTCATCGGCAAATCTCAGAGTTGAAATTATTTCTCCTTGAATCTTCACTCCCACTTTAAATTTTTCTCCAATTTTCTTCATTGCTTGTTCAATGTAAAGATTGAAAAGTATGGGTGATAAGTTGCAGCCTTGCCTTACACCTTTCTGAATACCAGCTTCTCTCTCATGTCCTTCAGCTCGAATGACTGCTGTCTGGTTTCTGTATAGGTTGTATATCACCCTCCTATCCCTGAAATGTATTCCAATCAATTTCAAAATGTCAAACAATTTTGTCCAATCAACGTTATCAAAAGCCTTTTCTAAGTCTACAAATGCCATGAACGTTCTCTTATCTTTCCTTATTCTACCTTCCAAAATCAGCCTAAGACTTATTACATCTTCCCTTGTTCCTACATTTCAACTGAAACCAAACTGGTCTTCACACAACTCTGTTTCTATCTGGCTTTCTATCCTCTTGTAAATTATTCTAGACAGGATCTTTGAAGCATGAGTAATCAAGCAGATTGTACGGTAATCTTCACATCTGTCAGCTGCCACTTTCTTTGGTATAGGGATGATTACATTCTTCTTGAAATCAGGAGGTATGTCACCTGTCTCATAAATCCTACACACCAAGTGAAATAACCTGATCAGACCTTCATCTCCTATGCAGCGTAGCAACTCAATCGGTATATCATCTATGCATGGTGCTTTGTTCCTGCTTAAGTCCTCCAATGCTCTGTCAAATTCTGATCTTAATATTAAATCTCCTTTTGCATCCTCATCAATTTCCTCCTCCCTTTCCATTACATGATTCTCAATCTCCTTTCCCTTATACAAACTCTCTATGTAAGCTTTCCATCTCTCAACCTTTTCTTCTGTATCTGTTAGAGGCTTTCCATTTGTGTCCTTAATAATACAGCACTTAATCTTCTTTTCCCCAAAAGTACTGTATTCTTAATCCTTCGATAAGCTGTGTCTACTTTTCCTAATTTCAGACAATTTTCTATACCTGCACATTTCTCTTTCAACCATTCTTCTTTCGCTTCCTTGCACTTCTTGTTAACTTCATTTCTCAGACGTCTGTATTCTGTTTTCCCCTTTTTATCTCTTACATTCGTGTGTTTCCGCCTTTCATCCATCAATTCTAGTACATCCTGAGTGATCCACGGTTTTCTACCTATTCGTTCTTTCCTACCAATGTTTTCTTCTACGGATTTTGTTATTTCATTCTTCAAAAGTGCCCATTCGTCTGAAATTGAAGTTTGTTTAGGGATTTTCAATAGTCCTTCCTCTACCCTCTTCTTGAATCTTTCGTTTACATCCTTCACTTTCAGTCTGTCTATTGCCCACCTTTTTGTCTTTTGACTTTTCTTCAGTTTCTTCAGCTTTAATCTGCATTTCATAACAACCAGATTGTGGTCAGAGTTTATGTCAGCACCCGTATATGTTTTACAATCCAAAATCTGGATTCGAAACCTCTGCTTGAGCATAATGAAGTCGATTTGGTAACGCCCTGTATCTCCTGGTCTCATCCATGTGTATATTCTACTATTGTGGTTATTGAATATGGTGTTAGCTATCACCAACTCATGCTCGGTGGAGAAATCCATCAGCCTGCTTCCTAGATCATTCCTTTCACCTAATCCTAAAATTCCTACTATCTTCCCTTCTCTCCCATTTCCTACCACAGAATTCCAATCTCCCATTACTATAACATTTTCATCACCCTTGATATACCTCAGAATTGCATCTATTTCTTCGTAGACCTTTTCAACATCCTCATCATCAGCTTGACTGGTAGGCATATAGACTCGTACCACTATGGTGCACGTGGGTATTGTATTGATTTTTGCTACAATAATCCGTTCACTATATTGCTCATAATATTCCACCCGCCGTCCAAGTTTCCTACTCAATATGAGACCAACCCCTGCTTGACCATTGTTTGATTTAGTGCTAATGAGCCTATAGTCTCCTGACCAAAAGTCCTGTTCTTCCTGCCAGTGCATTTCACTAATCCCAACCAAATCCAACCTCAACCTATCCATTCCCTTTCTAAGTTTTCTAACCTTCCACATCCTAGCAGACTTCTAACATTCCACGCTCCGATCCGTAGAATATCAGATTTCCTCTTTGTCACTTCTGTGATGTTAATCCCCTCTTGAGTAGTAATGTTAAAAACGTAAAAAAGTATAATTATGTTATATCAAAGTTATTTATTTGACAGGTATTTCGGTTGTGTTGTGATGTTTTTTTTTTTGGAACGGGCAATGAATTCTTGATTGAAATTAATGAAGTCCTTTATTATTCGGTTTGGAAGAGCTGTTCCAGAGAATTCCGTGTTACTTTAATCTTATATTTCACATTCCTTTGATTTGTTTTTGTCTCTGAATCCCGGCCGGTGTGCACTCCTTTATATACAGCCGTTCTCTCGCTTTACACACAACCTTAATTAGATCTGGCGGGTGGGCTCATCTCAGATTCCTTAAAGTATACCGCATTTCATAACGGGCATAATGAGAATTCTTTTCTATATTTGTTTTAATGCTGACTTTGAATTCTACACCTCTGTCTGAAAAGTTCGGTGAATAGGTCTATATTACGAACGGATTGTTGGCTTACCTGCAACAGCCGTTACGATCCTTCGAAGTAATCCCCGCGGATGGTTATGCACTTCTTAGAACGACTGTACAAGTCCTTGTATAGTCTTCCTGAGGGATAACCTTCAGTTGGGTCGTCACATTACGTAGGATGTCCAAAATGTCCGAAAATCTCCGGTCCTTCAGGGCTTTTCGACGACCCTGGACCTTGATACTCCATACTTTGACGCTTGCTTGCACCACGTCTCGTCACCCGTGATGGTGGTTTTTAGGACCATTCCATTCCACGGAACATTCACCCTTCTCACTGCCACCCGTCTATCAGGTGTGCAAGGCAGGTTGCATAAATTCGCACTTTTCTCTTACTTTCAATTTAGAGTTTTGACGAACCTAACTGAAGGCTATTTCTAAAGAAGAATATGCCAGGAGTTTCCAGGACTTATTCAGTCGTTCTCATAAGTGAATAACCATCCACGGGGATTACAGTAACGGCTGTTTCAGGTAAGCCAACAATCCGTTCGTAATATAGCCCATTCACCGAACTTTTCAGACAGAGGGTGTACCCAGATATCCTCTCACTTTATATCTGTGAAATTGTGAAACAGACTAGAGATGCAGGTTACGTTAGTGAAAAGTACACCATATGTAGCGCTCAAGAAACTAACCTTAAAATTGAGTCTTGGTGGCACGCGGTTATCCTAACTATGGCTGTGGATTATAGGGAGTTCGTGGCCAGCGAGATAACACTTCAGCCATATTACTTTTGGGATCCGGAAATGGAGTGCTACTTCTATATATAAGTTTTATTGCAGCCAAACGGCCAAGGAAAAGGAGTTACAGTTGAAATAGAACAATAGAACATATGTGAACATCTCCACTAACAAGGGGAGGATACGATGCGTGAGTCACCGATTCAAACCATCTTTAGTACTCGTGTAGGACCAGGCGTATACCAGGTGCAAGTAGTTAGGTGCGCTTCTCAGCCGTTTCCGAGAAATTAATTAATTGCAGTGCAGCGTCTATGTGCGTTGAACACTAGCAAGAATCCAACCAGCGTGTGGTAAGAGCCCTGCTTCGTAAGCGCGGGATCGAATTGCACCGGTGAGCCGTTGTGTTCTCTTTTCTTTTCTGTAACCATTGGCAATTTCCAACCAATACGCATAGCATGAGTCACTGCTTGCCGGGTACTTGGTGGTCTGATGGTTCACAGACGTGCAATGAACGGAAGAGCCTGGGCCTTATCAATGCATACCGGTACACATATTCTAATAGAATACACCTGACCGTGTATAATACCAATGTATTTGCAATGCCAATACTGCACATTATGTAATGTGACAAACGTTGACCACAATACGATGATTTCAGAATCCCTTTTCCCGCTCACGTAACACGTTATTACAATTGACTGCAAAATAAACAATGTTCACGACATCTACATTTGTAGGAATTGCAAATGTTTACAACATCAACAACAACAACAACAACAACATGACAAAACACACTGCAAAAGCTCACCGGTGGAATTCGATCCAGTGATCCCACGCTTACGAAGCAAGGCTTTTACCGCTGCACCACGCGCTTGTTGGCTTCTTGCTAGCGTACAATGCACATAGACGCTGCACTGCAATTGCAATTAATTTCTCGGAAACGGCTGGGAAGCGCACCTTACTACTCGCACCTGATATACGCCTGGTCATGCCAGACACGTGTACTAAGGATGGTTCAAATCGGAGACCCATGGATCGTATCCTCCCCTTGTAAGTACATCTGCACTGTCACTCTAAACAGAGTTATTACATTAAATGCGCATGTGCATACATAATGACTTATATTCTATGTAAAATGTTTGATACATTTAGATCTAGTCTTTGCTATAGTCGATGATTGATTTAATCCTCTTAAGCCATTTTTTTGGTGGTATTTTCCACAATATTCCTTGCATAGTACGCATACACATGCATTGTTTGGTTCTAAATCTTGTGGTGATAGCCGTGCACTGAAAGTCAGGTTAGCACCGATCGCAGTCCTTGGTTCGCTTTTGACCATTTCCTGTCGATCATGGCGTCGGTAGCGTAAACGTCATCGGGTGTTTCTTTTGTTTTTTGTTTCGTTAACTCCATTAACTGAGATACTTGCTTGGTGTGTGGTAGGAGTAGCTTGAGTTTCAGCTCCTCTATGTAGAACGGTTCCCTTGCCAGTTCATATACCAGTCTGGACTTGGTCGTTCTCGCTACTCCAAGAGCTCACTTCAAATATCTAGATTTGATTTTCTCAAGGTTGGTAAGGTCTGTTTGGGTTAGTCTTTCCCATATTAGTTCAATACCGTATGCTATAACTCGAGATATTTTGGCATGAAATAGGGTAATGGCGGTCTGTAGTGAGAGTTTGGTGATCTTTTTGATTTCATACATTCCTCTGATGGCGGCAGCTGCTATTTCTTGTATATGGAGTTCTAATTTTCATATCAACTAGCGACTGAATTGTCCTCACAATTCTGAACACACCCCGTTCCATCCCTCGCGTCAGATCCTAAATCTCGGGTCGGGTGATGATGGTGGTAGTGGTAGTGGCTGTTGTTTTATGGGGCATAAGATCTAGGTTGTCTGCTCCTTTAAAATCTCTGACGGAACAAGGAATCGAATCTGGGACCTCCTAGGTAAGAGGACAGTGTGCTAGCCCTACACTGCAGGGTGGCTAACATGCTCCACAATAATGGAAATTCATTGTTGCCATTCAAACATTGTTTACAGATAGAAACAATAGCCTATGCCCAGCAATGTGACAGCCGACAGTTGCTATGTCGCGATACTGCTCGATAATGCTTCAAATAATGTGACTGTCGACTATTGCTAGGCCGTGCTTACTAACGCTTCAAACAATGTGATAGTCGACAGTTGCTAGGCTGTGCTTACTAACGCTTCAAACAATGTGATAGTCGACAGTTGCTAGGCCGTGCTTACTAACGCTTCAAACAATGTGATAGTCGACAGTTGCTAGGCTGTGCTTGCTAACGCTTCAAACAATGTGATAGTCGACAGTTGCTAGGCTGTGCTTGCTAACGCTTCAAACAATGTGATAGTCGACAGTTGCTAGGCTGTGCTTGCTAACGCTTCAAACAATGTGATAGTCGACAGTTGCTAGGCCGTGCTTACTAACGCTTCAAACAATGTGATAGTCGACAGTTGCTAGGCTGTGCTTGCTAACGCTTCAAACAATGTGATAGTCGACAGTTGCTAGGCCAAGCTTACTAACGCTTCAAACAATGTGATAGTCGACAGTTGCTAGGCTGTGCTTGCTAACGCTTCAAACAATGCGATAGTCGACAGTTGCTAGGCTGTGCTTGCTAACGCTTCAAACAATGTGATAGTCGACAGTTGCTAGGCTGTGCTTGCTAACGCTTCAAACAATGTGATAGTCGACAGTTGCTAGGCCGTGCTTACTAACGCTTCAAACAATGTGATAGTCGACAGTTGCTAGGCTGTGCTTGCTAACGCTTCACACAATGCGATAGTCGACAGTTGCTAGGCTGTGCTTGCTAACGCTTCAAACAATGTGATAGTCGACAGTTGCTAGGCTGTGCTTGCTAACGCTTCAAACAATGCGATAGTCGACAGTTGCTAGGCCGTGCTTACTAACGCTTCAAACAATGTGATAGTCGACAGTTGCTAGGCTGTGCTTGCTAACGCTTCAAACAATGTGATAGTCGACAGTTGCTAGGCCGTGCTTGCTAACGCTTCAAACAATGTGATAGTCGACAGTTGCTAGGCCGTGCTTGCTAACGCTTCAAACAATGCGATAGTCGACAGTTGCTAGGCCGTGCTTACTAACGCTTCAAACAATGCGACAGTCGTCAGTTTCTAGTTGGTGATACTACTTAGGCTAACAACGCTTCAAACAATGCGACAGTCGTCAGTTTCTAGTTCGTGATACTACTTAGGCTAACAACGCTTCAAACAATGCGACAGTCGTCAGTTTCTAGTTCGTGATACTGTTTAGGCTAACAACGCTTCAAACAATGCGACAGTCGTCAGTTTCTAGTTCGTGATACTGCTTAGGCTAACAACGCTTCAAACAATGCGACAGTCATCAGTTTCTAGTTCGTGATACTACTTAGGCTAACAATGCTTCAAACAATGCGACAGTCGTCAGTTTCTAGTTCGTGATACTACTTAGGCTAACAACGCTTCAAACAATGTGATAGTCGACAGTTTCTAGTTCGTGATACTACTTAGGCTAACAACGCTTCAAACAATGCGACAGTCGTCAGTTTCTAGTTCGTGACACTGTTTAGACTAACAACGCTTCAAACAATGCGACAGTCGTCAGTTTCTAGTTCGTGATACTACTTAGGCTAACAACGCTTCAAACAATGCGACAGTCGTCAGTTTCTAGTTCGTGATACTACTTAGGCTAACAACGCTTCAAACAATGCGACAGTCGTCAGTTTCTAGTTCGTGATACTGCTTAGGCTAACAACGCTTCAAACAATGCGACAGTCGTCAGTTTCTAGTTCGTGATACTACTTAGGCTAACAACGCTTCAAACAATGCGACAGTCGTCAGTTTCTAGTTCGTGATACTACTTAGGCTAACAACGCTTCAAACAATGTGATAGTCGACAGTTTCTAGTTCGTGATACTACTTAGGCTAACAACGCTTCAAACAATGCGACAGTCGTCAGTTTCTAGTTCGTGATACTACTTAGGCTAACAACGCATCAAACAATGCGACAGTCGTCAGTTTCTAGTTCGTGATACTACTTAGGCTAACAACGCTTCAAACAATGTGATAGTCGACAGTTTCTAGTTCGTGATACTACTTAGGCTAACAACGCTTCAAACAATGCGACAGTCGTCAGTTTCTAGTTCGTGATACTACTTAGGCTAACAACGCTTCAAACAATGTGATAGTCGGCAGTTGCTAGGCCGTGATTACTAACGCTTCAAACAATGCGACAGACGACAGTTTCTAGTTCGTGATACTACTTAGGCTAACAACGCTTCAAACAATGTGATAGTCGACAGTTGCTAGGCCGTGATTACTAACGCTTCAAACAATGCGACAGACGACGGTTTTTAGGTCGCGATACTGCTTAGGCTAGTAACGCTTCAAACAATGCGACAGGCGCAGGGATGTACAGTACTGTATGACATACCCAGTAGAAATGGTGTCCCGGATATGAGAACTATTATTATTTTTGATATATTGTCTTTCATGGACAGTGAATTAAAACTCAGCAATCTTTCTAGGTTTGTGCCGTGTCTTGTGTGGGGTTTCGCCTTGGACACCATACTGACTCATCAGTGGGCTAATGGTGTCCGCGCCCGGACCCCCACAGGAGTAGCAAACTGTGCGCTACCCCCTTTTTATCAAGCATACCTGCGCCTTTTCACTGCGAGAACGAAAAGCTCAAGCAGCCTTTCACCTCCCTATGAAGGCTTCCTAAAATATCGTATATTGGCTTTCACGGCCAGTGAATTAAATCTCAGCAATCTTTCTAGGTATATGCCGTGCCTTCAGTGGGGGTTCGCCTAGGACACCAAGCTGGCTCAACAGCGGTCTCTTGGCCTTCATAGGGAGGTGAGGACTGCTTGAGCTTTTAGCTCTCGCAGTGAAGAGGCGCAGGTGCGCTTCATAAAAAGGGAGGTAGCGTGCAGTTCGCTACTTCTGCAGGGGAATGGGCGTGGACACCAAGAGTCCACTGATGAGCTAGCTTGGTGTGCTAGGCGGTACCCCACACAAGACACGGTACAAACCTAGAGAGATTGCTGAGTTTTAATTCACTGGCCGTGAAAGCCAATATACCATCTTATTGGAAGCCTTCATAGGGAGGTGAGAAGTGCTTGAGTTTTAGCCCTCGCAGTGGAGAGGCACAGGTGCGCTTCATAAAAAGGGAGGAAGCGTGCAGTTCACTACTCCTGTCGGGGAGTAGCGCCAAGAGCCTGCTGATGAGCCAGCTTGGTGTCCTACGCGAAACCCCACAAAAGACACGGCACAATCCTAGAAAGATTGCTGAGTTTCTATTATTATTATTATTATTATTATTATTATTATTATTATTATTATTATTATTATTATTATTATTATTTTGTATTGTTATTGTTTGTGTTATTATTGATGATGTTACAATGATGATGATGATGATGATGATAAATATTGCTGAGAAGGATGATTCGTTTATGGATGCTAATGTAGAGGTCCATTCGTTTGATGATGATAAACAGTAAGATCCCAACTTGAAAGAAAGAAAGAAAGAAAGAAACAAACAAAGAAAGACAGAAAGAAAGGAAGGGAGAAAGGAAGAAAGAAAAAAGAAAGGAAGGAAGAAAGGAAGAAAGAAAGAAAGAAAGGAAGGAAGGGAGAAAGGAAGAAAGAAAGAAAGGAAGAAAGGAAGAAAGGAAGGGAGAAAGAAAGGAAGGAAGAAAGGAAGAAAGAAAGAAAGAAAGAAAGAAAGGAAAGAAGAAAGGAAGGAAGAAAGAAAGAAAGGAAGAAAGAAAGAAAGAAAGAAAGAAAGGAAGGAAGAAGGAAGGAAGAAGGAAAGAAAGAAAGAAAGAAAGAAAGAAAGAAAGAAAGAAAAAAACAAAAGAAGGAAGACAGAAAGAAAGAAAAAAGAAAGGAAGGAAGAATGAAAGAAAGAAAGAAAGGAAGGAAGGAAGAAAGGAAGGAAGAAAGAAAGAAAGAAAGAAAGAAAGAAAGAAAGAAAAGAAGGAAGACAGAAAGGAAAAAAAGAAAGGAAGGAAGAATGGAAGAAAGAGAGAAAGAAAGGAAGGAAGAAAGAAAGAAAGAAAGGAAGGAAGACTGAAAGAAAGAAAGAAAGAAAGAAAGAAAGAAAGAAAGAAAGAATGGTAGGTAGAAAGAAAGAAAGGAAGGAAGACAGAAAGAAAATAAGAAAGAATGGTAGGTAGGTAGGAAGAAAGAAAGAAAGAAAGGTAGAAAGGAAGAAAGAAAGAAAGGAAGAAAGAATGGAAGAAAGGAAGAAAGTAAGAAAGAAAGGAAGGAAGACAGAAAGAAAAAAGAAAGAATGGAAGGAAGAAAGAAAGAAAGAAAGAAAGAAAGGAAGAAAGAGAGAAAGAAAGGAAGGCAGAAAGAAAGAAAGAAAGAAAGAAAGAAAGAAAGAAAGAAAGGAAGGCAGAAAGAAAGAAAGAAAGGAAGGAAGAAAGAAAGAAAGAAAGAAAGAAAGGAAGACAGAAAGAACGAAAGGAAGACCGAAAGAAAGAAAGGAAGGAAGAAAGAAAGAAAGAAAGAAAGAAAGAAAGAAAGATAGGAAGGCAGAAAGAAGTACAATTAATATAATTTTAACCATTTTCAACTGAAGCTTGGAGAAGGCCTACTTAGGATTGACGCCACTAGAGCCTATATCTACGTAAACAACAAAACCAAAATCTACAACAGGGTATTGCTGGTCCGAGACCGGAAATAATCAAACATCTTCAATTCAAAAGCTTTTGAAAAACATCAAAATGAATATTGTTCTACTGAGGCATTAACAGTAAGTATACAAGTCTCTAAATCGTGTGATTTGTTTTTTGGGTTCATGTCACGTGAATATTTTTAAAATCAAGAGCCTTGAGCCTTTGTATAGAACATTGCTGTAGGTTGCCTTGGACTGTTATCGTATGTTGATAAATGAATTGTCTCATTCATTGTCATTTATAAGTGAATATATGGTAGCTGCTGAGAGGATATGGATGGCACTGAGTAACGGCATTTAGAGCACAACTGGTGCCTTTGGATACTGATAGTGTCAGTGCTGTTGCAATCGTTCTGTGAGGAAAGCAATGACAATCTACCTCACTCCTCACGTTGCCTCATTGCCTTGGATTATTGTGTATTTTCTACTTTCACAAGCTACAGCGGTACTTTTTTGAAAATCCGACTAGTTTTCGGGCTGATTATCTAACAGACAGTTTGTATGGAAGTTCATGATACTGCTTGTATAAAAACCCAGATGTAGCCCAGATATGTTCCTGTTAATAGCCCATAAGGTTACATGATTTTATATCAGCAATCACAACACTATCAAGCGTCTTGTCGCTTTATTATTATTATTATTATTATTATTATTTTTTTTTTTTTTTTTTTTTTTTTTGCGTATGGCTTGTAGTGCCAGGAGTGTCCAAGGACATGTTCGGCTCGCCAGTTTTTGTAGCTGCTTCGAGACGGACACCCAATGGGTGAGCTACAAGTACCGCTGGGGAGGAAAGTTGGAATATAAGGACGAGGAGTTGGAAGGTAGCGGCTGTGGCCTATAGTTAGGGACCATCCCCAGCACTTGCCTGGAAGGAAGATGGGAAACCACAGAAGACCATCTTCAAGGTTGCCGGCGGGGGGATTCGAACCTCCTTGCCTCCCGGATGTGAGCGACTGTCAGCAGTCATGCTGTAACGACAACGGCTAACTCACCCGGTGTCTTGTCGCTATTATTATTGCATTGGATAACATGACCGTAAAAGAAACATGGGTGATTAACATTTTGAGAACTTGTTCAAAAGCCACTGACTATTAAAGTTACGTCAATGTAATAATACTAGAAAATTAAGACTAAATATATACAGTATTAAGAAATGCCTTTATGAACTTTCCTTTGTCAACTACACCCAGTTAAAACTTTGAATTATAACCACGGTATTTTATTTTCCCTACAAAGTTTTTTATGGGACATACATCATAAGCTTTTGCTTGAAGAAGTAATTCAAAACCTTAAATATATGGCAAGCCATGCAAGTTATACTGCTATTTGTTCGGGTGTTTAGTCAGTGAAGTCCATAATAAAGGAAATATACTACGCTGCATATTGTATCAGGGAGTTGTAAAACTTGAAACCTATTTGCCTCTCTCTCTCTCTCCTAGTTTAAGAACTCTAATTTCCGTTCCTAGTTATCTTCGTTGGAACATGTGCACGGTTCTGATCTCGATACCATGACGGACTTGATTTAATGATGTGCTGTCACGAGCTGGAAGAGAATTTACACTGCTACCAGTACCCTTTGTCTCCCATCTCTTTTATACGAGGACACAATTTGAATCACAGCATACTGGAGACTAGAGATATGCAAAGTGAGGCTTATAGCCGCTCTTCGCTTGGCAGGTCAGTGAACAACCGTATGCTCGAACAGTAACTATCCCTTATGCTTGGCGGGTTAGATAGAACATCAGGCGCACATCATCCATCATTGGCAGTTTGAACTTTCTATCAACAAAGGCAGGTTAGTGAACAACCGCATGTTCGAACAGTAACTGACAATCCTTTTTAATACTGCTATTAATTGCCATTTATGTTCCTTTCACCGGATGCGTTAGCCGTGGTCGTTACGGCGAGGATGCAGGCAGTCGCTCACATCCGGGAGGCGAGAAGGTTCGAATCCCCCTGCCGGAAACCATTAAGATGGTATTTTGTGGTTTCCCTTCTTCCTTCCAGGCAAATGTCGGGGTTGGTCCCTAACTATAGGCCACAGCCGCTACCTTCCAATTCCTCGTTCTTACAATCACACTTTCCTCCCAGGCAAAACTCCACGTGCGACGGTATTTGTAGCTAACCCCATGTGTATCGGCATAGAAGCAGCCACAACTCTGGTGAGCCGAACATGTCTTCGGACACTCCCGGCACTAAAAGCCATACGCTGAAAAAAACCCTATCAGGACGGGTCTAGGAAGGGGTTTTGGAAGGAAATCAGTCGTGGACCTATTTAAAAGGAACTGCCCCGGCATGTGCCCGGCGGTGAATATGGTAAACAACGAAAACCATTTTTAGGATGATCAAGGTTGGATTCGAATCCACGCTTTCCCGATGCCAGCGAGGCACGAGGTAGCGCGTTAATGTTCTCGGCCACCGAGGTCGGTGGTTGCTCTGCGGGTGAGACAGAACATGAGGCGCACTTCAGCCACCATAAATAGTTCGAACTTTGTCAGTGAACAACCGTATGTTAGAACAGTAACAGATCATTCCTTATATCATTTCCTTATTGGCCATTTATCTTGTAAGATGGGCCAGGGAAGGGATTTAGGGATTTTAGACCGTGGGCCGCCATTTCATGAAGTGCCTAGGATTTTCTTGAAATGATAAATTTCACTATCTTCCTTCGACAGAAATAATATACAGTGTGAATAGGCTACCTTGAGGACTATTGTGATTAACCTTTTCTACCCTAGAGCAATATATACCACAAAGGACTTGAATAACTCAAACATTCGTTCAGCATATAATTCACGCAGCTTGCAAGAAGCAAACGCTTTGCAGCTTACATAGCACGGTAATTAATCATTTTCATTGTTTCTCGACCGCTGCAGCAGGACACAAGTAGACACAATACGAGCGCAACACAATTGTCCTTGACTCACCCAGACTGTACAGACAACTTGGAATAATGTGGCGGGGGTGGTGATTGTTGTTATAAGGGGTGGAACATCGTTGTCATCAGCCCTTACGAAGTGATGTTAATAAAGGGATGACAGCTGTCATACAAACTAGAAAATGGATCAACAACAGGAAATAATAATAATTTTGGTGAAATTATTGAACCAGCAGGGTTAAATGATTGGTTGTTTGGTTGGTTCCTCAGTTTAGGGGCTATGCAACGTGGTCATGTAGCCCCCGTACTTTGGGTGTATGTAGAATCTGTGATAACCAGTGTTAATTTCGATGGCTGTATTAGTGTGTGCTATCAGTAATTCAGGTAAGGGCTGCAGAAATTCAATTTTCAAGTAGTTCCCACTTTTGCTACCAAATGCTACCGTCAACGACAACTAGTTGTGAACTTGGTTATTAGATGCCACCACAGTCGGCTCCTGGCGACGACCGTTGGAACTTAAGAGCATTATACAAATCTAACTTATAATTTAACTTCACACAAGTGTAATTATTGTAAGGTTCTTTTTCATGCCATAAATCTATGACATGGGACCACCGGCTTTACTTCCCCTCTGAAGGAAGGCATACTGAGGAATTTGAAACGCTTTTAGAAATCCGACGACTTTGGCCGGGTTTGAACCCGCGATCTTGGGTATAGAAGCTCAGCACGCTACCGACTACGCCACTGGAGCTGCCCAAGCAAACAGAGAAAGAACTACAAAGAGCATACTTGGAACATATACAATAAAAGAACTATATCAACAAGGGCAATATTAAGACACTATAACACAGTCGTTAAAACAGAAGCTCTATATGCATCTGAAACTATTATAACTGGTTGCAATTCTATATATACAAAACTCAATGTTGGTTTGTCTGTTTGTTTGTCTGTTATTTATACAAATCTACACCGTTTCACCGATCTGAACCAAAATTTGTATACTTACCCTTTGGAACCCAGCGGGTAACAATATCTACTTTAAATTCCGGACAGACCACTCCATTCAGGCCCCTTGGCAACATAACTGAAAAATCACCAAAAATACTCAACTGGGACAAAATATCAAAGTTGTCGCATAAGGACCGGACATAGCTCATTTTACGGCCATCGATGCGAGAACCACATTTTAGGGCCCTAAAACCAACAGTTTCAAAGATATTCGCAGAAAACTATCTTCGCTCTAATAAACTGATGAACTAATGGCAAGTCCGTTTCCATGGCAACACTACTTCAAGGTATGACATCCGATATTCTATTTATTCCTGTAAGAGGCAATTCCAATCCATTTATTATCTTTTTCAAGATATATATAAACACAATAAGAACAGGGTAGCGCGCCTGCCTCTCATCCGGAGGCCCCGGGTCGATTCCCGGCTCCATCAGAGATTTTAGACACTGACGGGAGGGCTGCAACGGAGTGCAGTCAGATCGCGAGGACAAATGAGTAGCTGTCTGATAGTGAGGCAGCGCCCCGGTCACGAAGAACAAGATTAACGGCCGAGTGGACACGATGCACTGACCACGCGTCACCACAGTATCTGCAGGCCAAATGGCTGGGAAGCAGTCGCATGATAGGCCTAAGCCATTCATGGGCTGTACTGCCAGGGATAAAAAACAAGATGTTCAGCAAAGAACATATAGCTTACTTTCTCCTAAATGTATGGGTATATTTATGACTCTTTGTCCTCATCCGTAACACAATCACCTCTACCACAATGTATTGTTTGTTTTCTTTTATATTGATAATTAGCCAGTAAGTCTCAAAATCAATATTATATACTTTATGATGATTGAATAACAAAACTACTAACTTATTGTAATGCATTCACGTCCGTTAATCTCTATATTAAGCCAGCCTGCAAAGCTAAGAATCTTTCGTTTTGGGTATCTTCCCCTTTAAAAATCCGCGCCGATCACAGTAGGTTGGTGCTGCGACCTATCAGTGAATTAATCTATATCTTGTACGCCTATGCACTGACATCGTAATGTACTACGATGGCAGTGGCCTATGGGTGTTGAATGAGTAGGCAGTTTAAAGTAGCCAAGAGGGAGGCGATCCAGCTGGCAGTGTTTAAAGGTAATCGGACCGCGATCGTGGCTAATAGTTGAACTTCCAGTATTTCAAAATTGCCATACTTCAGGGGGCCAGGTATTTACACAGCGGTATGTTAGGAACAATATTACCCACATAACCCACAAGAGGACAGCACCCTACAGAGGCATTAAGAAGGCTGTGGTTAATGACAACGTGTATCTAGTTCTTCTATTCTCCTTTTCCTAATGTCTTCGGTTTATGTGCGATGCTGGGGCTGTGATTTTATTAATAAACGAGTGTATACATTAGCCTCTCCTTTGAGCTAAATGACATCTTATTCAGTATCTGCGGAAAGAGCTCGTGCACATCATTTGTAAAAGGATTCAAGAAAAAAAGTTAATTGTAGCAGTATTCGATCCCCAGTCAACTGCGTGACAGACTAACACGCTAGCCCAGAGCTAACCCTATCCTTTACATCATGGTGTTCTTAACTGACATAATAGATACAACCTGTTGGCAAATAACGACTTTAAATAAACGATTTCTTCACTGCAGTACATCTTCATTAAAGATCATTTCATACAAAGTTTATATTATTGTATCAGTCGGGTATATCACATACAACATACTAAAACTACTGAAATATAAGACAGGCACATGAGGACAGCTGCCATCTTGTCGTGTGACACAGACGGCTCAGCTCTTTTAAGCCACTCATACAGTATAATATTATAATGTTAAATTATAATAAATAACGGATCATGACCTTCAGGATAGCTTAAACCACCCTAGGCTCGATAATCGGAATTGGTGGGTATTAGGCTATTGATTAAACAGATTGCATAATTCACACGGCCGCCATCCTGAAATGGCACGGCCGATGACCTTGAATTTTGGAAGAAAGACGCGTCCTATACAAAGGTATGTTGTCACCAAATTTGGTAAAGATCGGATGATTAGTTTAGCCGTATATTGATTTTACGTTTTGAACGTTTGAGTGGCCGCCATTCTGTTTTGGTAAATATGGCGGCGATATAAAGTATGGCACTGAGGTGCCCTTTGCTAGTGCTACCTCTGTACCAAATTTCGTTCAATTCGGTTTCACCGTGTTCGAATTGATAGGGGGGGACAGTCATTCAGAGTACACACACTCACACACACACACACACACACACACAGACTCACACACACACATACACACACACACACAGACAGACACACAATTTTTCGCCCAGAGTTGATCTCATAAGTCTACTTTCATTTTTTGCAAAAATCGAAAGTAGGCTAAAAAATAGGGAAAGCGCCTTCTAATACCACCTTTAATTTTAAACACTACAGTAGCGGCTACTAAATAAAGGTAGCGATAGAGCTACGTTCAATTTCATAAACACTGGGCTCACAAATCCCGTCAAGTTAAGTACAAATATCAGTCTGGTCGTTATTTCAGTAGTAACGAAGCTCTATGGCGGCTATTGCCGTTTCCGTAACACTTAAGGCATCCCGCCGTCACATACCTCAATGTGAACCAGTCTATTTTACTGAAAAGAATGTCTACGAGCGAGTATCCACTCCGGCAAAAACCACACTCATTACCTTTTCCAAAATTTACACAAGGCATGATTTTTAAAGCACTCTTCTCTATGTTGAGGTACAGAGATATACCACGTGGAAAGATACAATAAAATGTTGGCAAATCTGATTTCAAGGAACTGCTGTTCAGAATAGACCTTCTGTTAAATCTGCAGGAGCTTTCGGTACAGGTTATGTGGCCCATGTTCGTAACATGGAATGTTTTCCTTTGACAATGCATCTACACCATGTGCGAGGGCAACGCATTTCAAAGATCTCTAAAACACAATAATCAGGACATTGGTGAAACATTTAATGTGGGAGCGAAGATTCAAGGAGAAATAATTTCATCTCTGAGATTTGCTGATGACATTGTCATCTAGGCCGAAACGCCAGAGGATTTGAATGAGTTTTTGAATGGCATGGACTCCGTCTTGAGGAAAGAATTCATGATGAAAATCAATAAATGTAAAACAAAATTATTGGAATGCAGCCAAAATAAATCAGAAACCTCTATGGACATCAAATTGGCAGGTGGGGAAGTAGGAGACTTCTGTTACTTAGGAAGCAAAATATCCAGTGATGGACGAAGCAAAGATGATATAAAAAGTAGGTTGGCTCAGGCAAGGAAAGCATTTCTACAGAAAAGGGATCTGTTGACATCGAATATAAATTTAGGTATTCGGAAGTCAATTTTGAAAGCCTTTGTCTGGAGCGTGGCACTCTCTGGAAGTGAAACTTGGACTATTGGTGCAGCAGAAAAGGGTAGAATTGAAGCGTTTGAAATGTGGTGATACAGGATAATGATGAAGATCAGATGGGTAGATAGGGTAACAAATGATGGAAGAGGAGAGATGTTTCTGGCGACTGCTAATGAAGAGAAGTGATAGGTTGGCAGGACACATATTAAGACACCCATGAATAGCAAGCTTGGTTACGGATGGGAGGGTTGAGGACAAGAAATGTAGGGATGGACCAGGGTTAAACAGATTGCCTCGGATGTAGGGTGTGGTAGCTATGTAGAGATGAAACGATTAGCTCAGGAGGGGGAGGCATGGAGAGCTGCATCAAACCAGTCAAAAAACTGAAGATTCAAACACCAACAATCAGGAATTTTAATTACTTGGGCATGTGAGGCAAAAGGGTTGTTGGAGATTTCAATCCCTGTTATGTAACACTGGAAGAGTCTGCATAATGTACATCAGCGGCCAAGGTGAGAGATATTTTACTATAGGTATATTAATAGCGACATGTTGACGTTAAAATCATCAATAAGTGTGGAAAATTACACCCAAAATAGCTTAAGGAAAAATACTTTTAATTCCCCATATTCCGAAAGATTTGCCATTCCAGTGTGTAAGAGTGCAGTTCCCTCTTCAAACAATATTCGTAATTTCTATTAACAAAGCGCAATGACACACACTTTACAGCAGCAGGTGTACATGTAGACAAAACCATTTTTTCCCAAGCGCAGCTGTATGTGGCGTGCTCGCGATTATCCGGACAACAAAATCGTTATGTCTCAGCAGAAGATGGCAAAACCAAAAACGTAATTTTCAAATGTGTTCGCATAATATAACATCGTACCCTGCAGACTTTTACAACTCTATAAAATTCCCACTTTGCTGCTCATATCAATATACTGTATGTATCAGAATTTTCAGAATTAGAATGGACCCACCTGTAGCCGCGATTGCTGTAATAAAATGGACCAATTATCAGCAATAATGCATCGTTCCCATTGTCTTGATCGCGAGCGAAGCTGCGGATACCTGCTAGTCTCGAATAAAAATGATTCGAAGGGCAAGAAAGGAAAATTCTCAGGAATATTTCAGGACCAAAGTGACATAAAAGCAATTTGGATGAAAAATAAATCACATGTAACTTGATGAATTTCATGAAGTGTCAGAAAAAATCAAAGATATCATAAAGAAACGCCGGTTACAGTTTTATGGACACCTATATAAAATGAATAATAAAAGGCTCACAAAAGAAATGTTCAACCTAGCCTCATCAATGAATAATCAAAACAACTGGCTAAAAGAAAACAATGAAGAAACCATTCAAGACAGAACAAAATTCAGAACTTTAATTCACAAATACAAGAAGCCCACCCGACAAAATACAGGATGAACAGAACAGTGTAAACGGGAACACGGCGAGAGGATGAAGAGATATTGGGAAGGGAGGAAGAAAAAGGGCTAATAAGTTCAAACGCGCTCCTTAGTTTGGCACAACGAATCAAAATAAAAATGGCGTCCATCAGAAATATAATATTGCTGCTTAACGAGCACATCTTCCGACTATCTAAGACAATCTGGAATTTCAAAAAGCCAGAAGCAACCAAATGGAGTTGGTTCCAACAGTGGGAGAAAGAACTGACACAGATTGGTATTTCAGAAACGAAAATGCACGACTGATTTGAATTTCGACAAACTGCGTCCCATTTAACAATTCCGGCGTTGAGAGTCACCATGGTGCTGAATTTTCGCCCCGAAACGGGTCTTTAAGTTACCAATAAATTCACTGACCCCTCGCATTTAAGCACCCTGACATACCAAATGACTGCGCTAGAGACAATAGAAGATTGATGGAAATAAAGGAGAGAGGAAAATTTCCCCAAACTTAGAAGAATGAGGATTGAGAATTTTTTAAGGAAGCAGAGTCACGAAAGGTAGACAAGAAAAGGGAAGTAGGAGAAAGAAAAGGGGAGAAAAATGTTTTTTTTAATCACAGATCCCTCGCGGTCATCAACATCCAAGCTTACAAGCAGCAAGCTCTTAAGGGTCTGGTGATATCCGGAGTGCGCCATACGTGGTGGGATCACACCTACACTGTCTCCTATAGGGCATTTTTTAAGTAGAGACGATATGAAAAAAGATGTGAGATATGTCCCTCCGAAAATTGAGAGTAGGAAGAAAATAAAATGCAAGGGGAAATGAAAGACACCCTAGGCCTCGGATACCCTAAAACCATCCCCCCTCTCAGGGGCTCACGATTAGTGGGACGTGGGTTGGTGGGTCCCTAGCTGAGTTCGGCATTGCTTCCACTTACCTGTGCCGTGCTTCTTTTATAATTCCTGTCGACCTGCCTTGGTCAACTCTTGACCTCTTCCGACTACAACGGTAATATATGCAAGGCCTGATGATGCTTTCACTTTCCCACCTTAATTGGCCCTTGTCTCATCTTTCCTGATCCCTTATTCTTCCAGGGGTCACACCTCTTCTTTTCATGATATCTGCTGCCTTATGCACAAGGTCCTAAAGGAGGCAGGGTGTGTGTATCCCCCATTACTTATGGTGCACCCTGGATACTGCTATACTCTCAAGGTCTAACGGCTGGTGAGTTCGGGATATGGTGACCCCGAGGGAATCTTGAGCTGGATTCGGTTTTCCCCTTCCTCTAGTACCCTGGGGCGGACCCTCTCCTCTTTCCCACTTTCTTATATGTCTTGCAAGGCTCTCCTTCCTTCCAAGTTCCTCAATCCTCATCCTACGAAGGTTGAGGGCATTTATTTTCCTCCTGTTATTTTCCTTATTTCTTTTTGTTTCTCATTTCTTATTTTAGTATGTAAGTCAATAGTTCCTTACACTTATAGTTTCCCTTCCATATTTATTTCACTATCAGCCAAACCACTAGGGGCCGATAACTTTGATGTTACGCCCCTTAAAACAAAAACTATCATCATCATCATCATCTAACCGGCCCCATGGTGTTGGGGTAGCGCACCTGCCTCCCAACCGGAAGCTCTGGGTTCGATTCCCGGCTCCACGAGAGATTTTAGAAACTGACGTGAGGGCTCGTGAGGACAATTGAGTAGCTGTCTGACAGTAAGGCAGTGCCCCGGTCACGGAGTCCAAAATTAACTGTCGACGCACTGACTTTGCGTCACCCCATAATCTGCAGGCCAAATGGCTTTTCATGAGCTGCAGATCCACAGGGTTTGGTTTGGTTATTATCATCATCTTCATCATCACCACCATCGGGATCATAAGAGAACGCGAATTCGATAAGAAATATGGAAGAAAGGAACCCAGTACAAGCAGCTTAAACCATTATAGGATAGTGGTCTATATATTAACCACCTACTATAGAAAGGGTTTGTAGGCTATTATCACAAGTGCTAATAGTTGAAACTTTTAGCCTAAATACAACAACATTTCTTGTAGATATAATATTTCTGAAAGGCAAATACTATATCTGTCTCCTTGAACTATGGTGATGGATAACATTTCAACTAGTAAATATAATCAAAAATATTAAAATTAAACAATATGTCGCCTCTTTAGCGTAGCGGTCAGCATGGTTAGCTGCTGCCCCGGAGGTCCTGGGTTCGATTCCCGGCTCTGCCACGAAATTTGAAAAGTGGTATGAGGACTGGAACGGGGTCTACTCAGCCTCGGGTGGCCCTAATGAGTAGAGGAGGTTCGATCCCCACCTCAGCCATCCTCGAAGTGGTTTTCCGTGGTTTCCCACTCCATCTTCAGGAATATGCCGGGATGGTTCCTACTGTAAGGCCACGGCCGCCTCCTTCCCCCGTCCTTGCCTATCAATCCTAATCTTCCCCTCCACCCTTCCCTCATGAGGCCCCTGTTCGCTTTACTGAGGCTGCCTGGGCAAGTTGCTGATCACACCTCACCAGTTGTATCCCCTCCGACCAGATGTTCCCAGCTCTAGGACACTGCCTGGAAAGGCGGTAGTGGTGAGTTCCCTCGCTGAGTCCGTGGGAGCCACCAACCTGGAGGGTAAAATTGACTAAATAAAATAAAACAATAAAACATAAATATACACATTAAAATAAAACACACTAAAAGAATTCAACAACAAAATTAAGGATACAGAATTTAAAAGAAGACGGGTACATTGTAGACAGAACAACGGAAACAGGAACTCAGTCAAAGGATGGAGAGATTTTGGGAAGAGAAGTGGAAGAAGGGAGATGAGTAAAAATTGTGTCATCATGAGATATTTAAGTTCAAACACTGTCCTTAAGGGCAAAAAGGATGTAATAATGATAATAATAATAATAATAATAATAATAATAATGTATGTCTACCTCTTATTAGTCCCGTTTTTCCAACGGGGTCGGGGATGAGATGCGATGGAAGTCTTTGTGGCGATGATTTTTACGGCCGGATGCCCTTCCTGACGCCAACCTCATGAGAGGAGTTAATGAGAGATGAAATGAATGATGGTGAATGAAATTGGGCAAGGTTGTGGAAGGAAGCGGCCGTGGCCTGTCAGAAGGTACCGTCCCAGCATTTGCTTGGTGTTGAAAATGGGAAACCACGGAAAACCATTTCAAGGACGGCCGACGGTGGGGCTCGAACCCACGCGTCTACCGAGTCAGCAGAGAGCTTGGCCCCATGACCTAATGCTGCGCGTTAGCCAGCGTAGCCACTACTGTCGGTAATAATAATAATAATAATAAGGCGACTAAAATTTTACGGCCACATCAGCAGACTCCCATAAACCAGACTCACCAACAAAATTCTTAGATACATACAGCGGCTCAAGATTACTACACCCTGGATGATGCAAGTCAAAATTGATCTAGTAAAAGCACAGGCCGACCCAGAAGACGTCATAGACAAAAGCGTATTTCGGCACAATGTATACAAGTGGGAAGTGTTTCAGAGAGAGCAGCACCTACAGCCCAAAGACCAAAGTGGACCGAAGAAAGGAAGAGGGCCTTTAGTGCACGAATGAAAGAGTACTGGAAAGACAGGAAGAACAAAAAGTCATGATTGCTTCGCGTGGTCTAATAGGCCTGTGACGTGTGAAATGAAATAATAATAATAAAACACTCTAAAAATTAAAATTAAATTAAGATTATAAAATTAAAAAGTAAAAAAAATGAAGATAATAAACAAAGAAAATTTTTAAAATTTATTAAAATAAAATTAATAATATTGAATAATAACTAAAATCAAAATTAAAATTATAATAATAAAAATAAAAAATTGATCTGAAATGAAAATTTTAATAAAAGCAATTGAAATATAAATTAGAAAAAAATTGTCTGCCCAACAAAGGGTTAAAGGAATGCCATGCTCATCTCGGATCCCATGGTCGCCAATCCACTAATTGTGAGTCCATATGAGGGAGGGCTTGGTATAATGTGGATGGTCTGCTGTTCCTCATTATGGATGACAGTTTTGTGTGAGTACCTGGCTTGCTGAAGTTACCTCCCTTAAATTGGCACGACACCATATTATATTGTGCTGTAATTACAATGTCTAGACAGCGTTCTGGTGGGAAGTCACGCATGCATGCACATTGTACATGAGATACCACCCTACGTGGAATAATTGAGAGGCAGCGCCCTATGTTCAAAGCAAGATCTGGGTACGATTCCTGGTCAATATATGTGAGGTTTTCGAAGTGAAGTATCACGTCATGTGGTTCGGATTCCACGTAAATAAGAGGTCCCGTGGCTCAAGATCGCGAGGTTAAAGGTCACGTTAAACTACAAGCTTTCTTTCCTTTATTCAAGCGTCTTACAATAAAAGCTATCTATGGCGAACCTTCCGAAGATGTCTGAGGCCTGTTATACAGGGTTACTATCTATGCGCGCCCAGATAAACAAGGCAAGCCAGCTGTGACGGGCGCAGATCGTGAGTGCGCGTACCCGGTTCAGCCGATGGTGGCGCGCACTTTCACCCTTTTACCAAACATGTTCAATAATGTGTACTTACAGTGCTCAAAGGCGATGCTGAAAATGTCCTCCCAGTCTTGAAACACACACCTGACAACTTCTGATGAAAGGATATCTGTCAACTCTTTTATTATTTACGGAGCCTGTTTCCTTGAATCGTTTAGCGAGCCTCCTAATTGTACTGGCATTAGGCACAGGTCTTCCTGGAAACTTGATTCGAAATTTTCGTCTCGTTTCATAACAAGATTTTCTGCTTTTCATATACGAATTATGGATATACAAACGTTCGCACAATGTGAATTGGTGTCTAGACATGACCAACAATCACAGTAATCACAATACTCACTGAACGTGCAACACTAACGTCCAGGCCTTGCAGATATGGGTCCATATGAATGACAAAACCCGTGTGAACTAACGTTATGTGTCAGCGGAGTGCGCCTACCACCGGCTGAATCGCGTACGCTCGCCCACGATCTGCGCCAGTCACAGCCAGCTTAGCTTGCCGTGTTTATCGGGACGCACATAGATAATGACTCTGTAGATTTTGGATGCCCAAGAACTTTATTTTGAGCCCCTATAATAATTATGTTAGTGGACATTGCAAGCTATTTGAGGCCATTCTCTTTACTTGTATGGAGGGCCCTTTATGTAAGATGGCGTTGGGGCCCTTGTGTGATATTAGCTCTAGGGGGCCCTAGTGATGTGGGACGGGTAAATACCCAGTGTGAAGGTAAATATAAATTGGGTATTTACCCGGGTATTTACCCAGTGGTCTTTTAAATACCCAAAATGAGGGTATTTTCAGTTTTTGAGCTTAGTACAACACTTTTTGATGTGTTGATGAAGTGTTGGACAAACAAGAACTGAAACACAGGTATTTAATGCCTTAAATTGAAATCAGGAACAACATTGATCCTTCAAAACTAAAAAAATGAAATAAAATGAAATTGAATGTCCAGGTATTTTTGGGTATTCATATGTTATGTTTTGACACTGTAACCTTGTCTTTAATTCGTTTTGTTAGGCTGTAACGGGGGTGATAAGACTCACCCTTAGCTAGCTCGTAAACTCTCGCCTCAATATTAGAATGGACATGGTTGGAAGAAATGAAAACGCAAAAATACTTATCGTGGGCTATGTATTGAAGATAGAGATATGTTCTCCTGGATTTTATGTAGAACTTTCCATGCTGAACAATTCCTACACGCATAGTACTTAGATATGTTTAACGGTTTGCCCAAAATAAACTTAAAAAGCGCTCGGACGCCAGGTTTTTTGATTATTTTTTCACTGAAATCATTACTGCTCTTGCTTCCTTTGATCATAAATAAATTATTTTCTACAGAAGTCATCCTGGAGATATCCTTTACAGAATTGTGAAACCCGCATCAAAATATATCCAGAGGTTCTCGAGATTACCCGTGACATCCAAGAATCGGAGACTTTGTTTTATACTAAGTAGAGATGATTTTACAAACTGTTCTGAAAAACCGTACATTACACCTTTTGTAGAACTTGGCCAATGCTCTGAATAAATTTCCCCCAACTTTTACCTCAATGTTGGAATAAAAAGCCTAGTTCAAATCTAATCCTGAGTTTTTAAGGTTATAACTATTGAATTTTATCTCCTGATCTAATTCCCAATTCTAATTCTGTTTTTAAGTCCCAATTCTAATTAAATTTAATTTTATTAACTATCTAATGTTGTTACATTTCTAAAAAGTTAATGTACAATAGTTTGCATAGTTTAAGTTTCAACTTCCTACGACACAGGACTTTTAATGAAAAATTTAAAATACCCGGGTATTTACCCAAATTGGGTATTTACCAGGGTATATACCCAGGGTATTTACCCCGGTTTATAAATACCTGGGTATTTTACATCACTAGGGGGGGGGGGGCATATGTGATATTTCAGATGTTCTTTCAATCGGCTTTTAAATCCTTCTTTCAAGTTAGTTAGTTCTTAGCGGGATTATGTTACTACCAAACGGCAAACGACCGTGGGGGCCCGTTACCAACCTTAACCCCAATGTATTAGGTAGAATCGTAGCCCTACCTGTGCACACACCTATGGCACTCTGTGCACTACGAATTTATTGTTTTCGTAGACTGTAATATTGAACTCTGAAAAGTGTAAAAATTATCTCGAACGGAAATGGGCAGAGAATCAAGGAAATTAGGCCTACTATCAAAAATGTATCCTGTCCCAAGGAAATTACTGTCAAACATGTATCCTGACCTTGACGGTCCTGAGGATGCTAGGAGCAGTGAAGTCGCGCTTCCTGAAACCTACCCTTGGAATATCGAGCAAGGGAAAATGATGGTGTGTAAGGGGTTTATAAACCGTTTGCTGATTGCTACCCCTGTATTCAACCAAGCCGAGTTGCTGTCCGTGCCGAGTAATATCTGCTTGTCAGCTGCCATGAGAACCAATCTCGGAACAAGTAACATGTGTGAGTGTGCTTGTCAGGTGCTATTTGCAGCGTGCAGCTGTACCTGTCACAGCCCGCATACCACATCTGATGAGCAATGCAGGCAATCAGACTATTCATTACATTCCTCGTTCTATATCCAAGCTTCATAGCTCTGTCGGACGAGAAGAAACTACTGTAATCAATATTTTAACAATAATAATAATAATAATATCGTATGGCCTCGGGTGCCTGGTGCAAGCTTTGCTATTTGACACCCAGAGGGTAGCTTGCATAAAAATATTTCTTAGCAGACATAGTAAGCTTGCCATGGTGGGTGAGTGGTTATCGTGTCGGACTACCAATCCCAAGATTACAGGTTCGCTCCTGGCCGTGGCAAGTGACTTTTGAAAGGCAACCCATTTGAATTCAGTAGGTCGTGTTCAAAATGGTAAAATTAATCTCGGGATTTTCCGCCAACACAAAAAACAAGAAGTTCCGTGACGAACTAAAGAGCCTACTTTTCAAGCCAATGATTAATCTACAGTATATGAACCTATCTAGAATAATGACGAAATTAAGTTGGTAATATCGAAATGTCTAATTAGTTCGAAATATTCCTGGTATAATGTAGCCTAATAGAGCACTACAGTTGGCAGCCCTGGTGACTGAATATATTCTTAGTTCCATCTCTTAAGGTACAGAATGCAAAATTTGGTTGAAGTCCAATGGACGTTACATGCAGTTAGACATTGGATCTATCAGCACGCGTAAAAGCATGTTGGCAACAATGTCATGCGTGTGCTGGTTAGAAATAATCGGAAATATTATGATATCTTGTTGTGCCAATTTTGGATGAAATCCATTTGTTAGTATAGAAGTTACATGTATTTTAAAATTGGACCTATCAGCAAGCTTAGAATCATGTTGGCAGCACTGACATATTAATCTAGAGTGTCAGGTGCTATACGTGTGCAAAGTATAGAGCTGTTAGCTTGCGTACTTTCTGATATATTGATATTAGGGTAAAAAATATAGAGAGCATTTATTAACAGTTGGCAGCCCTGATTGCTCTTAAGAATACTTATAGTCATATCTGTTATGGTACACATAGCACATACGAAATTTTGTTGAAAACCAACTGATACTATAGAAGTTACATGTATTTAAAAATTGGTCCCATCAGCAGGCTTATAATCATGTTGGTAGAACTGAAGTATATAAGTTACTCCAAATTAATCTAAAATGTCAGGTACTATACGTGTGCATAGTTTAAAGCTGTCGGCTAGCATACTTTCAGATTTATTGGTATTTGGATGAAGAAAATAGAGAGAGCAATTATTAACAGTTGGCAGCACTGGTGGCTCTTAAGAAAACACTCAGTCATATCTGTTTATATACACATAGCACATACAAAATTTGGTTGAAATCCAGTTAATAGTGTAGAAGTTATATGCATTTAAAAATTGGACCAATCAGAAGGCTTAAAATTATTTTGGCAACACTGTCATGAATGGCCTCCTGGAAATTAAACTGAAATAGTATTGTCTACATGTGTGCCAAGTTTGGAATAGCTCCCATGCATCCCTTCCATGATATCCAACATGGAGCTCAAATTTCGAGTGCGGTTTTTTCAGCAGTTGGCAGCACTGACATGATTTTCAAATATAAGCTTGAGATATTCCGGTATACATCTTTACTCATACTAAATTTGGTTTCGATTGCTGCAGCCGTTTAGGAGTTGATAGGGGGGGATGGACACCCACACAGCCAGACAGACAGCAGGACAGACAGACAGACAGAACGACATACAGACAGACAGACACAAATTTTTCCGGATTGATCTCATAAGTCTACTTTTTCCTCATTTTTGCAAAATGTGAAAAGTACTCTAAAAATCCTCATTTCTCTAGGCCTACTAGAAAGCGCTATAGTGTCAAGGAGCTCAGATATCTAACCTCCTTGACTTTCATACCGTTCCAAGAAAAACAAGTTAGTTAGTTATTGTATTTTTAAGGGGCGGAACTACGAGGTTGACTGCCCCTAAGGGACAACAGCATTCGACATGCAAGCTTCCTCCTTGGTGTCAAATAACAAAGCTTGCACCCGGCACCCGAGGTCATACGATATTATTATTATTATTATTAGCAGACATTGTAGGGCATAAATGAAAACAATTAGCAATTACCTCAATCGTGGCAAAACGTTGAAGGGCTAAAGGGGCCGAAAGTTTTAAATTGTGAGTCTTGGAGAGCTCTATCAAATAAAATAAACAAGTAGTTCCGTGAAGAACTATACAGCCTATTTTCATATATCCTACGTATGTTAATTGCCACTATCAACATACACAATTTCAGTTTGATTACTGTAATAGATTCGTAGATATTGAGAACCGACTAAATATTTCTGATGGTCGCCATGTTGGATTTTATATATGTAGGTCCTAGAGTTATGTACTGTTACATGCAGATTATTGTGAACGTGTAGTATTCAAACTTCAATCGCATAATTAGGACACAAGAAGTAACAAGGAGATTTTAAAATTTTTCACAGCTGCTATCTTGAGGTTAAGGAAACAATTGAAATAAATTAGATGCCAGTGGATTAACATTCGTATAAGGATTTACTGTACCAAGTTTCACTGCACGCGGATGGTTAAATTGCGAGAAACGTCCATGTGAATATTTATAATTCGCGTCGCCGCCATGTTGGATTTGTGATCACCAGGTTATTTAAAGTCCTACAGGTGAACTTAAGTTTATAGCCCCTATGAACATTAAAAAATGCAGTTTGATTGCTAAAATAGATTCGTAGATATTCAGTATCGTCTAAATATTTCGGATGGTCGCCATATTGGATTGTTAACTGCATAGGCCATAGAGTCATGTACCATTATAGGAAAATTATTGCGTAGGTTCATTATTCAAACTTTCACTTCGATCGCATGACTACATCACAAGAAATAAAAACTTAATTTTAAAATTCGCACTGCCGCCATCTTGTGGTTATGTAAACAATTGAACTAAATTAGATACCAGTGGATTACAATGTGTATAAATATTTCCTGTACCAGGTTTCAGTGAGCTTGGAACATTAAATCGCGAGAAAGGTCTATTTAAAATTTTCAAATTCGCTTGGCCGCCATGTTCGTTTTGTAGTTAACCGGTTTTTGAAGGTCTTATAGATGGATTTCCAGTAGTGCCCTTTATCTCCGTACTAAATTTTAGGGAGATACCGCTAATAGTTTCAGAGATATAGAATGCCGGTGAAATATTTCGCACATCCGCCATCTTGTGATTATGTAAACAATTGAACGAAGTTAGATGTCGGTGCATTACAATGGATATAAACATATACTGAACCAAGTTTCATTGCGTTTGGTTGGTCAAATCGCGAGAAACGTCTATTTAAAAGTCGCAAATTCGCTTGGCCGCCATGTTGGTTTTGTAGTAACCAGGTTTTCAAAAGTCACATACGTGAACTTATAGTAGTTTCCTCTATCACCATAGAAAATGTCAGGGTAATATCGGTAATAGTTTCGGAGATATTGAATGCTGGTGAAATATTTCGCACAGCCGCCATGTTGGATTGGTGAGTCGTAAAAAAAATTGTATGGCACGGTCGAGGTCGCCCGGAATAGTGCTATGAACTTTCCGAGTTTCATTGAAATCGCTCCTGCCGTTTAGATTTTTAGGGGGACACACACACACGAATCACACACACACACGCACACACACACGGACAAAAGGTGATCACATAAGCCTATTTTTTCAAAATTGAAAATAGGCTAATAAATGTAAAAACAAAGTTTCAAAATCACTTCCAGCCTAAATGCATTTCTGGGGAAAAGGCCTGAAATCACTTGTGTGTTTACTCGTTTTCATTTTTATTCAAATCCAAGCCAAATTAATTTATTTTCGTAATTCTTTCTTTAATGTGTACATTCGTTCAATACCGACAGGCAGTTTTGTTGATATTTTTGTTAAATCTTCACACCGGAAGTAGTTACAAGGGCTTAAGTAAAACTCCGTATTGACTCACACTAGCTCTCGTAGTGATACAAAAGGCAAACTGCTAATCTTATCAACCTAGAAAATTTGCGGAGTTTTAATCACTAGCCATGAAAGCCAATATACCTTCAGTAGTGCTTTTCTAGCGGTTCCAGCACCACCTCCACCTCACCCACCTCACCAGATGGCGGCGGCGCGATATCTCTCCAACGTATGGTCGGATTTTGACAAATGAGGTGTTGTTGAACTCGGGCTGACACTCCCTTTCCAAAGGACAACATATTTCAACCCCAAAATAAAACCTACCCCTACTAGGGGGTGAAATTTTATTTTTTTAGAGAATCCCGCTTTCCAAGTGCAACATGTGAGAGTGTGAATGCCAATATGGAATTTAACGTTGTTCCATACAAGAGACATGTGTGCGGTGGAAAGCCAATATGAATTAACATGCTTGTTGTTTGTTTTTACGCATGCCCACTCATAGCTTTTGTAAGAGGGCGGGCTTTTTAAATATGGCAGCTGTAGTGTAACCTAACCTAACCCAACCCACGAGTGGTGATCAAAAAGTATTTTAAGTGACGCTTGTCGATTGGCAAACCAATAATCAAAGAGGGATATGTCAGGCCTTGAGGTGATAGCCCCTTTTGATTGATCCCTGTTGATTGGTCCCTTTTGATTGATCTCTGTTGATATGTCCCTTTGGACTGGTCCCTGATGGCTAGCCCCCCCCCCCCTTTTTGACAGGGGGTCAGGGTCATTTTTGATGGATCCTTTTTGACAGGTCCATTTGTCGGGTCCCTGTTGATGGCCCCCTGTGGATGGGTCATTGTTGACGGGTCATTGTTGACGAGTCCCTGTGGACGGGTCCCTGTTGACAGGTCCTTATGGACGGGTCCTTGTTGACAGGTCCGTGTGCACGGGTCCTTGTTGACGGGTCCCTGTTGACAGGTCATTGTTGACGAGTCCTTGTTGACAAGTCCCTGTTGATGGGTTCCTGTTGACAGGTCCTTTTTGACTAATCCTTTTAGACCGGTCCCTTTGGACTGGTCCCTATGGACTGGCCCATGGTCCCTAATGCTATGATGAAATTAAACGTTGTTCCACATGAAACGCATGTGAAGAGGCGATTGCTACTATGAATTAACATGTTTATTTTTTGTTTTTACGCATGCGCACTTGTTTTTTTTGAATAATGATTTATAGATTAGTTATTTTTAAAAAAATTACCAAACGATCCAAAACTAATAGGTCATTAGATTTTTAATATCTCATGAACCAATTAGGCTAGGGTCTTGTATGAGAGGTCGTTGGACTTGAGGTGACATTCTGTTTTTGAATGTACTATTTATTTTTGTCAAAAGGGACAAACTGCACTTTTGTTAATATCTCGCTAACTAATAATCAGAGAGGGTCAAGTGAGGTGTCATGGGACTCAGGATGGTCAACCCTTTTCCATGACCAACGAATTTACCCGAAAGATCTAAATCAGCAAGGTCATTGACATATGATTTTATAAACTAATAATCGGAGAGGGTGAAGTGAGGTATCATAGGACTTAGAATGGTTAACCCTTTCCCATGACCAATGAATTTACCCCAAAAATCCAAAACAGCAAGGTCATTGACCTATGATTTTTTAAACTAATAATCAAATATCAACATGCGAGGTGTCATAGGACTTAGAATGATCAACCCTTTCCCATGGCCAACGAATTTAACCAAAATACCCAATACATGAAGGTCATCGACCGGAGATTTTATAAGCTAATAATCGGATACGAACATTTGAAATGTTTACCATGCGTGATGAAACATAGCTAGGTAGAGAAAGAATTAGTGTAGGCTACATGTATGGTGACTGACAAGTGGTTTACCATTGAAACTTGTTTTCAGATCAAACTGCAGTATAGAGAGAGTATAGGTTGCAGTTATGGGTTAATAAATGACTAACGGTGTACACAAACTCTGATTTATCGATTCAAGAATTAAGAGTAGACTATCTTTAATTGTTTGGTTAAAGCGAATGGCTAAAACACAAAAATGCTCAGTGGTTACCGGGACAAAATGGTCGCTACACACAACAAGCTTGAAATACTTAAGGCTAATAATCTATACACACACACACGCTTGTTCTAAACTAAACTGTGTTGCTGTCAGTGCCTAGACAGTAGGCTGATAACAAAATGCATTGCTAACAGAAATATAATCATTTCGGGTTGTCTCATGTTACCAGCTATCCATTTTGAGTTGCAGTGGTAAGCACTTTTAGCTCTTGTACTGGTGGTCTTAACTCGATTTCCTGGTCTGAGGCCTAGAACGAGTCAAACTAAGAAATAAGGGCATGGTGGTGCAGTGGTTAAGCTGTTAGCCTTTTCACCAGGGTTCGATTTCAGGTCAATATGCATGTCATAAACATATTAAACAAAACAAAACAGAGGTAACGTTTAAAACTGATTACATTTGTGTCTTTTCAAATTATTACTTGGATTACAAATACAAAGGTGAACTGGGTTTGATATACAGTTAATGCTGTCTATCACACACTAGACTGTAAGAAAGCCGAAAGAGTAAAAGGCGTAGGTAGAGCAGTGCTAAAATTGCTGTATGTAGAGAACTACCTAGCGGTTTTATGAACTGGCAAAGCTATATCGCCTAAACAGTGCAGGATACAATCCAGCAATCAAATGTGTATCTTGTGGAACAGAGAAAATGCACTTTTACATTAACGGATAGCAAATGAGTGCAAATGAATGACCTATGCATTAGCCTACCATAGGGTTATAACCACGAGGTGGAGGTGTGATTTCTATATTTTATTGTTTAGAGACAGGGCCTTTTTGTAACCAGTAGATTTAGTAGATTTAGTATTTTGTAAATATTCATTTTTGTAGTTGTAAATAGTGGAAACATTTTTTGTAATAGTAAATGTTAAATGTATAACTAAAAGTTCTTTGGGATAAGTGTGCATGTCAAGGAAAAATAGCGTGGTTGTATTTGTTTTTCAAAGACAGGTATGGTAGTGTGAATATATGACTATAGATAGAATGATAGAGAGAGAGAGAAAGCTTGTGTGTGTGTATGTGTGTGTGCGTGTGGGTAGCATTGATTGTTCAACCAAAGCAAACACGGCCAGGTAGGATAGTGTGGTAATTAATGTATATAGCAAATGGTAAGTAGTAAACTGTAGTTTTTTAACACTTGTGTTTTTTTAAATGCAGCGGTAGATAGGTGTTATTTTGTAAAACAGTCTTACCTACAGTAGTAGTAGTAGTAGTAGGCCTATACGTTTTTGGAAACAAACAGAAAGAGAATGCACTATTGCCATGGCCAAGCACTTCCATTAAGACGATTTCAAGAAAATTTAAATCAGCAAATGTGTGTTTTACAAAACTAAACTTTCAACATGGACTAAATCATTAACGTGTCGTCAGTGATATAGAAAAAATAGGAAAACCATGTTTCCATATCAACACAATTTAAAAACTTAAAACTGACATTTAAAAAATGTAAATGGGAAATTGACAAATGTGTAAACAACAAAATGGAAAATTCTTGTTTCCATATCATGAAATCCAAAAACTTTAAACTGACATTTTCAAATCATGTACATGGAAAATTGACAAATGGCAATGTGTGAAATGTGAAAATGAAAAAAAAATTAACAAATGGCTATCATTATTTAAAAAAAACGTCGTGTTCTAGCGTTAAAGTGTGAATCAAACCACATCTACTTATTTGGATCACCCGAGACTGAGTAGACCTGTTTTAGTCCTAATATACTTTTAAAATTTTATGTTAAAGCTCGAATTGAACTCAAGAGCTTTAGAGTGCCAGCTAACTATGCTAACAGTTACGTCACAAAGACAACTTTACACTACTCTTAATGAACAATAATAAGAAAAAGAATAATAAATGTTGATTTTTTTTAGGATGAACATGGTGACACTGTTTCTGTTGCACAGTCTGCTAGTCACTAGCCAGCAGCTGGGGTCTTAGAAAACGATACAGTTGACATTTTGTAATGAGATGTGACATGTTTCAAAGTACAGTATTAAGGGTTGCTGTTGAGTAAAAACTAATCCTGTACAAGGAAGCAAGGGTTCGAACCCCTTACCTAACATTACTATTGCCTGAACATGGCTTGTCGACACTGTATTATTATGATACTCAGTACACAGACCATAGATAGAGTGTATTGTTTAAGATCACTTTCTTTCTGAACATAGGTGGAGACTGTTGATGGTTAACAATGGCATTAATATAGTAGGACATGGGGATAGCAATTAAGAAAATACAGGCAATACCCATACAATATTTTTATTTATTTAATATAAGTACTTGTACAAGAGTTACATTCTAAATACATTTCTTTTTTCTCTATTACTATTTAGTCCTTTTTTATTCTCTTGCATATGAAGGGTAGATAACCTTGTAGTTCAGCCCCTTAAAACAACAACAACACAAACTTTTGCATAGTCTGTGATGTTGATGACTCTTGAGATGTGGAAGGTGGATTAAACGTAAGTTTTACAGCAGGGGTTAAATGTTGCTCACTAAACACTGAACTATTTTGAGTAGCAACATTTTCTTCTTGTACGAGCTTTGTAGCATTGTCATGATTATTTTTTGACACCAACAGTGTTTCATCTGGTACACCACATTGATGAACACTCACACTTAAACCTTACCATTTCTACTTTTTAGATTGCCTCGACATCCTTTTGATCTCTCTTTTGAGCATCGCCAAAATAGTATTCCTTTTACATTTTGACGATTATAGTTATAAGAGTAGCCTTTATAGAGTACACGTTGTTTACCTTTGTTAGTTGTTTTAAGTTCCATAGTAGCAACTAACCTGTTAGTATGATTTGCTCACTACAAAGGCTATAACTGTTCTCATAATAAAACCATTTAGCGTTGGCTTTTATATTTAATATGTACAGTTTGAAGTGATATCAAAAGTGAGAGCAAAATTGTAGCAGAGTGGTAGAAAATTTTACATGTATTTTTAATAAATAGTTTAAGCGGTTATGTGGATCCATTACATAATAAATTAAACTCGACAAAGCTCATTTTCTATATCCAATAGTTCTTCCTCATATTCAGTATAACCAGCCTGTTTATAGACATGCAGTTTCTGAAGCCGCCGGATTAGCTTACTTGAATTGTTCCAGTAGACAAATTCAAAAAATGATGTTTTTGGTGTAAACTATGCATTACCATTATTATTATCATCATCATCATCATAATCATCATCATAACCATTATCATTATCATCATCATCAACATCATCATCATCATCATCATCATTATAATCCTCATCACTATTACTATATAGTCCTTTTTGATCCTTTTGCAATACCACATTTTTCACAGTCTGTGTTGCCTTTGATAATGTTGGGAGTTTTTCAGACATTGACAACTGTCCTAACACGACTTTCTGAGGAGATGATACATGCTTTTTAACAAACAATGCACTATCTTGAGCTGCAATATCTTTTTCTGGGACTAGTGTTTTAGCATTTTGAAGATTTTTTTAAACAGCAACGATGTTTTATCTGGTACACTACATTGATGATCACTCACACTTAAGACATTACTATTTTTTCTTTTCAGTTCACCTCGACACTGTTTTGAACGATGTTTTGAACAACGCTAAATAACAGTTCCATTTTTATTGGTTCGTTTTACAATATATGTATATCCTTTATAGAATGCATATGGCATACCATAGCTATTTGTTGATACTTCCATGTCAATTGTCAAGCATGAACTAATCTCTAGCAAAGTTCACTCGATAATGTAAATAATAGTTTAAAGTGAGAGGAAAAGTGGGTTCAAGAGTGGGTGCAAGAGTGGATGCAAGAATGGGTGCAAAAGTGGGTGCAAAAGTCAGTGTAAAAGTGGGTTCAAAAGTGGGTGCAAGATCGGGTGCAAAAGTGGGTGCAAAAGTGGGTGCAAAAGTGGGCGCAAAAGTGGGCGCAAAAGTGAGTGCAAAAGTGGATGTAAATGTGGGTGCAAATGTGGGTGCCGTTTATAGTAGGCATGAATTTTACTAGAATGTGATTTGAGTAATTGTAATTTCTAAACCCAATTAGAGAATAGTCATTTGGTTTTGATCTATGCAAGCGTAAACATGTCACATACACTGGTGATGGATACTCAAGGGTTTAAGGTCAACGAAAACAAGTACAGTATATATTTAAAGAGGTGGCTATTATTGATTGCACAACACGCGGGTTACCATATCTTTTTTTCGGACTAGTGTTTTAACATTTGAAGAGTTTTTTTAAGCAGCAACGATGTTTTATCTGTCACACTACATTGATGATCACTCACACTTAAGACCACACTATTTTTACTTTTTAACTCACTTTGACACTGTTTTGAACGATGTTTTGAACAACGTCAAATAACAGTTCCATTTTTATTGGTTCGTTTTACAATATACGTATAACCTTTATAGTATGCATATGACTTACCATAACTATTCGTTGATATTTCCATATCAATTGTCAAGCATGAAATAATCTCCAATAAATTTCGCTCGATAATAGAAATAATAGTTTAAAGTGGGTGCAAAAGTGGAGGTAAAAGTGGGTACAAAAGTGAGTGTAAATGTGGGTGCAAAAGTGGGTGCAAAAGTGAGTGCAAAAGTGAATGTAAAAGAGGGTGCAGTTTATAGTAGGCACGATTTTTACTAGAATGTGATTTGAGTAAATGTAATTTCTAAACCCAATTAGTGAATAGTCAGTTGGTTTTGATCTATGCAAGTGTAAAGATGTCTCATACACTGATGATGGATACTCAAGGCTTTAAGGTCAACGAAAACAAGTACAGTATATATTTAAAGAGCTGGCTATTATTGATTGCACAACACTGAATCTATTTTTGAAATTTTGACAAAGGGCCTAAGTGCACTTTTGTTAATATCTCGCGAACCAATAAGACTAGGGCATTGTATACGGTATTGTTGGACTTTTTGCCGAAGACTGCTGGTAAACACCTATGTTCCCACGGCCTTTTTAAAGATGGCGGCTGACCCACGAGGGGTAATTAAAAAGTATTCCAAGCGGCGCGATAGGCAAATCAATAATCAAAGAGGGGTATGACAGACCTCGAGGCGATAACCCCTCTTGATTGATCCCTGTTGATTTTCCCCTTTGGACTGGTCCCTGTTGACTAGCCCCTTTGGACGGGTCCTTTTGAAGGGAGTCATTTTTAACGGGCCCCTGCTGACGGGTCACTGTGGACGGACCCCTGTGGACGGGTCCCTGTTGACAGGTCCTTTTGACTAATGACTTTGGTGCATAAAATAAACAATTAGTTCCGTGAAGAACTATACAGCCTATTTTCATATATCCTGCTCGTGTTAATTGTCTCTATCAACATACAACATTTCAGTTTAATTGCTGTAACAGATTCGTAGATACTGAGAACCGTCTAAATAATTCAGATGGTCGCCAGGTTGGATTTTTATTTTTGTACTATTACATTAAGATTATTGTGTACGTGTGGTATTCAAACTTCAATCGCATGATTAGAACACAAGAAGTAAAAAGGAGAATTTAAAAGTACGCACACCAGACATCTTGTGATTATGCAAACCATTGAAATAAATTAGATGCCAGTGGATCAACATTTGTATAAGCATTTCACGTGCAACGTTTCACGGCACTCAGATAGTTAATTCGCGAGAAACGTCCATTTAAATACTTATATTTCGCGTCGCCGCCATGTTGGATTTGTGCTCACCAGGTTACTGAAAGTCCTATAGGTGAACATATGTTCATAGTCTCTATCAACATAAAAAAAATCAGTTTGGTTGCTGAAAAAGATTCATAGATATAGAGAACCGTCTAAATATTTCGGAAGCTCGCCATTTAGGATTGTTATATGTATAGGCCATAGAGTTATGTACCATTCAAGGACAATTATTGCCTTGCTTCATTATTCAAACTTTCACTTCGATCGCATGATTACGACACAAGAAATAAAAACTTAATTTTAAAATTTCGCAAAGCCGCCATCTTGAGGTTATGTAAACAATTGAATTAAATTAGATGGCAGTGCATTACAATCTGCAAAATCATTTACTGTATCACATTTCACTGCGCTCAGAGAGTTAAATCACGAGAAAATTCTATTAAAATATTTCAAATTCGCTTGGTCGCCATGTTCACATTGTACTTTACAGGTTCATCAAATATACAAAGGTAAACTTGTATCAGTACCGTTTATCACCGTACAAAATTGCATGGTGGTATCTGTAATAGTTTCCGAGATATAGAATGTCAGTAAGATATTTCACACAGCCGCCATTTTGAGGTTATGTAAACAATTCAACTAAATTAGCCTCCAGTGCATTACAATGTGTATAAACATTTGCTGTACCAAGTTGCATTACGTTTGGATAGTTAAATCGCGAGAAATGTCTATTTAAAAGTCTCAAATTCGCTTGACCTCCATGTTGGTTTTGTAGTCACCAGGTTTTTGAAAGTCTCATAGGTGAACTTCTAGTAGTGCCCTTTATCACCGTACACAATTTCAGGGCGATATCGGTAATAGTTTCGTAGATATTGAATGCTAGTGAAATATTTCGCACAGCCGCCATGTTGGATTGGTAAGACGTTACAAAATTCGAAGGGCACGGTCGAGGTCGCTGGGAATAGTGCTATGAACTTACCAAGTTTCATTGAAATCGCTCCAGCTGTTTAGATTTTATTAGGGACACACACACACACCTCACACACACACACATACACACGCACACACACACGGTCAAAAGGTGATCTCATAAGCCTATTTTTTTTCAAAATTGAAAATAGGCTAAAATGGAACTGTTATTTGGCGTTGTTCAAAACATTGTTCAAAACAGTGTCGAGGTGAGCTGAAGAGTAAACAAGAAGTTCCGTGACGAACTAAAGAGCCTACTTTTCTTAAAATTTAAAATTTAAGATCTATGCCAATGATTAATCTATATGGATCTATCTAGAATAATGCCGAAATTAAGTTGGTATTATCGAAATTTCTAATTAGTTCGAAATACTGTATACCTGGCATAATGTAGCCTAATAGAGAACTACAGTTGGCAGCCCTGGTCACTGAATATATTCTTAATTCCATCTCTTAAGGTACAGAACACATAATTTGGTTTGAAGTCCAATGGATAGCTTGGACATTACAAGCAGTTAAACACTGGATCTAACAGCGCACGTAAAATCATGTTGGCACCAATGACATACATGTATTGGTCAGAAATAATCTGAAATAATATGATCCATTGTTGTGTCAATTTTGAATGAAATCCATTAGTTAGTATAGAAGTTACATGCATTTTAAGATTGGATCTATCAGCAGGCTTAGAATCATGTTGGCAGCCCTGACGTATATTAGTTACTCCAAATTAATCTAGAATGCCAGGTACTATACGTGTGCAAAATTTAAAGCTATTGGCTTGCATACTTTCTGATATATTGATATTAGGGTAACAAAAATAGAGACAGTATTTATTAACAGTTAGCAGCCCTGGTTACTCTTAAGAATCGACATATACATATCTGTTATGGTACACATAGCACACACAAAATTTGGTTGAAATCCAAATGATAGTATAGAAGTTACATGAATTTAAAGTTGGACCTCTCAGCAGGCTTAGAATCATGTTGGTAGCACTGACGTATATAAGTTACTCTAAATTAATATAGAATGTCAGGTACAATACGTGTGCATAGTTTAAAGCTGTCGACTTGCATACTTTCTGATATATTGGTACAGTATTTGGATTTAAAAAATTGAGAGCATGTATTAACAGTTGGCAGCCCTGGTGGATCTTAAGAATACGTTCAGTCATGTCTGTTTATGTACACATAGCACATACGAAATTTGGTTGAAGGCGTATATTCATTTTGGCAACACTGCGATGTATGGTCTCCTGGAAATTAAACTGCAATATTATTATCTATACGTGTGCAAATTTTGAAATAGCTCCTATTCATACCTTCCAAGATATCCAACATGGAGCTCAAATTTCAATTGCGATTTTTCAGCAGATGGTAGCACTGACATAATTTTCAAATATGGACGTGAGATATTCAGGTATAGATCTTTACTCCTAATAACATTTGTTTCAATTGCTGCAGCCGTTTAGGAGTTGTTAGGGGGGGGGGGGAAACACACTCACAGACAGACATACAGAAGGACAGACAGACAGACCGACAGACAGAAGGACAGACAGACAGACAGACACACATTTGCCCGATCTCATAAGTCTCCTTTTTCCTCATTTTTGCAAAATGTGAAAAGTAGGCTAAAAATAATAATGTCTTAAGTGTGAGTGATCATCAATATAGTATACCAGATAAAACATCGTTGCTGTTTAAAAAAACTCTTCAAAATACTAAAACACTAGTCCCAGAAAAAGATATTGCAGCTCAAGATAGTGCATTGTTTGTTAAAAAGCAGGTATCATCTCATCAGAAAGTTGTGTTAGGACAGTTGTCAATGTCTGAAAAACTCCCAACATTATCAAAGGCAACACAGACTGTGCAAAATGTGGTATTGCACAAGGATCAAAAAGGACTATATAGTAATAGTGATGAGGATTATAATGATGATGATGATGATGATGATAATGATAATGGTTATGATGATGATGATGATGATGATGTTGATGGTATTGCTTTGTTTACACCAAAAAATCATTTGTTGAAATTGTCTACTGGAACAATTCAAGTAAGCTAATCCGGCGGCTTCAGCAACTGCATGTCTATAAACAGGCTGGTTATACTGAATATGAGGAAGAACTATTGGATATAGAAAATGAGCTTCGTCGAGCCAAAATTATTCTGTAATGGATCCACATAACCACTTAAACTATTTATTAACAATACATGTAATATTTTCTACCACTCTGCTATCATTTTACTCTCACATTTGCTATCACTTCAAACTGTACATATTAAATATAAAAGCCAACGCTAAATGATTTTATTATCAGAACAGTTATAACTTTTGTAGTGAGCAAATCACACTAACAGGTTAGTTGCTACTATGGAACTTACTACAACTAACAAAGGTAAACCACGTGTACTCTATAAAGGCTACTCTTATAACTATAATCGTCAAAATGTAAAAGGAATACTATTTTGGCGATGCTCAAAAGAGAGGTCAAAAGGATGTCGAGGCAATCTAAAAAGTAGAAATGGTAAGGTTTTAAGTGTGAGTGATCATCACTGTTGGTGTCAACAAATAATCATGACAATGCTAAAACGCTAGTACAAGAAAAAAAATGTTTATCGAGCAACATTTAACCCCTGCTGTAAAAGTTATGTTTAATCCATCTTCCACATCTCAAGAGTCATCAACATCACAGACTATGGAAAAGGTTGTGTTGTTGTTTTTGTTTTAAGAGGCTGAACTACAAGGTTATCTACCCTTCATATGCAAGAGAATCAAAAAGGACTAAATAGTAACAGAGAAAAAAGAAATGTATTTAGAATGTAACTATTGTACAAGTAATTATGTTAAATAAATAAAAATATTGTATGGGTATTGTCTGTTTTTTCTTAATTTCTATCCCCATGTCCTACTATATTAATGCCTTTGTTAACCATCAACAGTCTCCACCTATGTTCAGAAAGAAAGTGATCTTAAACAATACACTCTATCTATGGTTCCTGTACCGAGTATCATAATAATACAGTGTCGTCAAGCCATGTTCAGGCAATAGTAATGTTAGGTAAGAGGTTCGAACCCTTGCTTCCTTGTACAGGATTAGTTTTTACTCAACAGCAACCCATAATACTGTACTTTGAAACATGTCACATCTCATTACAAAATGTCAACTGTATCGTTTTCGAAGACCCCAGCTGCTGGCTAGTGGCTAGCAGACTGTGCAACAGAAACAGTGTCACCATGTTCATCCTAAAAAAAAAACACATTTATTATTCTTTTTCTTATTATTGTTCATTAAGAGTAGTGTAAAGTTGTCTTTGTGACGTGACGGTTAGCATAGTTAGCTGGCACTCTAAAGCTCTTGAGTTCAATTCGAGCTTTAACATAAAATTTTAAAAGTATATTAGGACTAAAACAGGTCTACTCAGTCTCGGGTGATCCAAATAAGTAGATGTGGTTTGATTCACACTTTAACGATAGAACACGACTTTTTTAAAAAAAATAATGATAGCCATTTGTTAATTTTTTTTTCATTTGCACATTTCACCCATTGCCATTTGCCAATTTTCCATGTACACGATTTGAAAATGTCAGTTTAAAGTTTTTAGATTTCATGATATGGAAACAAGAATTTTCCATTTTGTTGTTTACATATTTGTCAATTTCCCATTTTCATTTTTTTAAATGTCAGTTTTAAGTTTTTAAATTGTGTTGATATGGAAACATGGTTTTCCTATTTTTTCCATATAACTGACGATACGTTTATGATTTGGTCCATGTTGAAAGTTTAGTTTTGTAAAACACACATTTGCTGATTTAAATTTTCTTGAAATCGTCTTAATGGAAGTGCTTGGCCATGGCAATAGTGCATTCTCTTTCTGTTTGTTTCCAAAAACGTATAGGCCTACTACTACTACTACTACTACTACTGTAGGTAAGACTGTTTTACAAAATAACACCTATCTACCGCTGCATTTAAAAAAACACAAGTGTTAAAAAACTACAGTATACTACTTACCATTTGCTATATACATTAATTACCACACTATCCTACCTGGCCGTGTTTGCTTTGGTTGAACAATCAATGCTACCTACACACACACGCGCACACACACACACACACATCACACAAGCTTTCTCTCTCTCTATCATTCTATCTATAGTCATACTTTCACACTACCATACCTGTCTTTGAAAAACAAATACAACCACGCTATTTTTCCTTGACATGCACACTGATCCCAAAGAACTTTTAGTTATACATTTAACATTTACTATTATAAAAAAATGTTTCCACTATTTACAATTACAAAAATGAATATTTACAAAATGCTAAATCTACTAAATCTACTGGTTACCAAAAAGCCCTGTCTCTAAACAATAAAATATAGAAATCTCACCTCCACCTCGTGGTTATAACCCTATGGTAGGCTAATGCATAGGTCATTCATTTGCACTCATTTGCTATCCGTTAAGGTAAAAGTGCATTTTCTCTGTTCCACAAGATACACATTTGATTGCTGGATTGTATCCTGCACTGTTTATGCGACATATCTTTGCCAGTTCATAAAACCGCTAGGTAGTTCTCTACAAATAGCAATTTTACCACTGCTCTGCCTACGCCTTTTGCTCTTTTGGCTTTAACAGTCTAGTGTGTGATAGACAGCATTAACTGTATATCAAACTCAGTTCACCTTTGTATTTGTAATCCAAGTAATAATTTGAAAATACACAAATGTAATCAGTTTTAAACGATATCTCTGTTTTGTTTTGTTTAATATGTTTATGAAATGCATATTAGCCTGAAATCGAAACCTGGTGAAAAGGCTAACAGCTAAACCACTGCACCACCATGCCCTTGTTTCTTAGTTTGACTCGTTCTAGGCCTCAGACCTGGAAATCGAGTTAAGACGACCAGTACAAGAGCTAAAAGTGCTTACCACTGCAACACAAAATGGATAGCTGGTAACATTAGACAACCGGAAATGATTATATTTCTGTTAGCAATGCATTTTGTCATCAGCCTACTGTCTGAGCACTGACAGCAACACAGTATACATTCGAACAAACGTGTGTGTGTGTGTATAGATGATTAGCCTCAAGTATTTAAAGCTTGTTGTGTGTAGCGACCATATTGTCCCGTTAACCACTGAGCATTTTTGTGTTTTAGCTATTCGCTTTAACCAATGAATTAAAGATAGTCTACTCTTAATTCTTGAATCGATAAATCAGAGTTTGTGTGCACCGTTTGTCATTTATTAACCCATACCTGCAACCTATACTCTCTCTATACTGCAGTTTGATCTGAAAACAAGTTTCAATGGTAAAAGACTTGTCAGTCACCATACATGTAGGCTTCACTAATTCTTTCTCTACCTAGCTATGTTTCATCACGCATGGTAAACATTTCACATGTTCGTATCCGATTATTAGCTTATAAAATCTTCGGTCGATGACCTTAATGTATTGGGTATTTTGAGTAAATTCATTGGCCATGGGAAAGGGTTGACCATTCTAAGTCCTATGACACCTCGCATGTTGATAATCGATTATTAGTTTATAAATTCATAGGTCAACGACCTTGTTGTTTTGGATTTTTGGGGTAAATTCATTGGTCATGGGAAAGGGTTAACCATTCTAAGTCCTATGACACCTCACTTCACCCTCTCCGATTATTAGTTTATAAAATCATAGGTCAATGACCTTGCTGTTTTAGATCTTTTGGGTAAATTCGTTGGTCAAGGAAAAGTGTTGACCTTCCTGAGTCCCATGACACCTCACTTGACCCTCTCTGATTATTAGTTAGCGAGATATTAACAAAAGTGCAGTTAGGCCCTTTTGACAAAAATAAATAATACATTCAAAAACAGAATGTCACCTCAAATCCAACGACCTCTCATACAAGTCCCTAGCCTTATTGGTTCATGAGATATTAAAAAGGTAATGACCTATTAGTTTTGGATCTTTTGGTAATTTTTTTAAAAATAACCCATCTATAAATCATTATTCAAAAAGCCCGCCCGCTTACAAAAAAACCAAGTGTGCATGCGTAAAAACAAAAATAAACATGTTAATTCATAGTAGCAATCGGCTCTTCACATGCATTTCTTGTGGAACAAAGTTTAATTTCATCATAGCATTAGGGACCATGGGCCAGTCCATAGGGACCAGTCCAAAGGGACCGGTCTAAAAGGATCAGTCAAAAAGGACCTGTCAACAGGAACCCATCAACAGGGACTTGTCAACAAGGACTCGTCAACAATGACCTGTCAACAGGGACCCGTCAACAAGGACCCGTCCACAGGGAACTGTCAACAAGGACCCGTCCATAAGGACCTGTCAACAGGGACCCGTCCACAGGGACTCGTCAACAATGACCCGTCAACAATGACCCATCCACAGGGGCCCATCAACAGGGACCCGACAAAAAGGACCTGTCAAAAAGGATCCATCAAAAATGACCCCCTGTCAAAAAGGGCCCGTCCAAAGGGGGGTGGGGGGCGGCTAGTCATCAGGGACCAGTCCATAGGGACAAATCAACAGAGATCAATCAAATGGGACCAATCAACAGGGATCAATCAAAAGGGGCTATCACCTCAAGGCCTGACATATCCCTCTTTGATTATTTTTTTGCCGATCGACAAGCGTCACTTAAATACTTTTTGATCACCACTCGTGGGTTGGGTTAGGTTAGGTTACACTACAGCTGCCATCTTGAAAAAGCCCACCCTCTTACAAAAGCTATGAGTGGGCATGCGTAAAATAAAAACAACAAGCATGTCAATTCATATTGGCTTTCCACCGCACACATGTCTCTTGTGTGGAACAACGTTTAATTCCATATTGGCATTCAAACTCTCACATGTTGCACTTGGAAAGCAAGATTCTCTAAAAAATTACAATTTCACCCCCTAGTAGGGGTAGGGTTTATTTTGGGGTTGAAATATGCAGTCCATTGGAAAGGGAGTGTCAGCCCGAGTTCAACAACACCTCATTCGTCAAAATCTGACCATGCGTTGGAGAGATATCGCGCCACCGCCATCTTGTGAGGTGGGTGAGGTGGAGGTGGTGCTGGAACCGCTAAAAAACCACAACAACATTATTTTTGGAAGCTTTCATAGGTAGTTTATTGCTGCTTGAGATTTCAACTCTCGCAGTAAAGAGGCGCAGGGGTTCTTCGGAAATAGGGAGGTAGCGCGCAGTTCGCTACTCCTGTGGGGGTCCAGGCGGGGACACCAAGAGCCCGCTGATGAGCCAGCTTGGTGTTCCTAGGCGAAACCCCACACAAGACACGGCACAAACCTAGAAGAATTGCTGAGTTTTAATTCACTGGCCGTGAAAACCAATACACCATCTTTTTGGAAGCCTTCATAGGGATGTTAAGGCTGCTTGATCTTTTAACTCACGCAGTGAAGAGGTGCAGGTGCGCTTTATATAAAGGGAGGTAGCGCGCAGTTAACTACTCCTTTGGGGTCCGAGCGGGGTCATCAAGAGCCAGCTCATGAGCCAGCTTGGTGTCCTAGGTGAATCCCCACACAAGACACGGCACACACCCAGAAGAATGGCTGAGTTTTAATTCACTGGCCGTGAAAGCCAATATACCATCAAATTACAACTGTTGATAAAAAAAATCAGGAGTATGCAATATTATATTTTCGTTTGACTTTTGCTCTAATTCACGCTGAATATTATAATTATAATTTGTTAGTTCACTGTAGTAATATTATTTCCTGATATTGTTATTCACTCACAGTCTGGCGGAGTATATTTCACTGAACGTTACTAGTGATTGTGTATTCTGTACCAAAGCTTTCAATACCTTCTAATGACAAAGTCGATATGAGTACATGTGCAAAGAGTCCGTTAATAATACGGCTGCTGTAGTTCAAATGTTTCACTGACATCGATCTAATGCTTGAAGTTTAATGGAACGGGGAAGTGGCACGCGTGTATGAGAAGAAGAAAATGATGATGATGCTGATGATTCTTTAAGTAGTTTTGCGATATTGTGGTCATGTAGCCCCGTGTATTAGGGTCCGAGTAGAATTTGTATGACAAACTAAATCATTGTGATGTCTGTACTAGTGTGTGTATTGAAATTGAGGTAGGATTTGGGTAAGAAGCGGCCGTGGCCGTAAGTTAGGTACCGTACCATCCTGGCATTTGCCTGGAATATGAGTGGGAAACCACGGACAACCACTTCCTGGATGGCTGAGGTGGGAATCTCACTTGCCTTTTCCCACTTTTGCCTCACGGGGCTTAATGTACCCCATTCCAGCCCTCAGACCAGAATTAAATTTCTTGGCAGAACCGAGAATCAAACCCGGGCCTTCACGGTGACAGCCATGAATGCTGGTCACTACGCAACAAGGTGGTCGAGGATGAAAAAGGATCACCCAGGAGGGGACTGAACTCATGATTTGGAGGGACCTTAAGGACGAAGGGTGGAATAGGGTTTTGATAAAAATAATATCGTATGGCCTCGAGTGCCGGGTGCAAGCTTTGTAATTTGCACCCAGAAGGTATCTTGCATGTTGAATTTCGTTGTTCCTTGAATCACTATGAAAGTCAAGGAGGTTAGATATCTTAGCTCCTTGAACACTATAGCGCTTTCTAGTAGAGAAATTGGGAACTTTGTGTTGGCGGAATCTTACTAGATTAATTTGCCATTATGAACACGGCCTACTGAATTCAAATGGTTTCTTTGACATGCGTGTCGCATTTTTCCGCCATAGGGTTTTGATGATTTTGGGTATGAACTACCACGTGGCCTCCTAAATGGCGTGGTGCAAGTCTTACGAGTGGACTCCTGTGAGTGACCGTGAGTTTCCAAGGCAGGGGAAGTCACCATAGTAGATTAAAATCCCCATGCTCCGGCTATAGTCTTTCCGTTTGGCCATGATACCCAGAGGATTAAAGGACTTCTCGGAACTCAACTGACGTCACCTACTCGCCCTCCCAACCCGCTCGCCGGCCCGGCCGGTGGCACCCAATGACTCACCTACTGGCGCTGCCCCACAGCACTAAAACTTTTCTTATTTCAAGTTTAAATTTACAATTTTCAAGTTTTTGAATTCTATAAAAAAAATCGAAAGAAAACGAGTCCAAAAGCGACTGAAATGCTTCATATCAACGGTCTAATAGTCGGCCAAAACTTATGACGTATTTCGTGTTGTAATTGTTTGTAGTAATGAAAATCCACAGCCTGCGTCCAGTCTCCGACCGGGTCAGGAATGGAATGAATGAAGCCCCCATCTAGCGGCGAGGATATGAACTGTGCCGGCTGCCGAGGCCTGACGCACTCCTCCGGGGCAATGATTAAATGAATGACAGATGAAATGAAATGATAGTGGAGAGTGTTGCTGGAATGAAATTTTGACAGGGAAAACCGGAGTACCCGGAGAAAAACCTGTCTGCCTCCGTTTTGTCCAGCACAGATCTCACATGGAGTGACCGGGATTTGAACCACGGACCCAGCGGTGAGAGGCCGGCGTGCTGCCGCCTAAGCCACGGAGGCTTAATTGTTTGTAGTAAATGAGTCATAACTATCTGTTACAATACAATCATAAATGACATGTTATAAACGACAGTTTAAGAAGTCCGAGTTTGGACTCATTTTCTTTAGAATTAGATGTAGAATTCAAAACACATGAAAATTGTAAATTTAAACTTGGAATAAGAAAGGTTTAAGTGCTGTGGGACAGCGTAAGTTGGTGAGTCATTGTCGCCACCGTACAGGGGTCAAAATCGAAATCTAGGGGGACAAAATTGTTTTTACGTTTTAATCATGAATTTAGAGTGAAAGCAACGTATATAATTTGTTTACTTCATAATAATCATCAATTAAGACCTTTTTTAAGCTACGTCTACACATGCAAGAAATTGTCTATAACTTGGGGTTGGATAGAGCATTCAGTTATCTCTTCAGAACAATTTTCTTCCCACAATTTACTTTCAACAAAGTCACAAAGTTTCACTTTTGACATAATCGTCGAACCCGGTGCTTCAAACAGTTGTAAACGTGTGAGAACTGGTTGCGCGGCATCTTCTATAACGCAAAATAACTAAGTAAGTTGCAAAAAGATGCAAAAATCTTATTACAGGCGTAAACTACATGACTTTATCTACATTTTAACATTAAGGTAGAAAGTGACGCAGAGTGACGCGACATACTAAAAATCTAAGTGAAAATATAATTTTAAAAATAATAGTTAAATATTATATAATGCAAATATAGCTAAATTTACGTAACAACTACACCCATTAATAACTGAAACACGTTACAAAGATCATACCTTCAGTTGCATGTTCCATCTTAAAGCATCACACTAACCACAAAGACAACCAAACCACAGCCACTTAAATTCACCCTCCAATTCAGACTGCTCGAACAGTTGTGACAGATTTACACTAAGATGCGTTTATATCCCAGAATAGTGAGCGGCAATTGTAAGAGAATGCTGTAAAACTAATAAATTTAGATTTTTTAATTACCGGTATGAAAATAAATAAGTTTGTCCTCCTAGATTTCGATTTTGACCCACTGTGCACCGGCCGGTCCGGCGAGCGGGAGTGACGTGGGTTGAGTTCCGAGAAGTCCCTTAATACTTTGGGTATCATGGCCAAACGGAAAGACTATGGTATTCGAGTCCAACACCCTTCGGGCCAAGATCTAGCATGCTAACCACTTAACCAAGGTGATATCCATAAAATAAGCAATTTCCTGTTGTCTCCTGGTCTGGTGAAATTCTTAGAAATTGACATAATTTGGATGATTTTCATGCATACAATTTTGTTCCAATATTGGCAGGGACGGGAATTTAATCTCAGTCACCGGGTGGCTGCCATAAATGCTAACCACTACACAACCAGACGTGCATTTTGGGATAAGAAGTGCTGATGATGAAGACGCTGCGATACCGTACTAATTGCGAGTAGGAATATATTGAGGAAGCTCCTAAAGATTTGTTAGGACCTTATAGACTGAACGCTTAAAGGCACAACGGCAGTCTATTATGAAAAATTATGAACGGGTGCATAAGTATGGGGCAGGGGTACTCTTAGGGGTGGAAATTCGAGGTTATCTGCCGTTAATGAAAACGAAGATATACTGTACTTAAGATAATAATTCTACTACTATTTCTAAAGGGACATCCATATATCTTTCAGGGGCATGGTGTTGCAGTGATTAAAGCTGCTTACCCCTTAGCAAGTCTGACGGGCTTCTTCCTGGTCAATGCATGTGAGATCTTCGAAGTGAAATATTGCGCCCTGTGGTTCAGATTTTACCTAACATGAAGGCCCCGTGGTTCATGATGGCGAGATTAGCGGTAACATAAATCTACAAACTTCCTTTCGCATATCGTTTGAATAAACCAATCATCGCCGCAGACCACCCTCTTCTCCCCGCACAAACGCTGCTCCGACAGACAAGGAGCGACAGCCCATCGGTCAAGCGGAACCTCTTTTCAGCTGCGCGGGCATGGTATATGGCCCAGTACAACAAACTATTTAATAACATCAAACGTACATACTAGAAGAAGAAATTGATAAATCAAAAGAGAGAATAAGAAGATAAAAGAAATAATGTGGATTGAGTAACTTAGAAGAAATAGGGTCCACGAAAAAACAAAGGAAATAGAAAGAGGTGACGGTCCTTCTCAAAGCAAATGAAAAACGAAATGACCCAACTGAGGAATCCGTCAGAGTTGCCAACTTCCAAAATCACCAGCCATGAGCCCTTGAGTTTTATTTTTACTCAGGATGTACGAGGGCGTACTATCGCAACTTCTTAACCCTATGAATACAGTTTCTTAATCACATGCAATTGAAGAGCTCCCTGGAATAATGTTGTAAGCGCCACTTAATAAAATGTTGATAAAGGAAGAATTAATGTGGAAACATCAAAGTTGAATATTTTAAAGCAATTGTTTTCATCATCATAGGGACAATGGCTGTTTAATATGCTAATCTACACAAATGAAATGTAAAACAAAGATATTGAAACTTCGCTTTGACAAAATGTTGCACTTCCAAGGTAAATCCGGGGAGCTCATCAATTTATCTCAGGTTATGTTTTTATAGCATATTCCATTAATCGGAATTAATTTGTGTTGACCGAATGAAAATTACAATATAAATTGTAAATAAGGCAACACTGGAAAATGGCTTCATAGCTATCTTTAGACCTAGAGAGGTTGATAGCAAAGACCAAGTAAAATAAGACACCTGACCGCACTAAAAATGCGGGTTTAAGGACGGAAAAACAAGGGCCATTTAAGCAAGGATACTGAAAGACACAACAGATCCTGTACAAGTTGTTGTTGTTGTTGTTTGAGTCTTCAGTCTTTTGACTGGTTTGATGCAGCCCTCCATACTCCTTGTCCTAAACTAATCGTTTCATCTCTACATAGCTACCACACTCTACATCCGAGGCAATCTGTTTAACATATTCTAACCTTGGTCCACCCCTACCGTTCTTATCTTTCGACCCATCCTTCCATAACTAACTTTGCAATTTCTGGGTGTCTCAGAATGTGTCCTACCAACCTATCTCTTCTCTTCATTAGCAGACGCCAGAACATCACTGCTCTCCCAATCATCTTAATACCTCTTCATTTGTAATCCTATCGACCCATCTTATCTTCATCATTCTTCTGTAACACCATATTTCCAAGCTTCCAATTCTCCTCTTCTCAGCTGCTCCAACAGTCCAAGTTTCTTCCATAGAGGGCCACGCTCCAGTTAAAGGCTTTCAAAATAACTTCCTAATACTTAAATCTATATTCAATGTCAACAGATTCCTTTTCTGTAGAAATGCTTTCTTTGCCTGTGCTAACCTACTTTTTATATCCTCTTTGCTTCGACCATCACTGGTTATTTTGCTTCTTAAGTAACAGAAGACTCCTACTTCCTTCAGCTTAACACCTGTCAATTCGACGTCTATAGGAGTTTATAATTTCTTTCAGCATCATTCCAATATTTTTGTTTTCTAGTTATTAATTTTCATTATGAATTCCTTCCTCACAACAGAATCCATCCCATTTAAGAACCGATTCAAATCCTCTGGTATGTCGGCTAAGATGACTATGTCATCAGCAAATCTCAGACTTGAAGTGAGTTAGTTAGTTATTGTTGTATTAAGGGGCGGAACTACGAGGTCATCTGCCCCTCTTAACACAGATTACTTATTTAGTTAGATAGTTAGTTAGTTATTGGGAATGCTCATATTATGTGGTTCCATGGTCACAAACCTACGTCCCACTAGCTGTGAGAACCTGGGGGTATTGATGAATGTATGAGTCATAAAGCTAGGCTTAGAAAGTATAAAAGAAACACACAGTACTCTTTTTCAAAGGAACACCACATTTGTTGTCGTCTCACAATGGAACTTGAGAAAGAGCGGACAAAGTACAATATATAAACAGCTAAAGCGAACAATATGATACAGAACATGAGGCACCATAAAGCAACGTTTCTGGACGTCTCGCGAGGCAGATAACGGTCGTGTTTCCTGCGTAGCGAGTTGACCTACCGAAGAACTAAAGCCCTGCCAATCGAGAGACATCATGATCATTATTACCCCGTACACTGTGTGTCAGGAATTAAACTTTATTCTTGGATGTCACCGTGGAGGCCCGGGTTCAAATCCCGGCTCTGCGAAGAAATTGGCGGTTTTGATTCTCACATCATCCATCCTGGAAGCGGTTTTCAGAGGCTCACCATTTTTGTTGTTGGCTAGTTCCTTAGTTTAGGGACTCCGACAACGCGGTCATGTATCCCCGTGTACTTTAAGTGTGTGCAGAATTTGTCTGATAACCGGTGTTAATTGTGATGGCTGTATTAATGTTTATTATCTGTGATTCAGGTAGAAGGACTCCAGACGATGAATTATTCAAGTTGTTCCTACTTTTGCTACCAAATGCTGCCGTCCACGACACCAAACTGCGGACTTAGATACTAAATGCCATCACAGTCAGCACCTAACGGCAAACGTTGGAACTAATATAGCGTTATCAAACTAACCTACAAATTTTTGCTTCCGCAAGTGTAGTTAGTGGAAGGTTCTTTTCCATGCCATAGATCTATGACATGGGACCACCGGCTTTACTTCCCCTCTGACGGAAGGCATACTGAGGAATTTTAACGTTCTTAAAAAATCTGACGACTTCGGCCGGGTTTGAAACCACAATCTTGGGCATAGAGGCTCAGTATGCAACCACATTTTTGTTGTTGTTGGTAATTCATTTGAGTGGTTTATGATATCTTACTGGGAGTATGTTGAAGCTGTGTATCTGTGATGGCTGTAGTAGTGTGTGCAACTGTATTTGAGACAAGACGCCCTGGGACTTGAAGTCAGGTACTAACCCGGCATTTACCTGAACGGAGTGTGGAAAAACCTGGGTAAAAACCACACTCAGGATAGCAGCTGTCAGTGCCAGGATTCGAACCTGCGATCTCCGGACTTGGTGCTGCTGCCTTCGTGGTTGTGATTCATGATTTAACGAGCGCAGTTATGACGTGTTGTCCCCATTTCTACTCGAGGAAAATGCCGAGATGGTTCCTAACTTAAGACCATGGCTGCCTCCTTCCCAATCCTGACATCAACTACCAATACACACATTAATACAGCCATAACAATGATATGGGTTATCAGACGAAATTCCACACGCACGCCTACTCGTGGTTAAATCACCACGATGCCCAAGCACCTCAAATGGAAATGTACCAGTAGGTAAAATTCAAGGTTCACTTCAACCGCATACTTAGGACACAAAAAATACTTAATTTTAAAAATTTTCGCAGTCGCCATCTTGCATCTATAAAAACGATTGATTACATTGCATGCCAGTAGATCAAATGTTTCTTTATCATTTACTGTACCAAGTTTTACCCGGACATAATTATGGTCGACAGCCAAGATCGCTAGCTTGTACACCACGAGTTGGTCCGTAATTTTCTGGGAGCATAGTGTGCACTGCACGTTTTTAACACACCGGTTGAGAAGTCCTGAACAGGAAAATCTGTATACTCACTGTGACCTCTTGTTTTAACGACTGTCAAGAGATACTCATACTTAAACATAGCCCAGATGCTGGCCAGGCCACGCGAAACATATCTAAGAAGATATTTAGTCCCAGAATTCACTCGGCCAAACCTAAACCTAAACCTTAACTACAATATGTATGCTGACTTTTAAACCTAAAAAGCCTTTGACTCAACAGTCCATTGAGGGCCTTGTTCTACCAAGCAACCACTGCTCAGCCAAATGAAACAAGACCTGTCCCTTCGTTATCTGAGGTCTCTTTCTCTAAAATCAGACAGCTACCCAGTTATTTTCACGAGGTGGAGTGCACCCCATTGCGGCTCTTAGATCACTTCAAAAATCAAACCCAGTAGGAGACAAACGCGCTACCTTTGCCTTATAGGGCCGGCTAGCCGTCCTCCCCTACTTCTAAATCCAAATAGCGTGTCTTCAAACAATTTTTCAATTTTTCCTTATAATCGTCTACGAATTACCAAAGAAATCATTTTCTGATGTTGTATATGTCAGGAAATGTGTATCTGTTGTCTACACCAAACTGTATTTTGTTTCCAATACTTGCGAGGTATCACGTTAGCGATATCGATTCCCCCACCCCTTTGTATTGCCGCAGCCCGCAAGAAGGAGCACAATGGAAGATATATGAGCTAATATTCTTGCTGCCGAGGAGCCAAATTATTTCACCGACTTAACCACGTACGAGGTATATAGGCCAAAGATTATATTCCCTTATATCTCACAAGTAATAAGCGAAACCACGGTTAGATTTCCCACCAACGTAAATCAAGAAAGAACAAAAGCTCATTAAGAGAAATAATAGATCTACTGTAGTTTATTCGACGTATATATCCACAGGTTGCGTATTGACTAGCTCTGAGAGTTTTTATAAAAATGCCACACGGAGTAATCACGAATCACGGACGAATTTCTAACTTCCAAGCTTCTTTGAATCCTTCAATTGGTTTTCACTTTTCTGCATCGGTGGTTGCAGAAGAGAATGGAATGTCAAGGGCAGATGACCTCGTAGTTCCGTCCCTTAAAACAACAATAACTACCTCAAGGTTAAATTTTTGAATTTCATTCCCTTCCTTCATAGCACGTCCTCGTTCACGATAATTTTTTTCGTTTAACATAGCAAGCAATACGTAACTAGGGCTTGTAACTAAGAGCTTGTGCTCTTATAGCATTGTACAGCCTGCCACGGTGGGTGAGTGGATAGCGTGTCGGTCTACTAACCCCTGCTCCTGACCGTGATAAGTGATTTTTTAAAGGCGGCAAAAATACGACACGCATGTCATACGATGTTGGCATGTCAAAGAACCCATTTGAATTCAGTAGTCCGTGTTCATAATGGCAAAATTAATCCCGGGAGTTTCCGCCAACACAAAGTTTGTCATTTCTCTACTAGAAAGCCCTATAGTGTTCAAGGAGCTTAGATATCTAACCCCCTTGACTTTCATAGTGATTCAAGGAACGACGAAATTCGACATGCAAGCTACCCTCTGGGTGTCAAATCACAAAGCTTGCACCCGGCACCCGAGGCCATACGATATTATTGATATTATTATTATTATTATTAGCATTGTACAGATGGCGTTACTGACCTAGTATATTTAAATGAACAAACAGCACGTAACTAAGAGCTTGTGTTTTTATAGCATTGTACAGATGGCGTTACTGACCGAGTATATTTAAATGAACAAACAGCACGTAACTAAGAGCTTGTGTTCGTATTGCAACGTGCAGATGGTGCTACTGACCTAGACGAACAAAGAGCAGGTAACTAATAGAGTTTGTCGTCTTATTGCAACGTATAGATGACGCTACTGGTCAAGCATAAGTAGATGACGAACACTGGTTGCCATGGCTACCATAGTGTCGGGAATTAGATGACACTTACTGTACTCCAGATAGATCCGAAGTCCAAATACGTATCACCGTTAAGATACATTCCAGGTGGCTATCAGGGCATGAAATGTACAAAGGGGAGGAACTCCTAGTCAAATCAAATGGGGCGTGGTGGTGCAGCGGTCAAGCCGGTGGGCCTCTCACCACGGCGGACCGGGTTTGATTCCCAGTAAATGCATGTGATATTTTCAAAGTTAAATGCCATATCCTGTGGTTCGGATTTCAGGTAAAAAGGAGGACCCGTGGCTCATGATCGCGAGATTAATGGTCAAGTAAAACTATAAACTTCCTTTTAAATCAAGTTTCGGTGTGGCAGATGGGCTCTCCATTGTCGTCGGACATCATCTCTTTGACATGGTCAGTCATAATTGTACTGCTAGAGGATGCTAAGAGGAGCGCATCGTGGTAGCCTACATGATGCTTGCGATGATACTGGTTTGTGCGAGAGGGCTGGAGAGAAACTTGAAGAGACACTGGAAGAGTGGAGAAAGACGCCGAGGAGAGAGACACGAAGATCAGCCGGCTGAAGACTCAACACCTACCGACGAAGAGGAGAGGATTGTGAAACTCCAAGACGTAAAGGTTAACATCGGCAAAGTTGTCCAAATATTTGGGGTCGGATGACGACGAAAATGGAGGACTCCTCTAAAAAATACAGCATAGAGTGACTAGCAGTTGGGTGGCTTAGGTGGCGTAGTTGGTAGCATGCTGACCTTTTATGCCCAAGGTCGCGGGTTCAAACCTGGTCGAAGTCATCGGAATTTTAAGAACGTTGAAAATCCCTCAGTATGCCTTCCTTTGGAAGGGAAGTAAATCCGGTGGTCCCATAACACTAATTACACTTGTCTGAAGCTAAATTATAGGTTGGATTTGACTGACGCTCTTAGGTTCCAACGTTCGTCGCCAGAAGCCGACTGTGGTGGCATCTAGTAACAAAGTGCAGAACTAGTTGGTCGTTGACGGTGGCGTTTGGTAGCAAAAGTTGGAACTACTTGAAAATCGAATGTCTGCAGTCCTTACTTGAAATAAAAACAGATAACACACATTATTACAGCCATCATAATTAACTCCGGTTGTCAGGGAGATTCTACACACACCCAAGGTACTCGGGGCTACATGATCGCGTTGTCGCATCCCCTAATCTGAGGAACCAACCAACCAACTTGCAGTTGAATGAAATGGAGAGAGGAGAGTGTAGTTCTGTGTGACAACAGGGTGAATTGTAAGATGAACGCGTCGGCAATGCTTCATGATGCCAAAAGCACCAATAACCAAGGCGAAGTAGGGAAGGATTGAGGGGGTCGGAGATGATTATGTTGAGACATAATAACCTGGAATGACAGGAACGTCAACATTATAAGAGTGGTCAAGATGGGATCGTTCGGAAACAAAGTCCAAAATTGCAGATTGACATGGGAACTCTGGTTTCGTTCACCCCCTGTTTGGACTGTAATTGGCATACTTTTGAGGGTCTCTTTATACGATGGCGGTGAAAACATCGGCTACAATTAACATTAAACCTCTATTTTTAGCGATTGAAAAGACGCAGAAAAGGGAACCAGCGTCTGGAAGTGGAAAGAAGCCGTCCGAAAGCTACCTTGTCGAAGCCATCAGACAACCAACACCATAGTGACCTTCCATGAGTATCCTCTGACAATTACAATCCGATCGAAGGGTAGACGCTATAAGACTGGGATGATTTGGACATGTGAGGAGGAGGGGCGAAGAGTACGCAGGGATATAGAATATCTGAAGGTGAAGGGGAACGAATGAAGGATAAAGGTGGAAGGGCAAGGTTGCTGAAGATCTGGAGGAAAATACACTAGATGGAGAAAGTAGGACGCCCTGGACAGGAGAGCATACAGGAACAAGATGAAGAGAGGACACGTTGACCTGAATGGCGGAGAGAAAGGATAATAAGAATTCTCTGAATCATATAATAAACTGAAAAAGATGTTAATATCCTTGAAAGAAACGGGATATTAGAATAAAACGTAAGGGAAACAAATAAGGAAATTTATAGGACGCTATAGATGTCATATAGTTAATGCTGTTGGAGTAGGATATACAAGGTTCTTCCAAATGAGAGTATGGTCTTAGAACTTAACAGGTTCATTCTGGTTCCGCATTGATAAACTAATTAGTCTAAACAGGATGAAAGTTCCGCCTGATCAATACTTGATTAATAGAGATCACTGGGTGGTCATTAATGGGACATGTTTCGAGGCCCCTTCATCAGCCGATATGACAGAACGATACAAGAATATTTTTTGCGTAGCACTTAAAATTCCCTTAGAAATGAATCTTGTATGGTGCACCATAAAGAAAGATTGAAACATTTACGCCTAACATGAGTTACGGTATGTCAAAAGTCTTATGAACTACTGTAGGTCTATAAATATTTTCAAAGGACCCCTCACGATGGTACTTTACATGTTATTGAAGACACAAATGTATGGTACCGGTACATCTAAAGTAGCACCGTGAGGCGTCCATTGAAAATGTTTATAGACCTACAGTAGTTCATAAGACTTTTGACATACCGTAACTTATATTAGGCGTAAATGTTTCAATCTTTCTTTATGGTGCACCATACAAGATTCATTTCTAAGGGAATTTTAAGTGCTACGCAAAAAAATATTCTTGTATCGTTCTGTTATATCGGCTGATGAAGGGGCCAATAATAATATTTAGGCCTCGAAACATGTCCCATTATTGACCACCCAGTCATCTCTATTAATAAAGTATTGATCAGGCGGAACTTTCATCCTGTTTAGACTAATTAGGGTCTTACCAGAAGTCAAGGAGCCTAACGCCAGTCTCAGATGTGGCCCTATGTGAAGATGGAAGTGGGTGCTTGTACCTCGCTTACTACCCTCTACTGTAACTCACTTTATACATGAACTTGCATTTCCTAAAATGAATTAAATAAATGACAACAAAGATTACATTCCTTCATCGCCGAACTGATAAAATTCAATGACTAGTACGTGACCTATACCCAACGTGATGTGGATTATCAATTTTCTTCCGAAAGGAAGCTCGAGAAAGAGCTTTGCTTGTTCATAAAGACGACAGTATTCAGGCAGAGTTGAATTCCCTTGGTAAAATCTCGGCTATTCTCAGCGACGAGTCTAAAAACTAGGTTGTATGCTAGGGATGGTATCGCCTGAATGTGATGCTTCAGAGGACTAAAAGAGCTCACTTTGTATGCAAGTGGAGTTGGCTGTGCGACCTGCATGAAGACTCCTCTCTCCTCATAGGAGAGCATCTCCAGCATCTTCCAATAAACGAACACAGGAATTCACCTTGTTACAGTAACCCTTGTCTTTTATGGGACGTATCTGATTGAATTGGATTGCAATATCCACAAGGGACATAGGTGACCCGATCAGAGTTCCTGACTATGACAAGTGTTTGCGGCATTCAGGACCAGAGTTCAGGGCGTCATGCAGGGCAAGATTGTTCAAAATATTACATTTGTTTAATGTAGCTCATTAAGTTATATTTATTTATTTATTTATTTATTTATTTATTTATCGTATGGCTTTTAGTGCCGGGAGTGTCCGAGGACATGTTCGGCTCGCCAAAGACTGTAGCTGCTTCAAGCGGAGCTACAAGTTCCGTTTAATTTTTAGTGGTTTCAACTTTCGCTACCAAATATCACGTGTTGTTGTTGTTGTTGATTTATCGAGGGGCTATATCACATTGTGGTCATTTGGCCTCGTGTACTTGGTTGCGGATGGAATTTGTCTGATAACCGATGTTATTGTGATGCATGTATTTGTGATGAAGATGATGATTGGAAGGAGGCGGCCGTGGCCATAATTTATGAACCATACCGATATTCGCGTGGAGTAGAAGTTGGAAACCACGGAAAACCACTTCCAGGATGGCTGAGGTGAGAATCGAACCCAGTGTTGCCTCATGAGGCTGAGTGTACCCCGTTCCAGCACTCAAACCAGAATTAAATATCTTGTCAGAGCCGGGAATCTAACCCGGGTCTCCGCAATGACAGTCCACCTAGTAGCAAGAGTCATCAAAGAGATGTTTGAAGGAAAAGACACAGGAGGAAGACCACCACCTTCATAGCTCACACAGATAATGACAGACACGAGCTCATATTCATATCAAGAATTGAAGAGGATGGCAGAGAATAGAGAAGATAGGAGTGTTGCTGCAAACCAGCCCCAGGGCTGTTAACTTAAGAGAGGAGAGCTCTTGTAAGGAGCAACAAGTATTACTTGTAAACTGATTTTAAGAAATAATATTTACGGACCATTACCTGGTATGGAAATGATGCAAGCTGAGGCTCAAAAAACGTAACTTCGATTAGTCTTAATATAAACGTTGGATTTTGAATTTATTATTTGAATTTATATTTTGATTGGTTGGTTGGTTCCTCAGTTTAGGGGCTGCGACAACGCGGTCATGTAGCCCCGTGTACTTTGGGTGTCTGTAGAATCTGTCTGATAACCGGTGTTGATTTTTTTATTTTTAGCGTATGGCTTTTATTGCCGGGAGTGTCCGAGGACATGTTCGGCTCGCCAGTTTTGTAGCTGCTTCGAGACGGACACCCAATGGGTGAGCTACAAGTACCGTTGGGGAGGAGAGTGAGAAGGTAAGGACGAGGAGTTGGAAGGTAGCGGCTGTGGCCTATAGTTAGGGACCAACCCCGGCATTTGCCTGGAAGGAAGATGGGAAACCACAGAAGACCATCTTCAAGGTTGCCGGCGGGGGGATTCGAACCTCCTCGCCTCCCGGATGTGAGTGACTGCCATCAGTCATGCCGTAACGACCACGGCTAACTCACCCGGTACCGGTGTGATTGTGATGATTGGTTGGTTGGTTCCTCAGTTTAGGGGCTGCGACAACGCGGTCATGTAGCCCCGTGTACTTTGGGTGTGTGTAGAATCTGTCTGATAACCGGTGTTGATTGTGATGACTGTATACATGTGTGTTATCTGTTTTTAATTAAAGTAAGGACTGCAGACATTGAATTACAAGTAGTTCCTACTTTTGCCGCCAAACGCCACCGTCAACGACTAAAAGTTCAGAACTTGGTTTCTAGATGCCACCGCAGTCACCTCCTGGCGACGAACGTTGGAACCTAAGAGCGTTGTTCAAATTTTTAACCTTAAATTTAGCTTCACACAGTTGTAGTCAATAGAAGGTTCTTTAACATGCCATACATCTATGCAATGGGACCGCCTGCTTTACTTACCGACCGAAGGAAGGCAGAATGAGGGATTTTAACGCTCTTAAAAATCCGTCGACTTCGGCCGGGTTTGAACCCTCGATCTTGGACATAGAAGCTCATCATGCTACCAACTACGTCACCGAAGCTGGAAAATATATTTTGATTAATAAAGACCCTAATTCTATAGACATTTTAAGCACCCTTGAGATGTTACAAATTACGACTTCTATAATATTTTAAAAGTACAAATGAAGAAAATTAGCACTCCAACTCAAAGGATCAACGACATGGTATCAACAACTTTATGATTATTTTTAGCCTACTTTTCACATTTTGCAAAAATGAGGAAAAAGTAGACTTATGAGATCGATCCGGGCAAGTGTGTGTCTGTCTGTCTGTCCTCTCTGTCTTTCCTTCTGTCTGGCTGTGTGTGTGTCCTCCCCTATCAACTCCTAAACGACTGCAGCAATCGAAACAAAATTTGCTAGGTGTAAAGATCTATACCTGAATATCTCAATGCCGTATTTGAAAATGATGTCAGTGCTACCAACTGCTGAAAAATCGCAATTGAAATTTGAGCTCCATGTTGGATATCTTGGAAGGTATATTCAGTCACCAGGCTGCCAACTGTAGTGCTCTATTAGGCTACATTATGCCAGGTATACAGTATTTCGAACAAATTAGAAATTTCGATATTACCAACATAATTTCGTCATTATTCTAGATAGATCCATATCGATTAATCATTGGCACGAATCTTACATTTTAAGAAACGAAGGCTCTTAAGTTCGTCACGGAACTTCTTGTTATTATAATTGACCGACTGATAGCATTATTTTTCATTATAAATGCAACACTCAAAATTGGCTTCCAGCACGGTAACTTTAATGACATAGTGTTTATTATACAGTATACTTGCAACCCGCCCCGGCTTCGCCCGGTATGTTCACCCAGCGTAAGTTTAAAAGGTGCACGGACGGCAGGTCCCAGATGCCATTCAGAAAAGCCGAGGTGAACAGCGAAACTCCAAACACTTACACAATTTTATGAAGTCTGTATTTGATACGATTCGACAGTTTGATGCTGGCCAAAGCTGGCGTGATAGGCTCAATCGCTAGCTCGTAGATTTGCTCCAAAGCTAGTATAAGGTGCGTTCAAAAAGTAATGATGATGATGATGGATGATGATAATTGTTGTTTTAAGGGGCCTAACATCGAGGTTATCGGCCCCTAATGATCTGGGTGATAGCGAAAATGATAATGAAATGGAAACCAGAATAAAATTACCGAAGACTGAAAATACGTACAAAAAGGAACTCACATGGAAACAACTCACAATATGGTCCTACAAAAGGGAATTTAGAACGAAAAGTTGCACAAAAAGAATAGATTGAAAAAGACCCACAAAACGTAGGCTAGATTCAAAATACGTACAAAATGCAAAGTAGCGCCGAAATACTTACAAAATGCAACTGAAATTCAAAATACTTACAAAATGCAAATGAGTTCGAAAGTACGTACAAAATGCAATTGAGGTTCAAAATACTTACAAAATGCAATTGAAATTGAAAATACACAATGCAATTCACATTGAAATATCCCAGTTCCAATCCAAATTATTCACAAAGTGCAATTGAAATTCAAAATACTTACAAAATGCAATTGAAATTGAAAATGCTTACAAAATGTACGGTAGATTCAAACGACTCATGTGGATTGACAATACTTACAAAAAGCAATTTAGATTGAAAATACTTGACAAATGTAATTTAGATTCAAAATACCCACAAAATGCAATTGAGAATCAAAATATGTGCAAAATGCCCACCAAACAAAATGCAATGTAGATTCAAAATTCGTGCGAAATGCGGTTTTGGTTGAAAATACTTACAAAATGCAATTGAAATTCAAAATACTCACTAAAATGCCCTGACGCCTGCATTGAAAGTCTTACTAAAAAGCAATTTAGATTGTCAATCTTTACAAAATGCAATTGAGGTTGAAAACAATCGCGAGATGTAATTTAGATCGAAGAGACTTACAAAATGCAACATAGATCAAAAATGCCTTAAAAAAAATGGTAAAAGGGAATTTAGATACACGGTGATTCGAGTAACAAAAACAGTGCGGGAATCTTAAAGAGAAAAGGAAATAGAAGGAAAAGAGGAGAGGAGAGGGGAGAGAGGAGAAGGTCCGCCCCAAAGGGAAGGGACAAAAAGGGGAAAACGGACCCAGCTCAGGAATCCCTCGGGGTCGCCAACGCCCGAACTCACCAGCCGTGAGCCCCTGAGGGTGTAGCATTATCGACGGTGCACCAGAAGTGGTGGGGCTACATACACCCTGCCTCCTTAAGGGCCCTGAGCACAAGGCAGGAGGTAGAAGGAAAAGAAGAAGAAGGCTGACCCCTCACAGAAGGAGGGTGTCAGGAAAGATGAGACAAGGGCCAATTAAGGCGGGAAAGGAAAAGACTCCCTAGGCCTCGGATACCCTAATACCGTCGGGGTCGGAAGAGAACAAGAGTTGACCAAGTGAGGTCGACAGGAAAGAAGAAAAAGTAATGAGCCGGAGGCATAATTACAGAAACCAGTACCTGTATGTTAGAAGTATTGGCCCTGGCTGTTGAGGCACTTGTCCCACTGTGACACGAGGCGGTGAATGGCTGTCTCATAAAATTCCCTGGGCTGTGATGTGAACCAGTTCCGCACGTACAGCTGGACGTCGGCGTCCGAGATGAATCTTTGGCCCCGCAGAGCCCATTTCAGGGGACCAAACATGGCGTTCTCACAGGGAGAGAGGTCTGGACTCTATGGATGGTGGCCGAGAACCTCCCATTTGAATCTCTGCAGGAGAGCCGCGACTGTGTTGGCCGTATGAGGTCGTGCATTGTCGTGGAGTGACCACGGCAGCTATGGCGTTCGTCACTCGGCAGTCCTGGGTAATGAGTGCATCAACCAGCTGGACGTTGTCATCGGTAATGCAGGGGGGTGCCCCAGACCGGGCATCATCGGCTAACGACACCCGTCCTTCCCTGAAGCGCTTGTGCCATGCCTTGACCCTTGCAAGGGATATGCACTGTTCGCCGTACACTTGTGACATTCGGCGATGAATGTCCGTTCCCAATACTCCTTCCGCTGTCCGAAACCGAACAACACATCTTTGCTCTTCGGTTGACGCCTCAATGTCACTGTTTGCAATGCGACTGGCAACGTTGGACGATTGATGCATGCTGCTGCTCGCTTTGTTTCGTCACGTGACGTGCACGCGTGCCCTCTAGCAACGGGCTGTGACCTTCCACGCTCTGGTCGGAACCACACCTCATTACACACGCCACGATTAGCTGATGTAGTCACCGGTTTGCGCATTCCAGCCTCCGGCTCGTTACTTTTTAAACGCACCTTATAATTTAAATTTCCACTGAATGAGATTGTTGGAAGAAATTAAAACGCAAAAACACTTTATAGTGGGCGATGTATTAAAGATAGAGATATGCTATCGCGGACTATTTTGCAGAACTTTTCATACTGAAATATTCTTACACTAATAGTAGGCCTATATAGATAATTTTAACGGTTTACCCCAGTGTAAGCTTAAAAGACGCACGGACGGCAGGTATTTCTGCGAATTGATTCACTGAAATCGTTACTACTCGGCTTCCTTCGGTCATAAATGATTGTTTCTCTGCACAAGCCTTCTTCGAGAAATCCTTTTAGAATGGTGAAAAACACATCAAAATCCTTCGAGTGACTCTAGAGATTACCCGTTACATTCAGGAATCTGGGACTTTATTTCATACTGGGCAGAGATTGTAGGCTACACATACTAATACTTTCAATTATTTACAAGATATTCCTTGGGTGGTTTTAGTTTTATTTTTCTCTGAACACATTTCTCCTATAAAGCAGTTTACTTGTTTCTCAGGAAAGTACGTTCCTACCTGTCCTAACATTTTCTTCTTCAATGATTTATCACCTGTGTTTATGCAGTGACACCTTCCGTAACCCAATTATAACTTTCCGACAGCTTGCATTTTCTACCATATATTCTTTGAAAGACCTGAAACATCGTCTGAAGGTATCGGCAGGCTCAAGTGATGGAGGCATGTAGCCAGTGAATGTGCCAGGAGGGAAGGTTATGTGTGGGTTGCCAACCTTTAGGGAACGATCATTGTGAAATACGCAATTACATTATCTTAATTTATAATACGCTAAGGTGTATGTTTCACAAAACTCAAGCTCCTAAACCAGAGAGAGTTAGAAGGAGTGTTTTATACAAAAATCTTCCAAATCGTCTCAATAGTACAGAAAAAATTCTTGCATTTCATGAAAAGTCAACGGTAATATATTAATTTGTTTATAAAGTACTTTTAAACAAATAAACAAGACGATAGCCCCTGCCCCAAGTGTGTCGCGTACAGCCCGCATAGCACTAGCCCCAGGCGGGTAGTCTGTGTACATGGGGCGCACACAACCCATTGCGCGAGAGTTCTCGCACGGTTCCGCTAGTTTCTATTATTATTAATTTATTATTATTAATGATAATATTAACATATATTCGATTAATTCCACTACTTCTAATATTCGCCGATACAACATTCGAATAAATCATTCGATTATTCGCATGTTCATTGTATTCGAATGCTCGAACAATGCAGATGTCCGAATACCTCAGTTGTTCTAATCATTGGAAGTACTCGAGTATTTAGAATAGATAATTCATCATCGTCATTTATTGTATTAACAGGCCATTAAGACCCAGTACAGACAATCATCATCATCATCATCATCATTCTCTACGGCTTATCCCAATTAATTGGGGTCGCCAGAGCCAACCCGGCTCATTTTGGTTTTGGCCGGGGATTTAAGACCGGATGCCCTTCCTGACGCCACGTGATTTTTCAGGTAAAAATTTCGCCCAGCTGTCCCTGGCCGTCCGGGTGAAAGACGAGCTGCTAAGCCACTACGCCATCACGCTCCCCACCCAGTGCAGACAATAAGATCATTAATCAAAAACTCATATGCGGAACAACACAGGCATTACAACAGGAGGGACTGAGACTCTTCACAAGTATCGGTCGCAGATGATCCTCCACCTTTCTCTCTCCCTTGCATCCTCCACATTTGCTGTTGGTGCCACCTTTACCAGTGACATTATCGCTCGATCCTTCCATCTTGTTTTAGGGCGGCCTCTCGGGCGTCTCCCAGTTGGTGTCGAGCAGAAAACACGATTGATATGGAATCCTCAGCTCGAATGACATGTCCTAACCATTGCAAACTCCTCCTCTTCAGAATCCGGTTGATGCTCGTCTTCCCAAAGCGTTGATAAAGGTCTTGGTGAGATCTTCTTTCCCACCTTTCTGTTTATACATTATATAGTGGACCATATATTTTGTGCAAGACCTTCCTTTCAAAAAACGCAGAGACGTTCAAGTGTTTGAGGCGTGGCCCAGGTCTCACAGCCATAAAGGATTACAGGTCTCACCAAGTTCATGTAGATGTGTACCTTATTTTTCTGTGAAATCAAACATGATTAGAAAAGATTGTTCAAGCTATAGAAAACACAATCCGCTGTAGTTATCCTTTGCTGTACTTCCTTTGCTATCTCATTCCTGCTCGAGAAGACCGATCCTAAATATTTGAAATCCTCTACCATCTCAAAATTGTGACCATCAATATTGATGCTATTAAGATAGTTCGGCCGACGAGACACCCTCAGATATTTTGTTTTTGAGTAAATTGTTAAGATAAATGGAACAGATCAAATATTTTAATTATTCCAAGATGATAAGTGTCCGAAAGTTACAGCAATTTGTGAAAATACTTGGCAGCACACATACATATTCGATGAATACAGACAAGAATGCGGGAGGGAGAAGCCCAGAAAGATGAGAGATTACCGGAAACAAGAAATTCCTCCCAGTTCAGTGCAGGCGGTGTACGACAGTAGCTGCTCGCACCCGGACCGCAAAACACCCAAGCAGCGAAGTACACAATCCACTCTAACCTGACCATTTAACAACAATCACATAATCACACTTGAAGGTCAATCACCACTTTCAGTATCTTAACAAAAATATCACATACGAGGGGTGTTCAAATGAAAAGGTACGAAACGTTACTTCTTCTTCTTCTGCCTAGCGTTGTCCCGCTGGTGCAGGGTCCACTTTTTAGGTCATTGACCTCCATTTTGTCCGGTTTCGTGCGTCAGCTGGATTTAGACCGGTAATTTTTAAGTCACCATTTATTGTGTCTTGCCAACGCTGCTTCGGTCGTCCTCTGGGACGTAGGCCTTCAACCTCAAAATGAAGGACAGAGTTATTAGCAGTATCAGGCGCTGCATGCAGGGCATGGCCATACCATCGGAGCCGTTTCTCTCTCATTTTGTCCACAAATGGGGCGACACCCATTTGCTCCCGAATTGTGTCGTTACTGTGCGTACAATTTATTCGTTATTCAAAAGTAATCACCACAGGTCTGTGCACAGGTGTCCCATTGCTTCACTAGCCGAAGGATTGCCTGTTCCCCGAAGTCTTGTGGATGTGACAGGAGCCAATCCTGTACGGTGTCCTTTAGTTCGTCGTCCAATTGGTGCAATTAAAACACCCCAACAAGTCCTGGAAGCATATCTGGGGCAATGTGCGCAACAAATGGCTTCCCTTAGAATGGCGTCTGTCTGTATATGCCTGCATTAATGAAATCATCCCCAATGGAGAAAAAATGAAGCGGCACGAACAAATAGCTGATGATGCCTGTCCTGTGTGCAAAAGGACTGACACCCTCATCCACCGCATCACTACATGTGGGAGTGCGAAGGGCGTGGGGTGCTGGACGATGAACGCTATAGGGAGGAAAGGATATTGAACTTTGAAATACGGGATGTACTTGGTGAACCGAAAAGAAATGCCATTATGGCTAGCAGCTGGAGCAATCCACCACAACCTTACTGGTTCCCGAACACCCCTGGTGAATACCCTGCCTGGTTTTCTGGATCACCTCCGGAAAGAACAATGGAAACTCGTACAGCGGAAGTGTATCAACAGTGCTATTGGCAACCTTTTGTATAAATTCAGAAATGATGTGTGCTATTATGATTCTTGGTGTTTTGTTCTTGAGTTTTGTGTTGTTTGATTTTTCCTTGAGGAGGGACTTGTAGTCAGGATGTTAGTGATTAGTGTTTGTAGCTGTCTTTGTAAATAGAAATATGAATAAAAAGACGTAACTTTGTAAAAAAAAAAGGAAACTTTTCCCCTTGAGATGTATTCTTAACGGACCAAACAGATGGAAGTCGAAGGGTGACAAGTCTGGAATGTAGGGTGGAGGATCAAGTTGCTCCCGTTTGAACGTAGCCAATACACCTTCTGTGACGGTAGAGACATGTGGGCGAGCGTTATCATGGGGCAGAATCACTCCCTTCGTGAGCAGTCCAGGCCGTTTGTTCTTGATGGATTTGCGTAGGCTAGTGTCGCACAATACAAGTCACTGTCAATGGTTCGTCTTAAGGGAAGACCTCTATTGAAGTTCTTTGACTGTGTACTAATTTCTATCGACTTCCGAATGATACGAGTTTTGAAATGTTTCTCCATACAGGTGAAAGAAGTTTCATCAAAAAGAATTCAATGGTCAATCTGTATGGCTTGTTCAGCCACAGCAGATTCCTCTGTTTGGCAAAGACGTAAATGCTTGCGATGTTCCTATACACTTGTTGTGATTCTCCAATATATCTGACCAATATATACGTAACCACAGGAACATGGAATCTTATAAGTTATATTCCAGCACTGTTGAGACAAACTGAATCCTTGACTGATCGTAAAGATTTACCTACGGTGACATTAGGCTTGAATATGGTTTTGATATTGTGTCTTCTTAGAATATTGCTAATCCTGTCCGTGACAGATTGCAGGTACGGCAGATAGTCCAATTTCGCAGGAGGAGGTTTCTGCAATAATCAGCCTATCGGTTTAGGATGTAGCACTTCATTAATCTGTTTCATCGAGTAGTCATTCTTCTGGAAAGTATCGGCCATGAACAAAAGTTCACCGTCTAAGTTATCCTTTTCACACACCGTCCTTGCACTGTTAACAAGAGTGTTAAGGGCAGCCTGTTTCGGATAAGGATGGTGGCGAGAGGACCCATGAAGATAACGATTTGTGTGGGTGGGTTTATAGTAAACCATGTGTCCCATATATTACACCAATATCCACTTTACAATACAAACATGTTTTTATACGATATCCTTACACTCTTAGATACATGTTACGGCTCTGTGAGCCTTCTTCAGTCAAACACAATGTTTCTTACATGACAGTCTATGTGTTGATCTTGTTGGAACTCAAGGTCGATCAGTTTTCCAGTGATCAAAGCAGATCAACAACAACACATCTGTTGTATATCCTTCAAATAGTGATTTTTTATCTTCAGCGTCTTCAAATCTACGGTTATTGAACCAAAATGACAAAGTTTTAAGCAAGGAACTTCCGTTCACCCGTAGCCACAAGGATTTTTCATACACGATTTTTAGCCTACTTTTCACATTTTGCAAAAATGAGGAAAAAGTAGTCTTATGAGATCGGGCAAATGTCTGTCTGTCTGTCCTTCTGTCTGTCTGTCTGGCTGTGTGTGTGTCCCCCCCTATCAACTCCTAAACGGCTGCAGCAATCAAAACCAAATTTAGTATGAGTAAAGATGTGCACCGGAATAGCTCACGTCCATATTTGAAAATGATCACAGTGCTACCAACTGCTGAAAAAACGCACTAGAAATTTGAGCTCCATGTTGGATATCCTGCAAGGTATGCATAGGAGCTATTCCAAAATTGGCACACATGGAGATAATACTATGTCAGTTTAATTTCCAGGAGGCCAAACATGACAGTGTTGCCAAAATAATTTTAAGCCTTCTGATAGGTCCAATGTTTAAATGCGTATAACTTCTACACTATCAACTGGATTTCAACCAAATTTTGTATGTAATATATGTACATAAACAGATATGACTGAGCGTATTCTTAAGAGCCACCAGGGCTGCCAACTGTTAATAATTGCTCTGTCTATGTTTTTATCCAAATACCAATATATCAGAATGTGTGCAAGCCGACAGCTTTAAACTATGCACACGTATAGTACCTGACATGTTTGATTAATTTTGGAGTAACTTATATATGTCAGTTCTACCAACATGATTCTAAGCCTGCTGATAGGGCCAATTTTTAAATACATGTAACTTCTATACTATCAGTAGGATTTCATCCAAATTTCGCATGTGCTATGTGTAACATATCAGATATGACTATAAGTATTCTTCAGTGCAATCAGGGCTGCCAACTGATAATAAATGCTGTCTATATTTTTTACCCTAATATCAATATATCAGAAAGTATGCAAGCCAACAGCTCCATACTTTGTACACGTATAGCACCTGACATTCTAGATTAATTTGGAGTAATTAATACAAGGCAGTGCTGACAACATGATTCTATGCCTGCTGATATGTCCAATTTTAAAATACATGTAACTTCTATACTAACAAATGGATTTCATCCAAAATTGGCACAACAAGATATCATAATATTTCAGATTATTTCTGACCAGCACACGCATGGTATTGTTGGCAACATGCTTTTACGCGTGCTGATAGATCCAGTGTCTAACTGCAAGTAACGTCCATTGGACTTCAACCAAATTTTGTATTCTGTACCTTAAGAGATGGAACTAAGAATATATTCAGTCACCAGGGCTGCCAACTGTAGTGCTCTATTAGGCTACATTATACCAGGTATATTTTGAACTAATTAGATATTTCGATATTACCAACTTAATTTCTTCATTATTCTAGATAGGTTCATATTCTGTAGAATAATCATTGGCATGAAAAGTAGGCTGTATAGTTCTTAACGGAACTTCTTGTTATTTACAAGATACTTGTACAATGAGGTCCTTTGTTTGAATTGAGATTTCAACGACGAAGGGCCTATGACCTGAACTCCTGCACAGAGTCGAATTATTTAAGCATTTTATGTCCATTTTTAAATAACTTTGACGATTGTAAAACGATTTTGTTTAAGTTTTTTTAACAAGATCAACACATAGACTGTCATATGACAATCATTAATGTGGTTGACTGAAGAACGCTCACCGAGCCAAAACATGTACCTAAGAGTGTAAGGCCATCGTATAAAAACATTTTTGTATTGTAAAGTGGATATTGGTGTAATATATCATAATCAATACGGGAAAATCTAGAATAATGACAAAAGTCATAGATATTGTTACGTTTTTAGGGTTCGTTAAAAATAGGTCAGGCTATAATGCACTAATACTTTATTTACACTAATGTTATTTACACTAATTCACACTAAATCAAATTATTTACACAAATTAGGCCTACTTACTCGCACACACACATACACAGAATCTCATTTTACACGGCTACAAGTCACTATTTATTTACAATGTTCACTGCAAGGAAGTATCTCCTATAGTTACTATTTATTTTCCACAGTTACTGTTTATCTTCCACAGTCACTATTTATCTTCCAGACTTACTGACTACGTTATTAATCTTCACAGCACTGTCTTCAATATTACAGCACATCACATTATTTATTTCCACTGGTCGCACGGCACACACACCGACAGCGCGGACTCACTCAGGACTCACACTGACTCACTCTCGTGCACATCACCGGTATATAAACAATCGGCCTCTGGACTGGAATGTTCTGGGCGTCGCTACCTCTCGCGGCATTGAGAGTGTTCTAGTGGATTTTATGCTGGGACCACCCAGTTCTTTCTAGTTGGCTGTTCCCAATCAGGTGGATTCTAGAACCCTCTAGCCCCTCCCAGCGATGTTCCGGATTGCCTTTCCTCTTCCAGTAGGTTCGAGAGACAGAATAGTCTGGTGGGTCTTGCGCCAATAGTATACCTGCTGCGTAGGGCTATTGTTATCCTGGCGGCCTTGGGAGGAGCTTACCCAATTAGCCTGGCCGGACTGGCCATTCCGCATTGCTCACCCACCCCGCCTGCCCGTCACTACGAGGATAAAGAATGGCGACCGCTCGGCAATTGCACGAACCCCGTGCACGTTACACTGCCCCCTCTCCTCAAAGCAACTCGCCTCGAGTTGTTTATCGTGAGGCTATCCGAGGTCCGAAGGGGTTGCATTGACGGCGCTGATAAGCCCCTGTTTGGGCTGGCTCTCTCTCGTCTCGGTAGGTGGGATACAGCTCCTTGCTTGCATTTTCGCGACAGATGACATCGTACAGTCCGTAGCAAACAGGTGACCTTTCTACTGCGACGGCGTCCCTGTGGTGGTTTACGTCGCTTTGGTGGAGGGTAGCCAACCTCTACCGTTTCCTCTTCTCCGGCGGCGTCACTCCTCTTCGGTGGCGTGCCGCAATCTGTCCTCTTCGCCGCCGCCATTCCCCACGTGATGGTTTTTGCCTGCCGCAGGTATCGCCTTCCACTGAGCATCGAACGCTGAGGTACCACGGCGTCGCGATGCTCATCCGCGAAGATGTATGCCGCCTCTCGTTGTACGTGCTCGGGAGGCAAGCCAGCTAGCGCGAGTTCTTGAAGTGGCTTACTCGCGCAACTGTCCTTATCTTCTAGCCGTAGCTGGTACATGGGCGGTAGCTGGTGGCCCACATGATGCTCCTCCAGCGTCGCGACGATCCCGTTGTAGCCGGTCCCCGACTGGATGTCGCGTAGCACCTCCGCCATGCGTTCCTGAAGTCCCGTGATGAGCTCAACTGTTCCGTCCTCCTGCGTGCACTCGGCATGGTTTGCCACAGTGTCGAACCCGGTCCCTCAGATCTGCCGTGATGTAGCCTCATCGACGTGCAGGGTCCTTCCACTCGTGGCACTGTCCCCATCTCGCTCAGCATTCCGACCTCCGGACTCCATGATGCATTCGGCTCGGTTATCAGCACCCTCTGCAGCGCCACTTTCCATACCGCCTCCAAGCTCGTTACACTCCGGTTTTGACTTCAGGACTGGTTTCGGCTCGTCTTGACTAGCTTCATGCCCACAATGCTCCACTTTATTTCCAGAACTTTTCTCAGTTTCCTTTTCCAAATTTTCTGGAGTTGCCGCAATTTTCTTTCCAAGGTTTTCGAAATGTTCTGTAATTTTATTTCCAAGGTTTTCGAAATGTTCTGACATTTTCTTTTCCACATTTTCCAACACCTCCCACATGCTACAAGGAATCTCGAACAGAAATGTGTCAGGATCCTCACCAGCGTCCAGCAGTAACTGACGTAACCGCACTTGTAGCGTAGACTTGGTTCCTGTTGCATCAACATCCCTCTCTTCCAGTTCTTCACGCAATTCTGACACCTTCAGTTCTGAAAGTTTTACTTTCCTTGTCGCCATTTTACAGTCCAAACTTCGGGACACTCAGACAGTCAGCACACGATGAACTAGGCTTACAGACGGTACACACCAGACAGTCACTTAGCAATTAACTATCGTACACACTTCCTTAAAATAGGCCTTTTCAAAAGTACGCACTGTTGCATACAGAAGCACTCACGTATAACCTGACCCTCACATCTGACACCAATTGTTACCTTTTTAGGGTTCGTTAAAAATAGGTCAGGCTATAATGCACTAATACTTTATTTACACTAATGTTATTTACACTAATTCACACTAAATCAAATTATTTACACAAATTAGGCCTACTTACTCGCACACACACATACACAGAATCTCATTTTACACGGCTACAAGTCACTATTTATTTACAATGTTCACTGCAAGGAAGTATCTCCTATAGTTACTATTTATTTTCCACAGTTACTGTTTATCTTCCACAGTCACTATTTATCTTCCAGACTTACTGACTACGTTATTAATCTTCACAGCACTGTCTTCAATATTACAGCACTTCACATTATTTATTTCCACTGGTCGCACGGCACACACACCGACAGCGCGGACTCACTCAGGACTCACACTGACTCACTCTCGTGCACATCACCGGTATATAAACAATCGGCCTCTGGACTGGAATGTTCTGGGCGTCGCTACCTCTCGCGGCATTGAGAGTGTTCTAGTGGATTCTATGCTGGGACCACCCAGTTCTTTCTAGTTGGCTGTTCCCAATCAGGTGGATTCTAGAACCCTCTAGCCCCTCCCAGCGATGTTCCGGATTGCCTTTCCTCTTCCAGTAGGTTCGAGAGACAGAATAGTCTGGTGGGTCTTGCGCCAATAGTATACCTGCTTCGTAGGGCTATTGTTATCCTGGCGGCCTTGGGAGGAGCTTACCCAATTAGCCTGGCCGGACTGGCCATTCCGCATTGCTCACCCACCCCGCCTGCCCGTCATTACGAGGATAAAGAATGGCGACCGCTCGGCAATTGCACGAACCCCGTGCACGTTACAATATTCACCATGTGTCCCAGGTTGCCGTCAACATTCAGTTTTATAATTTTTCCCTGTGTCTAAGTCTATCAGGGTGGGGCAGAAAACCCTGCGTCTGCGTAGTACAAATGTATAATTTTGTATTTTTCGTTGGCATTTTTCAAACTCACTGCAGACATTCCATATCCTGTTGTTGAAAAGAGACCACTAAAGAATATAAATCACCATCGGAGAACATTATGGATAAAAGTTCCTGTAATCCACACAACGGAGAGCAAACAAGTAAGTCTAAATGCGTTTGTAAGCTGGCTGTTGCATGCGAAAGAAGCCGACAGGAATGGTTGTGGGGAGTAATCACGAGCGACATGCAACGCGATGAGCGAGTGCTGTGATCATCTCCCTCGTGCCTTGCCGCTATCGCACGAAATTAAGCTACGGTCTACATTATTATTGCTTAGGGTTGTTGGAATTTCTATTAACATTTACAGAAAGTTGTTTATCATCGCTAGTGACATGTAAACATGGAATTGGTGTCTTAAATGGAGCGCGTTCTTCAGTAGGGTCTCGTGCTTAAATTGTTTGCGTAGTAGTTGGACATAGTATCTTCGCTGTCGTCCCGTATGTCCGAGTTTGATTCCCGGCTCTGTGATATGTAGCTCTTTAGTAGGTGAACACGAATTTTCACAAGGACTGGGCAGGGTGCAATTGTTTCCCCACTTCTACTCCAGGCAAATGCCAAGATGGTTCCTAACTTAAGGCCACGGCCGTCTCTTTCCCAATCCGTACTCTGAATTACAAATATACACACTTCTACTGACAAATTCTAGACCCACATACACCTAAGTTCACATGGATAAACGACTACCATATCCAGGACCTTAAATTTAAACAACAACAAATCTAGTTAGTAGTAGTTATTGTTGTATAGGGAGCGGCAAAAAGATCTGACGGTTTTTAAATCACAACAACACAAACATTTTAAATGATACAAACTCTTTTATTACTTATAACAGCAAGGTGTACATGTCAATTAATGGAAAACATGAAAGAACAATAGATTATAACTTTAAAGATTTAAAGATAACGTCTTTCAAATGATGCCCATCATTTGCCATGCATTCTTTCAGTCTTGCACTGAAGCTTTGCATAGTCATTAGGCTTCAACTGATGGACAATAACCATTTTATAAGGATGAAAATGCAAATCTAAACGAAATATTCGTCTCACTGTTCGATCAGAGCGTGTGAGACAAGCTGTGGAAACCAGTCCACGGCGGCCGGCTCGTAAACAAGCTGCTGATTTGCAAATGTCTGATCGAACAGTGAGACGAATATTGCGTTTCGATTTGCATTTTCATCCGTATAAAATGGTTATTGTCCAACAGTTGAAGCCTAATGACTATGCAAAGCTTCAGTGCAAGACTGAAAGAATGCATGGCAAAAGATGGGCATCATTTGAAAGACGTTATCTTCAAATCTTAAAAGTTAAAATCTATTGTTCTTTCATGTTTTCCATTAATTGACATGTACACCTTGCTGTTATAAGTAATAAAAGAGTTTGTATCATTTAAAATGTTTGTGTTGTTGTGATTTAAAAACCGTCAGATCTTTTTGTCGCTCCCTGTATTAAGGGGTGGAACAAAAGGGTGACCTGTCTTTTGATGGGCAGGACCCGTTGTTCGCATGCCTCAATCACGTCTCTCAAATCAAAACATGTGCTGCCAGTTCCAGGTTGGACAGAGAAAGTAGAGAGGACAACGAAAACGCTTCAAAGATGTTCTGAAATCCAACCAAATGTCAAAGCGACACGGACAAATGAGAGTACGGCATCAAATCGTCAGACATGGCGTCGCATCGTGTACCAAGGTCCTCTATGTTTCGAACACTATCGGTGAAGACGTGAGACTGATAAGTTCAACGCGAAGAAGGAGAGCAGAGAATTACGGGAGGATCATCCCTCAAGAATCAGTGGCTGCTCCAAACAATGTGTGCTACAGATGTGCAAGGGTTTGTGTTTAGAGGATTGGACTCTACAGTCATCTACAAACTCTCCATTAGAAGATAATCTTACTCAAAAAGGAGTGGTAGCCTAGTATTATGTATATTACCAGTAACACAACAGAGCATGAATAATAAACTAATACTTATGAACACATCACAAACTATGTAACATTTTAGGGGTCTCTTTGTTCCAAAAGCAAAAATTCGGATACGGAAGCTTACAAGCAACTCTATATTGTTGATTGTTATGTTCTAATTAAATATGATGCTAAATAATTGTATGCATTAGCCAGAGAAATATTTTTGGTAGAAGACCTTCGACTGCTAATGCACCTACCATCCACACTGGCATGCGTAGACCTGTTAAGAGAACTTCGAGGGAAGAGAGACTTCATCCCAAAAAGATTCTTCCTAACAGACACAATGTTATATAAAGAATGGCTGCGACCAGAGAATGAGCTGAGGCACCTACTGACCAGATTTGAGATCCATGGCTTCCACCATCGCAGCTGCACTAGGAAGTCCTTCCATCAGCCCAGCCAGGAGTTTGTTTGTCTACATAGGTATCATGCAACAATCAGTGCGATATATATATCACACCATGGAATTCAATAGAAGACTAGTATCACTCACTCACTCAGTTTTGTTCAAACGAGAAATTATTAAGTTGTATTGATAAAAGTGTAGTGTTGTGTAAGACAGTGTAGGGTAGTGAATATTGTGGTATTTACTACCCCAGACTGGAATGGGTGAACGGACTTGATGAACACTGGTCTCAGGTGCTACCTAGGTACATGATTGATTCAAAGTTTCACATTGTTATAATGTTGTTCTTATCTATGGCCATTAGCCGCAATAAATATTTAATTTTTATTTTAAACAAGCTGTACCCGGCATACGATGCATTGCCAATCAAAGAAACTGTTGGCGTTGTAATGTAGTTTCTTGAATTGATTTTGGATACACAATATTGTTTTTAAATTCCCGTTAACTGCCTCTAAACTATCATAAAATATATTAACTAAATTAGAAACATCCGTGGGAGTATGCCCAACAACTCACCAAATTTTCATCGCAATCGGATGAATGGCATATGAACGCATACGGGATTTTGTTTAATCGATTCGCGTGCCGTCAGTCATTTGTTGAATCTACTCGTGCGCTACCTATTGAAAATGCATGTACTATGCCAGAAATCTTCCCTGGAGTGTACAAAAAATCTCACTCTAGTTTCATCGGTATCGGACAAATGGTAAATTTACGCATATGGGACTTTGTTGAAACGCTTCATGCGTCGTCACCCATTTGTTGAATCTACTCGTGCGCTACCTATTGTAAAATGGATTTTCTAAGTCAAAAACTTTCCCTGGAGTATACATAACATCTCATTCAAGTTTCCTCGCTATCGGACGAATGGTATATGAACGCTTATAGATCTTTTTGAATCGCTTCGCGCGACGGTGCCCATTTGATGCATCTATTCGTGCGGTGCGTATTGTAAAGTGGATTTACTAAGCCAAAAACCTTTCCTGAAATGTATACAACATCTCACCCAAGTTTAATTGCTATCGGACGAATGGTATATGAACGCATACGGGACTTTTTTGAAACACTTCACACGTCATCGCTCATTTGTTAAATCTACTCATGCGCTACCTATTGTAAAATGGATTTACTAAGCCAGACACCTTCCCTGGCATGTACACAATATCTCACACTAGTTTCATCTCAATCGGATGAATGGTATATGAACGCATATGGAAATTTGTCGAAACGATTCGCGCCCCATCACTCATTTGTTGAATCTACTCGTGCGCTACCTATTATAAGATGCATGTACTGAGACAGAAACCTTTCCTAGAGTATACACAACATCTCACCCAAGTTTCATCGCTATCGGACAAATGGTATAAGAACGCATACGGGACTTTGTTGAAACGCTTCACGCGTCGTCACACATTTGTTGAATCTACTCGTGCGCTACCCATTGTAAAGTGGATTTACTAAGCCAGAAACCTTCCCTGAAGTGTACGCAACATCTCACCCAAGTTTCATCGCAATGGGATGAATGATATATGAACGCATGTGGGACATTTTGAAACGAATCGCACGCAACTTTGTTGAAGCTACTGGTGCGCTATCTATTGTAAATTGGATTTACTATGCCTATAACTTTTCCGGGAGTGTGCATAACAACTCACTAAAATTTGATCGTAATCGTATGAATGGTATATGAACGCATCGCCAACATTCATTTGTATAAACTACTCGCACGCTATCTATTGTAAAATGGACTAACTATGGCTATAACCATCCCGAGAGTGTGCTCAACAACTCACCAAAATTTGATCGCAATCGGATGAATCGCATATGAATGCATACGGGATTTTTTTAACGATTCGTGCTGTGTCACCCATTTTTGAATATACTCGTGCACTACCTACTGTTAAATGGATTTACCAAGTTAGAAACCTTCACGTAAGTGTACACAACATCTCGTCAAAGTTTGATCGCAATCGATAAATCGTATATGGATGCATACGGGATTTTGTTGAAGCTCTTCACGCGTCGTCACTCATTTGTTGCATCTACTCGTGCGCTACCTATTGTGAAATGGATTTACTAACTTGAAAGCCTTCCCTGGCGTGTTCACAACAACTCATGAAAGTTTCATCGCAATCGGATGAATGGCATATGGACGCATACGGCATTTTGTTTAAGCGATTCGCGCGCCGTCACTCATTTGTTGTATCTACTCGTGCGCTACATATTGTAACTTTGATTTACTAAGCCTGAAACCTTCCATGGAGGGAACTCAACGACTCACCAAAGTTTCAGCGCAATCGGATGAATGGTATATGAACGCATGCGGAACTTTGTTGAAACGATTCGCGTGCCGTTGCTCATTTGTTAAATCTACACGTGTACTACCTGTTGTAAAATGGATTTTCTCAGCCTGAAACCTTCCCTGGAATGTACACAACATATCACCCAAGTTTCATCGCTACCGGGCTAATGGTATATGAACTCATAAGGGACTCTTTTGAAACGCTTCGCGCGTCTTCGCTCATTTGTTGAATCTACTCGAGTGCTGCCAATTGTAAAATTAATTTATTAAGCCAAAAACCTTCCCCGGAGTGTACACAACATTTCACCCAAGTTTCATTGCTATCGGATGTTATATGAACGCATACGGAACTTGGTTGAAACGCTTCGCGCGTCGTTGCTAATTTGTTTATTCTACACGTGTGCTACCTATTGCAAAATGGATTTACTAAGCCAAAATCTTCCATGGAGTGTTTCAACATCTCACCCAAGTTTCATCGTAATCGGATGAATGGTATATGAACGCATACGGGACTTTGGAGAAGCGATTCGCCCATCGTCGCTCATTTGTTGAATCTACTTGTGCGCTACTTATTTTAAAATGGATGTACTAAGCCAGACACTTTCCCTGGAGTATACTCAACATCTCACCCAAGTTTCTTTGCAATCGGATGATTGGTATATGAACGCACACGGGACTTTTTTGAAGCGATTCGTGCATCGTCACTCATTTTTTGAATCTACTCGTGCGCTACCTGCGGTAAAACGGATTTACTCAGCCAGAAATCTTCCTTGGAGTATACTCAACATCTCACCCAAGTTTCATCGCAATCGGATGAGTTGTATACGGACGCATAGGATACATACCCACAGACCCACAAACAAACTATCACGTAATATTGATTTTTATACATATAAACAAGCTGTACCCGGCATGTGTCGCAATGCCAATCAAAGAAAGTATTGGCGTTGTAATTTTGTTTCTTAAAGTGCTTTTGGATACACTATTTTTTAAATTTTCCGTTAACTGCCTCCAAACGATCGTAAAATGGATTTACTTATTTAGAAACATTCGTGGGAGCGTGCACAATAACTCACCAAAGTTTCATCGCAATCGAATGAATGGCATATGAACGCATAGAGGATTTTGTTAAAACTATTCGCCCACCGTCACTCATTTGTTGAATCTACTCGTAAACTACCTATTGTAAAATGGATTTACTAAGTCTGAAATCTTCCCTGAAATGTACTCAACGATTCACCAAAGTTTCATCGCAATTGGATGAATGATATATGAACGCATATGGGACATAGTTAAAATAATTCGCGTGCCATCGCTCATTTGTTAAATCTACTCGTAGGCTACCTATTGTAAAATGGATTTACTAAGCTAGAAACCTTCCTTGGAATGTATTCAATATCTCACCAAAGTTTCATCGCAATCGGATGAATGGTATATGAACGCATACGGGACTTTGTTAAAACAATTCGCGTGCCATCACTTATTTTTAAAATCTACTGGTGCGCTACCTATTGTAAAATGGATTTACTAAGCCAGAAACCTTCCCTGAAATGTAATCAACGATTCACCAAAGTTTCATCGAAATCGGATGAATGGTATATGAACGCATACGGGACTTCGTTAAAATAATTCGCAAGCCATCGCTCATTTGTTAAATCTGCTCGTGTGCTACCTATTGTAAAATGGATTTACTAAGCCACAAAGCATTCCTGGAGTGTACACAAAAATTCACCAAAGTTTCATCGCAATCGGATGAAGGGTATAACAACGCATACGGGGCTTTGTTGAAACGATTCGCATGCCACCGCACATTTGTTGCATCTACTCGTGCGCTACCAACTGTGAAATGTATTTACTAAGGTAGAAAACTTCACGTAAGTGAACATAACATCTCACCCAAGTTTCATCGCTATCGGACGAATGGTATATCATCTTATATGGGACTTCGTTGAAACGCTTCGCGCGTCGTTGCTCATTCGTTGAATCTACTCGTGCACTTCCTCTTGTAAAATTGATTCATAAAGCCAGACACCTTTCCTAGAGTGTACACAACATATCACCCAAGTTTCTTCGCTATCGAACTAATGGTATATGAAGGCATAAGGGACTGTGTTGAAACGCTTCGCGCGTCGTAGCTCATTTGATGAATTTATTCGTGCGCTACCTATTGTAAAATGTATTTACTAAACCAGAAACCTTCCCTGGGGTGCACACGACATCTCACCCATGTTTCATCGATATCGGCCGAATAGTATATGAACGCCTACGGGGCTTTGTTGAATGGCTTCCAGCGTCGTCGCTCATTTGATGAATATACTCGTGCGCTACGTATTGTAAAATTGATTTACTAATCCAGAAACCTTCCCTGGAATGTATACAACATCTCACCCAAGTTTCATCGATATCGGAAGTAGTGGGATGAGGGGGGAGCTACTACACTTCTTTTTGAACCCTCCTCGTATTTGCCCCGAAGCTGATATCTCGCTAACCAATCATGGGATTTCAACATACAGGGTGTCCTAGCACTCATAGTGATGCCCCCTACTTTCCTATAGGCTCTTTATTTAATTAAACGACCAAAACTAAAAGGTCATTCGCGAGTAGTGGGGTAGTGTTGGTTTTCTCAAGTCGCGCTCGTGCTTGAATATGTATGGCTATGTTGGGAAAGGGTTAGGTGGTGGGGGAGGAGTAGGGGTCGAGTGAGGGGTCGTTTAGATGGTATTTTTTCCGCTCTAGATGATGGTGAGGTTATTTTTTAAAAATGGATGGAATTGGGAAACGCCATTTGGGGTAAACATTTTGTTTTTTTGACATTTTGGCGATGAATGTTTTTTTATACGCATGCGCACTTGAGGAGTTTTGTAAGAAGGCGGGCTTTTTAAATGGTGATTTATAAATGAATGTTTTTTAATATGTATTGAAATAAACCCCAAAAAACTAATAGGTCATCGGCTTTTTTACTATCTCGCTAACCAATAATCGGATTTAAACCTATGAGGTGTCGTAGGACTCATGGTGAACTCTCTTTTTCTATGGACGGGGTATATTCACACTAAAATAAAAAACGTGGTAAGGGGAAGGGGAGCTGCACTACTTAGGAAGTTGTGAGCCCCCGCGACCTTGGAATGGAAAGAGCCATGCTAGGAGAGCGTGCTTGGATTCGTTTTTTTCGTCTCGTCGTGCTCTTTACGGGAATGTAGGGGTCGAAAAGGTGAACTTAGGGTTTTGGGTCAAAACATGCGTTTTTCACATTTTGCCGATTTTCGGAAAACGGGCCATGCTAGGAGGGCGTGCTTGGATTCGTTTTTTTCGTCTCGTCGTGCTCTTTACGGGAATGTAGGGGTCGAAAAGGTGAACTTAGGGTTTTGGGTCAAAAATGCGTTTTTCACATTTTTGCCGATTTTTGGAAAACGGGCCATGCTAGGAGGGCGTGCTTGGATTCGTTTATTTCGTCTCGTCGTGCTCTTTACGGGAATGTGGGTGTCGAAAAGGTGAACCTAGGGTTTTGGGTTTAAAAATGCGTTTTTCACATTTTTGCCGATTTTTTGGAAAACGGAAAACGGGATGATGACGTGCGTGATAGTATGTTTTCGTTTCGTTGTGCTCTTTACGGGGATATAGATATGGAATAGGTAAAAAGCTGGAAACATGGTTTTTTTATATAATTAAATGGGGTTTTATTACAAAAAATTATGTTTATTGACCCATGAATTAAACGTGGAAGGAAAACCTAACCACTTTACAAAATATTTTGCACCTTTGACTTTAATTACTCGTTCAATGAGATAATCGTTGGGATATAATGTTTTTTGCACTTCTTCATAATAGAATCGTCCCTGAATGGGTTGACCGCTCTGATCTTCTAAGAGATACGTCACTGGTTGACCTAGCTTGACTTGGCGAATTTTAAAAATTTCTGTCGACCATTGTGGAGTATACGATTTTGAAAACACACTTCTATGTTTACTAATGCGAACAAAATCTCCAATTTTAAGGCGATGTCGCCTTGGGTCTACCCTTTTTATAGGGTTAAACAGTCTATTGAGTCTGGGTAGGTTCTTGGTGACGAGGCGAGGTTTCATGCCGATGGTGGAATGAATGGTGTTGTTGTAGCGAGACACAAGTTGAGGTAACCAGTCTATCCATCGATAGGAACCATGTATTGTAAACTCTTTCCACATATAACTTTTTAATGTTCGATTGAAGCGTTCAACTACACTAGCTTTGAGATTGCTATAGGTGGTATAATGGTGAATATCCTTAGATTTGAGAAAACTGGAGAAATCCTTGTTGAAAAATTCTTTCCCCTGGTCGGTTTGTAACAAGTGAGGTTGACGTTTTGATTGTTCAATAATATGTTGAAAGGCCTTTGTGACTAAAACACCAGTTTTATTTTTTACTGGTTGAACGAAAGCCATTTTGGAATAGACATCAATGACGGTCAACATATAGCGTACACCGTCGTTAACGTTAGAATAAGGTATCATTTCAACCAGGTCTGCCTGCCAAAGTTCATCGATTCCTTTGGAAATGACACGACGACGTTCATAAATGCGTCGGGCCGGTTTATGCAATTCATGAGCAATGCCCACTTTGATGGGGGATGGCTTATAAGATAATTTTAGCATCTCGGAGTTGTTGTTCAATGTGGGCGATTTCCGCCTCATGTCCAGTGTGACCAGCTTGTTTTGATGCATGAGGCAAGTATAAGCGCTCTACTAACTGATTGGGATTATTCCAGAAGGTTATATCTAGGTAGGGTTTTAATTTCTTAAACCTTACACCAGAGGCAGAGTGATGTTTTTGCTTACCAAAGATGTTTGCAATGATGGTTTTATATTTTTGGGATATATTGGCATTGACCTGCTGAGAGGATTTATAGTTTCTTTTGTGAGCGTTGGTGTCTAATAAAATGGATTTATATTTAGCAAGGTCCTCGGACGTAAAATCTTGTGGCGAGGGGGTGCGAGAAAATAGCAGCTTTAACAGACCTGGTGTTAATTTATAGTTGATCTTTTTAATGACAGCTTTCGTACGAGCAAATTTAATGGATGCATCCCCAATTTTAAAACTATCATTCTCATAGCGAACACCATACGTGGTATCTGTCTTTCCAATAAATAGAAGAGTCAGATACGGTTCCAGGGTTGCCCCATAATGTTTGATTAAAATGTTTTTGAGTTGAGCTTTATTTTGAGGGGTTGCCAAGACTTGTGAAAACGGAGACGATGTGGAGGAGGACGGTGTTGCCGCTATGACGGAAGATTTTTGTTTTGTTTTTAGAAACTGTTGAAGGGGTGACGATTTCATTTTTCTTTCAGGACTAAATACACTTTCGCTTTCACTTTCACTTTGTTTATGTTCTTCTTCTTCTTTTTCATGTTCTTGATGTTCTTGTTCACTAACATTAGAGGAGGAGGAGGAGGAGGAGGATTTTACCTGTCGTGTGGAATCTGTTTGAGTAAATTTTGAACTTGTTATGGGTTTGGTTTGAGAGGTAGTAGCAGCAGCATTTGGTTTGAGTCTCATGGGATCAACCGATGATGGAGCATGTTTTATCATGGGTAAAGGATTGACGTTTTTTAAACGTTGCAATTCACGAAATTTATGTCGAATCGTATTTCGTGCCTCAATAATACGCTGCATGATTTGAACATGTTTCTTGTACCCTATGGCGTTCGCCATGGTAAAGGTAAAGACACACTAACAGGAAATGTCCAACCCTGGGTCTTTTTAAACAGAAATAAAATGATCAAAACCCAAGCTATAACGTCCCTCACATCGTTCACTCTGTTTATTTATGACCAAACAGGCATGGGGATGATGGTTCCAACACGAAGCACACAATTGCGTGAAAGCTGTAAAGGACATATCTGGATTCACATGATCTTGAAAAATATGATAGAGATTTCTAGAGTCTTGGCGGAAGAGAACGATGAGATTGGCATTGTCACGAATCAACTGTTTGGGGATTTTGGAATAGGTCTGAGCCAGATAAAAACAATCCACTTGTTTATGGCGTCCCATACTAAAATACTCTTGAATAATGGCCTGTCGTTGAGTGGCAATATCATCAAAAATTATAATGGAATCTGGTTGAATGCGGTCTGGTTGAATGACATCTTGAGGTGAGGTGAATGTAAAATAGCCCATGGCTTCTTTATTTAACGAAGACATAATTTGTTCCAGATACACGTACAGAGGCTGGTACAAGGATTTGGCAAAAATATAAATATTTTGAAATCGTAGGCCATGAGGCGCGGTAATAATGTTCAGCAAAACATTGGTCTTTCCACAACCCGAAGGCCCTACCATAATACAACGAACGGTAGATGGGAATAGGGTGCCATGACGTTTAGGTTCGCACACGGACAGTGATAGCTCTGAAACCAAATCAGAGACGGGCAAAGCATGGGGTTGTTTCATTAATTCCATTGTGTCGATGACTGAGTTTTTTCATGTGTGTATAAGGTTTATATATATATATATATATAGGCAGGCGGTGAGTAGGATAGGTTAGTTAAACGTCTATCACCATGGACGTGTTTGGGAGAGCTCGTGTAACCATGGCCACGGCCGCCTCTTTGTCAAAACAGTCTCGAGAGGTGGCAACAAAAAGCTATGTCGACCGCAAAGTGCAAAGTGTCTATCATATGGCCCCGAGACTAACCGCTGAGGGCTATTCAGCCAATCATCATCGTATTATTGATGTGCAAGAGCCTCGAGACGAAAATGATGTCTGCACGAAACGTTATGTGACCTATCAAATGAAAAGGCTTTATAAATTTGTCCCATCTGTATTTTTAGTGTACCTGTCAAATCAAAAACTGGACAATGACAGAAACCATTTCCCACCACCACTACCACTGGTGAATGATGATCTTACCTATATGCTTGCTTCCGGTTTAAGTCGTTATCGACTGCATTATGATGGTGTAATTCATATTAAATATGCCATGCCTGATGAGAAACATTTAAAAATACAACTAAACGGTGATAGAGTGTTGGCTCACAACCATCAAAGAGTAAATGTGGGAGATGAATTATCCTTTCATCTTATGCTTACGTTTGAGGAAAAGGAAGCTGGGAAAACGGTGAATGATTTTCCGCTTTATATAGAATTGGAATATACTGCTATGAAATAAGGTTCTCCACGTTAGTTGTTATCGAATGTTTGCTGTGAAAGGTTCACCAAGTAGCAGCATGGTGAAAAAAAGATATGCTATGAACATGAAAAAAACAAATCTCAACAAGAGAAAAAAGCCAGGTTGGAAACCAAGTCGATCTGCCTCACACCCAGTGTTAAAACTTAAAAAAACTAAAAAAATCTAAAAAGAGTGACTATCTAAAAAGCTTTACAAGCGGTGCGATTGTCTACATCTCCGAAATCGCAGCATCATGTATCGATAAAAAGAAAAGGAAGAAAGCAAAATCGTGGGCGAGTCATTCCTGTTGCTAAGCGAGGGTTTTTTTTGCCGGCTTTATTTGCAGGGTTGGCAGCTTTGGGGTCCATTTTGGGTGGTGCCAGCGCTGTAGCGAAAACCATAAAAGCCGTCGAGCAAGGCAAGCAACAACTCAAAGAAAGCGAGCGACACAATAAAACGTTAGAAGCCATTGCGATGGGAGCTAGAAATGGCAATCCTTTAAAGCCAGTCTTTTATCCACAAGGTAGTGGCCTACCGTCTAAAAAAAAAAAATGTCCATCATCGATAAGCGCTTAAGGCAACTGCCTCGTCATGCCATGACCCATGAAGAAGTGGAAAGCTATGCCAAACAACTAAAGATTTCCCATTTTCGAGGTGTATTTATGCGAAATGAATTACCCAAAGCACCATGGAAAGAAGAACGAGTCATGATGAATTTAGATGATGATGCAGGACCAGGAACCCATTTTGTAGCCTATGTGAAACAAGGTTCCACAGTATGGTACTTTGACAGTTATGGAAATTTACCACCCCCGATCGAGTTGCTACGTTATTTGTGAAACCGGGTAAAGATATTCTATAATGTGAATCGTCAACAAACCTTTGACAGTCAAGAGTGTGGCCGTTTGAGTTTACATTTTTTATATAAGAGGTCGCGTTGAGCCAACAGTTTCATTATTATGAATGTCAACGCCAAGACCTTTACCGTGCACAGTCGCGGGCCTGAAGTGTCCCTGGATTTCCCCCCCCCCCCCCCCCCCCATTGAATTGCAACCCGAACAATCCTATGTGCTAGGATTAATTTCTTTGGAAAGTTACAACAGAATTTACAATATTCAACTGGATATTAATGACAAATTTTATTATGATGATTATATGTTGACACTGTCCCCTGGAGGTTATACCATAGACGATGTGCATGAGGCCATTAGCGTGTCGATGATAAAACAATTTGGTGTCAAACCATTTGCGGATGGGACACACAAATTTGAACTTACAGCCAATACAATAACTCATCGCTGTCGTATTTTCTCTACGTTTAACATTGACTTTGAAACACGAGTTCATTCTATTGGTCCTTTATTAGGATTTAAACCAAGAGTGTTGGCAGCTCAGCAACCCCATGAATCAGATTATCCAGTGAAATTCATCGAGGACCATCACATTTCTGTAACTTGCAATATTATTAGAGACGTATTTACGAATCAAGAACAAAGCCATTCCCTGTATGATTTTATTGTCACCTCTCCTTGCGGCTATATTATTCGTGAAAACCCTTCAGTGGTTCTCTATCATCCTGTGTGTGTCAGTGATATTAGTAATATTACCTTACGCTTAGTGAATAGAAACCAACAACTGATTGCTTTGGACGCCAACACCCCTGTGACCTACAAGTTGGTTTTAAAGACGCTATGAAATTTATCTATAAAGCAACAACAACGTCTACGAGGTCGGTTAGTTGCCCCCCGTGTATGAAACGGTTGACACGAGTAAACCGACAACGCTTACAACGCCTTGGTTATACGCTACACCCCAATCATGAACAAAGAGCTGTTGCAAGTGTTAAATCCCATACAAGTGGAAGATGGCGTCGTGCGCATTGATATGCATTCCTATCAACCTCAAGCAACAGGACTGAATAACAATGACGAGATTCAATTCATCATTAACAATCAAGATATTTTTACTCTGCCTCATGAAAGTGTTCTTCAAATTGAGGGTAAATTGATGAAAGCAGATGGCAGCACGCCCACAACGTCTGCGTTGGCGAATCATGGTTTGGCTTTTCTGTTTTCTGAAGTACGTTATGTGATAAATGATATTGTCATAGATATGACTCGAAATGTGGGCATGACTAGTCTTATGAAATTATATCCATCCTATAGCGAGGAGGAAAGTAAAACGCTTTCTATGGCAGGATGGTGTCCCAACAGTAGCAATAACTGGCTAGTTCATACCGATGGCACTTTTACAGGCTTTCTACCCTTAAAATTACTCCTTGGCTTTGCCGAAGATCACAAGCGTATTATTTTAAACGCAAGACAAAGTTTGTATCTGGTGAGAGACCGCAGTGATTATAATGCATTGAAAGGAGCCTCTGACCAAGTGATAGACTCAAAAATTCAACTGCTTCGATTACTATGGAAAGTGCCCCATGTGACGCTATCGGATTGTAAAAAGCTAAGCATGTTAAATTTGGTGCAAAAAGATAAAGCCTTGCCTATCGCCTTTCGAAGTTGGTGTCTGCATGAATACCCCTTGCTACTACCGCAGACACACATAGTTGGAGTGTCAAATCGCCTCGCTCTACCGAGAGACCCCTCTATGTTATTATTGGTTTTCAAACCAATAGAAAATACCAACAAAGCAAAGATGTCACCTTGTTTGATCACATTCACTTGAGAAATATACGACTATTTTAAATAATGTTTGCTTTCCCTATCAGGGGTTGGAACTCAATTTTTCAAAAAATAAGTTCGGTCCCCTTTATGACATGTTCGCTAAATTTCAATCGTCTTATTATGAAAAACAGGATTGTCCTATGTTGTCGCCACAAGGGTTTAAAGCAAAAGCACCACTGATTGTTTTCGACTGTTCGTATCTGGAAGAATCTATGAAAATCACCACCATTGATTTAAGGGTAGATTTTGAAACACAAGAAAATGTCCCAGACCATACCAGTGCCTACTGTTTGATTATTCATGCTAGACAAGTGAAATATCATCCTTTGTCCAATTATGTCACCAGCATGTAAGCCATCTGTGGTCGAGTGAAAAAAAAGATCATCATTCATAGGATTGATAATAAGCGTCTGCATGCACAGTATCTGTTGCGCTCTGGCACTGTGCGCACATACGACAACAACAAACATCATGTGTCCCTCAATAAGCAACAGCAACAACAACAACAACAACAACGTGACAGACAAACCATGGATTTTAACATGTGAATTTAATCGTTTGAAAACTTTTGAAACATGGACAGTTCCCTTTATGGATTGTGGAGAATTGGCTGCGAGCGGATTTTATTACTTAAAACGTGGGGATGTGGTCAAGTGTATTTTTTGCAACATTGAAATTGGAAACTGGGAAATAGGGGATCGACCCTTTAGCGATCATCAGCGATGGAGTCCATCCTGCCCTTACCTCAATCGCTATGATGTGGGCAATATTCCATGGAGTTTGAATTATCCTGTTATTGTACCAGACCCTGCAAAACTAGGAGATACCTGTGGACCGTATGTGCAAACTATTCATTTGAATGCTGTTCCAAATTAAGCCGACAAACTTTTTGTAATAAAAGTGTAAGTGGTTTTTTTTTGTTATGAATAAAACCTCAAAAAAATATTTAGCTCTTGTTCAATTCATTTGTTCCTTTTTTTTCCCCTAAAGTCCTTTGACTTTGCCATGTTAAACCATGGCATGGGTTAGTTGTTGATTAGACGTCAATGAGGTAACAAGTAAAAAAAAAAAAGCATGATGCGTACACTCATCGTGGATTGTCAGGGGTTTAAAATTGCAGACAACAAATTTATATTTAAGGAAGTCGCTTTTATCGATTGTAGTACGTTTTGGGTGTCTAACCCTATTCATTTGGTGTTTAAACCTCCCTATGCTTTCGAGTTGCTTAGTGAAAAAGATAAAAAACAGAGCCAATGGATTGAAAATCATTTGCAGTTAGCATGGAACAAGGGTGATATTTCATACAAGTATCTTGACATTGTCATGAAAGCCCATTTGTCCTCGGCCAATGTCTTATTTGTTAAAGGGAGTGAAAAACGCCAGTGGCTTCAACCATTTCTACCCTCTCACTGTCAATGTATTGACCTTTTAGATCTGGGTTTTCCATCCCTGCAAACGCTCATGGACACTTGTCCTTGCGACAATATTCAGAATAAAGCCTTAGCGCATGCATGGCTATGGTTTCATTGGCTCAGCACGAGTGCATGTTGGGAGTTGTTCAATAAAATTAAAACTGTAAGTGTATCGTCCAATGATAGCAGTGAGACGTGTACACGTGAAGTGATAACATCAACGTTATAGACATGGACGCCACTACAATCGACAAGGCTATTGGAAAATTCTTTGTGTGCAAGAAAAAACTGATTAGCTTTACACAACATGAATTATTAGCACTACCTAAATCATTTCTTTTTTATGTTGCTGCCAACGCTGTCAAAGAAATTTGGGAAAAGGCGCCTGCCGAGTGGACTAACGACTCTGTATTGAGTGAACTACAACAATGCAGTCATTTTTCCCATCACAAGCAATTAACCATGGCAAAAATACCTTCCATTCGACAGTGTGCCACATGCCAATTAATGAAATTATATCATGGACATAAAACTCAGTGTAAAGACATTGTTTCATCATTCCATGTCTGTCATGCGGAAAACAACCACCACCTACCATGCTCGTCAGCAGTCGCCGACAAACAACAACAACAACAACAACAACAACAACAACAACAACAGCAAGAACAAGAAGAAGAAGAAGAACAAGAAGAACAACAACAAAAGTGTTTTTCGCCGATTGAAACCTCTATGTCCCAGGTGTACTGGCCGTGGAATTATTGATAACATTATTAAAAACTTACCATTCGAAGCTCACTTACCTGCTTACAGCTTTTGCGGCCCTGGTACTCGTCTTCAAGATCGTTTGAGGAGAGGGGATATGGGAATCAATGCTTTGGATCATGCATGCCTTATTCACGATATAGCCTATGAAAACAGTGATCCCACACTAAGACGCATTGCCGACAAAGTCTTGTTAAGCATTGCCAAGCAACGATTAACAGCTTCAGATGCCAGTCTAGCAGAACGAATGGCAGCATTTATAGTGATTGGTGCTTTGAAGAGCAAATTACTTTTATCTAGATATGGACTTTAACGTAATGAATTTATTAAAAAAAGATGTATAGTGTCACTGTTATCATGACAAAAAAAAGACAAGAGTCCATGTTGTGTTTTTTTTCCATTATTATTATTCACTCATAGTTTCATTATTATAATTATAAATAAAATGAATAAAATGTTATAAATGACAAACAATAAAAAAGGGACAGCAGTGCATCGTTAAAAAATATTACTAATTGTAGTAAATCTATTTTTCAATCACAAACAATAAAAAAGGACAAAAGTTCATTATTTTAACTAATAGTTTCATCATTATTATTATAAAAAATTATATATACATGGTAATTGTACTAAACCTATTTTTTTTTAATCACAAACAATCAAAAAAAGGACAAAAGTCCATCATTATTCATCAGCTTCAAATGCCAGTCTAGCAGAACGAATGACAGCATGAAATCTTTATCTACTCTAGAACCAGGTTTTTTTGTTAAACGCTTATTATTGAATAAAATAACATGTTACTAGAATTTGATCATTATATATTATAATCATTATAATAGAAAATTGCTTAAAAAATGCTATAAATGCTGTTTTAAATCACAAACAATAAAAAAGGACAAAAGTCCATCATTTTAACTAATAGTTTCATCATTATTATAAAAAATTATATACATGGTAATTGTACTAAACCTATAAACAAAACAAAATTCTACCATTAAGCATAAGTTTTGAAAATTTATTTTTATTATTATTTATCATGGTAAACGTTGAGCAACAATTAATAAACGTCAAACTGTTGAGCCCAAAAAAATAATTTTATTTTATTATAGTTATTGAAGAGTAGGGCATGAATAAACAAAAAAGTTACGGCTAGCGTACAATGATTATTCGTTTTCAATTTTTACAAAACGAACCATGCATCGATTATTTTTTTCACCCTCATAAATTAAATAGACAGGGTGAATCCTGGAATTGACATCTTCCATGACATTATCAGGTAGGTTATTAAATCGTGTGGGAAGAAATGTCTCAAAGTCTTGACAAATGCAAAGAGCTCGTTCACCAAATTTGGTTTTCAGTTTTTGAATTTTATGTATGCGAAAGGGTGTTTGCGTAGGCATTTCACTCATTTTCTTGCGTGCAAAGCCACAATCTTGACCAATGGCGTTCAAGGCGTCCATGGTTGTCTATAACCAAAGAAAAGAGTGTTACTTTCTAACACTCTAGTTCTTATATTACAACAACAATAACTTTGTACATAAAAGTGTGTTGTTGTTTTTTTTAAATCCTGAGTGTTTATGACCTGAAGTTGTAGATAGATAGTATTGGATAAAAATATAATAATAATGTTTGTATCATTTTTTCAGTCAAAACATACATTTGGAAATGTTTTATCAAAATTAAGTGTGAATCATTTTCAAGATCTCTCTCTCTTGGAGGTAAATGCATGTCTCTGTTGTGAATGGGAATTAGCCTATCATTCCCTTGTCGAATGACTTGTATTCGTTTGCTCTGTTGTTGTGCAAATTCACACAACATTCTGTTAAATAAATAGTATCAACAAATACTAAGAGCAAACATGTGAATGCTTTTGGTAACCTATAAAAAGGCAAAGTTAACACGCTATGCATTTAATAACCATGTCTACATCCAACAAAACAAAATTCAAAACTATAAATTTAAACCAGTGTGTATGTGTTCATCAACGTGAATACACGATAAACTAAAACAAACAAACAAACAAAAATAGCCAAATGTATTCTAAACGTCAAGTATGCACCTGAAAGCCGAATGTAAACAAAAAAAGCGATAATCATGATATGATGTTGTTAGTTTCTAACAAATCTCATTCTATGAGGCGAATATTGATTGATAGGTAAGCCAAGACAAAGTTGGCGAAATGCTTGTTGTCGATACGAAGTGATTGGTTCCTCAGCAGGAAATTTATAAAAATGAAAACAAAACATTTGAGAGGTTATTGGAAAATAAACATTAAACAGGGGTTTTGTACATATTGTACACCAGAAATCTGGAAAATGATCCTCGTCAGCTAATTTAACAATCACTTGATTCATGGTTAAACCGTACCATGCTTTATGAATCACTTGCGTGAAATCATTATTTTCAAAGCCAAAATTTAGCATACAGGATTTACAAAAGTGATGCCCTGGGTCATGAAACAAATCATCATCATTATCATCTAGATTCATGAAGCTGTCGTAAAATGTGGTATCAATGCGTACTTTCGTGTTTCTATATTCTGAAGGATAGGCCACACGTTGAGGATTATGAGACACCATCGTGGCATATTCATTGAACGTGGTGTGTTTTGTGACGATAAAACAATCTTCATCATGGCTCATGATTGAATCTGAAAAGTAGTCGTTGCCGTTTACTAAGTGAATAAATAAAAAAATACAATGTACTATATACACTGTCTGTCCCCTAAGTCAATGGCAAAAATAAAATAAAAAATAAGCAAAACACAAATAAATAACCATCTGTCTGTTGACTTCTTTAGCTGTAGGCGGCAAACATAACATGCAACAGGTTAAAAAAAAAAAATTCTGTTCAGATATTGGACTGGTGTTGTTTTCAAATATATCACCACTCATAACTCTAGCCATAAAGTGAGAGGTTGTGCACAGTAAAATCAGCAGATTATTATTATTCTTTTGTTCTTGCATGAGACCTACTAAGCCACACTCTAGTGTGGCCTATTAAGCCGCATGCCTACTGAGGGTGAATGGTCACTTTGCCGAAACATGAGGTCTACTAAGCGACAACAATAGTGAGTGTGGCTACTTGTTTGTTTTTTTTTCCTAACCTAACCTAAAGAAGTCAACATGTTTTTAATCTAGCCTGTGCACAGTGAACCATGCAAACGTTGATGCATGGCTCTCTTTATGCGTTGACAGGCAAATAGCACAAGACATACAGTTTATGTACAACTATTTACAGGCATTCACACATCCAAGCATACACCCATGCACACAGGTTAAAAATCAAAAATTATATGATACACTACAATTTTTTATTTTTATTCCGAGGCTCAAGATGGCATCTGGCATTTGATAGCAACCAAACCAAACACTTGCCGTGTTGTACAACAACAACAATAGCTACAACCACTACTGGTTGTAACCAAATGGGACGCTTGTCATCATATCCTGACACCACTGTCTCTTGTCGTCTAACAAAGCGAGTGTTTGTTTTCGCTGCTTCATTAAAAATAAATCATGATTTTTTGAGAGAATCCTAAACTGTCTATGTGCCATGGCTGTGTGGGTCTGAAGGACATGTAAATAATCATCCACACAGAGACGTTTAACCACATGCTGGCTAATCCCTTTGGCTCGCATAGATTCGCATCGATCCACCTGTCGAAAACTATACATTTTTGGAGCGAGACCTACAAACTCAGTCATCATGGTGTCTGAACACTCATCTTTCATTAAACCAATTTCTTTTTTGTTCAGACGGGGGATATCGAACACGTTCTTCTCACTAAACGAGAACGTGTCAAACCATTTTGGGTTTTGTTTCATAACGACATACGGATCACAGTCATGGATATGGTAAATAAAACTATCCGTGTCTGTATATAACAAGGAAATGATACCAAATCGCTGTATTGCAAAACCATAATGGAATTTATACATGTGCAATTTTGAAAAATCTAAAATGACTTGGCCTAAATAGATAGGCTTATTCATGACCACTTTAGTTTTGGCAAGTTCAATAGTCAGTAGATCATGATCAATAATGTTTAAAGATTTGAAATTTGGTTTTGCAATATATTTTGAGCTCCCCATTGTCCATGCCATGTATTGACCAGCTTAATGTCCCTATACTGCCGTACATTTTCCAAACTCTTGCCATAGATACAATTATTCATCAGTTTAAAAAAATTGATTTGAAATGGCTGAGTGGCACTTTGTCTGTGACTGGTATTTAAATCCATGTATGGTTTCAACCACGGTTTTTGACAAAAAGATATACCTCTATGGATTTTTTTCAGGGTTAAGCCCTGGGCTAAACATTCTACCAGCATGTCAATATGCAACACATAGTGATTTTTATCATACAAGGTACCCATCAATTTCTTATGATTGCCCTTACTCTCGGGCGGCACCATTTGCTCTATGCAAAAGGGGAAATCACCATGTCGCTGTCTGAGATGGGGGGGATAAGCTAAGTCGACGTCAAGAACATACCCTACGTCCTGTTGCTTGCTAGCGCTATGCACATTAAAATCTTTAATTTCATCCTCAGACAGCCAGACAAAGTTTCTGTACGGCAGTGGTCGACTCATAGCGTGACCGTATAAATTGTTTACGTCGAAATACATTAGATAGGATTCTGGTTCTTCGGGACAATAATCAGGCATGTAATGATTATTTGCCTTGGCATGTCGCTGATTGAGCGATACGAATCCCCCACGAATCCCTTTTTCCATCATGAGTACCATATCGGGATCCGTCAGTAAATCAAGCTCAATGTGGGTAAATTTGAGGGCGGCGTCCCAACTTAACCCTGGACTGGTATAGTAGTGGGCGGGGTCAAGGCCATAAATCGTGTGACATAGCTGACGAAACGTTTCAAAAACGTCGGTCAACAACAACACGTCTAATTTTAAGTAGTGCATAGCATACTGGCCCATGGTTTCTATGCCAACACTCGCCAAACATGCTGTGCGTGGGCATAGTCTTCTTCACTGATGGTGCTTTGAGTTAATTGAGAAAAGAATTTTTCTCTTGGCGGCAAAGTCGTTTCTTCAAGCACCTCGTAACTTTCCACATAATCGTATGGAAAATGGCCTTTACGAACACACAATTTAAATTGATTTGTATCCGTAAAGTGGGAATGGGTATGTTTCAACTCATCTTCGCTTAAGCCTTTCACAAGACTATCCAGCGAACTAGACATAAACTTGAATGAGTCGAGAAAGCGAATGCTCATGCTTCCTTTTCTCCATGAAAGTGAGGTAAAGCTCTCATGGTTCTTAGCCAAAATGCTGAATTTGCTCTTATCTACATGAGCAAATTGTTTAACAATGAAGTGAAGGTCATACCGGGAGAAATTGTGTAAAAAGACAGGGAGGAAGCGAGGTGTAGAGTACTTCAAATTGCATTCGTTATGGGCAGCACCTCTAAAATGCCCTGTCCTGTGGCAGTGGTCTCTTACTTTTTTTTCTCCGCCTAAGATTGGCTTTTCACATATGTGGCAGGTGGTGGCTTGATCATATTCTCCTTGCTGTACGTCATTCATCTGAATTGGTACAGGGTTGTTCAAAATAGTTTCTACTTTGCCTGCTAAAGCCGCCATTTGATCAACAAACCACCGCGCACAATCCTGACCTTTGTGACTTACATACTCACATTGTGAATTATCATAGTGACAGGCAACATAATAGGCTACAGCAAAAGGCTCATGTTTCTGCACTGGATAGGTTGAGCTTGTATGGGGGCTTGGTTCACATCCCTGAATGGGAACAGTAAGGGCCTCAAAATCAGCGTAAACAGTAAATGGTATCATGTCTTGTTTATTAGTGGCCTTAAATTTTAAGACTGCGTCATTCCCTTCGGGCAAGACTAGCTTTACTGCCGTCTGCCCTTCACAGTCTTCTGTATGTCGTTTCAAAAGTTCATCAGTTCCAAAATATTGAAGGCAGCGCTCACAAATGTGTTTTGCACACTTATGGTTAGACACTTGGCTGCTCACCAATTTACTTAAATTCTTTATCCAACAATAATGGCTTCTATCCCCATCAGACAGGAAAAGCAGGTGAATGTGATGTTGCTTTACCTGTTTGGTGGCATACAAGGGGCCCACAATATTGGATCCGTCGATGCCATACACCATGAAGGAGAAATTTGGATTATCTTTCTCAAATAAATGAATTTTATCTAGAGGCATGGGAAATGAAACACGCTCGAGATTGAGAGTTTGTTTCATGTGGTTAAACACATCTGTGTACTGCCCTGGTCTATGAGCAACATAATTGTCTTCTTTACAGGGTTGCAGACAGCTCACTATACTCCATAAAAAGCAGTAATCGTCTTTGTTGCGTATGTTGATCACTGCCTTTCTCGAAGCGATAAAGCTCGGTGTGGCAATATAGCTACTTCCTGCATTCAATGGATTGTATTTACAAATATTGATTTGCAAATAGGCAATGCTATCGAGGGCCAAGCCACTGGGACCCTGTTGCAACTTATCAAATTTAGAGATAAGCGCTTGAATAGCTTTCTCCTGATACCACGTTTCCAAATTTTCGGCTATCAGTACTTTCTTCATTTTTGTACAAAGGTTGAAGGTGTGTTTCTCTTCAACATTATTTTTTATCAACGTAAATTCACATAGTAGTTCGAAGTTTATTTTTAAAGCCTGATGCAATCTTAAGCCTTGTTCACATTCACTCAAAAAATGGGAAAACATAATTCCACAAAATCTTTAGGCGACAGACAGTGATTCGCATTGTAAATTCGGCCTGAGCATACTCGCGTTTTGAAACATTTGGCCAAAGGCTGCCACACTAACACTTCACTCTCTGATATAGACATGATTATAAAATGGACAAATAAACGTGCAACCCTTACCTTAAAATAGGTTAATCCAAAATCTGCAATTCCAAACGACCACACTTATCGATTTTTACTGACTGGCACACAATCTCGTTCACAGGTACACAATGGTTGTAGCAATTGGGCCCCCAGCAGGAAATGATCACCAACAAGGTTGCTGTAGTTTTAGTATCAGCGACAAGGTTTATCTTGTTTTTTGTTTCCAATGATTTATCTGAAAAACAAACCAATACGATCCGTTATTAGTCATGGTTATATACATTAAACATGTGCATTCATTCATTCATTCATTCATCCATTCATTCATTCATTCATTCATTCATTCATAAGACTTGCTAAAAACAAAAGGTTTCAAGTGTGCACACATAAATAAGACTCTCACTCGAAAATAGCAAAGTCATTTACAAAGAAAAGAATTAATCTATATTCATAGCTCACCTCTTTTTTAATATCGAAAGCGTCAAGGTAGTTAAAACCTATTCACTCCATATATATCTTCATTCTGAAACAATAATAAATACACGCCATAAGTTTATAAATTTCCGTGAAATAAATGGCATACATTTAACAACAACAACAACAATAAAAGTAATGGATCAACATGTACTCACCATATAATGAATTATAATGATTTCAGCAAATGTGCTCTTTGCCGCCACTGTCACTGTCACTGTCACTGTCCATCTCTGTCAGCTTTCCCAGACTTAATGACGTTTTTTTAAAATCTGCAACAAACGAAATCCCCAAAAAATACCATCAGTCACTAACTTACTTTTCACGCATACACAAAATAACAATAAAACCAATCATGCCATAATTAACAATAATGAACCTACCTTAGTACAAGTATGGCCGCGGTTCACGTAATATTTTACAAAGAGCATAAGGCACTTGCATCCGTCAACTTCAAAGATGAACACGAGAATGATGAGTCTCTCTTACCCTCAGAATATATATGTCTCCTCAACAAGATGCAAAGTTAACACTTTACTTTTTTTTTGTTCCTACGAGTAGGATGTCATGGAGCGCACAAGTCAGACTGATTCTCACAAGCTTTTGCAAACTCTGCATGAGTATGCGTGGGAATGCAATGATCAGCTTTTCGACAGAGCTGTATGTCCTTCATCGAGATATCGAGTAACACGTCTGGGTCAGATAACAGCCACCTGCATGCGAACAACAGGCTGTTATCTCTCTCTGCCTGCGAGGCAGGTACGATGATAAGACCTGTGTCTGTCTGGATCGCCGTGGGTCAGCCTCAATGCTTTCAATTCTCATTTCATTAAGCAAGTTCTCTCTCTGCGTGTGAGCCCTGACCAGTCAAGACAAATAATAATAATAATGCATAAGTGTTTTACCAACTTTATAGCGCATAACTTAACGTGACTTCAAATCTGGTTTCTTACTTTTTTCCCGTTTTCCTCAACGATCTCGAAAAAAATGACGGAAACCATGATTTCAGGTTTTACATGCCTACATTCCCCTAAACAGAATAACGACACAAATACATCGACATGTCCATCATAAAAATCGCCTCATTCGTTTTCCAAATAAGGCGAAAATGAGCAAAAAAACACCTTTTCCATAAGAAAACCACGTTTCCAGCTTTTTGCCTTTTTCATATCTATATCCCCGTAAAGAGGACAATGAGACCAAATAAATACTATCACACACGTCATTCTCACGTTATCGGTTTTCACAATATGAGGGAAAATCACAAAAACCCATTTTACATCAAAACCGTGTTTCCAGCTTTTTACCTATTCCATACCTACATCTCCGTAAAGAGGACAATCAGACGAAAACATACTATCACACACGTCATCCTCACGTTTTCAGTTTTCGCAATATAAGCGAAAATCACAAAAAAACAATTTGACTAAAAAAAATGTTTCCAGCTTTTTACGTTTTCCGTACATACATCTCCGTAAAGAGCACAACGAGACGAAAACATACTATCACGCACGTCATCATCACGTTTTCCGTTTTCCAAAAATCGGCAAAAATGTGAAAAACGCATTTTTTGACCCGAAACCCTAAGTTCACCTTTTCGACACCTACATTCCCGTAAAGAGCACAACGAGACGAAAAAAACGAATCCAAGCACGCCCTCCTAGCATGGCCCGTTTTTCAAAAATCGACAAAAATGTGAAAAACGCATTTTTAAACCCAAAACCCTAGGTTCACCTTTTCGACACCCACATTCCCGTAAAGAGCACGACGAGACGAAATAAACGAATCCAAGCACGCCCTCCTAGCATGGCCCGTTTTCCAAAAATCGGCAAAAATGTGAAAAACGCATTTTTGACCCAAAACCCTAAGTTCACCTTTTCGACCCCTACATTCCCGTAAAGAGCACGACGAGACGAAAAAAACGAATCCAAGCACGCCCTCCTAGCATGGCCCGTTTTCCGAAAATCGGCAAAAATGTGAAAAACGCATGTTTTGACCCAAAACCCTAAGTTCACCTTTTCGACCCCTACATTCCCGTAAAGAGCACGACGAGACGAAAAAAACGAATCCAAGCACGCTCTCCTAGCATGGCTCTTTCCATTCCAAGGTCGCGGGGGCTCACAACTTCCTAAGTAGTGCAGCTCCCCTTCCCCTTACCACGTTTTTTATTTTAGTGTGAATATACCCCGTCCATAGAAAAAGAGAGTTCACCACGAGTCCTAAGACACCTCATAGGTTTAAATCCGATTATTGGTTAGCGAGATAGTAAAAAAGCCGATGACCTATTAGTTTTTTGGGGTTTATTTCAATACATATTAAAAAACATTCATTTATAAATCACCATTTAAAAAGCCCGCCCTCTTACAAAACTCCTCAAGTGCGCATGCGTATAAAAAAACATTCATCGCCAAAATGTCAAAAAAACAACATGTTTACCCCAAATGGCGTTTCCCAATTCCATCCATTTTTAAAAAATAACCTCACCATCATCTAGAGCGGAAAAAATACCATCTAAACGACCCCTCACTCGACCCCTACTCCTCCCCCACCACCTAACCCGTTCCCAACATAGCCATACATATTCAAGCACGAGCGCGACTAGAGAAAACCAACACTACCCCACTACTCGCGAATGACCTTTTAGTTTTGGTCGTTTAATTAAATAAAGAGCCTATAGGAAAGTAGGGGGCATCACTATGAGTGCTAGGACACCCTGTATGTTGAAATCCCATGATTGGTTAGCGAGATATCAGCTTCGGGGCAAATACGAGGAGGGTTCAAAAAGAAGTGTAGTAGCTCCCCCCTCATCCCACTACTATCGGACGAATAGTATATGAACGCCTACGGGAATTTGTTGAAACGCTTCGCGCGTCGTCGCTCATTTGTTGAATATACTCGTGCGCTACTAATTGTAAATTTGATTTACTAATCCAGTAACCTTCTCTGGAGTGCACAGAACATCTCACCCAAGTTTTATTGGTATTGGACGAATGGTATATGAACGCATACGGGACTTTGTTAAAACGCTTCGCAAGTCGTCGCTCATTTGTTGAATCTTCTCGTGCGCTACCTATAGTAAAATGGATTTACTAAGCCAGAAACCTTCCTTGGAGCGTACTCTCTCACCCTAGTTTTATCGCAATCGGATGAACGGTAGATGAACGCATAACGGACTTTTTTGAAACGCCTCGCGCGTCAGCGTTCATTTGTTGAATCTACTCGTGCGCTGCATATTGTAAAATGTAATTACTGAGCCAGAAAACTTTCTTGGAGTGTACTCAACATCTCACCCAAGTTTCATCGCAATCGGGCGAATGGTATATGAACGCACACTGGGCTTTGTTGAAACGATTCGCATGTCATCGCTCATTTGTTGAATCTACTCGTGCGCTAACCACTGTGAAATGTATTTACTAAGGTAGAAAAATTCACGTAATTGTACACAACATCTCACCCAAGTTTAATCGCTATCGGACGAATCGTATAAGACCTTATACGGGACTTCGTTGAAACGCTTCGCGCGTCGTTGCTCATTCGTTGAATCTACTCGTGCACTTCCTCTTGTAAAATTGATTCACTAAGGCAGACACCTTTCCTAAAGTGTACACAACATATCACCCAAGTTTCTTCGCTATCGAACTAATGGTATATGAAGGCATACGGGACTGTGTTGAAACGCTTCTCGTGTTGTAGCACATTTGTTGAATTTACTCGTGCGCTATTTATTGTAAAATGGATTTACTGATCCAGAAACCTTCCCTGAAATGTACACAACATCTCACCCAAGTTTCATCGCTATCAGCCGAATAGTATATGAACGCATACGGGACTTTGTTGAAACGCTTCTTGCGTCGTCGCTCATTTGTTGAATATACTCTTGCGCTACTAATTGTAAATTGGATTTACTAATCCAGTAACCTTCCCTGCAGTACACAGAACATCTCACCCAAGTTTTATTGATATTGGACGAATGGTATATGAACGCATACGGGACTTTGTTAAAACGCTTCGCAAGTCGTCGCTCATTTGTTGAATCTACTCGTGCGCTATCTATTTTAAAATGGATTTACTTCGCCATAAACCTTCCTTGGAGCGTACTCTCACACCCTAGTTTTATCGCCATCTGATGAACGGTATATGAACGCATAACGGACTATTTTAAACGCTTCGCGCGTCCTCGTTCATTTGTTGAATCTACTCGTGCGCTGCTTATTGTAAAATATATTTAGTGAGCCAGAAACCTTCCTTGGTGTGTACTCAATATCTCACCCAAGTTTCAGCGCAATCGGATGAATAGTATATGAACGCATAGGAGACATACACCCACACCCACACACCCACACACCCACAAACTATCACTTAACATTGATTTTTAGCCTACTTTTCACATTTTGCAACAAGTAGTTCCGTGAAGAACTATACAGCCTATTTCCATATATCCTGCTCATGTTAATTGTCTCTATCAACATACAAAATTTCAGTTTAATTGCTGTAACAGATTCGTAGATATTGAGAACCGTCTAAAAATTTCATATGGTCTCCAGGATGGATTTTTATTTTTGTACTATTACATTAAGATTATTGTGTACGTGTGGTAGTCAAACTTCAATCGCATGATTATAATACAAGAAGTAAAAACGAGATTTTAAAAGTACGCACACCAGCCATATTGTGATTATGCAAACAATTGAAATAAATAACATGCCAGTGGATCACCATTTGGATAAGCATTTAACGTGCAACGTTTCACGGCACTCAGATAGTTAATTCGCGAGCAACGTCCATTTAAATATGTATACTTCGCGTCGCCGCCATGTTGGATTTGTGCTCACCAGGTTACTGAAAGTCCTATAGGTGAACATACGTTCATAGTCTCTATGAACATAAAAAATTTCAGTTTGGTTGCTGTAAAAGATTCATAGATATTGAGAACCGTCTAAATATTTCGGAAGATCGCCATTTAGGATTGTTATATGTATAGGCCATAGAGTTATGTACCATTCAAGGACAATTATTGCTAGCTTCATTATTCCAACTTTCACTTCGATCGCATGATTACGGCACAAGAATAAAAACTTAAGTTTAAAATTTTGCACAGCCGCCATCTTGAGGTTATGTAAACAATTGAATTAAATTAGATGGCAGTGCAATACTATCTGCAAAATCATTTACTCTACCACATTTCACTGCGCTCAGAGAGTTAAATCACGAGAAAAGTCTATTAAAATATTTCAAATTCGCTTGGTCGCCATGTTCGTTTTGTACTTTACAGGTTTCTGAAATATACATAGGTAAACTTGAATTAGTACCCTTTATCACCGTACAAAATTGCATGATGATATCTGTAATAATTTCGGAGATATAGAATGTCAGTGAAATATTTCTTACAGCCGCCATTTTGAGGTTATGTAATCAATTCAACAAAATTAGACTCCAGTGCATTACAATGTGTATAAACATTTGCTGTACCAAGTTTCATTACGTTTGGACAGTTAAATCGCGAGAAATGTCTATTTAAAAGTCTCAATTTCGCTTGACCGCCATGTTGGTTTTGTAGTCACCAGGTTTTTGAAAGCCTCATAGATGAACTTCTAGTAGTGCCCTTTATCACCGTACAAAATTTCAGGGCGATATCGGTAATAGTTTCGGAGATATTGAATGCTAGTGAAATATTTCGCACTGCCGCCATGTTGGATTGGTGAGACGTAACAAAATTTGAAGGGCACGGTCGAGGTCGTCGGGAATAGTGCTATGAACTTACCGAGTTTCATTGAAATCGCTCCAGCCGTTTAGATTTTATTAGGGACACACACACACACACCTCACACACACACACACACACACACGCACACACACACACACGGACAAAAGGTGATCTCATAAGCCTATTTTTTCAAAATTGAAAATAGGCTAAAAATGTGGAAAAAGTAGACTTATGAGATCGGGCAAATGTGTGTCTGTCTGTCCTTCTGTCTGTCTGCCTGTCTGTCTGTCTGGCTGTGTGTGTGCCCCCCTATCAACTCCTAAACGGCTGCAGCAATCGAAACAAAAATTGGTAGGAGTAAAGATCTATACCTGAATAGCTCACGGCCATATTTGAAAATGATGTCAGTGCTACCAGCTGCTGAAAAATCGCAATTGAAATTTGAGCTCCATGTTGAATATCATGGAAGGTATGAATGGGAGCTATTTCAAAATTAGAACACGCATAGATAATAATATTGCAGTTAAATTTACAGGAGGCCATGCATGGCAGTGTTGCCAAAATGATTATAAGCCTGCTGATAGGTCCAATTTTTAAATGCATATAACATCTACACTATCCATTGGAATTCAACCAAATTTCGTATGGGCTATCTGCACATAAACAGATATGATTGAGCCTATTCTTAAGAGCCTCCAGGGCTGCCAACTGTTAATACATTCTCTCAATTTGTTCTATCCAAATACCCATATATCAGAAAGTATGCAAGCCGACAGCTTTAAACTATGCACACGTATAGTACCTGACATTCTATATTAATTTGGAGTAACTTATATACGTCAGTGCTACCAACAGGATTCTAAGCTTGCTGAGAGATCCAACTTTAAATGCATGTAACTTCTATACTATCATTTGGATTTCAACAAAATTTCGTTTGTGCTATGTGTACCATGACAGATATGACTATGACGATTTTTAAGAGTAACCAGGGCTGCCAACTGTTAATAAATGCTGCCTCTATTTTTGTTAACCTAATATCAATATATCAGGAAGTATGCAAGCCAATAGCTCTAAACTTTTGCACACGTATAGTACCTGACATTCTAGATTAATTTGGAGTAACTAATATAGGTCTATGCCAGTGCTGCCAACATGATTCTAAGTCTGCTGATAGGTCCAATTTTAAAATGCATGTAACTTCTATACAAACTAAAGGATTTCATTCAAAATTGACACAACAATAGATCATATTATTTCAGATTAGTTCTGATCAATACATATATGTCATTGTTGCCAACATGATTTTACGCGCGCTGTTAGATCCAATGTTTAACTGCATGTAACATCCATGCTATCCATTGGACTTCAACCAAATTTTGTATTCTGTACCTTAAGAGAGGGAACTATGAATATATTCAGTCACCAGGGCTGCCAACTGTAGTTCTCTATTAGGCTACATTATGCCAGGTAACTTACACAGAATTTCGAACTAATTAGAAATTTCGATATTACCAACTTAATTTCGTCATTATTCTAGATAGATCCATAGATTAATCATTGGCATGAATTTTAAATTTTAAGAAAAGTAGGCTCTTACCGACAGTAGTGGCTACGCTGGCTAACGCGCAGCATTAGGTCATGGGGCCAAGCGCTCTGCTGACTCGGTAGACGCGTGGGTTCGAGCCCCACCGTCGGCCGTCCTTGAAATATTTTCCCGTGGTTTCCCCATTTTCAACACCAGGCAAATGCTGGGACGGTACCGTCTGACAGGCCACGGCCGCTTTCCTTCCACATCCTTGCCCAGTTTCATTCACCATCATTCATTTCATCTCTCATTAACTCCTCTCATGAGGTTGGCGTCAGGAAGGGCGTCCGGCCGTAAAAAACCATCGCCACAAAGACTTCCATCGCATCTCATCCCCGACGCCGTTGGAAAACGGGAATAATAAGGGGTAGACATACAAGAAAAGTAGGCTCTTTAGTTCGTCACGGAACTTTTTGTTATATATAGATATGAATTTTGGTTTGAAGGGAAATATAAACGAAACATTTTCCGTCCCGAGAAGAATTTGTCGGGACGTGGGCAAAAGGCTCATTATAAATGAAAATTCCGGATTAGTCCATTTAAATGGAGATGTCAGAAAATAGGTGTAGATGCATAAATGTAGACAACGCATAACAGCGGTGAGGTCGTTAGCAATCGGCAATCGTTGTAACCGATTGGAGGGCAGGCTTGAACTCATTCAAGGGCCGAGCACTCTGCAGCTGGTCGATTAGGCATGCTATGAGCTTCCCTGCCCTACGATGAGGTTTTCATCCGCATGATTTCGTGTTCTGTTTAGAGATTTTGTTACGGTATTCAATTTGTATCCCTTTCCCTCTGTGATACTAATCCGTTGAACTAAGTTATTTGATTTTTTTTCCACTGAACTGAAGTGTGCACGAACTTTCATTTGAGTAATATTTATCAAAATATTACGAGTTGTGAATAACCTTCCGTTTATTCCGTAGAACTCGACTTTTCAAAATTTCGACATCCTCTCAATTCACATTAAATTCTCTTTGCAGGAATCTAATGTACTGAATTTTGTTCAAAGAGTCAGACGGCGATGACACAATATATGTTACAAATTACAACCTCACTAGCACTGGATTAAATTCCTTGAGTGTAACGCTGATTAGAAAATCCTACCAGGTCACGTATTATTATGTTATCTCCTCTCTCTCTCTCTGTCTGGATGCTCTTTAAACAACAGAATTCACAGAATGTATACCTATAGTACATGTAAAAAGGTAATCTCAGAGGAAAATAGAGCTCCACTATCGATTATCTGGTTTCAGCAATACCGGGTCCTCTAGTCCAGAACGGCGCTATTGTGCTGGATTAACTTGTAGCATCATTTGAATGAAACATTTATTGGAAAAGCACATCTTGTGCCTGACGATATTTAATCCCTAATTCTACGCTGAGGATGCTGAATTATTTGCGAGACACAAGACCATGTTAATTAGCAGAGAGAGAGAGAGAACATGCAACTTCAAACAGTACGCAGTTCCCTGCTATTGTTGTTGTTTCGTACAGAGGTTGGACAAGTCGGTCAACAGCTCCGTGTTTTATGGTGTGTATATAATTTTTAGCAAACAAAGGTTTGGTTCTTTTTCAGTCGGTCAACACGAATGTACCCAAAAGGGTTGGGTTATAACTTACCCTAATCCTGAAAAAATTACATGAAATTAATAAATACACTACGATGACCAGTTTCGACCGATTGAGTCGCGAGTTACTAGTCACCGAGTGAACAGCGCGTTGCCGAACTGCAAAAGTCTCCTAACCAGATAAGTAGCCTGTATAATACCTTACAATCAGTATTGACCATTCACAACAACCACATAGTCATTCCAAAAACAGGCAAATTCCGGGGTTCTAACACAACTTTCAGCATCGCACTAAAACATCGTATAGACTACAACTAACAAATACTGACGAGTTGCATCACCAATACTGCAACTATATATGTGTACATATTGTAAATATTTTCACCCATACTTTCAGACATATATTTATAGCCTACTGTCGACCAAAGTATTATGTGCACACGAGTTTGAAGGTTGTTTGTTAAGTAACCAATAAGCCTACATTGAATTCAATAATATCATCATTTTTGTCGTTCTATTTTACGTTAGCTCATGTAGGTATGGAATTTTTTAATTATATTTTGATATTTTTATCGCAGTTGTAATCCAAAAAGTGCCCGTTTTTAAGCGTGTATCAACCATGCGTCACATTTAAGAATTATTCTCTCAAAAACCCTTCATTACAGCGAATCCAACTTTTAACACAATGTACATTGGGATGTTTTATAACTGGTTTATTAATTTCAAAATTTTGTGTGTTCAAGAAACAAAGTTGTTATCATTTTTGTAAGGTAACTTTTTCTCGGCTTGGCGTGGTTGGAAAATGTAGTTCATGGTTGCGTTGCAATCCTTGTACATCAAAAGTTATGCTGTGTAACTGTGAAATACATAAAATAATTCACTTATTTTATATCGGTTTGTATTTGTACGGGAAAATAAGGCAAGGTTCCGCAGCTAGCCGATACGGCTGTACAGCGTTGCCGAGATGGAGCCCATCACTTCCGAGTGAAAGACCCTGTATATCTCCGCAACAGTTATAGTTAACACCCTGAAATTGTGTACGGAGATCAAGGGAACACTTATAAGTTGAATTACGTGACTTTCAAAATCCTGTTCAGTTCAAAACTTTCTGCAATAGATGACATATCTTACAATTAGTTAGATGCACTCTATTTTGACGTGACCAGAGCATTTGAATCCGTGAACCATTTCCTTCTTCTCCACAAGCTTGCTTCCCGGCACAACATAAAAGAATCCGACTTGTCCCTAATACAGAGCTTCCTGTCCAATAGGCAACAATGGATAGTGCTGTCAGGGTCTGTATCGTCCCGGCTCCCAGTCTTATTATGAAGGAAGTTTGTAGTTTTACGTGACCGTCAATCTCGCGATCATGTGCCATGGGACCATCATTTTACGTGGAATCCAAACCACAGGACATGGAACTCCACTTTGAAAATCTCACAAGCAGTGACCGAGAATCAAACCAGATCCACCGTGGTGAGAGGCCAACAGCTTGACCTCTGCGCCACCATGCCCCTAGTCTTATTAAGAGTAACTCAGGGCAGTATTCTGGAACCCTTTCTCTTCGTGCTATACCAAGTGAATCAGCACATCCCGCAAGCGATACTATACACTATTAGCCTATGTTTCCCGCGCAATATTCTGTGGTCACTTCGAGGGGAAACTAAAAGTGTTCAGTATCTTTTGTTGAGGGATAGGGAGGTGTAAACTGACAACACACAGTGGTCACTATTCTAAACTCGCCATCTTGTATTGCACAGTAACAATACAAAGAGCAGGGAGTGACAGATAAAACACATACACACTGCAGTCCAACATAATGGCTGTAGGGACATTTATAATATTAGTTAGTAAGTTGTAGTTAGTAAGTTGGCAGTTGAGAGTCAGTTGTTATTGTCATTGGGGTTATATCATTCATCTGGTATTCCAATAAAAGGTACATAATAGTGAAAGTGTTTAAATTAAATAGTTGATGTGAATAAATATAAAATAAGAAAACGTCACGACAATGGCAAAGGCTACGGAGCTTAGGAGATGGCACCATCTGTGGCCAAGTTGAAAGTCAATTCCCAACTTCCTCCCCACCCTGGTCTACCTCTAGAGGTACGACCAGCTGTACGGGTCGGGCCAGCTGTTTCCCATCTGCTATGGAAAGGATTGCAGTCCTTACAATCCCGTCCCTTCCGGTACGCAGATCGTGGATCCGGACCTCTCTCCACAGATGTCTCGGCTGAACGTCACTTTGAAGGAGCGTGATGTCGCCTACCCTCAGCGTGAAGTTCTTCTTGGGCTGCTGGACTTGATGGGAGCTCTGCAGCAGCAGTAGGTACTCCCTACTCCAGCGCTTCCAGAAGTCGTCTGCCAGTTGTTGATGTAGTCGGAATTCTCGAACAGGAACTCCCGTTTGTGATTCAGGCCCAGATGGAACTGTAATGAGTTTCTCTCCCACAAGGAAGTGTGCGGGAGTCAACCCATCGCCGGTGTCTCCATTGCGAGTCAAGGTTATAGAGTTCAGTGTGGCTTCGATGCTGACCAGTACTGTTTGAAGTCCTTTTTCGTCGATGCTGGAGCGTCCAAGTACCTTCCGTAGACACCGCTTCGTCGATCCAACCATGTTTCCCGCGTAATAGTCTGTTGTCACTTCGAGGGGAAACTAATAGTGTTCAGTATCGTTTGCAGGATATGTTTGCAGCGCATTAATACCGTACGGAATGCAGCAAAGAATAATATCGACCTTCCTGACTACACCGCTACTTGGGCTGCATAGAACAATATTATTAGGGGCATCTGATTCACCTAAAGCAGGGGTGTCGAACCTTTTTAATCTAAGGGCCACATTGTAAATACATGGGTTGGTTTTTTCGTTTTGGCACCAATGCTTCAGTGCCAAGTTGCAACAATGTTGGGCGCTGCCACTTTTACCGACGGTTGCTGCCCTGCATTCCCTCTCTCAGAGCACATGACCTCGCCCGTCCTCACCACCGCTCGTGCGCAGTCGCGCCTGTTAGATGAGTAGTGTGAGACCAGCGCTCGCGAAAGACAGTCGCAATGTTTTCCAAGCAGGAGCAGAGAACGTGGATAGAAATTCAGTGTGCTAGGGGTCGCAGTGCTAAACAGTTTCACCGAGGATTGCAGGAAGCGTGCGGTGCAGCTGCGTTACCGTTCAGAACGGTAGCAAGATGGGTTGCAGCCTTTCGAGATGGGCGCGAACGTGTGGAGCACATGCCTCGATCTGGTCACCCACCAGTAAGTGATGACAATGTACAGATGATGTCCGCGTTAGTAGAGGTGGATCGGAACGTAACGATTCGTCAATTAGAGCAAGATACCGGACTGACCCATTCAACTGTCCTCCACATCCTGAAGGACTTACTGAAAATGAGGAAGATTGCGTCCAAATGGGTTCCTCATGACTTAACCGACATGCACAAATGGCTGCGATATGACGCTTGTCGTATGCACTTGCAGCGTTATGAGCACGAAGGAGAGGCCTTCTTACGGCGAATCATAACCATTGACGAGACGTGGGCCAGATCTTATGAGCCACAGTTAAAACGCCAATCGAACGAGTGGCGGCACCACGGATCACCACGGAAACAAACAGTTCGACCAACCCCCACCAATGTGAAGGTAATGTTGATTCTTGCCTATGATTGGGATGGTGTGATCATTCACCATACTGTTCCCCGAGGGCAAACCGTTAATGCGGCGTACTATTGTTCGTTTCTGCAAGACCATCTCCGAGGAGCTTTCAGAAGGAAACGGCGCCACCACATGGTCACACCGCCCATCGTTCTGCATGACAATGCTAGGACACACACAGCAGGGGTTGTGTCGGCATTGTTGGATCGACATCAGTCCCTGCGACTATGATCTCATCCCGAAGATGAAGATGACAATGCGCGGGGAGCGCTTCCGTACCATTGAAGACGTTAAGCAGGCTGCCGAGCGCTCTCTTCGTACCATCAATAGATTGGGCAGTGCCAACGGGATCCAACGACTTCCGCATCGCTGGGAACACGTTGTACGCAACGGTGGGGACTACATCGAGGGCCTGCAGAACTTGGAACCATCTAAGTCAGTTATTAATCCAGTTATAACTAAGGTGCCAAAACTAAAAAAACAACCCATGTAGTTGGGGGACCTTGTGGGCCAATGACACTCAGGGGGGCTTGGGGGGATATGGATTTTTTTTAAATATAGATGCAATATGGTGAGATTTGTGGCTGTCTGAGCTTAGTTGTGTTAATATTGTTGCCATTTTCTATATTTATTTGTAGCGGATAAAAAATAAAACACTAAAAATAAATTTAAATATTTTAATCAATCCCTTTAAAATAGAAGTATGATGATATTCAATACACTCTTACAACATGAATGACAAAGAGTGAGTATTTATGTTCATTCGACACAACTAATAAACAAATTATGAAATAAAGTTCTTGTTAATTTAGTTTAGTGCGACGATTGGAACTTGTTTCATAGTTTTGGCGACATGGCCGGGGCAGACAAAATAGTCTCGCGAGCCGTAGGTTGGACAGCCTGGACTAAAGTATGTTCGCCGAATCGAGATAGTGGAAGTAAACACAGTTGTACACGTGATAGCAGGGCTGCCCGCAATGGGATGCATAGAGCAGTGCCTGTTGAGCGTACAACCAACTTCAGTGCTGTGTATAAGCTACATGTGAAGCGGGCTGACTTATCGGTTACATGCTACAGCGCGGTTTATTTATTGTTCGCTTATGTATTAATTTAATTAATTAATTAATTAGTTCTTAACTGCTTATGACAGACAACAGTATACAGTGCAGCAAGTATGGTCTTTTCTAGGGCTACGCCATGACTAATGATCTCGGAGCTTCTTTGCTACCGCTGTCAGGCAGAGCCGATGACGTGAACTGGGCGTGTTTCCCTGTCCAGGCAGTCAAGTGATCACGCGCAAATGTTTACGTGCACTATCTCGACTCGGCAAATAAACTTTAGTTAGTACGATATAACCACTAGTGTGCTGTAAATGTGTAACTGCTGAAATCTCGAAATCAAGTGGAATATTCAATTTATGGAAATAAAATGAATACGGCTTCTCAGGTAAAATATTTAGATGTTATACATGATGATAAACTAGCCTAACTTTTTCTTCTCATATTGGCAATATAAAATCTCACGTAATGCGTAGTCTTGGCATTCTATACAGATTCACGAAAATTAAATACTTCATGTTTTATTCGTTTGAGATTAGATGTATCCATATACTATAACAAGTGAACACAACACCAGTAATCCTTTTCACATAGTAATTGAAGGCTCCACGAGAAAAAACGGGTAAGTCACATTTTGTAAATTTTTCAGGAGGGCAAATTTGAACTTTAAACACTAAAAAGAAAGACTATAAACACCCCAATTGAGGGTAAGCAAAATAGTTTTTTTTTCGCGCGGCAGTATTAAAGGTGCCGGGACGACTACAATAGACTGGGCAGCGCTTAGTTCGAATGGCTCTTTAGTCTACGTGTGACAAAGACAGTTCCACGGTCTTTAATAGTTGTAGATCTTCCTGTATTCAATAACATACATTCTTATCTAGATTTGGCAACGTCACACAAATAAACATTGGACAGACCTCAGAAGGCACATAGGAACAAAGGGGGGAGGAACGGAAAACCAGTTTCGTCCAGTTAACACCCGGGTTCAGTCCACCAAAACTGGTGCTAGAGTGAACACGAATCTGTCCGAAGTTCCAGCCTGGAAGACAACCGGATAAGCCTGTGTTATTATTACAGTATAACCATAATTGATTTTTTACAACCATATAATCACCCCTAACAAACCTAACATTAGATATACTACATTTAGCATACACCGACTGTTGCATTACCAATAATGTAACTAAATAATTGTACATATTGTAAATATTTTCACCTGTATTCTCAAACATAGATGTTATAGCCTAAGTGTAATAGGTCTGATGAAGATCGCTTGACGATCGAAACAGGTCATCCTAGTGTATTTATTAATCTCATGTAATTTATTTCAGGATCAGAGCATAACCCAGCTCTTTTTTGGATACATTCGTGTTGACCGACTGAAAAGCACCAAACTTTTGTTTTCTTATAAAGGAAGTATATGTAAAACAAATAAAATCTAAAGTTAAATTATGAGAAACGTGAGAGGGTATGGGACGTTATTTCCGTTTCCACTAAAAATGAAAACCTCTGTATCTCGGTGACATTCCACTTTATTTGAAATTAATTTCAACTGAACTGCAGTGACGATGGCTGGCCAACATAATGCACCATAAACTCCTTTCCGAAAAAAAATGGACTTACTCCGTTCTTTCCGTGGGTTCTTCGATTATTATTCCAATGTATTATATTCCTCTAGCCTATGTCACTGTCTCCTATGCTGTTTAATCAATACTCAGAAGAAATACTACAAACAGCTTTAGAGGAAGAGACAGCAGGAAATAAAGTTAATGGAAAAATAATAAACAACTTAGATTTGCAGAAGACACGTTGTTATTCGCAGAAAGTCTACAAGATTTACAGCGACTGACTAACAAAGTCTGGAGGCAAGAGTACAATGGGGATTAGCACTTAATGTCAGTAAGACACGTTTTATGATAGTATCACGAACAACATAAAGAGAGCTAGATAATCAATGGGGAGACAGTACAGCAAGTGACAAAGTACAAGTATTTAGGAACAAATGTGAACTGCTACATTGACTGTACTGAGGAGATAAAGTCCAGGATCGGTCAAGCCAGAAATGCATTCAATAAAATGAGGAGAGTGTTCTGTAGCAGAGACCTTAATTTACATCTAAAAATTAGACTTCTGAGATGTTATGTCTTCTCCACCTTGTTCTATGGAGTTGAGACCTGGACCATAAAGAAAAGAGAAATGGACAGATCGGAGGCATTTGAGCTATGGATGTACAGAAGGATACAGAGGCTGAGTTGGAAAGAAAAGGTCACCAACGATGAGGTGATGAGGCAGATGGGAAAGAGAAAGGAAATATTAAATTCTGTCAAAATTAGAAAACTTCAGTATCTGGGTCATGTGAAGAGAGGAGAGAAATATCATCTGCTGCAGCTGGTCATTCGAGGGAAGATACAAGGCGAAAGAAAACCACATAGAAGACGCATTTCTTAGATCGATAATCTGAAATCTTCGTTCAATTGTTCCATTATTGAGCTGTTTCGTGCTGCATCATCTAAAGCAAGAGTCTCTATGATGGTTGCCAACCTCCTGAGAGGAGATGGCACATGAAGAAGAAGAATGTCACTGTTTCGTTGGCCATAAGTCCTACGATGTGTCAGTTTTAACGGCAGTACAGCAGAACAGTAAGTCGCATGTTATTCCTGAGATATATTTGTTTTTCTTTGCGGATCAACACCTGTTTGTTGAGTGCTTTTCCAGCGTGACAATAAAGCTCACAAACACACACGAAATATTGATTCTCACACCAAGTATCGGGTCACGTTCGTCGTATGTGCTATTGTGAGAAGGAAGCCCTATCACAAATCCTTTGAAAGTAGTAAAGCTTTTGATGAATCTGGTAGGTTGTTGATGGAAGTTGTACTAAATCTCTCGTAAATACACACAGAAAGTGTGTAGTCTACCAGATCGTGGAGCTTAAGGCGTACACTACAGTACATCTAGGGTTTGGCGAGTTACTATTAGAGCTGGAAATAAGCTGATGATGACAATTGTTGTTTTAAGGAACCTAACATCTACGTTATAGGCCCCTAATGGTTTGGGTAAGAGTGAAAATGATAATGAATTGTATGTATGTATGTATGTATGTATTCTTTATTGTCAGACAGATAGACTCCACTAGTGACAATATAATAATTAACAATAAAATTTACAATTATAAACAAAACAAAAACAGCAAACACGTACAAAAATAGCAATACACTAATCTATTATAAATCAGCAACCACAACCATACAGACACGCACTCTAACATCCAATCTCAAGCATTCATTCATGCAATCCCTTTGTACAAGAAACATTACAATAATTATTACAGAAAAAAAAACTATCAACAGTAAACAGAAACAGGCAAAACATAAAATAAAAGATAAGAAGACAAAGTTCAGAAACTAGGGAAAGTAATACAAGAGCGACATTCAAGGATCTAGATAACAGCAAACAAAAAATACATTACTTCATTCACTCGAACATTCAATCAAAAAATCAATCAACCATTCATTCGACCACATGTTCAATCAATCAACGCAAATAGAAATTAACCCAATATGCAATACACTATTTTACAGCCCACTTGAGATATCTCTCATAACAGTTAATAGAGAGTCGAAGTGAATATCAGTAGCACTTCTACTCTCCATCAAGCTGTATGTTGACTGCAACCGGATCAGACATGAATTTTTGTGCACATTAATTCTCGATCTGACCCCATCGAACGTGTGCTTCCGTCTGGTGGTTCTCTGAGGGACGTGAAAACCCAAGTCAGCTAGCAACTGATTAGAGTCAATTCCGCCATTAACCAGCTTCCAAAGGAATCTCACGTCACCCACTGTGCGCCGACTGCTAAGTGGAGGAAGACTGTACACGTTGCAATAACTCGCATACTCAGCTCTATGGTACGGTCGTCCACCCCTGTAACAGAGCCATTTAATAAATCTCTTTTGCACACGTTCGATGGCGTCAATTTTATTACTGTGAAAGGGATTCCAGATCACACTACAGTATTCTAATTTAGGCCGAATGAGTGACTTAAATAATTTGGATAGAGTTATGTCCGAAAAATAATTTAAACAATTTCTTTTTAAAAATCCCAGGATTCGGAAACTTTCACGACATATTTTTGAAATATGTTCATCGAACGAGAAATTATTAGTGATTGTCACCCCTAGATCCTTAATGGTTGACACTCTACGTAGCGTTTCATTTTTAATACAGTAATTAAACCTGGGTAGGAGGTTACGTTTCAAAGAAACTGACAACACTTTACACTTTTCAGTATTCAGTTTCAGTTTCCATGTTTCACACCATTCACTGAGTTGGTGTAGGTCTTGTTGCAACAACTCACAGTCATTTATAGTACTGATGGGCATATACAGTTTAAGATCATCAGCGTACATCAGGCACCTAGAATTATGAATTATACGAGGGATATCATTTACAAAAAGTATAAAAAGCAGAGGGCCCAATACAGAACCCTGAGGGACACCGGAAGTAACGTTAACAGATTTAGACTTATTATTATTAATTACAACTGATTGGGTTCTATTTGAGAGGTAGCTTTTGAAGAAACGTAAAAGATTACCAGTTATACCAAAGTTTGAAAGTTTAAGAAGCAGTAGGTTGTGATGAACGCTGTCGAAAGCCCTAGAGAAGTCAGTATAGATAACATCAGCACTACCACGGTTATTCATAAAGGTGGATACATCATGAGTGAAGACTGCTAGGTTGGTAGCAGTGGATCGCCTAGGAAGAAAGCCGTGCTGAAGTTCAGTGATGAATGGTGACACGTGAGCGTACACTTCGTCTCGAACAATTGATTCAAAAACTCGCGCGAAAATAGACATTAGTGTTACTGGCCTGTAATTTACTACCTTCTGCCTGGAGCCTTTCTTTAACACTGGGGTGATATGAACTGATTTCCAGTAATCCGGAAACACTCCTTCACTGATGGCTTGGTTGAATAGGATGTAAAGTGGACGAGATAGCTGGTGGCATAAAGATTTAATTATTTCTATAGGAATGGCATCAGGACCGGGAGACTTGCCAGAGGATAGATTATGTAATTTATTCTTGATGCAGTCTTTGGAAATATGGAAGTACGAAATGCTGTCATTACTGGAGGGTGGCAGATCAGGTAATGGTGGCGGTATAGAATTTACAGGAAGGAATAAGGTTTCGAAATAATCAGAAAACAGCTCACAGGCAGAGTTTGCATCAGTACTGGTACGTCCGTCATACTCGAGCGAGACTGGTAATCTGGTGTTCCTAGATCTCTGCTTAATGAAGGACCATAGTCTGTTCGGATTAGTTTTAACACTGGAGTCTATGTCTTCCAGGTAGGCGTCATACTTTCGGCGTTGAATTTCTTTGAATTCGAGTCTCCTGACCACAAATTCAATTCTATGGCATTCCAAAGAAGAGCGTTTCCATTGACGATGAGCCCTATTTTTCGAATGTAGCGCGCTGATTACATCTGCATCAAACCAAGGTGGATAACGGTAGGGATTAACCTTCACACGAGGAACTGCTTCTCGAACTGCGGACATCAAGAGATCATAAAATATCTCACAATTCTCATTAATGTCGTTCCTGATGTCAAGGAGGGACCAGGGGCAATAATCCAGTAGAAGTTTCAGGTGGTTCATGTCTGCTTTCTTCCAGTTAAAAATTTCCCTGCGAGGTAGTTTTTGAAATAAACTAGCGTCGTGAAAATCAATGTTCCATATTAGAGCACTATGGTCAGATGGAATCCACCCCGGTTTTTCTAACTCTACAGATTGAGAGATTTTAGGAATATTAGTAAACAGAAGATCAAGGTAGTTTTGTCCGCGCGTGAGATGTGGATTCAATTGATGCAGAGAGAATTCCTCAATTATCTCGCAGAAGATCGAGTTCACTGCACTTTCAGTTAGTTTTAAAGGTATGAGAGAAGGCCCTTCCTGCTGTCCCCATGAGATGTCCGGCATGTTGAAATCCCTACACAATATAACTGTATCCTTGTCCTTCAACTGGGCGTGCACCCTGCTGAGAGAGGTATGTAGCTCCTCCAAGTGGTTTAAAGAGGCAGGCGGGGGTAGGTACACACAGCCCACGAACACACTAGACCTTCCTTGGATTTCCAACCAAATAATTTCGCATTCACTTTCTAAGTCCGCTCTTCTCCTAGCACGCAACTGAGACTGCGTAGCAATGACAACACCACCCCCACGCCCAGGCCTGTCTCTTCTAAATATGTCATGAGTCCTAGAAAAGGCGAGTTCTGAGTCAAGAAAACTGTCAAAAAGCCAAGACTCATTTAAGGCTATTATTGACATATTATTAAAATCACTGCTGCTCAAATCTACTTTGTCCAGCTTGTTGGCCACGCTCTGAGTGTTCTGAAAGTATATGGACATAGAACTGTTCGAACCCGGACCAGGATTAATTTCTACATCACCTGACAGTAGAAGAAGCATGAAGACTGTGGTCACCGTTGATGTTGATGTGACCGTACCTCTCCTAGTGAAAGGGCTGGCTCCTTTTAGCAGCATGGCAGGCGACAATCCAGCAGCAGAGAAACAACAAAAATTATAACTCCGATTGGAGCACTTCCAGTTTACTGAAGCTTCATAATTCTTTTCACGAATCATGGACACCCTCACATCACTACCACTCACAAAAAAGAACTAGTTACGTGAAAGAATAACATGAGAAAACAGCACAAAACAGGAGACCGAAACACACGCACTTCACTCACCGACGCCATCTTGGTCAAGGCTGTGAACTATAACTAAAACTAACTGCTAACTGCTAACCCTCGAAGAATGAGGACTGAGGGACTTGGAAAGAAGGAGAGCCATGAAAGGCAGATAGGAAAGTGAAAGAGGGGAGGGTCCGCCCCAGAGGCAATGGAAAAAAGGGGAAAAAACAGACCCAGCTTAGGATTCCCTCGGGGTCGCCGACTCCCGAACTCACCAGCCGTGAGACCTTGAGGGTATAGCACTATTCAGGGTGCACCAGAAGTGGTGGGCTACACACACCCTGCCTCCTTAAGGGTCTTGAGCAGAAGGCAGAAGATGTGAAGAGAACAGAAGAGGTCTGACCCCTCGAAGAATGAGCGATCAGAAAAGATGAGACAAGGGCCCATTAAGGCGGGGAAGTGAAAGACTCCCTAGACCTCGGATACCCTAATAACGTCGGGGTCGGAAAAGAACAAGAGTTGACCAAGGGAGGTCGATAGGAAAGATGATAGAGAGGAGCCCGTCACAAGTAAGCGGAAGCAATGCCGGACTCAGCTGGAGTACCGTGGTCGCCAAACCACGTCCCACTAGATGTGAGCCCCTGGGAGGTGGAAATAAGCGAATCGAATAATTTGAAATTAATCGAAGACGATTAATTGATTACTCAACTTGGCGTTCAATCGATTAATCGACTAATCGAATAATAGATTAATCGACTAGCTCAACAATCGATTAATTGATTAATAGACACGAGATAAGAAATAATACATTATGCAACGAGCCTATAATGACAATAATTAAGACACTCTTCTCTTTCTTCTTCTTCCTAGCGTTTGTCCCGCCTGGTGGCAGGGTCTGCTGTTAGGATTCGTTGTCTCCATTTCTTTCGGTCTTGAGCTATATCTGGGTGTAAATTTGCAGTCTTCGAGTCATTATGGATCGTATCAACCCACCTCTGCCTTGGTCGTCCCTTGGGCCTCTTTCCCGTGACTTCCAGGGTATATGCTGACTTAGCTATTTACTGTAGTCTCCTTCTGCACGCAGCACATGGCCAAACCAGCTTAAATGGCCTTCCCGCATTTTCTGATGGATCGGCGCCACTCCGAAACGTTTCCGTATATCAATATTGGTAACATGATCCATTCTAGTGACGCCGCTTGATCACCTAAGCATCCTTGTCTCCATGACGCTTAGCCGACGTTCCATCTCTTTTGTAGTGGGCCAACACTCGGTTTTATAATTTCCATACGAGTGTCTTAATTACCATTATAGGCGAGTTGCATACGACTGTTTATGTTCGACGATAACTATGTTATGTTCGAACATAAATATTCATAAATATCTGTCGAAATTTCGAAAGTTTAACGTACTGAACAGAACGCATGGGACGCACAGAATACCATGGCCTCCTCGAATACTCCACTATGACACGAGCCACAGGAGGCCGTGGAAGTCAGCACAGGTGCGATGTTATCCTTACCTAATTGGTCACACAGCTGTTTCTTGAGCTCTGATTGGTGGCAGAAACTGTATCATAATGAAAACTTGTACTATAATGAGCCTCATTATATTACAGTTTTCTGACATATAATATTTACATTTCGCCATGGTCGAACATAATAGTACATTATGCAACGAGCCTATAATAGCAATAATTAAGACTCGTATGGAAATTATAAAACGAGCGAAGTGAGTTTTATAAACATACTCGTGTCTTAATTACCATTATAGGCGAGTTGCATACGACTGTTTTTGTTCGACGATAATGTTAATTATTTTATGATCGAACATAAATATTCATAAATATCTGTCGAGATTTCGCAAGTTTTATGTACTGAACAGAACGCATGGGACGCACAGAACACCATGGCCTATGCCACTCGCCACGCAGTGAATTTTAAAATAGAAGGCCGTGGAAGTCAGCGCAGGTGCGATGCTATCCTTACCTAATTGGTCACACAACTGTTTTTAGAGCTCGGATTGGTGGGAGAAACTGTTTCATAATGAAAAATAGTGTTATAATGAGCCTCATTATGATACATTTTTCTGACATATAATAGTCAGGGTCGAACATAATAGTACATTATGCAACGAGCCTATAATGGCCATAATTAAGACACGAGTATCGCGAGTTTTATAATTTCCATACGAGAGTCTTAATTACCATTATAGGCGAGTTGCATACGACTGTTTATGTTCGACGATAAACTTTATTATATGTATTGACTTAAATATTCATAAATATCTGTTCAGTCACTAGAATGTTGTGATCGGGTGCAGTGGTGGGTAGTATATCTCTGTTTCCCAAGCTCTCTGGACAACCGACGCATGCGCTCTGTGTGCTTCAATGCCAAAAATGTTCAGATTGTGCTCCAGTATTCAGTAAAACTGTCACCGAAGTCGTTTCAAAACCACGTGCTGTGTAGAAATTGATTTTGGGAATATTAAGGTACAGTGCCATTTCTTGTCTCGGTTTATTTACGTGAACATATGGACGGTGCAATTTCGGTAATTTATATAGACATGTTGGATTTTGAACGCATGCGCGAAGGTATCCTTATCTAATTGGTAACACAACTGTTTCTTGAGCTCTGATTGGTGGGAGAAACTGTTTCATAATGAAAAATAGTGTTATAATGAGCCTCATTATGATACAGTTTTCTGACACATAATAGTTAGGGTCGAACATAAAGCAATTTAAATGAGAGGTCACCGCTTACGCTAAGTTTCGGAATGATGTACTGAAATCTATAGGAAGTTCCTTAATCTCCAAACAAAGCCTGCATAGTGTCCTTCCTTCTACATATTAACAATAACCAAATAAAGGTGGGTTACTGTGGAAGGAGAAACATACATCCAATTGGGAAGGTTTTCGATAAAGAAAACGAAGAATTTTCAGCGAAGATTTTGAATTATTGTTCATGGTTTACAATTGAGGACAGAAAAAAATGTTTAACTTTGTTTTAGTCTAATTTTTACAAAGAAGGTACAATATATTCTAATTAATTTAATGTATAGCTTGCCACGGTGGGTGAGTGGTTATCGTGTCGGACTACCAACCCCAGGCTTGCAGGTTCGCTTCTGGCCATGGTAAGTGATTTATTTTAAGCGACAAAAATCTCGGCTCGCATGTCAAACGTTGTTGGTATGTTGAAGAACCCATTTGAATTCAGTAGGCCGTGTTCATAATGGCAAAATAAATCACGGGACTTTGCGCCAACACAAAGTTCCTCCTTTCTCCACTAGATAGCGCTAGAGTGTCAAGGAGCTTAGATATCCAACCGCCTTGACTTTCATAGTGCTCCAAGGAACAACAAAATTTGACATGCAAGCTGCCCTCTGGGCGCAAAAAACAACGCTTGCACCCAGCAGCCGAGGCCATACGATATTATTATTATTATTTAATGTATGTTTTGCTTCTGTGAGAGAGTAGTGAAAGGAGTAAGTACATGGGTTAATCGACAAAACAATTAACAGTTATGAGAGTATATGTAGCCTACTCGTATGTTACATAGAGATGCACATTTATGGTTTACGCATTCGACATGAGAGATTTTTTGTACACCTTAAGGAATCTAGACATTAGGTATTTCTTGAGTTGGTTAATGTTGTAAATGAGCAATAATCGAATGTATAAGGTGCGTTCAAAAAGTAACGAGCCGGAGGCTGGAATGCGCAAACCGGTGACGACATCGGCTAATCGTGGCGTGTGTAACGAGGTGTGGTTCCGACCAGAGCGTGGAAGGTCACAGCTCGTCACTAGAAGGCACGCGTGCACGTCACGTGACGATACAAAGCGAACAGCAGCATGCATCAATCGTCCAATCAAGACCAAGACAATAGGCCATTCGACATGCTTCCTGGTGTGGTTGAAGACTGTGGGGCACCCATTGGGCACACACTTTCCGCAAGTGCAGTCGTTCCTTCATGTTGGTGTGCACACTTCCGACGCTCAATCCGACCACGGCGGCTATGGCGTTGACTGTCACTCGGCGGTCCTGGGTAATGAGTCCATCACCCAGCTGGACGTTGTCATCGGTAATGCAGGGGGCTGCCCCACACCGGGCATCATCGGCTAACGACACCCGTCCTTCCCTGAAGCGCTTATGCCATGCGTTGACCATTGCAAGGGACATGCAGTGTTTGCCGTACACTTGTGACATTCGGCGATGAATGTCTGTTCCCCCTACTCCTTTCGCTGTCAGAAACCGAACAACACCTCTTTGCTCTTCGTTTGACGCCTCCATGTCACTGTTTGCAATGCAACTGGCAGCATTGGACGATTGATGCATGCTGCTGCTCGCTTTGTATCGTCACTCGAAGTGCACGCGTGCCCTCTAGCGACGGGCTCTGACCTTCCACGCTCTGGTTGGAACCACACCTCGTTACACACGCCTCGATTAGCCGATGTCGTCACCGGTTTGCGCATTACAGCCTCCGGCTCGTTATTTTTTGAACGCACCTTATATTAAAGGGCCGCGATGCGGAAGGAGAAAGAGAGATAGCAGAGAGAGTTCACTTGGGGTTGCAATCGCTAATGCCCACATTTAGCTTACGACCTTGCCATTCGATTTGCAATTTAACGAGTAATAATGTAACATGAGCGTATACGTTAACTAGTAACAGCCCGATGTGCAATTAGAGAAGCAGTTATTCAAGGGACCGAGGAAGCATTGGATTCTTTGTTTTGTTATTTGTGCTAAACAGGGCTGTGCAATTTGTCAATTTGCATGTCCTGCCTCCAGCACGCACGGCTTCTCACAGCGATATTAGCTAGCGGGCATATTTACACTACAGGAGCAAATAAACAAACAAATACGATTAGCAACCCAATCCCGAAGTTCATTTTCATCTGCATAAAACACGAGTACGGTAAATCTTTGTGAGCAGTTTGCATACTAAACAAAATAGCGCTCAATAAACAAGACCGTAAATGTGTAATTGTCATTTGGTGAGTTACGTTTTTCAATTATGGTTGATACGTTTGCTTAGAAAGAAAGAAAGTTACGATAGCGTTGAAGCCATTTTTCTGTGTTGTCTTCTTAACAATTAATATTTTAGCTTTCAGTGGGTCAACACAAAACTCATTCCAATTACTGGAATATGTGAAAAGAAAAACATGAATAAATTGTTGTTGTGTGCGTCTCCTTTCTTTTGACTGGTTTGAGTCAACCTTCCATGCCTCCCTGTCCTAATCGTTTTATCTATACATAACCACCACACCCTATATCCAAAGCAATCTGTTTAAACATATTCTAACCTTGGTCTGACCACCTCGTGGCGCATTGGCTAGCATTGTTGGCTGTCACCCCCGTGGTACCGGGTTCGATCCCCGGCTCTAACAAAAACTTACGGGGTCTCCGAGCCTCGTGATGCAAAATGGGAACCTGCCGAATGCTATGGCAGGAGGAGGAGTGGAAAGGAACTGGCCACCCTACCACATGCAAAGACCGGCTCGGGATGCCTGGTTAGTGATCGCTTGACGAAGTCAAGGGCTCTAATTCAGGTCGCCTACGTCCCTAATTTAGAAAAAAAAAGCCTTGGTCCACCCCTACCATTCTTGTCCTCGATCCTTCCTTCCATAACACACTTAAAGTGTGTCCTACTTACCTATCTCTTCTCTTCATTAGAAGTCACCAGAAACATCTCCTCTCCTCTACTCATCTTAATAATTCTTCATTTGCAACCCTATCTACCATCTGGTATTCGTTATTCCCCTGTAATACCACATTTAAAACGCCCATTTCTCCTCTATTCTGCTGCTCCAATACTCCAAGTTTCACTTCCATAGAGCGCCACGCTACACACAAAGGCTTTCAAAAATGACTTCCTAATACCTAAATCTATATTCGTTATCAACAGATTTCATTTCTATAGAACCGACTGAAGTGGCTACGTGGGCTAAAGCGCAGTGTTAGGTCATGGGGCCAAGCTCTCTGCTGACTCGGTAGACGCGTGGGTTCGAGCCCCACCGTCGACCGTCCTTGAAATGGGTTTCCGTGGTTTCCCATTTTCAACACCAGGCAAATGCAGGGACGGTACCTTCTGACAGGCCACGGCCGCTTCCTTCCACATCCTTGCCCAGTTTCATTCGCCTTCATCCATTCCATCTCTCATCCCGACGTGCAGGTCGCCCACGGGTGTCGACTAGAAAGACCTGCACTCGGCCTCTCAGGAGGTCACACGAAAAAAACAAGAAGTTCCGTGACGAACTAAAGAGCCTACTTTTCTTAAAATTTAAGATTCATGCCAATGATTAATCTATATGGATCTATCTAGAATAATGACGAAATTAAGTTGGTAATATCGAAATTTCTAATTAGTTCGAAATACTGTGTAAGTTACCTGGCATAATGTAGCCTAATAGAGAACTACAGTTGGCAGCACTGATGACTGAATATAGTCTTAGATCGATCTCTTAAGGTACAGAATACAAAATTTGGTTGTAGTCCAATGGATAGCATGGACGTTACATGCAGTTAAACATTGGATCTAACAGCGCGCGTAAAATCATGTTGGCAACAATGACATACATGCAATGGTCAGAAATAATCTGAAATAATATGATCTATTGTTGTGTCAATTTTGAATGAAATCCATTAGTTAGTATAGAAGTTACATGCATTTAAAATTGGACCTATCAGCAGGCTTAGAATCATGTTGGCAGCACTGGCGTAGGCCTATATTAGTTACTCCAAATTAATCTAGAATGCCAGGTACTATACGTGTGAAAAGTTTAGAGCTATTGGCTTGCATACTCTCTGATATATTGATATCAGGGTAACAAAAATAGAGACAGCATTTATTAACAGTTGGCAGCTCTGGTTACTCTTAAGAATACGCATATTCATATCTGTTATGTTTCACATAGCACATACGAAATTTGGTTGAAATCCAAATGATAGTATAGAAGTAACCTGTATTTAAAGTTGGACCTCTCACCAGGCTTAGAATCATGTTGGTAGCACTGACGTGTATTAGTTACTCCAAATTAATATAGAATGCCAGGTACTATACGTGTGCATAGTTTAAAGCTTTCGGCTTGCATACTTTTTGATATATTGGTATTTGGATTTAAAAAAAAATAGAGCATTTATTAACAGTTGGCAGCCCTGGTGGCTGTTAAGAATACGCTCAGTCATATCTGTTTATGTACACATAGCACATACGAAATTTGGTTGAAATCCAATTGATAGTGTAGATGTTATATGCATTTAAAATTTGGACCTATCAGCAGGCTTATAATCATTTTGGCAACACTACCATGTATGGCCTCCTGGAAATTAAACTGCAATATTATTATCTATACGTGTGCCGATTTTGAAATAGCTCCCATTCATACCTTCCAAGATATCCAACATGGAGCTCAAATTTCAATTGCAATTTTTCAGCAGTTGGTAGCACTGACATCATTTTGAAATATGGCCGTGAGATATTCAGGTATAGATCTTTACTCCTACCAAATTTTGTTTCGATTGCTCCAGCCGTTTAGGAGTTGATAGGGGGGGGGATACACACACACAGCCAGACAGACAGACAGACAGACAGACAGAAGGACAGACAGACAGACATACACACATTTGCCCGATCTTATAAGTCTACTTTTTCCTCATTTTTGCAAAATGTGAAAAGTAGGCTAAAAATCTATAGAAATGCTTTCATAGCCTGTACCAACCTAGTTTTTATATCCTCTTTGCTTCGTCCCCCTCTGGTTATTTTGCTTCGTAAGTAACAGACGTCTCCTACTTTCATTAGCTCTCCACCTGCAAATTTGACGTCCATAGGGGTTTCTGATAGCTTTCGTCTGCATTCCAATAGTTTTGGTTTTACATTTATTAAGTTTCATCATGAATTCTTTCCTCAAGAAAAAATCCATACCATTTAAAAACTCAAATGCTCTGCTTTGTCGGCAAAAAATGACGATGTCATCAGCAAATTTCATATGATTACGATTGATATAATTGTTAAGGACTATTGAAGAAAACGAAGGAGGAGGAGGAGAGGAAGAAGTAGAAGAAGAAGAAGAGGAAGAAAAGGAAGATAACTAATGGTAGACAAACAATATTTTATGTTGTAGTTATAGCTTTATATCATCACAACAGTGTACTTGTAGTTCATATTGTTTTACAATTCTACTGTAGTTTTAGGCATACTGCTTAAGTGTGTCACAGTAACAGTAGCTACACCTTCATAGATTAGTTGGGTAAGGAGGACTGTTTTGTTGATGGGATCGTCATTTCTAAGGTTGGCAACTTTAAATTCGGTGCTTAACGCCTTCATATTTATCAGTAACAATTACCACAATTACTACATTTTCTGACGGGCTTTCTTGTATTTTGTTTTTGAAGGGCAGAGACTGTCTGTGAGTGTCTCTGTAGGTTTTGTAGCGTTTCGTAGAGCTATTTTTGACGTGTAACATCTTTCCACTCGGTTGCTGGATATTTTCGAGGGAGTGATTTTGAAAAATGGAACGGAAGTGGATCGGAACGATCGAGGTGGCACCATCTGGCACACTTCCGTTCAATCGAACGGAAGTGTGCTCGAACGGAAGTGTAAGACGCACTGCCAACTCGATCGATCGATCCAGCTGGCAGTGGTAAGAGAAACAATGAGCGCGCGGTGTCGGAAATCGATACCATCACGTACTCTCGGCCATGTGGAATGTATACGACATACTGAACGGTAATCGCTCATGCGAACTCTGGTGTCAAGTGATTGAAACAAAGCACATGGTACATGTTCGAAGTCTTCGTATCAGTATTTAAATGGTAAAATGCCTTAATATCAAACATTGTAAGTACTCGGCATTGCCAGTATTATGTTTCTGCACAATGGCTATTCAAATATTAACCCACATAACGGTAATGCAGTCACCAATATAATATAATCGTTGTGGTTATACGAGAATTGAGCAAGCCTTCATGAACTATTACTGAATACATTTTCTTTACTCACAATAGGGCATATTCATAAGGCATTTTAAACTCAATTTCACGCAGGAACATTATCGAAACAAGCAAAATATAAATGAAACTTAATTCCGTAATGCAGTATTATTGGAACGTGGAAATAAGTCACCATCTTGTGCACAGTTTTTGCGTAGTCGAAATAGCCGTGGGGAAAGCGTCTTTGGCTGTGAATCTAGAGATCTCGTATTCGAATCCCGGACGGGGTGGATATTTTTGCTACCAGATTATCATTTTAAACGATATTTATCATATCAATATGACTCATTTTAACAGAATCCATATGAAATTTCTTGTTGGTCTGTGAATCAAGAGGTCATGTTAATAAGGAATTTAAGGTTATGAACGGTGTCGCGTCTATTAATCTAGTTGATCCATATCGTATTCTTCATTTAGGTTAGTGCTGGTGGATGCAGAATGAGTTCCGTATTATAAACTACAATATATGTAAAACACCCCCTGTTACAATAGATTAATATATGAGCCAATAATAGTATAAAATACCGGTTAATCAACAATTTCGCGTGAGGTTTCTTCTATGTCAGATGTTACACATCATATGCAACTACTGTAAGGCTCGTATTTTTTTAATTCTTGCATATTTTGATCTTTTGATGCTCGCTTGAGGGAAACATGTTATACCATAGTTTTTTTCTTCTTCTTCAATACTGCCTAGCATTATGCGAATCTTAATCACATTTAATTTATGTAAATTTTTTCACATATTCCAGCAATTGAAATGATATTTGTGTTGACAGTCTGAAAGCTACAATCGTGTACACCAACTGAAAAGCATTTATTTATGCCCATGAAATTAAATAACAACAGGAATTTCTTTAAACACAAGTGTTGTTTTAGATGGGAGATCAAAAGTAAAACGTTAGAACAAAGGAGCACGGCACAAGTAAATTGAATCCATATTTACTTCAGCTCGGGCTCCGTGGTCGCGAATCCTCATCTCTCTGAGGTGACCAGCTATATTTTGTAGACGTATCCAGATTACTTTAGAAACGATCAGCTTCCTACAAAAACCAATGGACTTGGATCTCCTTGTTAGCGAGATAGCAGTTGGGGAATTTGCTGCACCTATCACACTCGAGAAATCCTTTTGAATCCGCCAGAACTCCAAACAAGGCGTGAATGGAACAGAAGACTTGTTCATAACAACTTCAAGCCGTAATGGCAGAGTCAAGATGTTATCACGCTGAACGGGTTACGTGACAATGGGCTAATACAGAGAGAGGAACAGGGTATTTGCAAATCGCTGGATCACTTCAGCAGCGCTTAGGATTCCGAAATTGGGAGTGAGAACGACAGATCAGTTAGAAATAGAGAATACTTCGACAAAACACCACAGACATCGATCAAAGTTCAATAAAGGTTCAAAATAGTCGAATTAATATTGAAATAATATGATTGGGAGTTTCCTTGTGTTGTGTTTTAGGTGGGCAGAGACTGTCTATGGGTGTCACTGTAGATTTGGTAGTGTTTTGTAGAGTTAGTTGTCTTGTATATTTGGATCTGATGATGGTCGCTTGAAGATCGAAATATTTCATCCCTTAGTTTTCTTCTTCTTCTGCTTCTTCAATAATCCGCAACAATATATATAAATATATATCACATGCAATTTATTTCATATTGTTAGCCTACTCTTCTCATTTTGCAAATTTCCAGTGTTGCCAACATGATTCTACAGCTGATAATAGGTCATATCGTTATGAGAATGTAACTTATGTACTATCAATTCGATTTCAACCAAACCTCGAATGTACTATGTGTACAATGAAGATATGGCTATGCGTATTTTAAAGAGCAACCAGGGCTGCCAACTGTAAATAAATGATCTCTCTATTGTTTTTCCTACTTTAGTGCTCTTTTAGGCTACATTATTTCAATGTACACCCTCTGTCTGAAAAGCTCAGTGAATGGGCTATATTACGAACGGATTGTTGGCTTACCTCAAACAGCCGTTACCATCCTTCGAAGTAATCCCGTGGATGGTTATGCACTTCTGAGAATGACTGTACAAGTCCTGGAAACTCCTGGCATAGTCTTCTTTAGGAATAGCCTTCATTTTGGATCGTCAAAACTCTAAATTGAAAGCAAGAGAGATGCGTGAATTTATGCAACCTGCCTTTCACACCTGATAGACGGGCGGCAGTGAGAAGGGTGAATTTATGCAACCTAACGTGCACACCTGTCCGACGGGTGGCAGTGAGAAGAGTGAATGTTCCGTGGAATGGAATGGTCCTGAAAACTATCGTCACGGGTGACGAGACCTGGTGCCTGAGGTACGACCTCGGAGGCAAGCGTCATTGTATGGAGTATCGAGGTCCAGGGTCGCCGAAAAGCCCTCAAGGGCCAGAGGTTTTCGGACATTTCGGACATCCAACGTAATGTGACGACCCAACTGAAGGCTATCCCTCAGGAAGACTGTGCCAGGACTTGTACAGCCGTTCTAAGAAGTGCATAACCATCCTCGGGGATTAATTTGAAGGATAGTTACGGCTGTTTCAGGTAAGCCACCAATCCGTTCGTAATATAGACCCATTCACCGAACTTTTCAGACAGAGGTTGTATATTTTGAACTAATTACAATTTTCAATATTACCAACTTAATTTCGTGATTAATCTAGATAGGTCTCTGTAGATTAATCTTTGACAAGAATCTTACATTTCAAGAAAAGTAGGCTGTTTAGTTCGTCACGGAACTACTGTACTTGCTTTTTACAAGTTCCAGTAATCGGAAAACTACAACGTTAATTAGTTTTTACAGTAATATATCGTTTTATCATTTCAAATGTTCTTGTCGACTTCGTCGTTATGCTTGGGTCTAACGTTATGCGTTACGGAGACGGCGAGTGCCTGACATTAGACAGGAATACAGGGTGACTCCTAAAGAAGTGTGTAAGATGTCAGACAGCAATGCAGGTTGACTCCTAAAGAAGTGTGTAAGATGTCAGACAGCAATACAGGGTGACTCATAAAGAAGTGTGTAAGATGTCAGACAGAAATACAGGATGACTCCTAAAGAAGGGTGTAAGATGTCAGACAGGAATACAGGGTGACTCCTAAAGAAGTGTGTAAGATGTCCGACAGCAATAACTCCTATAGAGATGTACACATTGTCAGATACGAATACAGGGTGGCTCCTAAAGAAGTGTGTAAGATGACAGACAGAAATACAGGATGACTCCTAAAGAAGTGTGTAAGATGTCAGACAAGAATACAGGGTGGCTCCTAAAGAGGTGCACACATTGTCAGACAAGAATACAGGGTGACCGTTAACGAGGTGTACAAGATGGCAGAGAAGAATACAGGGTGACTCCTAAAGAGGTGCACAAGGTGTCAGACAAGAATACAGTGTGACTCCTAAAGAGGTGTACAAGATGTCAGACAAGAATACAGGGTGGCTCCTAAAGAGGTGTACAAGATGTCACACAAGAAAACAGGGTGACTTCTAAAGAGATATACAGGATGCCAGATAAGAATACAGGGTGCCCCCTAAAGGGGTGTGCAGGATGTCAGAGCAAAATACAGGGTGACACATAACGAGGTGTACAGTATGTTAGATGCAATTCAAATACAGGGTGACCCTTAAAGATGTTTGCAAGATATTAGATTCAAATAATGGGTGGCCCTTAAAGAGTTGTAAAAGATGGCAGACTCAAATACAGGCTGACCCTTAAAGAGGTGTCCGCACGGGAAGCCTAATTTAATGGGTAATGGAGTCTGTTGAAAGAGTCCTGGGAATTCGAGCGAAGCGAGAAGCTCTCCTGAGCTGTTCTAACATGTGTGGCATTTGTAGCATGCGTCATTTGAAATGATATAAAGTCTAGTCACTCAGACTGACTGTATCTTTGTTGTTGTTGTTGATTTATTTACGGGCTCTATGACATGATGGTAATGTAGCCCCGCGTACTTAGGTGTGTGTGAAATTTGTCTCTTTACTTGTATTGTTGTGATGACTGTTTTAGTGTGTGTATTTGTAATTCAGATGAGGATTGGGAAGGAGGTGACCGTGATCTTAATTTAGGATCCATCCCGGCTTTTGCCTGGAGTAGAAGTGAAAAACCACGGAAAACCACTTCCAGGATGGCTGAGGTAAGAATCAAACCCGCCTCTTGTCAGTTTTGGTTGGTTTGTTTCTTAGTTTAGGGGCTGTGACAACGCGGTCATGTAGCCCCGTGTACTTGTGGTGTATGTAGAATTTGTCTGATAACCAGCGTTAATAGTGATGGCAGTATTAGTGTGTTTTAACTGTGATTCAGGTAGAAGGACTGCAGACGTTTAATTTTTTCAAGTAGTTCCTACTTTTGCTACCGTCCACGACACCTAGCTGCGGACGTGGCTACTAAATGCCATCGCAGTCAGCACCTGGTGGCGACCGTTAGAACTAATAGTGCTAATCAAATCTAACCTACAAATATTTGCTTCACACAAGTGTAGTTAGTGGAAGGTTCCTTTTCATACCATAAATCTATGAAAAGGGACCGCCGGCTTTACTTCTCCTCTGAAGGAAGGCATATTGAGGGATTTTTAACGCTCTTAAAAAATCCGACGACTTCGGCCGGATTTGACCTCGCGATCTTGGGCATAGAAGCTCAGCATGCTACCAACTACGCCACCGAAGCCGCCCCTTGTCAGTTTTGCCCGTTCCAGCCATTAGACTAGAATTATGTACATTTCTTGAATGAGCCGGGGATCGAACTCGGGTCCCTACGGCAACAGCCAAGAGTCCTAGCCACTACTGAACGAGACGGACTTTTACTTGCACCCTGACATAAATAAAATGATTGTTGTCGTTGTTGCTGTTGTTGTTGTTGTTGTTGTTGAAGATGATGATAATGAGAGGTCTTGTCTGCTTGGTGATAGACCCACATGATTTTGGGGATGATTGAACCAAACCAAACCTGTGTCCGCCTCATTTCGTAGTGACTAGCATTCATGGTTGTCACCGCGGAGGCCCAGGATTAATTCCCGGCTCTGCCAAGGAGTACAATATTCTGGTTTGAGGGCTGGAAAGAGGTACACTCTGCCTCGTGAGGCGAAACTGAGAAGAGGCGGGTTCGATTCCCACCTCAGCCATCCTGGAAGTGGTTTTCCGTGGTTTCCCACTTCTTCAATCCTACTGAGAAAACAAGTACACACACTAGTACAGAAATCGCAGTGACACAGGTTATCAGACAAAATGTGTACGCATACCCAAGGACACGGTGCTACATGACCATAATGTCGCAGAACCCCTAATAGAAAAACAAAAGAATTAACAGCATCTGCCCGGGCAATCGTGGTGCACGATTTGATGTGTATGGCTAAGTGGTGGGACACAGGACAAGTACTTGGAAAGAAGTGGCCGTGGCCTATCAGAAGGTTCCGTCCCAGAATTCAAAATAAAGTAACAATCACCATCAACAGATATTAATCGTGTGGTTGTAGATGAGTTGAAATTAACTATGTGTTGGATGGTCTTTAATATCGGATATGCCTCCCAGGGGCTCACAAGTTGCGGGACGTGGGTTGGCGACCATGGGACCCTAGCTGAGTCTGGTTTTGCCTCGACTTGCTTGTGCCTGGCTCCTTTCAGTTATCTTTCCTGTCGGCCTCTCTTGGTCAACATTTGCTCTCTTCCGACCCTCACGGTATTAGGGTATCTGAGGCCTAGCAGGTCATTCAATTTCCCGCTTTAATTGTCCCTTGTCTCATCATTCGTGATACCCTCATTCTTCGAGTGATCAGCCTTCTTTATATTTTCATGATATCTCGTGCCTTCAGCTCAAGGCCCTCGAGAAGGCTGGGTGTGTGTAGTACCACCAATTCCGGTGCACCCTGGATAGTACTACACCCTCAGGGCTCACGACTTGTGAGTTTGGGAGTTGGCGTACCCTGAGGGATTCCTAATCTGGGTCGGTTTATCTCCCTTTTACATTAACTTTGGGACGGACCTTATCCCTTTTCCTACCTGCCTTTCATGGCTCTCCTTCCTTCCAAGTTCCTCAATCCCCATTCTTCGTGGATTGAGAGCATTTCTTTTCCTCCTGGCCTTTATTTACCTTTCTCCTCTTTTATATTTATTCACTTCTTGTAGTAAGTGAGTTAGTTGTTAAGTCAGAAGTTAGTATTAGTTGTATGTTTCTTGTCATTAACATTCATTTTCACTCTCACCCAAACCCTAAGGGGCCAATAACCAAGATGTTGGTCCCCTTGGAACAACAATTATCATCATCATCATCACCATTAATGTCGGATGACCTCCCTCACAGCAACATCTGCAGAAGAATTAATGAGAAACATAATAAAATACTATAAATGTAATCGGACAAGAAATAGAAAGGGAGCGACAATGACCTGGCATTTGTCAGTACTTGATAATGGGAAACCACGGAAAAACAATTTCATTGATGACCACCGCTAGGTTTCACTCCCAGTCGTCTCCTGAGTCCAGAAGTCGAGTTTGATTGATCTGCGCCTTTGTGCCGGTAAGCTACTTCGGTCGGTAATCAGCATGAACAGATATTTTGTCTAGCCTACGACATTCATTTGATTGCACTCCTTCCTTTCAGATCTTAATTAGCGTTAATTATTTTCAAAGATGAAAGGAGAAAGGATGGGTTAAACTCGATTCATATCAGCAGCGTCGTCATTTAAACTAGCGACACGTTCTGCGTCGTTCTTCATTCGTAATTAATTAAATTAAACTATTTTTGTGGAATACGTCTTAATGAGTGTCATTACAAAAGTTTGCGCGAACAAGGAAGAACTTGTAGATTATAGCAGAATTAACCAAAGTTTCTAGAATTAAATCTTCCTCCAAAGAGCTACCAAACTAATTGTACGTTAGGTTGTGAAGTTAACGGGAGCTTTCAAGTTTATTTTGTCTACTTTCTTAATTGTCTCTGCGTTAAAATATTTTTGTATATACTGTATGTACCATGTTAATGGTACCACTGGGTAACAATGGGATAATTCATTTTGTGATCGTTATCCTTGTGTTTACTCATTGTTACCTTCCATTCTTGGATGTTTGCTTGAATCGTATATATTTCTCTGTTGTTGTTGTTTGAGTCTTCAGTCTTTTGACTGGTTTGATGCAGCGCTCTATTCCTCCTGGACCTGAGCTATTAATTTCATCTCTACATAGCTACCACACCCTACATCCGAGGCAATCTGTTAAACATATTCTAACCTTGGTCTACCCCTACAGTTCTCCCACTCGTCTGAATACCCCTTCATTTGTAACCCTATATACCCATCTGATCTTCATCATTTAACACTAGATTTCAAACGCTTCAATTATTATCTTTTCTGCTGCACCAATAGTCCAAGTTTCACTTCCATAAAGTGCCACGCTCCAGATAAAGGATTTCAAAAATGACTTACTAATACCTAAATCTATATTCGATGTCAACAGATTCCTTTTCTGTAAAAATGCTTTCCTTGCTTGAGCCAATCTACTTTTCTTATCCTCTTTGCTTCGCCCATCACTGGTTATTTTGCTTCCTAAGTCTCCTACTTCCTTTAGCTTTTCACCTGCCAATTTGTTGTCCATAGAGGTTTCGGATTAATTTCCGCTGCATTCCATTATTTTTGTTTTATATTTATTGATATTCATCATGCATGCACTATAAAATGGAGAAACTGTTCTTTTAATAATAAACTCACCAATATTTCAAAACTGACATCTGAGGCTCAAACTGAAAAGTCAATCAAAATACATTTCTAGTACTTAACAAAAGGCTTATGTTCATAGCTACTAGCTTCTTCTTAACTCTGAGAGACGTTACTCCCTCATATAAAGTTGTGACAAGACTACATTGGAAAAAAATGACCTTAAAAGGCCGATTTCTCAAACAAATGACCAAAAAAATCTACCAAACTTAAAAAAATGCTCTTAAAATGGAAGAATAGCAAAAAATGCAAAAAGATGCAAAATAAAAATGACATATTTGAAGACGGGATGGTCCGTCCGGAGTTTCTATGTACTTCAGCATTGTTTTAGACAGCTCAGTAAAAAGATGACATGTCATCAACATCCGGGCCCTATTCATCATGAATTCTTTCCTCAAGACGGAGTCCATACCATTTAAAAACTCATTCAAATCCTCAGGCGTGTCGGCCGAGATGACGATGTCATCAGGAAATCTCAGAGTTGAAATGATTTCTCCTTGAATCCTCACTCCCACTTTAAATTTGTCTCCAATTTCCTTCATTGCTTGTCCAATGTAAAGATTGAAAAGTATGGATGATAAGTTGCAGCCTAGCCTTACACCTTTCTGAATACCAGCTTCTCTCTCATGTCCTTCAGCTCGAATGACTGCTGTCTGGTTTCTGTACAGATTGTAGATCACCGTCGTATCCCTGTACTTTATTCCAATCGTTTTCAAAATGTGAAACAATTTAGTCCAATCATCGTAATCATAAGCCTTTTCGCTAAGTGAATTAATATTGTCGCTTTCAGTCGGTCAACACAATTACTGGTATATGTGAATAAAGACCTGAAACAAATGACATGTGGTTAAGATTTGTATATATTCTTACGGACTATTGAAGAAGATGAAAACTAAGTGATGACATGATAATCTGAACACCACTGAAGAGATACATGCTTCTATGACAGCTACTCAAATTCGAATAACTCAGATTATTATTTAAACAATTTACTAAAGCATACACCAAAACTGGTTATCTGAGCAGCCTACGGACATTCCACAACTTCAGATAAGTATCAACATCAGACCTCTCCACACATTAATAGTAGACAGACAATTTATATACAGGGCCATCGGAAAAGGTTGCAGGAATTTCAAAAGAAGGAACTATTTCAGATATTAAAACGAGTATTCTTTTGTTAAATTCAACAACTCAAAAAGGTTTTTCATACTTGGGTCGTCCAGTTGCAAAACTCGTTTATCCACTTGTGAATAAGAATCATGTCGTAACATTGAATTAATGAAAATCCACAGCCTGCTTCCAGTCTGCGACCGGGTCAGGAATGGAATGAATGAAGCCCCCATCTAGCGGCGAGGATAGGAACTGTGCCGGCTGCCGAGGCCTGACGCACTCCTCTGGGGCAATCATTAAATGAATGACAGATGAACTGAAATGATAGTGGAGAGTGTTGCTGGAATGAAATGTTGACAGGGAAAACCGGAGTACCCGGAGAAAAACCTGTCTGCCTCTGTTTTGTCCAGCACAGATCTCACATGGAGTGACCGGGATTTGAACCACGGACCCAGCGGTGAGAGGCCGGCGCGCTGCCGCCTAAGCCACGGAGGCTTTTCATGTCGTAACATTATTTATTTTAATTTATTTTACTTTTTTATTTTTATTTTGTTTGTTTCATTGTATTTTATATTGTTTTGATTTTGTCATGTTTTATTTTATTTGGTTTTATTTTGTTTTAAATTGTTTTATTTAATTTTTGTTTGTTTTGTTTTGTTTTGTTTTGTTTTATTTTATTTTGTTTTGTTTTGTATTGTTTTATTTTAATTTTGTTTTGTTTATTTTGTTTTATTTTATTTTGTTTTATTTTGATTTTTCAGAAAACAAACATATAACCAAAAACAAAAAACACCAAGTAAAAAGAAAAATTCTAAAACAAGAACACAAGCAGAAAACAAAAAACAAGAAACACAAAATTCAAAAAAAGCAAAAGTAGAAAACAAACACAAAACCAAGAAAGAAAAGCAAAAAAGTAAAATGCAAAAGCACAAACCCAAAATCCAAAAACACAAAGCAAAAAGAAAAAAGTAGAAAACAACAAACACAGAAGATGCGCGAGGCAAAGTCCAGAGAAACTTTTCTCATGAAAATGATTCTTATTCACAGGTGCATTAAACGAGTTTTGCGACTGGACGACTCACTTTATAATAATGTTTCTACTGTATGTGCTTGGTGGCTGTGCAAACATCCAGTCGATATTCGATTTCGGCCCAAGTGCGCTGGGTCATCTCATGCGTGATTGTAGGGACACCAGCGGTGATGCGTTGTTATAAATGTTGCAGGTCCCTGACCGGTCCAATGAATACAATATTTTTTACGTATCCTCATAAAGAACAGTCTAAGGGTGTCAAGTCGGGGCTTCTGGTAGGCCATTGAATAGGACCGGCCCTACCAAACCAACGATCAGGGAATCTTGCATCCAGAGCGTTTAGAAGATTCGCATGAGGGGGCTTCCTACCACAAACACGTTGAAAAGTGCGCTGAATAGTTATAACAGATTTCAACTCCACTAACCACAACCCACACTGTGTTTTCTGCTGAATTATCACCATTGCAATCACACTCTCTACTGAAACAGTGGCGTGGCATCTTTCTGTCGCACTCATTCTGCGCATCGGCTTTAGGTCACAGGCGGAGTACAGTCACATTTAAAACTAAAACTCGATGAGTTCGTGATTAGTTTTCTGGTTGAAATATTAATTTATCTTACTTACAACGGAAGATATGATTTTCTGAAATTGCTGCAAACTTTTTCGATGACCCTGTTGTAATTATAGCTTTTAATCATCCCAACAGTGTACCTGTAGTTCAATTCCGCATATTAATTTACAATTCTATTGCAGTTTTAGGGCATACTGTTTGATTAAGAGTATCACAGCAAAAGCAGCTACACTTTCATTCATTAATTTGGGGGAAGAAGACGTTTTATCATTTTATAATTTTAAATGATCTTGTCGACTTCGTCGTTACGCTGAGGTCTGGCGTTACGTTACGGTGACGGGACGAAATGTACCTAGAATGCACTGAGGTGTGTGACGTCATAGTACGATGTAGCAGCCGAGTACCAAGAAGGCAGTGCGAGAAGAGAGTTTCAAGAAGGCAGTGCGAGAACAATCAAGTAGGCAGTGAAGAAACAAAATAGAATCTTGAATCTCTGTTCTCGCACTGCCTTCTTGGTACTCGGCTGCTAGCATTTAAAATGATATAAAGTCCAGTCTTTCAGACTGTCTATTCATGTCTTTTAAATAATTATGTCGACTTCGCTGGGGTCTGGCGTTACGTTACGGTGACCGGACGAAATATACCGAGAATGCACTGAGGTGTGTGACGTCATAGTACTGCTTGAGCTTCCTCCTTTCCTCGCGCGCTCCGGTGAGCGTGACGTCATCTCCTTTGAACTTGGTTTGCACTTGCTTTTTTCCTTTATTTTTTGTTGTTAATTTTTGTTTATCATTTTTTATATTTTTTGCTAACGGACTTTGAGTTCACGCAGCATTTATAGCATGTGTAGCATTTAAAATGATATAAAGTCTAGTCTTTCAGACTATCAGTGTTTTTTTTGTTGATGGGATCGTCATTTCTATGTTTTGCATCATTAAAAGAAATAGTGATTTTGTCGGTACTTAATGTCTTACTAAGTTGCCTGACAGATTTTCTTTTAGTATTTTGTAGAGCTATTTGTCTTGCATATTTGGATCTGATGATGCTCCCTTGACGAGCAAAACATGTCATTCCTTAGTTTTCTTCTTCTTCTTCTTCTTCTTCTTCAATAGTCCATAACAATGTTGATAAATATTAATCACTGGTAATTTGTTTCCGGTTATTGGAAAGATTTCGTGTTGACCGACTGAAGGCTAAAATATTATTATTATTATTATTCATTTATTTAATGTATAGCTTGCCACGGTGGGTGAGTGGATAGCGTGTCGGTCTACTAACCCCAAGATTGCAGGTTCACTCCTGACCGTGGTAAGTGATTTTTGAAAGGCGGCAAAAATACGACACGCATGCCATACGATTTTGGCATGACAAAGAACCCATTTGAATTCAGTAGGCCGTGTTCATAATGGCAAAATTAATCTCGGGAGTTTCCGCCAACACGAAGTTACTCATTTCTCTACTAGAAAGCGCTATGGTGTTCAAGGAGCTTAGATATCTAACCTCCTTGACTTTCATAGTGATTCAAGGAACAACGAAATTCGACATGCAAGCTACCCTTTGGGTGTCAAATTACAAAGCTTGCATCCGGCACGAGGCCATACGATATTATTGTTATTATTATTATTATTATTATTATTATTATTATTATTATTATTATTATTATTATTATTTAGCGTATGGCAACTGAAGAGCAACTATTATAGTTTACAAAATGTATAAAATTAGAAATACTAAACATCTAAAAGTTAATGTCTAAGTTTTCAATCTATTGAATGGCTGCAACCGTCACTACAAAGAAGTCTTCTGGACTTCCAGAATAAGCTCGTCTGCTGCAGCATGTTACAATGTTTAAAAAGCAACTCTGGAAAACGGCTTCACAGCTATCTATATTTCGGTAAATGTCTTGAATAATGACTGATGTAAACTCAGATTATCAATGGAAAATGCACCAATTACGGGAAGGTAAGAAGCTTGTAGTATTACGTGATCGTTAATCTCCAGGCATAATTTTATATACGAGGGCTGTTTTTTAAGTAATACCCACTGTGATATTTCGCCGTTGCAAAGCTGCCGTCGGCATTCCGTGCAGGTGCGCTGTGTACCTGAATCTATTGGCAAGGCTGAGACGCCATTACGGCAACAGTCGCCCATGTGTGGGTGTGTAGACAAGCTTCTGAAATAGCATCGCCGATCGAGAATGCCGCCGACCCGTAAACGAGAGAGAAAACTCCCCTGTAAGATATCCTGCCATTTGGCCACCACTGTATGCAATTTGCTTGCTTACCAGGAGAACTGCGTATGTTTAGGAGTTCTCCTGACCACATACACAGTTTGCCTGTGTGACTGGCTCAGTTCACGATGTACCGGGAACAGGCATGCCTACGCTTTTAACAGACGAAAAACTTGATGAAATCTCCGATATAATGCTGCGAAGCCCAGGTAAATCAACATGAAAATTAGCTCAACAAACAGGAATCTCCAAGTCGACAGCACATAAAGCTGTAAGAGACAAGCTTCAGTTTTTCCCTTATAGTGGGCGATGTATGGAAGATAGACATATGCTCTCGCGGACTTTTTTGTAGAACTTTTCATGCTTAACAATTCCTACACTCATAGTATTTAGATATTTTTAACGGTTTGCCCAGTGTAAGCTTACAAAGCGCTCGGACGCCAGTTTTTTTAATCGACTATTCCACTAAAATCGTTACTTCTCGGCTTCCTTTGATCATAAATAAATTATTTTCTACAGAAGTTATACTCGATATATCCTTTACAGAATGGTGAAAACCGCATCAAAATCTATCCAGTGGTTCTTGAGTTTACCAGTATCATCCAAGAAACGGGGACTTTGTTTTATACTAAGTAGAGATGATGCAAGCGGCAGCCGTGCTACCAACGTAACTGCTGTAGCTAGCTCTCGCAGACTCATGTAGGCGCTGCGGAGAATATTCCCGGACTAACTGTAGTTACAGTTACTCCAGGTGTGGTCGACTGAGATGGGCTGTTACCTCAACGACACTGGTTTTTCCCTTATCTCCCCCCCCCCTGTTCATATGGGTTCTGCGGAGTCAGTGATGTGTTTATGTGGAGACTTGCCAACCTAGATAAGATGTATGTTATTGAATACAGGAAGGTCTACAACTATTAAAGACCGTGGAACTGTCTTCGCCACGCGTGGACTAAATAGCCATTCGTACTAAGCGCTGCCCGGTCTCTTGAAGACGTCCCGGCACCTTTAATACTGCCGCGAATAACGGCCTTGGTTTATTGCAGAAAAAAGTAGATAGTACACCTGATCCAGGTAACATTTACCTATTAACCACCACTATTTACCCCTCTTTTTTATCTAGCTTGGTTGTATCGCTAAGTTGTGTCTTGTATCCGTCAGGGTGTGTTTTTTAGTAGCGTGAAGAGGGGTGAGCTCTCCATGAACGTGTGTTCATTTAGATTGTTGGGATTGTTTCGTTTGGCTAGGTGTATCTCGATTGCTTACTTTATGTCAAGAGCTCTGCCTTTCGATTCATGATGATTTGTACATATTGCAAATATTTTCACCTGTATTTTCAAACACAGATTTTATAGCCTACGTGTAATGGATCTGATGATGATCGCTTGACGATCGAAACTGGTCATCCTAGTGTATTTATTAATCTCATGAAATTTATTTCAGTATTAGGGAATAATCCAGCTCTTTTGGGTACATTCGTGTTGACCGACTGAAAAGCACTAAACTCTTGTTCTCTTCTTAGTAGGGGTGCTGTTTGTAGCATTCTGAAATCAGAAATTTAGCATTTTGGTTTGAACATTTAGCATTATTTTTGTATCTTTTATACATTTGAAATTTAGCATTTTATAGCATTTTGAAGAAAGAAAACTACATATTTAGGTTAAATCTAACAAATTAGTAATTTTAAATGACATTAGTGTGAAATTGAAATCACACATGTAAAAGGTTAATAATTTGTGAGATAAAAATTCATGTAATAAATCCTCATAAACCTATTAATTCTATATTTGTAAGTATGGATGATGGTATTTACAATATGTGCACTTATACACGGCAAATAAATACGTGTAGTCTATACATTGTATAAGGTGCGTTCAAAAATTAACGAGGCGGAGGAATAATTACCGAAACCAGTACCTGTATGTTTGAAGTATTGGCCCTGGCTGTTGAAGCACTTGTCCGACTGTGACACGAGGCGGTGAATGGGTGTCTCATAAAATTCCCTGGGCTGCGATGTGAACCAGTTCCGCACGTACAGCCGGACATCGGCGTCCGAGGTGAATCGTTGGCCCCGCAGAGCCCTTTTCAGGGGATCAAACATGGCGTAATCACAGGGAGAGAGGTCTGGACTGTATGGAGGGTGGCCAAGAACCTCCCATTTGAATGTCTGCAGGAGTGCCGCGACTGTGTTGGCCGTATGAGGTCGTGCATTGTCGTGGAGCGACCACGGCGGCTATGGCGTTCACTCTCACTCGGCGGTCCTGGGTAATGGGTGCATCAACCAGCTCAACGTTGTCATCGGTAATGCAGGGGGGTGCCCCAGACCGGGCATCATCGGCTAACGGCACCCGACCTTCCCTGAAGCGCTTGTGCCACGCCTTGACCCTTGCAAGGGACATGCAGTGTTCGCCGTACACTTGTGACATTTGGCGATGAATGTCCGTTCCCACTACTCCTTCCGCTGTCAGAAACCGAACAAAACATCTTTCCTCTTCGGTTGACGCCGCTGTTTGCAATGCGACTGGCAGCGTTGGACCATTGATGCATGCTGCTGCTCGCTTTGTATCGTCACGTGACGTGCACGCGTGCCCTCTAGCGACGGGCTGTGATCTTCCACGCTCTGGTCGGAGCCACACCTTGTTACACACGCCACGATTAGCCGATGTAGTTATTGGTTTGTGCATTCCAGCCTCCGCTCGTTACTTTTTGAACGCACCTTATAAATATCATCATTTATATTTTTAAACATAGATTTAATAGCCTAAGGGTAAAGGATATGATGATAATCGCTTGACGATCGAAACTGGTCATCCAAGTGTATTTATCAATTTCATGTAATTTTTTTCCAGAATTATTGGGTACAATGGTACAATACAGCTATTAAAGTACTACAGAGACCAATATAACACAGGTTATCACAAACTGTCATGTACACAGGACCAATGACCACGGTGCCTGTGTCTCTGAATGAAATAAACAACCATTACCACCTTTTATCTTTCTTACGATATCTTCAACTACTCCCTAGTGTTATGTTGGTTGCATAACTGTAGGCGATCAATTCTCTCTGTTTCAGGTGAGCCTGGCGGTAGCGGACTGTGTGGTGCTACTCTCGTCAGTGCCCAATGAAATCCTCAGCTACTACCTTGTTAGCAACCAGTGGGTGTGGGGAGAGGTTGGCTGTGCAAGTTTTGTATTCTGTCAAAACTTGGGGATCAACGCATCTTCTCTCAGTCTAGTGGCGTTCACCGTTGAGCGCTATATCGCTATCTGCCACCCGGTGAAAGCCCAGAACATATGCACTGTATCAAGAGCGAAACGGATCATAGCAGGAGTATGGGCGTTTGCTCTGATGTACTGTTCTCCCTGGCTGGGGCTAGCCAGCACTCGACCTCTCCATTACAAGGTAAGATTTCCGCATTCATATTCATATTTATATTCAGAGGTGAGGTAGGACTATAAAACAAATGAAAGGTAAACTCCCCGTGTGCTCACAAACATGGGACGCGGGTTGGCTACCAGGGGACCCCTTCTGAGTCCAGCATAGCTTCCAGATGCATGTTATTGTTGTTTGCGTCTTCAGTCTTTCGATTGGTTTGATGCAGCTCTCTATGCTTCCCTGTCCTGAGATAATCGATTCATCTCTACATAGCTACCACACCTTACATGCGAGGCAATCTATTTAACATATTCTAACAATGGTATATTAACGAAAACAACAAAACTCCGCATTTACAAGACAATCATGCGACCAGTATTAATGTATGGGGCGGAAACATGGACACTGAGCAAGAAAATGGAGAGAAAAATTATAACTTTTGAAAACAAGGTGTTAAGAAAAGTTTTTGGGCCAGTGTATGAAAATGGAATCTTTAGAAGAAGAAAACATATTGAAATCCACACGCCGTTTAATGAACGCGATGTGACAGCTGTAATAAAGAGCAAAATAATTGAATGGCTGGGACATGTCCTGAGAAGAGAAGCCAAAATGGTGAAGACAGTGCTAGAAGGGAAGCCACAAGGTACGAGACCCCTGGGTAGATCAAAACTGAGGAGGATGGATGGAGTCAAGAAAGACCTGGAGACACTGGGAGCCAACGAGAACATGGCTAGCAACAGAGACCAATGGAAGAGACTAAAGAGTGAGGCAATGAACCGACGTCGGTTCGTGTGGCCAACGAAGTAAGTAAGTAAGTAATATTAGTCTACCCCTACTGTTCTTATCCTCGGCCCTTCCTTCTATAACTAAGTTTGCAATTCCTGGGTGTCCTAACAGCCTATCACTTCTCTTCATTTTCAGTCACCAGAAACATCTCTCCTCTCCTACTCGTCTTAATACCTCTTCATTGTAACCCTGTCTACCCACCTGATCGTCAATCTCCTGTAACACCACATTTCAAACGCTTCAATTCTCCTATTTTCTTTTGCTCCGACATTCCAAGTTTCACTTCCATATAGTGCCACGCTCCAGAGAAAGGCCTTTAAAAATGACTTCCTAATACATGCATGTGCTCTTTCTCTTTTTTCCTCCTTTGAATTCTCTTGGTCAACGCTCGTTATATTACAACCACGAGGGTATTCACCTCTGGATGCATGCAGCAATCAGGAACTGAATATAAGCGCAGGCACTATGCTGTATCCTGCTGAGAAATTCCAGTTTTAGGTAGATTTCATTAGAAAGCTAACTATTGCAATGGGTCCCATGTTTCGACTTCCGGAAAATTTCGACATATCTTCGCGTTTCACATCCCCCAGACCCCAAAACCACCGTCAGTTCAAAAGTTTATATATAATTTATGTATATATATATGTATATATATATGTATATCAGTTTCTTGTGGACACGATAACGGCCGTAATTTTGCACCAATTACTTCGATTTTTTTACCGAAGATGTATACCTATAAAATCTCGGTCGAGTTCGTTACTGGGCTAAATCGGTCGAAGGGGGTGAAAATGGGGGGCTTTTTTCGAAAAAGTGAAATTTCGCTATAACTCTCTTAATACGTGCAATATCGAATCCATTCAAAGTTCATAATATGTGTCGGATAAGTGCCAAAAATTTATGTCAAATAAGATTTTTGATAGCACCAACCATTGACCAAAGGGGTGGAAAAAAGTGGGTTTTTCGGGAAACATTAATCATATCTCTCTTAATAGGCACAATATCAAAACCGTACAAAATGGACAATATTCCCCTAATAATTACCTAAAACTTTTGTCTGAAAGAATTTTTGATATGACCCACCATTACGCCAAGGGACGAGAAAAATGATTTCGGAATTATAAGAAAATGCCAAGAGCTATCACTGGTTGCCATGGCAACACTACTAAATTGATGAGGCATGGACCATCAGACGTTGCCATGACAACGCACTTGCACGAGATCAGATTCAGTATTTCCATCTGATTAAGTGGTTGGTTGGTTGGTTCTTAAGTCTGATAACCGGTGTTAATTGTGATGACTGTATTAGTGTGTGTTATCTGTTTGTTAATTTAAGTACTGCAACTAACAATTTTTCAGATAGTTCCTACTTTTGCCGCCAAGCGCCACTGTCAACGACTACGAGGCCAAGTTCAGAACTGAGCTACTAGACGCCGCCGCAGTCGGCTCTTGGCAACGAACATAGAAACCTAAGAGCGTTGTATACATTCTTAACCTATCCAATTTAGCTTCACACAGGTGCAATTAGTGGAAGGATCTTTAACATGCCATAAATCTATGACATGGGACCGCCGGCTTTACTTCCCCTCCGAAGGAAGGCATACTGAGGGATATTTAACGCTCTTAAAAAATCCGACGGCTTCGGCCGGGTTTGAACCCGGTATCTTGGGCATAGAAGCTCAGCATGTTACCGACTACGCCACCAAAGCCGCCTGATCAAGTGGGAAGCGGCTTCGGTGACGTAACTGGTAGCATGCTGAATGTCTATGCCCAATGTCGCGGTTTCAAAGCCGGCCGAAGTCGTCGGATTTTCTAAGAGCACTAGAATCCCTCAGTATGCTTTCCTTTGGAGGGGAAGTTCCAACGTTCGTTGCGAGTTGATGGTTGGGGTGGCATCTAGTAGCCAAGTTCACAGCTAGGTGTCGTTGACGGTTGTACCTGGTAGCAACATTAGGAACTACTGCTTGAAATTGACCGTCTGCAGTACTTACATGAATTAAGACTAATACAGCCATTACAATTCGTGTATCAGACAGATTCTACACTCACCCAAAGTACACGGGGTTAGATGACCGCGTTGTCGCAGCCCCTAAACTGAGGAACCAACCAGAGGTAGATTTCGTTAGAAAGCTAACTATTGCAATGGGTACCATGTTTCGACTTCCGGAAAATTTCGACATATCTTCGCGTTTCACATCCCCAGGCCCCAAAACCACCGTCAGTTCAAAAGTTATATATAATTTATGTATGTATATGTATATCAGTTTATTGTGGACACGATAACTGCCGTAATTTTGTACCAATCACTTTGAATTTTTTACCGAATACGTATACCTATAAAATCTCGGTCGAGTTCGTTACTGGGCTAAATCGGTCGTTGGGGGGTGAAAATGGGGGGCTTTTTTTTCGAAAAAGTGAAATATTGCTATAACTCTCTTAATATGTGAAATATCGAATCCGTTCAACATTCATACTATGTGTCGGATAAAGCCCAAAAATGTATGTTTGAAGAGTTTTTTTATAGCACCAACCATTGACCAAAGGGGTGAGAAAAAGTGGGTTTTTCGGGAAACATTAATCATATCTCTCTTAATAGGCACAATATCAAAACCGTACAAAATGGACAACATTCCCATAATAATTACCTAAAACTTTTGTCTGAAAGAATTTTTGATATAACCCACCATTATGCCAAGGGATGAGAAAAATAATTTCGGAATTATAAGAAAATGCCAAGACCTATCAGTGGTTGCCCTGGCAACACTACTAAATTGATGAGGGATGAGCCATCAGACGTTGCCAAGATAACGCACTTGCACGAGATCAGATTCAGATTTCCATCTAAGTGTGAAGCGGCTTCGGTGACGTAACTGGTAGCATGCTGAATGTTTATGCCCAAGGTCGCGAGTTCAAAGCCGGCCGAAGTCGTCGGATTTTCTAAGAGCGCCAAAAATCCCTCAGTATGCTTTCCTTTGGAGGGGAAGTTCCAACGTTCGTTGCGAGTTGCTGGTTGCGGTGGCATCTAGTAGCCAAGTTCACAGCTAGGTGTCGTTGACGGTAGTACCTGGTAGCAACATTAGTAACTACTGCTTGAAATTGACCGTCTGCAGTCCTTACCTGAATTACAGACTAATACAGCCATCCCAAAGTACACGGGGTTACATGACCGCGTTGTCGCAGCCCCTAAACTGAGGAACCAACCAAAATCTCTGCGGTAGATATAATTTTGCGTGAAGAAGTAACAGACCGTTACATAGTTGCACATCAGTGTCGAAACCTAGCATAAGGACAGTGTGACCACAAGTATAAAAATGGACCCCAAATGACAAGAAGGTTACCGTTCCCATAAGACAATAAAATGTTTAAAATAAGCATAAAATGACGAAAAACAAAGTTAATTAAGCTCCAATTATAAAATACCTTCTCGCATTAAATGAGGTCTGATCCTTCTACGAAAATCTGCATATTCTGCCTATTTTCGCCTATCCCCAAGTTTGTCCGGTGAAATCTACCTCCGCCTTCCGGCGTGCCGAGATGACTTTTTTGAAACAGAACAAGGTCCCGTACAACAGTATGTTCCAGAGAACGTGACTGAAATTGACCATTTCAGAGTGTATTGGGATCGGACTGCGTTCATCGAAACTACAGTGAATCACAATAGGTCTGAATTAGTGATCTTCAACGACAGAATGAAGGGGATCAGGCTGATTGATGTTGTCATTCCAAATACGCACATCCTGCAGGCTAAACATGCTAAATAATAAAAACCCAGTAATTTTTCTAGGTTTATGCAGTGTCTTGTGAGGGATTTCACCAAGGAACACCAAGCTGGCTCATCAGCAGGCTCTTGGTGTCCATACCCGGATACCCACAGGAGTAGCTAACTGTGCACTAACTCTGTTCTTATGAAGCGCACGTGCGCCTCTTAACTGCGAGAGGTGAAGGCTCAAGCAGTCTTTTACCTCCCTATAAATGCTTCCGAAAAGATGGTAGCCTATATTATCTTTCACGGCCAAGAATAGGGTGGTGAAGGCTGCTTGATCTTTAATCTCTCCCAGCTAAGAGGCGCACGTGGGCTTCATAAGAAGTGAGGTGGCGCGCAGTTCGCTACTCCTGTGGGGGACCGGGCGTGGATACCAAGAGCCCGCTGACGAGCCTACTTGGTATTCCTAGGCGAAATCTCACACAATACACGGCACAAACCTAGAAAAATTGCTGAAATTTAATTCACGGGCCGTGAAAGTCAATAGGCCTATACCATGCTAAATGAGTGTCCAAATATTCGGAACTAGTGAAGACGATCAGAAAGCAATGGTAGGTCAAGGGAGTTCGAATTGTACCAATGGTCATCTCAAGGACTGGTACGGTTTCCAAACATTTTCTTCAAGAGCTAAAGGAGCTTGTTGATCTAGACACTAACTTGTATAAATTAATTCAGAAGGCAGTGGCATTGGCTACAATTAGTATATTTCGTAAATTCAATGACAGTGATCTAAATTAAGGTGATGATTTTGCTCAATGTAATTTACATAATTGCTTTGTATTTTACCTGACAATGGTCTGAGAATAACATTATTAATAATATTAGTAATATGCAGTCGCAATAAATCAGAAACCTCTATGGACATCAAATTGGCAGGGGAAAAACTAAAGGAAGTAGGAGACTTCTGTTATTTAGGAAGCAAAATAACCAGTGATGGACGAAGCAAAGAGGATATAAAAAGTAGGTTGGCTCAGGCAAGGAAAGCATTTCTACAATAAAGGAATCTGTTGACATCGAATGTAGATTTAGGTATTAGGAATTCATTTTTGAAAACCTTTGTCTGGAGCATGGCACTCTATGGAAGTGAAACATGGACTATTGGTGCAGCAGAAAAGAGGAGAATTGAAGCGTTTGAAATGTGGTGTTACAGGAGAATGATGAAGATCAGATGGGTAGATAGGATTACACACGAGGAGGTAGGCCTATTAAGACGAGTGGGAGAGGAGAGATGTTTCTGGCGACTGCTAATGAAGAGAAGAGATAGGTTGGTAGGACACATACTAAGACACCCAGGAATAGCAAGCTTCGTTAAGGAAGGAAGGATCGAGGACAAGAACTGTAGGGGTAGACCAAGGTTAGAATATGTTAAACAGATTGCCTCGGATGTAGGGTGTGGTAGCTATAGAGAGATGAAACGATTAGCTCAGGACAGGGAGGCATGGAGCGCTGCATCAAACCAGTCAAAAGACTGAAGACTCAAACAACAACAGTAATATTGTTACACCTGTTCCGGGAGATCCTCCCTAAAGTCATCAGGCGCCATTCCTCCCGTGATTTCGAAGATATTTTCAATGACGTTTCTTTAATGTGTACTCACTGTCAGATCAAACAAGGACTGTTTATCAGTTACATTAAGTGACGTCAAGTGATAGATAAACATAAATTAAGACCACTTCGTAGTGTATCGGCCATCATTCTTGGCTGTCGTCCTGTAGGTCTAGGTTCGATTCCTTCTGCTGCTAAGGAATTTCATTTTGGACTGAGAGCTGTAACGGGGTACACTCAGGATCGTGCGGCAAAACTGAGAAGAGAAGGGTTCAATTCATACCTCATCACCCTGGAAATAGTTTCTCATGTTTTCGCACTTCTATTCCAGGAAAATGGCACGGTTGCCACCTTAACAATCCTCATGTCAATTACAAATACACACACCAATTGAGCCATCACAATAACACAGGTTATCAGAAAGAATATGTGTCTCTAATAGATTGTTATTGAAAATTATAATCCAGTCACTGAATTCATATTGAAACAAAATTATTATCACACAAAATAGAGCCAACAATGTATATGATAGGCTTGACACCCAGTTTTTAGCCTACTTTCGATTTTTGCAAAAAATCAAAGTAGACTTATGAGATCACTACAGGGCGAAAAAAGTGTGTCTGTCTGTGTGTGTGTAAGTGTGTGCGTGAGTGTGTGTACTCTGAATGTCTGTCCCCCCCTATCAATTCGAACACGGTGAGCCCAAATTGAACGAAATTTGATACAAAGGTAGCACGAGCAAAGAACACCTCAGTGTCATGTTTTATATCGCCGCCATCTTGACGGAAACGTAATGGCGGCCACACAAATGTTCAAAGCTTAAATCAAATTACGACTAACTTAACCATCCGATCTCTACCAAATTTTGCAACAACATACCTTTATGGGGGCGGCATCCTTTGACCAAACTAATAGGTCATCAGCCTAATAGTTTGCGGATGGCGGCAATCTTTGTGTGAAAATCGATTGCCCCTATTAATTCGAACACGGTGAAACCGAATGGAACGAAATTTGGTACAAAGGTAGTACTAGCAAAGAGCACACCAGTGTCATGTTTTACATCGCCGCCATCTTGACGGAAACGTAATGGCGGCCACACAAATGTTCAAAGCTTAAATCAAATTACGACTAACCTAATCATCCGATCTCTACCAAATTTTGCAACACCATACCTTTATGGAGGGAGCATCCTTTGACAAATCTAATAGGTCAGTAGCCTAATAGTTTGCAGATGGCGGCCATCTTTGTGTCAAAATCGATTACCCCTATTAATTCGAACACGGTGAAACCGAATGGAATGACATTTGGTACAGAGGTAGCACTAGCAAAGGGCCCCCCAGTGTCATGTTTTATATCGCCGCCATCTTAACGGAAACGTAATGGCGGCCACCCAAATGTTCAAAGCTTAAATCCAATTACGACTAACCTAATCATCCGATCTCTACAAAATTTTGCAACAACATACCTTTATGAAGGCCGCATCCTTTGACAAATCTAATAGGTCATTAGCCTAACAGTTTGCGGATGGCGGCCATCTTTGTGTCAAAATCGATTACCCCTATTAATTCGAACACGGTGAAACCGAATGGAATGAAATTTGGCACAGAGGTAGCACTAGCAAAGGGCACCTCAGTGTCATGTTTTATATCACCGCCAACTTGATGGAAACGTAATGGCGGCCACACAAATGTTCAAAGCTTAAATCATATTATGACTAACCTAATCATCCGATCTCTACCAAATTTTGCAACAACTTACCTTTACGGAGGAAGCATCCTCTGACAAATCTAGTGGGTCATTAGCCTAATAGTTTGCGGATGGCGGCCATCTTTGTGTCAAAATCGATTACCCCTATTAATTCGAACACGGTGAAACCGAATGCAATAAAATTTGGTACAGAGGTAGCACTAGCAAAGGGCACCTCAGTGTCATGTTTTATATCACCGCCATCTTGACGGAAACGTAATCGCGGCCACCCAAATGTTAAAGGCTAAAATGTAATTACGACCAACCTAATAATCTAGTCTCTACCAAATTTTGCAACAACAAATCTTTATGTGGGAAGCATATTCTGACCAAACTGCTAGATCATCAGCCCAATAGTTTGCAGATGGTGGCCAAGTATGTGTGCAAATCGATTCCCCCTATCAATTCAAACACGGTGAAACCGAATTGTTAAAAGCTTAAATCAAATTTCGACCATCCTAATAATTTGATCTCTACCGGATTTTGCAACAACATGCCTTTTGTGAAAAGCATCTTATGACTGACTACAAGGTCATCAGCCCAATAGTTTGCAAATAGCGGCCATGTATGTGTGCAAATCCATTCCCCAGATCAATTCAAACACGGTGAAACCGAATTGAATGAATTTTTTTACAGAGGTAGCACTAGGAAAGGGCACCTCATATTCATGTTTAATATCCCTATAGCACGTTGTATTTCAACAAGCTACTACAACCAACATTCAATTATACTCCTTGAAAAGGACAAAGAGTTATAACAATACCCATGCATTTAGGAGAAAGTAGGCTATATGTTCTTTACTGAACATCTTGTTTAAATTTACACTTAGGTATTTTTAGTTTTCTGTGTAATAATTAATTTCGAAGCATGTGTTTATTTTCGACATTACATCAAATTTAGATTAAACTTTTTATATCATATTTCAATTTAGCTCTTTACTACGATGCATTTAGACATGTGCGTGAACTTCCTAGCGATAAGATTTACACTTAGATATTACTACGTAATGTGGAAATATCTGAAACTGTATTGATACGTGCTACCCCTAGTAGCAAGTTCATTAATTGGATCAAAGTAGGTAAAGCACAACACAAATGGTCCTTTAAAGGGATATTAGCTTTATTGCAGGTCAGAAATATTCACCTCACAATAGGCACATAAAAACCATACTCACCCTTTCAATTGCTCAGTTAATCCCTCACTAATGAAACCGGTGTCCTCGCTAGAAATAACAACAACTCTTCAAGTTCACAAGCCACAGTCTGACACTCACCGTTCTTGAATACCACACACTGTTTCGCAATTCACACGTCACCGCATTACCTCTTTCGCACAGGTATAAACACACTCACTGACACTGGCCAGGGTCGCTCTTTGTATATCGGGGCTAACGACTCACAGATGTTTCTAGAGTGGACCAGGGTTCACAGCTACTCTCAGACCTTCTCGAGATTTCCAAAACTAGTTGGGCCAAGAACATTCTGGACCATGCCTTTTAATCTTGCTGCGCTAGCGGACGGCCGACACAGAGCCCGGGGGTAGCCTCGGGCGGCTGTGAGTCACGCGCGAGGGAATGAAGCAACTCCGCACCCGTAACTGTATTTTACTGTGTAGGTGAGCTGTTATTGGGGCGCACACTGAGCCTTGTTGTGTACCATCATTAATTAAAGAATGAAAGAAATGAATGTATAAATAAATAAATATATAAAAAATAAATATTATGAATAGATAAATAAATAAATAAATAAATAAATAAATAAATGAATGAATAAATAAATAAATAAATAAATTAATTAATAAGTAAATAAATGACTAAATAATAAGAAAATAATAAATACATAAATATATGAATGAATAAATAAATAAATAAATAAATGAATGAATGAATGAATGAATGAATACGTAAATAATAAATAAATGATTGAATAAATTAATTAATTAATGAATAAATAAATATAAAAATAAATAAATGAGGAAATAAAGAAATAAATAAATGACTAAATAAACAAGTAAATGAATAAACACATAATTAAATAAGAAAATAAATATTTAAATAAATGAATAAATAAATAAATTAATTAATTAATAAAAATAAATAAATAAATGATGATAAATAAATGAGTAAATAAATATATAAATGAGTAGAAAAATGCATAATTAAATAAATAAATAAATAATTAAAATTTGAGGTATTCCTAGTGTACGGGGCTAAATGTACTTGATGTCCCAGCCCCTCACATTAAGGGGGCTCATACACCTGGAATGCATGCATTTTGTAAATTACTCTATATCTATGGAACCATAACAGGGATTTGAATTAAACTTACACTTATAGTACAAATGCTGGGCTTTCATTTGATGTATAAAATTTTAAAATTCAGTATGTACAAGTGTAATAAAATTAGCATATCAAAATATTAAAAAATAATTTTTTGAAAGTTACATTAAACATAATTTCTTGAAAAATATCAATGTGATTGGCATAAACAATTTTTCCCTTAAAGACAACACTAAATTACCCAGGATAGACCTCTATGAACTTAGTGGAAGAATAAGTTACCCTTTGATAGGTATTTCATTTCAATATTGAAAAAAATTAAGAATTTCACATAGTGTTTTAGATGCACTGAGCACATTTCTCAAAGGAATTCAATAATTGAGGTTCATCCTCTATAACTTAGTTCCAATAAGGGGAATTCCAAATTTCATGCATTTTGGACCATTAGTTCCTGAGTTATTGTGTTTTTTGTGTGAAAAATTAAACTTTTGGGAAAATGGTTCTAAACATTTTATATACATTTCCACTTACACATAACACTCAGCTGACAGTCCAGTACATGCATGGATTTAAATCGTAATATTTCGGTCAAAATTGGAAATTTCGCTATAAAACTTCAGATGTAGATAAAGAAATGGCTATTCTTTCATTCGAGATCAAAAACAAAAAAATAAAAAAAATCATATTTCCAGGTGTATCAGCCCCCTTAAGTAATATAAATCAACATAAATTAGTTTTAACTGGTTAGTAGATGTAATTAATAGAGGTTACAAGTAGTCATTCTCATTGTTTCCCACACAATAAGAGTATATGACCTCGATGTTTGGCCCCTAGGAACAACAATCACCACCACAATTGAATCCCGGTTACGCCCCTAGCTCCCGAATGTATTTCTAATTGGTGTCAGTCGACAATCAGGCCTTTGATATAACTCACATCCGCAGAAGTAATACAATGTGCAATAAATTAACCTTCACTTTAAAGCGTACTTAATGTTGCTATGGTTGAAGCAATATAATTAGTGCACGTTAAACTAAGGCATTCCACAGAGCTTGGAAAGCTGTCAACAACAAAGATGCTTGAAAGGAAAAGACTCGAGCAGACATTATTACAGTCCACAGATCCCTTCAGAGCTGTACCACAAACTAAAAATTCAAGTTTCTTACCTTAAAGAGTTCTGCGTTCTCATTTATAAAAGTTAAAAAGAGCTGAAGAAGCAGTCGCTAACTTTTATATAAATTGGGAGTGAAGGAGATACGGTATGCCAGCAGTTGAGGAACATTCATCCTGGCCACATTCATTAGCGAGCCCGGCTAATTTAGATGAGAACTCCTCTCGAGGACGTGGGAACGTATTCAGTTAATCTTAAATGAAATAGTGATGTATTGCGTTTTTATTTCTCGAGCTCATCTTCTCCCAGCCCTGGCAGGCGTAGAGTAATGAGGCGCTGAGAGTATCGTTCCTTCCAGTTTTACCTGGCAATCAATTACAGTACCGTGGTGAATCCAGGGATGTATTCACAACGTCTGTCTGTTTTACGCGCTTCAGAATTGTGCACGAACGCTCGATAAAGGTGGCATTTGGTAAACATCTCCCCTCCTTCCAAACCAAACCCCGTGGCACTACAGTTCCATGAAGGGCCAAGGTCTATCAAGCGAACGCTGCCCAGCAATTTGGCCTGCAGATTATAAGGTGACGCGAGGTCTGCGCGTCAGATCCCCTCGACCATTAATCTTGGTCTCGGTGACCGGGACGCTGCCTCACTGTCAGACAGTTACTCAATTGTCCTCACGAGGCTGAATGCACCCCGTTTAAGCCCTCACGGCCGTTTATAAAATCCCTTGACGGAGCCAGGAATCAAACCTAGGGCTTCCAATCGTTCCACACCTGCATTTTTAGGTAGCAGCAAGGGATTAGGATATCACGTGGCTGGCAACGCACAATGTAGAATGGTTATTGTTGTTTCTTTTAGGAGCTTTGCAACATTGTGGTCATGTAGCCCCGTATACTCGGGTGTCTGGTAACCTTTGTCACTGCGATGTCTGTACCAGTGTGTGTACCTGTAATTAATGTAGGATTCGGGTATGAAGCTGCCGTGGCCTGAAGTGGTACCACCCCAGCAATTGCCTGGTGTAGAAGTGGGAAACCACGGAAAACACTTCCAGGTTGGCTGAGGTAGGAATCGAATCCGCCTGTTTTCACGTTTGCCTCACGAGGATGATTGTCCCCCTTTCCAGCCCTCAGACCAGAATTAAAGTGCTTGGCAGAGCCGGGAATCAGAACCAGTGCCTCTACGGTGACAACCAAAAGCACTACTGAAAACAAGGTTACAAAGCTGCTGCCGCGGCTCGAAGAATATGTGAAGTGGAGGGAGAAAGTGTTGTTAATGAGCGTGTGGCACAACGATGGTTCCAACGTTTCAACACTGGAGAAGAAAACACTACAGATTTACCGCGATCTGGAAGACCTAAACTATAGAATATCGAGAATACACGCAGAGCTTTGGAAGAAAATCTGCAAAGAAGTACTCAAAGGCTGGCAGAAGAACTTGGCGCTACAAAAGATACCATATATCGCCACATTTAGAAACTTGGAAAATCAAACAGAAGTTGTAGATCTGTACTTCATGAACAGGCTAATCGTAGAGTGGATATCTGTCGTCAGCTTATTGGCAACCTCGTGGATGATAGATTTATAAGTAGAATTGTCACAGGTGATGTAAAATTGATCTATTACCGCAATGCTGATACGTCGAAACAGTTGCTCAGTCTCCGTCAACAATAAGAAAGTAATCGTTAAGAAGGATCGGTTCGACCTCAAAGTGATGTATGGTAGAATTTTGTAGAAGTGATTCACTGGGAGTTTGTCCCTAACGAGAATGCAGTCAATGCACGTCTTCATTATCAACAACTGGAACGAGTTATGCAATTTTGAGACGGATGTACCCAGCATTAGTTAACCGAAATACAGTTCTCTTTCAGCAGAAGAATGCGAACCCTCATACTGCTCGAACAACTATGGCAAAACCTCAGGAATTGGGAGAAGTCGACCTGCTACCACATCCAGCATACATCCCTGATCTTGCGCCTTCAGATTGCCTTATTTATCGATCCATGGCCTATTTCCTGCGTGGAAGATTCTTTCGAAAATATTAAAACCATGGAAGTGGGTTTCAGCAAATTCTTTTCATCAAAACCCAGAGACTAGTACCGTCACGGGATAAGAAATCTCGCTGAAAGATTGCTCAAGATCATATTATAATCTGACTGTCTCTATTTTGAAGAATAGTTTAATTTCTTGTCAGAAAACTTTCTAAATACAATTCTCTTTGATATTACTTATGAGCCATCCCCTGTAGTACGGTATGTAATAATATGTTACTCCTGATACGAGTAAATTTAACGTCTTTAGAAGCCCCCTGGCCTAAAGAATCACATGTTCCCGGCTGCCTGAAAATATCCCCACGCATCCCATATACAGGGTGAACAAAAAATGCCGCACTTGGAGGTCGGCATGCGATTCCTCATCCAATTGCAAGACAAAAGTTTCAATAGCAAAATCGGATCGGGAGCTGTTTGAAAACACAAGTATGAAAACGAGAAGCTGGCAACACTGTCACATCCTGCAGTGCATCGGAATGTACAGAGAAAGCTCCGGCAGAGCGCCTTGTTCCTGCGACCTGCTTTTGGCCACGCTGCAGCGTTGCCAGAGCCTCGTTTCTTAACACGCATTTCTGTTAAACCTATTGGCGGGACTAGGTTTTGCAACATAAACTTTTGTCGTGAATTTCGACGAGGTACCTCATGTCGACCTCCAAGTGCGGCATTTTTTGTTCACCCTGTATGTGTATGTTGCCGTCTTTCTAGCCTTTGTAGTTATAGTCCCCTCACTTTCCTCGTTAACGCTAGTCAGTAGCACGCGCCGGCAATAACCATTGCTCGCTATTGACCAATAGCTGCCGGTTGTTGAGCATTCTTCCCCTATCTCCCCCCACGTGGACTTCAGACTCCAGTCCTGGTTACCTGCTTGCGTCTTAGATCTCCAGTGATGCACAGTTTCACTTAGTCTGTCCAGTCTCGCTGCTTGCTCTCAGTAGCTACGGTGGAGTTGACAACACTGTGCCTAGAGCTGGGAAAATTCTGGCTTTCCATAGACATGGAATGCAAACATATCCACCCTGCTAGGCCTCAAGGGAAGACACTACTGAGGTTTGTAAATCCTTCAATTTTCATCCGATATTCATCATGTTTTGTTGAGTTAGTGTATGTCAGCTAAATTAATATTATTCCGAAATTTGGAACAATTTGGTAACACGGTTTCAGATTTATAACACATTAAAAATAATTTGAATGATTTCAAAACTTCCCTTGCGTACCAGTATCAGAGTTTTTAATTTGAAACCCTTTTGTGATAGTTAATAGGCCTTTTTGAATAATAATTGGTATTATTTTTTGAAAATTTTAAATATTGATATTATTGAAGTACTCTTTCTATCATTCTTACTATTTATTTTTAGAAACTCTCAAATTTACATATTTGACTGACGATATCTCCGTCATATATTGATGTTTCTCAAAATGGATACCAAATTTTATGCATTTATCAGGGTACTGCAGGCATGCTAAGCTTGAAGACAATAAGGCATAAACTGTTGCACTAACAACATTTTCAATACTAAAAAAAATGAAATTTTGAGAAAAAGGCTAATTTTGTAAAAGTAACTTTTAGGCCAAATATCTCAATATTGAACTTCGGACCATTTTGGCTTAGAACCTCAGTAGGGTCTCCCCCTAAAGGCAAGCCGTTAAGGAGGAAAGGGAGAGAACTATACATTGACTGATTTAGCTGGATGTTTATTTTCACTCACCGTTCATGTTGAAGTCTTGAACATCATAATTCAGATTGAATTGATATTATTGTTTATTTCCAGGGCTATCGGGACATAGTCCAGTGCGACTTCAAGGTACCTCGAGCACAGTATCATGTCTACTTCTTCATCGACCTACTGGTGTTCTACCTGGCACCTCTGGTTCTGTCGTGTGTGTTATACGGCCTCATCGCCCGAGTGCTCTTCAGCAGGAAAATCGTCAACACCCAAGCTAAACAAAATGGAGTGCTTCACCACGAAACGTCCAACACTGCTCGATGGAAGGTGAGTACCAATTTCTAGATCAAATTTGACTGGTGTATTTACAAGTTTCGAGAGCCATTCTCTATGACAGGGGCGATTATTTTAACAAGCGAATTAACCACTTAGGATCTCGCTAGATCTTCATTTCGCTTTTCGCGCTCAGAGATTTCTCTGTGCCCAGTCCTCCTTCATGCGTCCCATGATCTCCTTACGTTTTTCATCCAGGCTCTTCCTGTCTCCTTAATTCTTTCTGCGGCTGGAAACCCATCGAAATGTTTCACTATGTTCTTATATGTATTTATGTTTAACAATTGGACCTCTGGTATATTGATCCTTTCCATATTCCTCTTTGTTTCCTTAATCCAAGATGTAGTGGTATTTTTTCTCCAGAGGTAACCAAATATCTGTTTGGTTAGTCTTTTGTCGTTCATTCTGTACAGATATCCCAGGAAAACCAGTCTCCTCTCCTCCATTGTCTCCGAGATTCTTTCTGTCTTTTAGTAAACTTCTTTGTTGCTCCAAAGTTTCCATCCGCTTTCAGTGTCAACATCTTCTATATTTTTTTCTGAGAATTCTTTCTCTTTTCTTTCTTTCTTTCTTTCTTTCTTTCTTTCCTTCTCTCTTTCTTTCATTCTTACTTATTTTTCTTCTTCTTCTTCTTCTTCTTCTTCTTCTTCTTCTTCTTCTTCTTCTCCATAAGAATATTATTATCAATATTACTAGGTACCAGATTTTTAGGTTTTCAAAATTGTCATTTTAGGTTTTCGAAAACTTTATTTTCATTTTTAATAGGCTAGATAGAATAGAAATTTAAATAGGTTTTATGTTTAAAGAGTAACGAAAGCTGACATAAACTTTTTAAAGCTAAAATTAATGAATTGTTAGTAGAAAAACTTATTGCAACGAGAATGTAAATATTTTACATAATGATATGTCCACTATCAATTTATCACTGAGAACTTCATACTTCAAGGCAATATCCCCCCAGGGGCTCACATCTAGTGGGACGTGGGTTGGCGACCACGGGGCCCCAGCTGAGTCCGGTATTGCATCAACTTACTTGTGCCGCGCTCCTCTCCGTCTTCTTTCCTGTCGACCTCACTTGGTCAACTCTTGTTATCTTCCGACCCCGACGGTATTAGGGTATCCGAGGCCTAGGGAGTCTCTTCCTTTCCCGCCTTAATTGGCCCTTGTCTCATCTATTCTGATACCCTCCTAGTATGAGGGGTCAGCCTTATATTTAGCCTATTTTCATTTATGATAAAATAGGCTTATGAGATCACCTTTTGTCCGCCTGAGTGTGCGTGTGTGTGTCGTCGTCGTCCCCCCCCCCCTAATAAAATCTAAACAGCTGGAGCGATTTCATTGAAAGTCGGTAAGGTCATAGCAGCATTTTGGCCGACCTCGACCATGCCCTTCGAATTGAATTACGTCTCCCAAGTCCAACATGGCGGCTGTGCGAAATATTTCACCAGAATTAAATATCTCCGAAACTATTACCGATATCACCCTGAAAATTTGTACGGCGATCAAAGGAACTACTAGAAGTTCACCTATCAGATTTTCGTAAACCTGGTAACTAGAAAACCAACATGGCGGCCAAGCGAAGTTGCAACTTTAAAATAAACGTTTCTCGCGGTTTAACCAAACAAATGCAATGAAACTTGGTACAGTACATGTTTATACACATTGTAATGCACCGACATCTAATTTTGTTCAATTGTTTACATAACCTCAAGAGGGCGGTTGTGCGAAATATGTTACCGGCATTCTATATCTACGAAACTATTACTGATATCACCCTGAAATTTTGTACGGAGATAAAGTTTTAAATAGTCTTTTCTCGCGATGTAATCATCCGAACGCAATACAAATTGGTACAGAAAATGTTTATAAACATTAAAATGCACTGGCATCTAATTTAGTTCAATTGTTTACATAACCTCAAGATGGCGGCTGTGCAAATTTTAATATTAAGTTTTTGTTCCTTGTGTCGTAATCATGCGATCGAAGTGAAAGTTTGAATAGTGAAGCTACGCAATATTTTTTCTTTATGGTACATAACTATATGGCCTATACTTACAACAATCCAAAATAGCAACCATCCGAAATATTTAGACGGTTCTCAGTATCTACGAATCGTTTACAACAATCAAACTGATTTGATTTATGTCCATAGAGGCTATGAACACAAGTTCACCTATAGGACTTTCAGTAACCTGGTGAGCACAAATCCAACATGGCGGCGACGCGAATTAAAAATATTTTAGTGGACGTTTCTCGCGATTTAACCATCCGAGTGCAGTGGAACATTGTACAGTAAGTGCTTATACAAATGTTAATCCACTGGCATCTAGTTTATTTCAACTGTTTTCATAACCACAAGATGGCAGCTGTGCGAAATTTTGACATCTCGTTTTTACTTCATGTGTCCTAATCGTGCGATTGACGTTTGAATTCTACACGTACACAATAATCTTCATTTAATAGTGCATAAATAAAAATCCAACATGGCGACCATCTGAAATATTTAGATGGTTCTCAATATCTACGATTCTATTACAACAAACGAACTGAAATTTTGTATGTTGATAGAGACAATTAACATGAGTAGGATATATGAAAATAGGCTGTATATTTCTTCATGGAACTACTTGTTGTTTTCATGTAATCTCCTGACTTCTGCTCAAGGCCCTCAAGGAGGCAGGGTGTATATAGCCCCACCACTTCTGGTGCACCCTGGATATTGCTACACCCTCAGGGGCTCACGGATGGTGAGTTCGGTATTTGGCGACCCCAAGGGATTCCTGAGCTGGGTCCGGTTTTCCCACTTTTATCCATTCCCTCTGGGGCAGACCCTCTCCTCTTTCACTTTCCTGTCTGAATTTCGGGGCTCTCCTTCCTTCCAAGTCCCTTAATCGACATTCTTCGAGGGTTGAGAGTGTTTCTTTTACTCCTGTCCTTTATTTGTCTTATTCTCCTTTTGTTTTGCATTTCTTCTTCTAGTATATAAGTTAGGGTTAGTTATAGTTTACATTTCATTTTCATATTCACGATCAACCAAACCATTAGGAGCCGATAACCTAGATGTTAGACCCCTTACAACAACAATTATCATCATCATCATCATAATTTTAGGCAATATTTGCTGCCCTCAAATATGTTAATTATCCAAATTCAATAAAACCAAGGATGCCAAAGGTGATTATCTTTCTCTAACCAGGAAATAATACGAGATTTATCTCCACTTTCCTGTCATTAAGAATATGATAAGATATTTAGCCGCACATTACTTCATTACAATAAATTACCAAGTATGTCTTTTAAAATATGGACTAATCATTCAAATATACTACAATATATCGGAAAAAATTGCAATTAAATACATTTATACATATCGCATATCATTTAGGTTTTAGGTACTACAGAATTAAGGAATACTAGCAATACCTGTCTCGGCTTCGTCTGCGAATATTCTAGTTGTAAAGAGTACACTTAGCAAAATCTCAATCATGAATGCTATGACTGATTTATCCTTGGTATGAATAATCAGACTTTATGAATTCAGCTACTGGTGCAGTGGTTAGGGGTTTGTCATTCCTTCATAGGTATATCAGAGCGAAGGTAGTTTTCTGGGAATATCACAGACACTGTTTTTTTAAGGGCCTTCAAATGTGGTTTTCGGAGACCATTATAGTCAGGTGAAAAATACCTTTCGTACCACACTCCCACGTGAAAATTGCGTGAAAAAATTCCAGAGTGCCCCTTGACCCCCTTAAGCGCATTATACTGTATGTATTGATGAATTTTACAGCTTAATTTGGTTCCGTGATTACCTTATAGCCGTCTGGAAATTTTCACAGTAATGTAATAATTGGAATTGCATTGCATCTTACAGAAATAGATCGACCTCTGCGATTCTGTTACTATGGTTACCGTGTTGCATTCTTTAATTATTTCGTTGTAAATATACATGTTTTAAGGTCTTTATTTAATTGTGAGACATTTAAAGTGTAAGTGAGTGCGTTTCGCGTACGCATTGCGTTATACTGAACGTGTAGGTACCCCATATGTGTAGGTTGGTGTTAATGGGTCCTTATTTTCGGTACAAAACTGGAATGGGACCTTAGCAGAATAATATAAGGAGGGATGGCTCTTTTGAGTGTGGTTGGGATAAGTATTAAGGTAGTTTTGTATTTTGAAGTAAGGGAAACGATGGGTAAAATCCTAAGAATCCGGCCCCTAGTTATTACAGACCAAACCCTGTGGCGCTAGAGCCCATGACGGGCCGAGGCCTACCAAGCTACCGCTGCCCAGCCTTTTGGCCTGCATAATTATGAGACAACGCGTGATCAGCATGTCGGTTTTCAAGGCCGTTAATCTTGGCCTCTGTGATCGGGCCGCACTTTCAGACTGCTACTCATTTGTCCTCACGAGACTGAGTGCACCCGGTTCCAGCCGTCAAGTCAGTTTCTTAAATCCTTGATGGAGCCGGGAATCGAAACGAGAACCTCCGGGTGAGAGGCAAGCGTGCTACTCCCAGCACCATGGGGCTGGGGTTATCGTTATTATTTCACGTATAATAATTATACGTAATTGTTTGTAAGAGTACTTTTTGTGTTAATTAAGGCATTTGACTAAATTGGGTTAAATTGTGTAAAAATTAATCAATATCTGATACAGGCAACATTAAAATGCCTTCTAGGGTTCCTAAACGATGCATGAGGTTAACAGTAATATGCTTCATGAATGATTCAATATATGAATTCCTCATTTACCCGAAAATATGAGAAATAACCGCTGGATCCCATTGTACCTTATCAACTAGTTACACTAGTTACACTAGTAACATTTAGCTGAATGCTAATGAATCAAGTTCTCCATACACTTAAGACTCATGTAAGTGAGAGTTGCATAACAATGCAAAGTTTCCACGAGTGACCGTTGGTAATGGTAAATGGAACAATTCACGCTCCATGGACACAGTCTACTGCTGAGTGGAACTTGCCTGTTTAACGAGAGCGCCGAACAGGCCAGCGTAACATAACAATAGCATTAACTACACACCCAGTTTAATAACACCGAGATGTGCCGAGCAGATACCGTTTGCCTTCTGAACAAATAGCGCAAGATATTCCTGGCAATGCGCGCTTGGAAGGTAATGACGATGGCCTTGAATATAATAGAGTAAGTAAGAATGAAAGACAGAAAGAAAGTTAAGAAAGGAAAAATTGTACGAAGAAAGAAACGGAGGTAGATGGTAGATAGTAAGGAAGTAATAATAATAATAATAATAATAAGTAGTTCCGTGAAGAACTTAACAGCCTATTTTCATATATACTACTTTTGTTAATTGCCTCTATCAATATTTCAGTTTGATTGCTGTAATACGAAGGTGGAACAAAAAGTTAGTAGCACTAACGCGCTGAAGCAGCGCGCTGTGTGTCGCAAACGTGGGCACAGCGGAGAAAGGGACAGACACTGCCCACACGTCTGTTAGGCAGGTCGCTGTGGTGTCTCGTCTTGTATGGTGTGAATAGCGGCCAAATGCAATGGCGTGCCGACTGGACGTTCACTCCAAATATGAGGTGCGTGCGACAATCCGATTTCTATGGGCCAAAAGGAAGAATTGCACGGTCATTCATCGTGAAATTAGTGCTGTGTATGGGGAGCGGGCCATTTCCCGGCAAAATATCGTAAAGTGGTGTCAGCAATTCGAAGCCGGACGCACGGATATCGCGAGGGCAGGCCCGCAACGTCCAGGACCCGTGCAAATGTCAACAGTGTGAATGCGATCATTAGACAGGTGGTCGACGTTTCCAGACCGTTGAGGAGGTGAAGGCCGCTGTCTCCGTGTTTTTGCAGAACGCTGGAGGAACTTTCTATGTATCCGGCATCGATAAGTTGGTTGTGCGTTCGCAGAAATGGTTGGAGTCTCTTGGAAAAGTGACGTTACATTGTATGTCGTTATAGGCATGTTACTGTTGTATATGTGGTGTAATAATGGCCATAACTGGGAAGTGCAAATTATTTTTTTCATCTGACCTCGTAGATTCGTAGATATTGAGAAACGTCGGATGGTCACCATGTCGAATTTTTATATACTATGTAGGCCATAGAGTTATGTACTATTAGAAGAAGATTATTGCGTAGGTTTAATATTTAAACATCAATTGTATAATTAGGACATTAGAAATAACAAGTAGTTCAGTGAAGAATTATACAGCCTATTTTCATATATCCTACTTATGTTAACTGTCACTATCAACATACAAAATTTCAGTTTGATTGCTGTAATAGATTCGTAGATATTGAGAACCGATTAAATATTTCGGATGGTCGCCATGTTGGATTTTATATATGTAGGTCCTAGAGTTATGTACCGTTACATGAAGATTATTGTGTACGTGTAGCATTCAAACTTCAATCGCATGATTAGGACACAAGAAGTAACAAGGAGATTTTAAAATTTCGCACAGCTGCCATCTTGTGGTTATGGAAACAATTGAAATAAATTAGATGCCATTGAATTAGCATTCGTATACGGATTTACTGTACTGCACTCGGATGGTTAAATTGCGAGAAACGTACAAGTGAATATTTACACTTCGCATCGCCGCCATGTTGGATTTGTGATCACCAGGTTATTTAAAGTCCTATAGGTGAACTTCAGTTCATAGCCCCAATGAACATAAAACAACATAAAACATTCAGTTTGATTGCTATAATAGATTCGTAGATATTCAGAGCCGTCTAAATATTTTGGATGGTCGCCATGTTGGATTGTTAAATGTATAGGCCATAGAGTCATGTATCATTGAAGGAAAATTATTGCGTAGGTTCATTATTCAAACTTTCACTTCGATCGCATGATTACGACACAAGAAATAAAAACTTAATTTTAAAATTTGCACTGCCGCCATCTTGAGATTATGTAAACAATTGAACTAAATTAGATACCTGTGCATTACAATGTGTATAAACATTTCCTGTACCAGATTTTATTGCGTTTGGAACATTAAATCGCGAGAAAGGTTTATTTAAAATTTTCAAATTCGCTTGGCCGCCATGTATGTTTTGTAGTCAACCGGCTATTGAAAGTCTTACATATGAACTTCCAGTAGTACCCTTTATCTCCATACAAAATGTCAGGGTGATACCGCTAATAGTTTCAGAGATATTGAATGCCGATGAAATATTTCGCACATCCGCCATATTGTGGTTATATAAACAATTGAACGAAGTTAGATGTCGGTGCATTACAATGTGTATAAACATATACTGTGCCATGTTTAATTGCGTTTGGTTGGTTAAATCGCGAGAAACGTCTATTTAAAAGTCTCAAATTCGCGTGGCCGCCATGTTGGTTTTGTAGCTACCAATTTTTCAAAGGTCACATAGGTGATCTTCTAGTAGTTCCCTTTATCACCGTAAAAAAATCCAGGGTGTTATCGGTAATAGTTTCGGAGATATTGAAAGCTGGTGAAATATTTCGCACAGCCGCCATGTTGGATTGGTGAGACGTAACAATATTTGAAGGGCACGATCGGGGTCGTCCAGAATAGTGCTATAAACTTACCGAGTTTCATTGAAAACGCTCCAGCCGTTTAGAGGTTATTAGGGGGACACACACATTCCTCTCTCTCTCTCTCTCACACACACACACACACACACGGACAAAAGGTGATCTCATAAGCCTATTTTTTCAAAATTGAAAATAGGCTAAAAACGAGATTTTAAAATTCCGCACAGCCACCATCTTGAGGTTAGGAAAACAGTAGAAATAAATTAGATGTCAGTGGTTTAAAATTTCTATAAGCATTTACCGTACCAAGTATCACTGCACTCGGGTGGTCAATACGCCAGAAACGTCCATATTTAAATTTCGCGTCGCCGCCATGTTATATTTGTGCTGACCAAGTTATCAACATAGAAAATTTCAGTTTAATTGCTGTCATAGATTAGTAGATATTGAGAACCGTCTAAATGTTTCGGATGGTCGCCATTTTGGTTTTTTAAATGTGTAGGCCATAGAGTTATGTACTATTAGATGACGATTATTGCGTAGATTGATTATTCAAACGTTGATTAGGACACAAGAAATGAAAACTTAATCTGAAATTTTTGCACAGCTGCCATTTTGAGGTTATATAAACAATCGAACTAAATTAGATCTCAGTGAATTACGATGTGTATGAACATTTGCTGTACCAAGTTTCACTGCGCTCGGATGGTTAAATCGCGAGAAACGTCTATTTAAATGTTTCAACTTTGCTTGGCCGCCATGTTCGTTTTGTACTTAACAGGTTTCTGAAGGTCACATTGGTGAACGTATTGTAGTGCCCATTATTACCGTACAAATTTTCATGGGGATATCAGTAGTAGTTTCGGAGATATAGGATGCCGGAGAAATATTTTGCACAGTCGCCATGTTGGATTGTTGAGACGTATTAAAATTTGAAGGGCACGGGGTCGGAACAAACAGTACTATGTCCTTACCGAGTTTCATTTAAATCGCTCCAGCCGTTTATATTTTATTAGGGGTCGAACACACATACAGACAGACACACACACACGGACAAAAGGTGATTTGCGAACAGCAAATGTCATAATATGAAAAGAAGTGCTGTAGGATTGTTGAAATGAGTGCTGAGGAGCAGCACGGGTCTTCTAGTAATAATAATATTGTATTAGAGAAAGCTTCCCAGTCAGTCAACACAAATTTTGCCCAATTACATTAGACGGGAAAATAATTATTTATGTTCGACGATGTCGAAATGTAAATATTATATCTCAGAAAACTGTATCATAATGAGGGTCATTATCACACAATTTTTCATTATGAAACAGTTTCTCCCACCAATCAGAGCTCAAGAAACAGTTGTTTGACCAATTAGGTGAGGATAGCATCGCACCTGCGCTGAGTTCCAAAGCCTTCTAATTTAAATTTCACTGCGTGGCCTAGTGTCATCGTGCGGTAATCGAGGAGGCCATGTCAAATACAAGGTATTCTGTGCGTCCCAAGCGCACTGTTCAGTACATAACACTGGCGAAATCTCGACAGACATTTATGAATTTTTATGTTCGAACCTAAAATAGTTATAATAATTATCGTCGAACATAAACAGTCGTATGCAACTCGCTCATAATGGTAATTAAGACACTCGTATGGAAATTATAAAACTCGCATACGCTCGTTTTATAAACATACTCGTGTCTTAATTATTGCCATTATAGGCTCGCTGCATAATGTACACTTGTTATAACCTGAAAGAAATATCTCATATGATATTTATCACAAAATAACTCGCTTTTATGTACAAAATGCATGTGAGATTTTCGAAGTGAAATGCCATGTCCTGTGGTTCGGATTCCACGTAAAAAGGAGGTCCCGTGGCTCATAATCACAAGATTCACGGTCACGTAAAACTACAATCTTCCTTCCTTTCCTTTTTATGTACAAAAATAGGGGACAGGGTACTTAATTGGATGACATGTTTCAGCCGTCAAGCGATCATCGTCAGATCCTGTTCACTTAGGCTTAGATAATTTACGATGTTCATGTATTACCCTTTTAAAGGAGGCAGACCAATCTAGTTGTACAATATCACCTGACTATAATAATTTATTTAGCAATAATAAGTCCTCCTCGATGCGTAGTGGCTAGCATTCTTGGCTGTCACCTCTGCCTTCCGGGTTCAATTCCCGTCTCAGACAAGGAATTTAATTCTGTTCTGAGGGCTGAAAAGAGGTACACTCACCCTCGTGATGAAAAACTGAGAAGAGGCGGGTTCGATCCCTATCTCAGCCATCCTGAAAGTGGTTTCCGTGGTTTCCCATTTCTCCTCCAGGCAAATGCCAGGATGGTATGGTACCTAACTTAAGGCCACAGACACTTCCTACCTCAATCCTACTTATATTACAAGTACACACACTAGTACATACCTATGACACAGGTTGTCAGACAACTTCTACACGCACCCAAGTACACGGGGCTATATGACCACGATGTTGCAAAACACCTGGTGAATCAACATCAATTTTACTTAGGCATGACTTCATACCGTTTAGATAATCATGCAAATCTTCTGTTTTGCAGGCCAAGAGGACATTGTCGTCAGCTAATCTAAGAGATGAAATTAATTCACATTGAAACTTTATTCCTATTTTAGAATTCTCTCCCATTTCAAAATAGCATTTCGTTTAACAGTTTGCTGGCCTTTTTGTCCAACTGACCTTTTCAGGGTAGAGTAGCAGGTAATTAATTCCCACTCTGTAACTACAGACTAGGCCTACCGTGCATTGCGGTGTTTATTTTCTGCTTCTAGATACATCAGATATCACTGTAATATTAAACATAACATGAGTTTGATCACGTCGTATAGTAACATTACTCTCAACCACTCGATCGGAACGAAACGGAATCAGCAATAATAATAATGATAATAATATTTTTTTTTTACGAGGGAAGTGGAAAAATCTTGCATAAGACCTTGAGAAGGGTCCGCACTCCTCAAGAGTGTGGGATTCTTACCCACTAAAAAACCACACCCTGTCCTCTTGACAAAACCCTTCCCGGGACCACTTTCGTATTACTTCAGGATGGAGTCATTTTCTTTGCTTCACAAGCACTGTTGGGAATTGACTTCCAACCTGGCCACAGAGGGTACCACCTCCCAAGCTCCATAGCCATTGACATTATGTTGGACTGCAGTGTGTGTGTGTGTGTTATATCTGTACCTCCTTGTGCTTTGTATTTTGTTACTCTGCATTCTGTGGCGTGCAATACAAGATGGCGAGTTTAGAATAGTGACTAGTGTGTGTTGTCTGTTTACACCCCTCTATCCCTCCACATTTGGTGCCGAAACACTCGGGAAGACTAAGGATTAACTTCTTCAACGGATTTGTATCTACAGACGAGCTTTCTACACTACAGGAAGCTCCATGACGAGGGAAAGAGGATACTCCACAGCACCACCCCACGCTAGACGCTGAGACGCCACCATTAGTCTACACTGCACTCTCAGATAAGGCAACTTCAATACGAAAGAAAATAGCATCTTGAAACAACTGATATTTCTTCATTATTATCATTTGGATTGATGAAGCTAATATAAGACTGCTATTACACGAACAGGAAATGCGTATTGTCAATCAAGAAGCACGCATCCTGTCTACTGTATTTGTTTATTATTATTATTAGCGAGATAGACATAACTGGCCCTCGCTAAACAGAAACTGAATGCACGGATGTTGTATTATTATGAAATGCCTGCATGAATTGTTCATGACTTATTAAGGAATCAAGTGTTCCTTTAATCTACAGTATTCCAAGGTAGTAGAATATCTTTCCGCCGCTGGACTTTGCAACGGGTCACGCATGTGTAGTTCCGTTCAGTTCCATGCGATCTGAGCGCACATGCCTAAATCAACTCAACAGCGCCATCTATTAACTCACGCGCCCTACCAGTCATTCTCCAGCGCACTCTGTTAACAAGGTCTTAAGATCTTCCACGGTCCTAGCACGCCCTCTGTCAGCCCTTGAAGGTACCGGTGCGGTACGGATCACCCCTACCCGCCCGTAAGCTCACCGCTCACTACGTCACGTCTGGAGGGAGGCCTGTCAGTCAAGGTTAAGATTTATTGCACCCATTATGCCGACGGAACAAGAGACCGCTACTGCAGCAAGCCTGCACGATCTGAAAAGGAAAAGAACACGTGAGAGAGCAAATGCCACACGCTTCATTACAGCCATTAACAGCCTTACAGAAGACACAGCTTTGGAAGACTTCACATTCCACCGCGATAGACTGCAGGAAACACTCACCAGCTTAACCCAACTGGACGATGGTATTCATGATCTATTATCGGACGCAGAATACAATGCTGACATTACTGTATGTGACGAATATATTGACAATGCAAAGCGCGCCATACAGAAAGCTACTATTGGAGCGGACAAGAAGCTTTACTTTGTCACCTCTACCTTGACCATAAACGAAGCTCCCACCACTCCCACTGCCATGCCCACGTCACAACCAATTAAGTTACCCACCATAAAACTTAGCCCCTTCACGGGAGATATAGAAGAATGGTCTCGCTTTTGGGAGCAGTTCACTACTTCCATAGACCAGAATCCTACAGTATCGCAGGTCGTCAAACACGTCTTTCTGAGAGGTTACTTAGAAGGGGAACCCAAGCATCTCGTCGACGGTATTGCTATCACAGCTGGCACTTATAATAACACAAAGAAAATTCTCATTTCCAAGTACGGAGATGAAAATAGAATTATCCAGGCGCACTTAGACTATCTGGAAAACATACCGCCGATACACTCCGCCACCCCCGAGTCCCTAAATCACACTTACGTTGAGTGCAACCGACGGATTCAAGCACTGCAGGCTCTGGGAGAAAATATTGCCAACTACGGTCGCGTGCTAGCCCCTAAGATACTCAGAGCGTTCCCAGACGATATCTGCCGGCGTTGGATCATCCACACGCGGGGAGACAACGTTAGTGAAGGTGACATCATCAAACTCATGTGTTTTTTGAACGAAGAGGTTGAAGGTGCCCTCATCAGTCAAAAGATTCGGGGGGAATCTTATCAGCAACCGGCTTCTATCTATCAGCACCCGGCTTCTGTCCCAGCAACAGCGGCGTTCCAGATTGACACTCACGCGAAGAAAGGGAAGAAGAGAGAGAAGGAAAGACTACAGCCATTTTGCGTCTTTTGTGAGGGAAGAGGACACTGGGCTCAGGATTCTACTAAGGTAACCGGAACTGACGCTCGAACTCAGAAATTGAAACAATCATCGCGTTGTTTCCTCTGTCTTAAACGAGGCCATCACACAAAGGACTGTAGCAGGAAAGGAAGAGCTTCGTGTTCCCAGTGTGGAAAAGGTCACCATAGAGCGATTTGCAGCAACTTAAATCATTCCCCTGTCGCGAATTGCACAGAAACAACCGCCGTTGGTAAAATAAACGTCACTACTCCGGGATTTACCCATCTCCAGACTGCTAGAATATGGATCTCGGGACCAACGGGTTCGAGTAAGCTGACGAGGTGCGTTCTCGACGGAGGTAGTCAATCCAGTTTCGTCAAAAGTTCTTTGGTCGATGAGCTGGGTCTGGAAGTCATTGGAGACGCATCATTAAAGGTCCACGCGTTTGAAACACCATCCAACACATCACATTCACGTAGGTTCGTTCGCCTGAAGACGAGAGGATTTTGGGACAATACCCAAGTAACATTGACGGCATTTGAAACCACCCACTCCTTTTCTCACCACCCATCAGTACCACGAGATATCACGATGACCGGACAAACGCGGAAACTGCAATTGGCTGACCCTACAGTTGATTCAGCTGACCTTCCAATCGAGCTGTTAATCGGAGGAGATCAGTATTCGACAATCGTCAGTGACTCTGCCCCGATACGACTCTCCTCGTCAGTTGTGTTAATTCCATCGAAATTTGGATGGATATTCACCGGAAACCGCTCAGGTGTATCAGCTACTAACACGGTTGTAAACTTCATCGATGCATGTCACTCCATGCCCTGTGACGACTCTCTTCGACGTTTTTGGGATCTGGAGTCCGTTGGGATTGCAGCTGAACAAGACCGAACAATGAGCGCTAAAGACACATCACTTCTAACACAATTTCACGCGTCTTATAGTATTGAGGACCAAAGAAGAGTCGTACGATTGCCACGCAAGGAAACTATGGAACTTGACAACAACTATCACGTTGCAGAAAAACGATTTCAATCACTGGAAACGCGATTCCGGAAGAACGAAGCCCTGAAACAAACATATACGAACCACATGATGGACTACATAAGGAAAGGCCACGTGGAACTAGCTCCAGAGGAAACCCGTACGGATGAGTTTTATCTTCCTCATCACTTGGTAAAGAAAGAGAAACATGGAACCATTAAATGGCGTATAGTCTTCGACGCATCGTCACACGAAGAAAACGCGCGCCCACTCAACGAGACCCTGGAAATGGGACCCAACCTACTCCCCGAACTGTTTGCAGTATTGTTGCGGTTCCGTTCATTCCCGTACGGTGTGATAGGAGACATCAGCCAAGCGTTTCTTCAGTTGTCCCTTCACGAAGAGGATAGAGACTTGACCAGATTCCTGTGGTACCGTGTTGTCGAAGATGAGAGTGGAGCTCAAGTGGCTTCCAATGAGAGAGCGATTTTTCGCTTCACAAGACTCCCATTCGGACTGAATTGCAGCCCATTTCTCCTTTCAGCTACACTGAGAGAACTAGGCACTAGAAACAGATCTCAGTTTCCTTCCGCGGCTTCATTCATAGATGAAAATACATTCATGGACGACATTATCGCAGGTGCCCAAGGAGAAAATGAAGCGATCGCACTCTACTATGAACTCACCTCTCTCATGAAGAAGATAAGTCTACCCATGTCGAAATGGGCCACGAGTTCCCAACAGCTGATCCAGATATGGAAGGCCGAAGGAAGAGAGATCAGCACGGAAACACACGTTCTTGGCGTTCCATGGAACACAGTAACAGACTCGCTCACTATAGATGTTACAGAAATCACAACGAGACTGAAGGACCGCCCCGCTACGAAACGACAACTGCTCCAAGCGACTGCTAGTTTCTACGACCCATTGGGCTTAATGACGCCGGTATCAATACTGGGGAAAATCCTATTTCAGGACACATGGCATAGAGGACTAACATGGGATGAACTCCTACCGCAGGACCTTGCCAGTCGCTGGCACAGCTGGACTTCAAGTCTACCCCAACTCTCGCAGATCACCGTCCCAAGATGGGCAGGAATGCCCGAACGCGACATCACAGATGTCCATGTGTTCTGCGACGCCTCAGAGCGAGCGTATGGAGCTGTTCTGTATATACGATCTCTCTGCAATGGCACCACATCTGCCCACTTGTTGTGCAGTAAAAGTAGACTTGCGCCAGTCAAGAAAGTGACACTACCACGTTTAGAGTTGCTAGCAGCGGTGATAGGCGTTCGGCTCTTGAATTACTGCGCTAAAGCGCTGACCTTCGACACAAGCAGAGGGACCCTGTGGACGGACTCAAGAGTAACCCTAGGATGGATTCACAATGATCCGAGTCGTTGGAAGACGTTCGTCTGCAACCGCGTGACCGAGACTCAATCCTCTACCACTCCGTCACAATGGAGACATTGTCCAGGCAAGGACAATCCAGCAGATCACTTGTCACGAGGATTGACGGCAGAGAAGATCAAAACTCTTCAGGCCTGGTGGAAAGGACCATCATGGCTATCTCTCGACCAATGCCATTGGCCACACAGCTCACCCGTCTCTACGCCCCTCCCTGAAGCAAGAACTCGTGCTCAGGATGTGCTCCAAATTGAATCACCAGACCCAGTAATTGAAGCTACCACATACAGCTCCTATATCAAACTTCTTCGTGTAACCGCATGGGTTCTTCGCTTCGTACGCCTACTTAGACATGAGGACCAACCAACGGGGGAACTGACAGCAGAAGACATAAATGGAGCCCTCCGCTATTGGATAAAGGCAATGCAAATGGAATGTTTCCCTACCGAAATTGCAGCTCTCGAACGGAAGACCCCTCTGCCTGAGAAATCGAAGATCAAACGTTTCAATCCATTTCTTGACAATGGCATACTTCGCCTCGGTGGACGCCTACAATATGCTGCGGTTACAGAGAGTGAACGGCATCCAATCATCATGGAAGGACGACATCATTTCACACAACTGCTAATAAGAGACAAGCACATACGGCTCCATCATCTCGGAGTACAGATTGTTCTCTCTAATCTCCGAAGCACCTACTGGATCCTTGGTGCTCGCCGTGCCATCAAACACGTCCTTCACCAATGTTTACCCTGCAAGATGGTAAAAAATAATGGCGGCCAGGCAATAGAGGCGCCACTGCCCTCACAACGAGTGACCCCAAGCAAGCCATTCGCTGTCACAGGTATCGACTTCGCGGGCCCGCTGTACGTCAGAGCAGGAACATCAGCCAAAAAGTGTTACATCACCCTCTTTACGTGTGCAACTACACGGGCCCTACATTTGGAGTTGAGTGGAGATATGAGCGCCGACAGATTCATGCAAGCACTACAGAGATTCGTCGGTAGGCGTGGTCTGCCACACACTATTTATTCGGACAACGCCCAGACCTTTCAAGCGGCTAACAAGGAACTGAGTGGCATTTGGGCTTCACTGTCTGCGGCAAAGACTCACCGCTACCTCTCCGAGCACGGTGTAACTTGGAAATTCATCGCCCCACGCGCGGCTTGGTGGGGAGGATGGTGGGAGAGGATGGTTGGATCGACGAAGCGGTGCCTACGGAAGGTACTTGGACGCTCCAGCATCGACGAAGAAGGACTTCAACGGTACTGGTCAGCATCGAAGCAGCACTGAATTCTAGACCCTTGACCCGTAATGGAGACACCGGCGATGTGTTGACTCCCGCACACTTCCTTGTGGGAGAGAAACTCACTACAGTTCCATCTGGGCCTGAACCACCAACGGGAGTTCCTGTTCGAGAATTCCGACTGCGTCAACAACTGGCAGACGACTTCTGGAAGCGCTGGAGTAAGGAGTACCTACTGTTGCTGCAGAGCTTCCATCAAGTCCAGCAGCCCAAGAAGAACTCCACGCTGAGGGTAGGCGACGTCGCGCTCCTTCAAAGTGACCTTCAGCCGAGACATCTCTGGAGAAAGGTCCGGATCCACGAGCTGCGTACTGGAAGGGACGGGATTGTAAGGACTGTAATCCTTTCCACAGCAGATGGAAAACAGATGGCCCGACCCGTTCAGCTGGTCGTACCTCTAGAGGTAGACCAGGGTGGGGAGGATGTTGGGAATTGACTTCCAACCTGGCCACAGAGGGTACCACCTCCCAAGCTCCATAGCCATTGACATTATGTTGGACTGCAGTGTGTGTGTGTGTGTTATATCTGTACCTCCCTGTGCTTTGTATTTTGTTACTCTGTATTCTGTGGCGTGCAATACAAGATGGCGAGTTTAGAATAGTGACCAGTGTGTGTTGTCTGTTTACACCCCGTCTATCCCTCCACAAGCACCATCTTACTTCTCCATTCATAGCCCGCGGATCGCAGACTCAATCGACTAAATCGAGCAAGTCCCCATCCGACTTCTTCTGACGAAGGACCACCTCAACAAAGAAAGCGACCGTATCCCAGCTGAGCTCGTTCCTCAGCATAATGCCAACTATATTGTCCGGTGTTATTGGACCAACCTCGGCTTCAAGTTGTTGTTTTCCCGCTGCCCAACGATCGCAGACGAAAAACGTATGATAAACGTCATCTCGTTCGTTCTCGCAGTAAATACAAACTGGACTCCTTACTTTGGCCATACGATGAAGGTAACACCGAAAGTAGCCATGATCTGTCAACATCTGTGTCAGAAAGTAATTTATTTCTCCGTGTTTCCTACTCGTCCACTCGACCAGACTCGGTATCAGCCGAGCTGTCCTTCTTCCTCTGAGATCGTCTTTCCACCTCTGCTGTCAATGTTCCATCTTGCGTGCTACCGCTTCCTTCCGGGCTTGAGCCTTGCCCAGTTCTACTCGTCGGAAGTATACGTCTTTACGTTCTTGCGCGAGTACGTCTATTGGCGCAACACCTGAGACAACCAGAACTTCAGGTTCCGAAACTGTACGGTAAGCACACGCCACCCTCAGAGCTCCTCTCCTCTGAATTGCAGCTAGGCGTTTCCTATACTTCTCTATCCTCAGCGAATCAGACCAAATCTCAGCTCCATACAGGAGAATAGACTGCGCTGTGGACAACAGTAGTCGACGCTTGCTTTCTCTAGGACCATGCACATTAGCCATGAGTCTACTAATGGCAGCTGTCACTACTTCCGCCTTGTCTGCTGCCTTCCGTATATGAGACCAGTATGTCAGTTTCGTGTCAAGAGTAAATCCTAAGTACTTCACAGTGGCTCCAGTTCGAACGACCACCTCTCCAACTTTCATGGGAATTATAGTGTCCATTCTCCTCCTAGTTAACATGACTATTTCAGTTTTCGCCATAGCTAAATTCAGAACAAGAGCGTTCATCCAACCACTCACCCGTCGCATTACCTGATTGAGTTTCCACTGAGCCAGAACCGCATCTCGGGCTACAATCCCCGCTGCAATATCATCAGCGTACCCAACAAGGAATGTATCTTCGGACATCTCCATACGCAGTAAGCCGTCGTACAACATGTTCCACAAATCCGGGCCCAGGATAGATCCTTGCGCTGCTCCTGCCGTGACTTTTCTCCTCCTCTGGCCGTCTGCAGTGTCATATAACAGGGTACGGTCCTTCAAATAATCTTTCATTATAGGCAGGAGATATGCAGGCAACTGGAAGGTGAATTGAAGAGCTTCAACCATATCTATCCACCTAGCTGAGTTGTAGGCGTTCTTCACATCCAAGGTTACCAGAAGTGTTATTTTCCTAGAATAGTGGTTGCCTTCCTGGGCTTGATTCGCAGCTTCAACTCCTAGGCGTACTGCATCTATTGTACATCGCCCACGGCGGAAGCCAAATTGCCTGTCAGACAGATTTCCCGCGGCTTGAATAGACGACAGTATGCGAGGTTTTAATAGCTTCTCCAGCACTTTTCCCGCAATGTCTAAAATACATAGTGGTCTGAAGGACGATGGCGCGTTCCCGACTGCCATTCCTTTTTTAATCAGCACTAGTCGAGCCATTTTCTAACAGGCACTAAAGACACCTGCTCTCAGACAACAGTTGTACATTTCAAGCAGTAGCTGCGGACAAACCTTGAGAGCTAGTTTCATAGCTTCCGCGGGTATCCCGTCAGGGCCTGGAGCCTTCTTATTCCGAAGGGAGCCTACTGCTTCCTTCAGCTTACCTATGGTAAACAGAGGAATGAATTCCGGTTCAAGTACGTCGCCCACATCAATTCGCACAGGGTGAGTAGGGAATAGCTCGTTTACAATATCATCCATCGCCCGTGCATCGAACGTGGTATTGGACATGGAGCCGAGTTTCTTGGTGACAATTCGGTAGCCTAATCCCCAAGGATCTACGTCTACTTCTTTAACTAACAACTGCCACATCAGAGTCTTACGACTTCTGATGGCATTTCGAAGGGTTCTCTTAGCTGCAAGGTGCTCAGCGGATCTCAAATCAGCCTCTGGTCGATGTCTTGAACGTTGGGCTCTTCTTCTGAGTCGAAGACAATTTCTTCGAAGATCAGCTATTTCGTCAGTCCACCAATAAGCTGGACGTCTATTGTTTCGAAGACGCTTCCGGGGCATTGACGCTTCGCAGGCTAGGTGCAAGAGACGCATAGTGACCCCACCTGTTCCTCAACAGAAACTCTTAGATCTAATCCCTCAACAATGTTACTAGTTCCTGTCTGTACTGATTCGAGTACATTGACAAATTTCTCCTCGTCGATGCGCGATACATTCCAACGTGTTGTCTTCAATGTGTTGTGCCTCTGAGGCCGCTGATCTCGTAAAATCCGGAAGGTGATATATTGGTGATCACTAGCAGTATAATCCTCGATCACTTCCCATTCTACTACCAAGGGTGCCAGACGATCCGACACCAGCGTAATATCTGGTTTAGTCTCCGTAAAACCAGGTCGTCTAAATGTCGTTGAGGTCCCTGTATTCACCACGACCAATGCTAATCTGGCTGCCATCTCTAAAATTCGTCGTCCCCTCGAATTTTGATGTGGCATACCCCATTCCAATGCCCTAGCGTTGAAGTCACCGGCAACTACCACAACACCTTCCATCTCACGAACAGTATCTTCCAAATTGTCCAGCTTCCTTTGAAAGTCCTGAATATGTTCATTCGGAGTTAAATAGCAACTTACGTACGTAATCCCACCACTCTTAACCCAAACGAACCCTTCTCCGGATCCGTGATCCTCCACATGGATTTTGCTCAGATCCGGTATCCAGATAGCCGCCGTACCTAGGGGATCCGAAAACCAGCCCAGCATGTCCAAGTTTCGATATTGCTCACTGATCAGGAGAATATCTGTTTTCCTTTCAAATTTTAGCTGTATCAAAAGATCATGCTTCGTTTCAGGTTCCCTTGTAGGACATTCGTCATTGTGTTTTTTCTTTAATCTTCGCGAGTGCCTCTCGAAACACTGTACAAGAACCTGTTCCAGGGATGTGACTTATGTTTAAGCCCTCCCGATTACAGTCAGAGCACAGCACGCATTTCATGTCTGACGTACATCCTGCGGCTTTATGACCCAGTTGACCACATCTGTAGCAAAGGCCGCTTCTATCCGGGCCATTGCAATTCCTCCTTATATGGCCATAACCCAGACACCGAAAGCAGCGCGTTACCATCGCTCTTCTCCTCACCCTACAGTATATGAAACCGACCTTAATACGGCCAGTCTCCAATAATTTCTCAGCATTCTGATTATCCATTTCCACAATTGCCATTTTCTACCCTCTACTGTTGGGTTTAGTGACGGATACTTTCAGCTCATCTATAAAACCCTCTATGTCTCGTCCCAGAGCCAATTCGACATCACTTACAGTAGTTACAATATCCATGTCTCGTACCTCCAAGACAGTTCTAGGAGTCAATGTCCTCACCAATCCTGCATGACCAACAGCTTCCGTCAAAGTGCTGCTGAACATTTCTCGACAGTCCTTGCCAGCCTTCGTCTCTAACTCCAGTAAAACGTCCCCGGATCTAGTTTGACGGATCGATCGAATTTCCGGATGGCAGGCCTCTGGCTTCACCTTCCCCCTCAAATTCTTCACAATTTCTGCATAAGTCTTCCCAGCTGCTGGTTGGATCAGCACAGCCTTAGGTCGTGATCGTTTATGGGATTTCCGAGTCTTGCTGTCCCGAACTGGTGGTTCCGCCCTTTGTGACGACAGAGAAGTGCTTTCTGACCACGACACAGCGATACCGGAGGACCTCCTCCGTCGGACCGTCGTCCATTCTGACAAATTTTCCTCCTGCTTATCGGAATCTACTGGAGGCGATTGAATGGGGTTATCAGGGCTATCCAATGCCACTATCACCTTCTCATGGCCTAAGGTATGCTCTTCCACTGCAGGTAGAACTCCTTGCTTCTCAATCCAATTGTCCCTGCACGATATAATGACATCGATGTCTTCCTCTATCTCCGCTATTCCATTTTTCACGTCATTAGATATATTCTTCTGTCTTCCTGTAGCAAGCTTCATCTTTCTGATGACATCAATGCTTCTTGTCAAAGCCTTATCAATTGGAGTAGCGTCTGCACTTGTATCCTTAGAGCTACTAATAAAATCCATGATGGCAGATTTCCCAAAAATAAGCTGATGCCGACAGCAAAACACAAATACCGTCGAAACTCTATAGTATAAAAGGATGGTTGCTATGTAGCCTACTCAATGTAGCGGGTCTCTAATGGCCGCTGTCTCCAAGTAGTCCAGACCTACTATCTACCCCCTAACGACGAGACCTATAGGCCTAAGGTTACCACAGAATTACTCTCAACCCAGATGGCCTTGGATTTCACTAGCGCACGAAGTATGAATGTCGTCACTGCAAGTTCTATGATTTCAATAGTCTATGGCAAAACCTTAACCTAAAATTGACGACACACGACCATTCAACACTCAATAAAGTCCCAGAAGAGAATAGAACTCATGAAACACAATATACGTACCATGAACTGGGTCTAACACCAACCTGTTTCGATGCCGAAAGGCTACACACAAATCCAGCTAATTACTAATTCAGCGGCAATTCACTCGCACGACACACACGACAACCTTATGCCAATCATGGCTGCAACAATCAATAATAATAATAATAATAATAATAATAATAATAATACTATCGTATGGCCTCGGGTGCCGGGTGCAAGCTTTGTTATTTGACACCCAGAGGGCAGCTTGCATGTCGAATTTAATAATCCCTTGAAGCACTATGAAAGTCAAGGAGATTAGATATCTAAGAACCTTGACACTAGAGCGCTTTCTAGTAGAGAAACGAGAAATTTCGTGTTGGCGGAAAATCCCGAGATTAATTTTGCTATTATGAACACGGCCAACTGAATTCAAATGGGTTCGTTGACATGCCAACTTCGTATGACATGCGTGTCGTAATTTTTACCGCCTTTCAAAATCACTTAACATGGCCAGGAGTGAAACTGGGGTTTGTAATCCGACACAATAACCACTCACCCACCGTGGCAAGCAACGTTATCAGTGAGGTTATGTTTAATTTGCATACCAGTACCTAATGAGGGTAGCAAGAATACTTGACTATGCGTTTCTACCGCTTATTATTCCCGCCTCATCCTCCTCGTTGCGTAGAGGCTAGTATTCTTTCCTGTCACCACAGAGGGCCGGGTTTGAACCCAGGTCTGTCAAGAAATTTAATTCTGGTCTGACAGCTGGAACGGGGTAGGCCTACACTCAGCCTCGCGAGGCAAAACTGAGAAGATGTGGGTACGATTCCTACTTCAGCCATCCTGGAAGTAATTTTCACGGTTTGGCAAGTGAGGTCATGTTTCGCTGACATGCGTGCACCGGCATCGCATCAAATATATGTCAATGCAGCGTTCTCACGGTTTACAAGTTGCTTCATCCTGTCCAACTCCCCATTCCTCATCCAATGCACCGTTCCCGCTTTACAATTCTCTAGCGACAGTAGTGACATTAAAACGCACGCAGTTAGGTTAGGGTAGGTTAACTAAACTAGGTTAATTTAAGTTAGTTTCGGTTTCAGTTTGGTTTGTTTTCGGTTCGGTTTGGTTTTGGTCTCGGTTCGGTGTCGGTTCGGATTAGTTCCAGTTTAGTTCAGTTTGGTTCAGTTCCGGTTTGGTTCGGTTCAGTTTCTATTCAATTCAGTTCGGTTCTTAAAAATCCCTCAGTATGCCTTCCTTCGGAGGGGAAGTAAAGCCGGCGGTCCCATGTCATAGATTTATGGCATGTTAAAGAACCTTCCATTAATTGCACCTGTGTGAAGCTAAATTGGATAGGTTAAGAATGTAAACAACGCTCTTAGGTTTCTACGTTCGTTGCCAAGAGCCGACTGCGGTGGCGTCTAGTAGCTAAGTTCTGAACTTGGCCTAGTAGTCGTTGACGGTGGCACTTGGCGGCAAAAGTAGGAACTATTTGAAAATTATAAGTTTCAGTACATAAATGAAAAACAGATAACACACACTAATACAGTCATCAAAATTAACACCGGTTATCAGACAGATTCTACACACACCCAAAGTACACGGGGCTACATGACCGCGTTGTCGCAGCCCCTAAACTAAAGAACCAACCAGTTCGGTTCAGATTTGGTTCGGGTCGGTTTCGGTTCGGTTTTAGTTTGGTTCGCAAATGCACTTGCGTGCTAAAAGAAACACTATCTCACCCGCGGGGTAGTATTTATCTTATGGTAGAAACAATGTGTCCTAGAAATAGAAGGGTTAGAGACCTTTCATTTGAGCCCTCGCACAACTTTATATGATTATTGGTTCGCGAGATATCGGGTATTTTTGGAAATCTCGTAGGCTTAGTTCATTATTAATTGCTAAATCAACAGTCAATACTCAACAGTCAATAATTGACTACCATGATCTTATCACCCATATCTACGCCATCACCGGTTAGTCTATAAGCTATGGCCGCCATCTTGGAGGAGGTGGAGGAGGAGGCTGTAAAACCGATTCAAAACCACTAATACCATTTTTTAGCCTACTTTTCACATTTTGCAAAAATGAGGAGTAGACTTATGAGATCAGGCAAATGTGTGACTGTCTGTCTGTCCTTCTGTCTGTCTATCTGTCTGTCCTTCTGTCTGTCTGTCTGGCTGAGTGTGTCCCCCCCCCCCCCCTATCAACTCCTAAACAGCTGCAGCAATCGAAACAAAATTTGGTAGGAGTAAAGATATATACCTGAATATCTCACGGCCATATTTGAAAATGATGTCAGTGCTACCAACAGCTGAAAAATCGCAATTGAAATTTGAGCTCCATGTTGGATATCTTGGAAGGTACGAATGGGAGCTATTTCAAAATTGGCACATGTATAGATAATAATATTGCAGTTTAATTTCCAGAATGCCATACATGGCAGTGTTGCCAAAATGATTATAAGCCTGCTGATAGGTCCAAATTTTAAATGCATATAACTTCTACACTATCAATTAGATTTCAACCAAATTTCGTAGGTGCTATGAGTACATAAACAGATATGACTGAACGTATTCTTAAGAGCCACCAGGGCTGCCAACTGTTATCAAATGCTCTCAATTTTTTAATTCCAAATACCCATATATCAGAAAGTATGCAAGCCGACAGCTTTAAACTATGCACACGTATAGTACCTGACATTGTATATTAATTTCGAGTAACTTATATACGTCAGTGCTACCAACATGATTCTAAGCCTACTGAGAGGTACAATTTTAAATACATGTAACTTCTATACTATCATTTGGATTTCAACCAAATTTCGTGTGTGCGATGTGTACCATAACAGATATGACTATTCCGATTCTTGAGAGTGATCAGGGCTGCCAACTGTTAATAAATACTCTCTCTATTTTTTTTACCCTTATATCAATATATCAGCAAGTATGGAAGCCAATAGCTCTAAGCTTTGCACACGTATAGTACCTAGCATTCTAGATTAAATTGTAGTAACTAATATAGGCCTACGCCAGTGCTGCCAATATGATTCTAGGCCTGCTGATAGGTCCAATTTTAGAATGCATGTAACTTCTATACTAAGAAACGGATTTCATTCAAAATTGGCACAACAATTGATCATATTATTTCAGATTATTTCGTGTCCAATAGAAGACTTCTGAGTGAGTGAGTGAGTGAGTGAGAGATTATTATTATTATTATGAAACCAACAACTCTCCTTCAGGGTTTAAAAATTGTTTTCTCTCTTTCTACTCACGTTGATGAATATGGGTGTGACAGCTAGATAAGTTTAACTAAAACGATACGGCATGACTGCAAGCAGTCGCTCACCTCCGGGAGGCAAGGAGGTTCGAATCCCCCCGACGGCAACCTTGAAGATGGTCTTCTGTGGTATCCCATCTTCCTTCCAGGCAAATGCCGGGGTTGGTTCCAAACTTTAGGCCACAGCTGCTACCTTCCATCTCCTCGACCTTCCATTCCAACTTTCCTCCCCAACGGTACTTGTAGCTCACCCCTTAGGTGTCCGTCTCGAAGCAGCTACAAAAACTGGCAAGTCGAACATGTCCTCGTACACTCCCGGCACTAAAAGCCCTACGCTAAAAAAAACTAAAAAAAACGATTTAATGTAAAATTTATTAGCCGAAATAAAGCTGAGAACTCTATGGACATCAAATTGATAGGTGAAACAATGAAGGAATTAGGAGACCTCTGATACTTAGGAAGCAAAATAACCAGTGATGGACGAAGCAAAGGCGATATAAAAAGTAGATTGGCTCAGGAAATGAAAGCATTTCTATACAAAAGGGATCTGTTGACATCGAATATAGATTTAGTTATTAGGAAGTCATTTTAAAAAGCCTTTGTCTGGAGCGTGGCGCTCAATGGAAGTAAAACTTGGACTCATGGTGCAGCAGAAAAGAGGAGAATTGAAGCGTTTGAAATGTGGTGTTACAGGAGAATGATGAAAATCAGGGTTACAAACGAAGAGGTATTAAGACGAGTGGGAGAGTAGAGATGTTTCTGGCGACTGCTAATGAAGAGAAGAGATAGGTTGGTAGGAAACATACCAAGACACCCAGGAATAACAAGCTTAGTTATGGAAGGAAGGGTCGAGGACATGAACTGTAAGGGTAGACCAAGTTTAGAATATGTTAAACAGATTTCGTCGTATGTAGGGTATAGTAGCTATGTAAAGATGAAACGATTAGCTCAGGACAGGGAGCCATGGAGTGCTGCATCAAACCAGTCAAACGACTGAAGACTCAAACAACATTATACAAAGCGGAACATAAGCTGTTTCACAACAAGTAGATATTAACGACCGATTCATAGTAAGGTGTGCCAGTAGAGTTTTCAATTAGAGGGGAAACTAATACATGTCCTTAAGGAGTTGATGTATGTGAACATTTTATCAGGGAGAAGAGAAGAGACTGGGTCGCCCGCGCCTCTCTTGCCTCTTGATAGCTGTCGATACTTGTTAGAGGTGAATTCTTGAGCGGCTGACGGATCTGTTTCGTTATATTGGCGTTCCTTCTAACGGCTCAAGTCACATGCTTTACTTTGAAACCAGGGTTAAAGGGGAAGTACAAGGTAGTTCTATGGTACGAAACGAATCAAATCAAATATAAAAAGTCACTCTCGGCACGTCGGGAGGCGGAGGTAGACTTCACCGGGCAAAGAAAAATAGTTCGAATTCACTAACTCTGCCAATTTTTTTACACCTACAAAACTGCCACATGTTTAGTACACTAGAATCCCCGTCTTCTTATCAAAAATTCATTCAGAGAAAAGTACAGGACCATCGACCATTTTAAACAATTTTAATACTGTACCTATTAAGGGAGGTATATTTTTGTTCTGGTCGCGGGTTCAATCCCGGCCGAAGTCGTCAGATTTTGAGTGTTAAAAATCCCTCAGTATGCCTTCCTTCGGAGGGGTAGTAAAGCCGGTGGTCCCATGTCATAGATTTATGGCATGTTAAAGAACTTTCCATTAATTACACTTGTGTGAAGCTAAATTATAGTTTAGGTTTGACTAACGCTCTTAGGTTACAACGTTCGTCGCCAGGAGCCAACTGCGGTGGCATCTAGTAATCAAGTTCAGAACTAGTTGTCGTTGACGGTGGCGTTTGGTAGCAAAAGTAGGAACTACATGATAATCAAATGTCCGCAGTCCTGACTTGAATTAAAAACAGATAACACACACTAATACAGTCATCACTATTAACACGGGTTCATCATCATCATCATCTTCATTTCCCCTTTTCCAGCTGACACTGGGTGGGGGGAAAATATCGTTCCTCTCCACTTGGATCTGTCGTTCCACCATTCCTCTTCCGACACGGTGTTCCAATCCATGTTACGTTTACTAACGCTATTCTTCACCGAGTCCATCCATCACATTCTTGGTCTTCCTCGTCCTCTCTTCCCTGTCATCCGTCGTTCCAGTCCTCGTCTTGGTAGCCTTACTTCATTCATCCGTTTGACATGTCCAAACCATCTCATTCTGTTTTGCTCCAGTTTGTAATTTAGTTTCTGTACTCCCAGTTCTTTCTTATATCTTCATTTCTCACCCTGTTTCTCCTCGTTTTCTGGACGATACTTCTCAGGAATCTCATCTCAGCTGCCTGTACTCTGCTCTCATTCCTCTTATTCATTGACCAAGTTTCTGCTGCATATGTCATTATAGGAGCATAATATGCTTTGTACATAACTTCTTTAGCCTTAATTGGCATATCCTTGTTCCATACTAGTCCCCGTACTTGTTGGTACCGGTTATCAGACAGATTCTACACGCACCCGAAGTACACACGGGGCTACATGACCACGTTGTCGCAGCCCCTAAACTGAGGAACCAACCAACCAAATTTTTGATTTTTCAAAACACCATTTTCCCCATCTTTCTGGTCAATATTTGATGCTGTCAAAAAGCTCTACTAAGATTAGTCTTTGCTCCTTAAGCGAGGACTACATGTACTACGAAGTTTCATTGTATTTGATTTTTCAAGAACCAAGACAATTATAACAATATTTCACGTTTTCGAAAAAGGGCCCCCATTTCCATCCTCTTAGTCCGACTTTGCTTATTAACGAACTTGCTTGACAATATAAATGTTTGTACACACATCAAAAAAAGTTTTGCATCACCTCGGTTCCCAGATCTCCGGCATATAGACGTTGACTGTGTATATTGTATCCAAGATACAGTCCCTTTGACTGTTCATAGATGTCACTAAAACTGCTCAAAGATGTAAACAACCATGCATGAGCAGGGCCTATTAGACGGAGGGGGTACGACAGCCGATCAGTTCCAGTCATTCCACCAGGACGAAGGTACGCTGCTCATGTTGTCTGTAGTTCTACCATGCCTAGAAGGTCAATACCGCAGTTCGATCGCGTCCGCATTGTTACTTTGTGTCAAGAAGGGCTCTCAACAAGGGAAGTTTCCAGGCGTCTCAGAGTGAACCAAAGCGATGTTGTTCGGACATGGAGGAGGTACAGAGATACAGGAACTGTCGATGACAGGCCTCGCTCAGGCCGCCCAAGGGCTACTACTGTAGTGGATGACCGCTACTTACGGATTGCCGCTCGGAGGAACCCTGACAGCAATGCCACCATGTTGAATAATGCGTTTCGTTCAGCCACAGGACGTCGTGTTTCAACTCAAACTGTGCGCAATAGGCTGCATGATGCGCAACTTCACTCCCGACGTCCATGGCGAGGTCCAGCTTTGCAACCCCGACACCATGCAGCGCGGTACAGATGGGCCCAACAACATGCTGAATGGACCCCACGGAATTGGCATCACGTTCTCTTCACCGATGAGTGTCGCATATGCCTTCAACCAGACAATCGTCGGAGACGTGTTTGGAGGCACCCTGGTCAGGCTGAACGTCTTAGACACACTGTCCAGCGAGTGCAGCAAGGTGGTGGTTCCCTGATGTTTTGGGGTGGCATTATGTGGGGCCGACGTACGCCACTGGTGGTCATGGAAGGCTCCGAAACGGCTTTACGATACCTGAATGACATCCTCCGACCCATAGTGCAACCATATCGGCAGAATATTGGAGAGGCATTTGTCTTCATGGACGACAATTCTCGACCTCATCGTGCACATCTTGTGAATGCGTTCCTTCAAGATAACGACATCGCTCGACTACAGTGGCCAGCATGTTCGCCAGACATGAACCCTATCGAACATGCCTGGGATATGTTGAAAAGGGCTGTTTATGGACGTCTTGACCCACCAACCACTCTGAGAGATTTACGCCGAATTGTCGTTGAGGAGTGGGACAATTTGGACCAACAGTGTCTTGATGAACTTGCGGATAGTATGCCACGGCGAATACAGGCATGCATCAATGCAAGAGGACGTGCTACTGGGTATTAGAGGTAGTGGTGTGTACTGCAATCTGGACCACAAATGCTGAAAGTCTAGCTGTATGATGGTACAACATGCAATGTGCGGGTCTCATGAGCAATAAAACGAGCTGAAATGTTGTTTGTGTTGATCTCTATTCCCTTTGTATTTAACGGTTCCGGAACTCTTGGAACCGAGGTGATGCAAAACTTTTTTTGATGTGTGTATGATATTTATAAATTGGAAAGTTATTGGTGCAGAATGACAGTAATTATCGTCCCCACAAGAAAATTATATATATTCACATTCAAATGTGATGCCTATTTTATAATTCTCTCTCATTTCAAAATAACATGTCGTTTAACCAACTGACCTTTTCAGGGTAGAGTAGAAGGTAATCAATTCCTTATCTGTAACTACAGACTACAGTGCATTGCGGTGTTTATTTACTGCTTCTAGGTACATCAGATATCACTGTAAAATTAATCATAACATGAGTTTGATCACTTCGTATTGCAGCGTTACTCTCACCCGCTCGATTGGAACGAATCGTTATCAGTGAGCTTATGGTTAATTAGCATACCAGTACCTAATGAGGGTAGCAAGAAAACTTGACTATGCATTTCTACCTCTTATTATTCCCACCTCATCCTCCGCGTTGCGTAGTGGCTAGCATTCTTTACTGTCACCACAGAGTTCTGGGTTCGAACCCGAGTCTGTAAAGAAATTTAACTCCGGTCTGAGAGCTGGAACGGGGTAGACCTACACTCATTCCGCGAGGCAAAACTGAGAAGATGTGGGTGGGTTCGATTCCTACATCAGCCATCCGGGAAGTAATTTTCACGATTTGGCAAGTGAGGTCATGTTTCGCTGACATGCGTGCACCTGCATTGCATCAAATATCTGTCAATGCAGAAACCTTTAAACTGACGGTGGTTTTGGGGTCTGAGTGATGTGAAACTCTAACTTATGTCAAAATTGTCCGGTAGTCACAACATGTTACGCATTGAAATAGGTAGCCTTTTAATGAAATCTACCTTAAATACGAGGGGTGAACAGAAAGTAAGGCTACAAAGCCTGCAGTAAGACGTGTACATCTTTTTGTATACAACCAATACAGCCAACTGATTGTACATGCATTAGGTTATTTTTGACATAGCCTCCATATCAGTTTAGGCACTTGTCGCTTCGTGCGATAAGTTTGAATATTTCCTCCTGGTAAACATCCTGTGTTTGCGTGTTCAGCCCCGGAGTGTTTCATCTCCTCGTCTGAAGTGAATTGTCAACCTCCTAAGAACTCCTTCAAGTGACGAAACAGGTGAAAGTTGCTTGGAGCGAGATCCGAGCTATAAGGAGGATGGTTAATGATGGCCTAGCGAAACCGCTTTAACAGCGTGGTGGTCTTCTGGGCTGTATGATGCCGCGCGTTATCATGAAGTAACATGACGCTCTCGGTGGGAAGTCTTGGCCGCGGTTACATGTTAATTGTGATGACTGTAATAGTGTATGTTTTATGTTTTTATTTCAAGTAAGGACTGCACACGTTGAATTTTCAAGTAGTTCCTATTTTTGCCGCCAAACGCCACCGTCAACGACTACTAGTTCACAACTTGGTTACTAGACGCCACCGCAGTCGGCTCCTGGCCACGAACGTTGGAACCTAAGAGCGTTGTTCAAATTTAACCTATAACTTAGCCTCACACAGGTGTAATTAGTGGAAGATTCTTTATCATGCCATAAATCTATGACATGGGAACGCCGCGCCGCCTTTACTTCTCGTCCGTAGGAAGTCATACTGAGGGATTTTTAACGCTCTTAAAAATACGACGACTTCGTTTGGGTTTGAACCCATGATCTTGGACATAGAAACTCAGCATGCTACCTACTACGTCACCGAAGCCGCTCCCAGCCATTTACCCTGCAGATATTGGGGTGACGCGTGGTCAGCGCATCGGCTCCCCTCGGCCATTAATCTTGGTTTTCGTGACTGGGGCGCTGCCTCACTCTCAGACAGCTACTCAATTGTCCTCACGAGGCTGAGTGCACCCCGTTCCAGCCCTCTCGTCAGTTCCAAAAATCCCTGATGCAGCCGGGAATCGAACCAGGGGGCCTCCGGCAGGCGCGCTACACCAACACCACGGGGCCGGCTTGAGTATTATAGATCGCGATACCTTAATTTTCAACATTCACTATATATAAAATGGTGGCACCAATTACGTCATGGACGACACTAAGTTGTAAGCAATGCATACATGTTAAATTCTAAACATCCTTGCTTGTAGTGCAAGCAGTTATTTTCGTCCAGATAGTGGTCTAACCTAGAAGTTACTAATGGTTTTGTCTCACCATGCCTTAACAAGAGAGCTGTGCAACTTTTCAATTAAATTCAACAACTAAGAGTAATTCATGAACATTCGGAACTCACGACCAAACTTTGCACTTGAATACATGGGACTGCATTCGTATATAACGATGCACTGTTTGAAACCTTATCCAGCAGAGTAATATGGCAACAATTCAAGGCACATCAAAGAAACAAACAAACATCAACGTCCGTGCGCTTTCCTTGACGTCATCGACGACACTAATAAATTCCCTGGACACCTAGACACATGAAAATGAAAATCCTCAGCCTCCTTCCAGTCTCCGACCGGGTCAGGAATGGAATGAATGAAGCCCCCATCTAGCGACGAGGATAGGAACTGTGCCGGCTGCCGAGGCCTGACGCACTCCTCTGGGGCAATGATTAAATGAATGACAGATGAAATGAAATGATAGTGGAGAGTGTTGCTGGAATGAAATGTTGACAGGGAAAACCGGAGTACCCGGAGAAAAACCTGTCTGCCTCCGTTTTGTCCAGTACAGATCTCACATGGAGTGACCGGGATTTGAACCACGGACCCAGCGGTGAGAGGCCGGCGTGCTGCCGCCTAAGCCACGGAGGCTACCTAGACACATACGTATCGCAATATAAAGGGTCATCGAAAAATAATGCCAACAATTAAAAAATTTATAGCACCGAAACCCTTCATGTTAAACGTGTAATTCTTTCACTGAACGCTACCTGGTTAAAGTAAGTTTTGTTGTGGAGCGGTCGTGACCTTGCTATGCGCACACTAGATGCGCAGTAGCCAAGTTCGGCCGGGGGCTCGCTATAACTGCACCGCCCAACCGCCGCGCCGTTCATTACCATGTTGACCGCTGAACAAAAAGCACAGTGCGTGATTTGGTACGCAGTTTCAAAGTCACCAGTCTGTGTACGGCGGTTGTTTCAGAGGACTTATCCAGGACAAACTGCACCTGATTATAAAGCTGTCATTCGATGGTTTAATCAGTTTAAGGAAACAGGGACAGTAGAGAAAAAATCTAGGCCAGGCCGACCACCAACATCAGAAGAGAATATCGAACGTATCCTCCAATCTTGTGTCAGGAGCCCAAAAAGATGTATTGCCCGACGAAGTGCCGAGCTACACATTCCAAAAATAACAATTCAAAATGTACGCACAAACGGCTAAGTCTTCATGCGTATAAAATTCAGATAAGGTAGCAAATCAAACCTACCGACCATCCTAAGCGTGCTGAATTTGCTAGTTTGATGTTAAACGAAATTGATGATAGACAAAATTTTTTACAGAGTGTGTTGTATACTGATGAAGCTACGTTTCACATAAATGGAAGTGTAAATCTTTACAATTGTCGTGTTTGGGGATCCCAACAGCCTAACGAAATCCACGAGCATGTTCGTGATTCTCCCAAACTCAATGTGTGGTGCGGGTTATTTCACGACCAAGTTATTGGACCTTTCTTTTTCGTAGAAAAAAACATCACAGGCCTAGTTTACCTGCACATGCTTGAACAGTTTGTGTTGCTTCAAATTGAACAAATCGAACACAGACCGGCCAGCAAATTATTATTTTTATGCAAGATGGGGCTCCACCTCACTACCTTGGCGAAGTACGCGGTACATTGAACGCATGCTTTCCCAACGGCTGGACTGGTAGAGGAGCCCCCATTGCCTGGCCTCCAAGAAGTCCTGACCTCACCCCTTTGTATTTTTCTTTCTGGGGGTACATTAAAAACATTGTGTATGCAGAACAATTTCGGGCTTTGGAGCACCTGCGGGAGCGAATTTCTGCCGCCATCTTGACAGTTACTTCTGAAATGATTGCACGTACGTGGCATGAAATCGACTACAGACTAGATATTTGCAGAGATACAAACGGTGCACATATCGAAACATACTAAGGTATGAAAAAATCTATCTTTTTCCGAACGTTTTAAGATTAATACAATTGAATTACCTCTAATAGTTTTTATAACAGTTATTTTAAATGTTGGCATTACTTTTCGATGACCCTGTATACTTGAACCGACTTTACAAATAATTACGGTGATTCTAGAGACAAATGCTCTTAACAGCATGTTCCTGCAAAATAAACCACGTACACTATTTTCAACAACTCCTTGAAATCTCTTGAGAAACGTTTGATACATAGAACAAATCGTATAATACATAAGCAACCAGCCAAACATTAGTGTTGTGAAAATTGCTGTTCCTGCAATAGAAACTGCAAATCCAAACTCAGCCACATTAGAAGTGCTTTTCCATGATTTCTATTGCAGGCAAATGCATGGATTGCTTAAGGCAGTATATTAGTTAGTTATTGTTGTCTCAGCGAATCAATTACTACGAAAGTTGTGAAACTAGACCAAATTTGTGAAACTAATTTCACGGCTGATACAAATTATACTTGGTGTACATGAAATGATATTATATTCATTTAAATCCGACGGCAACAGTACCAGATTATTTCAACCGCACACTACTGTCGACCAAAGTATTATGTGTACTCGAGTTTGAAGGTTGTTTGTTAAGTAACCAATAGACCTACATAAAATCCAATACCATCAACATTTTTGTCGTTCTATTTTACGTTAGTTCATGTAGGTTTGGATTTTTTAATTTATATTTTAATATTTTTTATCGCAGTTGGAACACAAAAAGTGCACGTTTTTAAGCGTGTTTCAACCATGCGTCACATTTAACAATTATTATCTCAAAACCCCGTCATCAGATCGAATCCAAATTTTAACACAATATACGTTGGAATGTTGTATAATTGGTTTATTAATTTCAAAATTGTGTGTGTCCAAGAAACAAAGTTGTTATCATTTTTGTATGGTAACTTTTTCTCGGCTCGGGGTGGTTGGAAAATGTAGTTCTTGGTTGCGTTGTAATCGTTATACATCAAAAAGTTATGCTGTATGACTGTGAAATACGTAAACTAATTCACTTATTTTATATCGGTTTGTATTTGTACGAGGAAATAACACATGGTTCACCAGCTCGCCGCTCCGCGAACAGCTGTACAGCGTTGCCGAAATGGTGCCCACACGCATCATGGCGCGTCTCGCTCGGAGGTGATGGGCTCCATCTCAGCAACGCTGTACAGCTTTTGCTGGAGCGGCTAGCTGTTGAACCATGTGTTATTTCCTCGTACAAATACAAACCGATATAAAATAAGGGAATTAGTTTACGTATTTCACAGTCATACAGCATAACTTTTTGATGTATAACGATTACAACGCAACCAAGAACTACATTTTCCAACCATCCCGAGCCGAGAAAAAGTTACCTTACAAAAATGATAACAACTTTGTTTGTTGAACACACACAATTTTGAAATTAATAAACCAGTTATACAACATTCCAATGTATATTGTGCTAAAATTTGGATTCGATATGATGACGGATTTTTGAGATAATAATTCTTAAATGTGACGCATGGTTGAAACACGCTTAAAAACATGCACTTTTTGTGTTCGAACTGCGATAAAAAATATTAAAATATAAATTAAAAATCCAAACTTACATGAACAAACGCAAAATAGAACGACGAAAATGATGGTGTTATTGGATTTTAAGTAGGTCTATTGGTTACTTCACAAACTACCTTCAAACTCGAGTGCACATAATTCTTTGGTCGACAGTAGTCATCCAAGATGCCCGTACCAGTAACCATCTATGGAGGTCCCACCTGTTGGGAGCGTATGAAGATGCGATTTAAAATATGATTTTGCGTAGGAATGACATCTGATTCTCTGTTTGGAAGTTTCTCAGCTCTGAGGTAAGAGCTGCGTGGTCGAGAATTAGTGAGCAGTGTTGGAAAAATGATGGTTCAAGGCGGAGGAACGTTTGGGACTTTCATGTCAATTGGGACAGGGATACGATGTTAGCAAATAATGTATTGATTCTTGCAATGAGGAGAGGGGAGATATGACTGAACAATCCTTAATTTGCAACCATTTTTGTTGAACACAGAAAATTGTGTAGTGGAATGTAGATCAAACATTTAAGAGACAAATAAATTCGAACTGTGTTTTCTTTTGACAGCAGTGCTGTGGTAAAGTGTTAATTCACCTCTAATTGATCAAGCAGAATATACAGGTTCCGTATTAAAATAACTACAATTAATACAAATACTACTACAGACATCAAAATAATCCAGGTTATCAGACAAAATTCCACACAAACACACACCCAAGTAAACGGGGCTAAATGATCACAACGTCCATGCCCCCCAAATAAAATAACAATAACAACAACACCTACAGAAGTTATGACACAGTTTGACCACGTTCATAATGATTTTTCTAATCCTTCATCATGAATCGTTCTGTATGCAAGTGCCAAAATGTCAGTATATTTTATCGATAATTAACAAAAATCGAACAAAGGAAGATTGTGTTGTTAATTAGCGGCCTTTGACATCTTGTTCATCAGCACCATGTAGTTGGGTGTGTGTTGAATTTGTCTGATAACCTCTATTTCTGTGATGACTGTAGGAGTGTGTGTAACTCTTTTAAGGACAGGGATGAGGTAGGCGCCCCGGTACTTAAAGTAAGGTACTATCCCGACATTTGCCTGGAGGCAGTGTGCGAAAACTCTGGGGAAAATCACCCTCAGGAAAGCCGCTATCAGCTGCCATATTGAGGTTATGAGAACAATTGAACTAAATTAGATGCCAGAAGATTAAATCGTGTATAAACATTTACCGTACCAGGTTCCACTGCGATCGAATAATTGAATCGCGAAAAGCATCAATTTAAATATTTTAATTTTGCTTGGCTGCCATATTGGTTTTGTACTTAAGAGGTTTTATGTTCGACCATCACTATTATGTGTCAGAAAGCTGTATCATAATTATGGTAATTATAACACTGTTTTTCATTACGATACAGTTTCTCCAGCCAATCAGAGCTCGTTCATTGACCAATTAGGTAACGATACCTTCGCACATGCGATCAAAATCCAACATGTCGGACATAAACACAACATCGAACTATAATAAATTACCGACATGGAATACGCACCGTCCATATGTTCGCGTAAATAAACTGGCGAATATGAGACAAGAAATAGCACTGTACCTTAATATCACTAACCCTAATTTCTACACAGCGCATTTCCATCAAACGAATCCGGTGACTATATTACTGAGGGACGGCAGATGTAAACATATGGCCTGCATAATATGGCATTGCAAGCACACAGAGCGCATGCGTCGGTCGGTCAGAGATCTTGAAAGACTGAGATATAATACCCAGCGCTCGCTCTCCGATCACAAAATTCAAGTGGCTGACTCTCAACAGATATTTATGAATATTTATGTTAAAACATATAATAAAGTTATAATTATCGTCGAACATAAACAGGCGTATGCAACTCGCCTATAATGGTAATTAAGACACTCGTATGGAAATTATAAAACTCGCACACGCTCGTTTTATAAAAATACTTGTGTCTTAATTATTGCCATTATAGGCGAGTTGCATAATGTACTATTGAGGTCGACGATGTCAAATTGTAAATATTATATGTCAGAAAACTGTATCAGAATGAGGCTCATTAAAACACTATTTCTCATTATGAAACAGTTTCTCCCACCAATCAGAGCTAAAGAAACATTTGTTTGACCAATTAGGTAAGGATAGCATCGCACCTGCTCTGAGTTCCAAGGCCTTCTAATTTAAATTTCCCTGCGTGGCCTAGTGTCAAAGTGGGGTAATCGAGGAGGCCATGGTCAAATACAAGGTATTCTCTGCGTCCCATGCGCTCTGTTCAGAACATAAAACTGGCGAAATCTCGACAGATATTTATGAATATTTATGTTCAAACATAAAATAGTTATAATAATTATCATTGAACACAAACAGTCATATGCAACTCGACTAAAATGGTAATCAAGACACTCGTATGGAAATTATAAAACTCGCATACGCTCGATGTATAAACATACTCGTGTCTTAATTATTGCCATTATAGGCTCGTTGCATAATGTACTATTTAAAAGTCACATAGTGTAACAGTCCGAATACTTCCCCTTAATTTATATGTTTTATAAGCAGCAAAATTATTATTATTATTATTATTATTATGTATATTTTAATTATCATATCGATTCTAGATTTATTCCATAATTTCTTTATATATATAGAAGGGGTTTAATTATTGTTTGGCGGAAGTTATAAAATGGAGATTTTAGTTAGATTCGTTATAGGTTATATTTTATACAAGACTTGATTGGGAAATATGTCGTTCAACGTGTCGTCAGTTTCGCCACGGGTAGTCCGCCAAAAATAGACTTGACTTTCGAGATATATGTACAAACATTCCGGGGACGCGAGGCTTCTAGACAAAGCAAGTTGGTCAGTTAGCGCTGACGTCACGAATTCTCGGAAGAACATCGCATCAGGACGCTGATTTAAAATTACTTCAGAAGCAACCCCACGTGGTTAACCCAACTAATGAAGAGGCATGATCAGAACTTAGGGATCTGGAGTGGGGAGCTACGTCATCAGGATACCTAATTGATTGGTCGAGAAATACTGCAGAGTGGGGAAGTTCTTCTTCCATAAAAACCGATGGTCATCTACTCTCAAGCCCCAATCTTCTCAGATTTTCTGAATCTTCACGTCTATCAGACATCTTCGCTGCGAGATCGCAACTTATCAGTTCAAGAAGTTTTAAAATTAATACTACTGACGTGAATATGATCGTGTCCTTGATCATATTCACAAAAGTGAATTTTGGAGCAAAGCCATTCACATATGTCAGTCGGGAGACGGGACAAATTGGTTCCCTGCCCGTATCAAGATAAGGATCTATACAATATTGAGGCAGAACCAAACAACATCCGCCAGCAAGATCAGAGGGAAAACCAGACTACCACTATGAAGAAGACGGCCGTGAGTTCCTTTACTAAATCCAATCAAGTCTCTGTAATTCTGTTTATGGCAAATTAGAATCCAGCTTTTGTTTAAATTTAATTCATATTCCATTTTGTAACTCTCGCCAATTTAATATAACTTCCAGATTTTTTTTAAATTCATTTGTTTCTCTTTTTACGTCTTTTGCTGCTTTAAATTTTGATCAATTAAATTTTGTTCTTAAGTAATGGTAGGACTTTCATTTCCAGTAGCTAGCTTTAGACATAATGCATACCTTCTCCCAGTAGCGATAAGACAATTGGTTAATGGCTCAGCTATACCACGGCTTGAGAGAAAGACGTTTCGAGTGCTCTATCACTATTTTAATTAAATACTTTGGCACATCTAAAGTAAGTGTTAGGTGTCCTGGCGCCCAGCTGATTATAATCATTGCTAATGAACAGGTAAGAGGTAAGTATGCTATTGGTGGTGTGAGTAAAGCGGTGCTTGTTCTTGTTGCGATTCTTCTACTGTACTCCAGGAGAACGCAATATTGGAGCCCCGCCAGGAACGTAACCTTTGGTCACTTAGAAGGACCGGGAACGTTACATTTGACGCCCAACTGTGGAGATTTTGATATATGTATGTTTACCTGCAAGGTTGGTAACGAAACGTTACATTTGTGCGCTCAACGTGGAGCGAAAACGTTACATTTGGCGCCACAAGCGTAGGCCCGAAAACCAATTGTTTGTCGTGAAGGGAAAAGGATATATTTCAGTGCAAGTATTTTTGGGGGTGAAAATAAGTTTTTTTGTGTGTGTCGGTATGGCGGATAAAGATAAGATGAAGCTGCGAAGTGGTATAGAGGTGACGGGAGATGGTGAAGAGAATGGTAGTAGCGTGAATCTGGAGATGGAGATAGACGAAGCTAGGAATTTAGCGGAGGTAAATTATAATGCGACTAGTGTAGAGGGTAGTTCATCGGAGATGTCAGCACAGGATAGCATTTTGAGTATATTAGTTCAAATGAGACAGGAAAATAATAATAAATTTGAGCAACTAAATAAAGAATTAAAACATGAAATGGAAAGTAATAATCAAAAATTAAAACATGAAATGGAAAGTAATAATCAAAAATTAAATAAAGAATTAAAACAGGAGATGGAAAATAATAGTCAGAAGTTAAATAAAGAATTAAAACAGGAGATGACGAAATTAAATCAGGGACTAAAGCATAATAGTCAGAAAGTAGATAAGGTCGTCAAAGAGACAGAGAGGTTAGGTAAGATGTATGAGCAGCTTGAAGTAGATATTATAACATTTAAAGAAACAGTGAAGGAAGACATTCAGAGGTACATGAAGGTGGAAGCAGGTCAAATAATGGTAGAAATCGAACAAAAGTTACAGGTGGTAGGAAATGAAATTAGGGAGCTTAACCAGCAGATAGGGGAGAAAGTTAAGGAAGTAACGGTTGAGATAAAAGAGCATAGTAAGAGAGAGGAGAAGAGAATTAATGAAAAGATAAGAGTAGAAATAACGAGGATAAGGAAAGTAGTAAATACTCAGGAGATGAAAATGCAGAAAGCCATTGATGAAGAAAATAGACGGATGAAAGAAGAATTCAATGTTAGCATAAAGGAATCACAGCAGGAGATGAGGAAGAGCTTTCAGAGAATGGTAGATGAAAGAATGAACATTAAATTAGCTGGGATGGAGAAACGTATGTTGGATCGAATGCAACAAGGGGTCTCAGACAAGCACGAAAAACAGAAGGTGGAAGGGGGGAAGGCCAGGAAGGGAAGGAAGGAGAAAAAGCAGAATATTACGGTAGAGAAGACATTAGTTGAAAATAGAATAGATGTTGAGGAGGGGCAGGAAATAGATGAGAGTAGAGAAAAAGAGCAGCAGTTAACGAAGACGTTAGAGAAAAATCGTGTAGAGGATGAAGAAATGCTGGATGTAGGAAAGAGGAGTTTAGAGGTAAGTAACGAGCAGATTATCGAAGTTAGAAGTCCTAGGAGTAGAAAGGAAGTAGAGAAACAGATTACGATGCTAGAAGAAATGGAAGGAAGATTGAAAGAAAGAGATAAAGAATATAGAATGCAATGGCTTACAGTAGTGGCTACGGTAGGTGAAACTAGGGGAGAGGGGAAGTGTAGTTTTGTGGTTGATAAGAGTAGTACTGAGGAGGGAGAAACTATCGTTCTTAGAAGAGAACAAATAATTACAGTGAAACGAGAGAAAGAAAAAGAGGAGGATGATAAAAAGTTAGGAAGGCACGGTAGGGCATTCATGTAATGCGAGGTCAGATTTCCAGTCGTTGATATTCCCAGCCAATACTCTATTTAGTGGTTATGACCTAAATGTAAGAGATGATCTCTTGTGCGATTATGATGAAAAGTGACAAAACCTAGTGATATTGAAAATTTAAATTCCGTCATTAGCATACATGTGTTGAGGGCGCGTATAGATACGCTTATAGATACAGGGTGTGTCAAGAGTTGCATTAGCTTGTCATTTTATAATAGGATGAGAGACGAAGGTGTAATATTTCAAGAAATCCCTATCAAATCAACTTTTGTAATAACAGCTGTAGGTAAAAAGTCTCATGTCATTTCTAAGCAGGTTCTGGTGGAAATTTGTATTAATAATGTAATAGGTATGCAGGTATGTTTGGTGATCCCAAACCTTGTGGTTTCCTTGATATTGGGTACTGATTGGTTGTCTGCTAATCAGGTTCAGGTGTGTTACGATGAGAGGTGTATTAGAATGAAATGGGGGAAGAAAGCTGTGATTATTGCATTTAATGAGCCAGGTAAGAGTGATTATTCTCAAAGAGTGTGCGTTATTAAAGTGATTTTGTCAGGTGACAATAAGGTGGGAAGTAGTGACGATGGTTTTAATTTTATTGGCAGTTTGCTGACTAATGACAATCTAGAGGATGCATTATGTCAGGCTGTGGAAGAAAGTTCTTTAGGCATTGATCAGAGGGATCAATTATTGGATGTTTAAGTAAGGAATAGTAGAGTTTTTGAGAATCGGATTGGCGAGGCCAATTGCTACACACACTCATTAAATGTAAATGATCGCAAAGTCTTTGTAGGTAATAGATACCCTATCCTATTTAAATACCAAGAGGCAGTACAACTGCAGATTGACGACATGTTAAGAGATAAAATCATCGAACCATCCTTAAGCCCATATGCTAACTCCCTAAGTACCGTACCTAAAGATGAGTACACCCTTTAAGAAAATACGTGGAATGAGTCAGGTAAGGACTCGTGTGTAACGGAACAACATGTGTCAATGCCCTGGTATACAATTAGTAGTTTTAAAGAGATAGGTAACTAAGTTTACAAGAGGCATATCCGACTGTTGACACATATACTGGAATGAGTGAGTTATCTGAATCAGATAAGCGAAGGGTGACCTAGTACCTTATATTTTGGAATTAATGGGGTAACTTGCACTCAAATATTATGCCTATGTATAAAACTATGCTTTCTTGTTTTATGTGATGTAGGTAAAATTTTGTAAATTCATTACAGAGTACTTGCGAGGAATCAAGTATGCAGGATTATCACATGCGTGTGATGTGTCGTGTGATGAATTAGTGAAGGCAATATTTATTATAATTATTCTGGAGACAAGAAAAATAACGATTTGAATTAAAACGATACAAGTCTCTCAGAATATCAGCCTAACAAACGAGTGTTAGTATGAATGAAATCATACATATCAGGAAGAAAGAAATGAACATTGACGCTTTAAAGCAACAACAAAGTATTCATTGTTGTAAATATTGAAGGGTATATATGTATATTTTTAGTGTTGAAGGGTATAATTTTGTATGATGCTGTTAATTGTTAGGTTAAATGTGTATATAATTTGTTCGCCCAAATCTAAGATTGGACAAAAAAATTCTAAGGGCGATGTAACAGTCCGAATACTTCCCCTTAATTTATATGTTTTATAAGCAGCAAAATTATTATTATTATTATTATTATTATGTATATTTTAATTATCATATCGATTCTAGATTTATTCCATAATTTCTTTATATATATAGAAGGGGTTTAATTATTGTTTGGCGGAAGTTATAAAATGGAGATTTTAGTTAGATTCGTTATAGGTTATATTTTATACAAGACTTGATTGGGAAATATGTCGTTCAACGTGTCGTCAGTTTCGCCACGGGTAGTCCGCCAAAAATAGACTTGACTTTCGAGATATATGTACAAACATTCCGGGGACGCGAGGCTTCTAGACAAAGCAAGTTGGTCAGTTAGCGCTGACGTCACGAATTCTCGGAAGAACATCGCATCAGGACGCTGATTTAAAATTACTTCAGAAGCAACCCCACGTGGTTAACCCAACTAATGAAGAGGCATGATCAGAACTTAGGGATCTGGAGTGGGGAGCTACGTCATCAGGATACCTAATTGATTGGTCGAGAAATACTGCAGAGTGGGGAAGTTCTTCTTCCATAAAAACCGATGGTCATCTACTCTCAAGCCCCAATCTTCTCAGATTTTCTGAATCTTCACGTCTATCAGACATCTTCGCTGCGAGATCGCAACTTATCAGTTCAAGAAGTTTTAAAATTAATACTACTGACGTGAATATGATCGTGTCCTTGATCATATTCACAAAAGTGAATTTTGGAGCAAAGCCATTCACATATGTCAGTCGGGAGACGGGACAAATTGGTTCCCTGCCCGTATCAAGATAAGGATCTATACAATATTGAGGCAGAACCAAACAACATCCGCCAGCAAGATCAGAGGGAAAACCAGACTACCACTATGAAGAAGACGGCCGTGAGTTCCTTTACTAAATCCAATCAAGTCTCTGTAATTCTGTTTATGGCAAATTAGAATCCAGCTTTTGTTTAAATTTAATTCATATTCCATTTTGTAACTCTCGCCAATTTAATATAACTTCCAGATTTTTTTTAAATTCATTTGTTTCTCTTTTTACGTCTTTTGCTGCTTTAAATTTTGATCAATTAAATTTTGTTCTTAAGTAATGGTAGGACTTTCATTTCCAGTAGCTAGCTTTAGACATAATGCATACCTTCTCCCAGTAGCGATAAGACAATTGGTTAATGGCTCAGCTATACCACGGCTTGAGAGAAAGACGTTTCGAGTGCTCTATCACTATTTTAATTAAATACTTTGGCACATCTAAAGTAAGTGTTAGGTGTCCTGGCGCCCAGCTGATTATAATCATTGCTAATGAACAAGTAAGAGGTAAGTATGCTATTGGTGGTGTGAGTAAAGCGGTGCTTGTTCTTGTTGCGATTCTTCTACTGTACTCCAGGAGAACGCAATATTGGAGCCCCGCCAGGAACGTAACCTTTGGTCACTTAGAAGGACCGGGAACGTTACATTTGACGCCCAACTGTGGAGATTTTGATATATGTATGTTTACCTGCAAGGTTGGTAACGAAACGTTACATTTGTGCGCTCAACGTGGAGCGAAAACGTTACAATAGGTACTATCACCGATATGACATGCGTCAAGATGGTAGAACGCAACCCCATGATTTAATGTTGGATTGATGACGTGTAAGAACAAAATGACGTCACGACTGTGAGATCTCAAGTTTAAGATACGTGATTACGCTGTATAAATCTGTAGTGAAATCTTGTTTATAAAATTAAAAGGATTTAAATTAAGAATAATTTTTGCAATAAATTGAGAGAAGGCTAAGAGGTATCACGCCAGCATATCAAGAAAGTAGGAGTTGAGTTGACCACGTGATGAGAAAACTACGCTATAGAGAGCTCTGTCATCGCGAAGGCGAGACGTAATGGTGTGTTGACTACAGAACAAAAACCACTTCTTATTGTACGCCGACTGGAGACAGTAATACTTCGAAACGGACAGTTGTATAACGCGGCTATTAGTGTGCCCGAAATTGTTGAGTTAATTGCCATTGTGGCAAAGGTGGAACTTACTTTCAATGATGAGATGAGAGTGGACATATACAATGCGTTGTTTATGTATTAAGATAAAGTTACGCAGTTCAGAATGTGTAATAGGCGTGTGTCGTAATAACAGCGAGATTGTTCTTGTAAATTGTACACGTATATGTTGAGTAGATTGTATCGCACGGGCTCTCGAAATAGCAGTTTAATAAGTGCACTGAATATGGAATAGTACATTATGCAACGAGCCTATAATGGCTATAATTAAGACACGAGTATTTTTATAAAACGAGCGTATGCGAGTTTTATAATTTCCATACGAGTGTCTTAATTACCATTATGGGCGAGTTGCATACGACTGTTTATGTTCGACGATAATTATAACGTTATTATATGTTTTAATATAAATATTCATAAATATCTGTTCAGTCACTAGAATGTTGCGATCGGGTGCTGCGGTGGGTAGTATATCTCTGTTTTCCAAGCTCTCTGGACAACCGACGCATGCGCTCTGTGTGCTTCAATGCCTAATGTCAGATTGTGCACCGTTATGCAGTAAAACTGTCACTGAAGTCGTTTCAAAGCCACGCGCTGTGTAGAAATTGGTTTTGGGGATATTAAGGTACAGTGCTATTTCTTGTCTCATATTCACCAGTTTATTTACGCGAACAAATGGACGGTGCACTTTCGGTAATTTATATAGTCATGTTGGATTTTGAACGCATGCGCGAAGGTATCCTTATCTAATTGGTCACACAACTGTTTCTTGAGCTCTGATTGGTGGGAGAAACTGTTTCATAATTAAAATTAGTGTTATAATGAGCCTCATTATGATACAGTTTCCTGGCACATAATAGTTAGGGTCGAACATAATAGTACATTATCCAACAAGCCTATAATGGCTATAATTAAGACACGAGTATATTTATAAAACGAGCGTATGCGAGTTTTATAATTTCCATACGAGTGTCTTAATTACCATTATAGGCGAATTTCGTACGACTGTTTATGTTCGACGATAATTATTATAACTATTTTATGTTCGAAGATAAATATTCATAAATATCTGTCAAGATTTCGCCAGTTTTATGTACTGAGCAGAGCGCATGAGACGCGGAGAATGCCTTGTATTTGACCATGGCCTTCTCGAATACCCCACTATGACACTAGGCAACGCAGTTCAGAAGGCCTTGGAACTCCACGCAGGTGCGATGCTAACCTTATCTAATTGGTCAAACAACTGTTTCTTGAGCTGTGATTGGTGGGAGAAACTGTTTCATAATGGCAAATAGTGTTATAATGACCATCATTATGATACAGTTTTCTAACACATACGAGTCAGGGTCGAACATAAAGCATTATATGCCGTGAACTTACAAACGCAAACCAGCCAGCGCGTTCATCGCTATTCAAGGTTAACCAGGTGGGTCCTGACGTGTCAGCCCGACCAAACGAGTTGTGGGTCAAGGCTGAATATCATATGTTTTCACGCGCCCCAAAGTGTTACGAAGTAACTCAAGCACCAAACATTTCTTTACGTATATCGGCTAGTGTTCGCAAGCCAATGGCAATATTAGAGTGCGGATTGCGCGAATCATCAATCAGAACCACGGGTTACAAAATTGGACGGTCTTAAAGACAAGTCAAATTTTGATCAACATGGATATCAGCTACAGTAACTGCCCGTATTTCGCGATGAACTCTTACCACTACACGATGGGTCACTAGAGGCAGGAGGCATGGGAAGTTACTGGAACATCTGACGTTCTTGAGTCGAGGATGGAGGCAGACAATAAAAAGCGAGTCCATCAAGGGACCTGGAGATGGGTGGAATCCAGATGGAATTGGAGCGGACGTGGAAGGAGCCATTTCCACAACGGACACTTCAGGTATCCTCTGGAAGGAGTCGAAGGTACAAGCCACATCATGATATCTCGTAGAGCATAGTATCTTTAGTAGAGTAGATTTTAGTGGTTGGACAAGTAATATCAAATTCTATTGCAGCAGTATTAAGAACCCCATATTCACGATAATGATCATAGAACCGTTAAAATTATTTATGTACGACCCTCACTATTATGTGTCAGAAAACTGTATCATAATGATGGTCATTATAACACTGATTTTCATTATGATACAGTTTCTCCAGCCAATCAGAGCTCGTTCATTGACTAATTAGGTTACGATACCTTCGCGCATGCGCTCAAAATCCAACATGTCGGACATAAACACAACATCGAACTAGGCTATAATAAATTACCGACATGGAATACGCACCGTCCATATGTTCGCGTAAATAAACTGGCGAATATGAAACAAGAAATAGCACTGTACCTTAAAATCACCAACACTAATTTCTACACAGCGCATTGTCTTCAAATGACTCCGGTGACAATATTACTGAGGGACGGCTTATGTAAACATATGGCCTGCATATGGCATTGCAAGCTCACAGAGCGCATGCGTCGGTCGTTCAAAGATCTTGAAAGACAGAGATATAATACCCAACGCTCGCTCTGCGATCACAAAATTCAAGTAGCTGACTCTCAACAGATATTTATGAATATTTATGTTAAAACATATAATAAAGTTAAAATTATCGTCAAACATAAACAGTCGTATGCAACTCGCCTATAATGGTAATTAAGACACTCGTATGGAAATTATAAAACTCGCATACGCTCGTTTTATAAAAATACTCGTGTCTTAATTATAGCCATTATAGGCTCGTTGCATAATGTATTATTTTTAAATTTATTTCTGCAAAGCAAGTTAGCTATTTAATCGTGGATGCTGAACCTAAACTATTTACTGGTGGAGATAATCCCTACAGGGTAGAAATAAATGATAGAAGTGTGGAAATGACACTATAAACAAATTAGTTGGTGTTACACTAAAGTATATTTCATAAGCGAGTTGAAGATATTCGGTTAGGTAAAAAATTAATTAGAAATTGAGGCCACATACTTATGAGGAACCCAACACAACAGAATAGCATTCTTGAGCATGCTACTAATTTTAATCAAGTTATTCAAACTCACGCAGTAGGAGGTGGAATGAGTAAGCCAAGTATGGCAGGAATAATGTGGTTCATAAGCAAAATAATTGAGTAATAAATGTTGGTAAAAGGATAAATGAAGTTCAATTAATGTGACTGTTCAATAAATAATAGAAATAAAATATAATTAGATGATTAAAGGACCACTGTGATAAAAGTATTGTATAATGTTGCATCCATGTAAGTGTAAGTACGAGAATAATTAGTGTGATAAATGAAAGTATGCAAATATATCAAAGTAAGGCCGGGATGGCTACTTAACAACTATTAGTTTGGCTTTTTATGTAATTGGTAAATAGAATTCAGAGCACCCAGGATTCTAATTAAGCAGACTTACAATGAAATTTATCGTATCATCTTGTTAATAACAAGTGTATCAGCCGAATCACATAACATCTTGTGAAGCGAAATAGAAATTGTGTGTTTGTCCTGATTAATGAAATAATGTAACAGTTAAATGTAATGAGAAATGGTCCGGACTAGAGTAGTGCTGAGGGAGCACAGTGTGTTTCAAAAGTGATTGGCAGTTAATAATTTAATTGTGAAAATAACATAAATAACTGAGGGGATGCAAATATTGTAAATTATTTAGAGAATAAGCATGGACGTCCACGATTAAGAATCACTTAATTATTTAGAAGGAGATCAATTGGAACAGCCTTGAAAATATTAATTTCTTGGGTAAGTGAATAATTTCTTTTGATTCGTAAACCATCTCAGACATGAACCCTAGAATAAGAGATGAGTGGAATACAACAGTGTGTGTTACAATTCAGTTCTAAGAAGTAACAGTTGGCTGGATCTCCGTTACTTCATTTATATCGAAAAATAGGGCACGAGGTGATTTTGTCCCGATTAAGATTAATATGTTCAATTTTATTTCTTCATTGCACATTTAGAATTCACTTAGATAATCCCCAAGTGTAGGGATAAGAGAGAAATCATTGCTATTAATTTGTAACCAGTGCATCCCATAATAAATGCAGAATTTTATCTTAATTCTGTGCTCTCTTTCATAGTTTTCACAACGTCACATGGAAGATTGGAGATAACTTTAGGATGTTTCCTATGAACCCTAGTTCCAAACTCACGCCCTGAGGTCATTCATATCTCGTCCTCCCGGATTTTTAGCCTACTTTCAATTTTTGCAAAAAATAGAAGTAGACTAATGAGATCAAAACAG